>CM066325.1:78258228-79506728 GCA_033807775.1 Saussurea involucrata
CAATTTCATAATGTGCATACTCCATTTATTATGTTGGAATTTATGAGTTATGTTGGGCATTTTGTCCCACTCGGGTTTTATTGAGAAATATTATTTTATGCCATAAGATGACCCAAAAGGGATGAGTTTTGGAACTTTGGTGTCGCATATTTTCCCTTACAAAGATTTGTGTTAGCACATTTTGTTGCAACTTGTTCAGTGTACGGATTGATTTCTACGTGGCGTGAGTAATTCATTAAAGGACGTTTTGATAGTATTTCTTAACAATTTTCTTTATGCACTTTCGGTTAATTGATTATTTTATTATCCTTTCACGCAAATGCATGGTATTGATCTAGGGATATGCATGACTTGGTAACCACGAACCCTCGACACTTTGATAAATGAATCGTGATTGAGAAAGTCTTATTAATTTATTGTATAAATGGAGGTCATTTGGTCAAAGTATGTTTTAGTGTTGTGTGAATAGTGCATGGTTTACGATACAATACGTTTTGAAAACACGAATGTGTGAGTCGTTGAACTTTGGTCAATTTTGACTCGATAAACATTTTGGAAAATTGTAAACCTTTTTGGTTTTGAAGAAAATGTATGTTTTGGGTTTGTAATGAGTAAATTTTAGGCATTGACGTTTTAACGTTTTATTTTGCGAATTAAAAACTTTTGTGTAAATACTCCGTGATGGATTTTGGAAGAATATTTGTTTAAACCTAGTGTGCATGAAATTATTAAAGTTTTTGGAACATTAATGCACACTGTTTGTACGATTCGAAGTTTGAAGTCGATTTAAAACCTTTTTGGTGTCAACCGTTTACAAACACTTCTTATTCTCCCCAGTTTGAGAGAACGCATAATTGTGTGTGCATTTTGTCAAAGAGGTTTTACTCTTATGTCATTATACGACTAAAAGAGAAAATTTTGAAATTTGAATTAATGAAATTTTCTATTTCAAGAGTTTAGTGTGGGCTACCGATTGCATGTAATTTTATTTCCGGAAAACCACTAGGAAAGCGTTACAAGTTTGCATGCATACTCCAATTTGAAATTTCTTCATGATACTTTAGTCGATACCTCCGAATGGTGAAAACATATTGATTTTGTCTTTAAACTCGGAACCGACACAAATCATTTTATGTTTTGACTAAAGTATATTTATGGAATTGTTTCACCGTTTTGTGAAATAAGCGGACTTGTGCGAACTTTGTTGGTGAATTTTGTTTCATGCCTGGAATCATATCTTAAGGTCCACACGATATGGTCTACTATACCCTTACCCAATATCCCGAGGTTCGTCTTTGCTACTCAATGCAATAATGTAGCGAGATCATTCTACATTCACGACAAGGAATTCGAAAAAGTGTATAAGAATTAGGTGTATGAATCCCTCGAAATGAAAAACGTCTTTTAGGCTCAAAACTCACTATCGGGTGGTCTCCACTAATGTCCCTAGTCATGTCCTTTCCCGGTCCTTCCCTAACGGTCACGTCACTATCACAAAATTCTTCCCACAATGGTTGGTCTCAATCATTCAAAACAAAAATATAGCTGTTATGATCTAGACACTCAGAAGTGCAGGAAATCTACGTGCATAACTTGGGCCCGATTGGGCAACCCCAAACCTTACCTACACATTGTCCCCAATGTGCAAGTAAAGTCGTAGGTGATGCGACTCGAATCATTGTGCAATTATTATAGGTATAAAAAGGATGGGCAAGGCATTACATAGCAAGCAAAAGAAAACCCAAAATTTCTAAAACGGGCACCCCAAACCTAGGCCGTGGCCTAGGTTTGCTAATAAAAGCCAACCCCAAACCTAGTTAAAACCGAGGTTTGCATAGGGTTTAAATTTGAGTGTGTAGATGAGAAATATGAGGCACCCCAAACCTAAGTGAAACTTAGGTTTGTTGCATCTCGTTTAAAATTACAGAACCCAACATCATACACCACTCGTTACTATGCAAGGTTAGAACGTACCTGTTTTGCCCGGACGGAAGAGCGGATCTTGAAAGATTGAGCGACCGGAGAAAGAGGGGAGAGCATGCAAAACAAACAGAAGACACAAAACACACGACGAAATATGCATGAAAATGAAACACACAAAGCAAGAAAGGAACAAAGATTGCACGAACAACGAACGAGACACAACAGGGGACTCTCGCGGTTTTGGCCGCGGGATGTAAGTCGCGGGATAACCCGCGTATGTCCCTGTTTCAGAAAACCAACAGGGTGCCCCGCGGCTTGCTGCGCGGTATGCAAACCGCGTGGCAAGTCGCGTATGTCTCTGTTCGTTTTTCGCTTTTTCGCTTTTTTTCATTTTTATGGTTTTTTCGGAACTAAAAGCACACTCAAACAAAAGTAAAAACTAAGCACGCAAATAAAAGGGAAATCAAACCTTGGTGGGTTGCCTCCCACCCAGCGCCGTATTTAAAGTCGTGGCACGACTGTGTGGTTTTCAGCTTGGCTCGGTATCTGCGGGGTCAAATCGCCCACACTTGCGATTCTTCGCGGATTCTTCTATCTTCGGTCTTCCATGAACAGCTCCGGATGCCTCTTCACTCCGACCTCTCGTCTTCTCGAACATCTTGAAAGTCACCCTTTCGCCACCGACTCTAAAGGTCACCTCTCCTTCCTACACATCAATCAAGGCTCTACTCGTGGCTAGGAGGATTACCTTGTGTTGGTTGACCGGGCTGATTCCATGAAAGATTGGGATGCTTCTTCCACCCCTCATTGTAGGTGTTCGAGAAAGGATCGTTTCTCGGTTGATAGTCCGGTTTTGCATATACTGAACTTGCTCGGGTGCTTCCGGAATACCTCTATTCAGCTGATTTGTGATAAAGGCCAGTTGAGCTTTCAGTTCATTCAGCTCATTACTTTCTTGCACACTTGCCACCCGTCTCACGGCTGATCTCGGGGTGGAAAAACTATGCTCCGCCAAATTCTCGATTAGTTCGCACGCTTCTTCATAGGACTTATCCATTAGTGCCCCACCCGCTGCAGCAGTGATGTCATTTTTAAAACTGCAGGTGAAGGCCACTAAAGAAGGTCTGGATGATGACCCAGCCTTGTAGCCCGTGATGAGGACGCTTCTTGATCATGTCCTTGTAGCGCTCCCAAGCCTCATATAGCGTTTCTTGATCCCATTGTGCGAAATGGGTGATCTCGGCCATTAGTTGGGCGGTCCGACTCGGGGGAAAGAACTTTTGAAGGAAAGCGGCCTTCAGTTGCTCCCAAGTGGTTACCGAGTCAGGTGGAATACTCTCGGTCCACGTTTCGGCTCGGCCTTTGAGGGAGAACCCAAATAACCTCAGCTTGATGGCATCTTCGCTCATGCCATTGATCTTGAAAGTGTTGCAAACCCGCTCAAATGCACGGAGATGTGCATGAGGGTCTTCCGTCGGTGTTCCTCCATACTGGTTTTGTTGCACCATCACGATGGTACTCGGTTTAAGCTCGAAGTAATTAGCTCCAGTCGTGGGCGCTTGAATGCCTATGCGAGCCGCTGCCACATTCGGGTCGGCAAACGACCGCATAGGGCGTCTTTTCGGAGGTGGTGGTGGGTCATTTCGAGGAGGTCTCTCATCGCCGGACATCTCGAACCTTAGATTTCTTTTAGCTTTAGCTTCCTTACGCAGCCGACGAGCGGTTCTTTCGATCTCCGGATCAAATTGTTCGATTTCCTTCCCTCGGGCCGTCCTTGGCATAAACCAATTAGTACCTGAAAGAAAGTAAGCGAGATTAGTGATCCAGAAACTGAAAGTGATGGAATAAAACAACGAAAAAAAATGTCCAATCTAATAGCCCTTATAGCTGGTAGTGCTATTAGTTGCAACTAGTTCCTCGGCAACGGCGCCAAAAACTTGATAGGCGGGTATCACCCCCTAAATCTAACCGCAAGTGTACGGTGTTGAAATCAAGTAATAACGTACGGTAAGTACGAGTATCGAATCCACGGGAACTAGGAACTAAGTATCACAATTACTACAAGCTCTATTAAATGAACTGTCGAATATTGGAAGATTGGTTTGATTTAAAACTACTTAATTGCAACGAATACGAAATCACAACGAAACAGTAAACGACTTAGAAACTTCGATAGAGAGAGAAGTTGAGGGTTGGAAATCCTCAGGTTCTACACATGCAAATAACTGACTCAAAACAGTTACCAGTTAATCCCCTTAATGATTCCCAAATCTTTTAAGATCACCGTCGTTCTCTTTCGAACAACAACGAGTTTTATTTTGAAAAGGATAAGTTTAATCTCTCGATCTCACCTATGGATTCCAAAACACATTAAGTACACGATTTATGTTTAAACTGGCTAGATTTTATCTCTCGATATCAACCTAACGGTTTAATTGGGACTAAAGCTTACTCGGTATATCTCTATCACCTTTCGGACTTTAGACATGCAATTCCTAATTCTGAATAGCAATCAATTCTCTCGAATTTAATTACTAACAAACAAATCGAATGTAAATTGGCCAAATTCACACAAGCATTAACCACAAAATTGCATACTTCATTACTTATGGAAAAAAACTGATAAAAATCACTCGTCATCTGTTCACATGCTTACAAACCTAATTCAATCCAACCCCCAACATGAACAGGTTAGTTCATGTCGGTGGTGGATTCAAACACAAGAGAAATAGATGAGAAAGTGTATGTAAACATGATTAAGCGTAAAAGATGCAATCGTAAACAGTAAGATGATGAACTCCCTTCTCTCGTGCTCGTCTCTACTTCGCATGTTGAACGTCTCCTTGATCGACTCTCGATCGTGACTCCGAAAGCTCCGAAAAATCTCCAGGAATCGCCCCAAAATCGCCCCTGGCCGTCGTGTGAAAGTTGTGTCCCGAATAATGACCTAAAACCCGATTAATAAAGTTGATTTTCGACAAACAGTGGCTTACGCGGTTTGCCACGCGACTTGCAAGTCGCGTGGTAAGTCGCGCGTGTCTTTTTGGCTGCATGGGTCGATTTCTGGTTCGCGGATCGGGTCCTGGTTCGGTTGCGGGTCTTGGGCTTGACTTTTAGGCTTCCGTTAGGCTTCGTTTGGACTCGTTTTAGGCTCTTTTTAGCTTCTTTTCCCGAGGAATGCCGCCTTTTAGATAACCTGTATCAAACACTAGATCAACCATAAAATACACGCCTTTTTACTTGAATACAAGCCAATCTCATTGGTTTGAGAACTGAAAATAATGCCAAAAAGTGGCATTATCAATCACACGGGAGGGGAACAGGCGTGGGCGGTGCAGTGGTTACGCGAACCAATACTTCCCAACCCGGACCAAGCCATCAACCCATTCCCATAACCCGGACGACGACCGAAGCTGGCACATCATCGAGACCGATGCTTCACCGGGACTCTGAGCCGTACATATCTGATCCTCCCTCACCGACCAGACAGGTTGAGGATGTGGAGTCTGACTCCACCGAATCCGATACGGACCGTACTATCCAGGCAACATTAATCCCTCCTCGTATCGGACTCAACCCAGATTTACCGAAGGAATCCCATCTGCCTCACCGACACCCCCACTAATCCCTACTGCCCAACCTGATATGGGATTTATAAGGAGAACGAAGGGAGTTTTAGCTGAAAATCAAGAAGAGTTAGAACATGTGAGACGGAGGGAATTAAGGTCGAAAGCGAACCAAGAAAGATTAAGCCGTAAAGATGAAGAGGCTTCTGAGCAACCCCAAACTAGTGTCATTCGGGTAGCCACATCTGCTATCCCGTCTCATCCGTTGGGACGGGGTATTGAAGAAGCCGTCGTGGACCCAGCGGCGCAATTGCACAACCTCCAAATCCACTCATCCGTCTCTCAAAAGACGGATGTTTCATCTTCACACGGGGAATTAGCACAACTTCTACCGGTCTCTCACTCGGAGAGTTCTGGTATTGAAATAAGAGACCAGCAGCCCCCAGCCTCGACTTCTCTGGATGCACTCTTGAGTCTAGAGCCATTTACTAATATTACTTCTTCGGCTAGGACACAAGATGAGGAAACAAACATCGGTGCTCTTGGTGACCCGATCGGAACCTCCGTAGTATCTCCGCTTTTATGCGGAACGCAAGGATCGGAGGGAAATCCTACCACGGCTACCCCTGTGCCAACCGTGAACGTAGGTGGCTCTGCCTCCAAGGTAGATGCCTCAACAGGTAATCTAAGTGATCTCGGAGTTACGTTACCCGACTTTGTGTCACAGGGATATCTGGACAGCGCCCTAAAGGCTGTCCACAAGGCTATGGAACAACGTTTTACCAATGAGCTCAACAACCTGAAAAGCCTGATCAAAGGTAAAGAGAAGATGGTCGAACCCGAAACCGCACCAACACCTCCACCGGCTCCCGTTCAGCCTATCTATTCGGTGGACACCTTGAAGACAATGCTTCTGGCTCAGCTGCTCCAGCAATCCGAAACCGATGCCTCTACTAAAGCAGACCTGATCTCCGTTCTATAATCACAGGTCAATGCTCCTTCGTCATCAGTAACAACTCGATTGGACCAGCTTGACACGACTCTTAAGGACGTTAACCAAGCGCTCAAAACGTTGTCCGAGAGAGTCGCGTCACTCAAAACTACTTGCAAGAGTCAAGCGACGGCACGATGATCAGGATGATCCTGATCACCGTGAGGGGGAGAACAAGAGAATACGCTTGTCTGAGTCCGCTCCAATCATCCCTGAAGCTACTGTGGTTCAACCGGAACCGTCAACTATGGCTACTACAACTGAAGAACAACCCGAAGCCGAGTTGAGCTTAGTCGAGATAGTACAGGATATGGACATCTCCGATGACGAAGACCCGACGGTTGAAAAGCCTGAGGGAACAACACAGGAATTGGTCAACTTTGATACATCAGATAGATCTACACCCAATTTGATAGATCCAGACACCAATATCGACTCGGAGACCAAAAATGCATGGTATGAAAAAGCCGCCAGTGCTGAAAATCTCCAGGTAAACCTGATCTTCCCTACTGATGAAGAAGACAATGTAGACTACGACCAGTTTCTGCTGCAAAATCTTTATGGTACACCCGTTCACTCTGCTCAAGCCACCGAGACTTCTACAAGACCCAATACTTCAGCCGCTGCAAATCCGACATCTCCTCAACTACCTACAGCTTCTGATCTTCTCCTCCTCAAC
This sequence comes from Saussurea involucrata, assembly GCA_033807775.1. Taxonomy (NCBI): domain Eukaryota; kingdom Viridiplantae; phylum Streptophyta; class Magnoliopsida; order Asterales; family Asteraceae; genus Saussurea; species Saussurea involucrata. The sequence goes on from CM066325.1 coordinate 78,265,388, forward strand.
AACAACAAATCTGATGGGAGAAGATCACGATACTTATTCCTCACCTGGAGGAATCACTGAAAAAGGTGTTCGTTCACAAGTTACGCCTTATCGAGCCTTCCTTTTGCCTTGGTATTTACAGTTCCAACCCGGAATACCAAAGCCAGTACTTATGCGTACGAATTGACTTATGCGGGGCGTGAGTAGTGCATATGAAAACATCATGATATATTATGTTAATGTTTTGCCTTATGCATTTTCGATTAATTGGTTCTTTTGTTATCATTTCACGTAAATGCATTATGTTGATTTATTGATATGCATAGCATTGTAGCCACTATTTTTGGAGCACTAATGTGCATTGTTTGTACGGTTCGAAATTTAAAGTTGTTTTAAAATCTTTTAAGTGTCAACCAATTTACATACAGTTACTGTGTTATGGAAATATTTGGTTGAATAGAAGTTCAAGGGCTGAATTGTATTTCCTTATTTTGAGCCTTGTTAGTGAACGGGTCGTGGGCTTGTTAACCACGGGCCCAACATATAAAATGTTGTAATTAGCTTAGAATTAAGCTAGTTGTCTATTTTGCTTTCCTGAATCGTATTGTAATTCTCTCTACAATTGAAAGCTAATTGGATGACCAGTTGAAATCATAACACCTGTTATTCATCTATTGATTTCTTATTGTTCGTTGCACGAATCTGGAACTCACATATTCTTTTCCTAAGTTCGGAGAAACTACTTTAATGTGTGTGTGAGTCTTGTCAAAAGGTTTTACTCCTATGTCATTATATGACTAAATGAGGAAAAAAAATCGGAATTTGATTTAATGAATTTCTACTTTGAAAATTTAGTATGGACTACCTGTTACATGTTTTATTATTTTAGAAAGACTACTAGGAGAGTGGTACAAATTTGCATGTATATTATGATTTGAGATTCATTCACGATATTTTAGCCAATATTCTCAAAGGATGAAAGCATGTTGTTATTTTGCTTCAAACTTGAAACTGGCACAAATCCATTCACATTCTAAGCAAGGCGTATATACACACATATATCATTAAGCCATCCTACGAAATACATTAACACATGCAACTTTTGTTGGTGAATTTTATTGCATGTCATTTCGGGGCTAAAGAAGAAAACTTTGAAGTTTGATGTCATTTTAAAAATTTCTTTTCGAAGTTTCGTACAAACGTCTTGTTGCACACTAACTGAAAGGAGGAAATTGATTTACGTGCATGGCATAAATAAATTCGCGCTAGAACCATCACGGTTCATTTTAAAAGTTGCTGAGTATGTTCTTTTTTGCGTTTCGTTAGCAACTTGAATTGTGACGAAATAGTTTTCAAAACGATTTTTCATATGTGGGACGAGTGTGTCCATTTTTAAACAACTACTGAGTAGGTAGTAGTATATTTTATGCGTACGATTAAATTGATATGAAAACCTTCGTGTTGAAAATTTCTACAAAATATGCGATTGGCATAATTGTTGAGTCTGTCACTTAAAAACCTTGAACTCATTAGGCTTGGGATGGTTAAGCAACCCCGGTTATAGGTGATGGCGTATAGAATCCTATCAATGGAAGGATGGGTGTTCCGATGCGTATTAGTGCCGTAAGCCCAGTGATATCGTTTGCAAGTTTGGCGCATTTACGTGGTAGCGGACGGATGAGGCTCGTGGTATCTTATGTGAATGACGGTGGTAATTGTTCTCTTTGGCAACCTTGTTCTGGGTTTGTCAGTTTTGCATAAAGGACGTGTAGGACCTTATAGACACCATGTGGATGACATGATAACCTCGGTGTTGTTGGGATGCTCGGTGAATGAAACTCATGGGTATGAAGTGCTAATGTGGTTCAAGGCTTGTGTCTTGACTAGGTGTCAACTTTTGGATTTCGAGGCCAAGAACTGTTAGTGTAATTGGAGATTTGTATTCCAACTTTAAAGAATAGTGGTATCAGTTGTAGTTACCTTAAGAAGTTCAATTGTGATAAATAGATTTAGTGGGATGACCTTCCTTGAGTGGTAAAAGAATCTGTCGATTGGATGATTGGCAAATGGACGTATTTTTGGAGTTGTATAATCGATGGGTCGATGCCGACCGTCGGTGTTGAAGTCTAATGGAGCTCGTTTGAAATAAAGGATAGTTCATTAGTGGGAACATTGAATTTGAGAATTTTGTTGGCTTCGTTAGTGATTGAAACTTAGATTTGGTTGGAGAAAAAAAATTAAAGGCGTGTAGATCTGGACTGGTTGGGGATTGGGATTTGCCGTTGGAAATATATGGATCCCCTAAGGTTGGGAGGAAGCTAAGGTCTTGTGGTTAGAAACTACTCTAGTAATTTAAGCGTTCACTTGGACGTATGGGAACTAGATTTCGAGGACGAAATCTCTTTTAAGGTTGGGAGGATTGTAACACCCCAATCTTTGAAAGGTATCAATCTTTTAAGATAAATATGAAAAATAGAATTTTGGAGTAAATCCTAGCTTTTATGGTCTTGTTGGATGGAGAATCCAAATATGAATCCAACGGTCCTTTACGGAGTGAAAACAGAGCTAAAACGAAGAAGTTACGGCCAACACGGTGTTCGGTACCTCCTTCGCGACTATGCCCGCGACTATGACACGTGTCAATGTCACTGGTCAATGTAGCGCCAGGGAACAGAAGGTGGTACCAACCCCGCGACTGTGACACGCGACTATGCCAAAGGGCATAGTCGCTGGGCATTGTCGCACGGGGGCACGTGACCCATAAAATCTGGAATTTTCACCCCTTTTCCTCATTTCACTTCACCCACTTCGAGTTTCTCTCCCAAGAACCGAAACCCTTCACCCCCAATGTAGATTTTGAGCCTTTTAGACCCCAAGAATCAAGTTTTCAAGTGTTCCTTCTTCATCTATCATGGTTTTGGAAGTTAAAGTAAGAATCCTTTCATTTCATCTTCATCATCAAAGGTTTGTTTCATCCAACCTTTTTTCTTCACTTTGAAGATTGGGAGTTTATGGTTCAATTTGATGATTCTAGAGGTATTTTGGTTAGTGGATTCAAGTTATGGTTAACGTAATTTTTTTTTGGAAAGGAGACGGAACTCCTGGCAAATAAAAAGGAAAATACAAATGATACACCTAAAAGGCAAGGGACTCGCTCCCAAAAAGGAACTCCAACCAATAAGAAGGACAGGCCCAACCCAGGTTGGAGAACCTAACTAAAACAACCACTGAACAGAACAATATAAACCATAAAGCACAAAGCCAAAACAAACCTAAGGCAATCGAAACAAAACGCATAGCAAAAAAAATAACCAAAGCGTGACCAGCGAACCCCTCATAGGGCCGAAATAAAACCACCAATGATGTCTTCATCACGAGGGAATAATCATCGCGAATGACCCCCGGGCTTTATCTTCTCAAAGCCCAATAACCGCAACCGAACTATCTTCAATATTTCAGCAATCAACTGTGGAGGAGTCCTTTTATTGGCCGTGAACAAACGAGCGTTTCTCTCTTGCCAAATAAAGTAGATGGAAGCCGCAAAAATCAGCTTGATACGACTATCTCTCGGCTGCCACCTTTTGTGTAGAATTTCGTCACCAATTTCTTGCCAACCGTCTGGAATAGAAAGAGCATTCGTCTCATGTTTGATCACACGCCATACAAAATTTGAATAAGGACAGCCAAAGAACAAATGATCATGCGAATCAGCCATAGTATTACACAAACCACAAGTCAAAACGTCATCTCCCCAATCTTGCAAACGGTCCTGAGTAGGCAACCGTTTCCTGAACGCAAGCCATAAACAAAAACTTTGTTTCGGGATACTTTTTGGGAACCAACACCAATGAGACCACGGGACTTCAACATGCGGCCTATCGAAAGTCCTCCAAACCTCCGAAACCATGAACCAAACTTGTTGGTTATTGGAATTAAGCCACATAACTTGGTCTTTGACATGCGGATAAAGCGTAGGAACCGAAAGTGAAGCAAGCCCATCACACCGTTGAAGCCATCCTGTCGGCCATGCCGTCATATCATCCATCGAGGTAATAACATCTGCCACATTGCTAGTAGGGAAAAAGCCACTAGCACGAATAAACCGATAAGAAAGAAAAAAGGATAAGTGGCCAACATCCAGCCATTTATCCTCCCATGCGTGCGTTAACACCCCATTACCAACCATATGCATGAAGAAAGGTCGGAAATACTCACGAAGAGCCATAATACGACGCCACACCCAAGTCACTGTAGAAGTAATTTGGGCCAACCAGAAATGTGTATCGCGAAGACGATATGCATAGAGCCACAAAATCCATATAGAGTTCCTTTTGCGAAAGTAATTTGGGCCAACCACACATGGGACGTTAGCAAGGCTCTATTCCATAAACTCAGCCTCTTCAGACCCAAACCTCCCGCCAATTTTGGCTTACAAACGTCGTCCCACGACACACACACTTTTCCTCTTGAAGAATAGCCACTAGCCCAAAGAAAGTCACGGAAGAGTCTCTCAATTTCTTGGATCACCGAAGATGGAATGGTAAACACCATCATCCAATATAATTGGAGAGACTCCAAGACGAATTTTATGAGCTGAAGCCTACCACCAAAAGACAAGAATTTCGTCTTCCAATTATGTATCCGCTTGCGAACTTTTAAGACCAATGAGTGAAAATCCAAGACGCGTAGCCGCTTAGAAGATAAAGGAATACCGAAATATCTAAACGGAAGAGATCCTCGTTGGAAAGGCAGAATATCCGTAATGGCATCCATCATTGTAACGACCCGGATTCCCAAACAAGCATCAAGTAACATATATTGCATAACGTCGTTCATTCCAAAAGATATATCAAAATACATATTCGGTCCCTTAGTCTTTATACCCATAATACATAATTAATTTACAAACTTTTTGCTAACTAAATACATGATATATGATAACTAAGTTAAAACTACAAAACATGTCATAGTCTTCAAAATATAAGTCTTCCCAAAAGCTAGCCACCGTTTACTCTATTCACTTGCTCTTACCCGATCCACGACATGGATTACATATTTTAAAACAAAATGAGGGTTAGACCTAGAGGTCTAAGTGAGAAAATCCCTATTAGTTTTAAAACCATTTGCACAACCATCATATACATAACACAAATACAAATACCAGTTATGACTCATGCATCATATACTTTCCTGTCTCATTCTCTTGGCCATATTAATTGGTTGCAAGCCAACTAATAAATTAACTCTGCCGTACGACAATTACAACCAACACCGCTGTACGAATATTATAGCCAACACCACCGGTCCTAAGCCCGGCCAACGTATTCTCGTATAGTGTAATGCTCATGTAAATACAATATCTCAATATATTATATTTCAAACATAAACACATAATCACACCATCTATCACATTCCCAATCCACACATATATGTATTCCAGTTTAAAAACGTTTTAAAGTAAAACTCACCTGTTTGTTTATCAATAACTCTTTCCAGTCTTTTCCACAAGATTCAGCTTTCACTCCAAATTCACAGTATCTGAAACAATTAGATACAAGTATTGTTAGTCCCAGATGGCTAAGCAAGTATTGTAGAAGAGGGGGGGGGGGGGTTGAATACAATACTCAAAATTTTCACAATTTTAATTCTTTTTATTGAAAAACTTTCAACAAGAATTACACAAAGAAAACTTAAGATTGTTGCGGAAAAGAACAGATAAACTATTCTAACAATCTTGCACAAAGTATACAACAAAACAACTAAGAACACTGAGAGCAAAGCTATTGAGTTTTAAGGCTTAAAGGAAGATTTCTTGCACTGAGAGAATTCTGAAAGCGTGCCTTTTGCATGGGGATGTCTTCTCCTTTTATAGTGCCAAGGAGTGCCCAAGCATTAAATGCTAAGGACACTTGTCAACTTCACACTTGCTGAGGATGTTGACTTCTGGAGGGTTGTGAAGTCCTTGTCACTTTTCACTAGGTTCAGACAGAGTAGCTCATGCAGATAAAAGGGACTTTAACTGAAAGTGGATAACGAGACAAACTGTCACTTTTATCTGCTAGAGGATATTGTCCCATAATAAATGATCTTCTGTCTTAGACTTTAGCACCGAAGGAGTTTCCACCGAGATTAAGACTGACCACCGAAATTGCAAGAACATTTCGGTGGTGAGGAGGACCACCGAAATTGTCCAGGAATTCGGTGGAGCAAGAACACCGAAAATGGCAAGGCTCTTCGGTGGATGATGAGTCCACCGAAACTGTCCTGATAGTTCGGTGGTGAAGAGGCCACCGAATTTGTCCGGGAAATTCGGTGGTGATGACTTGTTTGAATGTTGCCAAGAGTCTTCTAGAGAGTCTTCAAGCTTGGTTTCGGTTGATCTTCGACTTCACCGAACATTTGATATTTTGTACAAGTCATCTAAAGAACCAAACTAAAATATTCTAAGTAGGAGTTTTAGGAAAAACATCGGTGAGTCAATTTCAAATCCTTGGTGACCCAACAATCTCCCCCTATTTGAATTTGAGCTCCTTTCTTAGAATATTTAAGAGTATTTGAGAAGTAAAAGCATTTTGACCCTTTTTACTCTTTTTGGGTTCTTTTCACATAGACCATTCTTTTTGTTCTTTTTGATCTGTTTCTTTTGTATGAGTATGTATACTATGTACAGTATTTACAAGTAGAGGAAAGTAAAGTATGTACCAAAAAAATTCAAATAGAAAGATACTTGTATTACAATTAGTTCTCGTACAGTTTACAAAATGAGAAACCAACTTTTACAAGTACCGAGAGAGAGAACCTACTTCTTTGAGGATTGTCTGCGCTTGATTTCTTCCATTAAGTTTCGATAGAAAGGTTGAGCTTCGGGGATGTTAGGAAAGAGGTTGTGGATGCCTTCCAGAAAGATAGTATCGGCGATGGTAATTTGAGCAAATCTGAAGAAGCACCGACGACCGAGACCATCGTTGAAGAATAATCCTGGTATCGGTGAAAGGCTCAAGGTTGTGGTAGGATAGGGGACCGAAGTTGGGATGGAGAGGTTTAGATTGTTCACATTTGGGATTTGACCTTTTCTTGCCATTTCCTTGAAGACCGAATCAGGAGGATTTTTAACTTTAGGAAGGATGATTTTCTCTTTCAAAGATTGAAGCTTGGCTCTTTCATCAGAGGAAAGAGTAATATTGTGCTTTCTTTTGATTTCTTTCATCTTTCCCATCAGTCCATCAATGTACTTGACAAAGATGTCTTTCTTTGGATTAGGACTCCTGACCAGGTGTTGAGAGATTTCGTACCATTCTGAGAGACCGAAGAGTTGAAGATGACTTTCTTTCACACTTTTCATCGAACCATCTTCTCTGTCAATGATCAGCCTGATGTCTTCCAGGTTTGCTTTGGAGGTGGCAATCTTTACAGTTGAAATCGGTGACCTGTTGTTTCGGTGATGCATGGTCTTTTTGTACCAGCTAATTTCATCATTCTTTTCTTTTTCTAGGGCACTCAGCACCGATTTTTGGATTTGAATGGCATCGGAGGATTTTGCTTTTGCAACTTCTTCTTCAGCAACTTTAAGGGATAGATCTCTGGATTTATCTAAGTTGATTTGAGCGATTTTTGCTTCCTCAATTTCTTGAGGGGAGAGACCGAGTTCGGTGGAGATTATATGAGAAGCAGGCTTGAGTTTAAGAGATTCAGCATCTTTAGGTCGAGCCCCATATTTTGCCAACTCCTTTTTCTTCTTTTCTTCCTTAGCCAATTCTTCGGCCGAAAAGACTTTCTTGCCTTTGTCTTTGGAAGCTTTACTGGATTGCTCCCCCTCAGTTGATGCACCAAGTTCTAGTGCTTCGGTGGTACCTGTATGTATCGGTGAAACAGAAGAGGATTTCGGTGAAGAGGTGTTCGGTGATGGTGGAGTGTTTTTCGGTGATGGTGGAGTGGTTTTCGATGGAGGCTTGTTACTGGAAAATTTCTTTATGGATGGTAATTTCGGTGGAGCGGAGGTTTTCTCCCCCTCAGGAACAGCCGGAACCTTAAAACCCATTTCAGAAAACACCTTATCAAACTTGGAGTGTAGAAATGCCAAAGTACCAGTGATGGTGTTGGGAACCATAGAGAAATCACCCATATCCATTTCCCATTCTGACAATTCGGTGCTGGAGGCCTTGGAGAGGGACTCAACCTTAGAAGACAATGTAGTAAGAGAATCATTTATTGGTACAAGGGCATCGGTGATGGCATTGAATAGCAATTGAGGTAACTTTGTCTCAAGGGTTGAGATTCGAGAGTTGGCCTGGGAGATCAGAAAGATCGTGGATTGAAGGAAAGTGGAAGGTCGGTCTTGGTGGGATGGGGTGTGACCACCGATTTCGGGGAACGAACAGTGCCATCGAAGGGGATCCGCTTCGGGAAGAGGATGTCGTAAATGAGGCGCGAGTTCGTCGGTGTAGAGGGTTCGGGGAGGTCGGGGAGGTGAGGGTGTTTGTTGTGGAGAGTGTTGCCTTGGCGAGGGAGGCTCGATGTGATGTTCTTCGGGGGACGGGATGGTTCGGGGAGAACCAGTGTCCGCTAAAAGAAATGCAAAGAAATCATGTGGGGGTGAAGACTGTGGGGGGGAACCCTGATTGGGTTGTGCAATCTCATCGATCATAAACTGATCGGGTGAAAGGCTGTGAAGTGAAAAATCAGAACCCTCGAGAGGAGAGACCTCGAGGTCATCTCCACCACCCAAAGAATCGAGTGGGGAGGTTTGTTTAGGGTTCTCCAAGTGTACAACTGAGGCCTTTTGAGAGGCAACAGAGGAGATGGTGGGGTTTGAAACGGATACCCTTGGCCCGAAGGGATGAAGTTCAACAACCGGCGATTTTTGAGAATCGACAGTTGGATTTGTTGGAGGGGCCGATGGTTTCCGGGACCTCTTTGGAAGAGATCCCGAAGGGGAAGATGAGTGCCTCCGCTTATGAGAAGGGGTTTGAACCGGGGAAGCCTCCGAGGGAACTCTCGGTGACGTAGTTCGAGAAGCGGGTGCGGAGGTGTCGGTGGCCTTTTGTCGTTTCTTTTGAGTGCCACCCGACGTAACTCGGTAACGGGGAGTAGGGGCCACTACAGTTGGAGGGACCTCGGTAATTTCTAGGTGTTGAAACCCGGGAATTTCCGCATCACCCCAATGTAGTTCGGGAGAAAGAGCAAAAGAGATCATACCTGGTCGTAATGGGCGATCGGTGGCGAGTGGCTTAACGTTGAGAGTTTTGGTGCCTACACATGGAGAGGACCAGTCATAAGAGAAGCGCGGTAAAGGGGATTTGCGATCTGACTCCAATGCCTTAGACAGTTTGTGCAGTATGATCATTGAGATGAAACGTGGAAAGGCAACATAGCATTTCTTGGGAGTCTTGATGACCTCAACTAGCTCTGAGAAGAAATATTGGGCGAAGTCAACTTTTCTTTGGAAGATGAGGGCATGAGCGAGTTTGTTGACGTGTGAAGGCGATTGATCATGCCCACTTGTTTTGCGTGAGAGGCAATGGATAACGTGGGCAAAGAAGAAATTCCAAATGCCTCCCATTTTGTTGCGAAGAAGAGTACCGGGGCCTTTGGAGCTTTTGGAGGAGTCGTCGAGCACATAACCGGTGGTAAGAACAATGTCTTCATGTATGGTGTCCAAATACATGTCTTCATAGTCGGAAAAGGCGTCGATCTTGAGAGCGAGACGAACATCATCGGCCCCAAAAGTAAGGTCGTGATCACCGGCGTCGTCGGAAAGAATGGAGGCGTGAATGGCTTTGTTGGAGGGATCGTACACACATGTTAACCAAAATCTGCCAATGAGCATTTTACTCATCTTGGGGTTGCACGAAAAGGCATGAAGAAGAGGAGAGCGAGTGAGGAACTTTGCGACTGTGGAGAACTCAGGATGAGCTGGATCCGGGTCGAAGCGGGCAACGTGATTGCATTGATTAAACTTAAGCTCTTCAAATCGTGTGGGAATAGGGTATCGAGAAGAAGCCATGAGAGGTTTTCGAGAGAGAGATAAGGGGTTGCAGGTTTTGAAAAAGAAATGAGAGGGAAATATGCGAGGGTCATACGTATATATATAGGAGAGAGAAGGGTAACATAATTATGAAAGGTATTGGGAGATGGGATAAATGCGGCTAAAAGGTGGAGTGGGAAACGAGGAGTCGTGACACATAGCGGCTGAAATGTGAAAGGTCTCCCATCACTGACACATTGGGAGTCGTATAAGATAAGAGAGTGGATCGGTGAAGGCTCGGTGGTGTTTCGGTGGTCTTTCGGTGGTATATCGGTGGTATTTCGGTGTAGATATAAGAAGGGTTTCACCGAAGTTGGAGAGTTCCACCGACATGAGACTTCGGTGGAAGAAGTCGCAGGTTTCCACCGATTGGAGAGTTCCACCGACATGAGACTTCGGTGGAAGAAGGGTTCCACCGATTACAGAATTCGGTGGAAGAGGTTGAAAGGTTCCACCGATATTCGATTTCGGTGGAAGAAGTCGAGGAGTTCCACCGATTTGAGATTTCGGTGTAAGAAAAGAAAATGAAGATGGTTGAGAAACACCTGTTTGTCCACCGATGAGAGATCGGTGGAGAGTTAGAAGTGGAGAAGAAAGGTGTCCACCGATGTGAGATCGGTGGAGCAGAAACACATGTTTATTCTTGAAAGTTGCACATCCCAAGTTCACTTATGAGAAAGTTGAACCTGGTTTCATCAAGGGGTTTGGTGAATAGATCAGCAAGCTGCAAATTGGTGGGAATAAAGTGCAGTTCAATGTCACTTTTGGAAATGTGGTCCCTGATGAAATGATATCTGATATCTATGTGTTTAGATCTGGAGTGGAGAACAGGATTGTTAGCAATAGCTATTGCACTGGAATTATCACACAGAATTGGGATTTTAGAAAAGAATTGATTGTAATCCCTGAGTTGATTTTTCATCCATAGGATCTGAGCACAACAGCTTCCTGCAGCTACATATTCAGCCTCAGCAGTAGAGGTTGACACAGAGTTTTGTTTCTTGCTGGACCAACTTACCAATTTACCACCAAGGAGTTGGCAGCTTCCTGTAGTACTTTTTCTATCAACCTGAGAGCCTGCAAAATCTGAATCTGAATACCCAATTAGTTCAAAACCTGAGTCTTTGGGATACCAAAGACTCAAGTGTAAGGTACCCTTGAGATACCGAAAAATCCGTTTTACAGCCATTAGGTGTGATACTTTTGGATTTGCCTGATAACGGGCACAAAGACAAGTAGCAAACATAATGTCCGGTCTGCTAGCAGTTAAGTATAGAAGAGAACCAATCATGCCCCGATAAAGGGTAACATCCACAGATATACCGTTAGGATCGGCATTTAGTTTCAACGGTGGTGCCATGGGAGTTTTCATAGGAGAGCTATCTAAAAAATTAAATTTCTTCAGGAGGTCACGAATATATTTACTTTGATTTATAAAGATTCCTTCTGAAGTTTGTTTGACCTGAAGGCCCAAGAAAAATGTAAGCTCTCCCATCATGCTCATCTCATATTCACTCATCATGAGAGAAGAAAACTCATCACAAAGTGATTCATCAGTATCACCAAAGATGATGTCATCAACATAGATTTGAACAAGAATGAAGTTACCTGAAGTTTCCTTGATGAAAAGAGTGTTGTCTATTTTACCTCTGGAGTATCCATGTTTTAGAAGGAAGTTGGCAAGAGTGTCATACCAAGCACGAGGAGCTTGCTTGAGACCATACAGTGCTTTGTCAAGTCTGTACACATAGTCTGGATGAGCTGGGTCTTCAAAGCCAGGAGGTTGTTTCACATAGACTTCCTCTGCAAGTTCCCCATTGAGGAAGGCACTTTTAACATCCATTTGAAAGACCCTAAAATTTCGGTAGGCAGCATGAGCTAGAAAGATCCTTATAGCTTCAAGTCTTGCAACAGGGGCAAATGTTTCATCATAGTCAATGCCCTCTTCCTGTCTGTATCCTTGAGCTACTAATCGGGCCTTGTTCCTGATAACAGTACCATCTTCATCCATTTTGTTCCTGAAGATCCATTTGGTTCCAATGATTGTCTTCTTTCGAGGTCTGGGAACCAATCTCCAAACTTTGTTTCTCTCAAATTGAGAGAGCTCTTCTTGCATGGCCGAGATCCAGCAGGGATCTGCTAGAGCTTCATCAATCTTTTTGGGTTCAAGAAGAGAGAGAAAATTCACATAGAGACAAATGTTTCCAACTCCTCTACGTGTTTGGACACCTGCTTGTTGATCACCAATGATTTGGTCAATAGGGTGATCCTTAGTCCATTTTGAGGCAGGGGGTAGAGGTGATGGAGTATATTGAGTGAGATGAGTCGAAGTAGTGGGATCAGAGGTTTGGTGGTAGGTAGGATTTTCGGTGGTGGGTGAAGGCTCATTTTCGGTGAGAGGAATGGTGTCGGTAGGCTGAGCAATTTCGGTATGAGGAATAGAGGGTGACTCATTTTGGATACTAGAAGGAGATGGAATGGAGGGAGTGAGTTGAGTATCAATAGGATTAGACAAAGGAGCAGCACCGATGCATGATGATATCCATCTGTGCAAATCATCATCATCATTTGACAAAGATGAGGATCTAAGATCATCAAATTTGACATGGATAGACTCATCAATGCATTTTCTTCTGAGATTATACACCCTATAAGCTTTGGAGGATAAGGAATACCCAACAAAAATTCCCTCATCTGCTTTGGGATCAAACTTCCCAAGGTTTTCACGATCATTAAGAATGAAACACACACAGCCGAACACATGAAGGAATCCAATATTCGGTTTTCTGCCATGGAAGACTTCATATGGGGTTTTATCATACCTTTTAGAAATCACAGACCTATTTTGGGTAAAGCAGGCAGTGTTAACAGCTTCAGCCCAAAAATAGGTAGGTAGATTTGATTCACTTAGCATCGATCTGGCAACTTCACATAGAGTTCTATTTTTCCTTTCCACCACTCCATTTTGCTGTGGAGTACGGACAGCAGAAAAGTTCTGAGAAATCCCTTTCTCAGTGAAGAAGTCTTCAAGAGCACTGTTTCTGAATTCAGTGCCATTATCACTTCTTACTGATCGAACAAGTTGGCCATTTAGAACTTCATTTTTCTTGACAAAGTTGATGATTTCTTCAGTTGCATCACTTTTATACCTGAGAAAATACACCCAAGTATATCTGGTAAATTCATCAACAATTACAAGAATGTACCTTTTTCCTCCTAGACTCGGAGTGCTGACTGGTCCACATAGGTCCATGTGCAGCATCTGGAGAGGAAGAGTGATGGAAGAGCATTGCTTGGTCTTGAAGGAAGTTTTGGTGAGTTTCCCTTTCTCACATGCATCACACAGCTTTTCTTTGACAAAATTCAGCTTTGGCATGCCAGACACCAACTCTTTATTTGAAATTTTGTGGAGAGTTTTGAAGTTTAGATGAGAAAGACGTTTATGCCATAACCAGTTTCTTTTGGAAGAGTCATCTGACACGAAGCAGACATTTGATGAATTGTTGCTTAGTCCCATGTCAATGACATAGACATTATCCATCCTTTTTCCAGACAGCATCACGTTGAAGTTCTTGTCCACAACCGTACAGATACAAAGTTCAAAGATAACTTTATATCCAAGATCACACAGTTGACTAATACTAAGAAGATTATGCATGAGACCTTCAACAAATGCCACTTTATTGAAAGTGACTGATCCATTTGTGAGAGTTCCATAGCCTTTGGTGTAGCCTTTAGAGTTATCACCAAAAGTGACTGATGGACCCTTTTCAGACACATAGTTGATGAGAAGAGATTTGTTTCCCGTCATGTGGCGTGAGCACCCACTGTCCAGATACCATATTTGATGGCGCTCAGAAACCTGCATGCACACAGATTAGTTCTTTGGTACCCATTTTGTAATGGGTCCTTTAGGATTAGAAAATGATGAGAGGTCCTTAGGTTTGGTTCTTTCGATTCTTTCCTTGGGACAGTCCTTAGCCATGTGAAAAGTGTCACCACAGTTATAGCATTTTCTATAGATAAAGACCTTTTTAACATTTTGAACACTTTTCCTATTTTGGTTTTTAGCATTGGTTTTTAAAACTTTGTTATGGGAGAACAAAGCAGGAGGTTTGGACCCAAGAATTCCTTTGGCAGAGATGTTAGTTAGAGAGTTGGAGGATTCTGTGGGGTTTGGCCTTTTCAAAAGTACTGATCTTGGAATTTGAAGAAAGGAAGAGTTACCATGAGAATTCTTTGAAGAGAACCTTTTGGGGTGGAAATCGGTCACAGAAACAGCCACCGATTTCCCTTTGTCAGAAGCTGAAAAACCTCTTGGGTGAACTTGAGGTTCTCTTTTGGGAATTTTTGAGGGATTAGGTTCAGTATACTCATCAACGTGAATAGATCTTAACACTTCATGGAGAGGAATGGGAGGATCATTGGTGTTGACATCGGTGGGTTTTGATCTTTTCAACAGAATGACTTGCGAGGAGTTAGAGGATGATGTTTCAACAATGTTTAAACTTTTTGAGAGATCAAGGGTGAGTTTTGAAACTTCATCTGAGTCAGAGTTTTCAGAAGGTTGAAATGAGGATGCCTCTTTTGCTTTAATGAACATTCCATATTTTAGAGCTTCACCCAGATCTAAAGAGTTTAAGGATATGGAATTACAAGAACTTGAATCAGAGGCATCATCCCACACACTTGAAGAAGGAAGAAGTGTATGGGAAGAAGTTTCAGAAGAGACTTTGCCAAATCCTAGACCGATTTTGCTTTTTCCACTGATTTGACTTTGAAAGAGTTGTTCAAGATTTTTTGAAGAATCAGTCCATTTTCTCACCACCTCTTTCTCTCTTTTAAGTTTCTTAAACAGGGAGTTCTTTTCTTTTGAAATCACATGATTTATTGTTTTCAAGTCCTCAAGCTCATTTTTGATTTCCTCAAACCTTTTAAGCTTAGACATGCAAATTTCAAGTTCAGCTTTGAGCTCTTTCACTTGAGCAGATTTTCTATTCTTACTATCTTTAACAGAATAAAAATCTTGAGTTAAGGATTCATAGGCATCAATCTTTTCTTTATCTGACATATTATTAAAAGGATGTACCTGAGCATAAGCCGTCGAGCACTCAGTCGACACGAGAGCCATTGGAGAGGTTGCCTTTTCAGAAACTTCCATTTCTTCAGAGATAGCCATGAAACACCTATTTTGAGAGTCGCTTTCGGAGGTATCTTCATCATCCCAATCGTGAGTTTCTGCCATAAGACCCTTCCCTTTTCTTTCCAGACCTTCACTCCTTTCCTTCTCTTTCTTGTACTTGGCTTTATATTTCTCAGCACGCTCCTGATGATTTAAGAAAGAGGAATGGGACTCCTTTTTGGGAAAGGTTGATTTGAAAGGCATATTTTTGGATTTTTCCCTTTTTGAGGAGAGACCCTCAGAGGATGGGTTTTTAGACTTGGAGATAGGCTTGCTCCTACACTCAGATGCAAAATGTCCTTTCTTGCCACAATTAAAACACTCCTCATTAGACTTATCAGAAGAAGTCTTAAAAGATGAGGTTTTTCTAAAACTTCTGGATTTGCTGAAAGGACGAAATTTATTTTTAGAACCAGCCATCATTGCCATTTCGTCTGACAATTGTTCAATCATAATATCCTTACCTTCATCATCAGCATCACTTAGATATGCCTCCGTTTGGTGGGTAGAATTTGACTGGTTGTCATTATCAGAGTCAGATGAAGGATAGGTGATTCTAGGGAGGTTTTGAGATTTTTTGGAATTTTCACTGATAAGAGCTATGGAAGAGCTCTTTATGTCTTTTATGAAAGATTTCCTTTGAAGCTTGGTTTGCTCAAAATTGAAGAGCGTACCATACAGAACAGTTAAGGGCATGAACTCAAGATCCTTGGTAGTTTTGATGCAAGTACATATATTTTCCCAAAATTCTGGGAGACAATCCATGAATTTGCACAAGACTTCCTCATTGTCATAGATTCTGCCCAATAACTTAAGATCATTAAGAAGAGAGTTAAAACGGTTATAGAAGCTAGGAAGAGATTCTCCTTTTTCAAACGTGAAGAGTTCATACTTTCTTATAAGACCAATCTTTTTACACTTCTTAACTTCCTCTGTACCTTCGTACAGAACACATAGAGTGGTCCACATTTCTTTGGCAGTTTCAAAGTTCACCAAAGAGTGGTAGACCTCATCAGGAAGAGAGAGTGCAATAATAGCTCTTACTTTGGAGTCAAGAGAGACCAAACATTTTTCCTCATCGGTATACTTTTTGGGGTTTTTGAGAATATAACGACCAGTAGCACTGGATTTTTCTTCATCAGAATCACTAGAGATTTCTTTTTCAACAGTCTCTTTACCAGGCCTCTGCGTTTCATAGCGAGCCCAAACTCTGGGGATGATAGGTCCCTCTTTGAGAATGGTTGGATATCTAGTATCCACTCCTTCCATGAACAGCATCATGCGGCTTTTCCATAAAGAGAAGTTGTTAGCATTAAATTTAGGAGGTTTTGAGATGGACCCATTTTCAGCAAAGTTATTTTGAAAAGAGTTTTCAACAGAAGAAGAAGAGGCAGCCATCGCAGATCAAGTTTATGGAATTAAACTTTCTGCTCTGATACCACTTGTTAGTCCCAGATGGCTAAGCAAGTATTGTAGAAGGAGGGGGGGGGGGGTTGAATACAATACTCAAAATTTTCACAATTTTAATTCTTTTTATTGAAAAACTTTCAACAAGAATTACACAAAGAAAACTTAAGATTGTTGCGGAAAAGAACAGATAAACTATTCTAACAATCTTGCACAAAGTATACAACAAAACAACTAAGAACACTGAGAGCAAAGCTATTGCGTTTTAAGGCTTAAAGGAAGATTTCTTGCACTGAGAGAATTCTGAAAGCGTGCCTTTTGCATGGGGATGTCTTCTCCTTTTATAGTGCCAAGGAGTGCCCAAGCATTAAATGCTAAGGACACTTGTCAACTTCACACTTGCTGAGGATGTTGACTTCTGGAGGGTTGTGAAGTCCTTGTCACTTTTCACTAGGTTCAGACAGAGTAGCTCATGCAGATAAAAGGGACTTTAACTGAAAGTGGATAACGAGACAAACTGTCACTTTTATCTGCTAGAGGATATTGTCCCATAATAAATGATCTTCTGTCTTAGACTTTAGCACCGAAGGAGTTTCCACCGAGATTAAGACTGACCACCGAAATTGCAAGAACATTTCGGTGGTGAGGAGGACCACCGAAATTGTCCAGGAATTCGGTGGAGCAAGAACACCGAAAATGGCAAGGCTCTTCGGTGGATGATGAGTCCACCGAAACTGTCCTGATAGTTCGGTGGTGAAGAGGCCACCGAATTTGTCCGGGAAATTAGGTGGTGATGACTTGTTTGAATGTTGCCAAGAGTCTTCTATTTTCCACAAGTAGAGAGTCTTTAAGCTTGGTTTCGGTTGATCTTCGGCTTCACCGAACATTTGATATTTTGTACAAGTCATCTAAAGAACCAAACTAAAATATTCTAAGTAGGAGTTTTAGGAAAAACATCGGTGAGTCAATTTCAAATCCTTGGTGACCCAACAAGTATCTTTTTACCAAATAGAACACATAAGACTTACTAAAGCTAAAGGCTCTAGATAACTCTATCCTCAAATGTTACCCCCAAGCCCGAACTTAAGTCGAGTCCACAGTATATTCAATCCTCATTCTTTCCCTATCCAAGAGTCAACAAACACAGGCTACTGGATACTCAAAAGTATCTGAATTCTCAAAAATGACCAAACAGCTAAAGTATCAGGACAACACAAAAACAATCCGGACAGCATGACTTTCCGGACAGCATGACCAATCTGGACAGCATGACCAATCCGGACAGCATGACCTTTCTGGACAACCTAAACAATCCGGACAACATCCGGACACCAAAGTAATCCGGACACTATCCGGTATCTTATTTTAACCGAAAACATAAGGAAAAGAAGTACTTACCGGATAATGAAATCGTCTGGACACCATCAAAAAAGACTACCGGACACTGTCAAAGAAACTACCGGACACATTCATATTGTGTCCGGAAACCTCTGTCGATTTACCCATTTTCACCCAGATTCGACTGAAATCATTACTAGACACGAAATCGACTATTCTACACCGATAGAAACCTTCTACTATCAATTACAAACATAAAACGTACAAAAACATACCTTAATATTACTTCCAAGTACACCAAGTTGAATCCCTTAGCCACAAAACCTTCTTTTCTTCTTCTTTTCTTCTGAAAACACACACACAACACTAATCTGGATATTTCTGCTTTTGTGAAATATCTGAATGTTGTAAAGGATAATATCTAACTCAATTTTACCAATTTAGTCCTTTAGCTAATCACTAATGTCCAACACACCCTAAACTTCTAAATTAACCCAAACTTACCCTAAACATCAATTATAAAATTAATTAAATTTAACGGAACTAGGATTTAACTAACGAACTTACCCGGGGTATTACATCATCTCCCCCTCAAAAGAATTCCGTCCCGGAATTCGGTTAAGCAAAAAGGTACGGGTACTTAGTTCTCATTTCGGATTCTGATTCCCAAGTAGCATCCTGGCCCCTATGGTGTCTCCACTGTACTTTTACTTGCTTGATTACTTTGTTTCGCAACACTTTAACTCTGTGGTCAATTATGGCTTCAGGTTCCTCCACATAATTCATCTTTTCATCAACTTGTATATCCGGTAGAGAAACGGCCTGATCTGGTGTAACCAAACACTTTAGAAAATTCGATACATGAAAGGCGTTGTGTATACGGCTTAATTCTGGCAGGAGATCTAACCTGTAAGCTACTTCCCCGATTCTTTCTGTAATTGCAAACGGTCCAATGTACCTCGGACTAAGTTTACCTTGCTTTCCAAATCGAATGACTCCTTTCCAAGGTGAGACTTTCAGCATTACAAAATCTCCAACTTGAAACTCTAGCGGTTTTCGGCGTCGGTTAGCGTAACTTTTCTGTCTGTCTTGAGCCACTTTCAATCGTTCCCGAATCTGAGTAATCTTCTAACTGAACTATATCTGGTCCTGCTAACTGTTTCTCTCCCACTTCATTCCAACACAGAGGCGTTCGGCATTTTCTACCATACAGAACTTCAAACGGTGCCGCTTGTATGCTGGAATGATAACTGTTGTTGTAGGCAAATTCTATCAACGGTAAATGCTTATCCCACGATCCCCCAAAATCCACAATGCATGCCCGTAGCATATCTTCTAAAGTTTGAATCGTTCGTTCACTCTAACCATCGGTTTGAGGATGATACGCTGTACTTAGCTTTATTTGCGTTCCCATTTCTTTTTGAAAACTCCACCAAAACCTTGAAGTAAAACGACTATCCCGATCAGAAATAATCGAGATTGGAACTCCATGTCGAGTTACTATTTTGTCGATGTACAACTTGGCTAACTTTTCCAACGAATAAGTTTCTTTTATTGGCAGGAAGTGAGCAGACTTCGTCAATCTGTCAACGATCACCCAAATTGCATCAAATCCCTTCGGAGTCCTTGGTAGCTTCGTGATGAAATCCGTAGTAATCCGATCCCATTTCCACATAGGTATTTCTAACCATTGCAACTGACCAAACGGCTTTTAATGTTCAATCTTTACCTTTTTACAAGTAGTACAACCTTCCACATACTAAGCAATGCTTCTTATTATTCCCGACCACCAATAAAATTGTTTTAAATCTTTATACATCTTATTCGTACCTGGATGAATAGAGAAACGAGATTGATGAGCTTCTTGTAGTACCCGATCACGTAAACCACCCAAACGAGGCACCCAGATTCTGTTTCCCAGACACGGTAACCCACGATCATCTTTTACGAGTGATGCTGATATCCCCACTAACCGTTCTGATTTCAAATGTTCTTCTTGAAAAGATTCCACTTGACACTTATTTAATTCATCAAAGATGTTAGGTAGAAGTTTAGCTCGTAGTGCAATGGCTTTTATTGTTCCACTTCTTTCTTGACGACTCAGTGCATCAGCTACCACATTCGCCTTTCCCGGATGATAAAGAATTTCACATTCGTAATCATTCACCAGCTCTAGCCATATTCTTTGCCTCATATTCAATTCCCGCTAATCGAAAAGATGTTGGAGACTCTTATGATCGGTAAAAATTTGACATTTAGAACCGTAGAGATAGTGTCTCCAAATCTTTAGCGCGAACACAACTGCTGCAAGTTCCATGTCGTGTGTAGGATACTGCCGTTCATGGTCCTTTAGTTGACGAGAAGCATAAGCGATGACCTTCCCACGCTGCATTAGTACACAACCCAATCCCAGTTTGGAAGCATCACTGTAAACAACAAAATCATCGGAACCTTCAGGTAATGCTAGTATCGGCGCGCTACAGAGTTTCTCTTTCAAATTTCGGAATGCTTCATCCTGTTCTGCCTTCCATTCGAACTTTAGATTTTTTCGGGTCAGCTTAGTGAGAGGCGTAGCGATACGAGAAAAATCTTTTATAAACTTTCTATAGTAACCGGCTAAACCCAGAAAACTTCGTACTTCGGTTGGCGTTTTCGGCGGTTCCCACTTTTCAATTGCCTCTACTTTCATCGGATCAACTTGAATACCCTTCTCGGAAACTACATGCCCAAGAAATTGAACTTCCCGTAGCCAGAATTCGCATTTTGAAAATTTAGCATACAACTTTTCTTTCTTCAGCAATTCCAGAATCAAACGAAGATGTTGTGCGCGATCCTCTTTGGATCGGGAATAGATAAGGATATCATTGATAAATACAATAACAAATTTATCGAGATATGGCTTACATACCCGATTCATTAGATCCATAAAAGCAGCTGGAGCATTCGTCAGTCCCAACGGCATTACTAAAAATTCATAATGATCGTACCTTGTGCGAAAAGCAGTTTTCAGAACGTCTTCTTCTTTAACCTTCAATTGGTGATAACCGGATCTTAGATCAATCTTGGAGAAATAGCAAGCTCCAACTAATTGGTCGAAGAGGTCATCAATTATGGGAAGCGGGTACTTGTTCTTGATCGTGCGCTTATTCAGTTCCCGGTAATCAATACACATTCTCATCGAACCATCCTTCTTTTTCACAAACAATACTGGTGCACCCCATGGCGAAGAACTGGGTCTGATAAAACCTTTATCGGATAGGTCTTGTAGTTGCGTCATCATTTCTTTCATCTCTGGTGACGCTAAACGATACGGTGCAATAGCAACAGGAGCGGCTCCAGGAATCAGATCTATACCAAACTCTACTTGTCTAACGGGAGGAAGAATATTCAAGTCTTCGGGGAAAACTTCTGGAAATTCACGGACAACAGGAATATCTTCCAACTTATTCTTTTCTGGCTTAATATCTATCACATAAGTTAAGTAACTCGGGCAACCTTTGCTGACACACTTATGAGCTTTTAACATAGATATAAGGCAAGACTGATGATTTCTACGGTCACCATAAATCACTACCGGTCCCCTCTCAGGTAAGATAACATTGATCAACCTCTTATCACAAACTATGTTAGCCTGATTCTCGGCTAACCATTCCATCCCCACTACTACATCAAACTCAATCAAGGCTATAGGAAATAATTGAATAGGTACTCCACACCCCTTTATATTTATCAGACAACTATCAAAAACCTCTTTAACGGATACTTGAATATCATTTGCAGTATCTACCATTAAAGCATGATCTAACACTTTAGGCTTTAAATGCATATAAGCAACAAATGAAGGAGATACGAACGATCGGTTTGCACCGGAGTCAAATAACACTTTAGCACGTGTAGAGTTTATTAAAAATGTACTTGTAACCACATCCGGAGTTTCCTCCGCTTCTTGTGCTGTCATCTGAAATGCACGACCCCTTGCTCTTGGTTGCTCTGGCCTTTGTACTACTGGTCTAACACCTACTGGTTTCCCCGACGTACCCCCTTGCTGTACTCTTCCCCTCAGACAATCAGACTAAATGTGATCCGGAGAATTACATGAGAAACAAAACCGCGTTACTCGACAGTCTTTAGCAACATGTTCGGTCTTCCCACACCTATAACAAACCCAAGGATGAACTTGACAATTTCCTTGGTGGATACGGTTGCATTTCGGATGAGGTCTTTCCGCTGGTCGGAAAGGCGGACGGTTATCAAACCTCTGAAACCTGGACTTCTTTGGATCATACTGTGGTCCTTCCCACTTTCTTTTCCCCATACCTTTATCACTAGCGTTTCTCCCTTTATCCTGTTCCACGGTTTCCGCGGCGTCTACTGCGGCTGAGAAGGTTTCTGGTCCTTTAGCAATCACCAGACTTCTAACATCTGAATTCAACCCAAAGATAAACCTTTCAATCTTCATTGCCTCCGTGGCAACGTAGTTTTCCGCAAAACGAGACTTTTCCAGGAAACGAGCGGTATAGTCCCGAACTGATAAGTTCCCTTGCTGCAAGTTCATAAACTCCCCTTCCAATTGTTTAACTACTGCTTGGGGACAAAACTGTTTCCTGAAAGCTATAACGAATTCTTCCCAAGAGAAAGTAGAATATATGTCAGATCCTCCAGAAGAAATAAGAGCTTCCCACCAGTATAGAGCATCTGCTTTTAGCATTGCAGTCCCATATAGTACTCTATCCTATTCGGCACACTTACTAGGTTTGAAGATAGCTTCTATTTCTTTCAGCCACCTCATAGCTTTCACCGGTTCCCTTTCTCCTGAGTAGGTCGGAGGTTTGCAACTTAGGAACATTTTATAATCACACTTCTTCGTCACTGGTATGACAGTAGGTGTAATAGGCATCTCGTCTTCAAGAGTAGGATCTGGTATTTCTGTTTCAGTATTATGAGTTCGGTTGAACATAGCTTGGATATTTGCCTGTAATCTTCCCATTTCAGCAACTAAGTCATCTCTCGTAACAAATTCTGCACCTCGCGGTTGAACTCTGCTGCCTGTTCTGCCTCTACCTCTTTCTCCTCCCCCTCTTCCCCTTGTCCCAACTGTTGGATTCGTTCTATTAGGATTTCCTCCTCCCTCTCGATTCGTTTGTCGAGTACCACTTGCCATTCTGTTTTCAAACAAGGTTAATATACACATAAGCACATACCCTATATAACAAGGTATTCCAGTTCAAACATGTACCTGTAAGATCATAATTACACAGGCCAGGTGTAATCTGAAATTACCTTACATGATGTTCCTTCTACCTTTTTATATTTAACATCCCAAGGTTCTACAATAATAGGGACATCCTACTTCACATGCAGTTTAAGTCTAGGTACAGATACGAATACGTAAATCCCTTAAACTAGGGCTCTGATACCATCTGTAACGACCCGGATTCCCAAACAAGCGTCAAGTAACATATATTGCATAACGTCGTTCATTCCAAAAGATATATCAAAATACACATTCGGTCCTTAGTCTTTATACCCATAATACATAATTCATTTACAAACTTTTGCTAACTAAATACATGATATATGATAACTAAGTTAAAACTACAAAACATGTCATAGTCTTCAAAATATAAGTCTTCCCAAAAGCTAGCCACTGTTTAATCTATTCACTTGCTCTTACCCGATCCATGACCTGGAATACATATTTTAAAACAAAATGAGGGTTAGACCTTGGGGTCTAAGTGAGAAAATCCCTGTTAGTTTTAAAACCATTTGCACAACCATCATATACATAACACAAATACAAATACCAGTTATGACTCATGCATCATATACTTTCCTGTCTCATTCTCTTGGCCATATTAATTGGTTGCAAGCCAACATATAAATTAACTCCGCTGTACGACAATTACAGCCAACACCGCTGTACGAATATTACAGCCAACACCACCGATCCTAAGCCCGGCCAACGTATTCTCGTATAGTGTAATGCTCATGTAAATACAATATCTCAATATATTATATTTCAAACATAAACACATAATCACACCATCTATCACATTCCCAATCCACACATATATGTATTCCAGTTTAAAAACGTTTTAAAGTAAAACTCACCTGTTTGTTTATCAAAAACTCTTTCCAGTCTTTTTCACAAGATTCAGCATTCACTCCAAATTCACAGTATCTGAAACAATTAGATACAAGTATCTTTTTACCAAATAGAACACATAAGACTTACTAAAGCTAAAGGCTCTAGATAACTCTATCCTCAAATGTTACCCCCAAACCCGAACTTAAGTCGAGTCCACAGTATATTCAATCCTCATTCTTTCCCTATCCAAGAGTCAACAAAACACAGGCTACTGGATACTCAAAAGTATCTGAATTCTCAAAAATGACCAAACAGCTAAAGTATCCGGACAACACAAAAACAATCCGGACAGCATGACCTTTCCGGACAACCTAAACAATTCGGACAACATCCGGACACCAAAGTAATCCGGACACTATCTGGTATCTTATTTTAACCGGAAACTTAAGGAAAAGAAGTACTTACTGGATAATGAAATCGTCCGGACACCATCGAAAAAGACTACCGGACATTGTCAAAGAAACTACCGGACACATTCATATTGTGTTCGGAAACCTCTGTCGGTTTACCCATTTTTCACCTAGATTCGACTGAAATCATTACTAGACATGAAATCTACTATTCTACACCGATAGAAACCTTCTACTATCAATTACAAACATAAAACGTACAGAAACATACCTTAATATTACTTCCAAGTACACCAAATTGAATCCCTTAGCCACAAAACCTTCTTTTCTTCTTCTTCTCTCCTCAAAACACACACACAACACTAATCTGGATATTTCTGCTTTTGTGAAATATCTGAATGTTGTAAAGGATAATATCTAACTCAATTTTACCAATTTAGTCCTTTAGCTAATCACTAATGACCAACACACCCTAAACTTATATATTAACCCAAACTTACCCTAAACATCAATTATAAAATTAATTAAATTTAACGGAACTAGGATTTAACTAACGAACTTACCCGGGGTATTACAATCACACTCTCCTCCACGTTAGATGCGTAGATTGAACTCTTTGCCAAGTTAGGGCGAAGTCCCGAAGCAGTGGCAAAATCATCCAAAGTTTATTTAAGAACCTGAACCGACACCGGATCTCCTCTAGTGAACACCAAGAGATCGTCCGCAAAACACAAATGGGTAAGGTTGATGCGGGAGCAGCCACGGTGGTAATTGAAATCTGGATTAGCCTCAACTCGTTGCCTGAAAAAACACATGAAAGCCTCCATGATAAAGGTGAATAGATACGGTGAGAGAGGACAACCTTGGCGTATACCCCTCGCCCCTTGAAGAAACCATACGATTGACCATTTACCATAACTGAGAACGAAGCACTAGAAACCACTTCCATAATCCAGTTTTGCATTATGGGATGAAATCCCATACCGTCCAAAACTAACGAAAGAAACCTCCAATCGACCGAATCATTCGCCTTTTGTATATCGATTTTAAACGAACATCGCGGAGGGCCATTCTCCCTACCATAACCCGCAACAATTTCTTGTGCCATAAGGATGTTATCCGTAATCCTTCTTCCAGGTATAAAGGCTGACTGGTTCGAGCTAACCAACTTATCAAGAAAATCTTTAATTCTCCAAGAGAGAATCTTCGTGATGCATTTATAAATTACCGTGCATAAGGAGATCGGCCTGAAATCCGTGACTCTTAACGCATTAGGCAGCTTTGGAATAAGACATATAGAAGTATGATTCAACTCTCTAGCTAGATGACCACGATAAAAGAAATCTTGGACCGCCAACTCGATATCTTTCCCCACAACGTCCCAAGATGCTTTAAAAAATTTGGACGTGAACCCATCTGTACCAGGAGCCCGATCATCGCCAATAATAAACATGGCTTCCCTAACTTCATCTTTAGTAATAGGCCTAATCATAAAATTAGCATCCTCCACCGACAGCCGATTACTAAAGAAGTTAGGTGGAAGCAAAGGGTTAACATTCATATCCGCCTCACCAAAGATGCGACAAAAATGATCATGAAAAACCATAGGGACACCATCACCAGTCGTCACCTGACCATGCACATCCATCACCGACACAATACGATCATGGTTCCTCTTCTCTCTCACTACATTGTGAAAGAAAGAAGTATTGGCGTCCCCATCCTTCAGCCACCTGATTTTCGCTCTTTGCCTATAATTCTCCTCCTCCACCTGTAACGCATCTTGGAAAGCAGAGAGGACATGTGCCAAATCCTCTTGAAGGAGAATATTCGACGAATCCAAGTCAACCGCTTTTTGAACCTCTTCCACTTCAATACGAAGATATTTGACTCGCTTAGAGACATTACCATGCTCTTTACGCAACGCCCGCAAAGGTTGCTTCAAAGATTTGAGTTTGGAAGTAACCCAAAAAGCAAAGGTCCCCTCAACGGAGACATTCCAAGCAGATTCAACAACCTGAAGGAAATTAGGATGGCGAGTAACGAAATTATCAAACTTAAACGGACTCGTACCTCGGAATTTACCACAATCGATGACAGCCACCATTGGAGAATGGTCCAAAACTCCTCTTGGGAGGAATTCCACCATCACCTTATCAAAGGCGTCCTCAAAACCGCCATTCATCATAATACGATCAAGTTTCCTTACCAACCCATTGCCACCTCTTGGTTTTTGGACCCAAGAGAACTTAATCCAGAAACTCCACCATCCCCATATCACGTCTAGATGAGCCACCCTCACTTTCATCCGGGTACAATAAAGAGTTGAAATCCCCCATAAGCAACCACGGTTCATCATTAACCAAAGCCTTAAATTGGGTAAGATCATCCCAAAGCAATCGTCTAGCCACAAGGTTATTATCCCCATACACTACCGTGAGAAAGAAAGAGACATGAATCGCGTGGATAACAACCTTACAATGCATGGCTTGTGAAGACATCGACAACACCATAACCGAAATAACCGAAGGGTCCCATCCCACAATAATTCTCGTACCATGGACACAATGAAGATGGTTAGACACCCAAGACCAAGAGCCAAACGCCGATTGACAAATAGCAGGAAGATTAGCAGCAAGAACATGTGATTCTAAAACAGCACAAAATGACAAACCACAAGTTTGAACAAAGGTTTTAACCTCTCGTTGTTTTATTAGGGAATTTAGACCCCTAATATTCCACGCCCCGAACTTCATCATAAACCACAATGAGTAGTAGCATCATCCCCCCTGGATGCCATCGGATCACCCAACCTTACGCCATTCAAATCCCATGATTCACCCAAATCCACAGGATCGCGAGAATCCCCTTCATGTGTAGACAAGCTCACACCATGCACACCCAACACCGAATGATCTTTAGGAATTGTTGAGGCTGCCTGATTAACATTATCTGTCACAAGAGCCACAAAAGAATTAGAAGTCTTAATCGAAGAATTCCTTTTGGCATTAGCAAGCAGAACCGAAGGATGCAACTCCACTTTAGAGGGAGCCGGGGGTTTTAGAATACCCCGAAGTTTCGGTTGAACCACCCTTTGCGGTCCATTCTCCTTATCACCCACACGATCCGAGTCTTTTTGTCCGTTGCTACCAAGGGTGTCATTAGACTTTTCCTGCATGTTAATATGCAGCCCCTTATCATTAGAACCATTGCGTTTCCCTTTGGCTATTTCCGAGTCCTCCGAGACAACATCAATAATTTCCACATCAACCCTCTCGTTGGGCACCCTAGAGGAAGAACCCACACTATTTTTTGGGCGCCAAAATTCCATTGGCTGAGTCTTCTTTCGACTAGTAACCAAAGTGAAACCATCCATATCTTTACCCTCCTTAGCATGCTCTTTACTCTTTTGTTTTGCAACTTCGGCCTTCACACACGAACCAGTCTTATGGCCAAAGACTTTGCAAAAGGAGCATTGGGTGGGTTCCTAAATATACTCAACTTTCAAAGGGACCATCATCTCCTTTCCCCCATGAATATTAGGTACAACAACTTGTAACTCATGTTTGAGTTCCCCCACTGCCCACACATCGATAAGAACCTTTGCGAAGCCTGGGCGGCCCCAAGCATTATCACACATTTTAGTGGTATGCTCATCCATCATTTTGGGAACACCCAAAGCACTAGCAATGCGGCTTACTCCTTCCCTATTTAAAGCGACTAACGGGATATTTTGGATTTTGACCCACAAGGGGCATGATGTATGCTCAGGCTTCACAAGACCCTGCTGCGGGTCCCAGGGAAACACAAAGAGGGGGACTCCCCTCACCATCCACAGGCCACCTTCCAAAACCTGCCTCAAACCATCCTCCGAACCGAAGCGGAAGAATAAAAACCCTAATTCATTCATCATAGTATCCTATAAACCAAACTTGCCCCAAATGAACAAAACTATCTTCTTTACCGTTGGAAAGTAGACCCTTGGACCAAGAAAATAACCTTACAGTGTGTTCTTATAGAGAGCCGAAGCCTTCTCTGTCAATTCGACCGGTAGATCAATCCGAGACATATTCTTCTCTGATAAAGGGAAGAATTCTAGCGTACCTGAGGATTTAACCGAATTCACCAGCGAAGCATACGACACCGCATGATTAGTGTTAATGCCAAAAATCGCACCAAAGGGACAACTTAAGGTCGATGTGGACTTTAACAACTAAAGAAAGAAATCTTTCGACAAAGGCGTGCGACAAAGACAAAAATGTAAATGAGACAAGGGATTTGATGACGCAGGAAAAACCTCAACAAGGAAAAAACCTGCGGACGACAGTGGATGTCGTCGCTGCACTATGGTCGCCAATCAGGGGCGATGTCCTTGGTGTTCCGGGTGTCGATCGTACAGAGATTACAATACAAATGAAGGAAAAACTTCGAAATGTAAAGTACAAGTGTTTGGAATGTAAAAATAGTGTGCGTCGTGTGTGAAAACTATGTATAAACTGTTGGTCGAGAGCGAGAGTCTTGCGTCGAGATTGATCTTCTACGAATGATCTCTTTGCTTCGAATGAATATTCTTCGAGTGTTTGTGTTTTCTTCTGTTGTTCGATGCTCTTCTTCTATCTCTCTCTCTGTGTTATTCGGTGTTGATCAGGTATCTTTAACTGATGATTGAGCTGGGATTTTATAGTCTTCGGATGACTTTAATTGAATCATCAAGATCTTTGATGATTGTTGTAACGGTCGTTGTCTTCAATGTGAGTTTAGATGCTCATAACTGATTTCGTCGGTTATAGTCGTTTGTCTATAAATGACTTTGACTCCTGCATTAAACACTTAAACAAATATAACAGTTGTATAACGCGTCTGTCAGTCGAGGTCGTACAGTTTTATGCGACGGTCGTGCGGAACGGGCGACGTCGAGGTCGAGTGTCATGAGGAACTCTCGACTTACCTTTTAGGAGGGACGACGGAGGTTCTTTGGGACTTCGTCGGGACCTACAAGGTATAGCTCATAACATGTGTCTTACCTTCTCTGGTCGTGGTCGAGACCTGTGAAATTTTGCCCAAACAGTTTGCCCCCAAAATTTGAAAGTAGGATGGCAAATTCGAATTTTAAATTTTGCTTGTCGGGTGTTCAGGGTCTTGTGTTGGAAAATACCTTGGTTGTCTCGGAACCGGATTGGTTCAATTTTAACTGAACGAGAAGTCGAAGAGAAAACGAGGCCGTGACGTCATACTGACGCACAATTGTGCTTACCAGTTGTCTTTTTAGAAATGTCGACGGAGCCCAGAGGTACTATTTGAAATGAAGACGATCTAGATGATTTCAGAAGTCTATCGAAAATTCCCGTGGGGATTACTATAAGCAAGGCTGGCGGGGTTCTACCGGAGATGTATCCCGAGGGGTATGTCGCGATATACGAGTACCTGTTTAAGATGGGCTTCCACTGGCCGTATTCGCCTCTGGCCAAGGCATTTCTGTGTGAGTTTGACCTGTCTCCAGGGCAACTGATGCCCCAGTTTTGGCGAGTTATTCTAGTCATCGAGTGACTTACTTCGCACTGGGAGTGGCGTATAAAGTCACGAGCGATCAATATCGTCGTTATAATTTACTTTCAAGGCTTAAAGGTAATCGTACCTTAGTTTTGAATACTGCTGTCAATGATCGCAAATGGAGGACGAGGTATGTACTTGTGTGGGTGGCGATACTGGATATGGACAGTGATTCGATCAGATCCGTAGATACTGCACAACTGGCGATGATGTCTCATTCTGCGCAACTGGCGACGATGTCTCATACTGGGCAACCGGCGACGATGTCTCATACTGCGCAACCGGCGACGATGTCTCATACTGTGCAACCGGCGACGATGTCTCATACTGCGCAACTGGCGACAATGTCGACCCTTTCGTCAGCCGCCAGGGGCAAGGGTGTAAAGACGGGAGAGGATGAGGAGGAAGTCATGATGATCAACTTTACGTTGTCGACGATCCTCCTGACTGACTATGTCCTTGACGGGACGAAGTCATTTCCGTATCTGGGGAAATATCAGCTCTTATCTTTCAAGGAGCGTTTTCAAGGGACCTCTATCGAAGAGATGGGATCACGAGAAGGAGATTGAGGAGGAGGAAGGTCTCCAGGGTGAGGCGTCAAGCAGGGACGCGACCGACGTTCCCCCTTTGCCTTAGGAAATGTCTTTGTCATTTGTTGTTTCTTTTGCTGCTCGACTGTCAGTGGTCGAGTTATTTTGAATGTAAATGACAAACTATCCAGGGAATGAAATTTAAATTTCAGTCATACTCGTGTTTTGTGTATTCGGTAAATAAATAACATGTCAATTATGAAATTTACTGAGTATAATATAATAGAAATCATGCGACTTAGGCATTTATTGCAACGCAATAGCTTAGAATGTAAGACATAGCGCTTGTAAATCGTGTAAACAAACATAGGAATGTGCGACCAAAGCATACATTCAGAGTAATAAATTTTTCTAAGTTTAAGAAACTTAGAATGAAAAAGTCGTGTAGACTTTGCGATCATACGACTAAGTCGTGCGACGAGCTTTAATCGTGTGTCCCTGCAGAAGAATGATCAAGTCGTAGATGTGATCGTCTATGTCGGGCGACCTTGCGAATTTAAAGTCACATGGTAGACTTAGTGATTATTGTCGTGCGTTTCTGCGATAAAATAATATTAGAGGTTGGTCGTTGACTAGCCAACAACCATCCGATGCTTAAGTCAGTAATCGTTCGTGATGAGAAATCGTATGAAGGAAGAGAGAAGAAATTAGGATACGTACCTTCTCAGATTTATTTCTTTTATTTGACGGGGTATTTGCCCCCTGTCATTTATTATCCTATTCCTTTCAGGAGGAAAATAGGTTTTAAATGACAAATCGACACAGTGATCTTGGAAAATACCATCTATGTCTGCGTCGACTGTGTTTTCGTGCGACAAGGCAAGATAGTCGGCATACTCCTGTAGAAAAGGCATGAGTTTGTCTTTAAGGATAGGAGGACGAACCTGTCGAGACCTTTTGGTCGTGTGGCGTCTGCTATACGATTTATTCTTGCGGCTTCAGGGTGGGTTTATAGCAGTCACGAGCGACTTTTGGCTCACTCTTGATTTCCTGGATGCCCCACGGCGTAGGGAACTTCAGGGTCTGATGATATGTCGAGGGAACGGCTTTCAATTCATGGATCCATGGTCGACCTAGAATGATGTTATAAGCCGACGCACAGTCGATGACACTGAACTTGGTCTGCTTGTTGATTCCTCCGGCGTAGACAGGCAGAACGATATCTCCAAAAGTACTCGTCGCTTCTCCAGTGAAACTAACCAAAGTTGTCGAATGTCGGGTGATTTCCGAGCGATCGATTTTCATGGCCTTGATGGTGTCAAGGAAGATGACGTTCGCTGAACTGCCCCCATCGACCAAGACTCGTCGAGTTAAACAATTACCAACCGTGAGTTGAATGATCAATCCGTCATGCTGCTTTTGATACGAGTCGCCGAGGTCGACTTGGTCGAATACAATCTTCATAGGTTCCAACTCTAAATCTCCTCTGGGCCTTGATGAACGCGGAATAGGTCGATCGTCTGGTGCCTGACTGGCGTGACGTTTGGCTGCAGAATACGTCAGACCACACACGTCTGAAGCATCGGTGATGCAATTGACGACCTTTGCATGCTCAGGGGTTGATGGTCGAACATCGTTAGCTGGGGTAACGACGTCGTCGATGATGTCTTTGAGATTGCCCTTTGGGACGTGATACGCCAACTCCTTTTTGAGAGCTATGCAATCATCTGTCGCGTGAAAGTCGCACCACTTAGATTTATCTTTCCTAACGTCGTCCTGACCGGACTTCGTTGGCCATCGAATAGTCGCGTGGGCGGTCTTCAGAGCTTCGACCAAATCTTTAGTGGATCCTTTGAATCCGTAAGAGGATATCTTAGGGTATTGAGGAAATTTGGTCGCGGTCTTAGGCTCTGCTTTTGTCTTGAATCGGACGTTCGGGATCTGGCGGGCAGGCACCATTTTGGAAATCGCTTTCGTCTTAAACTCTGGCTTCTTTACGCCTAACGACCTCTTGTCGTCGGTATGCTTGCGATGAAAGGCAGCGTCGTCCTCTACTCTCATATACGCTAGGGTTCGAGCTCGGACGTCTTCGAAATTCTCCGGAGGATACTTAGTCAGGTCAGTGTATAAACCTGAACTGTCGTCCAGACCACACTTATAGGCTTCAATCGCGGTCTTGATGTCACAATTGCGAATGCTGATCATTTCTGCATTGAATCGATTGAAATAACTACGGATAAACTCATTGGTCTTATGCACGATGTAATACAAGTCACTGGTCTGCTTCTCCATCTTGCGACTGCTGGCGAATTGCTGGAAGAATTGATTGACTAATTCAGGGAACGACCCGATGGACTTGGGTTTGAGATTGATCAGCCATTGGAGAGCAGGACCAGTGAGAGTTGCACCGAAGTCTTTGTACATACAGACTTCCTGATACATGTGTGGGATTGAGATCGTCCACATGAGCTGCTTATACTGCGCGACGTTCTCTGTCGGATCGGTCACTCTCGAGTACTTGGGCGTGAAGGCGGGGACATTGTACTTCTTCGGGACCTCGACAATCGCGATCTCATCGATGAATGGTGATGCCTGAAATCCTGATCGGGGCTCGACGTTGACGGGCACGGCTGCCCCAGGCAGCTTGGCGAGCAAAGATAGGACGCGCTCGTTCTGATCTTCTATCATTTTCATTCGCTGGGCGACGGGGTCATTGAGGTTGAGATTTGCCCCTGCTTGCGGATTGATTCCTGAGCTAGTGCCATTGACATGCGACGAGCCATTGGCATCTCCGTTGAAAGGAACAAAATACGGTTGCGACTCGTTCTAAAATGGCTGCGACCCATTCTGAAATGGCTGCAATCCATTCTGCATGGGTGGTGGCCTTATATGCTGAGGAGGGACCGTCCCGAACTGGGAATTTGGATTGAACGGTCCCGGCTGCTGGTTTTTAATTGGTCAGACCTGGATGCTGATTCTGAGCGAACGGACCTGATCCTGGACCTGGATTATGCGCGAATGGTTGAGGACCATTCTGACCGAACGATCATTGGCCTGGATTCTGAACGAATGGCCTAGGACCACTCTGAGGTCCAAAGGGATTTCTTAACCGTGTGATCTCTTCAGTTGCTCTACGGATTTGCTCCGCCATGGCGTTGATTTGATTTCAGGCGACTTCAAGCTCCTGGTACATCTGAGCAATGACATGCTGCTGATCTCCAGGGGCTGACATTTTTCTGCAACAGAGAATAAAGAAAACTCCAAGAAACCGTTAGCAAGACGCACGTTTGTTGAAGATTTTCTCTAGATTGGGTCCCACGGATGGCGCCAAACTGTTAATGGCAAAAATCACACCAAAGGGACAACTTAAGGTCGATGTGGACTTTAACAACTAAAGAAAGGAATCTTTCAACAAAGGCGTGCGACAAAGACAAATATGTAAATGAGACAAAGGATTTGATGACGCAGGAAAAACCTCAACGAGGAAAAAACCTGCGGACGACGGTGGATGTCGTCGTTGCACTATGGTCGCCAATCAGGGGCGATGTCCTTGGTGTTCCGGGTGTCGATCGTATAGAGATTACAATACAAATGAAGAAAAGACTTCGAAATGTAAAGTACAAGTGTTTGGAATGTAAAAATAGTGTGTGTCTTGTGTGAAAACTATGTATAAACTGTTGGCCGAGAGCGAGAGTCTTGCGTCGAGAGTGATCTTCTACGAATGATCTCTTTGCTTCGAATAAATATTCTTCGAGTGTTTGTGTTTTCTTCTGTTGTTCGATGCTCTTGTTCTATCTCTCTCTCTCTGTGTTATTCGGTGTTGATCAGGTGTCTTGAACTGATGATTGAGCTGGGATTTTATACTCTTCGGATGACTTTAATTGAATCATCAAGATCTTTGATGATTGTTGTAACGGTCGTCGTCTTCAATGTGAGTTTAGATGCTCATAACTGATTTCGTCGGTTATAGCCGTTTGTCCATAAATGACTTTGACTCCTGCATTAAACACTTAAACACATATAACAGTTGTATAACACGTCAGTCAGTCGAGGTCGTACGGTTTTATGCGACGGTCGTGCGGAATGGGCGACGTCGAGGTCGAGTGTCGTGAGGAACTCTCGACTTACCTTTTAGGAGGGACGACGGAGTTTCTTTGGGTCTTCGTCGGGACCTACAAGGTATAGCTCATAACATGTGTCTTACCTTCTCTGGTTGTGGTCGAGACGTGTAAAATTTTGCCCAAACAATTAGCAATATCCTTTTTCAAAATCTGCACCTCCCCAAACACCAATGAAGACGCATGACGAACTTTGGGATCAGACAGACGATCCCACACTGAGGAACGATCATTCCGACCCACAGTAGCCGAGACCTTCGCCCCATCCTCATGCAGCCCATGCACGGATTCCACGTTAGAATTAGGGTTAGGGATCACCCCATTCCCATCCACATGCAAACCCTACGTGCTCTCTCCACATGCATGTAGCTTCACATAAGCATCTTGCGAAACCCTAGATCTTCTCTTCTCTTCATCTATGGAAATTAGGGTTTTGGTATAAGTTGAGATCTTGGTGTAAAAATGTTTGGGGAATGATTCTTTATGGTTGGAAACTTATGGATCTAGGTTTTTGGAAGATTTGTGTTAGGGTCAAATCAGGTTGAATAGAAGTTCAAGGGTTAAACTGTTAATTATTCAATTTGAGCCTTAAAGTGTAAACGGGCCATGGGCTTACATGCCATGGGCCCATAGTATATAAAGTGTTTTAGCTTTAAAAATAAGCAAGTTGTCTATTTTTACACTTTCAGAAATCGTATTGTAATTCTCTCTATATTGAAAGTGAATTGGATGACCATTTGAAATCATAATACTTGTTCATATCTATTGATTTCTACTTTTCGTTGCACTGATATGGAACTCACAATTGGTATCAGAGCAAACGGACGAATCGATTCAAAGTGATTTTTGAATTTCTAGTAAGAATTCTTTTTCAAGATTTTCGACTGTGTTCTTAGCTATCAAACTCATATTTTGATCCAGTTAAAATTGATAGTTTTCGTTTATCACATTCTGTTCGTATCATCTTAGTAAACGAATCTGCAATTTTTCATTGTCCAATTCGAACATCTTAGTTGGTTTTAAGCAAAATCAAAATCTCAAGCTTTTGGTCCCTGTTCTTATAAAAATCAAAATTTTCTAATCAAAACTTCGTAAAGGACCCAAACCTAAATGGGCTCCAAGATCAGGTGTTGCACCTAACTAAACAGGACCCATTTTCCAATGGGTACCTAAGAACCCCTAATCTCTGTTTTGCAGCTCGGTCATGTGTGGTTTTTAGATTCTGGATGCTCCAAATTCATGACTGGTAAGAGGGAGCTACTCATCTACTTCACAGATAAATATTGTGGTGATGTGCGATTTGGTAACTACCATTTTGCCCCGATCATGGGGTATGGAGACTTAGTTCAGGACAACCTCACCATCAAAAAGGTGTCCTACGTCGAACGACCAGGTCACAATCTTTTCAGCATAGGCCAATTTTGTGACAAGAATCTCAAGGTCAACTTCAAGGCAAAGAGATATAGCATTCGAACTAAAGATGGTCGAGAACTCCTTGCAGGTACTCGACGAACAAATCTTTACACCATCAACCTTGCCTCCTTGAAGACCGATAAAGCCGCGTGCCTACTGTCCAAAGCAACAACTCAGCAGAACTGGTTATGGCAATGACGACTCTCGCACCTCAACTTCAAGAACACAAACAAGTTGGTACTCGGTGGTTTAGTCAAAGGAATGCCCGGTCTGAAGTTCGAGAAAGAGTACCTGTGCTCTGCTTGCGAAATGGGCAAGATGAAGAAGGAGACTCACAAATCGAAGGTGGTTCCAAGCACCGAGAGGCCCTTAGAGCTCATTCACATGGACATCTATGGCCCGATGCGAGTACAAAGCATTAACCACAAGAAGTACGTCCTGGTTATAGTGGACGATTTCTCACGCTACACCTGGGTCAAGTTTCTTCAAACAAAGGACGAGACCCCAGACCTTATCATCAATTATCTGAAGAGCATCCAAGTGAACCTACAGCTCACTGTTCAATCGATCCGAATGGATAATGGTACGGAATTCAAAAACCGTATACTGGGTGACTATCTTACATCGGTTGGGATTTCACACATATTCTCTGCTTCACGGACACCTCAACAAAATGGTGTAGTGGAGCGACGAAATCTTACACTAGTCAAAGTCGCACATACTATGCTGACCCAATTCAAGCTTCCTCTCTTCTTGTAGGCCGAAGTTGTCGCCACCGCCTGTTACACGTAAAATCGATCCATCATCAATAAGCGCTTCAACAAGACGCCGTATGAGATCATCAACAAGCGCATCCCGAACATCAAATACTTCCATGCGTTTGGGTGCAAGTGCTTCGTGATGAACGATAAAGACGATCTCAGCAAGTTTAATCCCAAGGCAGATGAGGGGATCTTCATCGGTTACTCAACTTCTTCCAAGGCGTTCCGAGTCTACCACAAGACCACCAAAACCGTCATCGAAAGCGTAAACGTGACCTTCGACGAACTGGTCGACTTGGCTTCCGAACACGCCAGTTTGGAACCCGTATTAACTGGTGTGCTTGTTTTTGGGATCCACACAAACTCCAGTAGATCCAAATCCTTCCACTTTGTCGAAGACATATCGTTCAGATTTAGATCTATTGTTTGAGCATTTTTATAATGATTTCTATACTCCTTCTACTTCTAATGTTGAGTTTTTAAATGTAGATGGAGTTATAGTTGTCTCTTCGCAGATCACTGGTCTACCGACATCCCTAAACTCGACCTCATCGGAAGCTTCACCATCCACACCAGTGAATCACTCGTCGCCGTCTTCAAGCACGAACACCAACTCAGCGACCGACTCGCCAACCATCCATTACCTCACTTCTCCCCAGACTCAAGTGACAACGCATCTACCTCTCAATCGACGGATGTCGCGACCGACGCCTCCTCATCCAATACACGGTCCGAACAGCCTCCGGCCACCAATCCACTCCATCCTTCTCTATCACTCGAAGCAGTGCAAGATCTTCCTTCA
Source organism: Saussurea involucrata (assembly GCA_033807775.1). Lineage (NCBI taxonomy): Eukaryota > Viridiplantae > Streptophyta > Magnoliopsida > Asterales > Asteraceae > Saussurea > Saussurea involucrata. Next base: position 78,302,990 of record CM066325.1, read on the forward strand.
GGCTCGTATGTCGACCCCGATAATTCTCAACCCACGACAGAGCCGCTCCCTTAAACCCAGAAATGGACACGGGCACATCCGACAGAGCAGATCATTGGTGACCCGTCTGCTCCAGTCCAAACCAGAGCTACCTTGGAGGATGAGGACACCACACCAGCTCTACTCAGCAAACTCCAATCGCCTGCCGCCACTGGAAATGAGTGCTTCATTTCCATCTTCTTGAGCAACGTAGAACCCTCCAACATCAGCGAGGTTTTGCACGACCCCGACTGGGTGATCCCCATGAAAGAGGAATTAAACGAGTTCGAGAGTCTCAAAGTGTTGCGTCTCGTCCCTCGTCCGAAGAACAAAATGGTCATCAGTACCAAATGGATCTTCAAGAACAAGAAACACGACAACGAAATAGTCGTTCGGAATAAAGCAAGATTACTGGCCAAAAGATATCGATAACAGGAGGGCATCGATTATCAAGATATGTTTGCACCAGTCGCCCTAATTGAAGCCATAAGCATGTTCTGTTAATGCTATAATATGTTGTAATCAAGTCTTTTTATATATTAGCTTACTTTCCTTTAGTTTGACTTTGTATTTGTCAAGGGTATATAAACCCTTTGTAAGCTTTTGCAACATAACAGTTCTTAATAGAGATGACAAACTTTCTCTCACTTGAATTTCTCTCTCTCACTTGAATTTCTCTCTCTATCTTGAAAGATCTTGGATTTACAATTGGTATCAGAGCTGGATTCGAGATTCAGAGGAGATTTTCAGTGATCAATCATGAAAAGTTTGGTTAATTCTACAAGAAAATTCGATCGATTTTCTGGATTTATCAAGAAAATCTCATTTTCTTGAAATTTGATCAAAATTTTCTGATTTTTGATCGAATTGTTCTGCGGTTTGGCTCTCTGGATTCGTTTTTCTGAGGAGATTATATTTTGTTAAAGGATGGAAGTCTAATTCGAAAGTTTTCAGCATCAATTTTGAGGTTTTAAAGAAAATTGATCTGTGCATGTTCGTTCTCTGCTCGATCAATTCAGACTCAATTTCAGAGGTTTTCAGAGGTTCTTTATTGAAGAAAAAGTGTTAGGATTTGGATTTCGAACCTGTCTGTACAAGATTTTCTCAGAAATTTTGGTGTTAAGAGGATTTTTGAAGATTTTGATCATTTCTCGCTAGATCTGGACTTTTCGCATCATTCATCTTCTTTTCGCAACATTCATCATCAAATTTCGCAACCTTCAGTTTTCTGATTCCAAGTATACTTTTCGCATAGTTTCTCGCTACCTTCTGCTGCGAAAACCTTACTTTTCGCAACCCTCTGACCCGAATAGTCAATCTTTTCGCAAGGTTCTTTTGCGAAAAGTAATCCTTCAGATTCCCACTTCCAGCCCAAGTCTACTTTACGCAACCTTTGCTTGCGAAATCCTCAATTCTCGCAACCGTTGCTTGCGAATTCCTTATTTCTCGCAACCCTTGCTTGCGAGTTTCTGACTTGGTTAATTTCAGACGTTTTTCAGTGTTAACTTTCTGTTGACCATGGCTAACCAAGAGGTTTTATACAAGAACGATATAATGATGTCGTTGGGTTCGAATATTCGTCCTCCGATGCTTAGAAATGAAAACGAGTTCTCGCAATGGCAAGATCGTTTCATCAATTTCGTGGAATCGCAAAATAATGGTGCAAACATTATGCGATCATTGATGGAAGGTCCGTTTGTCAAACCGTATGTGAATGTTCCGGCTACCGCAACTACTCCGGCTTCAAGATCTCTTAAGAAACCCGAAGATTATACGCCGGAAGAAAATTTGCGATCTCAAGGAGATAGGGAAGCCAAGTCTTTTCTCATTCAAGCTCTTCCAAACCACATATATAATAGAATTGATTGTTATAAAAATAATATAACAATGATGTGGTCTCAACTTGAGAAAATCATGTTAGGTTCCGCGGTTGCAACTCAACTCCGACAAACGCGATTTATGAACAATTTTGAAGGGTTCAAGGCCAAGGAGAACGAGTCGTTAAAGAGTGTTTTTGATCGTTTATGGGGGGTGATAAATGATCTTTATAAGATAAAAGTCACCAAGACGGAGTTGGAAGCTAACTTGAAGTTTCTAAATGCTTTACAACCGGAGTGGAACAAATCTTGCCACCATCTTAGAAACGATGTGAGGATATCTTCTATGCAAATTCAAGAATTGTATGAAATTCTTATGACGGGTGAGGAAATGGTTAAAGCAAAGAAGGAGAAGTTAGACAAGAAGAGTAAAGGGAAAGCCGTTGACCCGATAGCATTACTTGCTAGTCAACTTGCCGAGAAGACTCTTTTGGAGAATGCTTTCGATGGTAATGTGGAAGATGATGGGGAGGAGCTCGAAAAAGCAATGATACTTCTAACGCAACATTTTCAGAAAAGGTATCAGAATCGTTCGGGAAGTAGTAATAATTTGCGGTTTACTTCGGGATCGAGGAAAGTTAATCAAGAAGGTGGAAGCTATGTCCCAAAGGTCGATACTACCAAAGTGTTTGGAAACAAGAAGGAAGACGAAAAGAAGGTTGTTACATGCTTCAAATGTGGAAAAATGGGGCATATGGCAAGAGATTGTAGGACAAAGGTGGTGCGTGATACTTCTTATTATAAGAAGAAGTTGGAGCTAGCGGAATAGAAGGAGAATGACACTATTCTACTCGTGGAAGAGGAGTATTTCTTGGATTATTCTGATGACGAGTCTCAAAATGAAGAGAGTGCCATGAATTGCTTTATAGGAGATGATGCGAGTGATGATGAAAAGGATGACGATGAGAGCACAACCGATGAATCTGAGGTACCTTCTAAATTCGATTATGATTTTTTATTATCTCAGATGAATAATGTCGTAAATGCTATTCGCACGCTTCGATCAAAACGTCTATCTGAAAAAGAAGTAAATGATGATCAAACAAAATTAATCAAAACGCTTAAAATAAATATTCAAGATGAAAAGATGATTTTGATTGATACAAAAGAGAAAATGCAAAAGAGAATAGAAGAATTAGAAGAGAAATAATTCTTGCATTGAATCTTTGAAAATAATGACCGAAGAGAAAGATAATTTTTCCGACAAAATTACAAAATTAGAAGAAAAATTATACGTAAGAGGTCAATCGGAACAAAAAGTGTATTTAAACAAACCAAGGAGTTATAAGTCAATAAAAGAAAAATGGGGACTTGGTTTTGAAAATCCACATTTTTTAGATGATGCAAAAACAAAAGTTCCTACTTTATATGAATTTGACTTTCTACATCTTGGTAGATACGCTCCCCAATTCAAGATTAATTGGACAAACGAAGATGAAGTTTCAAAATTAGAAGAAGGGAAAAGGAAATTTACTTGTAAAATGCAACTTCCATTTGTTTATACTCGTGAAAATGCGAAGTACATTTCTATGTCTAAAAATTCTAACAAAGATTCTTTATCAAACGATTACTTTGATATATATGCTAATAATACTAACAAGGAGAATAAATCGGAAGTATTGTATGATACTAAAAGATATATTTCTCCTTTAGTATTAGAAGCTAAGATCGTTAGACTTGAAAATAAAATCGTTGATCTTGAATCTAAGTTAGAAATTTTAGAAGATCAAAACATCTTATCTGAGCTAGAAAGTGATATATTTTCTACTTGTATGAATTCTAGCCTCAAAGAAGATGTAAAAGTCAAACAAGTTTTGGTTGATAAAGATAAAAGAAATGTACAAACAGATTCAAAAGATGATAAAATGGATGTTGATCAAAAACAAAAATTTTCTTCTTCTAATATTGAAACTGATTCTAAGTCTAATAAATCTGAAAAGGAAAAACAAAATAACTTCGAGGAAAATGAAAAATAAACTGTTTCAAAGATTGATTTTTTAAATAAAACTCTTTCTTCTAAATCTGTTATTAAATCGGAGAAAATAGATGATTCTTTTACGATAAACACAAATTTTTACAAAACCAAACGTCGTAAAAGAAGAAGGTCAAAGAAAAAGTCAAAGATTCAATCTCCTATTTCTGAAAATGTTTCTGATTCTTCTCACTCTGCTCTTTCAGATAGGTCTATGAAAAAGCGGCGAAAGCAAATCTGGATTGTCAAAAGTACACCTCCAGAATCTTCAACTTCTGATACGAGTGACATAGACGTTGATGTTTGTAATAAGAATTCATTTGCTTGTAATAATAAGAATTGTAATAAATCTTTGCGTTATTCAATAAAGCAAATGATTCAAATTTCAAATGATGGTTTGTGTTACTCATCAAGTTGTCATTCTGGTGGTAATTTTCATTCTTATGACACGGATTTCACTAATGAATTATTTTATAATTCCCATGCATATTATAATAATAAAGACGTTAAAAAGAAAAGGACTAACAAGAATGGACCCAAACCTTTATGGGTACCTAAATCCGTTTGATGTGCTTATGTGCAGCCAAGTCGTTTGTGGTATCTTGATTCGGGATGCACCAAACATATGACTGGCAATAAGTCTTTATTATCTAACTTTAAGGAAAAAGCATGTGGACGTGTCAAGTTTGGAAATAGCGAAACATCATCTATTCTAGGTTATGGAGATGTAGTTCAAGGAAAGGTAACCGTGAAAAGAGTGAGCTATGTTGAAGGTCTAAAGTACAACTTATTCAGTATTGGTCAGTTCTGTGACAAAGATTTGGAAGTCAGTTTCAAGAGCAAAAGAGTTGCTATAAAGAATGATGACGGAAAAGAATTACTAGTTGGAAAGAAGAGATCCAATTTATACACTATTGATTTCACAACTGTTAATTCTTCTTCAGATGTTTGTATTCTTTCAAAAGCAACAATTCAACAAAGTTGGCTTTGGCATAAAAGACTTGCTCATCTTAATTTTCGATACATGGATAGATTGACGAAAGGTGAATTGGTTCGAGGTCTTTCATCACATAGATTCCAAAAAGATCATCTATGTCAAGATTGCGAAAAGGGTAAAATGAAGAAAGTTTCTCACAAGCCGAAGCCTGATTTCTGTACAAAGGACATTTTTGATATATTACATGTCGATTTATGTGGGCCAATGAAAACGAGGAGTATCGGGAAGAAAAGATATGTTCTGGTGGTGGTTGATGATTTTTCAAGATATACTTGGGTGAAGTTTTTGAAATCCAAAGACGAAACTCCAGAAATCTTAATCAACCTCATCAAGATTATTCACACTAATAAGCAAAAGGCAGTGAAAGTTGTCAGATCCGACAATGGCACAGAATTCAAGAACAGTATTCTTCAAGCATTCTATGAAGAAAATGGTATATCTCAACAGTTTTCTGCCGCAAGAACCCCTGAACAGAATGGTATTGTGGAGAGACGAAATAGAACCTTGGTTGAAGTTGCTCGAACTATGCTTGCTTATTCAGGTCTTCCTTTATCTCATTGGACTGAAGTAGTGTCAACGGCATGTCATACTCAAAACCGATCAATTATTCATCGTCGCTTCAACAAGACTCCCTATGAGCTAATGAACGGAATCAAGCCAAATGTCAAATATTTCCGAGCTTTTGGGTGCAAATGTTTCGTGTTGAATGATCGGGAAAATCTTAACAAGTTTAGTCCGAAAGCAGATGAAGGAATTTTTCTTGGTTATGCTCTAACTTCAGCCGCATATAGAGTGTATCTTACTTCTACAAGAAAGGTGGTGGAAAGTGTCAATGTCAAGTTTGATGAAACTGAAGAGATGGTTTCCGGCCAAACAGGACCAGAACCCGAATTATCAGGAATTTTATCTTCTAAACAAATCAATTCAGAACTTGTTTAACAACCGACAAATCAGGATCCAAATTTTATTTCTAATAATCTTTCTGATTTTGATTTATTATTTGAGCATTTTTATAATGACGTGCCTTCTACTAATACTGATGTTATTTTTAATGTGTCAAATCAGGAAACTGTGAATGCATCTACTTCTAATTCCGTTGCAACTAACTCTGTTAATGATGTAGTTCCAGTCGTTCCTGAACATGAGGCAACTGTTCCTGAAAATCAAACAGTGGTTTCTGAAGAACCACAAGTGACTCCTGAAGTTGTGGAGCTAGTGACAAACGATGAAATCAATACATCACAGACTCAAGAAGAAACTGATGTTGTTCAACCTAATGAAAGAGTGATCCAAAATCCAATTGTTGATCATCCGTCAGTTCCAGAATCTGAATCTGAGAGTGTCGTTGAGTTATCTCCTCCAACTCCAGAAGTGATAATTGTTTCTTCAAGCGAAGCAGAAATACCTGAACCTCCTTCTCGTGTTTTGGAAAGTGTTCAAGAGACAGTTGATCCTCTCCCTCACACAGCAAAATGGACACAAGCACATCCAATTCATCAAATCATTGGTGATCCATCTTCAAGTGTTTATACAAGATCCAAGTCCGCGACTACAAATGAATGCTTATTCGCTTGTTTTTTAAGCAATGTTGAACCTTCGAAGGTATCTGAAGCATTGAATGATCCGGATTGGATTATTGCCATACAGGAAGAGCTAAATCAGTTTGAAGCATTGAAGGTGTGGAGACTTGTTCCAAGGCCGAAAGGAAAAAGCATAATTGGCACTAAGTGGATTTTCAAGAATAAAAAGGATAAAGATGGCATTGTTGTGAGAAATAAAGCTCGTTTGGTAGCGAAGGGTTATCGACAACAAGAAGGTATAGATTACGATGAGACATTCGCGTCGGTTCCAAGATTAGAAGCTATCAAAATGTTTCTTGCTTTTGCAGCTTATCGAGACTTTACCGTATATCAGATGGATGTCAAGACAACTTTTCTGTACGGGGGACTTAAAGAAGAGGTTTATGTTTCTCAACCAGAAGGGTTTATTAGTCAAGATAAACCTGATTATGTGTATCATCTTGATAAAGCTTTATATGGTCTGAAACAAGCACCGCGCACGTGGTACGACGAATTGTCAACCTTTTTGCTTGTATCCGGATTTATCAAGGGAGCTATTGACACAACTTTATTCATTTATCGTGAAAATCATGATATCTGCTTAGTACAAATTTACGTAGATGATATTATATTTGGTGCTACTAACAAATCTTTGAGTACATGGTTTTCTGATCTCATGGCTTCCAGGTTTAAAATGAGCATGATGGGGGAAATTAATTTCTTCCTTGGACTTCAAGTCAAGCAATTACCTGATGGGATCTTTATCAACCAGTCAAAGTATGTCTTTGATATTTTGAAGAAATTCAAAATGGATAAGAGCACTACAATTCGCACTCCGATGGCTCATGGTGCAAAGCTTGGTTTAGATCCAGATGGTAAAGAAGTTGATGTTCGAGAATACCGAGGAATGATTGGATCGTTAATGTACTTAACAGCTAGTAGGCCAGACATAATGTTTTCTACATGTTTGTGTGCCAGATTTCAAGTAAAACCCAAAGAATCTCATCAGATGGCAGTCAAGCGAATTTTCGGATATCTGAAAGGAACTCCATATTTAGGTTTGTGGTATCCAAAGAGTTCAGATTATAAACTAACTACTTATTCTGATGCAGATTATGGTGGAAGTCAACTGGACCGGAAAAGTACATCGGGTCATGTACAATTACTAGGAGATAGGCTGATTAGTTGGGCGTCAAAGAAACAGAACTGTGTATCAATTTCAACGGCCGAAGCTGAATACGTGGCCGCCGCCAGTTGCTGTTCTCAGGTTCTTTGGATGAAGACACAGTTACAAGATTATGGGTTGCTGTACACGACAATTCCGATATATTGTGATAGCAAATCCGCAATCGCCATCTTAGTAAATCCGGTTCAACACACAAAGACTAAACACATCGACATGCGATATCATTTCATAAAACATCATGTGGAGAACGGTACAATCGAATTATATTTCGTACCTACTGACTATCAACTTGCCGATATTTTCACCAAGGCATTGGATGAAAAACGCTTTAATTTTCTTTTATCAAAACTCGGCATGTTGAACTTGAAAGTTTGAACCTTCACAAATTTAATTCAATGAAGTGAAAATATTTCTATTTTCATTCAATGAATAAAATGTGTGTCAAGGGTGATTTTACAAGTAGTTTTGTGATATCTGAGTTTTATTTGCTTCAACTTTCGCTTCTAAAATAAATCGAAAGGTCAGCAAAACAAGAATGGAAGTTTGATACATGCACAAAACTGTGTAAATCTAGACTTATATAGAATACGATGCTCACAAAGCCTATTTTGCAGAATGAAGAATGGAAATGAAAATATGAGGGAAGCACAAAGTTTTATAACCAAGTGATTGAGATGCAATAAAAAAAAATCATTAAGTTTGAAAGTCTGTGCCTGTGGCCTATCTGGTTTGGGAGATTAAGTCCTAAGGGGTACTTGATACCTAGCCCCTAAGATCATTAACTGGTCTGGGATTGGCTGACCCAAATCCTGCTATAGAATCAGATAGAAAGCCATGTTCTACTGGTACAGATGGGATTAGGATATATCGATGTAGCCTTTCTGGTTTGGGAGAGTAAGTTCCAAGGGGTGCTCGACACCTAGCCCCTAAGGCCAACTGGTCTGGGATTGGCTGACCTAAATCCTGTTATAGAACCAGATAGAAAGTTACGTTTACGGTGTATCTTAGTCTTAATAAATTTTTTGATAAAAAGATGCCAATGTGCACAAAATAAAAGATGCCAATGAGCACACATCTCTTAAATATTGGGGAAATTACAATGTCGCGATAAACTTATAAATTTATGGAAATTCTGATTTCAGTCATATAGTGTGAGTAAGAGCAAAGTATTCTTATAAGTTGAAGATGTGTAGTTGATTGTTGCTAATCATATTTCACATGCGAGCACACCAAATATATTTAATAAGTGGTTGAAACTGAACAAATTGTAACTTGATATGCAAACATGACTTGTTTCTGAATCTGAAAGCATACATTTGATGTCATTTGTTTGAAAAACATGTCTACTTTCACTAAGTTGAATTTTATTTGTTCGGTGTTCAAACATTCTATAGTTAGTAGTTATGTTATATAATTTAATGTATTTCAATTTCCGCTACTGATCGTTTAGTGAAATTTATCATACTGTCATGTGTGGAGTTAATGCTATTTTTGAGGGGGAGTGACTTCGAAAGCTAAGCAAATTTTGAGGGGGAGTGAATTCATGGATTATTATTTTGAAGGGAAGAATTTCATAGGTTCTCATTTTGAGGGGGAGAAATTTTTCAGATGCTTGGTACATATCTGACAGTGCACGAATTTCAAATCAGATAAATTGCCCAGGTATGAATTTCTGAGACTTTTTTCAGGTATGTCCTCCAAATGCTAATTTTAATTTGAAAATATCTAATGCATTTGTGTAGGGGGAGTAAAATGAATCTAAAAATCATTTTTTTTAAATCCATTTTTTTTTTGAATTTTCATTAAAAATTGATTTTATTAATAGTTTTTTAAAGGATTTGACTTAAATTTGACTCTCATTCCTTACTTTTTCCCTCTGAGAAATTTTTCGCGAACTGTTCTTCGGTGTTTAGTTGCACAGAAGTGATTGTGAGTAAATCATTGCGTTCATGTATGTTTTCGACCTTAATCTATGCTAAGAAAATCATCTCGAGTTCGATTCTTTACAGGGTTTCTCACTTTGAGTTCTGCGATTGTTCTTCTGCTTAAATTTTTCGATTTCTAGGGTTTGAATGAAATTTGGACTGATTATGTGGTTAAATAGGGTCGATTTATGATTATTCTATGCTTAGATACTTATTCGACCTCTATTAATCACATATATTAGTTCAATTTTTAGATTTGGTGTTTTTTTTTGAATTTTTTTACGATTGTTATATCTGTTTCAAGTGAGCTTTGCGCAACCAAAGGATGCGAGTTTCTTACTTTGCGCATCCTCAGGACCCGAAAAGTTCACTTTTCGCTACTGAGGCTTGCGAAATACTCACTTCTCGCATCCGTTGCTTGCGAAAAGTTAACTTTTCGCATCTGTTGCTTGCGAAAAATTAACTTTTCGCTTCTGTTGCTTGCGAAAAGTTTACTTTGCGCCTCTTTGGCTTGCGAAATTCTGACTTGGTGATTTTTTTTTTGAATTTTTTTTTGTTTGTTGTTTTTCAGTTTTATTATATTGTTTTTATGTTTCTTTTCTAATATTTTTTTACTTACTGTTTCTATTTTGTGTCCACAATTTCTAGGGGATAAATGGCTTCAGATGACGAGCAAGATCATCAAGTTCAAGAAGGTGAAAATGAGCCTTCAGATCATGTTTCTCGAGACAAACCTCTTCCTTCTACTAGATCTTCAGGTGCTGAGTTGTCTACAAGAAGAAGTACTCCGGACGATGTATTTCCGCGAGCAAGTTATATTCGATATCTTTCGAATAATCATTATGTAGATCTCGACCGAATTCGTATACATCCAATTATTCTATCGATTCTTCGAGGTCATCCGATCAGTTATGCGTTAACAGCTCGACATGGAGTTCCTGAAGTCTATCTACAACAAGCGTGGCACTCAATACGGAAGATAGAAAATGTTACACCTCCTCGTTTTGTGATTGAGATAGATCAATTTGAGACGTTTCTGGATTATAGACGTCTTCGGTTAATTTTCCGTCTTCCAGAAGCTAACTCAATACCAGGTTTTACAGAATTTGAAGACTTTCCTTCAGAAGAAGTTGTGTTAGCTGGTATTCGGGAGTTGGGTTATGTTGGTAATTTGACGATGGTGAGTGATTTTGAGAAGAATCGTCTTCCACCAGTCTGGTATGCGTTATTCTCGATTATCATCAGATGTTTGACTGCTAAGCATTCTGGTACAGACAATGCCAGTCTTCATTTCTTACGTCTTTTCTATGACATCATACATGATCTTCATGTCGATTATGCTCTTGTTTTTTGGACCGAGCTGAGTGAGATTGTACAATCAAATTTACGAACAAGCATCGTAGCTTCCTGCCTTTTATACGGTTTCTAGAGCTTATCGTATGGAGTATGTTAAGAAGTAACAAGGAGATTCCACGAAGATCTAACTGGCCTATTGCTCCTGATTTTGCTATGGGATACATTCAAAAGCTAAAACGATCATTTGATCATTTCATGCCTATTCCTCCAGAGCTAATTCAGAAATATGCTGATCCAGAAGATGAAGCGGTTATTGACTAATGTGAAGAGCATGGCATAGAACTTCAGCCTCAGAATATTCAGGATGAAACTGCACAAGAAGATCAAGAACATCAAAGTGAAGAAGAAGTTGAATCAAGCAGTTCTGAAGATGATGATAGTAATGAAGAAGCAGATGATGAAGAAGAAGCAGATGATGAAGATGAAGCAGATGATGATAATAATGATGATGATAATGATGGAAATGGTGGTGGTATGAATTTCGGTGAATCGGTGTTTAGAGAACCTATTGTTGAGGCCGAACATTCATCTGTAAGAGATTTTTTGGAAGGGAACACGGTTGATACATCATATACTATTCCGATAAACCCAAACGTGGTGAATATTGAAGTAGATGAGCTTGATCTTAGAGCTGCCAGGGCATCAGTTCAAGAAGTTACTACTACAGTTCAAGAAGTTACTGATTCAGTTCAAGAAGCAACAAATACAGTTCAAGGAACGTCAGGTACCATGACAGGTAACGAGTTTTTAAGGCAGATGCGAGAACGGATGGATGCTCAAAGAGATGAACAGTTAATTAGAACGAAGGCGATGCTGAAAGGCAAAGGGAAGTTGTCAGAAATTCCTGAAATTCCTTTTGAGATTCCTTTAAGAAGACCGACTGGAGTTGTTATTCAGGAACCGTCATCTCAACCGTCGGGTCGTCCAGTTCCTCAACCGCCTATTATTCCCTCTGTTCAAGATCCACCTTCTTCTCATCAAAATCTTGCGGATATTTCGTTGACGGAACTTTCGGATGCTTTCTATGCACGTTTATTGTCGGTTTCACCTCCGGAGCATCAACACAAGGACTTGATTACTCTGCTTCGGGATTTCCAACCGACTCAGCCTCGGCCTTCCTCTACGACTCAGACTTCCGTACTTGAAACTAGAGTTTCTTCCTTGACAGAAGAATTTCACTCATTCAGATCTGAAGTCCATACTAGCTTATCCGATATTAAAACAGGTATAACTTTGATGACGGAAGCACTTTCTACACTTTCTAATCGGGTAGCAAAGCATGAAGAAACCTGTCAGACTGCCGCTCTTTCGTCTCTTAAGCGAAGACATGACCAAGATGATTCGGATCATCAAGGCCATGAGGGGGAGAGTTCAAAGAGACAAAGAGTAGAAGAAATTATACATGTTGAATCTGCTGAAAAAGTTGTTGAAGATACGGCAAATGAGGATAGGGCAAACGAAGAAAGAGAGAAAGAAGCTCGTCCAGAAAGTATAGTTGATGAGTTGTTAGATGAAATAGATTTGACGGCAGTGGCTTCCGAGATTAATTATGTTGTGCCAGAATTTGTGAATAATCTGCAACTCGTGGTGTATGTAGATCCAGATTCTGCACCGGTGTCTATAGAAAATCAGGAAACTTCTCACGTACATGAGTCTGAAGATTATGATGATATGCGCAACTTCTTCTCCAACTATGTCGAGATAGATTCTGATGATGACGTCTAGAGAAAGTTTGATAAGTTCTGGAAGATAAAAGAAGAAGATCAAGATGATATAATCGTCATCTCAGATACTGAAGTGGATGTAGAAGTTGATGAAAAAGACATTAACATTGTTAATATGATATATGGAGATCTTTCTGATAATGAAGATGTGAGTCATAAATCTCCTATAGTACAGTCACCAGTTCAAGGTCCCGAAATTTCTGTTCATCCAATTCCTTCAGTTGTTTCTGACTCTCCAGCTCCGACCTCCACTATTCCAAAGAATACTTTTATTCAGGGTGAGTCGTCTAGAGCAAATCAAGAGGTTCCTGATCCGTTTCTGAATGTTCCACCTAGCATTCTTCAACCAGGTCCAGCTTTGGATAGGCAACAACGTTTGCAAAGACTTGAAGAAAAATTTCAAGTCACCAGAATGAGATATGCTTTTCTTGAAGACTCGGAACGCAACTTTTATGTCAAGAAAAGAAGGAGAGTTAATGTTCATGCCATTATGGGGATTGAGAAAGAACCGACCTGGTATCAATACGAATATCTGATGTTTATCAAATGAATTCGTAAAGGAAGACTTATGGTGTTCTCAAAGCATGAAATCATAAGGGTACTTAAGGTGGAGATAGCTAGTTTCGTCAGAATTTGGTATCCTATATTTTACGTTGAACGTCAAGACTGTTAGAGATATCAGTTTTCTGAAGCAGACTTCAATGATCTTTCAATTGATGACTTTGAGGTAATGTATCATCAATTTCGAGATATGCTTGTTCGCACTGATGATATCCTCAGGGCTTTGGAAGCAGTCAAGCGTTTCTTACGAAGACAAGTTAGATTCTATAGATGCTTTGACTTCCAACTTGCTATCGAAAGCTTCCAACCAGTTGTCAATGTAAGAAGACCTGATAGAGATTTACCAAATATTGACAGCTATCCACTATTCACTATTCTTGAAGATCCTTATGGTGTTGTGTATAGAGATCAATCTGGTGTTAGACGCTTTCTCAGATTTGATGAGATTGGTAAGTATTCAGATGGTACTTTGAAGATTATCCGATTACAATTAAATCAAAGATTGAAGGAAGTTTTGGAGAAGCTTTTGGAGACAAGAAGAAATTTGTACCAGGTTGATAATGCTGAGATCAGACTTTTGAGGAGAGCAATAGAGACGATTGATACAAGATTGAACTTTCGGTTGACTCTAAGACTCTAAGACGCTTAGAGATTTTGATTGGCAAGAATCGCCAACACAGAAGATTCGAGCGCCCTTGATTACAAAGGGGGAGATTGTTAATGCTATAATATGTTGTAAGCAAGGCTTTTTATATATTAGCTTATTTTCCTTTAGTTTGACTTTGTGATTGTCAAGGGTATATAAACCCTTTGTAAGCTTTTGCAACATAACAGTTCTTAATAGAGATGACAAATTTTCTCTCACTTGAATTTCTCTCTCTATCTTGAAAGATCTTGGATTTACATGTTCCTTGCCTATGCCGCTCACAAGAATGTCACCGACTTCTAGATGGATGTGAAGACGACATTCCTCAATGGCAAGCTCATGGAAGAATTATACGTCTCTTAACCTGATGGATTCGTAAGTGCTTCGCATCCCAACCACATGTATCTTCTCGACAAGGCGCTCTATGGCCTGAAGTGTAACACCCCGAAAATTGTAATACGGGATTTAGACTTACGGACGTTCGCATGGGCCAAAGGCAGGACGTCCGCGATGTGCGGAAGTCCATGGGTTATCCGCGGAAGCAACAGAGAAAAATGGGAATTCAGATCAGGTTAAGTCGGACGTCCGCATGGCTTCTAGCCGGACGTCCGCGATGCATCTGATGAGATATTTTGTGTTTTTAACACTTTTCCCTCTCTCTCTGTCTTCCCTCATTTCATCTTCAACCTCAAAATCAATTTCCTCTCTCCCTCTAACCCAATTTTCTCCCAACAAACCCTAAATCCTTCATCTTCTTCCCCAAATCAAACCTCTGACCATTGTTATGAACCTTAACCTTTCTAGAAACCTTTCACTTCATCTTCTTCACCAAGCTTTTAGGGTTTCATCCAATCCTTTTCACTCCACTTTGAAGATTGGGAGTTTGTGGTTCATCTTGGTGATTCTAGAGGTATTTTGGTTGGTGGATTCAATATATGGTTAAGGTAATCTTCTCTTCTCCTCATTTATGAAGTTAGGGTGTTGATATAAGTGGGTATTTTGGTATAAAATGGTTGGAGGATGATTCTACATGGTTAGATCTAATTATTGTTGGTTTGAAACTTATGGATCTAGGTTTAGAAGGTTTTGGCTTGAAGATGCAAGTTTCTTCATAGGAACTTACGTTTGGGGAAAAATCTAGATTTAGCCTAAATCTAGCAAGGTGAGTTCAAGTTGATTTGTGAAAACTTTGTATATGCCAAAAATGTTATTTTCCAAGTATTTGTGTGTTTTACTTGAAATTATAAATTGTTGAGTTATTTGATGAGTTTAACTCTTTTGAAGTATTTAACTTCTTAAATGTTGTAAAACACCCATATTTGGGATTTTTGGATATTTTGATGTGTAGAAATCATAATATGTCCTTAAAAAGATTTATTGCTCAAAATGAAGTTTATTTGATGGTTTAATCATATTGGTGAAATTGATTTTGAAAACCATTTGGGAAAATGCACAATGTAGTGTCAAGAGTCATTTTGATAATTATAAGGGTATGAGTCCTTTTGGGGAAAACCCTTTTATTTAACCAGTGTCGAGTTTTGGGTTAATAATAATTTTGTGGTACTTGTTTACCTAAACGATGTTTAATTGCATTTTATGCTATGATGACCGTTATTTATGGGTCTAATGAGTTTTGAGCATTTTCCTCGGTTGTGACTTTGAGGAAGTCTTGGAGATATTTTTGTCCGATTTGAACGACTCAATGTGGAGTCTTATTTATGGTTTGCATTTATTGCATCACATCGCATGTTATTGCGTATTATTGATATTTACATGCTTGGGTGCATTAGTCATTCCGGGGTAGGCATGTTATTATATACTGTGTTGCATTAGATTCATAGGCACGTAAGTCAGTCTTTATTTGATGGTCTACTGGGTGTTGCGGGATTTGACCGAACCCCATGTTTGATGACCTTTACCTTCAAGGGTACAGTAGGAGGGCTGAGTCCGGTTGAGCTATCAGGTTGATTGACGGGAGTTTATGACCTTCGCCATGTCGGGGCAATGCCATGGTTGTAACTCCGCTTGTACCGAGCCTTTGGTGGTATTCTTATTGATAGTTCACTAAGGTCAGCTGTCTCTTTGGGTGTGACTTGTAAGGCGTCGTATGGGACACTTGAGCTTTTATGCAATGAAGTGTCGTACGATTAACATTGTTTGAGTGGCGTACTTTTGTGTTCATCCACTCTCAATGGATACGGGTCTCCCCCGTCGTTGGCCAATCTTACTTGGGATTTTATAATGTCTACGTTTTATTATTGTTGGTCTTATACGTTTGACTGCGGTTGTATGACTTTAATATTGGATTCCCCTCCATGTATATTAAAGTCTAAAGGAAGCAGGTCATTTCCATGTTTATGGCATTTGGACTTCATTACATTTTACGTTCGCATGAGTATTGGTTTGTATCATGTTTTCAATGAATTATTATATTTAAATTGATTGTTCTTCCATGTCTTACGGGTTGAGTATTTTGTCGGCAACCGTATTTGAAGGTTTTGCATAATATAGATTTATTCACGTATTTGAGTGAGTTGGGATTGTAATTCATTTTGGAAAACGCTTTATACCTTTTGGGAACTTTTCTCATAGATTTTGGGTGCGTTGGAAAATGAGTCATTTATATCCTTTTGGTAAACTCTTTTGGAAATCCTAATCTACGTTGCAAACTTTCATTTAAAGAATTATTTAAATCATGCTATAAACTCTTGAACTCACTAGGCGTTAGCCTAACCCTTTTTATTTGTCGGCATGTGCAACAGGTTCAGGTTGGGAGTAGTTCTAGTGACACGTGTGAAAGGTTGTGTGCTAGAAAGGTGCTCGAGAGGTGAATTGATTAAGTGATGTCTTCCGCATTTACCCTTGGGAATAGCATTTTGTGTTTGGGTTAAGTAATACCCGAAGTGAGTTTAGTAATAAGACTTGAATTATATATTGTTGAGGTTGATCATAATTTTTATATTTTGAGGTATTTCACCTATTGAATTATAGGAAGAAATCCTGTAATCTCTGATGTATTATCGAATTTTTATTTAGTTGCTCTTTCCCAATTCGAGGGTGTTACAAGTTGGTATCAGAGCATAAGTTTGAGAGAATTAGGTGTTGATTTTGGATACCTAGACTCAAAATAGCATTCTTTTAAGTAAATAAGAGTGAAATTTCACCATTAAGCACTCTAAGATAGGATGTTTTGAGGTCGATGGGTCACTAGAAACGAGAATCACGTCGAGAGTAGCAAGGATAATCATGTACGGTACGTTCATAATGACACCTGACCAGTATCATGGTGAACCTACTAGTTACATGTGCATACTTGAACTACTTTAATGTGATGACCGTTTGGGTAGTGAAGAAGTTTCTAAGCAAATAGTCATTGGAAAAGATTGACGATTTTAGTATTAGTCACTTAGGGTGACAATAAGTATGATATTTGCTTTACGTGGACCGTTTTGGGTCGACGTTGATGGTTGGATTAGAACCATAGACTTATTGAACCGACTTTGATTCGAGGAAAAACCATAAGGTTAATCGATGTAATTCCCAACTTTGCCTTAAGAGGTTTGAGCATCCGGATGACAATAGTGGACCGGAGGGATTTGGAGGAGCATGGGTTGAGACGTTGAGTGCCGACTAAGTTATGCACAAAATTTATTTTAAAATAAATTGCATCAATTATTTCTTGTGTTTCAAATCCTTATATGGATTGTGTTACAAAATCTTGGAAAATGTTTAGCACACACAAGATTTTTAAATCATGGTTTTAAACATGCATGAAATTATTTTATTGCGGGAGCTACAAACTTCGTCAGGACTCGTTTTATTTTGTTGTTGTCCAACATTACTTTCGGATATAGTGATATACATATGTTTATGATGTTTAAGATGTTGGGCAAGTAACTACGGCTTATGACTTTTACATTGGATCTCCTCCACATATGTTAAAGTTTGGACGGAAAGTTATCTTCCATTATGTCTATGAAAAGCTATATTGGAGAATTTATTTAATGCAAGTTGTTGATCAATGTTGTTTATATGGTATTACAACAAAGAGGGGATTTTTGGAATTTTGACGTTTTTAGTCATAATTTTGCTTATTGCAATTCGATTTTTGGAAGCGAAAGGTTTGGTGCCATCTTGTTGGCTTGAGGTCATTGAGCCTATTGAATTTCATGGAGTTTTGTTTTACGACGTTTTGTGTCGTGTGAGTGCAATTTCACAATGTGCATACTCCATTTATTTATGTGAAAATTTATGAGTCATGTTGGGCATTTTGTCCCACTCGAATTTTATTGAGAAATATTATTTTTTGCCATAAGACGACCAAAAGGAGCGAGTTTTAGAACTTTGGTGTCACATGATTTCTCTTTCAAAGATTTATGTTAGCACATTTTGTTGCAACTTGTTTAGTGTACGGACTTATTTATATTGTAACATAAGTAATGCATGAAAGGACACCTTGATAGTATTTCATAACAATTGCTTATTGCGCTTTCGGTCAGTTGATTGTTTTATTATCATTTCATGTAAATGCATTATATCGACCTAGGGGTATGCATAGCTTAGTAACCATTTGTAATAACCATGTACGTTATCAGTTTATTTAATTTTTATTAATTTAGTTTAAGGTGGGTTTGGGGTTAGTTTTGTTAAGTGTTTTATGGAGTTATAAGTCAAGGGGTAAGCTTTAATTTTAAAATAAAAGTTAAAGGGTATGTTTTGCCATTTTAGAGAAGTTTGGGGTTTGTTTGGTTGATGTGATTTAACTAACCACATCCACCGCCCCATTTCATTTAGGGAGAGTGAGGTGTCTCACTTAGAGACACTTAGTAGTCTTAAGTGTGTGTGTGTGTGTGTGAGTTTTCACGGCAAAGAGAAAGAGAGAGAGAACCGAAAAGAAAAGAGAAAGAAGAAGAGGAAGGAGGAACAAATTATTACCAGCTGAAAGAGTATCAACAATCTGTGGTAACTAAGGTATTAATCTTACTTGAATCCTTCATTTTTGATAAAAGTTTTATATGGGTTTAGGAATGGGTTTTGATGTTTTTGGAAGATTTTAAGAAATCTGGACGGATGATAATGTTCTATTAGTAGTATTAAACATATCTGAAAAGTTACAGAATCATTCATGGCTTAAATCTATAATTTCTTGGTTAAGTATAAATTTAGTTAGTTGAGACAGTTATGAGTATCGCGGCTATGGGTTGCGATAGTTATGATGTTTGTGATAGTTATGAATGTCGCAACCTTGGGTTGCGACAAGCTCATTGGTATTGCAACAGTTGGTTGCGACAAGAAGTGTATCGCAACAGTTGGTTGCGATAAGAAGGGATATCGCAACAGTGGGTTGCTATAAAATACTGTGTCGCAGTAGTTGATTGCGACAAGTACTGTGTATTGCGACAAGGGGTTATCGCAGCTAGTTGGTTGCGATAAAAGTCGAGAATTTTGGATTATTTAAGATTCTTAGTCTTTAAGGGAATCATTTGAGGGTAAGAATTAGATAGGTTTATCTAGAGTTATTAGCCTGCTGGTAAGTATTATGTGTTTGATTAGTAAAGAGATATTTGTATTTAATTTGTTTCAGATTCTGTGAATTTTGGGTGAAAGATTGGATTACTTGAGAAAAGCTTGGAAGGGTTTTTGATAAGCAATCAGGTGAGTTTTACTTTAAACCATTTTCAAACTGGAATACATATATTGATTGGGAATGTGATATATATAGTGTGATTATATGCTTATAATTGAAATATAATATATTGAGATGTATATTGTATTTATGTGAGCATTACACTACACGAGTGCACGTTGGCCGGACTTAGAACCGGTGGAGTTTGGCTGTACGGAGGGACAGCGGAGTTGGCTATATGTTAGTGCAGCAGAGTAAATGATTAGTTGTCTTGCAACCAACTAATATGGCCATGAGGAAGAATTGTACACAATTCATATGAGTCAAGATTGGTATTCAAATATGTGTTATATATATTATGTATTTTACAAATGATTATACACTAACAGGGATTTTCTCACATAGACCAATAGGTCTAACCCTCATTTTGTTTTAAAAATATGTATTCCAGGTCGTGGATTGAATCAAGGCAAGTGATAGGATAACCTGTGACTTACTTTTGAAGATGTATGTTTATGAAGATCCATGAAGTGTTTTGTATCTATCGTGTTAGTAATTGTTATGTAAATTATTAGCAAAACGTTTGTACTAAAATACTTATTATGGTTGGAAAGACTAAGGGACCGTAAGTGCTATATGATGTATCTTTTGTTATGAAACAATGTTATGTATAATATGTTATTTGATGTATGTTTGGGACCTGGGTCGTTACACCATTACTTCTCAACACTTTGATAAACGATTCGTGAATGAAAATGTTTTATTAACTCATTGTATAAATGAAGGTCATTCGGTCAAAGTATGTTTTAGTGTTGTGGAGATCATGCATAGTTTACAATACATAACATTTTGAAAACACGCATGTGTGAGTCATTGACAATTGGTCAATTTTGGGTCGATGAACATTTTCGAAAATTGTAAACCTTTTTGGTTTTGGAGAAAATGTGTATTTTGAGTATTTTTAACGAACAAACTTTTAAGCATTGACGTTTTAACGTTTTATATTACGAGCGCGAAACTTTTGATGAAAATGCTCCGTGATGAGGATTTTGGAAAATTATTTGCCTAAACCTAGAGTGTGTGGAATTACTTATGTTTTGAACATTGATGCACAATGTTGGTGCAATTCGGGATTTGAAATCGGTTTGAACCATTTTGGTGTCAACAAATTACTAGCACTTATTTTCTCCTAAGTTTTGGGAAAACACATTGATGTGTGAGAGCCTTGTCAGAAACGTTTTACTCATGTGTCATCATATGACCGGATGAGAAATTTTTTGAAAATTGATTTAAAGAATTTCATCTTTTGAAATTTTGTCGTGAACTATTTGATGCATGTTATTTCATTCCAAGAAAACTACTAGGAAAGTGTTACAAGCTTGCAAGCTTACTCCAAATTGAGATTTCCTCATGATGTTTTAGTCGATACCTTTAAACGTTGAAAACCTATTGATTTTGTCTTTAAATTTGAAACTGACACAAGTCATTTTATGTTTTGACCAAAGTGTATTTATGAATCGTTTCATCGTTTTTGTAAAATAAACTGACGCGCGCAAATTTTGTTGGTGAACCTTGTTCCATGCCATTTTATGGTTAAAAAGGAATTTTGGAGTCGAATGCCGTTCAAACTTCTTTTGGAGTACGTACAAACCTTTTTGTTGCACACTATTTAAAATAGGCAGTTACTTTACGTGCATGGCATGAATCAATCAATATTAGGACCGTAGCGGTTCATTTCAAAGAAATTGTTTATTACGCTTTGGCGTTTTGTTAATAATCCGAACTGCGTTGAAATAGTTTTCAATATGATTTTCATATGTGGGAAGAGTGTGTCCATTTTTGTGCAACTACCGAATTGATAGCAATAGTTTTTATGCATACGATTAATTTTATATGAAAAATTTTATGTTGAAAATTTTCTATAAAAATTTTGATTGGCATATTTGTTAAACAATTCACTTGAGAACCTTGAACTCATTAGGACCTTGGGAAGGTTATGTAACCCCGGTTAAGAGTAAGTTTGAGTAGAACCTCGACTATGAAAAGTTGAGTGTTTCGACGGGTGATGGTGCTATAGACCGGATGGTATCGATGGCATAGTCGATGTGTTTGTTGTAACTAAAGGGTTAGATTCGCGGTATCGTATTTTGAGGTTAGTGTAACCGTTTTTGTCGGCAGCCCTGTTTGGGTCTTGGACAATTTTCGCATGAAGGACCCTTTAGACACTGTATTGATAACCTTAGTTTTGTGGGAATGCTCGGTGAACGGAACTCGTGTATGGAGTTCTGTTAGAGTTCAAAGCTTGGTGGTATGACTAGGTGTCAACCTTTTTGGGTTTGAGGTTGAGAACCGTTAGCGTATTTGGAGGGTGTAGTCCCATTTTAAAGAAATAATGATAACGGTTGTAGTAATCTTAAGATGCTCAATTGTGACGAGTAGTTTTGGTGGAATAACTTTCGTGTGTGGTTAAAGAACCTGTCGGTTTGATGAATAATGTTGGGATGGATTCTTGGAGTCGTATAATCGATGGGTCAGTGACGACCGCGGGTCTTGGAGTCTATTAGGGCTCGTTGGAATTAAACGACAGTTAATGGTAGGAATAATTGGAATTAGAGATTCGGTTGGTCTCGGTATTAATTAAACCTTGGATTGATTTAGAGTCTGGACCGACAATCGGGGAAGTATGGAACATCTAAGGTTGGAAGACAACCGAAATTGTCTGAATTGGAGTTTCTCCAGTGGATGGAGTGTTCCCCCGGACACAAGTACAGTGTACCTGAGAGGATATTGTTGGTAAAAGTTTACTTGAGGTTGTCTTAGCAGTTGGTGTGAGGAAAATTTAGATTCCAGTTGAAAGCTATTAGAACATGGTCGGGGTGGATTTGGTTAGCCTTTGTGTAGAAACCAGGATTCAATCTTACAATCAATTAAGATCAATCAAACAGTAAATGATAGAGAATTGGATCCAAAAGTATTGTATTCAATCAAGAACAGATTACAAATCTAGAGAGAGAATCTCTCAAAGATTACAAAAGTGAATACAAAGATATGCGGAAAGTTATGCCAAAGATTAGTTAGCTTACAGTTGCTAACAACTATATATACTGTAAGGAGAAGCTAAAGCTACAGTACATATACATGAAAGTCTAATAAGAATATTACACGTGTCCTATTTTACTAACAGAATACAAAGGAAAGTATCCTGTCATAAGTTATGAACATGTTGTTCAGAACTTCTGAACAATCTTCTGACTAAGCATATCAGAACTTCCTTTAAAGTACTTGGTCTTTTTCAACTTCTTCTTCAGAAGTTCTGAGTCTCCTACTCAGAACTCTGATCCTTCTGTTCAGACTTTCATACTTGTAATCTTTTCGAGACTTCTCAACCAGAGCTTCTGAGTCTTCTTACTCAGAACTCTGAGTCTTCTATCCAGAACCAATACTTGTAACTTTTTGACAAAACTTCAGATCTAACACTTTGGTTATAAAGGACCAAGATTTCGAGGACGAAATCATTCTAAGGTTGGGAGGATTGTAACACCCCGAAAATTAAAATACGGGATTTGGACTTGCGGACGTTAGCGTGGGCCAAAGGCCGGACGTCCGCGATGTGCGGAAGTCCGCGGGTTATCCACGGAAGCAACAGAAAAAAAATGGGAATTCGGATCAGGTTGAGTCGGACGTCCGCATGGCTTCTAGCCGGACGTCCGCGATGCATCTGGTGAGATATTTTGTGTTTTTAAGACTTTTCCCGCTCTCTCTCTCTCTCTTCCCTCATTTCATCTTCAACCTCAAAATCAATTTCCTCTCTCCCTCTAACCCGATTTTCACCCAACAAACCCTTAATCCTTCATCTTCTTCCCCAAATCAAACCCCTCACCATTGTTATGAACCTTAACCTTTCTAGAAATCTTTCACTTCATCTTCTTCACCAAGCTTCTAGGGTTTCATCTAACCCTTTTCACTCCACTTTGAAGATCGGGAGTTTGTGGTTCATCTTGGTGATTCTAGAGGTATTTTGGTTGGTGGATTCAAGCTATGGTTAAGGTAATCTTCTCTTCTCTTCATTTATGAAGTTAGGGTTTTAATATAAGTGGGTATTTTGGTATAAAATGGTTGGAGGATGATTCTACATGGTTAGATCTAATTATTGTTGGATGGAAACTTATGGATCTAGGTTTTGGAGGTTTTGGCTTAAAGATGCAAGTTTCTTCATAGAACTTACGTTTGGGGAAATATCTAGATTTAGCCTAAATCTAGCAAGGCGAGTTCAAGTTGATTTGTGAAAACTTTGTACATGCCAAAAATGTTATTTTCCAAGTATTTGTGTGTTTTACTTAAAATTATAAATTGTTGAGTTATTTGATGAGTTTAAATCTTTTGAAATATTTAACTTCTTAAATGTTGTAAAACACCCATATTTGGGATTTTTGGATATTTTAATGTGTAGAAATCATAATATGTCCTTAAAAAGATTTATTGCTCAAAATTAAGTTTATTTGATGGTTTAATTATATTGGTGAAATTGATTTTATAAACCATTTGGGAAAATGCACAATGTAGTGTCAAGAGTCATTTTGAGAATTATAAGGGTACGAGTCCTTTTGGGAAAAACCCTTTTATTTAACCCGTGTCGAGTTTTGGGTTAATAATAATTTTGTGGTACTTGTTTACATAAACCATGTTTAATTGCATTTTATGCTATGATGACCGTTATTTATGGGTCTAATGAGTTTTGAGCATTTTCCTCGGTTGTGACTTTGAGGAAGTCTTGGGGACATTTTTGTCCGATTTTAATGACTCAATGTGGAGTCTTATTTATGGTTTGAATTTATTGTATCACATCGCATGTTATTGCGCATTATTGATATCTACAATGCTTGGGTGCATTAGTCATTCCGGGATAGGCATGTTATTATAGACTGTGTTGCATTGGATCCATAGGCACGTAAGTCAGTCTTTATTTGATGGTCTACTGGGTGTTGCCGGATTTGACCGAACCCCATGTTTGATGACCTTTACCTTTAAGGGTACACTAGGAGGGCTGAGTCCGGTTGAGCTGTCAGGTTGATTGACGGGCGTTTATGACCTTCGCCATGTCGGGGCAATGCCATGGTTGTAACCCCGCTTGTGTCGAGCCTTTGGTGGTATTCTTATTGATACATCACTAAGGTCAACTGTCTCTTTGGGTGTGACTTCTAAGGCGTCGTATGGGATACTTGGACTTTTATGCAGTGAAGTGTCGTACGATTAACATTGTTTGAGTGGCGTACTTTTGTGTTCATCCACTCTCAATGGATAAAGTTCTCCCCCGTCGTTGGCCAACCTTACATGGGATTTTATAATGCCCACGTTTTATTATTGTTGGTCTTATACGTTTGACTGCGGTTGTATGACTTTAATATTGGATTCCCCTCCATGTATATTAAAGTCTAAAGGAAGCAGGTCATTTCCATGTTTATGGCATTTGGACTTCATTACAATTTACGTTCGTGTGAGTATTGGTTCGTATCATGTTTTCAATGAAGTATTATATTTAAATGGATTGTTCTTCCATGTTTTACGGGTTGAGTATTTTGTCGTCAACATAATTGAAGATTTTGCATAATATAGATTTATTCACGTATTTGAGTGAGTTGGGATTGTAATTCATTTTGGAAAACGCTTTATACATTTTGGGAACTTTTCTCATAGATTTTGGGTGCGTTGGAAAATGAGTCGTTTATATCATTTTGGTAAACTCTTTTGGAAATCATAATCTACGTTGCAAACTTTCATTTAAAGAATTATTTAAATCATGCTATAAACTCTTGAACTCACTAGGCGGTAGCCTAACCCTTTTTATTTGTCGGCATGTGCAACAGGTTCAGGTTGGGAGTAGTTCTAGTGACACGTGTGAAAGGTTGTGTGCTAGAAAGGTGCTCGAGAGGTGAATTGAATAAGTGATGTCTTCCGCATTTACCTTTGGGAATAGCATTTTGTGTTTGGGTTAAGTAATACCCGAAGTGAGTCTAGTCTTTTTAATAAGACTTGAATTATATATTGTTGAGGTTGATCATAGTTTTTCTATTTTGAGGTATTTCACCTATTGAACACGTGGAATATGCGTGGACTAATCGTAATTCCGTGTATTTGATAAACGTGAAATAGGTGTGGACTAATCGTAATTTCCGTTTATTAGAAAGGAGAAATAGGCGTGGACTAATCGTAATTCCCATTTCGTATTGAGATGTGAAATCGTGGGATAGGCATGGACTAATTGTAATTCCCGATTTCTGTAGGAAGAAAAGAGATAGGCATGGCTTAACTGTAATCTCTACTTCCTCTCCAAAAAATAGGCATGGTCTAATAATAATTTTTTGGGCGTGAGCAATGATCTAGAATCCGTGGAGATTCGTAGTGGGCTCTTGAACATGTTGTATTGAATTACTCAGTGTTTGTCATATTCATGGAATCGGGTATGATCCCGTCATCGCAAGATGTTTATATGTACCGTAAGAATGATGGCAAACCAGGATTGTTTATACGCTTTGCTTACACTGGTTTCCAAAGTTTATAAACTTTTAATTTGAAGTTGGATGTTCTCACTAGGCGTAAGCCTAATCGTTTCAAATCAAATTTTCTTACCAAGTACTAGCTCAGGACGGGATAAGCAGGGATGAGTGTCGAGGAGTCCCAGAGTTACGCTTTTGGAGCTAGATTGGAGAATTTAGTAGAACAAGGATTATTTTGGAGATATTATAGACAACCAGTCTAATCTGGTATTGTTGGTTATGATTTAGATTAGTTGGTTGTTTACAATAGATCAGTTGTATATATAAACCTTGTCTCTAATCCTCCATTTTTGTACGAAGGTTTTCGAAAGAATTGTTATGGACCTTGTATATCGAAAATTTAAATTTATTGTGGTTTTAGGGTGTTACAGGTTAGCTGGGCATTGAAGAAACAAGAGTGTGTCTACACGTCCACTGCTGAAGCGGAGTACGTTGCCGCTGCCAGTTGCTGCTCCCAGATCATGTGGATGCGCACACAACTGAAGGACTATGGGTTTCACTACTCACAGATCCCGATTTACTGTTACTCGAAGAGCGCCATCTCCATCACCAGAATCCGGTCCAACATACGACGACCATACACATAGTGGTTCGGTACCATTTCATCAAGGATCACGTTGAACGAGGTACAATCAAACTCTATTTTATGAATACAAAAAATCAACTGGCAGGCCTATTTACAAAAGCCTTGGACGAAAAATGATTTAATGAACTTCTGTCTAAGTTGGGTATGCTCGATCTTAAAGTTTAGCATTGCACTGAATACGATACAACTTCCATACATTAAGAGGGAACTGTTTCTTCCACATGTTATGAGGTCTCTATGACATGTCCAAGTCACACTTCTCTCTTAGTGTATCCTAGTAGTATCGCATCCATCACGTAGTCTAAGGGTGCGTTTGGTTTACGGGAATGGATTGGATTTGGATTTCAAAGCCATTTCAATCCCACGTTTCCCTAGAATTTGGAATTGGAGGGTTTTGAAATCCTTTGATTTTTTGTTGAAATCCCATGTCTGATGGATTTTGAAATCCTTTGGTGAAGGCTGGGATTTGAAATCCAATATGGATTGGATTTCATGAATAGAATTTAGCTATTTTTTTACTTCCCATGTTTGATGATGATGATGAGGGAGACCACGTGAGGCATGTTTGTGAAGTACTTATATGGTTTATTGAAATCCAATCCATTCCAATCCATTCTCGTAAACCAAACGCACCCTAAGATTCTGTATTTTCAATTTAGTTTTCAGTTATATCTCGTTACGCAGTGTGAATCAACCGCAGTAACAGGCAAGTTTTTCTTCATTCCTCACCGTGAGGGGCAGTATCAAAGGTTTCTTTAAGTGTGAAGGAGGAGTCCAAGACCAGTTCACGATTTGAGGGGGAGCGAAGAGTTAGCTCTTACGTTTTCTTATCTTTCGTGTGTAAAACGTTTTCATCGTGCGATGCTATTCAATTATTTCTATTTGTTTTCCGCACATGTCAAGGGGGAGCAAGAATTAATCGTTTATCTTCCACTGACGTTTTGAGGGGGAGGGCAATTCCACTTGTTTTTTTAACTAAAAGTTTATGTTTGAAAAGAATCTGGATGCAATTGGCACTTACCGGATCTGGATCACTACCCGGACAGGGGTATCCGATTGTGGCGCCCGAACACCATCCAGTTTCTCGGACTTCCAGGATATAGCGCTCGAATAGTGCCGGGTATATATATATATATATCCGGGTCGCTCAATTCATTTCATTCATTCGGGAAACCTTCTCTTAAACCCTTCAAAACCCCCGGCGCACTCTCCACATCGATCCACTTCGACTGTTGTCGATTTCTTGCTCCAATCACAGATATGTAAATGGCTGACGCACCTCAATCCCCAAACCACGGCACGACACCCGAAGTTAATCAGGCCGGTGACAATACCCTCCTGTATCTTGACGAGTTCCTAGAAATCGAGGGAAACAACCACCACCTCGATGCACGTGAATTTCGCCCACAACATCGGGTGGTCGTTAACGTTCTTGTTGGTCATCCGCTCCACTACGCCCTAACCGCCACAACGGACATGCCTGAACTGTACTTGCAACAAGTGTGGCACACTATCCGTATCGTCACCAACAAAGATGGCCAACGCATTGAGGCCGTATTGGCCCACTTCTCGTTCCTCCTAACACCGGAGACGTTCCGTCAGCTGCTACAACTACCTCAGCAAATGCAAACAGACGAGAGTGTTTTGACCCGTACGTTAGTTACGACGTACTATGTGCCGATATTCGATTGATGGGCTACAGCAAAGCCTTGAACCGCCCCTCAGCGTTCAACCGGAAGTTTCTGGCACAGATGTGGTACACGATGTTCACCATAATCCATCGGTGTCTGTCCTCAAAATGGAAGGGTATTGATCAATGTAGTGGGAACTTTCTCCGCCTCTTCCACGCCGTCGCCTTCAACAGACATGTCAACTACGCAGGCATGATCTGGCACGAGCTAGTCCAAAACATTCGGGACAACGGTGGAAAGAAGCAACCCCAGTTCATTCCTTTCCTCCCGTTTCTTCAATTGGCAGTCTGTCAACATATGGACGGCAATGCAACCATTCCCCGCCGAGCTAATCACCAGGTTTGCCCTTCCTTTACCCTACACTATCTTGTTATCCGCAACCCATCCAACGCCCAGTCGATGCGTTTATCCGATGCCTTGCTAGCCTACGCAGATCCTGCAGCACCGAGTGTGATAAACAATAGGAGAGCGTTAGGTGTAGGTGCTCCCATTGTCCAGCGAGAGATGGAGGGACCTTCTCCGGGAGCAAGACCTGATAGGTGTGAGGGCCCACGTACGCGCATAGGTAGAGTCCTAGTAGCTGGGACTCCCGGACGGGGTGAGCAGAGAGAAAATATGGGAAGGGGAACAGGCGCGGGCGGTGCTGTAGGTCTGCAAGCATGCTCTAGCCGACAAACCCAGCCACCACCCACCCACACAACTGAACCCTCTTCCAGTCACCAAATCCGTGTCCGGACTATCGGGGCCACCTAAGCTTTACACGATGCAATGGTCGTCAGCGACTCCCTCTTGTTAAGAGATGAGGACGCGGATGACGTCGCCTCCCCGACACCCGTACATGACCTGTCATCTTCATCGGAGAGCACCGATTCCGATGAAGATAGAAAATTTCGCCTACAACGAATCCCTCCTCGCATCGGCCAAAGACCACCAACCACAGACGAATCTCCGTCCACCTCAACCACACCCTCAACTCCAACTGACCCTTTGCCGAACTTGAGAGATATAAGGATAGCGGAGGGAGTATTAGTTGAAAATATAGAAAATGTGAGAGGGAGAGAATGGAGAAGTAAAAGAAATAATGAGAGGTATGGTCTGAAAAGGCGACAACTATCTGTCGGCCTTCCCCAAACCAGTGTCAGCCAGGTAGCCGAATCTGCTATTCTATCTCATCCGTTGGGACAGAATATTGAAGAAGCCGTCGTGGACCTAGCGACGCAACTGGAAACTCCCTAGCCACTCAGGTACCTCTCAAAAAGTATCTGTTTCAACTTCTCATAGGGGTTTATCACAAAGTCTATCAGTCTCTGACTTGGAGAGTACTGGTATTGAAACAAGAGAACACCAGCCCCAGTTCTCGACTTCCTTAGGTGCACCGTTGAGTCTAGAGCCACTGGATGAGATACTTTCTTTGAATAGGACACATATACCTCATTCGGCTAACACCGGGATTCTTCGTGACCCAATCAGAACACTCATAGTAACTTTATCTTTGGATGTTTTACAAGGATTCAGTGGAAGTCCTACCACGACTACTATCACGCCAACTGTGAACGTAGGCAGTACCGCTGTTGAATCCACAGCGGTTACTACAACTGGAAGTCTAAGTCTACCAGGAGTTACCTTACCAGAATGTGTTTCCAAGGAATATTTGGACAACGCCTTAAAGGTTGTCCAGACGGGTTTGGAGAGCAAAATTTAAGACGGGCTAGCGGGTTTAAAAAGTCTGGTAAAAGGAAAAGGCATCATGACCGAGCCCGTAAACCAAACACCACCTACACCTTATCTACATGAACCAAACCCACAAAACCTAATTTTCGATGCCCTAAAAGCCCTTCTACTCGATAAACTTATGTCTCAGGAGAACATCGACACATCGTCTGAGGCGGATCTTGTTAGCCTCCTCAGACTCCAAACCCTACCCTCACATACACCTCCAACCCATCCCCAAGCCGACCAAACTCAATTACACACCCGACTTGACCGCATCTCCTCAACTCTTCAGGATGTGCAGCTAACTCTGGCTACAGTTTCTGATCGGGTTGCTAATCTTGAAACGACGTGCAAAACTCGGGCTCAGGGTGTTAAACGGAAGCATGACGATCTGGAGGATCTAGATGAACATAAGGGGGAGAAGAGGATGAGAACCACTGAGCCAGAGTCGACACCAACAGACATAAAACGTACAGCTTTGATCGAAATGACAGACCAGGCTACATGTACTTCTGCAACACAAACTGATACGAGCAATAAAGCTACGATAATCGAAGCAGAAAATCCAAGTATCGGCGATCAAACTGAATATTATCACCTTGCTCTGGTGCCTGTCAGTCGAGGAATGTGACAGATGGTTAGCGGATGATTGGGCATTGATTGACATAGAGTCTAACGCGAATCCAGTAGTCGAACGAGCATTAACCAAACGAGCTCTCGTACCTATACAATCAAAAGTTAATCTCTTATGCAGCTTTGATGATGAGGAATTCCTACAACAGACTGATTATGACTATCTGCTCGAGCAAACCTTAAAAGATGACCCAACCTCCTCCATACCCGCTTGTCCCATTACGAACTTTCACCGAAGAAGAATCCAACCGAGCCGAATCTGAACCGCCGATAGGTGAAACTGCAAATTATCAACCGGATCCGCCTTTGAAATGGGAACGGGTCATGATCTTCACCCCTTACGTAGAAGAATCTCAACGAAAGATTTTCGCCCACCAGATACGTCTTTACAAGCAAACGGCACTGTACGGTATCGAATCAATGACTGACACACTGAAGAAGATTGCTTACATCAATATGAGAAAAACAAAGCCCAAGCCAATCAACTTAGTGAGAACCAAGTACAGGATAAGACGCGTTACTGATATCCAATCCAATCGGTTGTTTAGAGTATGGTATCCAACCTTCAAGTTACTTAGATATGACGGAAAATAATCGGAGTTCAGGGTTCAGGAGTTCTCATAAGCGGATTTTGAAAACCTCGAACTGCCCGATATTCTATTCTTGCTCAGAGATATGAAGAACCGAACCATACGCCCCAAAGAAATTCTTGGAGTACTGGATGCCGTCAAGCAGTATATGAAAAGTGCAATTACACTGTCTTATGTAGAAGATTTTCAAATGGGGTTAGAAGGCAACCAGCCAATGATAAATCTACTGAAGCGAGATCAGAGTCTTACAAACGTCAAGGATGTAACCGCCGACAAACTGTTTGAACATCCAGAGTTCGGTATGACGTACTTAAATTAAAATGGTGATATGAGGTTTATGAGATTCAGCCAGATCGCCAAATACAGTGACGGTACCTTGATGCTTCCTCAACATAAGCTTCGTGTCCAAGTCGTTCGAGATGACAACGAAAAGAAACCGTTAGAGTCGAAATACATAAGACTGGTCAACGAAGCGCTGGAGCTTTTAGCCAAGAGGATCCAGTAAATACTTGATATGCGAAGCTTTGAAATCGCGTTCGCCATCAGAAGACGTTACGTTCCAGCATCTTCGCCAACTTTAATTCAAAGGGGGAGATTGTTATGGTTTAATTGTTAGTTGTATTAAAGTTGAGGGGGGAACTTTTGTAAATACCCAAAACGGGTATAAATAGATTTGCTTAAACCCTGATTAGGGTTAATCACTTTAATTGTTTTTTCAATCGTATTGTAAACACTCTACAATCCATTCAATCAATAGAGAGCCGACGTGTTGAAATCTTACTTTCTGTTGATTGTTTATTCGTCAATTGCACTTATCTGGGATCCACATAAAGTTTCACCATCTCTAGCCTTAAATCCTTCATAGGCATTTATGCTTTGATTTCTCTTAGTTCTCAAATATTTCTGAGAAGCTTCCAACTGTCTTTCCAGTTCTTCCCTAATCTCCTTGGCAGAATCCCTACTATCTATACGTTGTAGATGTCATTTAGAATTGCCATTATCAAGAAAGTCAAGGCTTGCTCATCAATTGCAATCAATAATTTGTCCTGGTCATTAAAGTGACGATCTTCCTTGAATATAATTCTTTCTAGTACAAACGGAGTTGTGTCAGTGGCAGCAACAGCTGAACCTACCATATGTGGCCAATGCAGACCCCTCTTGGTTGTAGTCATCAGATCTTTGTTCTGATTGTTAAGGAATTGAGTCATCCGCTTTTTTCATTAAGGGTACCCATCATCTTGAAGAACCGGGGGTTTTGACTTGAACCCATGCTGAGCATTTCTCTATACATCTTTGATAAAAAAAAATCAAACGCCATAAGTGATCGTTTCAGAGATACAGACAACACGGTGCAGAAAATTATTGAAGTACACAGACAAACGTTTCGCAGGCAATAGCAAAAACTTTTCACAGACAATAAAAGCTTCAAAAGTTTTCATAGACTGAAGGTTAGGAAACTTTTTTCAAACCAAAGCAGATACCTTACACCCAAAACTTTTCGCAACAAACTGTTTGCGAAAACAATACTTCACGGGTCAAGGGAGTTGCGAAAACTCCACTTCTTGGGTCAAATACGTTGTGAAAACTCTACTTCTCGGATCAAGTGGATTGCGAAAACTTCACTTCTCAGGTTATACAGGTTGCGAAAACAAGACTTCTTGGGTCACTAAGGTTGCGAAAACAAAACTTTTTGCACTTGACTGTTGCGAAAACAAATTCGTTTCGCAAGAGACTATTGCGAAAACCATCACTTCCCTTATCAAGGTTGTTGCGAAAACAATGAGTTCAACTCAAGACCCTTGCGAAAACTTCTCTGATGATCTTGCGAAAACCAAGATGAACTTGCGAAAAGTTCTGGATCTTGCGAAAACTTCACAAAAATTCGATTTTAGGCCATAACTTTTTCGATACTAAGAATTTCGAAATGAGATATTACAGGCTTGCTCGAAATGTGATAACAAACAACTTGGTAGTTGATCACAATCACTAAAAACTACATATTGAGCAACTTTCGATCCAATACAGTAAACTGACAATCTCGAACTCAAAATCCATAAAATTTTCAAATTCTCCAAATTTATCGTGAATTGGGCTTAGATTCTTAAACAAGAACAGGTCTAAATCACAAATTGAGTCTAAACCATGTCAAATTCAGTCCAAAAACACCAAAATCAGAAGAATTCGAAATGATCACAGTATGGTCCGAAAAAGTCCAAAAATCTCCAAAAATCTGCCATGAAATCGATATGGAATTGTCTGTTTAGCTCTGATACCAATTGTAAGTCACAGATTCTAGTGAGAGAATAAGAAATTAAGAACAAATCTAGAGAGAGAAAGTTTGTCATCCATATATTGCATAAAGTGTTTACAAGGCAATAAGTATTTTGTAGGGGTTTGCGGGCCCATTTAAGCGGTTTTACAAACCCCCCCCCCCACCCCATAAACCACAAACCAAATTTCAATGATGGTATTTATGAAAATTTCAAAGTAGAGCAGTTTGCCAACCAGCCAGACCAAACCGCCTTAAAGCACATAATACACCTAAACTTCCCAAATCGGTCAAACCAAAAAAACGGTGTGGTCCGACTGGTTTGGGTTATTTAGGTCTATTATGGAATTTAAACTAAAAAAATGTTAAAACCATAGTATATACTAGAGCAAACAATTTCACTATTTTTCAGACTTGACCGGACTGTCAGACCACTCAAATCGCCATAAAACGGTCCAGTTTGACTTGATTCGACAGGTTCAACTGCTTTTTTTAATATATATTTTGAGTAACAGCGAAGATATATTAAGTTGTTTAAGCAGTTGTGAACAAATATTTAGAACACGTGTTAAGGTTATATATATCGTTGGTAAATTAAAAAGTAGATGTTATGATAGATGTTGATAGATAAGTTAACCCTTAAGTTAGCCGAAAAACTAGTTGTTGTTGGCTAATAAAGTAGTCACGTTTAGTAAAAACTATCTAAAGTAGTTTTTAAAGTGACTTACAAACAAGACTTTTTCAATAAGTTGAAAACATTTACTCCTTTTGTTCCAAAATAAGTCTCTAAATTACTATTTTATTTTCAAAACTAAATGTCTACTTTTCATTCTACCCTTAATTATGTGATGATTTTTTTCTCTCTCTATGGTTAAGAGTAGAATTGTTCTTTTGTTAGTTAAAAAAATGTAATAATTACACATTACTAAAACTATATGCATTTTATTGTAGACATTTGTTTTGGGATAGAGATAGTATAAGATAACATTAATATGTATCAGCAAAGTGGTTGTCTTCCAATTTCGATTTTTTCTTCTTTCTTGTTGCGGCGAATGTGAATCGTGATTTTGTATATATTAACAACTTTTCATTGCACTTGTGAGCGTGTATCGTTACGGAGGCCCCAAAGTGAACGAAGAAGTTGCAAAATTGGAGGCAAAAACAGTCTTCAACTCCGTGAAAAATGCTGATAAGAACCCTCTGGTGGATGATGACTTGGTGACGATATTAGGATCCAGAAGCAAACTCCACATCAAGTCATTGATCGACCATTACAAACAAATCAGTGGTAACTCCATTTATGAGGTAAAATTGCAAATTTATGTGAAACTTGTACATATGACGCACAAGTGTTTGATTCTATAAACATAAGTTTTATAGTCTGTTATGACATTTAGACATTTTTTATGTCATATAAACCTTGATTTCTTATTGTAAATGTTGCATAATCGTTGTATGTGTTGTAAGATCTAATAATAAGCAAAGACCGCATGCTTTTGTATTGTATGTATATCAACATACTTAACCTGTTGAATTATTATAACCCACTATCGTGTATTCGGGTATTTTACAGGACGTTGATACAAATTCGAGCTTGAAAGATACAGTGCAATGCCTATGCACTCCACGTGCTTACTTTTGCAAGGTTAGGGTTTATTTCACTTTTGAGAGTTTAATTTATAAGTATTTACAAAAAAACTGATCAATACTTGATGGGATTTTAATTAAGTTTCGAGGACTAAACACCATCTATAAAACATTACTACAATAATTTGTTAGAACAAAGTTAAGCGTCTGACAGATACGAGAGCAATAATCGAATAAGAGAACAGGAAAACGGTATCACATGTGATTTTGCACAAAAATCACACGTGATTCATATGCCCAGGTCACTCGCTCACCCTTGCGCTAACCGTGTTAGAGAATTGCATCTGATTTGGACGTTTTCTTGTTTTCGTACTTTTCAAAAGTGACTTGGAAGAAGGTTAATAGACGATTTAAATTTGGTGTCCTATTAGATTGTCCAATTTTCTCGATAACACTTGTTAGGTCCTTTAATTTCGTTCTAACAACTCATTGTAACATCTTTAGATAGGACACAGATTGTTGTCTCATAAACATAAAATCCCATTAATTATTCTATTAGAACGCTCATGAACAGTTGGGCATCCTAAAAAAGAGCAATTTTGTTGTAGTGATTGGTATCCTTTGGAAATGACCGTTTTTGGCCATAACTAGGTTATGGAAGCGGAAATGGTAAAAGAAGCAGATGAGAACACACGAGACGGTCTTACTCGGGTGATCGTCACCCGAGCTGACATTGATATGAAGTTTACTAGTACAAAAATGGGCAGTTGCCACGCTTTTGAAAATTGAAGTTAGTCGGGACTGGGTTTAGAACCGTGGCTAAAAGTCATAAATAGTATTGGATTAGCCACGACTTAACTCAAAAACCATGACCATTACAAAAAGTGTTTAAACATAGTGCCATGGTTTAGATAAAACCGTGATTATTTAAACTAGTACATGCCTAAATTTTCTGCCTCTACTTTGATACAAAGGGAGAGAATGTTAGTGCCATATTTAGCACATTGTATCAAGTAGAGGGTCCCTTTGGTAACATTTCAATTTACATACTATTTAAGGTTTTTGCCTTGTAATCTTTCATGGGTGTCATTCCTATTTCCATGTACATTGCACTTTCTCTCAATTCATCATCATATTGTACTTAGAGGATTTTGTTCTTAATGAGAGGGATGACAACTTGATCTTCATTTTATATTGTTGAATGCTTGTTCTGGGATCACAAATGGTTCTTTACGGCCACAATTTTTTCCCATGGCAAGTAACGACTAAAAATCGTGGCCATAGACAAACATATAGCCATGGTTTTTGTCTAAATCAATGGTTTTATATCGTGACAGTTATTATCGGTGGCCATAGACTAACATATGGCCACATCAAGCCAAATTTCCGTGACCAAAAGAATGTATATATAGCCACAAAAATATGGAAATTGTGGCCAAAAGGCACGATTGTTATAGCCATGGTTTTTATTATTTTGTGTGGTCAAAAGGTAATCAAAATAGTTACTGTTATAAACATTAAGCGTAACTACATGTAATAATTTCGCCACAGTTAATATGAAATGTGGGTAATTGTATGTCTTGAATTGACCATTGCTTTATTATTTTGTGTGACCAAAACGTAACTTATAGCCACGTTTCTAAAAATTAAGTATAACTATAAGTCATGAATTTGGCTATGGTATTTAATATTTTTTGTGACCGGTAGTCATAATTCCACATAGTAAGCGTAGTAGTATGCCGTGAATTAGCCATGATTTTTTTATTATTTGGTGTGACCTAAAGGTAACCTGTAGCGACGTTTCTTAAAATTAAGCGTAACTATATGTCATGAATTTGCCTACGAATTTTTTATAATTTTTGTGACCAAAGGGTAACATATATAGCCACATTTCTACAAACTAAACGTAACTATATGTCATGAATTTTGCTACGGTTTTAATATTTTGTGTGACCAAAAGGTAACCTATAGTCGCGTTTCTAAAAATTAAACGTAACTATATGTCATGAATTTGTCTATGGTTTTAAATATTTTGTGTAACCAAAAGGTAATCGGTAGCAATAATTGTACATATTAAGTGTAATTGTATGTCGTGAGTTGGCCACAAATTTTGATTTTTTTATGTGACCAAAAGCTAACCAATAGTATCATTATAAAAACTAGGTGTATAACAATAGTTATTGTTATAATAATTAAGTGTAACTATGTATCATGAATTGCTTGTAGTTAATATAAATTTTGCATGATTGTAAGTATATGTCGCTATTAGCCAAGGTTCTAATAACAATTCATTTTGTATGACTAATATATAACTTATTAGCCACGATTATATCTTTATTGTGTGACCAAAAGATGAACGATAGATATGGATTTTATTATATTTTATGACCAAAAGGTAACCAATAGAAAAAGTCCTAAAAATTAAGGATAGGCATATGTCATGGATTAGCCACATTTTTTATTATTCCGCGTGACCAAAACAAAACAATAATCATAGTTATAAAGATTAAAAGTAATTATATGTAACAAATTAATTCATCATGGTTAATATGATATTTGTGTAGTGTAAGTATAACTAATGACACTGTTAAACTAAATATGTATGGCTTTAGGGTTATGTATGGTCATGTTAAAAATCGTATGGCCATGGTTTATTTTGAATCCATGAGCTAGCTTTTGAATTTACCTATTTTGTATTTTTTTCAGTTTTTTTTTCTATGAAATCTGGATTATTCCCAAATTAGCATAATCTTTACAATATGTTCCAAAAAGCTTCTTTGAAAGTACATATTAGAGACGTTTTCTAACATTATTTTGAGACGGTTTATATAAAAGATATTTTTAGAGTAGATATTTTTCTGGAAAAATGGGACGGAACCCCTTAGGAAAGATGTGACCATGAACAGACCTATATGTAACAATGAAAACCTAATAGATGCCATTGATAACCACACGAGTCAGAGAGATGAGACCATGAACAGACCGGTACATAAGGTTTCCATCGAGAATCATCACTTCTAAGGATGATGTTGCACGCGTCATTAAACGCACAACAAGGTTTAAATTTATAAACCGAACTCAATCCTAGTAATAGGGTAAGTCGGGTATCGCTCTTCTCAGGGAGTCAGTGGTTAAACTAACGATTTGTGTTAAAACCGAATGCACGTATGTCAATTAGATATGCCACTCAATTTGATCTTTTCAGCTCAAATCTTCCTAACTAAAACCGAAAATCTACTTGGCAGAAATCCATTACTTCAAAATATTTTTGACTTTGAGAGTTGTAATAACTAGTAAACGACTAAAAACGAAACTTGATAACTATTATTAACAATGGAAACGAAGTGGGAACTTTATCCTATAAAAGAAACATCAAATAAAAGAATATAAATTCACCTAAGACTTTCTTCAAACACTTGGTGTGCAAAACAACAAAATCATGAACCCAATACTTCATCGATTAAAAAAAATCCAAAACCAATAACATCAGAATGCAAAATAAACTAATGAGCAACAAAATATGGTTGTCCAAACGTAAAATAAATTAACAATACTTCAATTATGTAAATTCACTAAACGTCTACACCAAACCTTAAGAAAGAGTAACAAAAATAAGAACAGAAGCACTTAAATTTCACCATTTGCAATCTTCCCTGGCCAACTAAAACAAACTTGAATCAAACTAGAATAAGAAAGTCAAATGGAAGAACCTGTTGAAGGCAAACTAGCCCAAGTTGTTCGATTTAGTTGTCGAACAAACCAAAAAACGCAGCAACAACCTCTGTTTTTGATGTATTTGATGCTGCCAAAACAGCCCCAAATTGCGCCTTCTGTTGAATCTTTGTACCTCAATTCAATCCAGAAAAATGGGCATCCCGTGGATCTGTCTTTTTTTTTATCTTTATAGCCCAACCAAACAAAGCCCAACAATTGATTTTTTTTCAATTAAAGAACCCAATAAGAAGTAAAGAGTTGCTGTCCAGCACACTCAGATTCCGATTTCGAGGTCAGATTCGACCCAGATTCACTCATAATTTGCAGAAACGTAAAACACGAAGATTGTTCGTCAGTGTCTTGGATTTCCCAAACGTCTTGAATCGCCTCAAACAGAGCTCGGACGAGTGAGATATGGTCAAAATGCCACAGTCGCGCAAATCTGTCAATAATTCCCCTTTTGTTTCTTTTTCGCTCCAAAGTGTTCCGAACCAATAAAAATATAAAAACACATTTCTAACGTAGTGTATATACTATTCATGGAAGACATAACCTCTACCAGACATTTCTCTGACATCGGTGTACAGAGTTGTTATTTCACACATTAGTTAATCGAACATTTCTAACGTAGTATATATACTATTCATAATATAGCTAAGAATTTTATCTCCACAAAGATTATAGATATTTTTGCCTTTTAAGCTAAAACATCAAGTCTCTTTGTGGACCTTTTTGACAAAATAATATGCACACAATGAGTTGAAAATGCAGGCATACACACACACACACACACACATATATATATATATATATATATATATATATATATATATATATATATATATATATATATATATATTGAATCTGAAATAAAGCCAAAAGCTTGTTGACAACATCCATAGTGAAATTTGCAAAATTGGGACCAAATTAAAAAGCACTCGGAACAAGACCTACTTTGAAAGATATTACAAATGAACCAGGGAAAGAGTTAGCATAAGACTATGCCCATGAATCGGCACAATACCAATGTGTAATGCTGACAAGAAACAAAATATGAAAATCAAAGAAAAACATAACTATCAGGTATTCTATTTGCCAAACATAGCCCAAATGATCCAACCTTTAGTTTAAGACGGCAGCTAGATAACTATTTTTACCTGGAATATTTTGCAGAACTGATAAGTTTCATAGCTTTCTTTGATGTTTTTCTCAACATTCTCAAGCTGAAACAGAGCATGTCGATCAATCTCATGATGTTCATTATATGCAACAACATTTTCGGCCTGAAATAGTAAACCACGATATATAACAGTTAGTAAAGACACGTTATTAAAAGTTACTACCTTGAACGGTAAAAGTAGTTAAGTGTATTCGAAATCAAATACATACTTTCCAATCATGAAGATTTCCCAAAATAAACCGCAAAGTTCCTCTTAGCTTCCTATACAAGTCGGACATTTCTGTTCATTGGGTTGCACTACTCCAACATGCTTGACACGGCTGCTCCCAAAAAGTAATGGAGATCTTTTTTTGCCTTTTGTGGAGATCCCTTTGAGGTTCCAGAACATTAATACAATCTCCACTGAACTGGACAGCATATAACTTCCAATATTTGAAGATTTGTGTTGTTCAAGGGAGAAATGGTATGAGAGAAGAACTGGACATACCACTTACCACTTAACAAGACCACTTAACAGACCACCTACCACTTAACAGACCACTTAACGGACCACATACCACTTAACAGACTTGAAGCTAAATTACCAAAATGACCTTTTCACTCTAATAGACCTTAAAGATAAATGATAACATCAATTAGTAAATAGAAAATGAGAGTACAGATATAATAACTAATTGTCTCTTCTGCAACATTCTCTTCAGCGATGCATCCTTCTAGTTTATTTTTGTTTCGCACATGACCTTTGATAACCTTCATACACATTTCAAATGGATACATCCATCGAAAGCATACCGGAAGCATATGATGATGCATATCGGGCAACTTTAGAAGCAAATGCAGACAACGAGAGAACTGAGAAGCCGAGGATATCGAAGTAACAACTTTAGATTACATATTTAATATTTTAGAATATAAAAAATTTATGGATCAAATCATACACGAAAAAAAAAGAACTGATGATTCGTCTTAAGAAAGAGTCTCAGATTTAAACATTTTAGGTGATATGAGTTTGCTCTAGATTGCATATGTAATATTGTAACGACTCCTATAGACCGTCTGTCACACCCCGCTAAAGCGGAAACACGGGATGAACAGCTCAAGTCTCATAGCAAAAGTTACAAGATCACACCAACCATAGAAATTCAAATTACATTCAAAAGTGTACGACATTGTCTTTTACAAACGTTTTACAAAAGGGAAATGAACATAGTTTCAAAAAATAACATAGAAAGTTTCTACACGCGTAGCCTTCCTAAGTTCCAACCTTAAAGACGTTCACCTGAAAAACATGTCAATAAAAGGTCAACTAATGCACTAGTTGGTGAGATCATAGGTTTTATGAGTACAACAAAGTTTGTCATAGAACAGTTTTAATCCGCACAAGTGGATAAGTCAACCAGTTGTAAAAACACTTGCTCAAGGTAATTGTATGTGTAATGTTTAAGCTAGGAGCCCGTTACCCGACCTATGTGGAAAGACGCCCCTCCGCATGTTCTATCGTCAACAATGCGTACGAACAACAATAATTATGCACTCAAACAAGCGCGACTTGTGAGTGGGGTGTCAACCAAATAGCGTTATCCATAATTACCAACGGCTCACACTCGTGAGTTAAACGGATAACGTAGATTAAACGGGGACTTAGTACGATAGAGAAAGCTCAAAATCTTATAACACGCACAAAACATACATACCATAGAGCATAAGCAAGTATAGCAAGATTAGTATTTCCATGTAAACGAGACAACCGGTGCGTAAAATAATTGTAGTAACAACATGCTTTTCACCCCAAAATAAGTAAAATATTTAAAAAAAGGGGTTGTGATAACTCACTTGATGCGCGATGAAATTCCCGAAATTTCTCACGTACTACCTCGATATGATCCTACCTTGAACCTACGAACGTAAGGTCACTAGTGAGTTTTAATCTTAACGGTTCGGTAATAGCTAACTATCCAAAATGTCATAAAATGCCCTTTTTATAAATTTATTTAGGGTTTGTATTTTTGTTACTTTTCAAAATAATTTATGCATGTCATCTAATAACTGGGATTTTTCATGAAAGTGGTAGATTTACAACATAAAATAATAATATAGAGTAAAAGTTGCTTTTCAACCACTTTTGAGATATTCTTTTGCTGTCCAGATTTAGGTGCCACTTTCTGTCCACTTTTGGATATCTTCCAGGGGCATTTAGGTCAAGATATTTTATGTCCAGATAACTTAATGTGTTAGGAAACGTTTGACATAAGATTCATAATTTTTAGAGGTGATTAAGTACATGAAATAATTCTTGACGTAAAAACACTACAGAAAGCTTTGCTGTTTGCGCACTATTTTTGTGAAAAATGTTTGAAGGTCGAAATCTTTGGGTTTTTGAGTGAAACCACTTGGGTTTGAAACCTAACTCATAAATATAAATTTCCGAAAAATAATTACCTTATTTGGAGTATTATTGAGAAAGTTATCACTTTTTGAAGAGAGAGGTAAAATCTGGCAGCATGCTGTCAAAGCTAGACTTTATATATATGCATCCTCTTTGTCTTTTTGTCATGATTCTTATTCTATTTGCATGCAATCCGACTTGACACATCCCCATACAGATATTTTCAGTTTTAAAACATATTTTAAGCCATTTAAACCACATGCATACTATCTATCAAACTCATCTTTTGTAGAAATTTGAAAATGAGTCTTTTTGAAGATTTCTTGGGTGTTTATGCCAAGAACTTCTCCATGCAACTTAAAATAGTAACTTTTTGGCACATGCATGTTGATTAAAACATGTTTTTAGTGAAATCAAAGAGCTTTTCATACAACTTTTGGATCAAAAGTATAGATCTTCTTAGAAAAACTACATGCATGCAAGTTAAGAGCCCATCTTTGATCTTAACATAGGTTTGATCATGGATTCACCACCTTTTTAACAACATGCAAGTGTTATGGTGGTAAATCTACAAACATTAAGATGTATGAAGATGTTTCTTAACAAAATTTAAAGAAGATGAACAAGAAGATAATTGCTTAAGAGAAATGCAAAAGTTAAGAAAAGGGTGTGTGTGGATTTCATCCAACACACATGCATTTACCTTAGAATACTTGAATCACTTGAAGGAGAAGTGTTAGGGGCTGAAGTTATGGTTCCTTTTTGAGAGAATATGGAGGGTGTTTGAGAGAAGAAAGAGAGAAAATTTCTAGAGTGAGAAATTAGAGAGAGGGAGAAGTTGCATATGAGATTGAAATGAGAAGAGAAAAAAATATAAAAGGGGTAAAGGGAGAGGGGATGGCCGGCCAGGGGGGGTGATGTGTGTGATGCAAAAATTGTCAAATCTTGTCTTTTTGATTTATTTTCAAGCATGCAACAATTTATTTTTTAAATTTGAATTTTAAACAACACTTTAAATTTTAATGGTAAAAGTTTTAATATCTTTTTGGTTGAAGTAATTTAGGTTGCTAATCATATATAATTGTGGTATAAATATTGTTTAGGTTGGCATTTTATGAGATTTATGGATAATTCCCTAGATTGAGGGGTTTCTAGGCAAAAATTCTTAAGTTTTTTCTACCGTACAGAGTTTACTGCTAAATTGGACTGTGTGACTCATGACATAAATATTGGATATGCTTAGATTAATTCTAACCTGAAACGCTTTCCAGACGGTTGTCACAGTCTCCCCCGGTTAAAAGAATTCGTCCCGAAATTCAAGAGTTACCAGCTTTAACCGGTTTGCTAGCAAAAAGATGAGGATACTTATGCATCATGTAATCCTCTCGTTCCCAAGTGTACTCAGACCCACGCCTTGTGTTCCAATGGACT
This sequence comes from Saussurea involucrata, assembly GCA_033807775.1. Classification (NCBI taxonomy): domain Eukaryota; kingdom Viridiplantae; phylum Streptophyta; class Magnoliopsida; order Asterales; family Asteraceae; genus Saussurea; species Saussurea involucrata. The sequence continues at coordinate 78,346,771 of CM066325.1, forward strand.
TTTACTATCGGAATCTTGCTTCGCTTAAGACGCTTGACCTCCCTATCAAGTATCTAAATTGGTTCCTCCACGATGTGCAGCTTATCGTTGATTTGGACTTCTTTCAAAGGCACGATTATCGCTTCATCGGCTAGACATTTCTTCAAGTTTGACACATGAAACGTGTCATGGATAACACTTAGCTCCTTTGGCAAATCCAGCTTGTATGCCACTGGTCCAATTCTTTTCGTGATCTTAAATGGTCCAACATACCGAGGGCTCAACTTTCCTCTTTTCCCAAACTGGACTGTTCCCTTCCAAGGAGATACCTTTAGAAAAACTCTATCTCCAACCAGAAATTCTAAAGGCTTCCTACGATTGTCCGCATAGCTCTTCTGACGATCTTGAGCTGCTTTAAGTCTATCTCTGATGATTGCAATCTTGTCGGTGGTTTCTTGAACAATATCCGGACTAGATAGCTGTCTATCTCCAATCTCCAACCAACAAAGAGGTGATCGACACTTGCGTCCATATAGGGCCTCATATGGCGCACACTTAATACTGGTGTGATAGCTATTGTTGTAGGAAAACTCAACTAACGGCAAGTGGTTATCCCAACTTTCTCCAAAGTCTATCACACATGCCCGAAGCATGTCCTCCAACGTCTGAATGGTTCGCTCACTCTGGCCATCCGTTTGAGGATGATAGGCAGTGCTCAAATTCAACTGCGTATCAAACGCTCTTTGAAGTGACTGCCAAAACCGAGATGTGAAACGGCTATCTCTATCTGATATGATGGAAATTGGGACTCCATGTCGCGTGACGATTTCCTTGATGTAGATCTGAGCAAGCTTCTCCATCTTATAGTCTTCCCGAATAGGCAAGAAATGTGCATACTTCGTAAATCGATCTACTATAACCCAAATCGAGTCGTGCCCTTTGGCAGTTCTCGGAAGTTTGGTTACAAAATCCATAGTGATTTGCTCCCATTTCCACTGGGGAATCTCCGGTTGTTGCAGCAACCCAGATGGCTTTTGATATACAGCCTTGACCTTTGAGCAAGTTATGCATTTCCCTACATACATGGCAATGTCCTTCTTCATTCCTGGCCACCAATAGTACTCCCTTAAATATTTATACATCTTATCTGCTCTTGGGTGAATTGAGTACCTAGATTTATGAGCCTCCTCCAAAATCATTTCCCGTAGGTTGTCAGCCTTTGGAACCCATACTCTGTCCTTACAGTAACGTACTCCATCAGTCTTAGTTTCCAATCTAGCCTCTAAACCATGAAGAGTCTCGTCCTTCAGGTTTTCAGACTTCATTGCTTCGATTTGAGCTTCGAGAATCTGAGTCTTTAAACTCGTTTAAACCAGCGCTCCCAATGCTCGAACTCGTGAAGGTTTTCCCCTGGTCTTCCTACTCAGGGCATCGGCTACCACATTGGCCTTACCTGGGTGGTAACGTATCTCACAATCGTAGTCGATGAGCAGTTCTATCCATCTTCTCTGCCTCATATTAAACATTCTCTAATCAAGGATGTGCTGAAGACTCTTGTGGTCAGTGAAAATAGTGCACTTGGTGCCATATAGATAATGTCTCCATATCTTTAGGGCGAATACCACAGCTCTGATCTCCAAATCGTGCGTGGTATAGTTCTTCTCATGAACTTTTAATTGTCTCGAGGCATATGCTATCACCTTAATATTTTTGCATCAATACACAACCTAATCCCTGATGCGATGCGTCACAATATACCATGAAGTTTTCCGTTCCTTCCGGTAAAGCTAGAATCGGTGCATTGCACAACTTTTTCTTCAAAAGTTGAAATGTTTCCTCTTGCGAAGCTCCCCAAACGAATTTCCTATCCTTTTGGGTTAACGCAGTGAGGGGTTTAGCAATCCTAGAGAAATTCTCGATGAAACGCCGATAATAACCTGCCAAACCTAGAAATTGGCGAATTTCCGTTGGAGTCTTTGGGGCTTCCCATTTCTGAATGGCTTCCACTTTAGCCGGGTCCACATGAATCCCTTTCTGTCCAATCACGTGACCTAAGAAGTGTACTTCTCGAATCCAAAATTCGCACTTAGAGAATTTGGCATACAGCTTCTGATCCTTGAGAAGTTCTAGAATCACTCTTAGATGCTGCTCGTTATCCTCCTTACTCCGAGAGTAGATCAATATGTCGTCGATGAATACGATCACAAACTTATCAAGGTATGGTCTGCATACCCTGTTCATTAGATCTATAAACACAGTTGGCGCGTTCGTCAATCTGAATGGCATGACTAAAAACTCGTAGTGTCCATAGCGAGTCCTAAAATCCGTTTTAGGAATGTCCTCCTCACGGACTATCAACTGATGATATCCTGATCGAAGGTCAATCTTTGAAAAGTAAGTTGCACCCTGCAACTGGTCGAACAAATCGTCTATTCGAGGGAGGGGATATCGGTTCTTGATTGTCAACTTATTTAGCTCCCTATAATCGATGCACATTCGAAACGATCCATCCTTCTTTTTAACGAACAGAACTGGGGCTCCCCAGGGTGAAGAACTTGGCCGAATGAATCCCTTATCCAGAAGTTCCTGAAGTTGACTCGACAACTCTTGCATTTCGGCAGGTGCTAAGCGGTATGGGGCCTTGGCTACAAGTGCTGCTCCGGGTATGAGGTCAATCTGAAATTCGACTTGTCTAAACGGGGGAAGTCCAGGAAAATCATCTGGAAACACTTCTGGGTGATCTTTCACCACAGGAATATCTTGGATTCGCCTCTCCTCGGACTTCTTCTCTACTACGTATGCCAAAAATGCGACGCACTTCTTTCTCAAATACTTATGGACCTTCATATATGACACTATCTTCAGGATCCTTCCAACTCTATCTCCTTGGATGACCAGGGTTTCTCCGTCTTGCAGAGGTATTCTAACAGTCTTCTCGAAACAACAAATCTCCGTTCGATTCTTGGATAACCAGTCCATACCTATTACTACGTCAAAACTCCCCAATTCAATTGGAATAAGATCAACGCTAAATAGCTTATCAGCTAAGTTCAAGGTACAGTCTAAGATTACATCTTTCTAACTCCTGACCGTTAGTGACCTCGACCATATAAGCATCTAACATTCTCTGAGATTCCAAATCGATCAGAGGCCTAAATTCTAACGAAACAAAGCTTCTATCGGCTCCAGTGTCAAATAATACCGATGCATAAAGGTTGTTTAGGAGATACGTACCTGTCACCACATTAGGGTCTCTGCGTGCTTCCTCAGCTCCTAAAACAAACGCCCGTCCTCGAGCTTGTCCTCCTTGGTTTCCTTGGTTGGCTTGCCTTGCCTGGTACCTAGCGTTGTTATTGATTGGTCCCCTTTTCAACTTCGGGCACACATTCCGAAAGTGGTCCTGGCTTCCGCACTCATAGCATGCCCTTCCTTCATCCTTTACATTCTTCCCCATCCTGCAGTATCGGGCGAAATGACCCTTTTGCTTACAAATGCCACAAATGGGACAGGCTCCCTCATGATGCAAGTTGCATTGGTTGCACTTTGGGTGGGGTCCATGGTATCGCCTTGCTTCCTTAGCATTCATCCCAAAATTTCTTACTACTTTCTTATTTCCGCTTGAACCACTAACAACCGTCTTTCCTGACTGTCTCTCTAGCCTCCTCTTGCTACCGACACCTTTCGGAGTCAAAGTTCCTTCCCCGACCGCATCGTTGGTCAAACTAATTGCTAAAGCCACTACAACTTGAATCGTGGTCGGGCTTGCTGACGTAACCATCCCTCGGATCTCCGGGGCCAATCCCCACAAGTATCGGTCAATCCCTTTGCTCTCCGGGGTAACCATGTGGGGTACTAACTTTGCGAGTTTTTGAAAACGAGCGGTGTATCGGTCTATCCCTAAACCAACCATGGTGAGATCCCACAAATCAGCCTCTAACTTATGAATTTCACTCTTGGGACAGTATTCTTCAAGGAGTAACTCCTTAAACTCCTTCCAATAAAGTTTGTATGCATCCTCCCTTTCACGGGTTTAGACTTGAATGTTCCACCAAGTCAAAGCTCGTCCTTGAAGCTGACATGCCGCATACTCCACCATGCGGTCCTCTGAACATTTACTGATGTGGAGTACCGACTCCATGCTATCAAACCACGAAAGCAGTCCTACAACACCCTCTGTTCCGTGAAATTCTTTGGGCTTGCAAGTCATAAACGCCTTGTAGCTGCATCCTTTACTGTCGTTAGCATCATTGAGATTTCTTCCTCTCACATCATCATTCCTGTGACGCTCATTGATGCCCTCGGTGACTTGAGTTACAATGTTGGGTATCGCCTCTTGAATGCGCTGAGATATGATCTGGGCAATATCGGGGTTTTGGTCTTCAGGATTTTCTCCTGTGCGACGTGCGGATCTCCTTGGTGGCATTTTTCTAAAACACATTTACAAATATTGGTTTAATTAAAATCTTGTGTAAATAAAGTCGGATGTTTTGCAAAGATTTAATTTGTAAATCGAAATATTGGGAATACTAAAAAAAATATCGCATGATCAACGCACATATAATTAAAACGCGAAATTTCTTTTCCATTAGAGTCGTTAATAATAGCCGTTGATACAAAATTTCTGATGTGCATCGCACATCAGTACCATAATGCTTAGAAGGACAGAAATACAATCCGAAATACAAAGTTGAAATAACTAAAAATAAAAAGTTCCATTTCCTAATTCTTCCACCATCCGCATCAATACCCTCCCCGATACACCTCGATCAGAATCCACAACACCAACATCGTCAGTAACATCACCACGACTATGCAAGCTATCTCAGCCCTTAAGGCCATCCTCCGAGCTACCCTCGCTCTATCCAGGGCTTCGGTCGACATGTTAGTCAAGAGGTGACTCAACTCACATAGCTCCGTCACAACCTGACTTTGGTGACTAACCTTCGTCTGGCAGCTATGCAACTCTGCCGTCATGGCCCGAAAATGCTGCTCCTCCGCCCAGGTCATGCCAGACACACGACCAACGGGCGCTCCCGTGATGACTCGCGGTGGTTCTGGCGCTTCCGGACGATCGAACCTTAACGACACTCGCCTAGGGATGGGAACACTCTTCCTAGCAGTCATTCTAGTACGCGGCCCTCTAGGGTTCGGTTCCAGGATGACAGGAGTGGGTCGGGGTAATACCAAAATCGGCGACATGCTTGATTCGCTATCCGAGGTTCGCTCGCTCGAAGCATCGTGATTCGTTTATTCATTCCGGGAGGTGTCCATCTCTTGGCTACGGACAGGGTTGGAACGAGGCTTTCCAGTGACATAACCCGACTCATCGGCCGAGTAGGGGGATCAAGAGTGTGATGATGACGACATAGTGGTACTGAAGTAAGAGTGCATAAAGTTACTATCGCGCAAGTATAAAGGCCTATAATATGCAATAACCACACTCGTACTTTGCATGCTACTTGAGGCACTAAGTAAAAAAAATATAAACACACATATTCCTATTATAACCATTTCTGGTCTCACATTACTCTTTCCTTAATTAAACATAGGTGATCAGGCTTTGTTTAATTAAAGTCCGATGATGCAATACCCGAATTAGTTATACTAGCAATATGTTTAGTAATTTGAGTGTTATTTCCCGTTTTTGGCTATAGTTGCAGTTTTCAAAAAGAAAATCGGTATTCTCTATAACCTTTAGCTCTGATACCAAATCTGTCACACCCCGCTAAAGCGGAAACACAGGATGAACAACTCAAGTCTCATAGCAAAAGTTACAAGATCACACCAACCATAGAAATTCAAATTACATTCAAAAGTGTACGACATTGTCTTTTACAAACGTTTTACAAAAGAGAAATGAACATAATTTCAAAAAAAAACATAGAAAGCTTCTACACGCGTAGCCTTCCTAAGTTCCAACCTTAAAGACGTTCACCTGAAAAGCATATCAATAAAAGGTCAACTAATGCACTAGTTGGTGAGATCACAGGTTTTATGAGTACAACAAAGTTTGTCATAGAACAGTTTTAATCCGCACAAGTGGATAAGTCAACCGGTTGTAAAAAACACTTGCTCAAGGTAATTGTATGTATACTGTTTAAGCTAGGAGCCCGTTACCCGACCTATGTGACAAGACGCCCCTCCGCATGTTCTATCGTCAACAATGCGTACAAAAAACAATAATTATGCACTCAAACAAGCGCGACTTATGAGTGGGATGTCAACCAAATAGCGCTATCCATAATTACCAACGGCTCACACTCGTGAGTTAAACGGGTAACGTAGATTAAACGGGGACTTAGTACGATAGAGAAAGCTCAAAATCTTATAACATGCACAAAACATACATACCATAGAGCATAAGCAAGTATAGCAAGATTAGTATTTCCAAGTAAACGAGACAACCGGTGCGTAAAATAATTGTAGTAACAACATGCTTTTCACCCCAAAATATGTAAAATATTAAAAAAAAAGGGCTGTGATAACTCACTTGATGCGCGATGAAATTCCCGAAATTTCTCACGTACTACCTCGATATGATCCTACCTTGAACCTACGAACGTAAGGTCACTAGTGAGTTTTAATCTTAACGGTTCGGTAATAGCTAACAATCCAAAATGTCATAAAATGCCCTTTTTATAAATTTATTTAGGGTTTGTATTTTTGTTACTTTTCAAAATAATTTATGCATGTCATCTAATAACTGGGATTTTTCATGAAAGTGGTAGATTTACAACATAAAATAATAATATAGAGTAAAAGTTGTTTTTCAACCACTTTTGAGATTATTCTTTTGCTGTCCAGATTTCGGTGCGACTTTCTGTCCACTTTTGGATATCTTCCAGGGGCATTTAGGTCAAGATATTTTATGTCCAGATAACTTAATGTGTTAGGAAACTTTTGACATAATATTCATAATTTTTAGAGGTGATTAAGAACATGAAATAATTCTTGACGTAAAAACACTACAGAAAGCTTTGCTGTTTGCGCACTATTTTTGTGAAAAATGTTTGAAGGTCGAAATCTTTGAGTTTTTGAGTGAAACCACTTGGGTTTGAAACCTAACTCATAAAAATAAATTTCAGAAAACGAATTACCTTATTTGGAGTATTATTTAGAAAGTTATGACTTTTTGAAGAGAGAGGTAAAATCTGGCAGCATGCTGTCAAAGCTAGACTTTATATATATATATGCATCCTCTTTGTCTTTTTGTCTTGATTCTTATTCTATTTGCATGCAATACGACTTGACGCATCCCCATACAGATATTTTCAGTTTTAAAACATATTTTTAAGCCATTTAAACCACATGCATGCTATCTATCAAACTCATCTTTTGTAGAAATTTGAAAATGGGTCTTTTTGAAGATTTCTTGGGTGTTTATGCCAAGAACTTCTCCATGAAACTTAAAATAGTAACTTTTTGGCACATGCATGTTGATTAAAACATGTTTTTAGTGAAATCAAAGAGCTTTTCATACAACTTTTGGATCAAAAGTATAGATCTTCTTAGAAAAACTACATGCATGCAAGTTAAGAGCCCATCTTTGATCTTAACATATGTTTGATCATGGATTCACCACCTTTTTAACAACATGCAAGTGTTATGGTGGTAAATCTACAAACATTAAGATGTATGAAGATGTTTCTTAACAAAATTTAAAGAAGATGAACAAGAAGATAATTGCTTAAGAAAAATGCAAAAGTTAAGAAAAGGGTGTGTGTGGATTTCATCCAACACAAATGCATTTACCTTAGAATACTTGAATCACTTGAAGGAGAAGTGTTAGGGGCTGAAGTTATGGTTCCTTTGTGAGAGAATATGGAGGGTGTTTGAGAGAGAAAAGAGAGAAAATTTCTAGAGTGAGAAATTAGAGAGAGTGAGAAGTTGCATATGAGAAGAGAAAAAAAATATAAAAGGGGTAAAGGGAGAAGGGATGGCCGGCAGGGGGGGCGGGTGATGTGTGTGATGCAAAAATTGTCAAATCTTGTCTTTTTGATTTATTTTCAAGCATGCAACAATTTCTTTTTTTTTCTTTTTTTAAATTTGAATTTTAAACAACACTTTAAATTTTAATGGTAAAAGTTTTAATATCTTTTTGGTTGAAGTAATTTAGGTTGCTAATCATATATAATTGTGGTATAAATATTGGTTAGGTTGACATTTTATGCGATTTATGGATAATTCCCTAGATTGAGGGGTTTCTAGGCAAAAATTCTCAAATATTTCCTACCGTACTGAGTTTACTGCTAAATTGGACTGTGTGACTCATGACATAAATATTGGATATGCTTAGATTAATTCTAACCTGAAACGCTTTCCATACGGTTGTCACACCGTCCATCTATTCATAATTTGTAACGGTACAACAAATATGAGAATACAAGAAGAAGTTCCTAAATTCATGGAGACAAACATTTTGATAATTTTTAATAAACAATATCGATCATATGGAAACATTTTAATTTAGATGATTTTTCCTTGAATTACATGTCTATTATTGTAGATAAACATTATGCATCAAAACCATTCATAAAAAATAATTGGACATTTATTATGGAATAACAAATTAAAAATAAAGTTAAAAACCTTTCTCAATTAAAATATATAAGACTTGACTTGTTATGTAATTTACGATGTTTATTATTAGTTTTTTAGAATTAAAAATAAGTACTTATTTATGATACGTATTATATTTATAAAGTAAAATAAAAAATGGTATATTATTTAGAAAAGATTTCAAATTCCTTCTATCCTGCATATCTTCCATAGTTCCATCCGATTATCTTCAAAAAATTTAGGAGAGTTCCATCGATTATCTTCAAAATTTTAGGAGATGAATGCGATATTATTTAAATTGGTTTCAGATTCTCTCATAAGTCGTTCAATACAATTTTCTTATCAATTGTTGCTCATTGTTTGTTCATTGAACCCTAATCTAATATTCAATGGATGAACCTCAGAATTCTACGAGTCTGAAGGTTATGATGGAGAAGAAAACAATGCACAAGAAGACTCTGATACCAGTTCTGATGAACAATTTGGTAACTTGTGTAGAGAACTGATGTCTTGATCTGCACACCCAATACAACACAACGAAAAGAAGAAAAACACTTGGGGCAAATGTTTGATACTTTATTTCTGATAAGAAATGTTGAACGACGAACTTACAACTGAATAAAGAAAGTCTAAGCTATTTATACTAAAAGAAAACTAAAAAGCTGGCTCGTGCCATTTTATTTTGCCTCAAGTAGGGGTGAGCAAAACCCGAAATATCCGATAAACCCGATCCGATCCGATCCGAATTTTCCGCCAAAAACCGCACCCGATAAACCCGAACCCCGAATGCCCCGATCTGCTTTTTTGTTCGGTTAAACTAGGATTGGGTTGGGTTTGGGTTTTACCCACCCGACCCGTCCGAATATCCGATATTAAAAAAAAAGATTTTATTTAATAAATTTAAAAAATATATATATATATTAATATATTATACCTGTTGATTGAATCTAATAAAATTACAAAATAAAGATCAGTTTTTGACTTTTTGTATTTCACATTTTCACTTTCACTTTCACGATTTCTAACCTAAAACCCCAAATCGCAAATAGCCACCACCCACCACACCCCCCCCCCCCCCCCCCCGGCGGCCAGTGTATCTGAGGGACTGTCGGTCTTCCACCGCTGTCCGCTTCCATCCACGGCCATTCTTCAGTCTTCACTGACTTGTGAGTTGTGAGGTACTTGAAACTTGAGTTGAAACTTGAAATGTTGAATATTTGAAACTGATTGTTGAATATATTTGATGTTTTTATGGTTTTTACTTTTTATGTAACACCCTCAAATTTGGAACGAGCAACTAAATAAAATTTCAATAAAATACCCAACTAGATAAAATCATTTCTACAATTCATTCCTTTAATTACCTCAGAATTTAAAACATTATAATTCCCCCAATAAATTAACTTATACGGGTGTTACTTAACACGACACAAGTTGCTAATTACAATTACGTGCGGAAGACTTCATTAATTTAAATCACCTCGCGAGCACTCTACTAGCACACGACCTTTCACACGTGTCACTAGAACTACTCCCAACTTGAGACCTGTTGCACATGCCGACAAATAAAAAGGGTTAGGCTAACGCCTAGTGAGTTCAAACATTTTATCATGACTATATAAAATCATAAATCGGAGGTTAGTAGTTATAGTCATGATTTAAATAAATCTTTAGATGAAAGCTTGCGACAAAGACAATCATTTCCAAAAAGATTTCCCAAACGACATAAACGACTCGTTTTCCAATACACTCAAATCCATGGAAACCATACCCGAAAAGTGTGATGCGTTTTCCAAAATGAATTACATTTCTTACACACTCAAATACGTGAATAAGTTTAGTTTAGGCAAAACCTTCAAATACGGTTGACAATACATACTCAACCCGTAAAACATGGAAACCATCCATTAAATATAACTCTTTATTAAACACAATACGAAGCGACACTAATGCGACCGTAAAAGGTAATAAAGATCAAATACCATAAGCGGGGAAGACCCGTATCCGTCGAAGGTGGAGGTAACACAAATACCCAAAACATCATACACGGATGAGATATAAACCACAATTTACGTACTATGGAAAACAATCCATATAAATAGAACACGTCACCGAAAACATAAGTAGTAACAAATACCCAAAACAACACCTTTCGGTGACGGGGGAGACCCGTATACATCGCACGTGACGGAACACCAAAGTGGGTCACTTACTATGTACTAAAAACACCCACGTGGATTACTCTCGTAAAACTGAGCTCAATCACTCCAGATCTATTACTCACGAGACTAGGATGCCCCCAACTTCAACCACTCCAGGTCTATACATTGGGTCACCAAATCCACAACAGCACATTAGGGATTACACCTTACTGCCCATGAGACGACGCACGACCATCTAGGTCCACGCCTTACTTATCATGGATCCCGATGCCTATCCCGTGCTAAGCACATATATGGAATTACACCTTACTGCCCATGAGACGACGCCCGACCATCTAGGTCCACGCCTTACTTATCATGGATCCCGATGCCTATTTCGTGCTACATAATAAACTAACGTCTCGTAAAACTGAGCTCAATCAATTCCGACCTATTGCCCGCGAGACTAAGAGAAACTCAAATGCCTATGGATCCATGGCTAACAAGGTCTAAATATTACACGACCCCAAGTGAATTAATAAATTTATTCAAAACATGTATTTCTCCCAATAACATAATTCGTTAACAAAACTCAACCTTGAGTTACCAAAACTGGACCAATGTCCCCAATACTTAATAAAATTCAATACCGAGCCACAAGCTCAACTAACTTCAAAAAGGTAATTTATGAAAGTCATAAAATGACATCTAATATGACAACACACACCGTCTGCCGGTAAATACTTCAATTCCATGAAAACCCGACATAAAACTTTGGATCGGGTAAACCCTCATTTCCAAGGACTCACGCCTTACGTTTTCAAAACATCACCTGATGTACTATATGCATATTTCCAAAACCTCCACAATGCATTTTTATAATAAATAGACTCCATTTATTACCTAAAATCAACAACTCATTTCATGTATGATTTATTATCACATTTTTCCCAAAATATCCAAAAATCCCAAATATGGGTGTTTTACACATTTATGAAGATAAACACTTCAAAAGAGTTAAATCAACCAAATAACTCAACCATAAAACACATACATATTTGTAAAATACTCATTTTGGCATGTACAACGTTTTCGCAAAGTAACTTGAACTCACCTTTGCTAGATTTAAGCTAAATCTAGAGTTCTCCAAACGTATGCTCCTTTGATGAAGTTTGCATCCTCAAACCAAAACTTCCAAAACCTAGATTTATGAATTCTCAACCATCAATAATACAATCCAACCATAAGGAATCATCATCCATCCATAACATACTAAAATACCCATTTTATACCAAACCCTAGTTTTGTAGAGGAAGAAAACAAGATTCCCTTACACAATCATCACCAAAATCGATCCACAACATCACAAGATGGAAGGAATATGAAATCAATAACAATAACAACTATAGGGTAGGGAGAGATTACCTTAACCATTTGAATCTTCCAAAAACGACCTCCTAATCTCCACAAAACTCCAAGCTTCCAAATATGATCATCAATGGAGGAAAAGGGTTTGATTTGGTGAAGAAATGAGGAAGGAGAGGGGAGGGGTTGTAGGGTTTCTAGTGAGAGAAACCAATTTCTAGAGAGAGAGTTGAGAGAGTTCGAGAGTGGTAATGAAAAATGAAGAAGAAAGAAGAAGAAAAGGGTTTAAAACCTTCTGGAGTCCGACGGCTAAAGTGACACGGCGAGAGTGACCATGTCACTCTCGCGGGTGTCATATTCGCTGAACCTCAAAAACCCTCGGTACAAAACCAGCGAGAGTGACACGGCGAGAGTGACACAAGTGTCACTTTCGCTGGTCACTTTAGCCGAGATTGTACCGAAAGTTGTTTTGGTCGTAACTTATTCGTTTTAGCTCCGTTTTCGCTCCGGAAAGGCTCGTTGGACTCGTATTCAAATTCTACATCCAACAACACTATCAAATCCTACATCCAACAACACTATCAAATCTAGGATTTAACTCCAAATCCTATTTTCCATAATTTTCTTAAAAGATCGATTCCTCACTGAATCGAAGTTGAAGTTATCCGAAATTACGGGTGTTACAATCCTCCCAACCTTAGGATGATTTCGTCCTCGAAATCTACATCCTTTACAATCCAAAACCAATCGACTTACTGTCGACCATAATTAATCAATTCCTAACCGGAATCTAAATTCCCCCCACACAGTCTTATAAAGGCAATTCCTCGAATAATTTCTTACCAACAAAACCCCTTCAAGTACACTGTACTTATGTTCGGATAAACATTCCCACCATCGGGAAACTCCCAACCAAACGATTTCGGCCGTCTCCCAACCTTAGGATGTTCCATACTTCCCGGTTTCAGTTTTCGACTCTAATTCATCCCAAGGTTTGTTCACTAACGCACCCAACTGAATCATCAATTTCGATCATTCCTACCATTAACTGCCGATTAACTCCAACGAGTTCTATTAGACTCACAAATTCATCTCACATGAATCATTATCTGACAGGTTCATTAATCACACCCGAAGGTCATTCCATCAAAACCACTCATCACAATTGAACATCTTTAGGTTACTACTACCATTGCCCTCATTCCTTTAAAATCGGGCTACAATCCCCGAGTACACTAAAGGTGCTTGGTCTCAAGCCCAAAAGTCGACACCTAATTATATCACCAAACTCGGAACACACGAGTTCAGTTTACCGAGGGTTTCCACAAAATTAATGTCGTCATCAAAACGGTTATACCAACCTCGAAAAGCGTTACCGCAAGTCTGCCCTCCAATTACCACCAATACATTTACCTTGCTACCGATATCATTCGGCCCTTAATACCAACACGCGTGGAATACTCAACCTTCCACCGTCAAAGTGTTACACACACTTACCTTTAACTAGGTTACATACCCTTTCCAAGGTCCTAACGAGTTCAAGATTTTCAAGTGCGTTACTCAATAAGTATGCCAATAATCAAAAATCATTCACAAAATATTTTCAACACCAAGATTTTCATCTCAAATAACTCGTACGCAATAAAATTATTACTATCAGCTCGGTAGTTACGTAAAACTGGACACGCTCGTCCCACATATGAAAAGCTTATTGAAAATCATTTCATCGCAGTTCAGTTTACCCACAAACGCAAAAGCGTAATAAACAATTTCTTTAAAAACGAACCGCCACGGTTCTAGTATGGATTGACTCATGACATGCATTGTAAAGTAATTGCCTGACTTTAAACAGGGTGCAATAAAAGACATGTACGTATTTCAAAAGAAGTCCCACGACAATTGACTCCAAAATTTCTCTAGTAACCATAAAATGGCATGAAACACGGTTCCCCAACAAAAATTTGCGTGCATCAGTTTATTATACAAAACAAGGAAACGATTCCTAATTACACCTTAATCAAAACACAAAACAACTTGTGTAGGCTCCAAGTTTAAAGACAAAGGCAATCCGTTTCCATCATTTGAAAATATCGACCAAAACATCATAAAACCACAAATTGGGGTAGATATGCAAGCTCGTAATACTTCTTAGAAATTTCTTTGTAATAACACATATGCATCAAATAACTCACATCAAAATTTCAAAAGATGAAATTCTTTAAATTGATTTCCAAAATTTTCTCAAATGGTCACACAACGACACACGAGCAAAATGTTACTGATAAAACTGTACACAACTATGTACTTTCTAAAAAGAAAACTAGGAAGGAACAATTTCTAGTAAATGGTCGACACCAATAAGGGTCAAACCGACTTCAGTTCTCGAATTGCACCAACGGTGCGTGTAAATGTTCAAAACATAAGAAATTGTACACCACATAGTTTTATACAAGCAATTTTTTCTAAAATTTTCATCACAAGCATTTCCTCAAAATTTCGTACTTGGGACATAAAACGTCAAAGCGTCATTACTTAAAATGTATTTGTCAAAAATACTCCAAGTACGCATTTCTTCAAAACTCAAAAAGGTTTTCAATTCTCCCAAAATAATCGGCAAATCCAAATTAACCAAATGTCAGCGATTCACGCATTTATATTTTCAAAATATAAAACATTGTAAACTTATGCATAATTTTCACAACACCAAAACACCCCCTTGACCAATTGGCCTCTCATTTAAATAAGGATTTAATAAAACATTTCGTGCACGACTCATTTGTCAAGATATTGAGAAACAATGGTTACCAAGCTATGCATACCCCGAAGTCAATATAACACATTTACATAAAATGATAATAAACATTTCAACTGACCAAAAGCGTCCCAAGTAAATCATTATGAAATGTCACCAAAACGTTCTTTCATGCATCACTTAAGTCATGTATAAATCAATCCATACACCGAACTATTTGCAACAAAATGCTTAATAACACAAACTCTTGAAAGAAAAGTTACGCGACACTAGAGTTCCAAACACCATTTCTTCTTAGTCGCCTTACGGCATAAAATTAACTTTTCTCAACAAAACTCGAGTGGGACCAAATGCCCAACATAACTTGTAAACTTTTCACATAAGTAAATAGAGTATGCACAATGTAAAATTGTACCGACACGACACAAAACGTCGTACAACAAAACTCCATGAAATTCGACGAACTCAATGACTCCAAGTCAACGAAATAGCACCAAACATTGTGCCTCCACTAGTCAAATTGCATTAATCAAAATCATGGCTAAATGCCAAATTCCAAAATCTCTCCTACGGTAGTACCACATAAACAACATTCTTTAAAAACTCGTATTAAACAGATTCTCCAAAATAATCTTACACAGACATCATAGAAGATAACTTTCCGTACAAACTTTAACATATGTGGAGGAGATCCAATGTTAAAGTTACAAGCCGTAGTTACTTGTCCAACATCTTAAACATCATAGAAATATGATTATCATTATGTCCAAAACAAATGTTGAGCAACAATGAAATAAGGCAAAACAAATCCCGGCGGAGTTTGCAACTCCCGCAATAAAATGGTTTCATGCACGTTCAAAAACATGATTTGAAATCTTGTGTGTGTGCTAAACATTTCTCAAAATTTTCATAACAAAATCCATATAAGGATTTGAAACACAAGAACTAGTTGATGCAATTTATTTTCGAAATAAACTTTGTGCATGACTTAGTCGGCATTCAACGTCTCAACTCATACCCTTCCAAATCCCTCCGGTCCACTATTGTCATCCGGATATTCAAATCTCTTAAGGCAAGTTGGGAATTACATCAATTAACCTTACGGTTTTTCTCAAATCAAAGTCGGCTCAATAAGCCTATGGTTCTAGTCCAACCATCAATCTTGACCCGAAACGGTCTACTTAAAACAAACATCAAGCTTATCGTCACTCCATGTGACTAATACTAGTATCGTTCATCTATTCCAACGACTACTAGCTTAAAACCTTCTTTACTACTCCAACGATCATCACATGGAAGCAATTCAAGCATGCACATATATTAGTAGGTTCACCATGACACTGGCCAGGTGTCACTATGAACGCACCGCACATGATTATCCTTGTTACTCTCGATGTGATTCTCGTTTCTAACAACATCCATTGACCTCGAAACATCCTATCTTAAAGTGCCTAAAAGTGAATTTCACTCTCATTTACTTAAACAAACGCTAGTTTGAGTCTAGGTATCCAAAATCAATACCTAAATCTCTCAAACTTATGCTCTGATACCAACTTGTAACACCCTCAAATTTGGAACGAGCAACTAAATAAAATTTCAATAAAATACCCAACTAGATAAAATCATTTCTACAATTCATTCCTTAAATTACCTCAGAATTTAAAACATTATAATTCCCCCAATAAATTAACTTATACGGGTGTTACTTAACACGACACAAGTTGCTAATTACAATTACGTGCGGAAGACTTCATTAATTTAAATCACCTCGCGAGCACTCTACTAGCACACGACCTTTCACATGTGTCACTAGAACTACTCCCAACTTGAGACCTGTTGCACATGCCGACAAATAAAAAGGGTTAGGCTAACGCCTAGTGAGTTCAAGCATTTTATCATGACTATATAAAATCATAAATCGGAGGTTAGTAGTTATAGTAATGATTTAAATAAATCTTTAGATGAAAGCTTGCGACAAAGACTATCATTTCCAAAAAGATTTCCCAAACGACATAAACGACTCGTTTTCCAATACACTCAAATCCATGGAAACCATACCCGAAAAGTGTGATGCATTTTCCAAAATGAATTACATTTCTTACACACTCAAATACGTGAATAAGTTTAGTTTAGGCAAAACCTTCAAATACGGTTGACAATACATACTCAACCCGTAAAACATGGAAACCATCCATTAAATATAACTCTTTATTAAACACAATACGAAGCGACACTAATGCGACCGTAAAAGGTAATAAAGATCAAATACCATAAGCGGGGAAGACCCGTATCCGTCGAAGGTGGAGGTAACACAAATACCCAAAACATCATACACGGATGAGATATAAACCACAATTTACGTACTATGGAAAACAATCCATATAAATAGAACACGTCACCGAAAACATAAGTAGTAACAAATACCCAAAACAACACCTTTCGGTGACGGGGGAGACCCGTATACATCGCACGTGACGGAACACCAAAGTGGGTCACTTACTATGTACTAAAAACACCCACGTGGATTACTCTCGTAAAACTGAGCTCAATCACTCCAGATCTATTACTCACGAGACTAGGATGCCCCCAACTTCAACCACTCCAGGTCTATACATTGGGTCACCAAATCCACAACAGCACATTAGGGATTACACCTTACTGCCCATGAGACGACGCCCGACCATCTAGGTCCACGCCTTACTTATCATGGATCCCGATGCCTATCCCGTGCTAAGCACATATATGGAATTACACCTTACTGCCCATGAGACGACGCCCGACCATCTAGGTCCACGCCTTACTTATCATGGATCCCGATGCCTATTCCGTGCTACATAATAAACTAACGTCTCGTAAAACTGAGCTCAATCAATTCCGACCTATTGCCCGCGAGACTAAGAGAAACTCAAATGCCTATGGATCCATGGCTAACAAGGTCTAAATATTACACGACCCCAAGTGAATTAATAAATGTATTCAAAACATGCATTTCTCCCAATAACATAATTCGTTAACAAAACTCAACCTTGAGTTACCAAAACTGGACCAATGTCCCCAATACTTAATAAATTTCAATACCGAGCCACAAGCTCAGCTAACTTCAAAAAGGTAATTTATGAAAGTCATAAAATGACATCTAATATGATAACACACACCGTTTGCCGGTAAATACTTCAATTCCATGAAAACCCGACATAAAACTTTGGATCGGGTAAACCCTCATTTCCAAGGACTCGCGCCTTACGTTTTCAAAACATCACCTGATGTACTATATGCATATTTCCAAAACCTCCACAATGAATTTTTATAATAAATAGACTCCATTTATTACCTAAAATCAACAACTCATTTCATGTATGATTTATTATCACATTTTTCCCAAAATATCCAAAAATCCCAAATATGGGTGTTTTACACATTTATGAAGATAAACACTTCAAAAGAGTTAAATCAACCAAATAACTCAACCATATACATTTTCAAGTAAAACACATACATATTTGTAAAATACTCATTTTGGCATGTACAACATTTTCGCAAAGTAACTTGAACTCACATTTGCTAGATTTAAGCTAACTCTAGAGTTCTCCAAACGTATGCTCCTTTGATGAAGTTTGCATCCTCAAACCAAAACTTCCAAAACCTAGATTTATGAATTCTCAACCATCAATAATACAATCCAACCATAAGGAATCATCATCCATCCATAACATACTAAAATACCCATTTTATACCAAACCCTAGTTTTGTAGAGGAAGAAAACAAGATTCCCTTACACAATCATCACCAAAATCGATCCACAACATCACAAGATGGAAGGAATATGAAATCAATAACAATAACAACTATAGGGTAGGGAGAGATTACCTTAACCATTTGAATCTTCCAAAAACGACCTCCTAATCTCCACAAAACTCCAAGCTTCCAAATATGATCATCAATGGAGGAAAAGGGTTTGATTTGGTGAAGAAATGAGGAAGGAGAGGGGAGGGGTTGTAGGGTTTCTAGTGAGAGAAACCGATTTCTAGAGAGAGAGTTGAGAGAGTTCGAGAGTGGTAATGAAAAATGAAGAAGAAAGAAGAAGAAAAGGGTTTAAAACCTTCTGGAGTCCGACGGCTAAAGTGACACGGCGAGAGTGACCATGTCACTCTCGCGGGTGTCATATTCGCTGAACCTCAAAAACCCTCGGTACAAAACCAGCGAGAGTGACACGGCGAGAGTGACACAAGTGTCACTTTCGCTGGTCACTTTAGCCGAGATTGTACCGAAAGTTGTTTTGGCCGTAACTTATTCGTTTTAGCCCCGTTTTCGCTCCGGAAAGGCTCGTTGGACTCGTATTCAAATTCTACATCTAACAACACTATCAAATCTAGGATTTAACTCCAAATCCTATTTTCCATAATTTTCTTAAAAGATCGATTCCTCACTGAATCGAAGTTGAACTTATCCGAAATTACGGGTGTTACATTTTAAGATGATGGATTGATGGTATATATTAGTATATCCCCAACCCGCGGACCCGACCGACCCGACCCCGGCCCCGACAGGTCCGAGACCCGATATCCGAAATTTTGATCGGCCGGGTTTCGGGTGGCCTGAACCCACCCGAAATCCGATCAGGTTGTGGGTTTTTGGGCGGAACTCGACCGACCCGACCCGTTGCTCACCCCTAGCCTCAAGACTCGGACTCCACAAACAGATCACTCCACATCCTCCATCATGCACACGTGGTGCATCCCTAAAAATCTGGCCATCAATTTGACCAAATCAGAATTAAACCCAACAATCACCTCCCTAATTCTGAATTGGTCTTGTGAGGTCTTCAACACCTAAGAGTTCTCGCATCTCCTCGAACTTAACCCTCGGAAGAGCTTTGGTTAGGATGTCTGCACGTTGTTCTTCACTGCTCACATTTTCAACACCTGTCCATTTTCAACACATTCACGGATGAAGTGAAATCGGGTATCGATGTGTTTACTTCTCCCGTGGAACACCGGGTTCTTCATGAGAGTTATTGCAGATTTGTTGTCTACTCGCAGCACGACTTCTTTTAGTGCCCAACCTGTTAAATCACTAAGCAAGCCTCTCAACCATAGGGCTTGACACGCTGCAGATGTTGCCGCCATAAACCCGGCCTCGCAAGATGACAAGGCTACTGTTCGCTATTTCTGAGAACACCATGTTATCAGGTTGTCTGAGAAATAAAATGCCATCTCGGACGTACTTTTTCCGTCATTACGATCCCCGTTATTACTGCTGTCACTGTAGCCATTTATTTTCCCGTCTCCTCCTTTCTGGTATTTAAACCCATAATCAATCGTCCCTTTGACATACCTTAAGATGTGTTTAACAGCTTGGAAGTGGCTTTGCCTTGGCGATTCCATATATCTGCTAACCATTCCTACCGCAAAGCTTAGATCCGGTTGGGGTATGGGTCAAATACCGTAAGCTTCCGATCAGTCGTATATACTCCGTTGCATTTACCGGTGTCCCTTCTTCATCTTTAGATAAGTGGAGTTTTGGCTCCATTGGATACTTGGATGGATTACACTCCAGCATCCTAGCTTCCTGTAGTATTTTTCTTGCATAACCACTCTGTTTCAGAAAAATGCCATTACAACTTTGTTGTACTTCAATGCCAAGATAGTATGAGAGTGTCCCCAGGTCACTCATTTCGAACTCGCCCTCCATTTGTTTCATGAATGCCAGGATCTCTCCTTCACTAGTTCCTGTTACAATTAAATCATCAACGTAAACACCGACAATTATCATCGAATCACCAATACATCGCTTGTACACCGTCTGTTCTTGTGGGCATTTTCTAAATCCAAGTTGTTTGAGTGTGTTATCAAGTCTCGTATTCCAAGCTCTCAGAGCCTGCCGTAACCCATACAATGCCTTGGATAATTTGTACACCATGTGCTCCTTCCCGGCTGTAGTAAATCCTTGGGTTGAGATACGTACACTTCCTCCTGTAAGTCGTCGTGAAGAAAGGCTGACTTAACATCAAGGTGGTGAACTTCCCAACCTTCCCAGGCAGACAACGCAAGTATTAAACGCACAGTCTCCAATCGTGTGACAGGAGCAAACGCTTCATCAAAGTCTACTCCCTTTTGCTGCACATAGCCTTTTGCGACCAACCTTGCCTTGTGCTTTGTCACGTTTCCAGCAGCGTCCCTCTTTATCTTGAAGACCCATTTGAGACCGATGGGTTTGTGCCCCACCGGCAACTCCGTTAGCTCCCACGTTTTGTTTCTTTCGATCGATTCAATTTCTTTCCGCATCGCTTCCTCCCAGTTCTTGTCACCAACAGCTGTGTGATAATTAGTCGGCTCATCATAAGCCAACATTAACTCCTCAGGATCGAGCTCAATCGGCTGTGTTCTTGCATAGACTTCGGCTAATGACCTGAAACCTCGAATGGGTGTTTCATCATGGGTAGAAGAATCAGGTGTACTTACAGGTGTCGATGGTGTCGCTCCAGCTACTGGTGAGTGTTCTAATGGTATATCTGGTGCTGCTCCCTCCACGCCAGTCTCACCAGATTCGTCTTCATTGATTGGAGTATTCCCCAATACAGGCTCAGAATGTTCACGAACAACAAATTCTGTCCACTCCAGACTGTTATAGTTTTCTTCGTTGGGATGTTCACTCCAATTCCACTTCTTACTTTCTTCGAATGCTACATCACGACTTACACATATCTTCCCTTATTGTGGATCATAGAGTCGGTGTGCTTTGCTTCCTGATTCGACACCTAAGTATACCATTGGCCTGCTTCTGTCATCAAGTTTAGTCAAACGAACAGAGGGTACCGTCACATATGCGGTGCAACCGAAGACTTTAAGATGTTCAAGGTTGGGTTTCCTTCCTTTCCATACTTCATATGGGGTTTGGTTTTTCACTGCTCTAGTTGGAACTCGGTTCAGTAGGTACACTGCATGGCGGACAACTTCTCCCCACATGTTTTGAGGGACAGACATCGCTTTTAGGAGGCTTCTTGTAGTCCCAAGTACAGAGCGATTACGACGTTCCACCACCCCGTTCTGTTGAGGGGTGTAAGGTGCGGTCAGTTGTCGTTCCACTCCCTGTTCTTTACAAAAATCAACAAAATGCTGAGAAATAAATTCTCCACCACGGTCTGTTCTCAATGTCTTCAATTTGAATGAGCTCTCATTCTCTATCTGCATTTTGAACCTTTTGAACGCAAGCAAAGCTTCATCTTTTGTCTTAATAACATATACCCACATGAATCGGCTATAATCGTCAACTAAAAGAAAGAAGTACCGATTACCGACTGATGTACATGGTGTAATTGGGCTTCACAAATCTGCGTGGACTAGCTCCAGTGGTTTTTTAGCATGATATTGTGCTTGAACCGGAAACGGTATCCTGCATTGCTTTCCAACGAGACATGCTTCACACAACTGTGTAGGATGAGTGATGTTTGGAACTCCACGCACCATCTCCTTAGCAACCATCCGTTTCATTGCTGGGAAGTTTAGATGCCCCAACTGGGCATGCCATAACCAGGCTGCCTCATCCAAGCTGACAGCGAGACACACTCGTGTAGTCGCGTGGAAAAAGGCTTTGTACAATCGATTGCTCGATCGCGGTACCTTCACAAGGAGTCTTTCATTCCTGTCGTAGAGCCATAGAAACTCTCCAAGCATTAACACCTTGCAACCGTCTTCAGTTACTTGTCCCAGACTTAAAATGCTACTGCACAAGTCGGGGATGTAGTACACATCTGAGATTAACCGTTGCTCTCCGTTTTTGCATTCCAGTAAGACCGATCCTTTTCCTTTGATCTCCACTGTAGAACCATCACCAAAACGGACTCGTCCTAAGATGCTCTCATTAAGCTCAGCAAAATAGGAACGTTTTCCTGTCATATGATTACTGGCACCATTGTCCAGGTACCAGACTCCTTCTTCCTTTGGGTCGGTGACATATCGCTTTGGCAATACTTTCTCTTCGTTTAATAGAACCACCTCGTGTTTCCGCTGCACACGAACAGTCATCAGGAAGGCTGGCTCATCTTCTTGGGTTTGGGTGAGGTTTATTTCATTCTCCTTGCGCTTTGGATTGGGACATTCAGAAGCATAATGTCCGTACGTATCACAATTGAAGCATTTTATGTGACTTTTATCCCTATTGCCCATAACACCAGCGGTTGCATCCTTGCGGGGCGAAAAGGAGTTACCTCGACCTCCTCTTCCTCGTCCATTTCCTCGACCACGACCTCTTCCCCGGCCGCGTCCATCTGAACCGGGTGTGCCTCGCCCCCTTCCACTCATCGATGAGTGACGTTACTGCTCTTTTTCTTTGCCTGCCATTCTGATTTAGTGAGCAAAAGTTGCCCGTTATTGTCACTGTTGGCACCCCGTGTGCGAATTCGTTCCTCATACGCCTTCAGCCTTCCGATTGCTTCCTCAAAGGGCATTGTGTCGAGGTCCGAATACTGCTCAATTGATGCGACCAACTGGAAGAATTTGTCTGGAACCGAGTCGAGGAGTTTCCTAACAAGTTCGAATCTTCCAGTGTAGCACCCAGGCTACTATACTTGGCAACCATGCCACTCAATTTTCCGGCGAACTCGTCGATCGTCTCTCCGTCTTTCATGCGGAGAACCTCAAACCCACTTTTCAAGGTTTGCAGACGTGCCTTCTGTACCCGATCAGCACCGAGATATCGTATCTTTAGGGAGTCCCAAACATCCTGGGCCATCTTCTTCTTTGCAATCTGTAGCAGAACGTCCTCCGGAACTGCCTGAAAGATGAATGCACGTGCTGTCTTGTTCTTCTTTTCATCCACAACCGCTCCGGCTGTCGGTTCGACTGCTTCCCAGACCCCATGGGCATCCATAATTGTCTCCATCTTGATCGCCCACGTCGTGTAATTGGACGATGTCAGCATCGGACACTAAAACGGCACACCGCCGGTATCTTTTGGAGCAAATTGGGTGGAGATCGACATGGTTTCGAACCTGGGATACTTGGGCATGAACAACCTTGCTCTGATACAAAATGTAGAGAACTGATGTCTTGATCTGCACACCCAATACAACACAACGAAAAGAAGAAAAACACTTGGGACAAATGTTTGATACTTTATTTCTGATAAGAAATGTTGAACGACGAACTTACAACTGAATAAAGAAAGGCTAAGCTATTTATACTAAAAGAAAACTAAAAAGCTGGCTCGTGCCATTTTATTTTGCCTCAAGACTCGGACTCCACAAACAGATCACTCCACATCCTCCATCATGCACACGTGGTGCATCCCTAAAAATCTGGCCATCAATTTGACCAAATCAGAATTAAACCCAACAACTTGCACTGTTTTTCTTCTTCTTTGTTTTAAAAAAATTCGATAGGTTTATGTCATTAATTGTGAAGTCTGGTTATTTTCTATATTTTGAAGTAATATTATGACTAGGGTTGTGTTTTATTTTTAAGGAACACCAAGTGTTTGATAAAAATTATCAATGAGAAATATATGTGTGTGCCATCTATATATGTTGTACTCCTTTGTGCAATTTGATGCCATCGTTATTCTCTTTTTTCTTAATGGGGCTGTTTGTTTACCTCTTAATAGTTCCATTAAGAGGCAACATCTTAATAGTTCCATTAAGAGGCAACCTCTTAATCGCTAAGAGGTGAATCTTGTTTGTCAAAAAAAAAGTTTGCCTCTTAATGGTTCTAAAACTCTCTGAATGATTTTGTATCGTGGTCCTCCCTTAACCATTCAGCACCCAAATTGTATCCTAAACAATTACCAAGCAACCATACACTACAACAAAAATGGGTTTATAGGACCTTCATTAGTGTCCTAATAGGGTACTTAATAGGACTTTAAGTTTATAGGACCAAAAGCTTGTGTGTCTCATCTAAAGGCGTTGCATTAGGTTAGTAGGATGAATTTGAGCGTCCTAATAAGTTCTATGATAATGATACAAATTCCGTAGTCCTATAAAATGGATTAAATAACACTAAAAAGTTTCCTAATGGACTACAATATAAGACACTTTATGTTGTCATAAAATGTCTACATTTAAAAACAAATATCGGCGTCCCAAAAAATGGTTTTATAGGACGATATTCGAGGTCGCTAAAACATTTATATATCATTTTGCACTATATCGTAAGAGCCTCTTAATCATTCTGACCACTTAATCGATATCATCTTGCACCAAACCAGCAACTGCCAAACAACCCCTATGGGCTTAGCTGGTTACTAGTCATTTACCAATACGATTTCTTATAAAATTTGAAATTTGTATTTGAATTTCAACAGGCCTATTCTTGTGAATGTTGCGTGTTGGCGAAACGTTGCTAACCATTGTCTATTACCTTAAAATTAAACGTTGGTAACCATTGTCTACTACCTTAAAATTAAACGTTGGTAAGCATTGTCTATTACCTTAAAAACAATTTAGACATAAAGGAGGATATATATACTAAGATGCTATACATACAATTTTTAACCATAGAGCAAGGGAACAATCTGTATCGTCTTTATTGTGGCCTTAAACAAGAGTCCCTATTATGTAAATTAATTGTTGGTGCAATATTGGTTGCATTTTTATGATTCCGAAAACTTTATTTGACCATTTCGATTTTAAATTCAATTTTAGCTTCAACTTCAACCGCAAAATGGGAAATTAAACAACTACATGGAGCCAAATCAGTTTGTTGGTGTGCATCTTGCCATCTTCTCATTTCACTTCTTCGTCTATCTCATCATTCTCTAATTCTGTTCTCTTACGTCTTTTTAAACTTTAGTTTTAGTCCATTTGAACATTTTAAGTAATATATTAGTTTGTGTATGTATAATCGAAGTTCAAGTGTTTGATTGTTGATTTATAGTTATTCTGAAAGCTTGAATTTATATTAATTAATTATTAGTCCTGGTTAGCTAATCTAAGAAAATTTTCTAGTCGTTTTTAAAATTTCGATATAAGTTCGATTTAGTTGCATGTTTATGAGTTTGTGATCTATGTATTGCTTAAAAGTTTGATTCAGTTGAATGACACAAAAATGCATGTGTATTATTCATTACATACGAATTGCATTTGTTTTGTGGCCTGGAATATGAGTTCAGTTCCAATTTCGATGCGCTATTATTTTAGTATTCGGCAATTAGGTCCCTAATAACATCTCCGACAACTTAGCTAAAATAGAAAAAATAGAGTTTTAGTTCCCTAAACCTCTCCAACAGTTTAGCTATTTTGTTCTCTATAATAGAGAAAACTTGAAAGTTTTCTAAGTTTAGATATTTCTGTAAAACTTGATGATAGAAAAGAGAAATGATTATTTTATTCAATTCCACCAATGAGATTGAACTTTATTATTTTATATTAAGATTTTTTAAAGTGTATTTGGAAAATAAATTAGAGAATATTATATTAATATAACTTATGTTAAAATCTCTAAAATAGTGAATGTAACTCCTTTTAGATATATTAACTTTGATTCTCTATTTTAGAAAAATTATAGAAAATCTGTTAGAGATGCTCTAAGAACCGGTCCCTAAGAACCGGTTACGTTTGCGTCTCTCGAGTCCAAACCATCTTTAAAAAAATAACAACCCAAGCTTTCTTCAACAAAACATGAACCAAAGTTTCAAGCTTTCCAATATATGTAAACATTTATTCACAAATTATCACCATTTACCAGTTTTACTTACAAAAACAAAAGAAAACCATTTTAAACTCTTTGAAGAAAAAATCCACACAAACTTATGTATAAGAGTATGAACATTAAGCAACTACTGCATCAAGAATCCTTCGTTGCTGGAAAGAAGATCAAAGGCTGCTAGCCAAGGGCATCTTTTAGGATTGATATTTGCCCTTCTTGTGAGTAATGCATGAAAGAGTATCTGTTTCATTTTGTACCTCACATCTAAGAATCTCGATTCCTCTAACACTCGTCGCCACCTCAGCCTCTAATCGTTTTACATCCACCTCTTTCGCATACAGTTTTTCCCAAAGCAAATTTGTCATTAAGCCTTCTGCTTTCAAATCAGACTTTACAACCTCCTGCACAAAAAACTTTCAAATCAGACTATACAACCTCCTGCACAAAAAAACCCAATTCAAAATCATCATTATAGATACTAAATTCAGTTTAGAAACAATAATCACCCGATTCCATTTCTGAAAGTTCAATTCGCACACTGATCTTGGAGTAGAATTAAACTTTAGTTGATTTTAAATCATTATGTTTGGACTTTCCTTAAAGATGTATAATTTCATTATCTTGTAAGTAATAATAAGTCTGATCTCAAGAAGCAAAAGCTCAAGATTAGCTCGGAGCAGTCGCTATCTGGAGTTTTTGTGTAGGACTTCTCCCCTAGAACATCTGATACGGTCTGCAAACTTCTTGTTAGGCTTTCGGCTCCACTTTTAAACCCTTGGAGTTTCATATCTGATTCCAATATCAGATTTTAATGCTCTTTCTTTCACATTTTCCAGTAACTTGGAGCATAGTTGAACACCATCATTAATCAAGCACGTTCCTTGATTTTGCAAACAATGCAGCTGGATACGAAATTTGATTTGATGTACCATCATTAATAAAGCACCTTTGTTGGATAACCAATGCCCATATTCCTTCAAGCCACATTATTCATAACCATTGTCATGTAGATACACTTGTCGCGTCTAGAAAATTTCTAACCATGCAAAAATAAAACAAATTATATTCGTTTATTATAACATCAAGTCATCCATTAAACAACTTTCATAGCATACCATACATCAGTGGAACACTATAATTATTAAGTGAATTTGTAACATAAACACGAACTAATTACTAATATTTACTACGAACTTCCGAGAAAATCCTAATATGCAAATCAGAAAATCGGGCTTGTTGGTAATCAACCTTTAATCAAATATGCAAACCACATAAAGTGGAGCTCCAACCTATATTACCATTTTACACGGATATTTAACAGAACAAACGGCAAAAACAATCCAGAGACTCCAATATGTTCAAGGTTTACCTTATCATCCACGGAATCGAACTTGGTTAGCAAGATCCTGTTGGTGATTTTAGTGTCATCAATCATTTTGGTGTAATTGTGATTTAATTGAGATCGATTAAGACGATAAGGCAAACATACGTAAGTTAGGAGGTGCGAAGTGCACACTTACAAGCTTCCATTATCATCTTAGATCGCCTTAAAGCGGTGTGGAAGTTCGAAAAGACTAGAATTTTCTAAGGGCTGTCGCTGAAAAGCTGAAAGCTGTCGCTGAAATGCTGAAAGTTGTCGCTGAAAGCTATCAGCTGTCGCTAATAAGTGCTGTCGGTTTTTTTATCTTATCCCTAAACGGTTGTAACCGTTTCTCAACCGCTCAACCGCTTGTAACCGCTTGTAACCGTCGATTTCTTTCTATAAATATGTGATCGAGAATTTGGATAACGATATATAGTTCTCATATCATAGCCTTTGGTGTGAGAAAATCTTAAGATCTATCCCAATACAAAGTCCGTGAACCCAAGGCTTATAGGGTCGAATTGTTGTATTCGGAAAGTGCCTTTCCGACACGATTATTAAGATTATCCGGTCTCGACACCATCATATAATCACACAATTACAAAAGATCTAACATTCGAATACAACAATTTCTGTTTGATTAACGATGGAAAATCGAGAGGAATCCGTTCGTGATATGACTTCGAAATTCGGCAAACTAGAGAAGTTTCTAGGAAACGATTTTCGTCGATGGCAAAAGAAGATGAACTTTCTTCTCACCACTTTGAAGGTTGCGTATGTTCTTAGCACCCCCATGCCAGAGATCGATGAAGATTCACCTTTGGAGACAATTCGACTTAAAAACAAATGGGAGAACGACGACTACATATGTCGTGGGCATATTCTTAACGGCATGTCTGATGCTTTATTTGATGTTTACCAAAATGTAGAATCATCAAAAGAATTGTGGGATGTCTTGGAATCGAAATACATGGCCGAGGATGCTTCGAGTAAGAAGTTCCTTGTAAGTAATTTTAATAATTACAAGATGATCGATTCCAGGCCCGTAATGGAGCAATACAACGAATTGCTCCGGATCCTTGGTCAATATACTCAACACCATATGCATACGGATGAATCCATATCGGTGTCGAGCATAATTGACAAGTTGCCACCATCATGGAAAGACTTCAAACACACACTTCAACACAAAAAGGAAGAACTTTCTTTTGGTGCAACATGGGAGCCACTTACGTATTGAGGAATCACTACGTGTGCAAGAAAGTGGTAAGACCAAGGATAAGGATATCCCAAGTTCATCCAATGTCAACATGGTTGAGGAGCGTAAGAACACGACCAAGAAGAAATTCGACAAAGGTAAAAAACGGATGTTCGACAATCCCAAACATGGACCCAACAAAAAGTCAAAAATGACTTGTTGGATCTGTGGTCGAACAGGACATTTCAAACGAGATTGTCGAGTTCGTAAAGGTAACAAGAATGGAGCGAGTACGAGTGGTGCGGGACAAGGGTCGAACGATCAACCCCCAAATCAAGGTCAAAACTCGATCATTTCTAATAATTCAAGTAAGAATTATGTACCACTAATTTCCTATGCATTTTATGTACAAGATGATAATATTGCGTGGTGGGTAGACTCGGGTGCCACGAGTCACGTGTGCAAGGATCGAAGATGGTTCAAGAAGTTCGAACCGGTGGAAGATGGATCGGTCTTGCATATGGGCAACGAGTCTAGTGCTCCAATCTTGGGTCGTGGTTGTGTGGATTTGAAGTTTAGCTCTGGGAATTTGTTGAAATTAAACAATGTTTTATTTGTACCTAATATCCGGAAGAATCTAGTCTCCGAAAGTGTGTTGAACAAATTAGGTTTTAAACAAGTATATGAAAGTGATAAGTATGTACTATCGCGGTGTGGTATGTTTATTGGATTTGGTTACTACAATTCTGGGATGTTTATGTTAAATATAATAAATGAATTTGGTTGTGAAAATTCTGTTTGCATGGTAGATAATAGCATTTTGTCCTTTCTTTGGCATGCTAGACTTGGACATGTGCATTACAAAAGAATGCATGAAATGTCCAAGGATGGCATGATACCTTCCTTTAATTTAAATTTGGAAAAGTGTAAGACTTGCATGCTTACAAAAATCACACGTCAACCTTTCCCTAAAATTAAAAGATCATCTATGGTTTTTGATTTAATCCATAGTGATCTGTGTGACTTGCATGCGACTCCTTCACTTGGAAATAAAAAGTATTTTGCTACATTTATAGACGACGCTTCGAGATTTTGTTATATTTTTCTACTCCATTCGAAAGACGAGGTTTTAGAAAAATTTAAGATTTATAAAACCGAAGTGGAATTGCAGCAAAATATTGTAATTAAAAAGTTGAGAACAGATAGAGGCGGTGAATACTTTGATCCTCTATATTTCCAATCTGTTGGAATTATACACGAGACCACGACACCGTATACACCTCAACAAAATGGTGTTGCGGAACGAAAGAATAGAGTTTTAAAAGAAATGGTTAACTCGATGTTATCCTACTCCGGTCTTAGTGACGGATTTTGGGGTGAAGCCATGTTGACGGCTTGCTATGTTTTGAACCGGGTACCAAACAAAAGGAGTAAGGATACTCCTTATGAACTTTGGTTCAAGAAGAAACCAAACTTAAATTATTTACGAGTTTGGGGTTGCCGAGCTGTGGTAAGGTTAACGGATCCCAAAAGAAAAACTTTGGGAGAAAGAGGAATCGATTGTATATTCATCGGATATGCCGAGCATTCAAAGGCATATCGGTTCTATGTTATTGAACCCAACGACTCTATTTCGGTTAACACCGTTATAGAATCAAGGGATGCAATATTCGATGAGAATCGATTCACCTCGATTCCAAGACCGAAAGATGTGATTCCAAGTACGAGTGGAATCAAGGATAGTGGAAAAGAAAAGGAAATTTCTTTGGAAATTCCCGAACCTCGAAGAAGTAAACGAGGAAGGATTGAGAAATCTTTTGGTTCCGACTTTCAACTATACTTAGTTGAAGGTTCACGAGATGAAATTGAATCTCAATATGCTTATTGTTATAGCATAGAGGAAGATCCAAGAACCTATGATGAGGCTATGAAGTCTCAAGACGTCGCCTTTTGGAAAGAGGCAATAAATGATGAGATGGAGTCTATCATGGGGAATAACACATGGGTGTTGGCCGACTTACCACCGGGTTGCAAACCTTTGGGTTGCAAGTGGATTTTCAAGAAGAAAATGAAAGTCGATGGTACCATCGATAAGTTTAAAGCCCGGTTGGTAATTCAAGGATTTCGGCAAAAAGAAGGTATTGATTATTTCGGTACCTATGCACCGGTCGCTCGAATTTCCACCATTCGATTATTAATAGCGTTGGTAGCTATTAATAATTTGGTAATTCACCAAATGGATGTCAAGACGGCATTTCTTAATGGTGATTTAAAGGAGGAGGTTTACATGAAGCAACCGGAAGGCTTTGTGATGTCGGGGAATGAACATAAAGTATGTAAATTAATTAAATCACTTTATGGTTTGAAGCAAGCCCCAAAACAGTGGCATCAAAAGTTTGATGAAGTGGTTTTGTCTAATGGTTTTCATTTAAACCAATCGGACAAATGTGTGTATAGCAAATTTGACGATTCCGGTAGAGGCGTTATAATTTGTTTATATGTTGACGACATGTTAATCTTTGGCACGTACCAAAGACAAGTCGACTTGACAAAAGAATTTTTGTCATCCCAATTCTCGATGAAGGATTTGGGGGAGGCCGAAGTTATCCTCGGGATAAGGATTAAATGGGAGAACAAAGGTTTGGCCATAACGCAATCTCACTATGTCGAGAAAGTGTTAAAGAAGTTTAATATGTTAAATTGTTCGCCCGTGAGTACTCCGATGGATCCAAGTGAAAAGCTTATGCCTAACGAGGGTGAAGCCGTTTCACAATTAGAATACTCTAAGGCAAACGGGTGCTTGATGTATGCCATGACAAGTACACGTCCGGACATTGCCTATGCCGTTGGTTGGTTGAGTCGGTTTACTAGTAGACCGAGTACTCATCATTGGCAAGTGGTAAGAAGGGTATTCAAATATTTAAAGGGAACCATGAGTTATGGTATAACATATATTGGGTTTCCTTCGGTGATCGATGGCTACACGGATGCGAGTTGGATATCCAATGTAGAGGATCATTCTTCTACTAGTGGATGGGCATTCTTGCTCGGTGGAGGCGCCATCTCTTGGGCCTCAAAGAAACAAACTTGCATCACAAATTCCACCATGGAATCTGAATTTGTAGCTTTGGCAGCCGCCGGTAAAGAGGCAGAGTGGCTAAAGAATTTAATTTATGAGATTCCTTTGTGGCCGAAGCCGATATCACCTATAAGTATTCATTGTGATAGTGCTGCGACTTTGGCTAAAGCATATAGCCAAGTATACAATGGAAAGTCGAGGCACTTGGGAGTGAGACATAGCATGGTTAGAGAATTAATCATGCATGGGGTGATATCCGTAGAGTTCGTTAGAACTCATAACAATTTAGCCGACCACTTAACAAAGGCATTGGCTAGGGACTTAGTGCACAAGTCCGTGATCGGGATGGGTTTAAAGTCCATATAGATTTTGTTAATAAGATACCCAATTCCCCTTTAATACAACGTTAAAGGTTGAATTCAATGTGGAAGACTTATTAATAAAATTGAAGCACATAATATATCATCCCAAGGTATGTGCTTAGACCTGCAAGTGTTGTAAGGATGAAAATTTTATTTCTTAATGATTCTTTTGAAAAATTTCATATGCAAGTGCAAGATATAAAAGAATCACCTAAGTGGACGTGAAGTGTGGCCGCTTCAAGAAAGTTTTCGACTTGGCTTTCTATACGTTCACGAATGGATAAGGACGCAAGGCCTCTACAAAAGTGTCAAATTGTGTTATCTAGATTTGTACGAACATATGTGTATATTATCTTCATGTATTAAAATGGGTTGAAGGGTTCAATTCTTAGAACACCCCGATTCTCGAATATTTGGAATGTGTAATATACTAAAATGGAAATTCAATCTTCGTGACATTTTCATTTATGCGTCTGTTTGAATTTCACATATTTATAGTACGTTGTAAATCAAAGGATTACACTAAAATGGGGGAGGAATGTTGGTGATTTTAGTGTCATCAATCATTTTGGTGTACTTGTGATTTAATTGAGATCGATTAAGACGATAAGGCAAACATACGTAAGTTAGGAGGTGCGGAGTGCACACTTACAAGTTTCCATTATCATCTTAGATCGCCTTAAAGCGGGGTCGAAGTTCGAAAAGACTAGAATTTTCTAAGGGTTGTCGCTGAAAAGCTGAAAGCTGTCGCTGAAATGCTGAAAGTTGTCGCTGAAAGCTATCAGCTGTCGCTAATAAGTGCTGTCGGTTTTTTGATCTTATCCTTAAACGGTTGTAACCGTTTCTCAACCGCTTGTAACCGCTTGTAACCGTCGACTTCTTTCTATAAATATGTGATCGAGAATTTGGATAACGATATATAGTTCTCATATCATAGCCTTTGGTGTGAGAAAATCTTATAAATTATCCCAATACAAAGTTTGTGAACCCAAGGCTTATAGGGTCGAATTGTTGTATTCGGAATGTGCCTTTCCGACACGATTCTTAAGATTATCCGGTCTCGACACCATCATATAATCACACAATTACAAAAGATCTAACAGATCCCATCAATCTACCTATTCAGCAAGAAACACAAAACACATCACCAAGACGAGCGTATAAGCAGGTTACTGAAATTTTATTGGGCACAAGTCACTTCATTGGTAGGGAAATACACCCAACAGGAAGTGACTTTTAAATGAGGAAAGATGTATACTTTAATCTTACGTGTTATGAAAGGAAACACAAACAACAAACTTCAATATCCATATTGTTGGGGACAACACCTTGATGTTGTATGCTTAATTGTTTTTATTCTAATATCTTTGTACATATGCACCATCAAATGATGAGTTAAACGTGCATCTAAAATTTCTGTTTTCTAGGTTTAAGGGCGATCGCACCTTGGTCCTAAAGACCGCTGTAAACGACCGTAAGTGGAAGACCAGGTACGCGTTTGCGCGTAAGCCGACTATTGATTTTGAGAGCGGCTGGGTTAGGGTCGGCTGGAATATGTCGGGTGAGGTTTTTTTAGCCTTTTGTCGCATGTCGTGTGTTAATTTTCAACTTATTTCTAACCTATCTTCTATGTATCGACAGATATTAAGTGTGAGGACGTGAAGCCCTACGCCAACTCTCAAGCAAAGATCGACGCCTTCTTGGAATTCAGCACTGCGGAGCGATCGTTTTTCATACGACATATGGTGGACGACGACGACGAAGACGTGGTGTATCTAGGAGAGAGTCGGAGAGAGAAACGTGAGGAGGATGAAGAAGAAGAAGAGACAGAGGATAAAGAGGAAGAGTCGAGAGAAAGGGAAGAAGAGATGACTGGTAAGTGCTTTATTTATTTCTACTCGACCTCGATCTCTTATGTCCATCATGTAACGTTTTTCTCTTCGCTGTTTCCAGGAGAATCTCAAGGGAAGGTATCGACTGCCAGTGCCAAAAGAGCAGCTCAACTTGAGCTTGCCCGTAAGGGCAAGGAAAAGAGGCAAAAGACCTCGACTACTGGGCCTGAGGTTCCAAAGAAGACGAGGACGACTATCCCAAGGGAACCGTCTTCAAGGGCTGATGATTCGTCGAGAGTCGTCACGCCTGAAAAGGCGAAGGTATCGGTCGCATCGCCTGTGAAGACGAAGACGTCTTCTGGCGCAATCGATGCAACACCTATCAGTTTGGCGCCTCCGGCGAAAACGACGAAGTCTCCGTCTACCACGTCGACCCCTTTGTTGTCCGACAAGGGCAAGGGCCATACGACGGGAGAGGATAAGGTCACGACGGTCAACTTTACGTTGCCATCGGACTTTATGGCTGCCAATGTCATGGACAGGACGGATCTGTTTCCTCATCTGGGAAGTATCTGCTCCGTTCTTTCAGGGAGCGTTTTGAGGGATTCCCGATCGAGGAGACGGGATCTCATGTTGCCGGACTGGCGTTTCTGGTAAATTTTTCTTTCAAAACTTTTATTATTTTATTGTTTGTTTAACTTTGTCGAACGTCCACTAACGTGTGTCTTATGTTTTACAGGCGTTCCAGTCCTCCCTTGCTCTGCGCGCTGAAACAGAGAAGATAAGGGGCCTGGTGTCTTCCGCCCACGAGAGGGGGAATGCGGCATTGGACAGGGAGAAGGTCTCCTTGGAGCGCGAAGAGGCTATGTCCAGACGTCTAGAAGCGGCCCTGAAAGAGCTAGAGGCCGTCAGTCGTGCTAAGGATGAGGCCAACCATCGCCTGACGCAGTCCCTATCCATGATCGCCGACCAAAGGGAAGAGCTGGATAAGATCAAGGGGTCTTTGGCCGCAAGTGAAAAAGAGACTGAAGACTCCAAATCTAGGGTGAGTGCTTTGGAACACTCGACGCAAGACATAGTCGCCTTCTTGAAAAACTTTAGCTTTGACATTTTTATTGAAATATCGCTCGACCGCTTGCCTTTGCGACGCCATTCTGATCAGTGCTGATTCTCTGAGCTCTTCAAGGGCGTCGAGGTTATAACTTAAATCAACCAGGTTGTGATCGACGAAAGTATGCCTCGAGGTTGGGAGATGGACCTCGACCGGTAAGACTGCTTCACAACCATAGACTAAGGAGAAAGGGGTTTGTCCTGTGGACGTGCGAGGTGTCGTGTGATTCTCCCACAAGACCAAAGTGAGTTCTTCGACCCACTTTTCTTTTGCAGCTTTTAGCCTTTTCTTAATTGAAGCAATGATGGTTTTATTACTCGATTCAGCAAGCCCATTCGCCTGGGGATACCTAGGGGTCGAGGTCGTCAGCTTGATGTTGCGGTATTCACAGAACTGTCGAGTCCTGCTGCTTATGAATTGGGATCCATTATCGCAGACAATTTCAGATGGAATCCCGAATCTGCATATGATGTTAGTTTGGATAAAAGAGACGACTTCCTTGTCCCGAACTTGGGAAAAGGCAGCTGCTTCTACCCACTTAGAAAAATAATCTGTAAGTACGAGGAGAAATACCTTTTGCTCTAGGGCAGGTGGCAGCTTGCCGACAATGTCCATTTCCCACCTCATGAAGGGCCATGGGATCAATGTCGAATGTAAAGGTTCGGAAGGTTTGTGGGACGTACCCGAATGTCTCTGACAAGGATCACAGTTCTAGACGTACCTGACGGTGTCTTGTCGTAGTGTCGACCAAAAGTAGCCCTGTCGAGAGATACGATTAGCCAGACTACGACCTCCCGAATGATTGCCACACTCCCCGTCGTGCATTTCTTGAAGGATCTTCTGAACTTGACTTTTACTGATGACGCATCTCATGTTTAAGCCTATCGATGACCGTTGATAGAGTTTATCTCCGATCACGACATATCTAGATGCCTTAAATCTGATCTTCCGAGATTCCATCTTGTCTTCTAGGAGTTGGTCGTGTATAAGAAAATTTATGATGTCGCACGACCAGTCATCTTCTTGGACTTCGATCTGGACGACCTCGTTATTTTCGATGGACGACCTCGCTAGGTGGATCATAGGAATATTGTCGAATATTGGCTCGACTAGAGAAGATCCAAGGTTTGCTAGAGCGACGGCTTGAGTATTCTGATCCCTTGGAATCTGTTCAACAGATAATGATTTGAATTTTTCTGAATTTTCTTTTGCTACCTTCAGGTACGCTGTCATCTTTGAATCTTTGGCCACGAATTCTACGTTCATTTGGTTCACGACCAGAAGAGAATCGCTTTTGACATGTAGCGCGGTTGCCCCCGAGTCGTTGGCCATATTATTCCCACGATCAGGGCTTCGTACTCAGCTTCGTTGTTGGTGGTTTTGAAATCGCATCGAATGGAGTACACCATCTTGCCCCCTGTGGCGACTTTAAGACGACACCTAGTCCTGAGCCTCTAACGTTGGACGATCCGTCGACATTTAAAGTCCAGGGTACGTCGTCGTGAGTCGCCACAGTGGACACTTCGAGCTCTTCTTCTTTCCCTAATTCAGGGCTAAAGTCGGGGATGAAATCGGCCAATGCTTGCGACTTGATGGCTGTCCTGGGTTTGAAATCGATGTCGCAACTGCTGAGATATATGCTCCATTTTTCCAAACGACATGTCAACTCAGGTTTCCTCACGATAGACTTAAGAGGAAAGTTAGTCACGACAGTAATAGGATGCGATTCGAAATAATGTCGCAATTTCTTTGTGGTTGTAACAAGTGACAAGAGTAGTTTTTCCATTGAGGAATACCTGGTTTCGACGTCTAAGTGAGATTTACTTACATAATAGATCGGCATTTGTTGTTTTTCATCTTCTCGTGTCAGGACGACGCCTACTGCATTTGGACTGACAACCAAATATAGCTGTAGGACCTCATGATCGTGAGGCTTTGATAGTAAAGGTGGCGACGCCATATATTCTTTCAAATTTTTCAATGCTTTCTCATGATCTTCGGTCCAGTCGAAGCCTTTATTTTTCTTGAGGACATTGTAAAATAAGTGACATCTATCTGAAGATCGAGAGATAAACCTGTTCAGAGCCGCCACATGACCAGTTAGCTTTTGGACCTCTTTGAAATTTCTAGGAGATTTGATCTCGATAATAGCTTTGATTTGGTCGTGGTTGGCCTCGATTTCACGACGAGTGACCATGTAGCCCAGGAATTTCCCAGCACTAACACCAAAGGAACACTTCGTCGGGTTAAGCTTCATGCTATATTTTCGAAGGATGTCGAACGATTGCCACAGATGATCGACGTGGTCGATTGCTTGCTTCGATTTGACTAACATGTCGTCGATATAGACCTCCATCGTGTCGCCAAGATGATCTTTGAACATCTTATTCACCAGGCGCTGGTAGGTAGAACCTGCATTTTTTAGACTGAACGGCATGACTTTATAACAATAAATACCTCGATCTGTCATGAATGAAGTTTTCTCCTGATCTCCGACGTGCATCAAGATCTGATTGTATCCAGAATAAGCATCCATGAACGTCAATAGTTCATGTCATGCTGTTTCATCGACCATGGCATCGATATGTGGCAACGGAAAAGGATCTTTTGGACAAGCTTTGTTGAGATCTTTGAAGTCGATACAGACCCTCCATTTGCCATTTTTTTTTCGCCACAACCACGACATTGGCAAGCCAGTTGGGATACTTTACTTCTTGAATTTTCCCCGTCCTGAGGAGGTTGTCGACCTCATCATTTATCACCTTATTCATTTCAAGAGCAAATTTCCGCCGCTTTTGCTTGATAGGCTTGAACGACGGGTCGACATTGAGCTTATGGGAAATGATGCCAGGGTCTATGCCGACCATGTCTTCGTGCGACCAGGCAAAACAATTGGCGTGTTCCTGCAAGAAAGAGATTATCTTGTCTTTTATGCAGGGATCGAGGGACGATCCTACAAAGACTTTCTGGTCAGGCTTGCTCTGGTCCAGGATGATTTCCTCCAGGCGATAGTCATCGGTTGCTCCAGGAGCATCTTGTGCATTCTCATGCTTCTCGTGCATCTGGGCCATGATATGCTCTTGGTTTCCGCTACCTGCCATTTTCCTCAAACAGAAAAAGATGGAACTCCAAGAAACCGTTAGTGAGACGCACGTTTTGTGGAAGATTTTCTCTAGATGGGGCCCCACGGTGGGTGCCAAACTGTTAATGCCAAAAATCGTCCAGAAGGATAACTTAAGGTTGATTATAGAGCTTAACAACTAAAGAATAGGAATCTTTCGACAAAGCGTACGACAAAGGCAAAAAAATATAAATAAGACAGAGATTTTGGTGATGCGGGAAAAACCTCAACGAGGAAAAAACCTGCGGACGACTTTGGGGGTCGTCGCTGCACTATGGTCGCCAAACAGGGGCGATATCCTTATGTTTCGGGTGTCGATCATACAATGATTACAACACAGATGAAAGGAAATACTTTAAATGTAAAGTAACAAGTGTATCGAATATAAAAATGGGTGCGTCATGTGTAAAAGCAATGTGTCGTGTGTGAAAGACGTGCGTCGTGAGCGATCTTTACTTCGAATGTTCTTCAGAGTTCTTGAGAGTTTAGATGATTCCAAATATCAGAGAGTTGTTGTAATATGCCAGAGATGTGAGATGATTAAAGGTCCCCCCTCAAATGAGGATTGCCTTTTGTATTTATAGTCTTCGAGCGCCTTGAATGACTACATAAATGCTTCTGGTAACTGTCGTAACGTCCGCTGGAATCAATGCTCATAATTGTCTATGTCGGTTATGTCCGTTGGTCATTAATGATATTGATTCCTGCATTAAACACTGAAATATAATAGAGATATCTTACGTTAGTTTTTCGAGGTCGCAAGGTTCCATACGTCGGTCGTATGAGCTAGACGACATCGTAGTCGAGTGTCGTGAGGTGGATAACTTTCGATTTCAACTTTGGTCAGGGGATAAAGTATTGTGATTTTACCTTATTATAAAAAAGTGTAGTAAATATTTTCCTTACCTTGGTCGAGGTCGAGACTGGTGAATTTTTACCCAAACACCTCCCCCACTCATAATGTGGAAGAGGGGGAGAAGAATGAAGAAGGTCTTCCCCATAATGCTGAGGGGGAGACAACTGAAACGACTGATACTACTACTGCTTCTAATGAACAACCTCAGGGAGTTGAAAACCCTGAGGGAACCGAGAAACCTCCCTCTGTATCTGAGGGGGAGCAACTTGAAGAGCAACTCGAAGCTGAAGCTGATGTCACCGAACCGTACGCTGATGAGGTCGAATCTGAAGAAGAAGAAGCTGAAGACGATGAAGACATCGACGTCGCTGATGATGAACCATCATCACCTCCTAAAAATGATGATGATGATGATGATGATGATTTCTTCGTCCAACCAATCAAGAAGGCCCCAGCTCAAAAAGGGGTTGTCATCACAGAACAATCAGGGGAGGGGACCACCAAAAGGCCTGCAGCGTCTGAAGCTGACAAAGGCAAGAACAAAGGTGTTTCTTCTGAAGACAACTTGGCTATTCTTTTCAGGAAGCCAGTTTGTCAGGTAACATACACTCTATTTCCTTATACTGCATCCCTCCTCTATCCCTTCCCTATATCAGTTCTCCTCTCCATAAAACCTCTAAACACTTAACCCTCATTCTTTTGTCTATCTCTTCTTTCCCAAATAATCTTACTTAAACGATCGTTGTGTTTCAACTAGTCCTCTCCCCTGCTTGAGGATCCAGCTGAACTTCCTACGGCTGCAACTACTCCAAGAATCCCAGCCATAAGAGCTGAAGAAATAATCCCAGTCTTGGATTTCATTGAGACTGAAGAACCTGAAGAACAACTGCTTTCTCACAAAAACAGACCTTCCTTAGCTCCTCAAACGCTAAGTGGAGAAGATTAGAAAATAAGAGATGCAATGATGAAACAGCTTGAAGATCAGCGAATCATCCTTCCTAGATACGAAATCAACACTCCTAAGTTCAGACTATCAAGGAAGGAATACACTGAACATATCAAGGCTGAAAAATAACTCGCCGATCGAAGGAAAGCTGAAGAACAAGATAAAGATTATGCTATCGAGCTCGCTCAATGATCGGTGAAAGATCCTGATCTGAAGAAGACTCCCATTGATGTCAAACGTCAATTGTTGAAAGACGCCAAGAAGATCATCGAAGAAAAGACCAAGGTATCTGACTCTACCTTGGAATGGTGCAAGAAAGACTGCACTATAGATCTCGGGCATCCAGAATCAACAAGGTGAACATCCGGGGAAGAACGACCATAAAAGTTCCTGTTGTTGAAGTTGACATATTCAGAGAAAATGGTACCAAGGAGACCATCTATGCTGCTACGATCAAGAAATACGGTTTCTCTGAATGGTTGGAGATGTGAATAGCCATTCAGCGATCTCGCTCAACGTATAAAAGCCATGTAGAGAAAATTATAAATTCTCAAATCGACTTGGTTTCTTCTGCTGTGGATATTCCTCCTCCTCCTCCTAATCCAGTTCAACAAAGAAGGGCCTCTGCAAAGAAAAAGATAATACCTTCAGACTCAGGCCCTCCTATCAGAAATGAAACAAGTATTTCTTTTTCACGTGCTGAAGTACTTGGTCCTGAACCTGACCTCTCAGCACTCGATACCTCCCTGCCCCCTGGTGAACGCTTCATCCCTGGAAAGGTCTTAAGCGAACCTTATGGTATCTTCTTTTACAACTATGATGGACGAGAACGTTTTCAACACATCTCTGAGCCACCCATCACTCCTATCGAACAGCTCAGAGATCTTATCTACTGGTGCGAATTCAGAAAAGATCTTCTCGGATACTTCATGAAGCCCCTGATCTTTACTGAAGCACATAATAGACGGAATCTCGAAGAAAAGGTCTCTGACTGGATGATCCCCTCCACAAGAACCCTTGATGAACTTCTCGTTAAGGAAGAACCTGAATAGCCGATAGGGTTCCTTGTAATTCTTCTATCCTTCATCAGCTTATATCTTTTGTACTTGTAAATTTATTTGCTGTACTTATAATTTTTCCACTTTCCTCTATAACTTATACGAAATTAGAAGAAATTTTTTAGCGAATGTACTTTACTCCATCAGTACTCAAAAGATCCTTGAAAACAGTAAAAGGGACAAATATTTTATGAGTTCTTTTTATCCTTAGGTTTTCATAGTTAGCAATTTTCTTTTTGTTGCTATGTCATAATCAAATAGGGGAGATTGTTAATCCAAACCCTCAGTGATTTGATAATGACTCTTTAAGAAACACTTAGTGAAAATTGTAAGTAGGCAATATGTATTAGAGTTTCATAATCGCTGATAAGTACTATGTCTCTACAGTACCGCTGATAGGAAACTCATGCTCTTTAAATTACACATTCAACGATATTGTTCATCAAATAAGTGTTGAGCATGTTCAGTCTTGTTTATGATCGCTGATGATTTTAGTTGTTTACTTATGATCCCTGAAGACAAGTGTCACGTCAACAAATGTTCTACGCTGAAGTCGAAGATCAAGCCAAAGAACCAGCGACAAGTCTACTAATGAACTGATGCGGATATCAGCGAAGCCAAGACCTGTCCACTCAACGTGAAGTTTCAAGTAGAAGACTTCAGCGATCGCTGAGCTTTATCACTCGCTGATAGAGTACTGTTCAACGAACACTGAT
The DNA here is from genome assembly GCA_033807775.1 of Saussurea involucrata. NCBI lineage: Eukaryota > Viridiplantae > Streptophyta > Magnoliopsida > Asterales > Asteraceae > Saussurea > Saussurea involucrata. The sequence goes on from CM066325.1 coordinate 78,388,851, forward strand.
CATGAAGTTTCGTCTACAAGTTACTTTTGTCTTATCCTCTTGCACGTCTCCGTACGAACTGTCAGAACGGACATCCCTTTTGTCCAGATTCATACAACCAACTATGATTCTACATTGCTCATTGTTTGGGCAAAATTCCACCAGTCTCGACCACGAACAAGGTAAGTAAAGCAATCACTTTTGTTGCTTCTGGTAAGGTGAAATTATAGCATTTTATCCCCCGACTTAAGTTAAGATCAAAAGTTATTTACCTCATGACACTCGACCACGATGTCGTACGTTTCACACGATCGTCGCATAGAACCATGCGACCTCGACTAACTAACGCATGATACAACTGTTACGTTTGTTTAGTGTTTATTGCAGGAGTCAACGTCATTAATGGACAACGGCTATAACTGATGAAAGCCATTAACAGCACTAAAGACAACATCCGTTATGACAGTTATCGAAGTATTTAAAGAATCAATTAAAGCGCCCGAAGACTATAAATTCCAAGCTCAATCATCAGTTCAAGGGACATCGAACAACAGACACAAGCACTCGAACTCCGAAAGAATACTTGAAGCGCAGAAATCGCTCACAGAAGAATCGCTCTCGACGCACGACATCAGCGCACAACACACAGTTTAAACACACGACGCACATTGTTTTACATTCAAAACACTTGTTACTTTACATTTCAAAATCTTTCTTTCATTTGTATTGTAATCTCTGTACGATCGACACCAGAAACACAAGGACATCGCCCCTGTTTGGCGACCATAGTGCAGCGACGACTTCCACAGTCGTCCGCGGGTTTTTTCCTCGTTGAGGTTTTTCCCGCGTCATCAAATTATCTGTTTCGTTTACATTTTCATCTTTGTTGCACGCTTTGTCAAAAGATTCTTTTCTTTAGTTATTAAAGTCCACATCAACCTTAAGTTGTACGTTGGTGCGATTTTTGGCATTAACAGTTTGGCGCCATCCGTGGGACCCCATCTAGAGAAAATATTCGACAAACGTGCGTCCTACTAACGGTTTCTCGTAGTCTCCTCTATTTTCGATTTCAGGAAAATGGCAAATAACGGAAACCCAGAACAAGCCGCTGTCCCAGCGCAGGAGGGGCTCGAAAATGCGCAGGATGCTCCTGAAGCAGTCAACGATTATCGCCTGGAGGAAGTCGTCCTAGATCCAAGCAAGCCTGAACAAACAGTCTTTATAGGGTCATCCCTCAATCCCTGCCTTAGGGAAAAGTTGATATCTTTTTTTGCAGGAATATGCTGATTGTTTCGCCTGGTCGCATGAAGATATGGTAGGCATAGATTCTGATGTCATCTCCCAAAGCTCAATGTCGACCCATCGTTCAAGCCTGTCAAGCAAAAGCGAAGGAAATTTGCTCCTGAAAGGAATAAGGTGATAAATGACGAAGTCAACAACCTTCTCAAGACAGGGAAGATTCGAGAAGTAAAATACCCCGATTGGCTCGCTAACGTCGTGGTTGTAGCAAAGAAGAATGGAAAATGGAGGGTCTGTATCGACTTCACGGACCTCAATAAATCTTGTCCAAAAGATCCTTTTCCATTACCTCATATCGATGCCATGGTCGACGCAACGACAGTGCACGAACTGTTGACGTTCATGGATGCCTATTCCGGATATAATCAAATCCTAATGCACGTCGAGGATCAAGAAAAAACCGCATTTATGACGGACCAAGGTATTTACTGTTATAAGGTTATGCCTTTTGGACTAAAAAATGCAGGTTCTACCTACCAGCGCCTGGTGAACAAGATGTTCAAGGATCGTCTTGGCTACACAATGGAGGTATACATCGATGATATGTTGGTCAAGTCGAAGCAAGTTGTCGATCACGTCGGGCACATGAGGCAGTCGTTCGACATCCTTAGAGAATATAGTATGAAGCTTAATCCGACGAAATGTTCCTTTGGCGCCAGTGCCTGAAAATTCTTAGGCTACATGGTCACTCGTCGAGGCATCGAGGCTAATCCCGACCAGATCAAGGCTATCGTCGAGATCAAGTCTCCAAGAAATTTCAAAGAGTTCCAAAGGCTCACTGGTCGGGTAGCAGCCTTGAACAGGTTTATCTCTCGATCCTCAGATAAATGCCATCTATTTTACAATGTCCTCAAGAAAAATAGAGGCTTCGACTGGACCAACGGCCATGAGAAGGCATTGCAAAAGCTTAAAGAATACATGACGTTTCCTCCTCTATTGTTGAAACCTCACGATCATGAGGTCTTGCAAGAAGATGAAAAGCAACAATTGCTGATCTACTATGTAAGTAAATATCTCTTGGACGCAGAAACCATGTATTCCTCAATGGAAAAATTGCTTTTGTCGCTTGTCACATCTGCTTAAAAACTGCGACATTATTTTGAATCGCATCCTATTACTGTCGTGACTAACTTTCCTCTAAAGTCTGTCTTAAGGAAGCCTGAGTTGACAGGTCGCTTAGCAAAATGGAGTATATATCTCAACAGTTACGACATTGATTTCAAACCCAGGACTGCGATTAAATCGCAGGCCTTGGCAGACTTCATTGCTGATTTCAGCCCTGAATTGGAGAAAGAAGCAGAGCTCGAAGTGTCAACTGTGGCGACTCACGACGACATGCCTTGGATCTTGCATGTCGACGGTTCATCCAACGTTAGAGGTTTAGGACTAGGCGTCGTCTTTAAGTCGCCACAGGGGGGCAAGATGGTATATTCGATCCGGTGCGATTTCAAAACCACCAACAACGAAGTCGAGTATGAAGCCCTGATCATAGGAATGAATATGGCCTACGACTCGGGGGCAACCGCGTTACATGTCAAAAGCGATTCTCTCCTGGTGGTAAACCAGATCAATGGGGAATTTGCGGCCGAAGATTCAAAAATGATAGCGTACTTAAAGGTAGCAAAAGAAAATTCCAAAAAATTCAAATGTTTTTCTATTGAACAGATCCCGAGGGATCAGAATACTCAGGCCGACGCTTTAGCAAATCTCGGGTCTGCTTTGGTCGAACCAATATTCGACGCCATTCCCATGATCCATCTGGCGACATCGTCCATCGAAAACGTTGATGTCGTCCAGGTCGAAGATGAAGAGGATGATTGGTCGTGCGACATCCGAAATTTCCTCAGTCACGACCAACTCCCAGAAGATAAGATGGAGGCCCGGAAGATCAGATTCAAAGCATCTAAATATGTCATGATTGGGGATAAGCTCTATCGACGATCATCAACAGGTTTAAACCTAAGATGCGTCATTCGCAAAAGTCAGGTCCAGAAAATCCTTCAAGAAATGCACGACGGCGAATGTGGCAATCATTCAGGAGGTCGCAGTTTGGCTAATCGTATCTCTCGACAAGGGTATTTTTGGCCAACATTTACGCCGTCAAATATGTCCAGAACTGTGATCCTTGTCAACGACACTCAGGTATGTCACATAAACCCTCTGAACCCTTGCACTCGACACTTATCCCATGGCCCTTCATGAGGTGGGAAATGGATATTGTCGGCAAGCTACCCCCGGCCTCGGGAGAAAAGGTATTCCTCCTTGTACTCACCGATTATTTTTCCAAATGGGTTGAGGCAACTGCTTTTTCCCAAGTTAGGGATAAATAAGTCATCTCTTTTATCCAGACTAACATCATATGTAGATTTGGGATTCCATCCGAAATCGTCTGTGACAACGGATCCCAATTCATAAGCGCCAGGACCCAACAATTCTGCGAAGACAGAAACATCAAGCTGACAACCTCGACTCCCAGATACCCCCAAGCTAACGGACTTGTTGAATCAAGTAATAAGACCATTATTGCTTCGATCAAGAAAAGGCTAAAAGCTACAAAGGGAAAGTGGGTCGAAGAACTCCCTTCAATCATGTGGGCAAATCGCACGACACCACGCACGTCCACAGGACAAACCCCTTTCTCTCTAGTCTACGGTTGCGAAGCAGTCTTGCCGGTCGAGGTCTAATTTCCAACTTCAAGGCATACTTCAGTTGATCACAACTTGGTCGATTTAGGATACGACCTCGACGCCCTCGAAGAACTTATAGAATCAGCCTTGATTAGGATGGCGTCAGAAAAGCAAGCGGTTGAGCGACATTTCAATAAAAATGTCAAAATCAAAGTCTTTCAAGAAGGCGACTACGTCCTCCGTCGAGTATTCCAAAACACTCAAGAGCTCAACGCAGGTAAACTTTCCATTAAGTGGGAAGGTCCTTATCGTATATCTGAAATCGTGGGTAAAGGGGCCTATCGACTCCAGACCCTCGACAATCAAGAAATCCCACGCAGCTGGAATGCAACGCATCTAAAGAGGTATTTCTTTTAAACCCTTTTTCATACGATTTTTTATTTCACCTCGACGGTAACTAACTTAAGGATCGGAGGGTCGTTGGTTATCCAACGACCAACCTCTGACAAAATTTTATATAAGGATCGTACGACAAAAGTTTATCATGTGACTTTCCCAAAATCGCATAACATAAGTCTAATACACGACTCGATACGTGATTTAAAGTCATCGCACGATTCGATTATGCAATCGGCTCACAATCTAAGTGTCTCGACTTAGAAAAGCCTCATGTTCTGAATGAATGCTCTAAACGCATGTATACTTGATTTTTACACGACTAATGTTATGGTCGTTATCTTTCAATAAAAAGCCTTAGTCGCACGTATCTATGGTTGTATTCGATTTACAAGTGTATTCATACAATTGAAATTACTCCCGACAATTACTTGCAGTGAACAATGAAAAATATCACAAAACTTCATTCATACTTAAACATAATTACATTAGACAACTTGATCACTAACGATCAGGTATGAAAAATTCGTAAAACAGAAATTTGTCCTAAGGCTAGATTTTCGACCGCATCTTTGCCCGAAGTCTCGACCTTAAAATCCTCGTCGACCCTGAAGCGCATTAAAGAACTTATGCAAAGATCAAACGAGTATGAAAGACAAAATTAAGAATTGTTTCCTAGTACCCTACGCCACGATACATCATGAAGGTAAGCCCGCGGTATCTTGAGAATGCGGCTCTTAAGATTAATGTTAAGGTTGGAGGAAGGAATATGACACTCTCAAAGATCGACTTCCGGTCCAACGTCTTCTCTGTCCTCGCATATTGAACGAGGAGAGATCGAAGCATCTGTAAAAACAAAGAAAATATGTTAGCAAGCGTCCGATGAAAACTGAGAAAAACATTGAAAACACGAGTTTTGAAAGAAAAACTTACAACGAACGCATGTATAGCTATACGTGATCCCGTTTTCACGACAGGGATCCCTCGAAAATGCTCCTCGAAAGATAGGGGATGATATTTCCCCAGATGCGGAAACGACTCCATCCCATAAAGGACATGGACAGTTAAGAGGTCCAACGGCAACATAAAGTTGACCGTCGTGACTTTCTTCTCACCCTCTCCCTTCTTTGCACCCTTGCCCTTGTCGGCTGACGAAAGGGTCGACATGGTTGCAGAGGACATCATCGCCAGATGCGCAGATTCCACGGATATCGCGTCAACCGCGATCATTGCCTTCACCTTTTCAGGCATAGTGACTCGCGATAAGTCATCAACCTTTGAAAGCATCCCTTTCAGAGTTATTGTCCCCGTCTTCAGTAAAACCCCGACACAGCGATCAGGGTCCTTTTGCATCATTCCTTTGCAGGTACGCTCAAGTCGTGCAATTCTCCTAGCAGAGATGGTTGGCACCTTTGTCAACGATCTTCCTGAGAACATACAAAAGAAGAACATCACATAATAAACTTAAAATCGATGAACTCAAAGCACGAATGCCTTAGTCAAGAATGAATGGAAGGGCGAGAAACTATGCCTTATATAGCTCAAAAACTTTGAAATATTAAGCTAGTCAGAAATCCTAGCAATTTCAGAGAAAATCGGAAGGAGGGCAGTAAGGAATCAGAAAAAGAATCTCACCCTAAAACAACTTTCCAAAAGCCATAAAAGGAAATGATCCATCGAAGTCTCTTTTTAAACGATCGATCGTGTCAGGTCGAGTCCTTCGATGATCGACACGCGTCCTGTCTTTTCGTATAACCACGCAGATCGCTAACACCTGGCCATAACAGCTGCTAAGCACCTTCGTACGTCAGCGTGACGTCACGATCTTATCTCCTCTTCGACTTCCCTCTCTAGTTTGAATTAAACCAGTCTAGTCCTAAAGCAACTAAAGTAACTTTCGACACGTGTCATAGTTTTATGCGTCCGACTGACAAAATTTAAAATTTGAATTTAGCATTCTACTTTCAAATTTTAGGGGCAAACTGTTTGGGCAAAATTCCACCAGTCTCGACCACGACCAAGGTAAGTAAAGCAATCACTTCTGTTGCTTCTGGTAAGGTGAAATTATTGCACTTTATCCCCCGACTAAAGTTAAGATCAAAAGTTATTTACCTCACGACAATCGACCACGATGTCGTACGTTTCACACGATCGTCGCATAGAACCATGCGACCCCGACTAACTAACGCGTGATACAACTATTACGTTTATTTAGTGTTTATTGCAGGAGTCAACGTCATTAATGGACAACGGCTATAACTGATGAAAGCCATTAACAGCACTAAAGACAACGTTCGTTACGACAGTTATCGAAGTATTTAAAGAATCAATTAAAGCGCCCGAAGACTATAAATTCCAAGCTCAATCATCAGTTCAAGGGACATCGAACAACAGACACAAGCACTCGAACTCCGAAAGAATACTTGAAGCACAGAAATCGCTCACAGAAGAATCGCTCTCGACGCACGACATCGGCGCACGACACACAGTTTAAACACACGACGCACATTGTTTTACATTCAAAACACTTGTTACTTTACATTTCGAAATCTTTCTTTCATTTGTATTGTAATCTCTGTACGATCGACACCAGAAACACAAGGACATCGCCCCTGTTTGGCGACCATAGTGCAGCGACGACTTCCACAGTCGTCCGCGGGTTTTTTCCTCGTTGAGGTTTTTCCCGCGTCATCAAATTCTCTGTCTCGTTTACATTTTCGTCTTTGTCGCACGCTTTGTCAAAAGATTCTTTTCTTTAGTTGTTAAAGTCCACATCGACCTTAAGTTGTACTTTGGTGCGATTTTTGGCATTAATACTCATCATGCGGCTACTAGGTTGTCTACAAAGGTCAAAACATGCAACCAATCAGTTGCTGTCATGTGCAAAGTTGTACTTACATGCATTAAATGCATGCAGTATATAAGAAGAACCCTACTTCAGAAATGAAGTGCTCGGCCATTCTTCTTCTCTCTACTATCTTTGTGTTAGAATATTATTCGTAATATTCTTATCTTCTTTCTGTCTTAATTCTAGTGCAAGAAACTTAGTGTTATCATAACTTGTTTAGATTAGGTTTAATCCTTAATCTTGTTCCGCAACAAGTTGTAAATTGTTTGATTATATCAATAAACAATTTAGAAAAGTAAAATATGTGTGTTTGTATTCAACCCCCCCCCCCCCTTCTACAAACTTGTATAACCCTTTCGGGACCAACAATTTCGCAGGCAGAACACAAGTGATCCTTACTAAATTTTACATTCGGCAGACCTTTAACTAGATCAAGTTTAACAAGCTTATCTAGAGTATGAAAGTTAAGATGGCAGAATCTGTTATGCCATAACCAAGAATCTTCATTTTTACAGGCAATAAGACAGAGCTTGTCCTTTTTGTTCTTGACACTGAAGTTCATGAGGTACAAGTCACCCTTTCGTTCAGCTCGCAGAAGTTCAACTCCTGTATCTTCCCCTTGCAGAGAGCATAATGTTCTTTTGAACATGACATCGAAACCCGTATCGCAAAGTTGGCTAACACTGAGAAGATTGTTCTTAAGGCCATCCACATATGCAACTTTGCATACGACTATATTTTCCTTCTTAATGACTCCATAGCCTTTTATATACCCCTTCTTATTATCTCCAAAGGTCACCGATCCTCCATCGAGTTTATCTTTGTAAGAGGATAGTAGACCTCTGTCGCCAGTCATGTGCCGCGAGCACCCGGAGTCTAGATACCAGATTGGCATCTGCAACATATTCAGAGATTTTTAGGTACCCATTTCCAAATGGGTCCAGGTTTGTTAGGGGTCTTTAAGGTTGCCTTGGCATCCTTAGTTTTGGTTTTAACCTCTTTTGAAGAACCATTTGGTTTCTTCTTACCCTTGAATATTGCATTCTTTTTGGGTCTAGAGAGGAAATAGTGAGGGCTCGAGAAGTGTTGGTTCAATTGACGCATAAGATCGAAGCAATGACAATAATTGATATGTGAAGAAACTTGCTTAAACATTTCATTAAAAACACTGAATATGGGTACAGAGGCTTTATTATTACAATCTTTCCTAGCATTAGACTTCCTATTACAAGAAGACCTATCTAGACTAGATTGATGTTTTGAAAATTATCTGTTGGGAGTAGCCTTCTGTTGAGCCCATCTTCTGTGTTGGTGAGCCTCTGCTGATTTCACTGTCACAGAAGGAAAAGATTTGTCATTTTAACCCATTTACCCTTTTGTTGCCAAGTTAATTTTTCTTGAAATGGCCTTAGAGGTTTTGGAGTTTTTGAACACTAAGAGGAATTTTCCTTTTGCTGTTTAATCTTTTCAAGCTCAAGAGAGGTTTTGGCGTGTATACACATGTCCAAGAAATCCGGGTAGATAGGAATACTTGTGAATTTCTCCTTTGGAGGAATGGTTCTGTTAGGAATTCCAGAGGGAAGTTTAAATCCCTCTTATTCACAAGGAAGTATCTCTGACTCAATTGAGTCAATCTCTGATTCGTCAGAGGATGAGTCGTCCTCATATACATAGGTTGAGTCACTTAGATCTCTTTCTACAGAGGTAGGATTTCATGAGCATGTGCCATACTCGCTTTCTTCCTTTCTTTCTGGAATGTCTTCCAAGTCAACAGAAGTGGTCATCAAGATTTCCTCAGAGGGGTTTTGTTCGACAGTGGGTGCACAGAGGTTTTCATAAAAATTGTTTTTGCCAATTTCCACTAACTCATCTTTAGAAATGTGTTTCAGTTTTTCTTCTAAAGAAGCAGTCAAGAACTCAGGTGCCTCTGCAGATAGTTTCGTTTCAGAATCTATAGTGCAGACAAAAGCAACATGTGTTTGAGTCTCGGGGTCACCAAATTTGAAGATTCCAATTTGATCTTGAGTTTTCAGATATCTTTTAGGTTTGGAGTTTCTTTTGACAGAGGCTGAAGGTGATAGATCCGTGTTTTCAAACCACACATTTATCATATTCAGAGGTTTCCTCTTGTGAGGTTCCCCAGAGACTTTCTGCCTTTTGCTTACAAAGAGTAAGTTTGGAAATCCAGGTTTTCTTGTACTTCCAATACAAAATAGAGAAGACAGGGACTTGTCTCTTTTGGTTCCAGTGTATGGGTCTATATCACCGAAGCCAATTCCCCTTCTTCCTATTTGTGTATTAACCTTTTTGTACACCTTCTGTGCATCTTGATATTTCTTAATTAACATGTCTCTACTGAGTAGGTCTTGATGAAGGACTTCTCTTTCTCTTTGAAAGAAGTTCTTAAGAGCAAGAATATTCATTATGTCACTCTCATTGTCCAAAAGTTCCTTGGTTTTAGATTTTAGGGAAGAATTATGTTCTGAAATCTTTTCTTTTAAAGGATTTAGATTTTTATGCCAATTAGTCTCAATTTCTTCTTTTTCTAAAGAAATTTTAGATTTTTCTTGAGTGAGAAGTCTGCCTTCTCTCTCAAAGAATGCAAGCTTTTTCTGAATACTTTCACAAGTCTTTTTCAGTTCAGTGTAATCTTCAGTCAATTTAAGAAAATTAGCTTCAGTTTCATTAGAGGTAGAATCAGAAGTGGATACCTCTCTATCGGAATCGGAGGAGCTGACCTCTGCTATACCGCAGAACAGGGCGTTCTTCTTCTTGCCTTCGTTAGAGGATTCATCTGACTACCAGTTCTCTTGCTCCACCATGAGCGACTTCTGAGCATAGTATTCTGCCTTCTTTTTATAGAAAGCAGAGTCCCTCTGAGGACAATTTGGTTTGCTCCTGCAGTCTGCAGCATAGTGGCCTGGCTTGCCACAATTGAAACATCCCTGGTTCTGTGGAGCATTTCCAGCTCTGTCGCCTAACCTCTGTTGGTCACCACCTCTGTTTCTTCTCCTTTGCTTATGTAGCCTTAAAAACAAGTGCAAGAGGCCCACTGGTTTGAGCTTTTGCTTGTACAATTTGAGGTTCTTGGGCAGCCAGTGTTCCGTAAAGATCTGACAGAGTCCAGGTGTCTAAGTCCTGATTAGTTTGCAGACACATAGACAACTAGAGCCATTCTTCGTTTAGGCTCTTTAGGAACATGACGTTGTTCTCTTCAGAAGTTTTGTGAATTCTGAACTTCTTACACATGTTAATCAGCGAGTTGAACCTGTCATATGTTGACTGCAGAGATTCTGTCGGCAGAGCTTTGAAATCATAGTACTCGTTGATGCATTGAGCTCTGCGGTTCTTCTGAGTCTTGGCACCTCCTTCCAATTGCTTCTCGAGTTCTATCCACAGATCGTAGGCTGATTCACATGCGTCTAGAGATTGGAATGGCCATTATCAGAAGTCGCTTGGCCTTCTGAGCAATTTCGTATTTCTCCCAGTCAGCTGGAGACCATTTATCCTTTGTCTTTGGTTTCTCGTACTCAGCAACCTCTGGAGTATCATCTGTGGCAGGTACCAGCAGTAAAGAAGTTGTTGGTGTTTGCCATTTTGAGCAGTTTTAAAATACCAGAAAAACAAAGTATGAACAGAAATCTTTCAAACGATGGGACAGATTCTTCGAAAAGAGTTTTTAAAGCTTTAAAACCTTGAACAATGCACTTATAGGGAAAGTTTTAACCGAAGACACAGATCCTGTCAGTGTACTAGAGTCGAACAAGTCGAGAATAGCAGAAAAACATGGGCTGTTTTGAAACAAATGTCCAAATTTCTACCAAAATGAGTCGAGATCATTGTGAGAGTGGATCCTTTGATATAGAAAATCAAAGTTTGCTCTGATACCAATTGTTGATCCCGATATTGAACCAACAATGATATTAATCTCTATTAGTTCGAACAAATAAGTATGCGGAAGCGTTTTAAAGACCTAAAGAGATGCTTGGTAGAAGATACACACAGAAACAAACAAGTGAATAGTTAACAAACAAGAGTTTAGCCCAAAGATTCACTTTCTATTGATTCTTCATGAAACACCAAGAACACCGTAAGTGTGTGAAAATATTCTACTCTAAGCATGTGTGTGCGTATTGTGCAAACGTTTCTAGAAATGCTCTACAAGAGCCTTCTATTTATACTACTTTAGAGGGGACAAGTAATAGACAATAAGTACTAAGGTACAAGACATGATCGTGGGACTGCATCAGGTACAACGTTAATGTAGTGCGCCTTTTTCTGCAAAGGTTGTAACCGATCAGAGGTTGATACGTGGAATGTGCAAGGCACGCCTTGTACGAATGATCTTCGAGATCTTCGTACTGCAGTGGCATGTGAGAGGCACGATCTTCTTTGTCTTGATCTTCAGCAATCTTCATTCTTCTAAGTCTTCATACCATAGAGGCTCTGTCAAGGGTGATAGAGGCTCTGTGGTCTTGTCCTCTGAGAAGTCTACTGATGGACGAACTTCACTTCGGTGTCTTGGCAGAGGCTCTGTCGATGTTTTATACTTAGCCTATTTTTCAATACTTCTTCTAACAGAAGTTGGAGCTAACAATTTCAAAGGGAAATAAGAATATTTTGGATTGTTAATGATTTCCCACCTAATCAATAAGAAAATAAAAGCATATGTTCAACATATAAAGAAAAGAAGCGGTTGTCGGCATTAGAAATGGCATACAACATATAACAACATGATAAGAACACAATCTTCAGATGGGTAGGTGATCAAGATTTTTGACACTCTTGTTCTTTACTTTTTAGTGCTCAAGACAAAAAAGGTTTGATGCTTTCTTACTTTTTAGTAGGTACGAATTGCTGAAAAGATCAACCCCTCTTATGTTTGTTGTAGCATTTTGATGAGTTAATATAACGTCTTTTGGATATCCACGTGCGCCGCTAGTGTACATAATGATACATATATCAGTCGGTTTAGGTGTTTTCAGGTCCTATGGATGTTCAGTCCCCTATTTGACAATATTATAAACAATTAAAACAACTTAAAAACAACAAAATGTAGTTTATGCAGACTAAATCCAAATGAAAAACTAAGCATTAAGCGCAATTTGATCCATATATTCCCACTTTACAGCCCTGTAAGCATACATAAATCACATGTGACTAATTTACGTGCTTATAATTCAACACTAACTATTTTACGTGCTTATAGATAATAACATGATTTCCACATAACTACACGAAGTTTCCATGAAATCAAATCAATATATGAAGCAGAAAATAACATTGGAATTAATTTCTAAAACTGATTTGTTATTATATTTAGGAAATAGGAATCAAGTAAACCAACCTCAACAGGCCCTCTGGATCAAATGGAGCAAGGCACCAAGCAGGGGCATTTGGTGGTAGGGGTCCATTAGAATTGACACTGCATTCCTATAAGCACCGGATAAATCAGCTGCACTAAGAACAGTAATATATAGAGTCTACGGGGCCGTTTACCAAACACTTACCTGGGTAAGCGCTTACAAAGTCACATTACCTACCGGATTGATAAGCCAAGGACCAAAAATCTTACCTGGTAAGGAGGAGATGATCAATCAGGCCAACTGCATTGTAGGGGTTCTAGACTATCCGTGAGTCCACAGTGTACCTATTGAAAATATTAGTAACACAGTTTAGCTTTAGAAGGTCCTGAAACCGATATGGAAATTAAGGAGATGATAGATGGTGTTGGAAGACCCACTAACACAAGAAAATATATGATTCCTAAAATCATATAAAAAAACATTTGTAAATTTTACGAACTCACAATCGTAAAAGAAAACATACCATTTCCAGACACCAACCTCAAATGCTCATAATCATAAGACGATAGGCTCAGTGAACGATCATTTCCCGGATATGCATCAATTTTTTCATTCCAAAATTTAGTTTATCCAAGGAAAAGCCAAAACATACCTGGGAATGTCGTCTGTCTCAGTCAAGGAATTTCACTAAAACAAAGATTCACTAAAACAACTGTATGAATTATAATAGAGAATCAAATTCACTTTTCATCTATTGAGCATCAAGTCATTAGTCCCAAAACAATATCACGGATTACACCAATATGCCATAAAATGTGAGAGCAAAGCATAGTTTCAAAAAAAATGTCATCAACAACTTTATAGTTCCAACAACAATTATAGAGAAGATGGGCATCACTTGAAAATATAGGTTAGGGCTTGTTTATAGTAGTTCGTCATCTCTTTGGTTCATCTGAAGTGATTATACATACAGCAAATCAAATCACGTAATATACCTCATTGAAACAAGTTAAAAATATTAAGAAGTGATAGTAATCTTGGTTCCAAATGAAAGTGTAAATGAAATTTTGTTACAAACCTAGAAGTCTTCAGAGTTCCAAGCAACTAAACCTGGTTTAAGAATTTCATCAAACAGTTTATGGGCATCTTTTAGCATATCTTATTTAACATACAAATTGATGAGAGCAGATGAGATAAATACATTGGAAGTGAACCCACAGATCAAATCATATCAATGAAGCAGTTAGCCATGATTACAGAGACCCAAACTCGTACATTTTCCAATCTTGTAAACGAAATCGTACCCATTTGGTTTGTCACCGTTGTTGGCCTGTAGTCGCCATCTTCTAGAATCAAGGAGGTATGAAGTGATATCATAGTGCTGGAAATCAATTATCAGAAAAGATTAGGATACCAATGAAATCAAGTAATCAATTATCAAAAGTAACAAATAAAAAATGAACACCGTTATCAAATTCAAACATAATTGTGTAAAAAAACCATTATCGAATGCAAACCCAAATTGGAAACGAACCAAAGATGCACATATAAAAAACCATTGAAGAAAAATATTGTTAGAAGAAATATGGAGAAAACCGAGAAAGACAACTTTTTACGTGCTTCACAAGTAGAGAGTTAAGAGACGGTGAGCAGAGAGAGAAGGGATGGAGTCGAGAGATGGAAACTGCAGATAACATCAAAGTTGCAGAATCCATTTCTCCTTTCATCAAACTGCAGATAACATCAAAGAGATTCATTATAAGTATGTAGCATTAAGAGCGGAATGTGTAGAGTAATCCAGGAGACGTGGGGGAGAGGAATGATGATGGGAAGCCATAAAGGAAGGGATGATGGGGGTAGGCGCTTCAAAAACTTGTACATAGTACAGAAAGAAGGGTACGACTTAATTTTCAACAATAACTGCCTCTTCATGCTTACATATATAGTATAGATACTAAAGACCTGATGTCCTGGACCGTTTGTGCTTAACTGGTTATAATAAGGACCTGGACAGTTTGTGCTTAACTGATTATAATAAGGACCTGATCTCCTAGACCGTTTGTGCTTAACTGATTATAATAAGGACCTGATGTCCTGGACCGTTTGTGCTTAATTGATTATAATAAGGACCTGATGTCCTGGACCGTTTGTGCTTAACTGATTAAATAAGGACCTGAGGTCCTGGACCGTTTGTGCACCTCTACCCTATAGACATGTCAGCCCCACAAATGGAAACGGAACACATCAACAATACGTAACCTGGACATCCTCAAAGCACAGCCCCTAAGTCTAAATATCCCTCTAAAACATATCCTAAACATCCTCAAATTACACCATACTTCTTCACTTCCGCCTACTGTGCCGGTGGTGGTGGTGGTGAATAACCATTTTCTCTCTCAGAGTCCACTATCTCAAACCAACTAAAACTCTACAACAAACCTAAATGAATAACAAACTAACATGTTTACCTAGAAAAGAAGTGTAACAAAATAACAAAAACTTTGAAGACTAAATATAGAGTAAATGAAAATAAGCTCAATTGATATGTATGAATAGGATTAACAAGTTGAATAGAATGTAAAATGACAATATGTACCACGAACTGATAAGAGCTACATATTGATCTTCTTGGCCAAGCATATAAATTTACAAATGCACAATTAATATTTAATACAAGTTTTTAGAAGTTCAATAGCAACAATTACCTATTTGTAGTTGTTAAAAACTCTACTAATTATTTATCTATAGTGAGACATTGATGAGAACTCGGAACATGCAGGACGTTGATATAAAGTTAGAGGAATTCTGAAAAGTCCCGGACAACAAACGGCCAAAAATCTTACCAAAATTAAATATGTTAACAGACCACCTACCACTTAACAGACCACTTAACACTTAAAAAACCACGTAACAGACCAAAGCATCCATTGTTTTTTAAGCCGTAGATGTTGTGTGTTGACCCATGCTTCATCATAAACTTAAAACTAGGTTGAATTGATCGACTGAATTAATGTCGTAATATGAATGATTTGATAACGTCTAAGATTTCGATGCTTTGATGCATGTTAGATAAACAATACTTTGTGAATTATCTATTTCTTCGTTTCATCACATTTGACTCCTTATTGTCAAATACAACCTAATGACTTATTATCACCAATTAAAATGCAATATGATCCAATACAACTCATTATCATTTAGTACAACCGAATCATGACATTTTGCATCCACATCCATCTTGCTATAGACCTTGAAACCTCTTGATGCCTGCCTAACCTCTTAATGCCAGCTTAACCTCTTAATGCCAGCTTAACCTCTTAATGCTTGCTTAACCTCCATTGAATGAAGCTAAAAGCTAACATCTAACATCTTAATTCCTGAGTAACCTCTTAATGCCTGCTTGACCTCTTAATGCCTGCTTAACCTCCATAGAAAGAAGCTAAGAACTAACATCTAACCTCTTAATGTCTGCTTAACCTTTTAATGCCTTCTTAACCTCTCACTGCGTGCTTACCTCCATTGAAAGAAGCTAACAACTAACATCTAACATCTTAAAGCCTGCTTAACCTCTTAATGTTTTCCATTAATTTTATTTCCTATTTTCTTATTTAGATCAAGATAGAGAGAATCCAGAAGAAGATAGAGGGATCAAAACGAAGAAATTGGGAATGTAGCCAAGAAGAAGACTAAGGGTTTAAATAGGTTAGTAAAACTTCATAATGACTTTAGAGATTCTAAAGGAAATAAACGTGTAGTAGAATTTGATCAATGGGGCAGATTGACGGGGAAATATAGAGCATAGTTCTCTAGTTACTTAGGGGACTTGGTAAGACATGCTATTGGACTTCGCTTCTTAAAATGGAAAAAAGTGACGAAAGCGCTGGAAGATATGCTTTGGGATTCAATAACGGTATGCATCCACCGATTTAAATATTAAAGGTTAAGGTTCTATTTATTGTTCTTTCTATCAAGTACCTGTGTCTAACTTACTATTAAATATTATGCCAGCTATATTATGAAATAGAGGTGTCAAGGAAGAAACAAATAATGTGTCATCTCGGTGAACATTTACGTGATTTCAGAAGGAAGTTATACACAAAGTATATTCAACCCAACATAGGTAAACCCAGGGAAATCAAAGTCGTTCCTAAACCATACGGGGGGTTTGTGCAACAAAAACATTGGGACGCATTCGTGGAATGGAGACTTTCACCAGAATTCAAGGTCATAATAGCACGAAATTCTTTTAATTATCGTTGTTTTATCTTCATTTTATTATTCTAAATATTGATGTAAATATTTTATTTGTGTTGCAAGGATGTGTCTAAAGCGACAAAACAAGCACGCACGGGACTAAAAGAAAAACTGGTAAGTCAGTCAGGTGTCTTATTGTATGTGATTTTCTGTTTGAGTTATACTACATCTGTGTTACCAGGTCAAAAATAAAGAACTTGTCGAAGATGAAGTTCCCGAGCGGTCTTTCATGTTGAGGAAGGCACATGAATTGAAAGATGGAGAATACAAAGACGACAATGTTAGGAACGTGGCAAATGAAATTGTAAGAAACCTACAACTTCCTAGTAATCTGATTTTTACTAAAACAAGTGTGCAAATATCTTATCAAAATTAACTCACTTTTTACCCGACTTTGTATACAGACTTGCCATGAAAAGCGGATTGCAAAAGGATCCATAAAGCTTGATGAAGGCACTGATGCCCTTACTTTAGTGTTTGGCAAAGATCATAATCGACGTGTAAGAGGGGTTGGAAAGGGAGTCACCCCAACAAAATATTGGCACATTCCTCGACGTAGAGGCACACCAAATGAACGCATTGCTCAACTTGAGAAACAATTGGATGCTGAGAGATAACTACGTGAATCAAAGGATGAGGAGTTTAAGATTTTGTCTACGCAGATGCTGGAACAAAAACAAACAGTGACTGCAACATTAGCATCGAAGGATGAAGAAGCTAAACGTTTGTCCGCAGTGGTACAAGAACAAGGTCAAAAACTGAATGCCTTATTATCTCATCTTACTTCTTAGGGAATGGCATTACCACAGTTTCCTACCACAAACAAAAAGTCTGAAAGACAGGTATTAGTTTGTTCTTTATTTGATAATATGTTTAAGAGGCTACTTCAATAAATCATTGTAAAATATCTAAAATTTTAACTACACTTTCTAGGAATCTTTGAGAAGGGGTTTGCCATCTTCACTTCTTATGCCACCCTATCAATCTACTCAGCAGTCTTCTGGATCTAGGCAGGAGCTTTTTGGTGCTATCCCGTCTTCTCATATTAACTTGCAAGAGACTGAGAATATGGTACCTCAATTTGTCCCAACTAAACACCCAATAGTATGTTTTTTAAATTGTTTAGATTTATTTTATCGAAGACTTGAGCTTTATGATGTACATATGTCTTATAATTTTGCAGATTGAAGAATGCCAACTAGCGCATCCAAATCCTAGAAACATCGTTGCACGGGGTAAAGTTCATGATTACTCTTGATGATGATTGATATAAAGTCTCGATCATTAAAGCAATAAAAGCGGCTGTTTTTTACCAATAGAGTCCGGTTAGCACAAAACAGTAGGGGATGCAATTAATAGTTTTGTGGCCTTGCCAAAAAGCCTTGTCGTCCCTGACTTAAAGGTTAGTTGCTTATCCAATTGTCTTTCATCGTTAATTTTTCTTCTCATATACTAGTCTACCTATTATAAACCATAAAAAATGTTTGGGTTGGGGGAATAGAAATGTTAAAAAATATATATGTATGTGTGTTATGTATATAATAATGAATATGATGCTAAATGGAAATTGAGACTGAGATTATGGTAATAATAATGGAACCGATGGCGGATAGGTGATTGGATATTATTGTTATGTCATAAACATGATTATTGGTTTAATATAGAACTTGAATTAGGATCATTTTAGCTGCTATTTAAGACGTTTGTGCAGCCCCAAAAAGTGGTGGTTGCTTTCTATGTGTAGTTATGGTTTCCATCGATCGGAATGCTGTCAATTTTGGGTATGTTTTTGGTGGGATTGTTGTCAAATTCGGGACTGTTGTGTCCTGTTTTTGAGACCCAAAAACAGCAGCTTAAGGGCTGTTATTTGGGTGCAGAATCGAAAAACAGCAACCCCAAATAATGATGTTACCGAGTGGCAATTGCTAGGGACTGTTTCGTACCATTCGGGACTGTTTTGGGGCCATTTTTAGGGACTGTTTAGAACTGTTTTAGGGGTTGTTTAGATCTGTTTTGCAGGACATTTAGGATCTATTTAGACGGTTGTTTACACTATTTTACGGAGGGATTGAATCCAGATTAGTGGTTTTGCTAGCACATTGAGAATGCTTTCTTTCTCTATTTTTTTATTTGAGATCAAAGTGGTACTTGTTTGTGGAACTCGTTGGTATTTTATTTCTTTTCCGATTGGGGTTGTTACATATAAGGTTGTGAAGCCCATCAATTAATAGAACTTTGATAGAATTGAAAGTGGCTATACTAAGTGTCTTATCATATGAAGAAAAGGGTAATACAAACTATTTGAATAATAAAGTGAATAAATATATGATCTCGGTAGAGTTTATAATCCCGAATTAGTAACTACTTGATTGCTGGAAACATACCTCTCTGACCGACTTGCATACTCGGCTCGTCATGCTCTTGGTTTTTGTACAACGACGGGTCATGATTTCCATCTTACATGTTTTCTTTTCTTAATATTATTTGATTTGTGATCAACCAGTTTCTTCACACAATCTTGAATATCATGTTTATATAGTTTTTACCCGGTAAGTTAAATGGAAGTGTTGAATCTTAGCGGTAAGCGCTTACAGGGTAAGATTTGGGTAACCGACCCTTTAGTGTTGACGGTTGCATTATATGTAATAATAAGAAATCTTCACCTTGGAAGATTAGCATACAGTTTTTATTAGTATATAATTACTACAAGTGCAATAACATGTATTTTATTCTTGTTGCAGGTACCGGATCCAACTTCTATTCTACATGATGATAAACAAACTTCTAAGATGTAATAACCACGTATTTTATCTAATTTAAATTTGAAAAATTTAATAAGTTTTATGTTAGTGTTTTATGGATTAAGAAGTTAAGGGATAAGTTTTAATTTTTATTTGAAAGTTTAGGGGTATTTATTGCCAAGTGAGATAAGTTTAAGGTTTGTTTGGTCTTTTATCCAAACCTCTTTAGCCAAAACCGACTTCCTATTTTAGTAAGGATAGGTGTCCATTTTTCAATTAAGAGAAAATATCCTAAGTGTTAGTGTGTAGTGTGTTCGGTTTAGAGAGAGAGAGAAGGAAATCGAGAGAGAGATTAAGGGAAAGAAGAAGGAAGAAATCCAGAGTATGCTGCTGTGATTTAAGGACCAAACTGATGTAAGCAAGGTAACAAATCCATCCTTGTATGTGTTTTAATTTCTTAAAAGTGTTCTTGAGTTTGCTAGTTAAGTTTTTAGGTGGGTTTTGTTAAAAATGGATGTTTTGGAAAGTCTAAGCTTAAAAGTATGACTTCTGGGTAAATATTGGACTGAAAGTCGTTTTTGCTGAGCTTAATTAAAAAGACGACGAGCAGTAATTATTCAGGTTTTCGCAACAGTAGGTTGCGAGAAGTGGGGTTTTCGCAACAGTAGGTTGCGAGAAGTGAGGCTTTCGCAACAGTAGGTTGCGAGAAGTGAGGTTTTCGCAACAGTGGGTTGCGAGTTCTGAGGTTTTCGCAATAGTGGGTTGCGAGTTCTTTGGTTTTCGCAACAGTGGGTTGCGAAAAGTGAGGAATTCGCAAGCTGTGGGTTGCGAAAAGTGTTAAAATACAGATTTATTAATGAGGTGTATTCTTGTTAATTAACTATTTCAGATAGTAAAATTCAGAGATAAAAGTGGGACTTGTTGAAGAGATTTTTGGAGAACTTGGAAAAAGCATTCATGTGAGTTTTATTTTAAAAACATTTTTAACTGGAATACATATATATGTGATTTATATATATACATGAAATGGATATGTATAGATTGAGAATGTGATACATAATATGATTATGTGTTTTTATTGAAATGTTTATATACATGATGGTATACTGTAATTATATGAGTATTCTGCGAGAATACGGGGCCGGGATCCGAGGTGCGGACAGGCGTGTTTACTGTAGATGTTGTACAGCAGAGTAAATTGACTAGTTGGCTTGCAACCACTAGTTTGGCCAATTGTGGAGGAATAAGGGGGAATGAGTGGATACGAATCGCAAGTCTTGGTTGGTATTTAATTACGTGTGATATATGTGTGTTTGTATAAAAAGGTTTTATTTAATTGGATTCTTGGCAAGTTTCAACTGACAGGGATTTTCTCACTGGACCATTAGGTCTAACCCTCATTTTTCTGTTTTAAAAATATGTATTCCAGGTGGTGGATCGGGTAAGGGCAAGTGAAAAGTTTATGCCGTGGATATCTCTTGTGAAGACTTTTGTGTTGATGACATAACTATGTTTTGAACCCATGACTTTGTTATTAATCAACATGTATTGTATTCCGCGAAAAATTTGTACTCATTTATTTTTATGTTACCTAGACTTTGGGACCGAACGTGTTATATATAATGTATCTTTTGATGATATTATGACATGAATATATGTTATTTGTATATTTGGAAATTGGGGATGTTACAAATGGTATCAGAGCCTTAGTTTAAGAGATTTAGGTATAAATATTCTTACCTAGACTTAAACTGAATGTGAAGTAGGATGTCCCTATTATGATAGAACCTGGGGATTGCTAAGTATGAAAGGTAGAAAGAACATCATGTAAGGTAATTTCGAATTACACTTGGCCAGTGTAATTATGTTTTTACAGGTGCATGTTTGAACTGGAATACCTTGTTATATGGGGTATATGCTTATGTGTATATTAACCTGGTTCGAATCTACAGAATGGCGAGTGGCACTAGACAGAGGATTCGGAGGGGAGGAGGGAATCCGGGTGAAGAAAACCCATCAGTAGGAACAGGGGAAGAGGAGGAGATCGTGGTAGAGGCAGAACTGGAGGCAGAACTGGAGGTAGAACTGGAGGTAGAACTGGGGGTGGAACAGGGGGCCAAACCGGGGGAAGAACTCAAGATAAAGAGTTTGTTACGCGAGAGGACCTGACTGCTGAAATGGGAAGGTTACAGGCTAGTATACAAGCAATGATTTAACGAAGTCGAAACAGTGAAGCTGATCCACCAGGTCCGGAACAAGAAGTCGAAATGCCAATCACCCCTACTGTTTTACCAATAACGAAGAAGTGTGATTATAAGATGTTTCTTGGTTGCAAACCCCCTACGTATTCAGGAGATCGGGATCCAGTGAAAGCAATGAGTTGGCTGAAGGAAATGGAAGCTATATTCAAGACAAGTAAGTGTGCTGAGGAGGATAGAGTACTGTATGGAACAGCAATGTTGAAGGGTGATGCCTTGTATTGGTGGGAGGCTCATATGGAATCCGAAGGAGCAGACATATATTCTACTTTCCCTTGGGAAGAATTTGTTTTAGTTTTCACACAACACTTCTGTCCACAAGCAGCTGTCAGACAACTGGAAGAGGAATTTATGAGTCTGCAACAAGGGAATTTTTCAGTAAGAGACTATACCGCAAGGTTCTTAGAGAAATCTCGTTTTGCGGGTGGACAAATACATCTATGGGCTCAATTCGGAGGTCAGAAGATTGGTTACTACAACAAGGCCAAATACCTTTACAGCTGCAGTGGACGCTGCTGAAAATGTGGAATGAGATGACAGAAGAGATGCCAGTGATAGGAGTATGGGGAAAAGAAAATGGGAAGGACCACCTCACGATCCGAAAAAGCCCAGATTTCAGAAGTTCGATAACCGTGCACCTTTCCGACCAATGGAAAGACCTTGTCCGAAGTGCCACCGTGTTCATCAAGGAAACTGTCAGAGTGAATCGCGGGTTTGCTATAGGTGTGGGAAGACCGGGCATGTTTCTAAAGATTGTCGCGTTACGCGGTTTTGCTACACATGTAATTCTCCGGATCATCTTCAGCCACATTGTCCGCAAAGAAAAATACAACAGGGTGGATTATCAGGAAACCAGCAATTGCCAGCCCCGTAATTCCAAGGATAGAACCGCCGAAAGCAAGGGGTCGTACGCTCCAAATGACCGCTAAAGAAGCGGAGGAAACTCCGGATGTGGTTACAGGTACATTTTTCATAAACTCTACACGTGCTAAGGTGTTATTCGATTCTGGTGCAAACCGATCCTTTGTGTTGCCTTCGTTTGCTGCTCACATCCATTTAGAGCCTAAAATGTTAAAACATGCTTTGCTGGTAGACACTGCGAATGATAATCAGGTGTCGGTAAAAGAAGTATTTGATGGATGTGTGATTGATATAGAGGGTTATGGTGTACCAATACGATTGTTTCCTATAGCCTTGATCGAATTTGATGTGGTGGTAGGAATGGATTGGTTAGCTAAGAATCAGGCTAGCATAGTTTGTGATAAGAAGATAATTAATGTTGTTCTACCTGATAAGAGATCAGTGGTGATTTATGGTGATCGTAGCAATCATCAGTCTTGTCTTATTTCTATGATAGAAGCCCGTAAGTGTGTCAGCAAGGGTTGCCCGAGTTACTTAGCCTATGTGATAGATAGTAGGCCTGAAAAGAATAGGTTGGAAGATATTCCTATTGTTAGTGAGTTTCCAGAGGTTTTTCCTGAGGACTTGAATAGTCTCCCTCCTGGTAGGCAAGTAGAGTTTGGCATAGACCTGATACCTGGAGCCGCTCCTATTGCTCGTGCACCATACCGACTTGCTCCTCCAGAGATGAAAGAGATGATGACGCAACTGCAAGACCTATCCGATAAAGGCTTCATCAGACCTAGCTCTTCGCCGTGGGGTGCACCAGTGTTGTTTGTGAAAAAGAAAGACAGCTCAATGAGAATGTGTATCGACTACCGGGAACTGAATAAGCGCACGATCAAGAACAAGTATCCGCTTCCTAGAATTGATGATCTCTTCGATCAGTTAGTTGGAGCTTGCTATTTCTCCAAGATTGATCTCAGGTCTGGCTACCATCAGTTGAAGGTTAAAGAAGAAGATGTTTTAAAGACTGCTTTTCGTACGAGGTACGTTCACTACGAGTTCTTAGTAATGCCATTTGGATTGACGAACGCTCCAGCCGCTTTTATAGATCTGATGAATCGGGTATGTAGGCCTTATCTCGATAAATTTTTAATTATATTTATCGATGATATACTTATCTATTCCCGATCCAAAGAGGATCACGCACAACATATTCGTTGGATTTTGGAGTTACTGAAGGAGGAAAAGTTATACGCTAAATTCTCAAAGTGTGAGTTCTGGTTGCGGGAAGTTCAGTTCTTGGGGCATGTTGTTTCAGAGAAAGGCATTCAAGTAGATCCGACGAAAGTGGAAGCGATTGAAAGACGTTTGTGCAGCCCCAAAAAGTGGTGGTTGCTTTCTATGTGTAGTTATGGTTTCCATCGATCGGAATGTTGTTAATTTTGGGTATGTTTTTGGTGGGGTTGTTGTCAAATTCGGGACTGTTGTGTCCTGTTTTTGAGACCCAAAAATAGTAGCTTAAGGGCTGCTATTTGGGTGCAGAATCGAAAAACAGTAACCCCAAATAATGATGTTACCGAGTGGCAATTGCTAGGGACTGTTTGGTACCATTCGGGACTGTTTTGGGACCAAATTTAGGGACTGTTTAGAACTGTTTTAGGGGTTGTTTAGATCTGTCTTGCAGGACATTTAGGATCTATTTAGACGGTTGTTTACACTATTTTACGGAGGGATTGATTCCAGATTAGTGGTTTTGCTAGCACATTGAGAATGCTTTCTTTCTCTATTTTTTTATTTGAGATCAAAGTGGTACTTGTTTGTGGAACTCGTTGGTATTTTATTTCTTTTCCGATTGGGGTTGTTACATATAAGGTTGTGAAGCCCATCAATTAATAGAACTTTGATAGAATTGAAAGTGGCTATACTAAGTGTCTTATCATATGAAGAAAAGGGTAATACAAACTATTTGAATAATAAAGTGAATAAATATATGATCTCGGTAGAGTTTATAATCCAGAATTAGTAACTACTTGATTGCTGGAAACATACCTCTCCGACCGACTTGCATACTCGTCTCGTCATGCTCTTGGTTTTTGTACAACGACGGGTCATGATTTCCATCTTACATGTTTTCTTTTCTTAATATTATTTGATTTGTGATCAACCAGCTTCTTGACACAATCTTGAATATCATGTTTATATAGTTTTTACCCGGTAAGTTAAATGGAAGTGTTGAATCTTAGCGGTAAGCGCTTACAGGGTAAGATTTGGGTAACCGACCCTTTAGTGTTGACGGTTGCATTATATGTAATAATAAGAAATCTTCACCTTGGAAGATTAGCATACAGTTTTTATTAGTATATAATTACTACAAGTGCAATAACATGTATTTTATTCTTGTTGCAGGTACCGGATCCAACTTTTATTCAACATGATGATAAACAAACTTCTAAGAAGATAAAGAAGAATTATGTAAGTGTCGGTGAGTTACAGAAGGCGAAGTATACGAGGAGCATCTTTAATAAGAAAAAAACTAATATATTAGAGGACTAGTAGTGATTAGTTTATCATTGGTATTTTTATTCCTTATGATCATATGACTATTAAATTAATTGTTTCATGTTTTTGAATTAATTATTATATTAGACTTTTTTAAGATTTAATTATTATTTTGGCACGCGTCATTAAAACCGTTGCAAATATTATTGTTGTCATCATCTTCTATGGCTATATGATATTCAATTTAAACCGTGACTGTAAGTAGTTTATGACCACATTTTAGTTATTTCATATGATCGAAAGGCAGCCAATAGCCATGGTTCTACAATTTTAAGAAACCATGTATGGATTAAAATTTGTGTGGCTGTAAATAGTTTATTGCCATAGTTTTAGTTATTTTTTGTGACCACAAGACAACAATTAGCCACGGTTATTATAATTCAAGGCAACCATACATCATGAATCGGCCACGCTTACTATGGAGTTTGTGTGACTATAACTACTTTATTGTCATGGATTGGTTATTTCATGTGACAAAATGGTAACGAATGACCACGGTATTACCAATTCACTGTAAATATATGTCACGAATTAGCCACACTTAATATGAAATTTTTGTGGTTATAACTAGTTTACAACTACGATTTTAATTATTTCATGTAACCAAAAGGTAAGCAACGGTCACGGTTTTAACAATTCAGTGTCAGTATATGTCCTGAAATGGCAACGGTTAAATTAAATTTTGTGTGACTATAAATACTATATAGTCACGGTTTTAGCTATTTCTTGTAACCAAAATGCTGCCAATAGCCACAGATTTTAACAATCCAGTAACAGTATGTCATGAAATCACCACTGTTAATGTAACATTTGTGTGGCTATAAGTAGTTTATGGTCACAATTTTAGTTAACTCATGTGACCAAAAGTTAATCAATAGCCACATTTCTAACAATTCAGTGTAACCAAATATTATGATTTGGCAACGGTTAATAAGAAGTCTGTGTGGCGATAACTGGTTTATTGCTATGGTTTTAGTTATTTGACGTGACCAAAATATAGTTAATAGTCACGATTCAAATAATTCAGTGAAACCATATGTCATGAATTTGTCACGGTTAATATGAAATTTCATGGCTATAAGTTGTTTATGGCTACATTTTTAGTTTATCTTATGACTAAAAGACAACCATTAGCCACGGTTCTAACATTTATGGTAACCATGTCATGAATTGGTCACAGTTAATATAAAATTTGTGTAACGATAAGTAGTTTATAGCCACGGTTATAGCAAAAATGCCCCAATACTATAAAAGTTGGATACAGTTATGGCCACAGTTTTTAGGCTTATGCTACGGCGTATCATGTGATATGGTGACGCATTTTAAACGTGGCCACAAGAGTATCAAAAGTCACGGCAGAATAGGCTATTGTTTGATTGGAAAAAAACCTATGGCTAAAGGCCTACGGCAACGATTTTTAACCGTGGCCATTGTGAGTTTTTGTACTAGTAATTATTAAGGAGGAGTATAATCATACGTATGCAATCACATTGTCACAAAAAATCGAAGCAGTAACTAGGGGAAACTATAAATATTTTCTGCTTACATTGATTGCAAGACAGGAGCCGATTTAAATTTAACTGGATCAATCAGTTAACCAACTCCATCTACGACACATTCACTTTTTGAGTTCTTTTTCGGCATGAGTTGATTAACCTGAAAAGGAAAAGGGTTATGTTTGTCATTTGTTTTGGTTTACTTTTGTTTATGTGTGCTTGTTTCTTACAATGAATCAATGGAATCATCTTTCATGTTTTTTCGATAACCTTTTGACTAGTTTACTCAATTGGTGAAAATTTTCTTCAATTCCATTTCTTGTATTTTTGTAGGAAGAAAACAACAAAATCGGGTTTATATGATGTCAAACGTATCTAAATATCCCAACACACCGTTTTATAAGACTTAAGTTTATAGGACCAAACTACAAATTTGTTCCCTATGGTTTGTTGTTTATAACACATTTGGTCCCTAAAGTTTAATCTTTTCCACATATCTAATTTTTCTGTCGAGGTTTGGTCCCTGGCTCCAACGGTTGTTAAAAAACTCGTTAAGTCAGGTGTATTTTAATCTTTTCCACATATCTAATTTTTCTTTAATAAATGGATAATATGTAAATTATAGGGACTAAAAATGTAACCTAATTACATATATACCTCTCACCCACCCCTACCCCGCCCTTTTTCTTGTGCATCACTCCGACGAATCCCCTCCCCCCCTATGGAGGCGACTGTGACTTTTCAGGAAACGACCCCATCTCACTCCCACTCCCTCCGTCCTCTATCTCCGGAGAGCCCCACGACAGAAATAATAAACCTCGATGCCGCTTACCCCATGTCATAGTTTGAATATCCTCCATCTTCCCTCAAACATCCCCAATCACCCCCATAACCTTTCACACCGGTTAACATCGTCCTCCCTCTGGTCATCTTCTCCGGTAGAAACCTCATATTAGCCGCACACAAAGACTCAAACTCAATTTCAAACTCATCTAAACCTCAAAAATAAACCAAAACCTGAAATCTAAACTTCCAAATCAATCTAAAAACACAGATACACACTTCTAAATCAAACCATAAACATTAATCTAAAATCAAAACCAAAATTATTTGAGAAAGAGAAGTAAAAGTTATTATTTTGCTCAAAGGAGAGGAGAACTTGAGGCTGCCGATTTGGTTGTCTCTGATGTGAAGTTCTCGGAAGAGGTGGTCGTTTTGATGCAACGTCGAATAAATCTAATCGTTATAGTGTTGTTGGGTCGGTATAGTAGTGGAAAAGCAACATGTTTGTCTGATGAAGACAACCCTTGGTGTTGGTCTCGCGATGGGTTCGTCGGAGAAGTCGACTCTGTTACCCCAAATGGGGAATGCATCACAAACATAATCTGATTTGGATTTTTTTCACTGGTGGGGAATGGGTCATGAACGGAAGAAGCAGGCAGACAAAGATGGTGCCCGGTAGTGGGGGGGAAGTGACCGAAATGTCATAATATAGGGGAAAGGGGTTCGTCGGAGTGATGCATAAGAAAAAAAGGGGGAGGTAGGGGGTGGGTAAGAGGTATATATATATATATATATATATTAAAGAAAAACTAGATAAAAGTGAAAAAGACTAAAATACCCCTGACTTAACGAGTTTTTTTAACAGTCGTTAGAGCCAGGGACCAAATCCGGACGGATTTGCATACCCCAGGGTTTAAACTATAATTTTAAATTGTAGGGACTAATTGTGTTATAAACATCAAACCATAGGGACTAAGTTGATAGTTTACTCAAAGTGTTACAATAAGTTTATATGACATTTTAAACGTTTTAGCTTCTTTAGGACATTTTCTAAGTAAAGTGTTCCATTATTTTTTCTTATTGAACAATTTTTGAGGTATATACTATGAACATATCTTTTATAAGCATTTTATGAAATAATGTCATATAAAATATTTTATTGGTCGTTTTATTTCAAAATTGTTCTAAAAAATTGCTAAGACGTTTAAAATCTTCGAATAAAGTTATTCTAACACTTTTTTTATCCCAGTTTTAACTCAACAAAGATATATTCAACCAAAAAGTGTAAAACAGAGTAAGATTTGATTAATATGTGGAAGCGTTTAATATACACAAAGAGGTTTGAATGTAACGGTAGATTTAACACAGATGATGATTAAAGATAACTTAAAACAGATATAACATGTTCAACAAGTCATCTTCATTAATCAAAAGATTTGGAATACACCAAGAACACACACTACTGTGTGAATTTCTCTCCAAGTTACTCTCTCTCTCTCTAGACTATAGAATCTCTGTGTGTCGTTCTTAATATGGCAGGGTAGATCTCACTACATATCATGAAGGTGAGACATGAATAGTACAAGTAAAAGGTTGTCACTAATAAGAAGGTGACACCTGGAAAGAGTGAAAACGTGGTGTACTATTTGATCTTCAGAATCTTCATACATATGAGTGCATGTAAGAGGCACGTGCTCATTGTGTCTGAATATAATCTTCATACATATGAGTGCATGTAAGAGGCACATGCTCGTTGTGTCTGAATATGCATAAGTCTTCATCCTCGGGAAATTTGGCCACACAGAGGCTCTGTGGAGTTTCACAGAGGCTCTGTGTCCGATGATCATCTTCAGGTTTGGCTTGAGTTCTCGGGGAATGATCGACAGAAGCTTCGAGTCTTGTGCGGAGAGTCCTTGATGTATCCGGCGGAGGTCTTCTACGATCTTGTTCTTAGCACACTTTTTCAATACTTCTAAGTCTAAGCTATTGGAGCTAACAATCTCCCCCTAAGTATTAAAAAATGAAAACTGATAGAACTAAACTAAAGCTTAGGCTAAAATGAACAAGAGGTGTAAATTTCAACCTCTGTAAAAGAAACATAATCTCATTTAAGTTTTTTTTCCAGAGGCATTACAGAGATGAAAGGAAAGTTACACGATTAAAGGGAAACAAAAATGAATTTCATGTTCTCTTGTCTCCATCCCCATCTTTTCTCTGTCCATGTGTAGAGCTCTGCCAGGTCGAACGGGTGGACAATCCTAAAATCAGCATCTGTAAACTTCATCTTTATCATGTCTTCCCTCAGAACAAAATATTGACAATAATAAAACTCCTTGTGGTCAGTGTTCAGAAGTTTGATTCCCAGAACTTCCTTTATCTTCGAAACTCACCACACCGCTTCTACCTTTTGTTGTTTAGTCTTGAAAAAATCCAATGCCATTTGCTCGATTACATCAGGTTAAAGGGTGGGCTCTAGGATAATGTTGATTCCCACATTGTACAGGTATTTGTAGACGACCTCTTCCATGCTCTCCTTTGGTTTTGGGTGGGGATCAGGTTTCCTAAGTGCATCCATTTCCTTGATGACTTGTGCAACCCTGTCTTATGCGGCTTGAGCAGAGGGATCCAAAAGGGGGTAGGCTGACAGAGGGGGTCAAAAGGCCCAATCTTCTTCTTCAGGTCTGGGGACAATGAAGGCATTTGCCATTAACTTGTTTGGGTTTGGGTTTGGGTTTGGTTTAAGTTTTGGCTCTGTGGATGATTTTATTGGCCCTTTGCCTTTTTCTTCTTCTGTAAGTTTGGCCTTGGGGGTTTCTTCAGTGGATGGTTTGGTTTTTGGGCTATGTGGGGTATGGGTTGATGCTTGTTGAGGTTGAGTTTGGGTTTGTTGAGTTTGTGGTTGTTGTTGTAGATGTTGTTCTTCTGTGGATTTTTCTTTGAGGTCGTTCTTAGTTTTCTGGGGTTTGGAGGCCAAAGATTTGGTCCTTGGTACGGTTTTTGGGTGAATTGGGAGGTTGTTGTTCACGGTTTGGTGTGGGGGAAAGAAAATCTTTATCTTGTGATGTATTGGTTTCCACAGAGGTGGGTATTGCCTCTGTGGTCTTCTGTGAGTTTGATCCTTGGGTTGAGGGAAATCATGGTTAATGGAGTTGGGTTGGTTGAGGTTTCTATAGTATTTGGTTCATTGGCATTCTCCCCCTCATGATGTCCTGATGGTCTAGTCCCATCATCAGAAAGGTCATCATCTTTCTTCTGTGTAAACGCTTCGACTTGGCAAGTGGCTGGGGCTGGCTTCTTCTGCGTCTTTGTTAGGTTCTAGGCAGTAGCTTGAAGCTTATCACAGATAT
The DNA here is from genome assembly GCA_033807775.1 of Saussurea involucrata. NCBI lineage: Eukaryota > Viridiplantae > Streptophyta > Magnoliopsida > Asterales > Asteraceae > Saussurea > Saussurea involucrata. Next base: position 78,419,590 of record CM066325.1, read on the forward strand.
CGTCGCACACACCAAGTACATGTGCGACTTCGGCTTCTGATTTGAATTGAATCAACCTAACGCTGGCTTTAAACTCTTTCACGTATGATGCATTTGCCTCTGTAAATGCCTTTACAAACCCGCATATCTCGTCTATTACCTTTTGACCTATATTGATGATTTGATCTCTGGTGATATAGTTAGTGGGCTTCGGAGGTAGGAGAATGTTGGTCGTTGTTTGTTGAACTTGGTCAATTGCTCTTTTTAGGTCCTCTGTGGTTAATGATGGGGAAGGTTGGTTGGTTTGTTGTTTTGATAGTACTTCTGCGAGAGTTTTTTCCGGTTTAAGCTTTGCGGTGAGGGAATTGATGGCGTTCTGAAGTTCTGTTAGCAGGATGGTGGATGGGCTCTGTGAGGTCTGGCCTTGTAATTCAAAAATCTTTGCAGTGTTAGCTTTGACCTCTGTCGTTATTGTTTCAATTCTTCAGCTCAATGAGGAGATGGCTGAGTTGGTTGAGTCTGCATAAGATTTCACCAAGCTTTTCAACTCGGTAAAGTTGTTGGCCACAGATGTGACAATGGTTTGGAACTTATCCTTTGTCACATATGGACCAGGGGTAACCTCTGGGGGAACACATTCTTCCCCAGAGTGAACCTCTGTTCCTGAGGTGCCCACCTTTGACCCTGTTTTTATGTTGAGGTCAGCGGGACTTCCTTCTTATCCTCGAGGGGAGTCATTAGATGGATCTTTCTCTACAAGAGTTATGTTATCATCCTTACTCTGAGTCAATCCAGAGTTGGGCACAGAGGGGATGACAAGTTGATTTGGAGACTTGTCTAGAGTCTATTCATCGTAGTGCGTGCTAATTCCTTCTGAAGGAATGATGGATGCTAAATCGTGTGTGGGAGAGACAACGGATGCCTCTGTGGGGGAAAGAATCGTGTTCTTGGGCGATTGAACACTTGAATTTTCAATGAATGTGTTCTTTTGAGAAGACACAACCAGAGGTGAGGCTTCCCGGCTAATAATTGGCACAGAGGATGAAAAAGGTTCCTCTGTCCGGTTTGCAAGGGTTGAGTTCGAGTTGTGCAACTCTGCTTCAACATTCTCATTTGCTGCTAGACCAGTGAGAACGGATGGGTGGATAGCACAGGGGGGTGTTTGGGGTATGTGCCAGAGGCATATTTTCGCTCATTCTTCTCCTCCGTTTGTTTTCCTAGGGCTTCTACCTCTTCTGCCCATCTAATTCGACTTGTTTCTGTTAGGGTATTCTATGTAGTTATCAAGCCAAGTTAACTTTGTAATTCATGTTTGACTTCCAAGTAGAGGCATGGACTTGTCATGACCATACTATATAAGGAAGGTTCATTTGTTGTAATAACCAAGTATGTTATTGGTCTAATTAAATCCTTATTATTATGGTTTAAGTAGTTTTATAAGTTAAGGGGTAAGTTTTAATTCTTTTATGGAAGTTTAGGGGTATGTTTTGCCAAATAAGAAAACTATAGGGTTTGTTTGGTCTTTTAGCCAAACCCTTGCAACACCACCTTTTTTATTAAATTAGGAGGAGGTGTCCTCTCTTTAGACATCAGTAGCAAAAATATCAAAACAAAGTGTGTGTGTGTGTGTGTGTGTGTGTGTTGTCGTTAAAAAGACCAAGAGAGAAAGAGAGAGAGAGAGAGAACCGTGAAGGAGAAGGAGAAGTAATCAAGATAGTAAGCTGGAATTAGAGGGTTCAAGCTTGTGAAATCAAAGGTGTGTTTTAGTTAAAATTGCTCTCTTTATGTGTATTAAGTTTATATGAGATTAGAGATGGGTTTTGATGATTTATGGAGGTTTTGGGAAATCTGAATATATGAGTATGTTCAGTTTATAGTCTTAAACATATCTGCATATTTACAGCAACATGCATAGCTTAAAAGATTAGATTTCTGGGTTAAGTATGAACTCAGTTGGTTGAGACATGCATGCATGTCGCAGTAGTTGGTTGCGACATTCATGAGTTTTGCGACATTCATGAGTATCGCAACATTGAGTTGCGACATGCTCATTGGTATCGCAACAGTGGGTTGCGACTTAAGGTATATCGCAGTAGTTGATTGCGATATGGTACTATGTCGCAATAGTTGATTGCGATATGGAGAGATATCGCAGTAGTTGATTGCGATATGGTACTATGTCGAGATAGTTGATTGCGATATGGGTTGTGTATTGCGACATGGGGTTATCACAATAGTTGGTTGCGATATGAGTCGAGGATTTTGGAGATTTTAGAGATTTTAGTCTTTAAAAGAAATATTTGAAATTGGACTGAAAGAATTGGAGTGCTTGGTAATAGCTTGGAAGGATTTTTGGTGATAAGCAAAACAGGTGAGTTTTACTTAAAAATGTTTTAAACTGGAATACATACATGTGTGTATTAGATATGTGATTGATGATGTGTTTATATGCTTATGTTGGAAATATAATATGTTGAAATGTATATTATATTTACATAAGTATTATACGAGAGTATATTGGTCGGGCTTAGGACCGGTGGTGTTGGCTGTAATACTCGTATGGCGGTGTTGGCTGTAATTGTCGTACAGCAGAGTTAATTTATTAGTTGGCTTGCAACCAACTAATATGGCCATGGGAATGAGGAAGGAAAGTACACGAAGCGTGAGTTGTAATTGATATCTGTGATTGTGTTATGTGTATGGGATTTATGTAAATGGTGTCAAACTAATCGGGATTTTCTCACTTAGACCATTAGGTCTAACCCTCATTTTGTTTTAAAATATGTATTCCAGGTCGTGAAGCAAATAAAGACAAGTGATAAGAAAGATCTAGGAATTTCTTTTGAAAGAACCATGAAGCATTTTGTATCTATCATGTTTAGTAGTTATTATGAAAAAGGTTTGTACTGAAAGACTTATTTTGTTAAGCTAAGGGACCGTAAATGAAATATGATGTATCTTTGTGGTGAAATTATGTTATGAAATATGTGTTATTTGTATGATTGGGAAATCCGGGTTGTTACATTTGTTAACTTTGTAAGCTTTTGGTCATTTTGTACTTTCATTTTCAATATATGAATGACATATTTCTCTCTCTAGATTTGCTTCTACATTGTGATCATACTTGCTAGATTTGAGGGAACAACATTTGGTATCAGAGCTATACATAGAATTCAAGCAGATTATACAACATTTTTGAAGACTTCATTGCTGTTCTTGAGGATTTCAGACACTGTTACATAGAAATTTTCAGATTTTTTGTGATTTGGACGTTTTGGAATGAATTTTAGGATCAGTGAACTCGATTCTACTCCTGAACATCTTTGATTCAGGATCCATTACTTAATTCTGTTCAGATTTCAAGAATTTCATGATTCTTGAACTTTATGTTCGAAAAAGTTAGTCTACTGTTTTTGAATCAAAATCTGATATTTTTTGATTAATCACAAGTTAGAATTAACTAAGAAACTGTTTCAAATTGAATTTCGAATCTGTCTGTACAAGAATCATTGAATTTGGCTAAGAATTGAAGAAGTTATGGCAGAAATTGTGATTTTTGGTGAAGTTTTCGGATGTTCTTAAAGTTTTCAGATCATTCATAGAGTTTTCGGTTCATTCATAGAAGTTCTCGGATTGTTCATAAGTTCTTGGATCACTCATCTGGTATTCGGATCCTTAATCTTGTGGTTTTCGGATTGTGTGGGAATTGAAAAGTGTGGAATTCGCATTTCTTTGTACCGAGAAGTTAAGTTTTCGGACTGTGTGTGTACCGAAAAGTGAAGAACTCGGATCCACTTACTCTGAAAAGATCAGAACTCGGATCAATATTCATCCGATAAGTGAAGAATTCGGCTCCGCTTATACCGAGAAGTGAAGATCTCGGATCAAGTTTGTACCGAAAAGTTTTGGTTTTCGGATCCATTTAATCCGAAAAGTTGGGAATTCGGTTCCAGTTTAGTCCGAAAAGTATGCTTAGTTGATCCGAAAAGTTTGGTTCTATACAGTTTGTTCCGAAAAGTTTTTCAAAAGGCAAGAAATTTTAATCAAGATTTTTTCTATGTGTATTTCATACACTTACTGTTTGATTCTCTGAAAGATACAGTATCTAGCAAATTCTTTGAAGATGTCTAGGGATTTGTTAAGCATGGGATCGAAATCGAAGCCTCCAGTTCTCCAAACTGACGAATATCCTCAATGGAAAAAGAGGATGATACAATTCATGAATAATTAGAACAGATATCTCATGAAGTCAATCACCAATGGCCCTCATAGACCATACATCATGACTTATCCTAAAGCGGCTACTGAAACAACTCATGAAATTCCATCAACGAAAATATACATAGAGTATAAGTACTTTAATGAAACTGATAAGGAGTTAATGGCCATAGATGAACAAGCCTTGACATATCTAACCATGGCAATCCCAAATGACATCTACAACCGTGTAGACAGTCGTGATTCGGCCAAGGAAATCTAGGATGAGCTTGAAAGGCAACTTGAAGGATCTCAAAAGTCCTTGAGGACCAAAAGAAATCTAAGTATTAATGCATATGAGGGTTTCAAAGCAAGAGATGGTGAGTCATTGAAGGATTCTTATAACAGATACAACATCATTCTGAATGATCTGAGGAGAAATGCTGTTGACAAGTCAGAATCGGAGATAAATTACAAGTTTGTGAAGAACCTCCTACCTGAATGGAATTCTTATTCCGTGCAACTCCAGATGTCAAGAGAAATGGATGACGAGAAACTTAGTGACATCTACAGTATCCTCAGTCAACATGAGGATAAGGTGAAAGAGTTGAAAGATAAAAATAAGAAGGTGGAAGAATCCCTGGCCTTACTGAGTGAGAACAAGAAAAGTGAGGGGGGGGGGGGGGGTAAAGTCAAAGGCACTTATTTCTGACATTAGCAAAATGATTAAAAGTTCTGATGAGGAAGGAAATGAGAGTTCTGGAGATGATATTTCGGAGTTTGCGGAGAAACTAGCCTTGCTTACCAATAGGTTTCAGAAAAGGTTTGGAAGGAAAAAGTTATATCCTAATAGCAAACCTGAATTCTACAAGGCTGATAAATACAAGAAGTTCGATAAACGGAAGGAAGAGAAAGAAGAGAGTGAGGATGAAAAGGAAGAGAGAAAGCAGAAAGAAGAGAAGAAAGAAAGAGATGAAAAGAGCTGTTATAATTGCGGAAAGCCTGGTCACTTTGCTAGAGAGTGTAAACATAAGAATGTGAAGAATTTTGAATACTATCAGAGAAAAGCACATCTAGCAAAGGCAAAGGAAGGTGGAAAACATTCTAGCTGTAGACGAGATTTGGCTAGAAGACTCCTCAGATGAAGAAGAAGCTCACTTTACAGAAGTAAAGTATAGCTTGATGGCTAACATTGATGAGGACGATCAGGATTCCGAGGTACAATCTCTTAACTCTTTTGACGATTGTGATAATGATGCTCAAACTGAATATTCTTAAAATGAAGAAATGTTGAACTTGATATCTGAACTGGACAAAATGAAAAAGGAATTTGACAAGGCTCAAAAGAATTTTAATATTGAAAAAGGTTCATTGTTGAGATATCAAGACGAAGCACTTCTTTATAAATGTTTGGCCGAAGATAGAGAAAAAGAAAAAAAAGTTATTAAGATTAAAAATAAAGAACTTGAATAAAAAATTTCTGAGTTGAAGAAGGAGATGAGAATTACAAGTGATGAAAACTTAGACTTAAAATTCAAACTTAAAGTTATTTCTGATGAAAGAACTGAAGCTTATGCTAAGATCAAACAATTAGAAGATTTGAATTTTAAAAGGGGTCAAACTGAGCAAACTCTGAAATTATTAACTACCAACCCAAAAGATACAAGATTTTATAATCTAAAAATGGGGCTAGGTATGTCTGATATTGAGGTATTAAAGAAAGCACCTGAAAATCTTTATACAGTTGAAAATTTGGGTGAAGGTTTAAATGAAACTATTTCAAAAGAAATACCTCCAATATCATAAATTTTCACAAAATCTGAATGTTCAACTCCCAATTTCTGATAAAGAGAATGATAAGAAAGAGAAAGGTTCTAATGAAAAGCCTAGATTCAACACAACAAATTTTAAATATGATGAATTGAATTCTAGTTATAAAACCAAAAAGGTTGAATTAACTGATTTCAATTTATTGTTTTCAAAAGAATCTGAGGTTAACAATTCAAATGTTAAAAATGAAGAACCTATCTCGGACAAATCTGAATCTTTTGATGAAAAGAAGTCTGAAATAAAAGATGATTCTGTTAAAAACGAGTTTGTTCAAGAGGCTACTTCTGAATTTCCTGATCTTGATTCTGCATTGATTAAAATAGTTGACTTAGAAAATCACATTTCTTAGTTAAAATTGCAATTTGAAAAATTAAAGGATGATAATGAAAATATTGGGATGGATTTGCATCATAGTCTAAAAGTCAATCTTGATCTTTGGATTGAGATTCGACGTCTTGAATCCCAAATATCTGAATTATCAAAATCTAAGGATTCAAATGCAAAAGAAAATTCTTCAAATCAATGTAAATGCAAAGATCAGAATAAATCTTCAAGTTCGGTTGATGCTAAAGTAAAAATTTTCTTTCAAAGAAATCAACTTTAAAACAAAAGATCCAGTTTCAAACGATAAATCATCATTTGTGTGTTTTGATAATTCATTATTTGAATCTAGTTCAGACACAAATGAAAAAGAACACAACATTTTTGAAAAAGGAGAGTCATCTGGTACCAAATCTGATTTGTGTCCAAATGAATCTCCTAATTCTAAATGTTCTAACAACTCTTCTTCCTCATTCTTAGAAGTGGATGAGGAATAGCTCTTGGATATGAAGAAGAATAATGACTCTAGCAGGAATAGAAATTTTAACGTTGAGAAATGTATTCCTTTAAATAAAAATTGTACGCATTCATGTAATGTCTACGATGAAAGTGTCAATAAAAATTCAGAGATTTCAGGTTTAAAACTGTTGACACAAGCAAAAAGATGAATACATTGTACTCACTGTTGGGACAACTATTTAATGTTAAATCGCAAAGCTTCTAAGGACAAAAAGTTTAAAAATGTTAATACTTCGAATTCTTCTTCTAAATCTTCAGCTAATCATTCAGCCAAAATGTTTGGTTTTTGGATAAATAAGAAAAAATAAGAAGAAAGAAATTAAATCAGTTGAGGTGAATATGGTTTGGAAATGGATTCCTAAAGATCAAATTAACAAACCAACTTCACAAAAAGAACTCACTTTTAAAGGAAAAATCCAAGGTTCTTCAACTGAGATTAATAAACTGATATGTACTAACAAGAAAGGACCCATACTGATATGGGTACCTAAGATGAAGTAATTTGTTATTTTCAGGACCGTCATGTGTGGGTCATAGATTCAGGAGCTTCGAGACACATGACGGGGTACAAGCACTTATTGCACGACTTTACGGTACATCCTGACCGATCGGTTGGATTTGGGAATAATTCTAAAGGATATGTTCGACGTTACGAAACGTTAAACCATAACTCAATTTATGTGGAAAAGGTCTTGTATGTGGAGGGTTTAGAACATAACCTATTTAGCATTAGTTAGTTTTGTGATAAGGACTGTGATGTAATCTTCAACAAAAGATTTTGTCGAGTTCTGGACAAAAAAGGCTCAGAAATCTTCAGAGCAAACCGATGCGGAGATCTCTACATAACCGACTTTGCTACCTTGGTTGCTTCGAAACAAGTTTGTCTCGTTTCAAAGGCATCCTTAGAAGAATGTTGGTTGTGGCACAGAAGATTATCTCATCAGAACTTCCGAAGCATCAACAAACTGAGGATTGATGGACTGGTTTTGGGACTACCAGATTTAATGATCGACAAAGTATCAGTATGTCCGGCTTGTGAAATGGGGAAAATGAAACATGTTTCTCACAAGTCTAAAACTCAGTCCAACTGCAACAATGTTATGGAGCTTATTCATATGGATCTTTGTGGCCCAATGAGAACTTAATCAATAGGTGGAAAGGAATATATCTTGGTTATGATTGATGAGTACTCGCGTTACACTTGGTTGGAGTTTCTAAGTCTCAAGTCCGAAGCGCCAGACCTGATCATCAAATTCATCAAGAAGATACAGATTCTTCTACAACGTTTAGTTCAAAAGATAAGGAGCAACAACGGAACAGAATTCAAGAATGCCACTTTACAGTCATTTATTGATTCAGTTGGGATTTCGCATAAATTTTCTTGTGCCAATGACTCCTCAACAAAATGGAGTGGTTAAAAGGAAGAACATAACGCTCGTAGAGGGAACTCGAACTATGCTTGCTTATTCGGGACTTCCACCAAGCATGTGGGCTGAAGCAGTGTCAACGAAATGCTTCACACAAAACAGGACAATTATAAACAAACGTTTAAATAAAACTGCATATGAGATTATTAATAATCGCAAACCTAATATAATTTTTTTGCGTGTACTTGGTTGCAGAAGTTTTGTGCTCAAAGACACACAAAATCTTACAAAATTTCAAGTCAAAGCTGACGAAGGAGTCTTTATCGGTTATTCCTTGACATCCAAAGCGTATAGGATCTACAATAAACGGACGAAATCGGTCATCGAAACCATAAATGTGACATTTGACGAGAATGTTATTTTGACTTCTGGACAACACAGTTCAGGACTCAGACTACAACCGAAAGCTTCCACTCAACAAGGAGTAGAACCTGAGCTACAACAGTTTTCTATTTCTGTTTTAAATAATAATAATAATTCTGGTTTAGATTTGCTATTCTTTGATGCGTTTATGGATATCTCTGCAGATATGGAATCACCTTCTATATCCGTAAATTCAAACATACCACAGATGAATGTTGATATCTCTGGTCCTTCTGAAGGGAACGGTGCCACTACATCAAGTGCTACAGACGTACATCCGACTGAGTCTACACCTGTTATAGTTTCTGAACCAGCCTTATCCAAATGAAGACCCGGTTTCTAAGAAAACATCACCGGATGTCTCTACGCCTGAATCAATAGCACCTGAAGCTGATCTGCCAACACCGACTTAAATTCCTTCAGCTGAATCGACAGAAGATATACTTGCGGTCATAGATGAAAATGATGCTTCCAACACTCGTGCCGATATTCCGACTCTCCCGAGCACACTCAAATGGACAAAGGTACATCCTCCTGCTAATATAATTGGTGACATCAAAGACGGTGTAAAGACAAGATCTGCTACATCTAACGAATGTTTACATGTAAACTTTTTGAGCTCTCTAGAACCCAAGAAAGCATCTGAAGCATTACTAGATCCAGACTGGATTAATGCGATGCAAGAAGAGTTGAATGAATTCAAGCGCAACAAGGTATGGCGTTTGATGAAGCGTCCTAAGGACAAGACCATCATCGGTACAAAATGGGTCTTTAGGAACAAGAAGGATGAAGCGGGAATAATTGTTAGAAATAAAGCCAGATTGGTCGCAAAAGGTTACAATCAGCAATAAGACATCGATTATGACGAAACCTACACACTGGTGGCACGGATTGAAGCCATTAGGATTTTTCTTGCATATGACGCTTACAAAAACCTGAAGGTCTTACAGATGGATGTGAAGTCGGCATTTCTAAATGGGGTCCTTCATGAAGAAGTGTATGTAAGTCAGCCCAAAGGCTTTGTAGATCCAAAGTACCCAAACCATGTCTATATATTGGACAAAGCTCTCTACAGACTTAAACAAGCTCCATGGGCATGGTATGAAACTCTAACAATTCACTTGCTTGATTCCGGCTTCACTAAAGGTATAATCGACACAACTCTTTTTCTCAAAAAGGAAGATGATGATCTGATTCTAGTGCAAATATATATTGATGATATTATATTTGGGTCTACGAATCCTAAGATGTGTATTGATTTTGAAAACGTCATGAAAAGCCGTTTTCAAATGAGTATGATGGGGGAATTAATTTTTTTCTTGGCTTATAAGAAAACAATCAAACGAGGGCATTTTTATAAATCAATCAAACTATATAAATGACATGCTCAAAAAGTTTTATTTAAATTCTACCTTCGTCATGAAAACACCAATGGCTATTGGTCGGCTTTTGGACGCTGATTTATCTGGTAAATCAGTTGATCAAAAGGTATACCGTAGCATGATTGGATCTTTACTATATCTTACGGCGAGTAGACCGGATATAATGTTTGCAACATCATTTTGTGCTAGATTCCAAGCTAATCCTAAGGAATCACGTCTTATTGTTGTTAAACGGATCCTTCGGTATCTCAAAGGCACAAGAAATTTGGGCCTTTGGTATCCAAAGGATTCGGGGTTTGAGCTGATTGCTTTCACAGATGCAGATCATGCAGGAAATAGGTTGGACAGGAAAAGAACATTTGGTGCATGCCAATTCGTAGGGGATAAACTAGTGAGTTGGTCTTCTAAGAAGCAGAATTGCGTGTCAACATCTACTGCGGAAGCAGAATACGTTGCTACAGCTAGTTGTTGCTCTCAAGTGTTGTGGATGAAGACTCAGCTAAAAGACTATGGATATGTCATCAACAAGATCTCAATCTATTGCGACTCCAAGAGTGCAATAGCAATAACGACAAATCATGTTCAACATTCCAAAACAAAGCACATTGATGTCAGGTACCATTTCATAAAAGATCATGTGGAAAAAGGAACCATTTAAATGCATTGTGTACCTAGTGAACTAGAACTTGCTGATTTATTCACAAAACCGTTAGATGAAAAAGGTTTAATTTCTTAATCAGCAAACTAGGAATGTTAAACAGTTAGGCATTTTTCTGATTTCTTTCACACATTGAGGGGGAGCATGTGTGTTTGTTTATTTAATTATATTCTATTTTTGAGGGGGAGTGTGGATATCTAACAGAGATACAACTAACAATGCTGGACTCATGTTCAATGAGTACCAAGATTTTTTCATCTGTACTTGCAGATTTATCTGAAGTTGAGTCAACTGGATATGCATCTTTCAAGGGGGAGTAAGATGGCATAAGTCTTTCATCATCCTTTCAAGCATTCAACCTTCAATCTTCGATTGCTTCTTCATCAGCTCAAATGGCAAACCAAGAAGAGCAGACCAGAGTTCAGGGTTTTGGTGACCATGTGCCAATCATTCCCGAGGCAACACCCGACATTCTATTACCTTCAACAAGATCTGTTCATCCATCTTATACTGGAGGCAATCCCGATCATGCCATTATCCATCCATCCAACTACGTTGACATCAAGTTCAACAATCATCATGTTGAAATTGACCATATCAACATCCATCCGTTGGTGAAAGAAGTGTTGCGGAATGATCCTTTAGCATACGCATTGACTCATACAGTCAATATGCCTATGTTGTATTTGCAACAAGCGTGGAAGACGATCACACCCACAATTGAGAACAGAAGACCAATTTTCCAAATCCAGATTAATGAATTTGTGACAAAGCTAGACTATCATAGATTGAGGCTCGTACTGAAAGTGCCTGAGTCTACATCAAGACCAGGAAAGACTGAATTTGATGCATACCCATCAGAATCTGAAGTGTTTGAACCAGATCAAGGCTATGGGATATACGGGTGAACTGAACCAGATTAAAGATTAAAGATTTCTACTAGGAAAGACTGAATTTGATGCATACTATCTTCTCTGTGATCAACTGATGCTTAACATCAAAGCATTCCGGAACCGACAGTGCCAATATTGGAATCCTAAAGTTGTTTCATGCGGTGGTGTATGATCTACATGTAGATTATGCAACCATCTTCTGGCATGAACTGCAAGAGAAAGTGGAAGAGAGGAAGAAAAACAAGGGCAAGTCATATATTCCATATGTGAGGTTTCTATAACTCATTGTACACAGTATGATGCGCTTCAATAAAGATATCCTGAGAAGAGTCAACCATCCTTCACTACCTGAGAAATCAATGAGGTATCTCCAACAGCTAAAGAAGCAATTCACTTATGAGATGCCATTACCGAAAGGGTTTCTCAGATACGCGAATCAGTACGCTGAGTGCATAGTAGATTATAGAGAGTCTATGGTCCGGCTAGAACCGACGGGACCTACCCCAGACTCAACCCCTAGGAGAGAGGCGTCTGTGAGGGTTTAGGATGCAAGGGCTACTAAACGGGGAGCGTAGAGGGAAAATTCTGATAGGGGGACTGGTGGGGGTCAGCAATCCGTATCTGAAGGTACACGGTTGTCGTCTCTGGACATACAATTAGACAACCGTGTAGTCAAAACCACCAAGGACTTGATTCCCAGACATGTTGGGACAACTGCTTCGGCTGGGGTTCTTGGACCATCTGATGATGATTCAGATTCTGACAATGCGTCTGATTCTACTGTGGAACAGGGAAATCAAGGTGATAATGATGACAATGATGATGATGATCAAGATGGTGCTGATAATGAGAATGTCTTTGAGAATGTAGCTGATATTATGACTTTTCCACGTATGATTTCATCTGCTGATATTGGTTTGGAAGATATTCATATTGATGATCTGCCGGAAACGACTTATCTTGATGATGAGACCGTGGGAGTTATAAGGAGAGCCGAAGGAGCTTTAGTTGAAAATATATGTAAGTCTGCGAGAGAAATTGTAGAAAAAAAATGATGCGAGGGTGAGTGAAATCATAACCTACTATTCCAGACGGGCAGCCACATCCACCACCAGATCTCATGTGTTGGGATCGGGTGTTGAAAAAGACGTTAGTAGCCCACTAACGCATTTGCACACCCAAGCTAGCCATTCGACTTCCTCTCAATAGGAAGTCATCTCATCTTCTCACGAGGCTATAGCACATACTCTATCCTTCTCTTACTCGGAGAGTTCGGATATTGAAACAGAGAGACTTCCCCCCCGGTCCTCAAGCTTCATTCCTGCACAGTCATTGAGTTTAGATCCTACTGCAGAAATATTATGTTCTTTGGCAAGGACACTACCAGTGATTGGAACATCTGATGGGAGTCTTAGTGCCCCATTCGGAACACTCGGAGTAATTCCTACTATAGGATTACGAGGACTGAGTGGAAGTCCTACCAGCGCTAATATCATGCCAATGCTGAACATAGGCCACACAGTTGAATCAACTGTTGTGACAACAGATAACCTATGTGGTTCCGGTGGTGATCTCCCAGCATTTGTGACAAGGAAAGAGCTCGACGGCGCCTTAAAGGATGTTGAGGAAACTTTGATCAAGGAGATACATGGGGTCAAATACTTGTTGAAAGGGAAAGGGCCGATGATTGAAGAGCCCGAATTTCCTCTACATCCACCTCATGTTACACAAACTCAAGTGCCTCAAGCAGATCAATCCATTGATGAGCTGAAAGATCTTCTATATGCCAAACTCTTATTCATAAGCCCAGATAACCCACAAAACAAAACCCTTATGACTTTGCTTGAAAACTTTCAGCCCCGACCTCAACCACCTCCATCTACACCTAGTACTGTTACATCCATGGATTTTAATTCTTTCAAGTCAGAGGTTGTGTAGAACCTAAGCGACATGAAGAAAACTATGGATGAATTGGCAAAGCAAGTGGCTATTCTGAATCAAAATTGCAAAGCATAGGCACAGGGTGTTAAGAGAAGACATGATCAGGATCCTGATGATCATGATCATGAGGGGGAGAGGAGCAAGAAACTGAGAAATGATTCAGAGACTCCAAGTCTGGGTAAAACTATGTCCACTACTGAAGTAATTCAGATGTTTGAATCTAGAGCTATGGGTGAAGAGAGTGGAAAGCAGATTGTTTTGTATGTGGATCCTAATGTGGAATCGGCGGTTGAAAAGCCCGAGGTAAATGAGGAGGAGATTAGGGAGGTTGTTGATAATTTTGTGGAAATTGTGGAGATTGTTGATATAAGTTCAGATGATGAGAATGATGAAGGAGGAAATGAATATGACAAGTTTTGGAAAATCAAGGAAGAGACAGAAAATGTGTTGATGATTACTGATAGATCAATAGATCAAGATATAGAGTTCAGTACGGATGAAGTAGACTTTCTGACACAGATTTTTGGGCCAAGTGCATCTGAAGACATAGTTGTTAGCCCCATACACTCACCTGAACCTATATCGAGTACCTTGATTCCATCTCAACCTGAAACTACAACTCTAACTGTTAACCTTAGCCAACCAAGCACAACTCAAACCAAAATCCCATCTCCTGAATACATTCATATTCATCATGATTCTCCACCAACCTCTGCGCCATTCTTTGAAGATTCCAAACCTGAAATATCTGAACTACCTTTTGTACCACCTGTTAACCCTTCATCTAACCAAGCTGGTCCTTCTAATCCTTCAACATCCAACCAACCAGGTCCTTCTACTTCCAGAAACAAAAGGCTGTCTGAACTGGAAGAGAGACAAAGAACCTTACATCAGAGAACACCTTTATTGTAGGAGTCTGAAAGAAGATTGTTTGTTCATCGTATCATAAGGTTGAATCCCTATGTTGTGTTGGGGATTAGTGATCAATCTGAGGCATATAAGTTTGAATATATCTACTTTTTGAGGGCTAAATGTTAGAAAGAAAGATTTGTGAAAAGCAGGATGTTGATTGTTACAATCAAGGCGGTGACAGCAAATCTGTTTTACAAGATGTGGTATCCGGCCTTTGTTGTTCAGAGGCAAGACTGCAAAGATTACTCGTTCACCGAAGTTGATTTTTGTCACTTAACAATTGAAGACTTTGAAACCATGTAGCATTACTTCAGAGATCTTCAAATCAGAAAAGAGAATGTGATCTTAGCCCTAAATGCCATAAAGAGATTTTTGAGGAGGCACATCCTGTACACTCAGTGCCATGACATCTAAATGGGAATGGAGAGTGATCAACCGATGGTGAAGTTGATAAGGCCCAATCAGATGATAAATGGCTTGGAGAATATGCCATTATATGTGGTGATCAGAGATCCTGAGTTTGGTGTTGTATACAGAAATGAAAGAGGAGAGAAGAGATTTCTCAGATTCAGCGAGATTGCATGTTATTCAGATGGAACATTAAAAGTGTTGTTACTTCAGTTGCAAGATCATTTGAAGAACAATGATAGAGAAAGAGGAGATACATGGATGCCTTCTCTTGCAAGATCTTTGGTGGTCAGAGCTATCAACGAGATAAATGATAGAATCTCCTTCAGAAGTGCTATGCGGCGAATAGAGACTTATTTGGGAGTTCAAAGAAGGAGACGACCATTTTTTCCTTGATAACTAAGTGGGAGAATGTTAGGGTATTCTATGTAGTTATCAAGCCAAGTTAACTTTGTAATTCATGTTTGACTTCCAAGTAGAGGCATGGACTTGTCATGACCCTACTATATAAGGAAGGTTCATTTGTTAACTTTGTAAGCTTTTGGTCATTTTGTACTTTCACTTTCAATATATGAATGACATATTTCTCTCTCTAGATTTGCTTCTACATTGTGATCATACTTGCTAGATTTGAGGGAACAACAACTTCCTCTGCAGTGTCTACGTCTATATCTAAGTCATCAGCAACTTCTGTGACCCTGGGCTCTCTGCGCCATCATCTGGGTATCTAAGGTTCCATCCTGAGGTATCAAGGGAGTCATTTAATCCTGCTCCCTCTAGGAAAGTATTGAAGGACACTAGGTCCTCTTCTGGTTGATTTTCCTTTGCTTAGGCATTTTGAGGAATGGCAGATGTTTGAGGAATGTTATCTTAGGGTTCTGCATCATGGATAGGGGTTGGGGCTCTTTCTTCTGTGGCTAGAGGTTCCTCTTCCTCTTGAATTGTTTGCATAGGTGATTTTGACTTCTTTTTAGATTTCCTCCTTTTAGGTTTAGAAGCGCCTTCCTCTGTGCACTTAGACTTTCTTTTCTTTCTCTTTTCCTTGGGGGCTTCTGTTGTTTGGGTGTCAGTGGGGTTGGTTAGGGGTACTTCTGTGGATTTGAGTGGTTGATTTTGTGGTTCTTCAGGTTGTTCAGTTGTTTGGTTCTCAGGGTTTTGATCTTCTGCCGTGTTAGCAGGCTTGGTTTTTCTCTTCTTTGTCTTATTCATTTGTGGGGAGGGCTCTATGGTCTGAGGGATTGTTTCTTTTTCAACCCGATGACTGGCTGAGGCTCCTTCTGTGCATAATCTATACTTTTCTAGCGCAACTCTCCACTCCTCCTCACTCATTCGCTCTACTACCTCTGTCCCTATAGGCACACCTATGCATGGTGGGGTATCAGGACTCGGTTTGGGAGTCCTGAATGCATGCTTATTCTCCTCTACTAACTAACTATCACTCACATACTCTAACATTTTTTCGGATAGAGGACGGCAGAAGGTGTATCCTTTGGGGTGGTTGGTTGGTTTCATTGTGGTCAGATGATAGGTTTTTACTGTTGGACATTCAAAGCTCCATCCTTCTTTTTCTAGCAGAGGTTCCAAAAATATACTGATTAGTCTTTGAAATTGCAGAGATGGCAGAGGGGTTCCAGCAGAATGTAGGCCTTTCTTCTTATACACTGCAGAGGCCATCTCCTGCAGTATGAGTCTTGTGAAATCTAGAAGAAGATCAAAGTACACCCCATACATGATCGAAAGTCTTTGGTGAGAGTTTTGGTCAGGGATTCCGGTTTTTTCAGTCAGGCATCTGTTTAGAATACTGAAGAGGACATTCTAAATTGGGGAAAGTTTGTTCCTTCTGATGTCTGTCCTCTTCGACAGAGGCTCGTTGTAGCCTAGCATCATTACAAACTCTACCAGTTCTTGATCTGTAGGCTCTGCGGCATATCTTTTGATTCCCAGAAGACTTCTGGTAGGGAGGTCAAATATTTAGGAAATTATTGCTCTATTTATGCCAATGGTTAGGTTTTCTGAGTTATCAGGTTTGGACATATACCCTTCCACAAACTTAAGTTCTTCATCGAACTTGGAGCTCTGCCAAAATTGGTGAACATACCTACTGGGTATCTTTTTGACATTCAAGGTAAGGATCTTGTTCAGTGGGTGATTTGCAAAAGGTTTATGATGGGGGCATGTTTTTGTCCAAAAATATCAGGGTTTAGAACCACATAGTGGTTGTTTGGTTTCAAGGTAAGGAGGTTTTGGTACCAGTTTTGGTTGATGAAGTCTTGGAGGTTTGTTAATGGAAGATGGTTGATGGATCCTTCACTATCAGAGTGGACTTGGTTCACATCCTTGAAAGGAATGGGGTTTTCAGATTTGTTGGAGGTTGCAGGTGACACAATTTTTGTTCTTGAGAAGATTTGAAGCAAAAAGATGAAGTTTAAGGTCTGAGAGAAAGAAAGTTGTAGTTTTCGCCGGAGTTCTTAAGAGAGAAAGAAGAGTGAAAAGGTTAAAGAGAAGGGTAAAAAGGATTTTTATAAAGGGTTAATGGGAGGTAGAAGTTAATTTACATAACTTTTGGAATTCGTACTAAAGTAGTGGGTCATTTTAAAACGTTTCAAAAACGACGGTACAGAACACACCCAATAAGAGAATGCCACGTGGTTTTTGGCGGTTCTGAGTGAAGAGACGTGCGCTCCGATCCCCGCCCATACACGTGAAGTTTGCTAAACCCAAATGCCTGTCCTTCACAAAAGAACCCGCACCCCATAAGTCACTTCACAAACACATAAGTGTGAAAATGACATAAGCTCTGTGGTGGAATGAGCTTCTGTGTAATGGGGCCAGCATTATCTCGTACAAGATTACACCTTTTATTTACCTAAATCATTTGAAAATCGATGAGATGGTCGAGAAATTTTTCTTTAAGAAGCTTGTGGTCTTAGAGACTTCTGTGGCACAGAGGCTCTTTGACCAAAAATTTATAATTGAGGAAAGAGCTCAAAAGTTTTTGACCAAACAAAGTTTTGATATGTTTAAATAGGTACATTGGGACATATTTTGAAAGTTATGTCTGAGAAAAGTGTTTTTGAAATTTGGTTTGTGCGGTATACTTGCAAAAAATGACTTTATTCTTTCTGCATATTCACCTTCTTCAACATTTGTTCGAACAAAGAGCATCTCTTGCTCCCCTTAAGAGAACATCTTCTGTAGTCCTTGTCAAGGCTAACTTCTGCTCCCCGTTGATCTATGCTTGGGTCAGATGTAATACGTAATACACAAGACATTGATCAACTAATCCTAATAGATTCCGTAACAAGGGCCAGAGGCTCTGTGCATTGTCACAGAAGCTCTGTGGAAGTGAAAAACTTTACAAAGAAAAGATTGTACATACTGAAATAAAGCAAATACATATTTACAAGAGAAACTCTGTACACACATGTAGAGGTTCTGTGGGTCAATCCATGGTCAACATACCCAACTTGCCAACCAAAAATAAGAATCTTCTTTCATCTAAGGCTTTGGTGGAAAGGTCAGCAAGTTGATACTCTGTGGGCACAAAATACATGTCAATTGTACCTTGTTCGACATGATGCTTCCGAAAGTGGTACCTTCTGTCGATATGCTTTGTTTTTTAGTGCTGTACTGGATTGGCAGAGATGGCAATGGCACTTTTTGAGTCACAGAGGATGGGTATCTTTTCGATATCTAGACCATAGTCTCTGAGCTGAGTTCTCATCCATAGAACTTGTGAGCAACAACTCCCAACAACAACATATTTTGCTTTTGCCGTAGATGTAGACACATAATTTTGTTTCTTGGATGTCCAGCTTACTAGTTTTCCTCCTAGAAATTGACAACTTCCAGAGGTACTTTTCCTGTCTAGTTTGCATCCTCTATAACCTGAGTCTTTATAAGCCGTTAGATCAAAGCCAGAGTTCCTTGGATACCAGAGACCAAGATTTTGGGTTCCTTTGAGTATCTAAAGATCCTCTTTACAGCATAAAGATGAGATTCCTTGGGGTTAGCTTGATACATTGCACAGAGACATGTGGCATACATAATATATAGTCTACTGACAGTTAAGTGTAAAAGAGACCCTATCATACCTCTGTAGAGTTTGCACTCGATAGATTTTGCCCTCTGAATCTAAGTGTAACTTAGATACAGTGGCCATAGGGGTTTTCATCACAGAAGAGTCAAAGAGTTTAAATTTTGACAAAATGTAAGAGACATTTTTGATTGATTTATAAAAATACCCTTTGTTGTTTGTTTGACCTGAAGCCCCAGGAAGAAGTTTAATTCTCCCATCATGCTCATTTCGAACTCACTCTTTGTTAGAGCATTATTGTATTCAAGATTTATTGTTAAAGTCTTGTAATGGTCAAACAATGTAAAAGTCAAAGATAGTCAAAGTCAAAGTAGCTTTAATTGAAAAGTCAAAGTAGATTAGATTTAATGCTTTGTAATCCTAGGTATAAATAGGATTAGTTAGCTTAGATGTTAAGCAGTCTTCATGAGTTTTTTTAAACTTCTTACAGTATTCTTCATTTGTAGAACCAAATATGATGTCATCCACATATATTTGTACAAGTCAAATCTCTTTTTTTTGTAAAACAAAGTAGTATTTGTTGTACCTGTTTTGAAATGATTGGTTAGCAAGAAAATCGAGAGTCGTTTATACCAAGCTCTGGGGGCTGTTTGAGTCCATAGAGGGCTTTATCCAGAAAATAGACATGATTTGGGTACTTGGAACTCTCGAATCCTGGTGGTTGTTGGACGTATACTTCTTTTTGTATTTGATCATTGAGGAAGGTAGATTTCATTTCCATCTGGTACACCTTAAAACCTCTGTGGGCTGCAAAGGTCAAAAATATCCTGATGGCCTCCAAGCGTGCGACAGGGGCTAAGGTTTCTTCATAATCTGTTCCTTCCTCTTGGCAATATCCCTTAGCCACCAATCTTTCCTTACTTCTAATGACCACTCCATCTTCATCCTACTTGTTTCTGAAAACCCATTTGGTCCATATTGCAGTTTTGACTTTTAGTAGAGGTACTAGGGACCAAACTTTATTGCGCTCAAATTGTAAAAGCTCCTCTTGCATAGCTTCTACCCAATTTGGATCTTCTAGGGCTTCAGAAATCTTCTTTGGTTCGATCACACTGATAAAATTTGTGAAGAAACAAAAATTGGCAGTAGTTGATCGAGTTTTTACTTTGGCAGAAGGATCTCCAATGATTTTGCTCTGTGGATGACTCTTCATCCACTTTGTCATTCGAGGAAGATGGTCATTAGCAGCATCAAGTTCTACTTCTATGGGTAGAATTGTTAAATCATGTATTGCTTCTGTAGAAGGCATGCCATTTGTGTTCATCATGGGAGTTGATGTTTTGGTTTGAGTTGGAGTAGAAACCTCTGTAGTGATTGGAGTTGAGTTCTCATCGTGCTCGGGTGTTGAATCCTCTGTGGTCACAGATGTTGGATTTTCTGCTTGCTCTGGAGTGGTATCCTTATCATTATATGTTGCATCTTTTTCATGCTCTCCCTCAATTGTTTGACCTGCACATGTGGTGGAAGAGGGTGAAGTATTAGAAGGACCAGTAAGAGATAAACCTTGAGGTGCTTGGTCCACAAAGATTTAGACTCTAGAGGCTCTGTGACCATTTACAGAGGGCCCATTATCATCATCAAACATATTCTCGAACAAGATATTTATTTCTTCTTCCAGAGAGAGTGATGCGCCAGAGGCTTGCTTCTTTAGTCCGAGTTCTGAGCTGATTTGCTCAGACGTCTTGTGAAATGATTCATCAAAAGAAACACTGATACTTTCCACTATTGTTCTTGTTTTTAGGACATAAACTCTGTAAGCTTTGGAAGTCGATGAGTATCAAATGAATTTTCCCTCATCGGCTTTTCTATCGATCTTTCCCAACTGTTCTCTATCGTTCAGAACAAAACATCTGCAACCGAACAGTTGAAAGAATTTGATGTTGCGTTTTCTCTGGTTTATCAAATGATGTGGGGTTTTCGTGTGTCTTTTTACAATCAACGATCGATTATGAGTGAAGCATGCGGTTGAGATTGCTTTTGCCCAAAAGGAAGTCGGTAATCCTGATGTAGTGAGCATGGTTCTGGCGTCTTCCATGAGCGTTTGGTTTCTTCTTTCGACAATGCCATTTTGCTGTGGAGTTCGTGCGGAAGAGAAGTTCTGTGAAATTCCTTCTTCTGTGAGGTATGCTTCTATGGTTGAGTTTTTAAACTCTATGCCATTGTCGCTCCTTAACTTATGTACCTTACACTCAAACATAACCTGAATTTTTTTCATAAGATTGATTAAAATTTGGGGAACATCTGACTTATTTCGAACAAATTCAACCTAAGTATATCTTGAGAATTCATCAATTAAGACAAATATATACTTTTTGCCTCCTAAGCTCTGTTCTGAAATAGGACCGCAGAGGTCAACATAAAGCATGTACAGAGGCTTAGTGCAAGACACATTTGACATGGTCTTATTATGGGAAGCTCTTTTAAGTTTGCCCGTCTCACAAGCAGGACAGAGATGATCTTTGTCGAACTTTACATTTGGTAGAACACTTACCAGGTTTAGCTTCACAAGTTTATCAAGTGTATGAAAATTTAAATGAGAAAACCTGTTGTGCCAGAGTCATGCCTCTTCGTTCTTGTTTGACACAAGACATAGCTTTTCATTTTTGCTTTTAGCCTTAAAATTTATGAGGTACATATCACCTCTTCTTTCGGCTCTTAACAACTCTATGTCCGTATCATCTCCTAGTAGAGAGCAATATGTTCTTTTGAATTTTACATCAAAGCCAGTGTCACAGAGTTGGCTAACACTAAGCAAATTGTGCTTGAGGCCATCCACATATGCAACTTTGGACACTTTTACATTTTCTTTGGCAATGACTCCACAGCCTCTTATGAATCATTTCTTGTTATCTCCAAAGGTTACTGAACCTCATCCAAGTTTTTTCTTGTATGAGGAGAGTAGACCTCTATCGCCAGACATTTGCTTAGAGCACCCAGAGTCTAGGTACCATATAGGCATATACTGCTTCTGTAACACATTCAGAGAGATTTAGGTACCCATTTCCAAATGGGTCCACTTTTGTTAGGAGTCTTAGAGGTTGCCTTAGCATCCTTTGGTTTGGCTTAAACTTCTTTCACAGAAGAACCATTTTTTTTCTTCTGACCCTTGAATTTAGTATAATTGGCTTTGGGTCTAGAGAGGAAACAGTGTGGACCAGAGAAATGAGTTTTTAACTGGAACATAAGCTCAAAACAATTACAATAATGAACATTAGATTAAACTTGCTTAAACATCTCATTAAAATCATGAAAAATGGGTACAAAGGCTTTATTAGAGTAATCTGTCCTAGCATCAGACTTCTTTTTACAGAAAAACCTATCTAGCCTAGATTTATTTTCACAAAATCTTCTCTCTAGAAGAGCCTTCTGAGAATTTGTTATGATTTGGCCTACAAGAATTTGAAGCTTTGGGATTCTGAGAGGACATTGCCTTTTGTTTCTTAATTCTCTCAAGTTCAAGAGATGTCTTTGCCTGTATGCACATGTCTATGAAATCAGGGCAAATAGTTATTCTTGCATTGGTTTCCTTAGGAGGAATTTTTCTGTTAAGAATGCCATAAAGAAGGTTTGTTCCCTCTAGTTTGCAAGAAACTATCTCTGATTCAACAGAATCAGTCTTTGTTGCGACAGAGGTTGAGTTATCCTGTTTGTGTCAGAGGTTGAGTTATCCTGAATTGCGACAAAGGTTGAGTCAAGAAAATCTCTGTTTGTGTCAGAGGCCTGATTGTATGGACATGTACTACATTCATTTCCATCTTTGTCCTTTAAAAGATTTATATCTTTTGAAATGCAAGGGACAATATTGGGTTTTGCAAGAGAATTGCACTGATCCAGAGTTTTCAATAAATCCTTCTCAAAGAGGTTTTGTACGACATATGTTGTTTCAATATTATCAAAGAAGCACTTTTCAAAGATTTCTCTTAGATCATTTTCAAAGAGTTTTTGCATCTTGACCTCTGTAGACGAGTGAACAACTCAGGTGCCTCTGCGCACAACTCCTTTTCAGGGGTTATTATGCTCATAAAGGCAACATGTGCTTGAGTTTCTGGATGGCCAAATTTAAAGAGGCCTATCTGTGCTAGGGTCTTCTAATATTTCTTTGGTTTTGAGAGTGAAGCCCATTTGACAGAGTCTGATGATGATAAATCTGTGTTTGATACCACACATTTGTCATCTTTAGTGGATTCCTCTTATAAGGTTCTCCAGAAGTTCTGTGCCTCTTGTGTACAGAGATCAAGTTTGGAAATCCAGGTTTCTAAGTACTCCCAGTGTAGAATAGAGAGGATAAGGATTTGTTTCTTTTATTTCATGGAGAGGGATCCAAGTCACAGAACCGAATCCCTCTTCTGCCAATTTGGGTGTCCACTTTTTCATGAACTTTTTGGGCATCTTGATACCTTTTTATCATGAGATCTATGTCGAACAAGACCTAATGAAGAGCTTCTCTTTCCTTTTGAAAAAAGTTTTTAGGAGCAAGAATATTCATGATGTCACTCTCTTTGTCCTTTAGCTCTTTTGATTTGTTCTTTAATGCCAAATCAAGATTAGCTAGAAACTTTTTCTTTTAAAAGTTTTACTTCTGAGAAGTATTCCTTTTGAAGGTTTTCTTTATCAAGAGCAATTTTTGCTTTCTCTTGAGTAAGAAGTCTAGATTCTCTCTCATAGAAGACAAGTTTCTTTTCTGTTTCAGAACATTTCTTTTCAAAATCATGAAATTCTTTGGTGAGTTTAGGCCATTTGACTTCTGTTTCATTTATGTCAGAGTTATATGTGGATACCTCACTTTCGGAGTCTGAACCACTGACTTCTGCCATTCCAAAAAACATGGCGTTTTTGTCACCTTCATCGGATGATTCATCAGATACCCATTTTTCTTATTCGGCCTGTTAGAGCAGGTTTTAATGTTGATTTAAAGTTCAAGGGTTAAACTGTATTTGATTAAAATAGAGCTTATTAGTGAACGGGCCGTGGGCTTGTTAACCACGGGCCCATTGTATTTAATGTTGATTAGCTTGGAAAAACAAGCTAATCATCTCTTTTACTTTCAACACTGTATTGCAAATTCTCTCTGAAAAGATTAATGAAAGGGATGACCAGTTGAAATCATATTACTTATTGCATATCATATTCAATTTCTGTATTGTTGCACGGATCTGGACTTAACAATTGGTATCAGAGCAGACAGACGGATTCGATTCAAAGTCTCATTCATTGATTTCTGGTTAGTTTGACTTTTCCATGTCTGGCTTTTCTTGATTTTTCAAATCTTTGATTCTGCTTAAATTGTTCAATTTTGCTTGTTGGGTTGTGTTAGCATCATAATTATAAGTAATTCTGCTAATTTTCACATCCTAATTCGTTCGTTTGGTTGGTCAATTTTGCAAAATAAGTTCAAAGTTTTTTGTAGTGTTTTTAATCAAAAATCGAATCTTTATCATCAAAACGTGTTCTTTTTGCGTTGAAATCGATTGGATTAGTGTTATTTTGTGTTTGCCATTGTTACTAATCTTCCAGGATTGATTTTGGGCAACCCTAATCGAAAATCCAATCGAATTGAGCAAACAGCCGATTTGTCCGGACAACTCAGCCGCGTTTTCCAGATAGAATCAAGGTTCCCGGATAATTGTGTTAATTTCATCCGGGATCTTCCAGCCATCCGGACTCTCGAATCTTCCGGGTAAGTCATCCATCTGGGTAAGTCTCTTAATCTCAAACCTATCCGGGTATTATTGTTCCGGATAACTTAAAGTATTCGGAAATCTATTTTACTCGGAAACTTCGTAGTATCCGGAAACCTCACAGTATCCGGAAACTCCATTATACCCGGAAACTTCACATCCGGAATCAGTTCACATCCGGTAACCTCAGTTATCCGGAAAGTGTGTTGTATCTGTTATCCGGAAAGATTACTCTGTCCGGATTCTTTCTACTATCCGGACTCTTACAGTTATCCGGACAATTCTATTATCCGGTATCCTCATCTTATCCGGATACTTCTGTTTTTGGTTATTGATCCATTTGCATCAAAACTGATCCGAACAATTCCAGATCAGATCACTTATTTGGATCCCTATCCAGTAAGTTCAAGTTAGTCAAATCACTCGTAGAACCTGCGTTAGGATTTCACTTTTAGTTCCTTGCGTTAGGTTTACCCTTTGAATCAATCTACACGTCTGACGATCACTCCGTTGCAACCGAAGATGTCTACTTCTCATGATGCTCTAGCAATTGGCACTGACACCAAGCCACCGTGTCTCTATCCGAACGAGTACAACCAATGGCGAGATAGGTTTATGATCTTCATAGAGTCCAAGGACAACTATGAGTACATCAAGAGAGCTCTGGATCATGGCCCAATTACCAAGCCAATGAGGATATAGCTGCAACTGCAGTAGCTCGACGTGAGGAGAAGCCTCTTGCTGAGATGACAAATTTTGAAAGAGGCATGACTGAAGGTGAAAAGCATGCAAAGAGATATCTGATTCAAGCCCTACCTAATTCTATCTACACTGCCATAGACAGTTACAAAGACACGGCTATGGGCATGTGGGACCAAGTAGCCAAAATGATGCGAGGGAGCGTTGTATGAAATCAGCTGAAGATAAATAGCGCGATAACCAAGTTCGATGGGTTCAAGCAGCGCAACGGTGAATCCCTTACCCAGACCTATGAACGTTTTTGTCTACTCCTCAATGAACTGAACATGAATAAAATAGTTCGTTCTAATACTGAGAATGCACTAAAGTTCCTCAACAACTTGCTACCTGAATGGAAAGTGTATGCTTCTCATGTCAAGCACAACAACTTGATAGAGAACATCATCATCAATGAACTGTATGAGACACTTCTCCAAGACGAAGATGAAGTGAATGAGCTTCTGGGAGAGAAGAAGAATGAGCCAAAACCATCTGCTGATCCAATTGCCCTCATGACTTCTAAACAAGGGAAATCTTCAAGCAGTCAATCCAGACGCGGTCCACAACAAAGCTCCTCCGAGTCAGAACCTGAAGACGAGAAAGACGGTGATGATGATAATGATGAAGCATCAGACTTAATGAAAGATATTGCCCTTCTGACTAAATCCTTTCAACAACAAAAGTTCTACAAGAAGCCGTCTTCCAATAGTCAACGCTACTCCACCTCCTCCAATAAGCGTCACGACCATAAGGATCGGTATGAAGGAAAGAAGAAGGTAGAAGAGTAAGATAGATCTGAGAAGAAGGAGAAGACAGAGAAAGGTGACCGGAAGAAGCGAGATGAACCTGTGAAATGCTACAACTGCGGGAAACTCGGTCACTTCGCTAAAGACTGTCGTCAACCTACAGTGAAGAACTCTCACTATTATGAGGCTAAGCTTGCACTGGCCAGACAGAAGGAGGCTAGGGAGGTAATGTTCGCTGAAAATAAGTACTGGCTAGGCAAATCTGATGATGAGGAAGATTATGAAGGTGCTAATGCTTTCATGGGATATCAATCGTCTACGGATGAAGACAAGGCAACAGCAAATCAGGTATGTGACTCTTGCTTACAAAACTTCATACTTCAACCGCAAACCATCACAGAAAAGGCAAACTCCCTCAAGGCCACAAATGAAGAACAAAAGCTTGAAATTATTTCAATAACTGAAAAGCTTAATGTTCAAATGAAATTAACTGAGAAGTATAAGTCTGAAAATGTTGATTTAAAAGACAGATGCAAAATCCTTTCATTAGCACCTAAAGACTTAAGGGCCAGAGTATCTGATCTCCAACGTCAGTTTGATCAATGCTTGAATGAGAAAGAAGACATTACTTATCAATGTTCTTCTCTTCAAATTCAACACAAGGAGTATGTAGCTAAAATTCTAGATCTTGAAACCAAACTCCACAAAAGGGGTCAAACTGATCAAACCATTTTTTTGAACAAACCCAAAGAGTTCACGTACTTTAACAAAGAATGGGGAATCGGATATGACAACCCACATTATCTGAAAAAGGGAAGATATCAAGTCCCTACTCTGTATGATTTTGCTTGCTATGGATTAGATAAAAAGTATACAGAGTACGCAATTCAATGGACTGGTCTTCTTGAACCAGAAAAGGAGGAGGAAACCGAGGAACATAAACGCACACACAAACGAGGAATTCAACTTCCATTTTATTATGAACCTTTAAACTACTCGTATCAAAAGAACAAAAAGTATCTTTCCAATGACTACTTCGACCGCTACAAGGTAGCTACACCCAAGGATTCCTCCAAGAAGGATGAGGATGTAGCACCTGCAACCAAGAATGAGACAGATGAGTTTAAACTCTATGTTCCCCCTCTCATCTTGGAAGCAAAGATTGTCGAGTTGGAGGAGTCGTTTGAGAAAGAAAGGTCTAATTTTCAAAACGAAAAGAAAGTGCTAATCTCTGAGATTGAGAAACTCAAATCTGAGAAATTCGACGGTGTGTCAAGTGAGGAAAAGGAAAAATTTCAGTGGGAAATCAATACGCTCTCTTCAAAACTCTCTGAAATGACAAGAGAAACGATGAAAGAGCATATGATAAATAGTCAACTCCAAGTGCAGCTTGACTTGCTTCAAACTACGAAGAAATTTTCACCTGAACTTTCCTCTAACTTTTCTGACACATTCTCGTGTAAAGCCTTTATAGGAAATATCTCTTTGCAAGAAAATGAAGTTTCTCAAGATGAGTGTGTTAAAAGGAATTTAAATTCTGATTTTTCATACGCTTCCGCACCGAATTCCCCAAAGCACACAACCGAAAGCACAAAGTGTTCCTTACCTTCCTCACCTGATCCTAGTCCAGTACTTCCCAAGATAGATTTTTCAGAGTACATGAACTCTGAAGGTAACTGTGATGAAGAGTTTGAGTCATTCCCTTTTGACAAACCTCTTCCAAGTCACACTGATTTTTTATCTCCTGTGGTGACTCATACGGTCGATTTTCAAAAAGGTCAATGTTCTAACACAAAGGCCCCAGCTGTGATCAAGATTTCTCAATCAAAACCAACTTCTAAACTAGTTTCTAAAAGGCAATCACAGCCGAGGCAAGAGACCGGACCTTTGCCAACCAACAATACTGTTCCTTCAAAAGTCACTGACCATGCTGTCAATGTGGGAACAGATAAAACCGGCCAGCCTAAACAAGATAAACCAAAGAGGCTAGGTAGGGAATCTTTTGAGAAAGAGGCATCGAAGTCATTTAACACTGTTTTCTATCCTAGGATGCATAAGCATGATTGCGAATGGAATCATAGGAATAATTTTGTTAAACGAGATGTTAATTTTCCAATTAAGATCTACTCCATTCAGCAATTGATTCAATTATCGCATGATTGCTTATGATGTTCTAGTTGTGGTTGGAATGACTTTGATGATATCCATAATATTGGTTCCCGTTTTGTTTAAACAAGATTATCAGATCTATTAGTTCAAGTTTAAGTATGATGCGGAAGCGTATTTGAAGAACTAACAGATATGTTTGATAGATTTAGAACACAATATAAATAAACAGTGAACAGGAAGTAATATCTCAAAGTTTACTGAATATATATATATCAAGAACAGATTCAAGAACAGTGAGTAAGCAAAGCTTTAAAACAGATATGACTTTCAAAGTATATAAGCTATGTGTTCTTGAAGTTTTTCTCTTTTTAATTCTCGATTATTTATTAGGAAGAACTCAACATGAGTCTTCCTTTTATACTACTCAAAGGGGACCATAAAGCATGAGCTACTATTCAGAATGGACGGTATGAATAGTTGGAAGGATGGCATGAACAGTTGGATGTGCTGTATTGCATTTAATGCAGCAGACGTCTATTATGTACTAAGCCCTATTGAGTCCACTCAGATTTTGACACGTTGAAGTTGGACAGGGTACGTTGCCATGCAAGTTGATGAACAGGTCCAGGAACAGTGGCAAGATATTATAAATATCTTTGAAGTCTTTGTTGAAGACCGCAGAGGCTCTGTGAAGTGTCACAGAGGTTCTGCGGTTTGGTCCTTTGTAGAGCAGTCTTCACCGGATTCCGAGTCTTTGGTCTTCTTTGCGCTTATGACAGAGCTTCTGTAGGACGCCTCTTTAGCTTCTGTAGCTTCTTGATCTTGATAGCTCGGTAAGTTCGGCAGAGCCTCTGTAAGAGGCTTTCTTCACTTAGCCTATTTTTCACTACTTCTAAATACTTCTATGATTAGGAAGATTGAAGCTAACAATCTCCCCCTAAGTAGTGAAAAAAAAATTGAACTTGAGTTTAGTTAGGCTAAGTTAGATAAGACAGAGGTTAAACAATACCTCGAAAGTTCTTTCATTCAGAAATATGCCAGAGGCATTTTACATTTGAGTACAATGAAAGATAAACTTTAACATGATTTGCAGAGATTTGAGGTTTGAGAATCAGATTTTGGCATCTTTGAAATCGTTGTAGCTTCTGTTGTCTCTTCCGATTCTTCTGATCTCTTTGTAAAAACTGATGCAGAGTTCTCTTAGGCGGATTGTGGCATCAATCTCTCTGATGAAAGTATCTGCAGCATCTCTATTCATTTTCTCTGTATCTCTGTATTTTACAAGGCTTGCTCTGAACTTGTTCAGAGTACTAGTTGCGTACTTCTGACAGTCCATGCACACAAACAGTTTGACTTCGCCTTGTGGGTTTTGAAATACTAACCCGAATCTTGGTTCTGTAATGATAGAGTTGGGCACGACGTCGGGTGGGCAGCGATCCTCTGGTGGTCGTAAATTCAGATGTTTGAGACCAAGATCCTTTCCTAGTTGAAAATCTATCATACTGTAGATCAGAAGCTTTTCCCTCATTGATTTTCTCAACACTTGATAGGCTCTGGTGTTTGGCTCTGTGTTGTAGTTGTCCTTTGTCCATTGCAGAAGTTCAGGTAGATCATAGGGATTCAGATTCCTTATGTCAGCATCAGCGAAGGTGGTTTCTGAATTATTTACCCTTTTGACTCTGTAAAGATTGTACCTGACTCTTGGATAGGTTCTTGTGAAGGAGAATCTACAGAAGATTACCTTTTTGATTTTATGAATTGAGAAGACTTCTGCTTTGGTTCTTGGCTTTGTTCTGCTGAAGATGTTCTCAAATTCTTCTCTGATGTTCTGATTTGTGATTTGGTCTGTTGGATAGAGGTTCTGAAAGGGTTGTTTGTAGAGATATTTGTACACCACTTCTTCTATTTCTTCGTATGTTGGACCATGTGGTGGTACTCGTCTTCTGAGACTCTCCATCTGTTGAACAACTTCTGCAGCTCTTCCTGATAAAGGAATATCTGATAGAGGCTTCAATCCATATGCCCAGTCCTCTTCTTCAGGCTTTGGAGTTTGAAAGGCATCAAAGGAGCTTTTCATCAGTTTTTCTGTAGGATTGGGTACTGATTTCTTTTTCTTGGGCTCTTCTGTCATTTTTGCCTTTCCCTTGTCTTTGGCTTTTGGAGGTGCAGAACCTGTTGCTTCTGTAGGTTTGGTTGTTGGTGCTTCTGTTGGAATGATGGGGGTTGCCTCTGTAGGTTTTGACACTTGTGTTTGAGAGGACTTATTTGGCGTTGGTTATGTTGGCTTGTTTTGCTCTGTAACCTATGTGGGAGGTTCTTTTGTGACTTCTTCTGTGAGCTTGGTTTCTGTGGATTGAGGTATGTCGAATCTTCTTCCCATTCGGAAAGCTAAAGTGAACCTGTGCCTTTCTTCTTCTCTCTGCGACATTCGATCAGACATTGTACTGTGCATCTTTCTCAGAATTGAAGAAGCAGAGGTCGTTGCTCTTTTTGGTTTGGTGGCAATCGAATTTCTTCTTGGTATGGTTTGAGGTTTTTCTGTTGATTCTGTTGAAGGTCTTTCTTCCAAGTTGATTACCACAGGGGTGGTTGTTGCCTCTATGGTTTGCTGATCAGCTTCTGGAATATTGGTTTCTTCAGAAGTTGATTCCACAGAGATGGGTGTTGTCTCTGTGGTCTTTTGATCTTGGGTTTGTTCTGGAGGGGCTTGGCTGATTGGTTCTACTGCGATTGGTGGAGCTTGTAGTCCTCTGGTCGTAGCTTTCTCATTTATATTCTCCCCCTCAGGATGATCTGATGGACCAGGATGGTCATCATCAGAGTCATCCTGACTCTTATCAGAAGTACCCTCTACTCTGCAGGAAGCTTTGGGTTTCTTTGGTAGTTCTGCTCCTGCGGCCATCAACTTTGCACATACATCATCACAGAGGCCGATTAGAGTTGCAAGCTCTGCTTCTGTGTTGAAGCCCATTCTACCGACACATTTTCTGAATTCTTTGACATAGTTGGCATTTGCAGTAGTGAAGGAGACAATGACTTCTGTGACCTGGTTTATGACATTCTGCCCGAGCTCTGTCAGTTGTGCTCTGGTCAGGTAATCTTTTGGCTGCATCATTGTAGTGTTGCGCATTGCCTCTTCTTGAACGTTTTGCAGAGCCTT
This sequence comes from Saussurea involucrata, assembly GCA_033807775.1. Taxonomy (NCBI): domain Eukaryota; kingdom Viridiplantae; phylum Streptophyta; class Magnoliopsida; order Asterales; family Asteraceae; genus Saussurea; species Saussurea involucrata. The sequence goes on from CM066325.1 coordinate 78,450,947, forward strand.
CTGTAGTTCTGCAGGTGTGATGCTCTATGATTTGTTGGATTGCTTGTTCATTTGTTCAAGGAAATGTTTGACTGATTCCTTGAATGCAGATGTTGCAGCTATTCCAAAATCTTTAGCAGCATAAGTGGCTGTAGTTGTGGCAGTTGTTTGAGCAGAAGATTTCATCTATGTGATGGCCGTTTTCACTTCTGTGGACAGATTGTTCATTTTGGTGTTCAGATTCAGCTAGGCCGTTGATGTTTTCTCTACAAAAGATGTGAAAGAGCTTTGCAACTCTTTCATGGTTTGGTTCACAGAGGTGACAAGGGTTTGGAACTCATCCCTTGATACTTGTGTCCCTGGTGTAACCTCTGGAGGAACACATTCGTCTCCAGAGTGAGTCCCTGCTCCTGGGACACCTTCGTTCACCCTTGTTTGTACGATGGGGGTGGAAGGATTTCCATCTGATCTTCGAGCAGAAGCATCTAGTGCTTCAGACTCTACAGAAGTTCTATGAATGACATTGTCTAGATCCACTTCAGAGGTGGGTACTAGATTATCCTTCTGTTGACTCGGAGACTTGTCTAGAGTCTCTTCGTCGTTGTGCTCACTACTTCTCTCTGAAAGGAGGGTTGGCCCTATTTCGTGCGTGGCAGAGGAAACGAATTCCTGTGTTGGGTGTTCTAGTGTGATCTGGGGCGATTGATCATGAACAATAGGTGAGTCTCTTTGAGGAGACTCCCTAGGAATAGATTCCCCGATTTCTGTGGGCGCAGAAGTCGAAAGAGTGACTTCTGGCTGGATGGGTTGGGTTTGGATCGAGTTGTGCTGCTCTTTTTCAATAACTCCTTCTGCAGCTAGACCTGCGGAGTTAGATGTGTGGGTTGCACTGGGAGTTGGTTTTGGTTGTGTGCCTCTATTAATCCAGGCATCTTTTCTTGGTTCTTCCTCTGTTAAGCATCCAAGCACTACATCATTTTCTATCATTTCAGCTTCTGTAGCTATCCGATGGCTTGGTGCGTCTTCCCTAGCTTCTATTGAAGTTCCTTGCTCTGTGCTTAAGAAGTCGTACATTTGATGAGAGCCGTATAATCTTATGACATGTGGATGATAGAGACCTTTTCGTATCCAGATAGCTTCTTCTTCATCTGAATCTACCTCTGAGACCTCCATTCTTGTCTCCCTTGTTTCAAATCCCTCTTCTTGTACAACTTCGACCTCTTTTCCTTTTTCTATTATTTTCTCTAAAGCCTCTAGTACTTCATCTCTATTCCACTCAGCTTCTGTTTGTTCTATTTCTTCTGAAGCTGGGCTTGGACTCCTTCTGTGGACGTCCAATCCTTGTTGAATGAAGGGGTTCTGTAGAATAACAGGTGTCTCAGCTGATTGATCTCTGGGTGTTTGATCATCTTCTTGCAGATGTGTGTCAATGCCAGAAATAGAGAAGTATTTTTCTTCTTGGGAGTGGTGGTCGAGTGGTTGTGTCGTCCACCCTGCTGTATTTAGAGTGTGGGCAATGTCAGGGTTATGTAGGAAATCGTTTAAGTTTCCTTGGTGAGCAAATCGATCTGGGGATTGATAGGGTGATTGATATCCCTCTTCTGTCATTTCTACTTCTGCATCTTCTTCTTCTGCAGTTCTTTCTTCTGCGATTTCTTCTTCTTCTATGGTAACCAATTTTTCAAGTGATTTCCCATGCTTCTTTTTGGTTTTCCTTCTCTTAGGTTTTCCTTCTCTTAGGTTTTGGTGCCCCTTCCTCTGTGGTTTTCGATTTTCTTTTCTTCTTCTGTTTTGGAGAAGAGGGAGGAGCAGTGGAGCCAATTTCTGTGGCATGAGGAGTTGAAGGTTAATCTTCTGCAGCGCTTGTGGAGGTGCCTTCATCAGTTTTTCTCTTCTTTGATTTTGGAGTAGAGGTAGAAGATTTCGAAGAGTACTTCTTTCCCATGAGCTCTGCACGTTTGGCTAAGAAGCTAAGTTGAATAGCCATGTGTTTTGCTAGTTTGTGATCTTTTTCTTCTTGAGTGGAAAGAGGTTCTGCAATCATTGTTCCTAGGGGGACACCTAAACGCGGGGGTGTCATAGGACTCGGTTTTAGAGTTCTATGATCGCGTATGTACTCTTTCTTAAGGGTTTTATTCGTGGCATACCTCAGAAGGTTCTTTGACAAAGGTTTGCAGTGTGTGTAGCCATCTACATGATCAGTGGGGGTATCCTTGTTCATTGGGAACTGTTTGTGAATTGGCCCTTCCATTGGCCAGTTCTGTATCAGCAACAGAGGTTCGAACAAAACTCCCAGTATTCTTTGGAATTGCAGAGGTGGTAGAAAGTTAGGATCGTTCTCTTTGACCCTTCTCGCGTTGTTCTTTTTGTCGATGGTGTTGATGATCTGTTGCATCATTATGGTCACGTAATCCAGTGCGAGATCATAGTAAACCCCATACATGATGGTTAATATCTGATGTGAGCTCTGGTCAATACTGCCTATCTTCCCTGTCAGGCATCTGTTAAGAATTGAGAACAAGGTGTTCCACAGAGGTGGTAATCTGCCTCTGCGGAAGTCATTTCTCTTCCTCAGTTGGGTGTTGTACCCAAGCATTTCTACGAAACGACAGATCTCGTCGCATGTTGGTTGTTCTACGTATTTCTTCAATCCAAGAAGACCCCTTGTTGGTAGGTTGAATTCAAGTGAGAACATTGTTCTATTGAACTTGATTTCCAGATGTTCAGATTTGTCAGGTCTTGAAATGTACCCTTTGATAAGAGAATCATCTTTATCAAATCGGCAACTTTGCCAAAACTGGTTCAAATATCTAACTGGAATTTTGTTTGGGGTTCTTGAGAGTAGAGGGAAGAGGATATGATTTTCCATTATGTTTAGAAGAATGGCATGGGCTTCGCCGAAAGCAGTGGGTGAGGGGACCAAATAGCAATTGTTGGATTTGATTGGTAGTACCTTTTCGAAATGATCCTTTGCTATGAAGTTTTGAAGATGTGTGGTCGGAGCAAATTCTGCTGAATCGCCGGAATCTTCTAGTTCAATATTTTTGGCAACGTGGGGGTTTTCTGAATGTTCAGAATGAGCAGGGGCATGTTCTGGTGAGTTCGCCGGAGAGTGTGCAGGGGAGATAGCTTGAGAAGATGAAGCCATTGGTAATGAGAATAAGATACTTGCAGGTGTTTGCAGGGTTTCGCCGGAGAAGAATGAGGGTTTGTAAAAAGTTTATGAGAGGGTAAGCTTGGTTTTTATAGAAGGGTAAAACGGTAGATTTCGAAAGAGTAAAATATATGGCAATAGATTAAAATTTGGAATCCGTACTCAAGTTAGAACGGCGGGTTCAACTTTCCACAGAAAACGTTCCATGTACGCCCAATAAAAATGGGACACGTAGGCCATGTCAGAGGATGACAGGACGTCGTGCGCGGCCAATTAATGCTAGGCGCGTGGGGTTGTTCTTAGCCACATGAGATTCACTCTCAGTAAAAGTAACCGTTATTACTACAGAAATGCCCATGTAACAGATTGACAGAACTTCTGTGGTTTACAGAAGCTCTGTGATTTTGAAAATCTTGATGTTTATCCCTTTCTCATATATCTTATTGTTATCATGACTTCTGTGGGTTCTTCTTTAACCAAAACGTTTGCAAAGGCACTGGAGAGGATCAATAGGATTTTTAGTTAAGAATTTTTACTCGCAGAGGTTTTGTGGCTCTGTGGGAACTTGCAGAAGCTCCGTGAGGGCCAGCAGAAGCTCTATGAGTGAAAAAATCTCATAACAAAAATTCTATTAAATTTTCTGATCATCCAATTTTTGATCTGTTTTAAGAGATGTTTTTCGGACATATTTGAAAGTTGGTGTCCGAGAAAACTGTTATGGAAAAGGTTTTGTTCGAGAAGGTCATGTTGTACGTATTTGGTTTCCGAGATAACATTCCAAAAGATCGATAGAGGTTAAATTTGTGATCACAGAGCATATTTCTGGCAGAGCCTCTGTTGAGCTCAGCAGAGGCTCTATGACCTCAAATTTCTCCTAACTCAAATTTTATGAAACTTTTTGATCTTTTGATTTTTGAAATGTTATCCACGGTATATTTAGGACATATTTGACAATTTGTGTCCCAGAAAACTGTTTTCAACAACCTTTTGTACGAGAGACATACCTTTTTGGTTCTTCTTTTCTCGGCAGTGATGTCTGACTTCTGTCGATATAGATTCATCGACATTCTTCTTTGGCTTCCCCTTGAAAGTTTTACCTCTGTAGATCATTTCAGGGTCCCTTTTTGCCCCCCCTTGATCTAATCACCTCTGTTAGATCAGGAATTTTCCTTTTGCTCCCCCTTGACCTATGATTGGATCAAAGAATGATAAGATTTGTATTGAGCATAGGTCTTGTTTTTCCAGAGGTTCTGTGGAGGTCGTCAGAGGTTCTGAGCAGACTTACAGAAGCTCTGTGATATTAAGAACTATTTAAGATTGAGAATTTACATACAGAAATAAATCAATCAAAGCAATAAGTTAAGTAAAATAGAAATATATACTTATTTACAGAAGATAAAGCTATACTTACAGAGGATTTTCACATCATATTAATCATTCCTAACTTACCCATCAAGAAATTAAATCTTTTCTCGTCTAAGGCTTTGGTGAATAAGTCTGGAAGTTGATATTCTGTTGGCACGAAATGCATCTCGATTGTACCGTGTTCAACATGATGTTTCAAGAAGTGGTACCTTATATCGATATGCTTGGTTTTGGAATGTTGCACAGGATTGGCAGAGATGGCAATGGCACTTTTGGAATCACAGAAGATGGGTATTTTGAATAGAATGTGGACGTAGTCTTTTAGCTGAGTCTTCATCCATAGAACCTGAGAACAACAGCTAGCAGCAGCAACGTATTCAGCTTCTGCCGTAGATGTTGATACACAGTTCTGCTTTTTTGGAGGTCCAACTCACTAGCTTACCACCTAGGAATTGACAACTCCCAGAGGTACTCTTTCTGTCGAGCATGCATCCTCCATAGTCTGAATCTGTATAAGCTTTAAGACAAAAGCCAGAGTTCTGTGGATACCAGAGACCAAGATTTTTGGTCCCCTTTAGGTATCTAAAGATTCTTTTAACAGCATCATAATGTGATTTCTTAGGATTAGCTTGATAACGTGCACAAAGACATGTGGAATGCATAATGTCAGGTCTGCTTGCAGTTAAGTATAACAGAGATCCAATCATGCCTCTGTAGAGAGTGCATTCTACAGAGATGCCATCTGGATCTAAGGATAACTTATTTCCAGTGGCCATTGGAGTTTTCATTGCAGAGGTATCAGAGAGGCTATATTTGAAAAGAATGTCAGAGACATATTTGGCCTGATTTATAAAAATTCCCTCTGATGTTTGTTTGACTTGAAGTCCGAGGAAGAATGTTAATTCCCCCATCATACTCATTTCAAACTCACTCTGCATGAGTTTTTCAAAACTTTTGCACTCTTCTGTATTAGTAGACCCAAAAATTATGTCGTCCACATAGATTTGTACAAGCATTATTTCACTGTTTTTACGTTTATAGAATAGGGTAGTATCTGTTGTACCTCTGTTGTAGCCATTTACTAGAAGAAAGGTAGAAAGTCGTTCGTACCATGCTCTTGGAGCCTGTTTCAGTCCGTACAGAGCCTTTTCAAGGTAGTATACATGCCTTGGGAATTTTGAGTTTTCAAACCCTGGTGGCTGATTTACGTAAACCTCTTCTTGGATTTCACCGTTGAGAAAGCTGATTTTACGTCCATCTGATAGACTTTAAAACCTCTGTGAGCTGCGAAGGCTAAGAATATTCTTATTGCTTCGAGCCGTGCAACAGGAGCAAAAGTCTCATCGTAATCTATGCCTTCTTCTTGTCTATAACCCTTGGCCACCAATCGTGCTTTGTTTCTGATGACCACTCCATCTTCATCTTTCTTATTTCTGTAGACCCACTTAGTCCCAATGGCATGTTTCCCTCGTGGCAGAGCTACTAAAGTCCATACTCTGTTACGCTCAAACTGCAGAAGTTCTTCTTGCATGGCGTCTACCCGGTTTGGGTCATCTAGGGCTTCAGAAATCTACTTTGGTTCTATCACACTAATAAAATTTGTAAAGAAACAAAAATTAGTAGTAGCAGACGTGGTTTTTACTGAGTCAGAAGGTTCTCCAATTATTTGGCTTGGAGGATGGCTTTTTGTCCACTGAGTGGTGCGTGGAAGATGGTCATCAATGTCATCGAACCTTTCTTCAGAAGCTTCTTGTGTAGCCTCTGTCGTTCTTCTTGGCTTGGTAGTAGATTCTACCATTTGTGGAATGATTGGTATGAGTGGTGGTGGAGTTTGTTCCTCTGAGGACGTATAGTCTTGGTCCTCAAATTCCTCTGTAATTGGTTCTTCTGTGGATTGTGGAGTTTGTTTTTCAGCAGCTTCTGTGGTTGTTTTTCTTGATGTTTCATCCTCCGCATTTTCTTCTTCGGCATTTGCATCTGTAGTATTTACAGAAGAAGATGAAGCATTATTTGGACCAGTTAGAGTCATACCTGTAGGAATTTGTCCGACAGAGGATGGTTCTTCGGAAACTCTGATGGTTCCAACAGAAGGATCAATGTCATCGTGGAACATCTCTAAAAATAGAAGATTTAAGTCTTCTTTCGTTTGTGAGATGTCAGAGGTTTCCCTTTTAAGTTCGAGTTCTGAACTGATTTGCTCAAAAGTCATTTGGAATGAATCATCAAAAGAAACATTGATACTTTCTACGATTTTGCGAGATCTTGTAAGGAATGCTCTGTAGGCTTTGGAAGTGGCAGAGTATCCAATGAATTTGCCTTCGTCAGCTTTTACCTCAAACTTTCCTCTTGAATCTTTGTCGTTTAAAACAAAGCATTTACATCCGAACACATGAAAAAATTTGATGTTTGGCCGCCTTTTGTTGATCAATTCGTAAGGAGTCTTGATCTGTCTTTTCACAATGGTTGAACGATTTTGTGTATAACATGCAGTAGAAATCGCTTCTGCCCAAAAGTTCATCGGTAATCCGCATGCTGATAGCATAGCTCTTGCTGCCTCCACGAGCGTTCGATTCTTCCTTTCAACTACGCCGTTCTGCTGTGGAGTCCGTGCTGCAGAGAAGTTCTGTTATATTCCTTCTGTAGAAAGATAGGCTTCAATGACAGAGTTTTTAAATTCTGTGCCATTGTCACTTCTTAACTTCTGTATTCTGCATTCATAAAGAACTTGGATTCTTTTCATTAGATTAATCAAGATGATTGGAACTTCCGATTTCTTTCGAATAAATTCAACCCATGTGAAACGCGAATACTCATCAATTAAGACAAGTATGTATTTCTTGCCACCTAGGCTCTGTATGGCAATGGGACCGCAGAGGTCAACATGAAGCATGTACAGAGGTCTAGTGCAAGACACATTTGTTTTGCCTCTGTGGGAAGCTCTTCTAAGTTTTCCCATTTCACAGGCAGAACACAAGTGATCCTTATTAAATTTAACATTAGGCAAACCTTTAACTAGATCAAGTTTTACCAGTTTATCTAACGTGTGAAAGTTTAAGTGACAGAACCTGTTATGCCATAACCAGGCTTCTTTACTTTCGCAAGCTACAAGGCAAACTTTGTCCTTGGTTGTTGAACAAAAATTCATCAGATACAGATCACCTTTTCTTTCGGTTCGCAGAAGTTCCATTCCTGTGTCTTCCCTTTGCAGAGAGCAGAAAGTTCTTTTGAATAACACATCGAATCATGTATCACAGAGTTGACTTACACTGAGTAGGTTGTGTTTAAGGCCATTCACATATGCAACTTTGTATACAGAGATGTTTTCCTTCTGTATGACTCCATAGCCTTTGACGTGTCCCTTCTTGTCGTCTCCAAAAGTTACAGATCCACCATCGTGTGTTTCTTTGTACGTGGATAGTAAACTTCTGTCGCCAGTCATGTGCCTTGAGCATCCGGAGTCAAGATACCAAATTGGCACAAACCGCTTCTGTAAGACAATCACAGAGACTTAGGTACCCATATCCATATGGGTCCAATATTGTTAGAATTTTTCAAGTTTGCCTTAGCATTCTTGAAATACACTTTATCTTTTGTAGAAAAATCAGATTGTTTCTCTCTAGGTTCTGACTTTGGAGTTTGAATTTTAGTGGAGAGTAAGCAATCTGGACTTGAGAAGTGATTATTCAATTTGAACATAAGATCAGAGCAATGACAGTATTTAATATGAGACGTAATTTGTTTGAACTTTTCATTGAATTTATTGAACTGAACCACAGAGGCATTACATTCTTTCTTAACATTAGATTTCCTATTACAAGAAGATCTATGAATACTAGAATGTTGTTTACAAAAGTCTTGTTTAGGTTGTGCCTTCTGTGAGTCTCTTCTGTGGTGAACATCTTTCTTCACTGTCACAGAGGAAAAATATTTGTTAGCTTCAGGCCTTTTTCCGTTTTGTAGCCAAGTGGGATTCTCTTTAATTTGCTTTAAAGGTTTTGAAAATTTTGAGCTTTTAGGATTTTTAGAGGCCTTTTTCAGATTATCAAGCTCTGTAGAGGTTTTGACTTGTATACACATTTTGAGAAAATCTGGACAGATAGATATCTCTGTGATTTTCTCTTTTGGAGAAATTGTTCTGTTAAGAACCTCAGAGGAGAATTTAACATCCTCTGTGTCACAGTGAATTATCCCTGATTTAGAATCAGTCTCTGAGTCCTCATATACAGAGGTTGAGTCATCTCTTTCGACAGAGGCTGGATTTTCTGAGCATGTATCGTACGAGCTTTCTTCCTCTGTAGAATAACTTTCATAGATAGCAGAGGTTTCTGATGAGATCTCTTCAGCGAGAATTTGATCTATAGAAGATGTACAGAGATTTTCTAAAACATTTGATTTCAAAACTTCCAAAATTTCTTTTTCAATTGATTCTTTAAGTTTTTCTTCTGAAAAGATGGGTTTAAACTCAGGAGCTTTTGCAGATAATTTCTTTTCGACATTTATCATACAGACAAAAGCGACCTTTGTTTGAGTCTATGGTTTACCAAACTTAAAGATACCAATCTGATCTTGTGTTTTCAGATATTTCTTTGGTTTGATTCCTCTATTGACAGAGGTTGAAGATGATGAATCTGTGTTTTCAAACCACACATTGATCATCTTCGTATGTTTCCTCAAGTGAGGTTCTTCAGAGATTTTAACCCTTTTACTTACAGAGAGTAAGTTTGGAAAAATTGGTTTATTTGTTTTTCCTATCACAAACAGAGAAGACAGAGGTTTAAGTCTTTTGCCTTCAACACCTAGACTAATATCATCGTACCCTATACCTCGTCTTCCTATTTGTGAGTTTACTTTCTCATACACCTTCTGTGCATCTTTATAGTTTTTAAGTAAAACTTCTCTTCTGAGTAGATCTTGCCAAAGTACCTCTCACTCTTTTTGAAAGTATTCTTTGAGAGCTCTTATGTCAGTTGTTTCACTCCTAGAAACTGAAAGCTCTTTTGTTTTGATTTTTAAAGCAGAGGTTACTTCAGAAATTTGCCTTTTTAAAGGATCTATATTATTGCTCCAATAATTTTCCGCTCTTTCCTTTTCTTCAAAAATTTTGGATTTTTCTTGAGTGAGAAGCCTTACTTCTCTCTCATTAAAGGTGAGTCTTTTCTGAATGCTTTCATTTATCTCTTTTAGTTCAATCAGTTCAATGTTAAGTTTAATTGAATCATTATCTACAGATTTAGTACAAGAGGTAGAGTTTGAAATGGATACCTCATTGTCAGTGTCGGAGTCGACTTCTGCCATGCCACAGAACAGGGCATTGGTGGTGAATTCATCATCAGAGGTAGAGTCTGACTCGAAGTCCTCCTTGTTTGCTTCAGAATGCCCTTTGTTCGCCATTAGGGATTTTTGCGCATAATATTCAGCCTTCTTTTTGTAAAAAGTTGAGTCTTTCTGTGGGCGATTTTGTCTACTTCTGCATTCTTTTGCGAAATGGCCTGGCTTGCCGCAGTTTAAACAACCTTGAGAGGTGTTTCCAGTTCGATCGTCGGACTTCTGTTGATCTCCATCTTTCTCTGTTCGGCATTCGTTTGCGTAATGACCAGGCTTACCACATTTGTAGCATTCTTGTGTGTGGCCTACCTTGTCATCTGACCTCTGTCGGTCACTACTTCTGTAGTTTCTGTCGATTGACCTCTGTCGGTCACTTCTGTAGTCTGACCTCTGTCGGTCACTTGATTCTTCTCTTCTTCCATCATCTCTTCTATCTCTCTGGTTGTCTCTGCTATATCTGTTATTTCCAAAATTTCTTTGGTTACCTTTGAACTCTCTTATCAATAAAGCCAATGATTTAGCTAATGACACAAGAGTTATTTCTTCCTCTATCAGCTCGTCTTCTTCGCTATCAACCATCACCATTTTCTTCTTCTCCTTCTTCTTCTCCTCTGTTGCTCTCTCATTTCTCGGTCTTTCTGTAGCCTCTGTTGATTTACTAACCAATGCGTATGGTGCAATGGTTATTGTTTTAGCCTGTGCTATTTGAGGCTCTTGTGCAGCTAGTGTTCCATAGAGATCAGAGAGTGTCCATTGGTCTAGATCTTGGTTTGTTTGTAAAGACATAGACAATTGAAGCCACTAATCATTCAGGCTCTTTAGAAACATGACGTTATTTTCTTCCGAGGTTCTGTGAATGCCAGACTTTCTGCATTTGTTTATGAGAGAGTTGAACCTGTCGTACGTCGTTTGCAGAGATTCTGTTGCAGAGGCTCTGAATGCATCATATTCATTTATGTGCTGTGCCCTTCGGTTCTTCTGTGTTTTAGCACCCCTTTCCAACTGTCTTTCTAATTCTTTCCAAAGATCGTGCGCAGTTTCGCATGCATCTAAGGATTGAAAAAGTTCGTTGGGGATAGCCATTATCAAGATTCTTTTTGTTTTCTGTGCAACTTCATCTTCTGCCTTATCTTCATTTGACCATTCTTCTTTTGGCTTCGGTTTTTGATGTTCAGGGATTTCAGGAGATTCAACAGTAGCTGGTACTCGTGGTACTACTATCATGGGAACAGGAGGAAGGTTGTAAAGATATTGTACTAGATTTTTTTCAGTACCCTCAAAGAAATGAACCATTCTTATCTTCCATTGAGGATACTCATTTCGAAGGAGAGTAGGAGGCTTGGTGAGTGAACCAGCAGTAAAGAAGTTATTTGTATTTGTCATTGTAAAGGTTCTGAAAAGATAGTATGATTAAAGAGTATGAGTCTGACGATCTGGAAAGTTTTCTGGGTTTGAACAGTTCCCAGAGTACACTTTAATGGAGTTTTAACCTAGAAATGAGGAATAGGTTAAAAAAGGAATGATGTCTATCACCAATCTTGTAACAAAGAGGATCACTTGATATTGAAAATCAAGCTTTGCTCTGATACCAATTGTTGGTTCCCGTTTTGTTTAAACAAGATTATCAGATCTATTAGTTCAAATTTAAGTATGATGCGGAAGCGTATTTGAAGAACTAACATATATGTTTGATAGATTTAGAACACAATATAAATAAACAGTGAACAGGAAATAATATCTCAAAGTTTACTGAATATATATACATCAAGAACAGATTCAAGAACAGTGAGTAAGCAAAGCTTTAAAACAGATATGACTCTCAAAGTATATAAGCTATGTGTTCTTGAAGTTTTTCTCTTTTTAATTCTCGATTCTTTATTAGGAAGAACTCAACACGAGTCTTCCTTTTATACTACTCAAAGGGGACCATAAAGCATGAGCTACTATTCAGAACGGACGGTATGAATAGTTGGAAGGATGGCATGAATAGTTGGATGTGCTGTATTGCATTTAATGCAGCAGACGTCTATTATGTACTAAGCCCTATTGAGTCCACTCAGATTTTGACACGTTGAAGTTGGACAGGGTACGTTGCCATGAAAGTTGATGAACAGGTCCAGGAACAGTAGCAAGATATTATAAATATCTTTGAAGTCTTTGTTGAAGACCGCAGAGGCTCTGTGAAGTGTCACAGAGGTTCTGCGGTTTGGTCCTTTTTAGAGCAGTCTTCACCGGATTCCGAGTCTTTGGTCTTCTTTGGGCGTATGACAGAGCTTCTGTATGACGCCTCTTTAGCTTATGTAGCTTCTTGATCTTGATAGCTCGGTAAGTTCGGCAGAGCCTCTGTAAGAGGCTTTCTTCACTTAGCCTATTTTTCACTACTTCAAAATACTTCTATGATTAGGAAGATTGAAGCTAACACATAACAATGATTGGTTTGGGTCATATCACATGTATAATTCGACACCCAAACGCAAACCCCGTAATAACAAAAGAAAATACTATAAACAACGGGGTTTCGAATCAGAGGTTAAACCACAGCGGGAGATCAAACCCATTCCAAAACGGGCTTCGTCTACTGAGGATAGACCGGCACCCAGGTGGAAAGCTGCTACAAAATCTGTTCCTCCTAAAGGTGTAAATTCTGCACCAAAAAGGAAACAAGTGCCAAAACCAGTTCCCTCCACCGGTGTAAATCCTACACCTAAAGGGAAAGTTGGGACAAAGCAAGCTTCCCCAAACGGTGCCAAACCTAACCCTCCTAGACCCAGGCAAATCTGGGTACCAAAGGTCCGCTAAACTTGTTTTGCAGGACGGTCATGTGTGGTTCTTAGACACTGGATGCTCCACACACATGACCGCAAGGAGGGAGCTGCTCACGATCTACAAGGAACAATAATAAGAAGACATGAGGTTTGTCTATACCTGTGCTTTAACAAGCTGCTCATGTATTTAGGGGGAGCATAATCAGCTATCAGGTATGTTACTCTACTGTTGAGGGGGAGCGTCACACACATTTTTTCTTAAATATGTTAAAAAGTTTTTTGTGTGCGTGGATACTCCCGTGTGCACTTCACTTTACGCGCACATTCTAAGGGGGAGCATGTAATCTAATGCTCATCATTTGAGGGGGAGCGACACAAATTTTTCTTTAAATGTCTAAAGTTTTTGTGTGTCAAACTCTCCATTGAAAATCCCTATACACTATCCGAGGGGGAGCAAGTTTTTTCCCATTCTCAGTTTGAGGGTGAGCGAGAGATCCATTTTTTCAAAATTCTACAGGTTTCATCTCTTTGAAAAATGGAATTATTCTTTAAAGTGTAAAAGTGTCCGGACACCCATCAGTCCGGATGACTTTCCGGACCGGATGGGTATCCAGATAGGACTATCCGAAATCCCTACTCTGTCCGGAAACACCCTTTGTCCGGATACTTTGTTTAGACCGGAAAGGTTTGCCATTCCGTCCTCTTTCATCCGGATACCATGTTTGTCCGGAACCCTATTTGTCCGGGAAGTATGGCCTGTCCGGAATGTCTTGCAATCTCATTATTATGTCCGGACGCCACTGCTATTTTCAGTCCTGTACCTGTTTCATCACTGCCAATCCTCAATTTGTCTCAAATTGAGCCTACTAATGCAAAGGTACACATCGACACTTGTTCATCCGTCTCAGTTACTAATTGTGCTTTGTCTTTTTACAGACATTCCATGGCGGATCAACAACCAGAATCCGAGGGGAAGCGTCACACTGTTTGATATCACTCTCACGCCGAGGGGGAGCAAGTCAATCCCCATGTATGTTTTGAGGGGGAGCAGGATAATATCCGTGCTATGCATATGCCTGAAACCCTACCTGAGATAGCATATAGATGAGAGTTAGGGAATCCCATGGTCCAGCCAGAGCCGGAGGGACCTGCCCAGGGACTTAGACCCGATAGACGTGAGGGTCCGAGAGTAAGAGGTGGAAGGGCCCGACAAGCAGGGGCTGTCGGGTGGGGAACGTTAGTTGTGAGAGGAAGGGGAACGAGAGTAGGTGGTGCAGTGGAATCGCAACCCGGTTCCAGCTCAGCCCAAGCCGGTCCAACCTCTAGACCAATACTACATCACTCGATCGAGCCGTATATCACCGAACCCCCCTCACCATCTCACAATGTTGAAGACGTGGAATCTGACTCCACGGATTCCGATACTACCCGTACCTTACGCCTAAAACACATACCTCACGGTATCGGACCCAACCCAAACTACAATGTCCCAATCCCTCTTGAATCACCACCTCATACTGGAACCGGGCCTGTTACTAGGACATCTGAGGGAGAACAAGTAGAGGAGTTAGATCATGCGAGACGGAGAGAACTGCGTTCAAAGTTGAACCAGGAAAGATCGAGCCATAAAGATAAAGAGGCTCATGAGCGACCCCGAACGAGCGATATCCGGGTAGCCACATCTACTACACCGTCTCATCTGTTGGGACGGGGTATTGAAGAAGACTCCGTGGACCCAGCGGAGCAATTGCACGACCCCCTCGTCCACTCATCAGTCTCACGACAGACGGATGTTTCAATATTACACGGGAAACAAGCATAACTTCCACCGGCCTCTCATTCGGAGAGTGTTGGTGTTGAAATAAGAGACCAGCAGCCCCCGGTCTCGACTTCATTTCGTGCACCATCGAGTCTAGAGCCACTTGTAATAGATCAATCTTTGGCTAGGACACTTGAAGAGGTACAACACCAAGTCGAGAATCTTTGTGACTCGACCGGAACCACCGTAGTGTCTTCACCTCTTGGTGAAACACAAGGATCGGCGGGAAATCCTACCACAGCTAACATCATGCCAACTGTGAATGTAGGTGGCTCTACCCCTGTGGTAGATGCCTCAACGGGCAATCTAAGTGATCCCGGCGTTAATTTACCCGACTTCGTGTCACCAGGGTCTCTGGACAGCACCCTTAAGGTTGTCCGCCAGGATATGGAGCAACAGATGCAACAACATGTAGCCGCTGAGCTTGCCAAAGCACTGCGTGCTATCAAAGGAAAGGGCCACGTTGTCGAATCCGAAACCGCCTCTGTACCTCCACCGATTCAACAGCAACCAATCTATTCGGTGGAGACCCTGAAGACGATGCAGTTGGCCCAGCTGCTCCAGGAATCCGACACCACCGCATCTACCGAAGCAGACCTGATCTCAGTTCTCCGATCACAGGTCACTGCTCCGTCTTCATCATTACCTCTCGCCTCGACTCCATCGACTCGGCCTCAACGACTACAACAAATCGCTAACCACGCTCTCTGAGAGGGTCCGCTCAGTTGAAGACACTTGTAAGAGTCAAGCCGGCGGTCTCAAATGCAAGTACGATGACCAGGGTGATCCATATCACCGTGAGGGGGAGAAGCGTCTACGCCAAACCGAGACCGTCCATATCATGAATGCCAAAATTTCAACAGTGGTTCAACAGGAACCCCCAACGGCGGCAACTACATCAGAAGCACCCGAAGCCGAGTTGCCACTAGCAGATATGGTCATAGATATGGATATTTCAGATGAAGAAGACCCGACGGTTGAAAAGCCCGAGGGTTCAACACAGGAACTGGTCGATTTTGACTCGTCAGACAGACTGATATTGGACATGATAGATCCAGAGTGTGAGACCAACCCTGAGACCGAAGACGCATGGTACGAAAAGGCCGCCAGTGCCGTAAATCTCCAGGTAAATTTGGTCTTCCCTACTGATGAGAACGACAATATTGACTACGATCAGTTCCGGCTCCAAATTTTATATGGAGCATCCCCCGTTCATTATGCTCAACCCGCCGGAACACCATCAACAAGACCCGAGTCTACTACTTCCGATCTTCCGACAACTACTCCTCCCACGACAGCTTCTGATCTTCCTCATACTCCTCAACAGGTACTAATCCCTCATCTGGAGGAATCTTTGAAAAAGCTGTTCGTCCACAAGCTTCGCCCGATCGATCCGACCTTCTGTCTGGGTATCTACAACCTTGACCCAGAATTTCAACGCCGATATATCAGCACAATGCAGCGGTGTCTTCCAGTCAAACAGGTCAGAGGTTAAACCACAGCGGGAGATCAAACCCATTCCAAAACGGGCTTCTTCTACTGAGGATAGACCGGCACCCAGGTGGAAAGCTGCTACAAAATTTGTTCCTCCTAAAGGTGTAAATTCTGCACCGAAAAGGAAACAAGTGCCAAAACCAGTTCCCTCCACCGGTGTAAATCCTACACCTAAAGGGAAAGCTGGGACAAAGCAAGCTTCCCCAAACGGTGCCAAACCTAACCCTCCTAGACCCAGGCAAATCTGGGTACCAAAGGTCCGCTAAACTTGTTTTGCAGGACGGCCATGTGTGGTTCTTAGACACTGGATGCTCCACACACATGACCGCAAGGAGGGAGCTGCTCACGATCTACAAGGAACAATATTAAGAAGACATGAGGTTTGTCTATACCTGTGCTTTAACAAGCTGCTCATGTATTTAGGGGGAGCATAATCAGCTATCACGTATGTTACTCTACTGTTGAGGGGGAGTGTCACATACATTTTTTCTTAAATATGTTAAAAAGTTTTTTGTGTGCGTGGATACTCCCGTGTGCACTTCACTTTACGCGCACATTCTAAGGGGGAGCATGTAATCTAATGCTCATCATTTGAGGGGGAGCGACACAAATTTTTCTTTAAATGTCTAAAGTTTTTGTGTGTCAAACTCTCCATTGAAAATCCCTATACACTATCCGAGGGGGAGCAAGTTTTTTCCCCATTCTCAGTTTGAGGGTGAGCGAGAGATCCATTTTTCAAAATTCTACAGGTTTCATCTCTTTGAAAAATGGAATTATTCTTTAAAGTGTAAAAGTGTCCGGACACCCATCAGTCCGGATGACTTTCCGGACCGGATAGGTATCCATATAGGACTATCCGAAATCCCTACTCTGTCCGGAAACACCCTTTGTCCGGATACTTTGTTTAGACCGGAAAGGTTTGCCATTCCGTCCTCTTTCATCCGGATACCATGTTTGTCCGGAAACCCTATTTGTCCGGGAAGTATGGTCTGTCCGGAATGTCTTGCAATCTCATTATTATGTCCGGACGCCACTGCTATTTTCAGTCCTGTACCTGTTTCATCACTGCCAATCCTCAATTTGTCTCAAATTGAGCCTACTAATGCAAAGGTACACATCGACACTTGTTCATCCGTCTCAGTTACTAATTGTGCTTTGTCTTTTTACAGACATTCCATGGCGGATCAACAACCTGAATCCGAGGGGAAGCGTCACACTGTTTGATATCACTCTCACGCCGAGGGGGAGCAAGTAAATCCCCATGTATGTTTTGAGGGGGAGCAGGATAATATCCGTGCTATGCATATGCCTGAAACCCTACCTGAGATAGCATATAGATGAGAGTTAGGGAATCCCATGGTCCAGCCAGAGCCGGAGGGACCTGCCCAGGGACTTAGACCCGAGAGACGTGAGGGTCCGAGAGTAAGAGGTGGAAGCGCCCGACAAGCAGGGGCTGTCGGGTGGGGAACGTTAGTTGTGAGAGGAAGGGGAACGAGAGTAGGTGGTGCAGTGGAATCGCAACCCGGTTCCAGCTCAGCCCAAGCCGGTCCAACCTCTAGACCAATACTACATCACTCGATCGAGCCGTATATCACCGAACCCCCCTCACCATCTCACAATGTTGAAGACGTGGAATCTGACTCCACGGATTCCGATACTACCCGTACCTTACGCCTAAAACACATACCTCACGGTATCGGACCCAACCCAAACTACAATGTCCCAATCCCTCTTGAATCACCACCTCATACTGGAACCGGGCCTGTTACTAGGACATCTGAGGGAGAACAAGTAGAGGAGTTAGATCATGCGAGACGGAGAGAACTGCGTTCAAAGTTGAACCAGGAAAGATCGAGCCATAAAGATAAAGAGGCTCATGAGCGACCCCGAACGAGCGATATCCGGGTAGCCACATCTACTACACCGTCTCATCTGTTGGGACGGGGTATTGAAGAAGACTCCGTGGACCCAGTGGAGCAATTGCACGACCCCCTCATCCACTCATCCGTCTCACGACAGACGGATGTTTCAATATTACACGGGAAACAAGCATAACTTCCACCGGCCTCTCATTCGGAGAGTGTTGGTGTTGAAATAAGAGACCAGCAGCCCCCGGTCTCGACTTCATTTCGTGCACCATCGAGTCTAGAGCCACTTGTAATAGATCAATCTTTGGCTAGGACACTTGAAGAGGTACAACACCAACTCGAGAATCTTTGTGACTCGACCGGAACCACCGTAGTGTCTTCACCTCTTGGTGAAACACAAGGATCGGCGGGAAATCCTACCACAGCTAACATCACGCCAACTGTGAATGTAGGTGGCTCTACCCCTGTGGTAGATGCCTCAACGGGCAATCTAAGTGATCACGGCGTTAATTTACCCGACTTCGTGTCACCAGGGTCTCTGGACAACACCCTTAAGGTTGTCCGCCAGGATATGGAGCAACAGATGCAGCAACATGTAGCCGATGAGCTTGCCAAAGCACTGTGTGCTATCAAAGGAAAGGGCCACGTTGTCGAACCCGAAACCGCCTCTGTACCTCCACCGATTCAACAGCAACCAATCTATTCGGTGGAGACCCTGAAGACGATGCAGTTGGCCCAGCTGCTCCAGGAATCCGACACCACCGCATCTACCGAAGCAGACCTGATCTCAGTTCTCCGATCACAGGTCACTGCTCCGTCTTCATCATTACCTCTCGCCTCGACTCCATCGACTCGGCCTCAACGACTACAAAAAATCGCTAACCACGCTCTCTGAGAGGGTCCGCTCACTTGAAGACACTTGTAAGAGTCAAGCCGGCGGTCTCAAATGCAAGTACGATGACCAGGGTGATCCTGATCACCGTGAGGGGGAGAAGCGTCTACGCCAAACCGAGACCGTCCATATCATGACTGCCAAAATTTCAACAGTGGTTCAACAGGAACCCCCAACGGCGGCAACTACATCAGAAGCACCCGAAGCCGAGTTGCCACTAGCAGATATGGTCATAGATATGGATATTTCAGATGAAGAAGACCCGGCGGTTGAAAAGCCCGAGGGTTCAACACAGGAACTGGTCGATTTTGACTCGTCAGACAGACCGATATTGGACATGATAGATCCAGAGTGTAAGACCAACCCGGAGACCGAAGACGCATGGTACGAAAAGGCCGCCAGTGCCGTAAATCTCCAGGTAAATTTGGTCTTCCCTACTGATGAGGACGACAATATTGACTACGATCAGTTCCGGCTCCAAATTTTATATGGAGCATCCCCGTTCATTATGCTCAACCCGCCGGAACACCATCAACAAGACCCGAGTCTACTACTTCCGATCTTCCGACAACTACTCCTCCCACGACAGCTTCTGATCTTCCTCATACTCCTCAACAGGTACTAATCCCTCATCTGGAGGAATCTTTGAAAAAGCTGTTCGTCCACAAGCTTCGCCCGATCGAGCCGACCTTCTGTCTGGGTATCTACAACCTTGACCCAGAATTTCAACGCCGATATATCAGCACAATGCAGCGGTGTCTTCCAGTCAACCAGGTCAGAACCAAACTTCGAATCACAGAGGTAATCAGTATCTATTCAAGACGTATTATGAGAATCGTCTACCCAGTTTTCATTGTTCGACGTGAAGATGGGAACGAATGGAAATTTTCAGAAGCTGATTTCAAGAACCTCCGACCACTCGACTTTCTGGTTATTCTGAAAGACTTACGTACAAGAACCATCCGACCGCTAGAAATTACAAAGGCCCTCGAAGCTGGTCGTCGATACCTGGTCCGCACCATCATGATGTCTTATCTAACGGACTTCCAAATGGCTATCGAGAACAAGGCGAAAAAGGTAAATCTGATCAAGCCGAATCTGAAAGCACCTTAGTTAAACATGTATCCCGAGAACGCTATGCTTCTGGAACCAGAATTCGGGATTGTTTACCTCAGCGAACAAAAAGAGAAGAAATTTATGCACTTCTGTCAGGTGGAAAGATTCTGCGACGGCACGCTCCTAAAGGTCAGAGATGCTTTTCGAAAGATTATTCAGCACGAGTCTGAGAATCCAAGGTATTCTTATGTTCCGAATCCGAATGAAGTAACTGCTCGGAATGCCTTGGAAATGATTGAAGATCGCATCGACTATCGACGCGCCATCAGATTGTTCGAGGTACACTTCGCGCTCCGCAAAAGATATGTCTTCAACTGGAGAGATATAGAGCGCCAACTCGAACTTCAAATCAAAGGGGGAGATTGTTAGAGCAGGTTTTAATGTTGATTTAAAGTTCAAGGGTTAAACTGTATTTGATTAAAATAGAGCTTATTAGTGAACGGGACGTGGGCTTGTTAACCACGGGCCCATTATATTTAATGTTGATTAGCTTGGAAAAACAAGCTAATCATCTCTTTTACTTTCAACACTGTATTGCAAATTCTCTCTGAAATATTAATGAAAGGGATGACCAGTTGAAATCATATTACTTATTGCATATCATATTCGATTTCTGTATTGTTTCAAGGATCTGGACTTAACACCGCCATTAGTGACTTCTGTGCATAGTACTCGGCCTTATTCTTGTAAAATGCAAAATCTCTTTGTGGTTGGCTTCTGTTGGGCTGACTTTTGCATTCTGCAGCGTAATGTCCAGGCTTGCCACGTTTAAAACATCCGTTGTTCTGTGGAGTTGATGGATAGCTTTCTCTAGAGCTATCTGGTCTTCCCTATGTGTACCCTTCTGTGGGTAATGCCCTTTCCTATGTTGGTAATCGATTGGCTTCTGTTCGTGGTACCTAGGGTCATACATCCTCTGTTGGTCCTGAAACTTATCTCTTCCTTGAGATCTTGGATCATAAGCTTGTGGTTGTGCGAAATGTTTTTGAATTTGTAGAAAAGATCTCTCCATCTGTGGCATCGAAATTTGAAATCTGCCACTTCTGATGTCTCGATCATACAATACTCAGCATGGGCATCTCCTTCATTCACAAGTTCTCTAGAAAATTATAACGAAAGAGGATATGTATCGTCATTCCATGAAGAATTGGATCTTTTGTGACTGAAATAGTTGAGCTACTATCACAAAACAAAGTGACTGACTTGTTCTACTTCTGATTTAGACTTTCCAAAATTCCACGTAACCAAATCAATTGACATCCTACATAAGATGCAACTATATATTCAACTTCTATGGTAGAAAGTGCCACAGTTGGCTACTTCTACGTGCTCCATGAAAGTGCACCACTTCCAAGATGAAACACATACCCATAATGGTTTGTACTACCATCAACATTTCCTCCTAAGTCACTGACGGTGTATCCAATTAATTAAAAATAATTATCTCTTAGAACTTAATAAATTAAAAATAAACAAATAATCCGTCGGAAAATTAATTAATTAAGATTAATTATTTTACAAAAATAAATAATTAATCCGCCGAAAATCTGTTAGAAAATAATCGAAATATTTTTTTTAAAAAGAATTCAGTGGTAGATTTCAAACTCATGAATCAACATTCATGGTACTATGGATGATCCGTCGGTAAAGATGAAATCCATTGGTGATCCGTCCTTGAAAGTTTGTCGGATAATATTTCAAGTGGAAGGATATCATCGACGGTTTTCTAATGGCTATCACTAATGGATCAGCAAGGACAAAAACCTTTTTCACCAACGACAACAAGCACTAACGATTATCTACTGTAGATATCACCAATGGATCACCGAGGGAGACTAACATCGATGGATATTTAAGGGCTTGTTTCTGATGAAGCTGAGGGGGGAGAAAAAGCATAACTCCCCGGTCTCATAGGTTACCTTTCGATCTTCCTCCCCAGTCCCTGGGCGGCTCTCGGTTCTTGAGCAAGTTGGGGATTAGGCGGCAGTTGAAAGAGCTTCTCGAAAGTAAGAAAGTCAGATGCCTCTCCTGCACGCCGAAACATTTACTTCGAATACATGCGGTGGGGAGCACTTTGATGGTTTTTTTGTCGACAATTGGAACATGACAAAAATACAAATGTGTTTGTTGTTCCTCTCTTTGCATAGAAAGTCTCCGGTGCATCTATCCTGACTAATGGGATTTCGTTGGTGACCCAACGGTGATCCATCCATGATTGTGATTTTTTTAAATAGTTTATGTTTCCCGTCCATAATTATACAAAGAGTAAACTTTACTTTTGGTCCCTTACGTTTGTCAATTGCAACGGATATCATCCAGAAACTTTGAAGCTCATATTTGGTCATCGTGTTTGTCTTTTCATAACGGTTTTCGTCTAGTAATTTAAAACAATATGTTAAGTCCACCAATATCGGTTAAATGAAGAGGGCCAGGGTCGTGCAACAACATGTGTTATCTGTTATGTGGTGCAACTGAACAGGCCCCCAAAATCTGTGGGGCCCAAAACCTTTTATTAGTTGTAGTATGTATAGTATATAATATTGAAGCCCAATCAGTTTTATTAGGTTTAATTTAAGGCCCAATCCAATAACAAATCACTTAGACTTTAGACAATTACTCAATTAGTCGGCCTACATCTTGCTTCACGTCAATCACACGAACAAAACCAACAACGATTTTGTTTCCCTCTTTTTTTTTCCAAAATCGTCTTCGTCGATTCAATTTCTTTTGTCGTTATCTTCGGCTTTTCTTCCAATTGCAATGATAGCAAAATAACCACACGTAAAATGTGCACAATAATGGTGCAAGTATACACCACGTATTGTGTTCGCTTCACAAGTAATATAATGGTAAGGACCAATATCGTATCCACAGGGATTGGACTACCAAGAATTGGAGACTTCTACGAACTTCTGGTGCAAAGTTAAGATTTTTAATAATTTGTTTGAGTTGTTTTTAAGTGAGCAATTAATTACAAAATTAACGCGATTAATTAAAAAGCGGGTACGAGTGTAAGTTTTTCCCGAGAGTATATCTTTAATAAATTAAATCGTTTATAAAAGCAGTCACAATTTGTCCCACACGATTTCCTCCTCTCGAAGCTACGTCGCAAAGGTTGCACTAACGATTTTGTTATAAAGTTCCCACACAAGCTAACTTTCTGTTTACCAACCTCACTAAGTAGATCTCAAAAATCTTAAGTCTTTCCAGATGTAGAGAGATGCGCATATCTCTATGTCACACCTACTCGACCGACGTTTTGACCTTTATTCGGTTATGCAACAACCCATATCTCTATGTGATTATTGAAGATTTTCTCAAACCTCCTTGCATCATTCAAGCCGTATTTCGGATCCGCCCCTCTCAAGGTCTAAGATCTAATATTAACACGCACACGTGATCAACTTGTCTGCGTTTGAGTTATGCTCCGACTCGAATGACTAAACCGAAAAATTATCTAAATGTAGTAACACCCACGTGTTACATTTTTAACCTCTCGGGTTTGGCATACACCCGCACCCAAAGGGGGGTTTAGCTACTCATAAAAACAGAAAACATAATGGAGAAGAAGAAATATGTGAACTGGAATTGCATTAAACGTAAACGAAAACGTACCACTGTGGCCACACATGCTCCATAGTGGTTGACAGAAAGTAAATACTTGAAAGTACATCACAAGAACTAAACTAAACTAAAATGTAAACTCTACTATTATTCTTCAGCTGAGTTTTTGGAGAGAACTATGTTGATAAGAGATGCCTTTGAATGCGAAGCCAAGCCTCTTATTTATAGTGGAGGGGGGAAGAAAAAGATGAAAAGGACATGAGTAGAGAAAGGGACCTCTCATGGGTGTCTTTTTCCAACCTTCTGGCACCATCTCCTTTGTCCACATTATGCCTCTAAACTTGAACAAAGCTCAACATTGACCCCAACAAGCATGCATACAACTTGCATAAAAATGTTCTCAAAATCTGCAGAAAATCGGATTTATACACAAGCTCGCCATATGGCCGACGTTGTGGCCACAATGGCACACCAAACATAACTTTTTAACCTTTTTGGTTATTTTTAATATTTTGGAACAACTTATACCAAAAGAGATAGAAAAGCTCAAATGGGTACGAAAAAGGTTAAAATGGGTTTAAAATTGGTGACAAATAACTCTAAAAATGAGGGATATCACACCCCCAAACTTGAGACGTTACTTGTCCTCAAGTAAAAAGAACGAAGAAGAAAAAAAATTGACCGAAACTTTTAGCGAAAAAAGGATGGTTGTTTTCCAAAGGTTGAGCTTGAGATGACGATGCATTACCTTGGAGTTTTGTCGGTGCACTTATTTCCTTTGTTGCGTTTTTCCTCGTTTGATCGGTAGGACTTGGATGGGCAAGCATTTGCGGTTTTTTCTTGATTCTTGGGTTTACCCTTTTCCCCCCAAACTTATTATTTTTTTGTTGGCCTTAATCCAAAGGAGTGTTTTGAGCATTTTTTTGTGTGGCTTTATTTCCCACTTTTGCTCCTTTTTTGTGATAACCAACAATTTTTTTTTTTCGAAAATGGACCCAAAATTTTAATTATTTATAATATATATAAATATTTGACGTAACAATTGTAAACTTTTTCACTTGAATGTATTTTGGGTTTGTTTGAAGAAAGCCTCCCCCCAAACATAGAGTAAAGCGATGTCCTCATTGCGGGGAAGGCGATGCGGGTTGTGTATCGGCTAAGCTACAAGGGTCGTGTATGGGCCAACAATGAAAGATGGCCTACGCCCTTTCAAACGATTCAAACATGCAAACAAAAGATCTAAAAGCACCTGCAATGAATTGGTTAGGGCAACAAAGAAGGTAACCTAACAAATGAACATGCATATAATTCACAAAAAGACGATTTAAAGTGCGGTCATAGGAGTGTAGCAAAACAAACCACAAAAGTGTACCCAAAAGCAGTTAATCAAAAAAAAGACAAAGTAGTTGTTCCAAAAGATTTCAAAACCGACAAATCATGGATGTGGTGGCTTGCCACTGTGGCCAACCTTAGCAGTGGTGTCGGGCGCCTGTGTACGAGCGGTTCTGGTCGAAGCATGAGATGCCGGAGGATCAAGGATGGCCGGAAAAGCGGGCATAGAGGTACCTGCAAGGAGTAAGTAGCGGGCAAACAAGAGATCACGGTCGCGGGTGTATGCCCAAAAAGCCATGGAATGAGACTCTAGCTGCCCGAGACGCCAATCAGTGGATGAGTGGGCATGCTACAAACCCTGGACAGCCTGTGATAGATCCTCCAACTGCAAGGTCAAAATCTGTAACCAAGTCTTGGTGTCTTAAACGACATTAGGGATGTGACCCATTGGGGGCGGTGCAGTCGAGAGCGAGCGAGAAGACGAGGCTTCCATGGGGTGTGATGTCTGCTGCCTTCCATTTCCGTAATGAAAAGAACGCTTCATGCATATCACAGAGCCTTGATCAATGGTCGAAGAATGGTACTGGGGATCATCGTGCGGGTAAACATGTACTTCATTAGCTTAAAACAAGCGGGTAAGTAGACTGGGAAAGATAAGATAGGCACTAGCACGGGAAGCAAATTCTTGAAGCATTGTATACATAATCGAACCCAAACCCACACGACGGTCCGTAAGGATGCAATACAACAAGATGCATCGATTACATGAAATCGTACTATCATGAACGGTAGCCATCAAGTTGTGACGGAGAAATAAAAACCATAAACTCGCTGCGGTAGTCAAGTGGCCAGATCGGATAATGGTACGGTTATGCTCCATAGTCCACCCGAAACCGGGTATAGTAAGTGTGGTGGCAATGGCCTCGTCCTCAGCGGGTGTGGTGTGATGGGTCATGCGCATATATGGGCACTTCATGGGTGGTGTAAACCCCAAAGCCTCGTTAATAGCGACACCGTCAATGGCAATGTGAACCCCCAAACATTGGCGAAATCACCCAAGGACCCACTAATAGCAGTATAAAACTCCCAAACCACAGTAAGATTCCCCACGCATGGCTGAGAAATCAAACTTGACCACCCGCGGGCGGTCAAGTGTTGTTGGATAAAATCGTAGGTCCAGATGAGACTAGTGTTGAAGCTTCGCTCGATTAACGGGGATTTGTTAATAACGGTATTATACCTGTCTTCGAAAGAGCGTGGGCGTGCGGCATGTGGATTTCAGCGTCGGGATGGTCGAAAAGGCTCTGGGCGGCCGGTCTCATCCTCCGGGTCAAATGGAATGTCATCTCCCTGACGTGCCCGCTTCTGTCCACGGGTGGACCAAATATCAACTGGGTCCTCAACTAAAGAATCGTCATGAGAAGAGGAGTCAGAACCCGGCTGTGATGGGGCAGCGGATATGGCAACAATGCCGCCACAGTGGTCACCCCGAGTAGCGGTGGCACTACGAGTCATATGACGTGTGGGTGTGCATGCATGGGTTTCTTTCCCTTATCATTTTCTGCCGCTTTTTCCACCATCACGTGTTCGGGGTTATCATACACAAAATACCTACCGATATCGGTTTCATAACCCGGTAACTCCGTATCCCCCATTTCGTTCAATTCAAAGTTTCAAACATTTGGTATTGTTTTGGGAGGACTAAATGGGAATGGTGGGTGGGATGTTGTGAGATCGTTTGGGATAGTGGTAATGGTGGGTGAAGTGGTAGAAATGGTGGCGATTGGGGAAGTGGTGAGATTTGAGTGAAAGTAAGTGATGGTTACATGGGTATCCTCTTCTGACATAAAGTAGGAAGTATGTGGGTTAGAAGAGGGTGGGGGGAATGGGTTGAGGCAGGTACCCAAAGGTTGAGAAAGGTGAAAGTACTCACCGGAGATGAACCCGTAGTGGAAGTTGTGGCGATGGCGATGCTGTTAACGGCGGTATATGCGCCGGGTGGTCCAGCGGTGGTGTGAGCAGCGGCGGTGGCGAAGGTGGCGTGATCCGCGGTGGTGGCGATGGCTGTTGCGATGGCAAAGGAGAGTGCAACAGCGTTGGCAGCCTCGAAGTTGACGGCGGTGGAGGTGGTATGGCGTTCGACGGCGGTGGTGTCGCGGTCGCCGGCCGTTGGCGATAATCGTCGGGCGGCTGCGAACCTTTGGCAGTAGGTGGATCATCCGGGCAGATTTGGGCCATTCGTGAGCATCTTCCGACGAGCCATGGTGGTAGTGGCGATGGAGAGCATTTTCATATGGAAGAGGAGAAGTGGGGAAGGAGAAGGATTTGACGAAGATGAGAGGGAAAATGGGAAGGGTTTTTGGGTTAAGAGGGTGGTTTAGGGAGGTGGCGGTTTTAGTGGGTGGTTTTGAGAGAGGGGAATTTAAAAAAATGATGGTTTTGAGTAAGTTGGTGGTTTTGAGGGTGGTTTTGACTTTTTCAGAGTAGGGTTAGTGTATGTAGGGTATGATGGTGATGGGGAAAAGGAAAAGGTAGGACAGGGAGGGGGAGGGGAACGTCTAGGAGGAGAGAGTTAGGATTTTATTTGTTTTTATAAGATTTTTTATTTTTCTATTTTTTTTTCTTTTGGTTTCTTGGGTTTTGGTTTTATCTAAAAAAAGGAAAATGGGTGTTTTGGTGAAACCACTAGGTTTTGCTATGCAAAAGGAGGCTTAACAATTTCATAAAAGATGGAGGTCAATCTTTTGTTTACTTTTCAGCTTTTTGACCTCAATTTGAATTGAAGGCCCCCTTTTATCCAACATGCAAAGCACGTTGTTGGGGTTGGTTCCCAACTTAGACCTTTGGTTCTCCAATCGCCACACTGCAGCCATAGTGGGATCACCTGCACCCACATACAACAAAAAAAATCTGAAAATAAAATGCAGAAAGTTAATAAAATTAAATTCGAATATTTACATGGGTTATTTCTAACCCAACAACTCAGATATTGCTCACAATCTCATTAGACACTTCCTCGGGGAGGTAGTGTTTAACACGGTGACCGTTTACCCGAAATGTGCTCCTATCTTGTGGATTAATTAAATCCACTGTGCCGAAAGAACTGACTTTTGCGATTTTTAATGGTCCAGACCAGCGGGATTTGAGTTTTACTGGAAATAATTTCAAACGAGAATTAAAAATCAACACTTGTTGAGCTTCCGAAAAATTCATGTGATTAATGCGACGATCATGCCAAAGTTTGGTTTTTTCTTTATAAATCTTTGCATTTTCAAACGCATCGTGTCGTAATTCCTTAAGTTCAACATGTTGCAATTTCCATTTTTTCCGGCAATGTCCGCGGCCATGTTCAATTCTTTCGTGGCCAAAATGTTTTATATTCGAGCTCTAACGGAAGATGACAAGCTTTTTCGAACACTAGCCGATACGGTGACATGCCCAACGGTGTTCTGAAAGCGGTGCGGTATGCCCAAAGCGCATCATCCAACTTAAGCGACCAATCCTTACGGTTGGGTTTGACGACTTTCTCTAAAATAGTTTTAATTTCGCGATTAGAAAGTTCGGCAAGCCCGTTCGTTTGTGGATGGTAAGCGGTTGCAACTCAATGTTGGATATTATATTTGCTAAGGACCGCACTTAACATTTTATTTATAAAATGCGTTCCCTCGTCGCTAATTAAAGCTCGAGGTGTTCCAAAAAGGGCAAAACTATTTTTGTGCAATAAATTTATCACCGTCTTGGCATCATTGTGTGGACAAGCAAGTTCCTCAATCAATTTGGAAACGTAATCGACCGCAACCAATATATATTGGTTATTAAACGACATCGGGAATGGTCCTTTAAAATCAATGCCCCAGACGTCAAAAAGTTCCACTTCTAAAATGTTATTGAGAGGCATTTCATTACGTTGAGACACGTTTCCGGTTCGTTGACATCGATCACATTTTTTCACAAACTCAAATGAATCTTTAAAAACCGATGGCCAATAAAATCCGCTTTGTAAAATTTTAGCCGCCGTTCGTTGGCCACCGAAGTGACCTCTGTATGGCGACGTATGACATGTTTGCAAAATGTGCGGTATTTCCGAATCGGAGACACATCATCTTAAGATTTGATCGGCTCCCAATTTAAAAAGGTGAGGATCGTCCCAAAGGTATTTCCTACTTTCATGAAGAAAGTTTTTGAATTGTTGCGAGTTAATGTTATACGGTCGTAACCCAGTAGCAAGGTAGTTGGGTATGTCCGCATACCATGGACATGTTTCTTCATGAAAGTGTTGAATCCCTAAGATTTGCTCATCGGGAAACAATTCGTTTATTTCATGGTTTCCCCCACTAGAGATCACGCCCTCTAAACAAGAGAGGTGATCTGCCACTTGATTTTCAACCCCTTTTCAGTCAACAATATCAATATCAAACTCTTGGACGAGTAAGACCCAACGAATAAGGTGAGGCTTGGCGTCGGCTTTGGTGATAAGATATTTAATTGCAGAGTGATCGGTATGAACGGCAACTTTGGTGCCAATAAGGTAGCACCGAAAACTGTCAAAAGCGAAGACTACGACAAGTAATTCTTTTTCGGTGGTTGTATAATTTATTTAAGCATCAATTAAAGTTTTACTTGCGTAATATATCGGGTGAAACATTTTTTCTCGCTTTTGTCTGAGAACGGCACCTACGGCCCAATCGCTTGCGTCACACATTACCTCAAAAGGTAACGAGCAATCCTGGGCTATGACAATTGGAGCCGAAATAAGTGTGGTTTTGATTTTTGAAAAAGCATCTTTACATTCTTGGTTAAAGTCAAAACTTTGGTCATTATGGAACAACTTACACAAAGGTTTTGCAATTTTAGAAAAATCTTTTATAAACCATCGATAAAAACCGGCATGACCAAAAAAGCTTCTAATACCCTTGACCGAGGTGGGCTCGGGCAATTGCATTATGACTTCTAATTTTTCTTTTTCCACTTCCAAACCTCGTGGGGAAACCAAATGTCCCAAAAGAATTCCTTCTTGAACCATAAAATGACATTTTCCCAATTTAAAATCAAGTCATGTTTTTCACAACGTTCCAAACTCTTTTTAAGATTATCAAGGCAATTATCAAACGATGTATCAATCACGGAAAAATCGTCTATAAACACTTCCATGGTGTCTTCAATCATATCCGAAAATATAGACATCATACACCATTGAAAAGTGGCGGGCGTATTACATAGACCAAATGGTATTCGTCGAAAGGCAAATGTACAGTACAGACAAGTGAAAGTGGTTTTCTCTTGATCCTCGTGTGCAATGTGGATTTGCTTATACCCCAAATACCCATCTAGGAAGCAAAAAAAATCTTTTCATGCTAACCTATCAAGCATTTGGTCTATAAATGATAATGGAAAATGATCTTTCTTGTCGCTAAATTAATTGCCTATAATCCATACAAATACGCCAACCGGTCACGGTCCTAATCGGGATGAGCTCATTTTTTCATTGGTGACCACCGTAGTGCCACCTTTTTTGGAACACATTGGACCGGGCTCACCCAACTACTACTAGATATCAGATATATTATACCCGCATCGAGCCATTTCAAAATCTCTTTCTTGACCACTTCCTTCATAATGGGATTAAGTCTCCTTTGCGGTTGCACTTTGCCAATGCTATTATCTTCCAAAATAATCTTATGTTGGAAAATCGATTGACTTATTCCCTTAATGTCGGCTATGGTCCAACCTAGTGCTTTCTTATGCTTCTTCAAAAGTTCTAACAAATTATCCTCTTGTTCATGATTTAACTTAGATGAAATGATCATGGAGAGTTTTTCGTCTTCCAAAAGATAAGCTTACTTAAGATGACTAGGTAATGGTTTTAACTCCAAATCGGGAAGTTGGACTATGGACGGAAGTTGAGTTGTTTTATACTTAAAATCCAACTGTTCAAAGGCTGCTAAGT
Source organism: Saussurea involucrata (assembly GCA_033807775.1). NCBI lineage: Eukaryota > Viridiplantae > Streptophyta > Magnoliopsida > Asterales > Asteraceae > Saussurea > Saussurea involucrata. Next base: position 78,481,567 of record CM066325.1, read on the forward strand.
CCTCTAAAATTTCGTTGCTAAAGTCCAAGTCATCCTCTGCCACCACAGTGGAGAGGCTGTGGCCACACTATTCCAGAGTCAAACTTAAATCTTCACTAACGGCCGAACAGTCCTCTATCTCTCCATGAAACCTCAGGGATTTAAAGACATTGAAGGTTACTTGTTGGTCGTTAACCCTCATAGTGAGATCTCCTTTTTGGACATCGATTAAGGTTCTTCCCGTTGCGAGAAAATGTCATCCCAAAATTATGGGGACCTTTCTGTCGGCTTCATAGTCTAAGATCAAAAAATCGACCAAAAAATTAATTTGTCAACCTTGACCAAAATGTCTTCAATCTTACCTTTCAGGTAAGCGATGGACCTATCCACTAATTGCATCGTTACGGTGGTAGGACAAACTTCTCCTATTCCTAACTTGTTGCAAATGGACAACGGCATAAGATTTATGCTTGCTCCTAGGTCACATAAGGCATGTCCTACTTCTTGGCCTCCAATAGAATACGAGATGGTGAAACTTCCTGGGTCCTTGAGTTTAGGTGGGATCTTACATGTGAGGAGGGCACTACATTCTTTAGTCAAAACTACCGTTTCAAATTCACTTAAGCGTCTTTTCTTGCATAGGATGTCCTTAAGAAATTTAACATAGTTTGGAATTTGCTCGAGAGCTTCTACCAAAGGTATTTTTATGTGGAGTTGTTTAAAGATGTCCAAAAACTTCTTAAACTGAGCATCCACATTCTTCTGCTTAATCCTACCAGAAAAGGGGAGGTCTCTAAGGTCAAGTTCCACGGTTTTCTTGGCCATTGATTTTCTGTCTCGGTTTGTGGCCACAATGTCACCATTATTTGTAGTCACTGGTTATTGTCGTGTCCTTAGGAACTGGTGGTTTTTGAGTAACAGACTCACTTACAACATGTGTAGAGTGAGTTTGTGGCCCTTTTGAGTTTGAAGGAAATAACCCGGGAAAATGACACCGGTCAAAGGCGTGGGTTACTTCTTCTTCCTCTTGCAAAACGGGGATGTCCACAAGGTCCTTGCTACTTCTTAAAGTAACGGCCTTGACGTGCTCTTTACCATTCATCTTAGGGGTTTCGGTGTCGCTTGGTAAGGTACCATGCGGTCGTCCCCTAGGATCGTTTGCAAATTGACCGAGTTGGGTTTCAAAACCTCTTAATGTGGCATTGGTTTGGTTGATGAAACCTTGAGCATTGATTCCAAAGATCTAATGTCAGTCGGGCCTTGTTGCCTAGAGGTCTGCCCGTTGTGATGCGAAGATTGTCCATTGTGGTGAGAATGTGGGGACTGCCCACTGTGGTGAAATCCCGATGGATTTTACGGTCTCTTCTATCCAGAACTTACCCCAGGGGCTTGTAGTCCCTGTTTTCCAGCCCAAGAAAAATTAGCGTGGTTTCGCCAATTCGGGTTGTACGTTTGCGAATATGGATTATTTCGCGAGTTGTTACCCACGAAATTAACGGTAGCGGGGTTTCCCAGACAGTTTTCATACACATGGTCCTCACCACAAAATGCACAATTTTCATTCATCACATTAGCGTTCATGGCATGCACTTGGTTTTTATCTCCTAAGTTCAAATTATTTTTTTACCAAGTTTGTTAAAGCAACAATTTGAGCATTTAAAGCTGTGACGGCATCTACTTCATGTAATCCCGACGTACTCTTGGCAGGAGGTGTAATCGCAGGGGTTTGCCCATTTGGTGTTATTATTTGCAATCTTTTCATGAATGCAAAAACCCTCGTTATAAGTCTTACCGGTAAATGCTCCACCGGCCGTTGCGTCAAGAACAATTTTTGCAGAATTGGCAAGCCCATTATAAAAGGTCTCCAATTGGATGCAACAATGGATTCCATGGTGGGGGCACTTCCTAAGAAGGACCTTGAATCTCTCCTAAGCATCCGACAATGCTTCGTCGTCCCCTTGACGAAACGACAAAATTTCATTTTTGAGCTTAACGTTCCTCGTTGGAGGAAAGTATTTTTTCAGAAATTTATCCGCCAAATCGGTCCATGTAGCTATGGAGTGGGGCGGTTGTGAGCTTAGCCAAGCTTTAGCTCTACCTCTTAGTGAAAAATTGAAGAGCATAAGCCTTAAGGCATTTTTATCAACACCTTGAATTTTAAAAGCATCAACAATTTCTAAACATGTTTTTAAATGCAAGTGTGGATCTTCCGATGGTAGACCTCCATATTGACCCATCATGTGGATCATGGAAATCATCAACGGTTTAGGTTCAAATATCAAAGCTTTGATTTCGGGCACAAGGATTCCCGAATTTAATTGAGCAAATTCGGGGGTAGCGTAGTCCCGTATTCTTCTATCTTTATCATCGGCAATTCCAACCGTGGTTTGCTTCGGGGGCGGTGGTGGTGGTGGTGGATTTTTGAGTCTATCAACAACGTCACCCATAATGTTGTTTACGGGGGGTTGTCGATTACCTCGTCCTCCTCTATCCCTTCGACGTCTCCTAACGGTTTTTTCGATTTCGAGATCTAGAGGCAAAAGTTCACCGTCTTATAGCAGTTGCATACAACACGGGAGAAACACTAAAGAAACTCGCGACTCAGGCTTGAGTAGAAATCATTATCTTGGGATAAAAGTCGTGCCAATCCCCGACAACGATTGCACTAACGATTTGTCCCACACGATTTCCTCCTCTCGAAACTACGTCGCAAAGGTTGCACTAACGATTTTATTATAAAGTTCCCACACAAGTTAACTTTCGGTTTACCAACCTCACTAAGTAGATCTCGAAAATCTTAGTCTTTCCGGATGTAGAGAGATGTACATATCTCTATGTCACACCAACTCGACCAACGTTTTGACCTTAGTTCGGTTATGCAACAACCCATATCTCAATGTGATTATTGAAGATTTTCTCAAACCTCCTTGCATCATTCATACCATATTTCGGATCCGCCCCTCTCGAGGTCTAAGATGTAATATTAACACTCACACGTGATCAACTTGTCTGCGTTTGAGTTATGCTCCGACTAGAATGACTAAACCGAAAAATTAGCTAAATGTTTTAACACCCAAGTGTTACATTTTTAACCTCTCGGGGTTGGCTAAGCCCGCACCCAAAGGGGGGTTTAGCTACGCATAAAAACAGAAAACATAATGGAGAAGAAGAAATATCTGAACTGGAATTGTATTAAACGTAAACGAAAACGTACCACTGTGGCCACCCGTGCTCCATAGTGGTTGACAGAAAGTAAATACTTGAAAGTAAATCACGAGAACTAAACTAAATGGGAGAATTTCGCAAATCAGTTCTTAGCCGGATGATGACGATTTCTTCAAAGTTTGTGATGAAAGCCCAGGCGACAGAACGACATGTGCAAGCATCTCTTGACACTCACAAAGTTAACTTTAAGAGTCAAGTAGATGAGATCAGAACTGCCGCAACAGAAGTCGAAGATACATTGAGAAAGGTTGTCACCATCTTCACAGATGCAATCCTACAGACTGCCACACAGAAACGACCTGCAGACAGAAGAAGATCAAGAAGGCCATTAGAATATATGAAGCCCACAAGTACTCGAGTTAGTCGCTGGTGTATCTCAAGAACATTATTCAGAATCTCCCAATAGAGAAGTGTCCAGAAGAGCAAATGAGGCTCTGCATCGAACAGATAGATCTTATGATGGACTTCCGTGAGCTGATCAGAAGATTCGACAGAATTCTTAGGGGAGACAATTATGCTTAAATGTACTTATTCTTTTCGCTTTATGTAATCTTTAAAAGAATAGTGCAAGGATCCCAGAGGTCAACTCTCTGTCTTTTGTTTATATCTCTGCAAGTTTGTAAATTTTTGTTTTCAATAATTAGGGGGAGATTGTTAGCCCCAAGTATCTGTTATGTAAAAGTATTGAAAATATTATCAAGTCAGAAGACCAACAGAGATCCAGCAGAAGACTTGGAAGAAGATCAACAAAGAGACCAACAGAGCTCAACAGAGCTCTGGTGGAACCAACAGAAGAACTATTCATACCCAAAGACAAACAGAGCTCTGGTCTAATGAGCTCTGGTGAAGTGAAGACCTTTGTGGTGCCTAAGTCTCGTAAGAAATCCTAAGTGTCAGACACGTGTCCATACTTTCCACGTATGCCCTAAAGACAGGAGACACACTTTCCACGTGTCATTCCAGGGTACGATAGTACATTGTCTACACTTTATCAGGGCTATAAATAGTGAGGTAGTGGAACAAAGGATTGTAAGCTTTTGGAAGAATAGTTTTCCACAATTGTTTAAGCACACACTGCAGTAATCTCGAGCACTACCTCCGTACGATATTGTGTCCTGTGAGATTTCCGAACACACACTTGAACGTGTTCTTGGTGTGATTCATTATCAATATACGAGCAGTTTTTATACTTGATCTTGTTATCATTATCACTGTTCTATATTTGATACTCACAGTTATTATATCGTTTACACAATCACTCACATTAATGGCTTTATATAATATGCTTCCGCTGTCTATTTTCTTACCATTATTGTGATGCAACGTGAATCTGGGAACCTACAGTTGGTATCAGAGCTTGCTTGATTTTCTTAAATCAAACAATCCAATCTACCAAGGTTGATTCACTGTTGTTGATTGTGTGTGTGTTTTAAAGCTTCCTAATATACTATGTTTTACAGTTTATTAGTTTAAAAGTTATTATATCTCTTATTTAAGCTTTCCAGTCTAGTTTAAAGATCTTATGTACTGTTCATTACTGTTCCATTGGTTACTGTTCACTTACTTTCTACTTATTCTCTTTCAAAATCGTTTGAAACCATTATACTCTGTTTTTCTGAAAAATGGCTAATAACATCAACGCCATTTATACTGCTGGTTCTCTGACCAAGCCTCCTACTCTTCTGAAAGATGAATATCCTCAATGGAAGATTAGGATGGTTAACTTCCTTGATGGGATGGACAGAGATTTAATGCGTTCTGTCACGGATGGACCTTGCAAACCCATGGTTTTGGTTCCACGTGTACCTACTGCTGATATTCCTGCTTATCTTAAACCTAAAACCACCGGGTTTACTGATGAAGAGAAACTTCAAATGGAAAATGATCTTAAGGCAGTTAGACTTCTGATTATGACCATTCCAAACGAGATATTTCAAGAACTAGATTCATGTGTTACAGCCAAAGAAATCTGGGATCAACTTCTTAATCAACTTGAGGGTGGAATTAAGACCCAAAAGAACAGAAGGACCCAATGTATAAATGAATACAATGATTTCAAGGCACTTCCTGAGGAAACCCTACAACAAACCTACAACAGATTTAATGTGTTGATAAACAAATGCAAAAAATGTGGGGTTGTTAGGTCGAAGGAAGATAACAATGTTCTGTTTTTGAAAAGTTTAAATGATGAATGGTTGAATCTGTCCATGTCTTTACAAGCTAACCAGGATCTAGATGCATGGTCTCTAACTGATGTATATTGGCAAACAAAAGGGCAAATCCACCATTGCAGGTCCAATTGCTTTAGTTTCAGAATCAAAGAACACCTCTGAAGGAAAATCCAACAGAGAAAGTTCTAGCAAAGATAAGAAGAAAGAGAAGAAGAAGGGTAAGAAGAGTCTGGTAGCAGAAAGTGATGCTGAATAAAGTTCATCAGAAGATGATGACATAAATGCTTTTGCTAAATCTCTTGCATTAATCACTCAAAAATTTAACAAGAGATTTGGCAACAGAGCATTTGACAGAAGAGGTAGATACGAAAGAGAAGGGAAAGATAAGAACAGAGGTTATGCTACACAACAGAACCACCAGAACAGAGCTCCAACAGAACAAAGACCGCAACCACAACCTCAACAGAAGTATAATGCTCCAGTTCCTCAGAAAAATCATGTTGCCCAACCCATCAACCAGAATGATAGATGTTGCTTTAGATGTGGCAAACGTGGCTATTTCTCTGCTAAATGTAGAGGTAAACTGGTAAAAGACCAGGATTACTATAAAAACAAATACAAGTACAATTACAGAGAGAGAAGCTACGTTGCTGAGATGGAGAATTGGATCTCTGATTCATCCTCTGACGATGAACCAGAGCAAGCCAACTTCTGTGGAGTCGCTGTGGATGATGAGAGTTTGGGAGAAGAGGTTGATTGGATGACCAGAGAGAAGTTAGAAAGAACGACAGAAGAAGATTTGGCTCATGCATTTGTTCTTACTGTGACAGAGCCAGACAACAGAGCGCTGGAGACCACCAGACACAGTGCCAAGGTATGTTCTTCTGAATCTAAGTCCGACTCTGAGTTGGAAATACATGTTTCTTTCCTAACAGAAGAATTTCAACTCTTAAAACAAAAGCTTTCTGAAGAAAAAGAGTTAAGAAAGCTAGCTCAGAAAGATCTGTCCTTCTACAAGAGAGAGAAAACTATCTTGGAACAGGAAAAGGAAGAAATATTCAAAGAGAAATCTGAGCTAGAGATCTTACAACAGAAGAAGGAAAGCATCTTTTCTGAAAAGGTTAAAGAGTTTGAAAATGTTTTGAAACAAAAGTCTGAAGAAGTTAAGAAGTCTGAAACTGAAAGACTTAACTCTGTTGCTTTAAAAGATTATTTTCAAAGAGAAAAGGAGGTTTTACATCAATCCCTACAGAGAAAAGAAATTCAAATCAAGAAGTACCAGGATGCACAAGATGTGCACATTAAGATAAACTCACAGATGGATACACAAGGTCTCGGTTTCTCTGACCTTGCTCCCTATAATGAAAAGAAGAAGACATATCTATCCTCTGCTTTTTGTGTTGGGAAAATCCAAGAGGATGTGATCTCTGGTACTGCTGCTTTCAAAAGAATCAAAACCTCAGATGTTTTCAAAAGAACCAGAAGACTTGACTACAGGAATGTTAGCTATGACTCCTTGAATCATGAAAAGGTTGTTAAACCATCTGAAAAGTTCATTCTTGATCAAGGAAGAGCTAGAATCATACTTCCTAACTCTGTTAATAGTCTGGATCCAAAAGAGATTTTTAATTTTAACTCTTTTAAGGGACAGAAGTCTGTTACTTCTGTGGATGAGTCCTCCATTGATAAATCATAGAGCGAGCTCAACCCTGAAGCACCAGTCTTCTCTCCTTCCTCTGAATCAATCAGAACATCATTTGAAGAGGACATTAAAAGAATTCTTGAGGAAAATGCTGTTTCTGATACATTAAAACCAATGTTGAGAAAGTTTAAGTCTGTTCAAGCTAATACCTCTGTGATACCTCAGGTGTTTAACACCTCCACCATAGCCACCAGAGACTTTAAGTGCTCTGACAGTGACTCTGATTCTGAGGTAGATGAACATATTTTTTATTGTCAAAAGAAAGCTTTGCATAAACCTAAGCAGATACCGGTGGGATCTATGGATCTGAAAATGGATGTCTCATTCTTTAAGAAACAATCTAGATTCATACCAGTAACTGAGTTTGATAACAAAGGCTTTAGAATTCTTGCTTCTAATGTAGTAGAAGCAGAGAAAAGAGAGAAAGCTAGAAATATTCCAGAAAACAACACCTCAGTTCCCCTTGCTTTCAAACCAATCAGGTTTACACCAGAACAGAAGGGCAAATGGATAGTCAATGACAGACCTATTCCCAATTCTGGTGTAAATCAAAGAAATTCTTTTTGGTTACGTGAGTCAGTTCCAAAGAAAAACAACTTTGTGTCAAGAGAGTTTGTTTCAAGAAACAACAGCTTTAAGAAACAAAATCAGGACAGAATGTATGGTCCTAAAGTTTTTCAGAATCAAGCACCATTCAAACAACAATTTTTGAATAAAAACAGAAATGTACATCAATTATCTTCATGTTCTATCAACTGCAATTGCATTCAACTGTTGTTAAAAATGCAAAATCATATGAATGGTCCTCATTGTGTTCTGAATCAGGCACCCTAAAGGACTAATCCCAAGACTGTTCAGAATGCACAGAGAAAGACCTTTGGCACACCATCCCAGAATGGAAAGCCTGCATGAAAGACTGTTAACACCCCAAAGCCTAACAAGAAAGGACCCATCATGCAATGGGTACCTAAAAAGAACTAATTTGTCTTGCAGAAACCTCATGTGCAGATCTGGTATTTAGATTCCGGATGCTCCAGGCACATGACGGGCAATAAGGAGCTGCTGACTTCATTTAAAACAAGAAGGGAAGTACAGTAACATTTGGAGGAGACAATGGTGGACATATTAGAGAATATGGTACTTTAATTAATGGTGGTGTTTCAGTTTTTGAAGTTGCTTATGTTGAAGGATTAAATCATAATCTTCTCAGTATAAGTCAACTCTGTGATCATGGGTTCGATGTCAATTTTAGGAAGAAGTATTGTTCCTTGTTGCTTTCCGAGTCTGGTCAATAACTTTTAAGAGCCGACAGAAAAGGCAATCTGTACAAAATGAACTTTAATCCAAACCAAAACTCTATAACAGAAAAACTCTATTTAGTGTCTTTGAAAAATGAAGATGCCTGGCTCTGGCATAAAAGATTTGCCCATTAAAATTTTTCAAATCTTGACAAGCTCGTTAAATTGAACTTAGTGAAAGGTCTGCCTTCGCTAAAATTTGACAAAGACCATCTCTGTTCTGCTTGTGAGCTGGGTAAGATGAAAAGATCTTCACACAGAACTAAGAGTGATCACAATTGCCCAAGACCTTTGCATATGTTTCATGTCGATCTTTGTGGTCCAATCTCTATGCAAAGTCTCTCGGGTAAGAAGTATATTCTTGTGCTAATTGATGGATTTTCTAGATATACATGGATTGAGTTCATCAGAGTAAAATCTGATGTCCCAGAAATTCTGATAAGTTTGTTGAAAAGGATACAGGTTCTGTTAGGACTCAAAGTTCAAAAGTTGAGGAGTGATAATGGGACAGAGTTTAAAAATGCCAGAATAGACGCCTATCTTTCAGAGGAAGGAATTTCCCAGAACTTCTCAGCTGCCAGAACTCCATAACAGAATGGTGTGGTGGAAAGAAAGAACAGAACTATGGTAGCAGCCTCCAGAACCATGTTGGCCGGTTCTATCCCTCCCGTCAACTTCTGGGCAGAGGCAGTCTCAACAGCATGTTTTACCTAAAACAGAGTTGTTATAGTGAAAAGATTCAAGAAGACTCCCTATGAACTCATTAACAACAGAAGGCCAAACGTAAAATATTTTCATGTTTTCGGCTGTAAGTGCTACATCTTGAATGACATAGAACAGCTAGGTAAATTCGACAAGAAGGCGGATGAAGGAATCTTTATTGGTTATTCCTTAACCTCTAAAGCTTACAGAGCCTACAATACCAGAACTCGTGTTATTCAAGAAAGTGTTAATGTGTCCTTTGATGAAAGTTCATCAAGTTCCTCTGATCGCAAATCAACAGAGGGGACACAGACAAAACAGAAGAAGCCAAGTTCTTCTAAGACAAGGGAAGAAGATATCAATCTTGTGTTCGATGATTTCTTTGATGATAATGTTTCCTCTGTCAACATCACCAGAGGCAACCAAGCTCAGAACTCAACAGAACAAAATCTGACAGGTACAACTCTTACTGGTCCCTCCAATACTTCACCATCTACTTCTCTATCTACAAGTGTTATTCAGAGAAATGAGGAACCACAATTAAATGTAAGAGAACCTGAACTAGAGCCATCATCACCTCTGCTAACCAATATTGGTAGAGACTCCCTATTTGAAAGCTCACCTTCACATAGTCCTGTTGGTAACTCACAGAGCAATGAGGTCACTCTCCAGAGTTGTGTGCCACAGAGCCCTGGTACCAATCCACAGAGCTCTGATGCTGAAGATCGTCTTTTCCCATCAGAAGCACAAACCCCTCCTGTTGTCCATGCTCCCATGACAAGATGGACAAAGGATCACCCCCATCATCTTATAATTGGTGCTGCTGAAGATGGTGTGAAGACAGGATCGGCCACAATCAATGAAGCTTTCTTTGTAAATTTTCTAAGCATGATTGAGCCGAAGAAGATTTCTGAAGCCCTTGAAGACCCAAACTGGATAGAAGCCATGCAAGAGGAGCTTCTGGAGTTTGAAAGAAACAAAGTTTGGTCCTTGGTTCCACTTCCTCAAAATAAGACTGCTATTGGAACCAAGTTGGTGTTTAGAAATAAAAAGGATGAAGATGGGATTATCATCAGAAACAAAGCCCGTCTGGTTGCAAAGGGATATTGCCAAGAGGAAGGTATTGACTATGACGAAACCTTTGCTCTTGTGGCTAGGCTAGAAGCAATCAGAATCTTCTTAGCCTATGCTGCTCACAAGGGTTTTAAGGTCTATCAGATGGATGTGAAGTCTGCCTTTCTGAATGGCAAACTACAAGAGGAAGTTTATGTCCAGCAACCACCTGGCTTTGAAAGTTCAGAGTTTCCAGACCACGTTTACAAGTTAAACAAAGCTCTGTACGGCCTTAAGCAAGCTCCCATAGCCTGGTATGAAACTCTGTCCAACTTTTTGTTGTGTAACGTCCCGAAAATTACAATAAATTTGAACTTTTTAAAACAACATTTTATTAGAAATAAATCATAAACATTTAACTTCAAATAAACATTTTATTCAAAACCTCGTTTCATTAATCAACCAACTCAATTAAAGCAGCGGAAAATATAATACTTCTAAACACTGTATCTCAAAATGATAATAGGAAAAATCTCTTCAACGCGCCAGTGTGTACCGTCACGCCTTACTGCCACCCGTACCTGAAACCGTAATTTATAGGGAAAGGGTAAGCACGAAGCTTAGTGAATTCAACACCACATACGGTAGCAATCATATAAACACTACCCCTAACACAGGTAGATACACATAACCAAGCATGCAAGTTTAAGAACGCATCCTAAACTAACATACTCATGCAAGACAACCTAAGCAGGTATCCATCGGTCTCCCCGATATCACACGATCACCGTACACGTATCCCTCGGTCTCCCCGAGTTCCTACGTCACTCGTGTACATCCTCCTCGGTCTCCCCGAGTTTTATACGATACCCAAGGTCCATACTAGACACGACACGATCTAGTACCACACCACATAAGATTACTAGCACACACGAGCTACGGTAATGCACGTACAATTATTATCCTACGTAGTGAGTGAACTCACCTCGATAAGCAACGCAGATATCCACAAACAGCAATACAAGTCCTCCAACTCCAACTCACTTCTTTCCACCTAAAGAAGTGTTATCAAGTGTCAAAGCGAAGTCCTAACCCGAAATTACAACTACAAGTCTAAACGTGTAATTTCCAGCTTTTGGTCTAAAACTACAGGTCTGTTCGTGACCTGTTTAGCCCCCCTTAAACTCATCAAACCAGAATTATTATTCTATAAATAGAAATTTCTATGTCTTAGGGTTCCTGAGACATATCGCACGAGTTCATACGAGCTTCCTACTATTTTATACGAAATTTCTAAGACAGACTACCCGAATCAGGAAATTCGGACCAGTCTGTACTAAATGCTAATTTGGCCCTAGCTAGAGGCCGAATTTAATTTTCTGCAAAACAACAAAAACATACTAGACTCAATTTGTGAGATTTTGGCACTGGTTTCACCTCAATCCGAGATTACTAGATTAAGTCATGGATTTTACAAAACAGCGGCAGAAAAGGTGATTTCACATAAAATGACGATTTAGATTTTGATTAAGCTTTAAGCGATTCGGGTTACGGTTTAGCTATATAGGGTTTACGAAGGCTGGACAACCCACGCACCACCCACTGCCACCTCCGGCAGTGGTGGTCGGCGGCGGCCGCGGCAGCCACCACTGGCGGTGGTGGTGGTTCGGTAAAACGAACTGACGAGGCTAAAGGGAACGATTCCACCAATCAAGCTCGATCGTACCCACACCCACGCACGACTAACCACCAATCAGGCACGTGACAACCACTGATTGTGGTGTACGGCGGCGGCGCCATGTCGTTGGCAGCCATGGCTGCGACGGCGGCGATGGTCTTGTGGTGATTAGATGGCGACGAAAGGAAGAAAACGAAGGGAAGAGCCTTACCTCGGCGATGAAGACACAACAGCGGCACCAAACTCCGGCACCTCCTTCTCTTTCAATCTCTCCCTCCCTCGCTGAAACTCTCTCTCTCTCGCTGCACCTCTCTCTCTATCTCTCGTCGGCGAGCTGGTCACGGCGGAAGCAGCAAGAAAACGACGGTGGCGGCTTGTGGTTTGGACGACGGAAGCGGCAAAAAGGAATGGGGAGGAGGAGATAGGGTTTGTGGTGGATGTGTGTGTGCTTGCCGTGAATAAGAAACGAGAAAGAGGAAGGGGTCGGTCCATATGGCCGATCCCATGCACACACAATTACAAAAAGACACCTTTAGCCCCTCAACTTTCCAACCTTGCACCATGGTTAAAGTTTTCCCCAATTTGAACATTTTTAGCCTTTCTCGCTAATTCCCGATAAATACTCGGTTAAAGGAAATTATCAAATACATAAATAAATAATTAAAATAAAGATCATACAGGGACACGGCCTTTACAACTCTCCCCCGCTTGAATTAAACTTCGTCCTCGAAGTCTACGTCCGCAAACAGCTCCGGATAGTTCTCCCGCATCTCAGCCTCGGGTTCCCAAGTCCACTCGGAACCCTTTCGGTGCTTCCACTGGACCTTCACCAAACCAATTACCTTGTTGCGCGAGGTCCTCGTCTTCCTGTCATCAATGGCGATCGGCTTCTCAACGTAATTAAGTCGCTCGTCGATCTGAATATCCTCGAGAGGAATCACCGCAGACTCATCCACCACACACTTCCGCAGCTGAGATACGTGGAAGGTGTTGTGGATCAAACGCAGCTCGTCCGGTAGCTCTAAGCGATAAGCTACCCTTCCCACTCGCGCAATGACCTTGTAAGGTCCAATGTAACGGGGTCCCAACTTTCCCCGTTTACGGAACCGAATCACCCCTTTCCAGGGTGACACCTTCAAAAGAACATAATCCCTGGCCTGAAATTCCAAATCCGATCGTCTCTTGTCGGCGTAGCTCTTCTGCCGGCTTTGTGCAGTAACTAATCGATCCCGGACCATCTGAATCATCTCAGTCGTCTTCAACACAACATCGGTGCTCCCCAATACTCGATGACCAACCTCGCCCCAACAAATGGGCGTCCTGCACTTCCTACCATATAACACCTCGTACGGTGGTCTGCCGATACTGGAATGATAGCTGTTGTTGTAGGAGAACTCAGCTAAAGGAAGATACTGGTCCCAACTACCCCCAAAATCAATAACACATGCCCGAAGCATATCCTCGAGTGTCTGAATAGCACGCTCACTCTGCCCGTCGGTCTGAGGATGAAAAGTCGTACTAAAATGCAACCGCGTACCCATCTCACCCTGAAACTTCTCCCAAAACTGGGAGGTAAAACGAGTATCCCGATCAGAGACAATTGAAACTGGCACCCCGTGCCTGGTCACAATCTCTCTGATGAGCTTCTCCGCGAGCTTCTCCGCCGAGGAGCTTTCTCTGATGGCCAAAAAGTGAGCGCTCTTAGTCAGACGATCGACAATCACCCAGATAGCATTATTCCCGCGTGGAGTCCTGGGGAGTTTAGTGATGAAATCCATCGTGATCTGTTCCCACTTCCATACCGGAATCTCTAAAGGTTGCAGTTTCCCATGCTGTCGTTGGTGCTCCGCCTTGACTTTTCGAAAAGTCATGCATACCTCTACACATTTGGCGACATCCCGCTTCATGCCGGGTCACCAGTAATCCTCCCGCAGGTCTCGGTACATCTTTGTAGCCCCGGGATGAATCGAAAACTTGGACTTGTGCGCCTCATCCAACAATACCTGCCGATTCCCGCCAGTGAAGGGATCCCAAATTCTACCGTACCGAGTCCATAAACCTCGACTATCACGGACAAAATTCGGAATTTCCCCCGAAACCCTCTCGCGTTTGGCATTCTCATCTAGAACTGCCACTTCCTGAGCACTACTTATCGACTCGAGAAGAGGTGCAATCACTGTTAAACGTTGACACAAACCCCGCAGTGGTTCACCAACCGGATGTCGACTAAGTGCGTCCGCAACCACGTTTGCTTTACCCGGATGGTAAAGTATCTCACAATCATAGTCTTTGACCACATCGAGCCACCTTCTCTGACGCATATTGAGATTCTGCTGATCCATCACGTATTTGAGGCTCTTATGGTCAGTGTAAATCGTACACTTGACACCATACAAGTAATGCCTCCAAATCTTGAGAGCAAACACCACTGCTCCCAACTCTAGGTCATGAGTCGGGTAATTTGCCTCATGAGGCTTCAACTGCCTCGAAGCGTAGGCTATAACCTTACCGCGCTGCATAAGCACGATACCCAAACCCTGGTGAGAGGCGTCACAATACACCACCAGATCCTCCATGCCCTCGGGCAAGGTCAACACTGGAGCCCCGCATAAACGTCTGCGTAGCTCCTCAAAAGCCCTCTGTTGCTCCTCACCCCAGCTGAAAGCCGCAGATTTCTTTGTCAATCGGGTCATAGGCAACGCAATCTTGGAGAAATACTGAATAAATCTCCGGTAATACCCCGCTAACCCAAGGAAATTTCGCACTTCAGTGGGGGTTTTCGGCACTTCCCACTGCATTACAGCTGTAATCTTGGCCGGATCGACCATAATACCATTCTGATTTACGACATGTCCAAGGAATTGGACTTCTCATAACCAGAATTCGCATTTGGAGAACTTAGCATAAAGCTTCTCCCGTCTCAAAACCTCCAAAACTTCTCGTAAATGCATCTCGTGCTCTTCCTTTGTCTTTGAATATACGAGAATATCGTCGATGAACACAATCACCGACCGATCCAACATCGGGCTACATACCCTGTTCATGAGGTCAATGAACGCTGCTGGTGCATTGGTGAGCCCGAAAGGCATCACCAAAAACTCGTAATGACCATAACGGGTACGAAAGGCCGTCTTCTCCGTATCCTCACTCCTTACCCGCATCTGATGATACCCCGACCTCAAATCAATCTTAGAGAACCACGAGGCTCCCTGAAGCTGGTCAAACAAATCGTCAATCCTTGGCAGAGGATAACGATTTTTCACCGTAAGCTTATTCATCTCGCGGTAGTCTATACACATCCGTTGAGACTCGTCCTTCTTCTTCACGAATAAAATCGGGGCTCCCCACGGTGAACAGCTCGGCTTAATGAACTCCTTTTCGAGAAGTTCCTGCAACTGAGCGTACAACTCCTTCATTTCCGGTGGAGCCAGGCGGTAATGCCTTGGCCACTGGAGCAGCACCCGGAACCAAGTCAATGCGGAACTCTACCTGTCGTTCGGGAGGTATCCCAGGTAGATCGTCGGGAAATACATCAGTAAACTCCTGCACAACTGGCACCTCTTCCGCAGTCTCCTTCTCTTCGTCGACGCGCGTATCTATCACATACGCCAAATATTCCTGCCCACTGCGCTGTAGGTGTCTCCGAGCCCTCGCGGCTGAACATACCGCTGAGGTCCGTCTAGGCGAGTCGCCCTGCACCAACAGTTCTCCCCCGCTTGGGGTTCGAACTCGTACTTGTTTGTGACGACAAACAATCTCCGCATCGAAGGCATCCATCCAATCCATGCCCACAATTACGCACAGCTCACGTATAGCAATCGGAATCAAATCAATGGGAAACCTCACACCCGAGATTTCCAAGGTACAACCCCGATACACATCTGTAACCGTTAAGGTCCTATCATCAGCAAACTCAACCACCAGAGGACAACCTAATCGTCCTACAACTCGGCCTAAACTCTCACAAAAAGTGCGAGACACGAACGAATGAGTAGCCCCACTATCAAACATCACTACCGCAGGCACCGAGTTAACTAGGAACGTACCTAACATACAGATAAAACAACATAAAAAATACGTACAACAGTTAAACAAATTAAGAGGGGTAAGTGATGAATTGTACCTGTCACCACCTTAGGCGTAGCCTGTGCCTCGTCCACCCTCAGCTGGTGAACTCTACCTCGGGCCGCCTTAGTCCCCGGCTGACCCACACGACCATCAGTGACACGCAACGGGGCATTCGCAGGAGCCCTCTGTGCCCCATTCCCATCAGCTACCCTCGGGTTTGGACAATTGGCCTTCACATGGCCCGTCTACTTGCAGTTAAAGCAGACCATCAATGGTACTCTACAATCACGACTGAAGTGGCTTGCCTGTCCGCACTTGAAGCATTTGTCATCCCTCTTCCCACCATTATCTATGGGCTTAAACCACCGCTCCTTTGACTCGAGCGCGAGTCCGCAAACTTTGACTTCTTCGGTACGGCCGATACTGGCGTCACAGCCTGTGTCGCCTTCCTCTTCTTGGCTTGCGTCTCTAACTCGAGTTCCCGTCTCCGGGCAGCCTCCATCGTTGCAGTAAGTGAAGCGTACTTCGCAGTACTCACAAACTCTCTAATCTCGGTACGTAGCATGTCCTTGTACCGTGACATCTTCATATCCTCCGAAGCAGCATACCGAGGACAGAATAGCGCCATCTCGATGAACTTCCGATTCATTTCTTTCACTGTCTCTGTAGTCTGGGTGAGCTCCAAAAACTCCTTGGCAATCTGCTCCATCTCTACTGGAGGTACGTACTCCTTACGAAAACGTGCGACGAACTCCTCCCAGGTCAAGGTGGTACGCTCGGCAAGCGTCAACGCAGTAGCACACCAATCCTTTGCTCCATCCCGTAGCAGGTTCACCGCAAAACGAACCTTCAAATTTTCTGGGCAACCACTGGTCAGAAACGCGCATTCCATGTCCGATATCCAACGCATACTGATAATCAGGTTCGGGTCTCCCTTGAACTCAGGCGGAGAACAAGCAGAGAGATCCCGATACTGAAACTCTTGAGCTCGGGGTTGTCCACCCGCCGGGGGTGGAATCTCCGCAATGCGCTCCTCCATCAGAACCACTACCTTGTTGCGGATGGCAGTGATAATCTCGGGGATCGCCTCCCCAATCGCATGTGCCATCTCGGCAGCAATCATCTCCCGGATCTGCTCCGCAGTGATCCCAACACCAGTCTCTGGCTCAGCAGTGTTGTTTCTCTTGGTGATGGCCATTCTGGGTAGAAATTACAACGAGTTATTAGCACATAATAACTCATACTAACAACGCTCACGCTCAACTCCCCGGATTCCTCGTGACTTTCCCCGACTCGAGCATTGATCCTGTGCTTCCGATAGTAGGAGCTCTACTACTACCTTCCACACCTATCATCACTCGTTCCGAGTCCCATCCCGAAGGGTCCAAGTAGTTTCTCGCCGATAACTACACCCATATGCCCGTACCAGCATATGTACACACTCTTCCTAGGTCCCTAGAAATTTCACTCAAATCACTACCCTTACTACGCCGAGATTCCTACTAGCCATGACGAGTCGCCTAGAGAATACCCAGTCACATGCAGCGTGAAGTCAAATAGACATTCGAATACAAGATTCTATCCTAGAACGGTTGGACTCAAACAAGAGTTGCGCAATAGAACTAAATCAGATATTCTAAGGCTATGTGATTCTTACTGCATATAACCTATAGGGCATTCACTTAACAACTTACCATGATTAGCATAAATTCCTACTAGCAAGCAGCAAACATGCAGTACAGTGTAAATAGCATAAGCAATCTAGCATACATACTCCTATGTTCTAGAAAGCAATAAATACACAAAGTACTGTACCTTTTCCCTTGGCTTCGGCTGACTGTACACACAGCGCCCTCGCTCATCGTTTCTCAAACGTTCTTTCCCTTCCTTTTATTTTCCAAAAATCTTTAAGAGAAATTTTCATAGCCGCGAACTTGAGTCCAAACACACCGAGATGTGTTCGGTTCACTCAAGCTGTGCTCTGATACCAACTTGTAACGTCCCGAAAATTACAATAAATTTGAACTTTTTAAAATAACATTTTATTAGAAATAAATCATAAACATTTAACTTCAAATAAACATTTTATTCAAAACCTCCTTTCATTAATCAACCAACTCAATTAAAGCAGCGGAAAATATAATACTTCTAAACATAGTATCTCAAAATGATAACATGAAAAATCTCTTCAACGCGCCAGTGTGTACCGTCACGCCTTACTGCCACCCGTACCTGAAACCGTAATTTATAGGGAAAGGGTAAGCACGAAGCTTAGTGAATTCAACACCACATACGATAGCAATCATATAAACACTACCCCTAACACAGGTAGATACACATAACCAAGCATGCAAGTTTAAGAACGCATCCTAAACTAACATACTCATGCAAGACAACCTAAGCAGGTATCCATCGGTCTCCCCGATATCACACGATCACCGTGCACGTATCCCTCGGTCTCCCCGAGTTCCTACGTCACTCGTGTACATCCTCCTCGGTTTCCCCGAGTTTTATACGATACCCAAGGTCCATACTAGACACGACACGATCTAGTACCACACCACATAAGATTACTAGCACACACGAGCTACGGTAATGCACGTACAATTATTATCCTGCGTAGTGAGTGAACTCACCTCGATAAGCAACGCAGATATCCACAATCAGCAATACGAGTCCGCCAACTCCAACTCACTTCTTTACACCTAAAGAAGTGTTATCAAGTGTCAAAGCGAAGTCCTAACCCGAAATTACAACTACAAGTCTAAACGTGTAATTTCCAGCTTTTGGTCTAAAACTACAGGTCTGTTCGTGACCTGTTTAGCCAGAATTATTATTCCATAAATAGAAATTTCTATGTCTTAGGGTTCCAGGGACATATCGCACGCGTTCATACGAGGTTCCTACTATTTTATACGAAATTTCTAAGACAAACTACCCGAATCAGGAAATTCGAATCAGTCTGTACTAAATGCTAATTTGGCCCTAGCTAGAGGCCAAATTTATTTTTCTACAAAACATAAAAAACATACTAGACTCAATTTGTGAGATTTTGGCACTGGTTTCACCTCAATCCGAGATTCCTAGATTAAGTTATGGATTTTACAAGACAGCGGCAGAAAAGGTGATTTCACATAAAATGATGATTTAGATTTCTATTAAGCTTTAAGCGATTCGGGTTACGGTTTAGCTATATAGGGTTTACGAAGGCTGGACAACCCACGCACCACCCACTGCCACCTCCGGCAGTGGTGGTCGGCGGCGGCGGCGGCAGCCACCACCGGCGGTGGTGGTGGTTCGGTAAAACGAACCGACGAGGCTAAAGGGAACGATTCCACCAATCAAGCTCGATCGTACCCACATCCACGCACGACTAACCACCGATCAGGCGCGTGACAACCACTGACTGTGGTGTACGGCGGCAGCGCCATGTCATCGGCAGCCATGGCTGCGACGGCAGCGATGGTCTTGTGGTGATTAGATGGCGACGAAAGGAAGAAAACGAAGGGAAGAGCCTTACCTCGGCGATGACGACACAGCAGCGGCACCAAACTCCGGCACCTCCTTCTCTCTCAATCTCTCCCTCCCTCGCTGAAACTCTCTCTCTCGCTGCACCTCTCTCTCTCTCTCGCCGGCGAGCTGGTCACGGCGGCAGCAGCAAGAAAACGGCGGCGGCGGCTAGTGGTTTGGACGACGGCAGCGGCAAAAAGGAATGGGGAGGAGGGGATAGGGTTTGTGGTGGCTGTGTGTGTGCTTGCCGTGAATAAGAAACGAGAAAGAGGGAGGGTCGGTCCATATGGGCCGATCCCATGCACACACAATTACAAAAAGACACCTTTAGCCCCTCAACTTTCCAACCTTGCACCATGGTTAAAGTTTTCCCCAATTTGAACATTTTTAGTCTTTCTCGCTAATTCCCGATAAATACTCGGTTAAAGGAAATTATCAAATACATAAATAAATAATTAAAATAAAGATCATACCGGGACACGGGCTTTACATGTTGACTAATCACTTCGAGAAAGGTACTGTCGATACAACTTTATTCTTTAGAAGGTACAAAAATGATATACTTCTGGTACAAATATACGTTGATGAAATTATTTTTGGGTCTACACGGCAAGAGTACTGTGATAGGTTTGAGGATTTGATGAAAAGCGAATTCAAAATGAGCATGATGGGAGAACTTTCTTTCTTCCTTGGTTTACAAGTAAAACAATCCATCAGAGGGACTTTCATAAGTCAGTCCAAATACATCTCTGATATTTTAAAAAAAATATAAGCTCAACAATTCAAATCCAATGAAAACTCCTTTTGCCACTGGAGTTAAACTTGACTCTGACCTTAAAGGTGAACCTACAGATGTCAAGAACTACAGAGGCATGATAGGGTCACTTCTGTACTTAACTGCTAGCAGACCTGATATAATGTTTGCAACCTGTCTCTGTGCCAGATTTCAAGCCAATCCTAAAGAATCTCATTTGACTGCTGTTAAGCGCATATTTAAATATCTGAAAGGGACTCAATTCTTGGGTCTCTGGTATCCTCTTAATTCTTGTTTCGAGCTTGTAGCATACATAGATTCAGATTATGGAGGATGCAAGAATGACAGAAAGAGTACTTCTGGTAGCTGCCAATTGCTTGGAGAAAAATTGGTGAGTTGGACATCCAAGAAACATAATTGCATATCAACTTCTACAGTAGAAGCAGAATATGTTGTTGCTGCTAGCTGTTGCTCTCAAGTGATATGGATGAAAACCCAACTCATAGACTATGGCATGGAGTATGGAAAAATTCCAATTCTGTGTGACTCCAAGAGTGCCATCGCAATAACAGCTAATCCAGTTCAGCACTCCAAGATGAAGCATATCGACATAAGGTACCACTTCATAAAAGACCATGTTGAAAAAGGAACGATTGAAATGTATTTTGTTTCAACCGACTTCCAACTTGCTGACTTGTTTACAAAAGCCCTTGATGAAAGGAGTTTACCTTCTTAATCAGCAAATTGGGTATGCTAAACATGTCCTCCTAACTCTGTTTAAACTCAACAGAGCCTCTGATGATCATACCAGAGCTCTGTCAAATAGTTGGGTTTAGGTCAACAGAGCTTCCGATGTTCACCAGAACTCTGTCATGCATACTTTTTTCAACAAAGCTCAGTGAATCTGTTTGTATATATTTCTTGTTTGTAATTTTTTTTCTTTTGTATAAAGTTTTTTTTTCTTTCAAAAGGCTTAAAAGAAAATCTTTCAAATAAGCTCATATTTCAAGGGGGAGCTTATAAAGGAAATTGTGCATAGCTTTAGGGGGAGCAAGTCAAAATCCGATTTCCAAATCCAAATGACTTTGCTTTTTGAACTTCAATGAAAAACCATTTTGAAGAAAAAGGGAAAACCTGTTCTGATGAAAATCTTTTTGATAACGTCAAGAACATAACAAAATTCTGATATTTCACCAGAGCCTCTGTTGTTTCTCATCAGAACTCTGTGAAATTTCTAAGTTAGTTCTGTTCTTTGTTCTTTGACTACTTTCACATCAGATACAGAACTTTTAATTGTTTTTGGGTAAAGGTGAAACATCTTGGGTTACTTGAAAGAAATAGAAAAGGTTACTCAACAGAGACAAAACTGTGCTGAGCTCCACCAGAGCTCTGTCGGTTTTTCTGCCACGTCATCAGAAGCACGTCATCAGAGATGCAGGTCATTCTTTAAGCGTCAACCACTTGTTACCCGCACATCTCTAACCGTGACGGTTTGCTTGCCCAAAAGATGTCAGAACCAAACCCTACGTGGTATTCTCTGATTGAAAGACAGACTACTAGTTGTTTCCACGTTCTACTGTAGAGGCCGTTCCACTATCTGAAACTCAAGTGCCTACAGTACCTACGACGTTAATCCAGCCACATGTTTAGTGTATAAATACCCACTCTCAGGACCCATTTCATGTTTACGCTTTCGAATCATTCAAAACCCTTCTTCATTCCCTCTCAAAGATCAAAACCCTTGAGTTCTTCAAGAAACCCTAACCTGCAACAATGGCCGAATCACAAGATTCTGCTGAATCAAGTAGAATAGGCTCTATTGATGCCATTGTTATCCAACCCTATGAGTTTGCTGATAACAACTACCGTCTTGATGCAAACCCTGGTCTCTACTTACCCTTGTACCACATCTTTGTAGAGTTTTTCAGAAACTCTGAAGTTTTTCGAGCACTAACCATGTATGACGACAACTTACCCGAGCTTTACGTCCAACAATGGTAGACCACTTGCCAATTTATCCCGGAACAGAAAGGGGTTGTCGGAAACGTTGATGCGGGAAGAAACGCAGGAGGAGGATCCATACGCATTCGTGCCAGAACCTTCAGAAGAATATTTGGGATGAAGACAAGAAGAGAATTAGGGATTCGAGCATATGAGAAACCCTCCAATGTAGAGACTCTTCTTGATTTTGTAAAGTTCTTAGGTTACAACAAAGACATAAATAGGATAGGAGAGTTCAGAAGACATAACCTACCCACAGTATGGAATTTCATGTTCTCCACACTGAACAGAACACTTACCTGTAACTCTGGTAGCCAAGATCAAACAAGCACAGAGATTCTACAAATCATGTACGGGTTATTTTTCAACAGAAACTTCGATTATGCCAAAATCCTTTACAAGGACCTTCTTGCTGCTGTGAATACCAAAACAAATGCTCTAGCCATAGGTGGAGAAGTTGGAGTCCACAAGTTTTTGAAATCAATCAGGTTTCCTCGTTTTATAAGTCTGGTAATCCGAGAAGCCTTCCCATCATCGCAGTTAACTCAACAAGGAAATCCTACACCTATTTGGGTAATGTCAAAATTCCAACCAACGACTTCAGGTGAATATCCCTTCATCAGAAGAGTTCCAGGTACAATGTTTGCCCTTATTCATCCAGAACACCTCTCTATCCAAAACTATAATACTGCTGCTCAACCTCAAGAACCTGAGGTGAGAACCCCAGCATACTTAGGATCTGAGCCTTCATTAGAGAGTTTGAATGAGGAAATAGGAGAAGAAGTTAACAGACCAGAGGTAAGTGTACCCGAAGTGGGGTCTTCCTCTAGAGTGATGGAGGAGGAAGTACAGAACAGAGCATCCCCTATGGAGGTTGTTCATGAGGAAGAAAGGGAAGCTACAAAAGAAGTGGCAGAGAGATCGCCCTCTTCTGGTAGGCATGAGGTACATGTGTTAGAGAGTGACCAAGATGAAAATGCTATACCCCTAGGAGCCGAGGGAAATGCGATCTTAGAAGAAGATGTTCAAAATTTGAACACACATGTGAGATTCCAAAGCCCAATTCCCAGTGCTGCCACATTAACTATTCCTGGTGATCAAGACCAAAGGAATATTGAAACAGAGGTGCGCACCTCGAACCCTAACCAGCAAGAACCGCCCGAGGCACCTCTTCACGCCTCTGGTACGCACATACCTGGGGAATCTATTTTTGGTAATGATGTTCCTTTGCTCCAGAACATCAATAGGCCACCTCCACACGATGATGCCTCTGTGGCTCATATAGACTTGTCACAAAATAGACCTGAGATCTTTCGCATCTCACGTAGCCTCTGTCCGACTCAGGGACAATGGGATACCTTAGTTGAACAAGGGAAGATTTTGCTTGATCCAAATTCTTCTCATCACATCCGATTCCCTTCACCAGAACCTGAGCTAGAGGAGGAAATCGAGATCAGAATACCTGTAGATGCTTCTGTTCAAACAGTTCATCGAAGATCGGGTAGAAGTCCTCCAAGAGCCAACATAAACGCAACTCTTCAGAGAGGCACCTCTGAACTCGAGGTTGAACTGAATCCATCTGTTGGAGTCAGGGTTACCCCCGTTGAAACTGTCACAAAAGAAGAGTTCACAAGCTTCTGTGATAGTATCAACAACTCCTTGAATGAGTATAAACTCATCAATGCACAGAAGGAGGAGCTGATCCGCCAGGAAAATGCTTCTCTTAAAGAAGAACTGCAAAGATTAACAGATAAATATGCAAAGTTACAATAGAAGTATGTTGATGTCGAAAGAGCCAGAACAAAAGCTGAAAGGGTCAGAGCAGAGGAAACAACAAAGACTTTGACAGAGCTTGCAGAGCTGAAGAGACTTATGATAGAGAATCATACAGCTACAATGAACAGAACCTTGCCCGTCCCTACAGTTATTCTATTAGAATCAAACGTCAGAACATTGACATAGCTCATCAATAACTCTGTTAAGGAATCCATCAAAGAAGCCACGACATCATCTGCTACTCCGCTCACCATCTCCAGCCCAAACCCCAATGACTTACCCATGTCAGTTGGCCAAATGGGAGAATTTTGCAAATCAGTTCTTAGCCGGATGATGACGATTTCTTCAAAGTTTGTGATGAAAGCCCAGGCGACAGAACGACATGTGCAAGCATCTCTTGACACTCACAAAGTTAACTTTGAGAGTCAAGTAGATGAGATCAGAACTGCCGCAACAGAAGTCGAAGATACATTGAGAAAGGCTGACACCATCTTCACAGATGCAATCCTACAGACTGCCAAACAGAAATGACCTGCAGAAGGAGCACCAGAAGGCGAACCATCGAGTAAACGACCTAAGTTTGTTGTTTTTGCCTCACCCAATACTGGAATTGCATTCTCTAATGATGAAGATGATGATGATGACTTCCACGATGCACGAGAAGGTAATTCAGACAATCAGATGGGTGAGTCCGCAGAACAACAAAGGGGGGTGAAGGAAAAAGAGAAAGAGAAGTAGACAGAGAAAGAGAAAGAAAAGGAGAAAGAGCCTGAGAAGGAGAAAGGGACAGAGGGGTCAGAGACAGAAAAGAACAAGGGGAAAGGGAAAGTAAAAGAGGAAGAGGCTGAGAAAGGAGATAAGGGGATAACAGAAGAGACGACAGAGATGACTATGGTTGTGTTCGAGTACATGTTCAAAGACCGAGTCATCAAATCACCAAAACCTTCAACTCAACAACCACCAGAGATCATCATATTAGACACCCCTCCCACTTCTCCCAGAACCGAACCAGAGAGAACAGACCTATTCTCTACTGATGAACAAATAAGCCAAGCCCAACCTCAAGTCCAAGCCCAAGTTCTACAAGAGCCAGGACGACATGTTGATATTCTTATGGCTGAAACCTATGAAGATTAGAACCCCATTCAGCCAGAACAGAACCCAGAAACATCAACCCAACACACCGAGAAACCATCCTTAGAGGAATTATTTGGTTTTCTCTATGTTGACAGAGACATCATTCCTGTCAATGCCAAACCCATCAACCCTTACCTCAACCCTATACGAATAAACACAATCCAAGATGCAAGGCTAAAGTTCATACAAACCAAGTCTAATCTGAACAAAGCCATAAACATAAACTTCGGTATCCGCAGAATCTTGGATATCAAGCATAGGAAATTTCAACACGACAGAGTTGTGTACAATGAGTACACTGTTGAATCAACAGAAGGCAAGAATGAATACTTCAACGACAACGATCTTGTGCTTCTAAATCTGTACGATCTGATCATGCTCCACGCCTACTGCTTGAACTTCTCAGACAGATTCAAACCAGCAAGAACTGCTCTACCAGAAGTTCGATTCGCTGTGCAAGAGCACATTAATCTCAGAATTCAGATTGATTTTCAGCTATGCATAGAGCTCGAAGTTGAGAGACTAGCGATTGCACCACCAAATGAAAACCTTGAGGGTTATGGCCACTACAGGACTGGAATCGTAGTTGGAGATCTTCCAGTCTTCATCTGCCGACAGAAGAAGATCAAGAAGGCCATTAGAATATATGAAGCCCACAAGTACTCGAGTTAGTCGCTGGTGTATCTCAAGAACATAATTCAGAATCTCCCAATAGAGAAGTGTCCAGAAGAGCAAATGAGGCTCTGCATCGAACAGATAGATCTTATGATGGACTTCCGTGAGCTGATCAGAAGATTCGACAGAATTCTTAGGGGAGACAATTATGCTTAAATGTACTTATTCTTTTCGCTTTATGTAATCTTTAAAAGAATAGTGCAAGGATCACAGAGGTCAACTCTCTGTCTTTTGTTTATATCTCTGCAAGTTTGTAAATTTTTATTTTCAATACTTAGGGGGAGATTGTTAGCCCTAAGTATCTGTTATGTAAAAGTATTGAAAATATTATCAAGTCAGAAGACCAACAGAGATCCAGCAGAAGACTTGGAAGAAGATCAACAAGAAGACCAACAGAGCTTAACAGAGCTCTGGTGGAACCAACAGAAGAACTGTTCATACCCAAAGACAAACAGAGCTCTGGTCTAATGAGCTCTGGTGAAGTGAAGACCTTTGTGGTGCCTAAGTCTCGTAAGAAATCCTAAGTGTCAGACACGTGTCCATACTTTCCACGTATGCCCTAAAGAAAGGAGACACACTTTCCACGTGTCATTCCAGGATACGATAGTACACTGTTACACTTTATCAGGGCTATAAATAGTGAGGTAGTGGAACAAACGATTGTAAGCTTTTGGAAGAATAGTTTTCCATAATTGTTTAAGCACACACTGCAGTAATCCCGAGCACTACCTCCGTACGATATTGTGTCCTGTGAGATTTCCGAACACACACTTGAACGTGTTCTTGGTGTGATTCATTATCAATATACGAGCAGCTTTTATACTTGATCTTGTTATCATTATCACTGTTCTATATTTGATACTCACAGTTATTATATCGTTTACACAATCACTCACATTAATGGCTTTATTTAATATGCTTCCGCTGTCTATTTTCTTACCATTATTGTGATGCAACATGAATCTGGGAACCTACAAACAGTGTAGTTGCAGAGTTGGTTGTACGATTCTGGACAAAAGGGATGTCTGTTCTGACAAAATCGTACGGAGGCGTGCAAGGAGATAAGACAAAAGTTGCTTGTAGAACAGGCTTCATGATCAGCGCTCATTGAATGAATCTTTATCAGCGAATGATAAAGTTCAGCGTTCGTTGAAGTCTTCTACTTGAAATTTCACGTGGAATGGACAAGTCTTGTCTTCACTGATATCCGCATCAGGTCACTAGTAGACTTAGTCACTTGTACTTCAGCTTGGTCTTCGATTTCAGCTTCGAACTTGGTTGACGCGAATCTTGTCTTCAGGGATCATAAGCAATCAATTACATGATAAACAATCAGCGATCATGAGTGAGGCTGAACAGGCTCAGGGCTCATTGATGTACAGTGTTCGCTGAAGTATAAATTAAAAGCTTGTTTTCCATCAGCGATACTAAACAGACATTGTATATTTTCTTTGATGGCAAAACATTAATAGATATTGTTTACTTACAATTTTCACTACGTGTTTCTCATGGTCATTATCAAATCACTGAGGGTTTGGATCAACAATCTCCCCCTATTTGATGATGACATAGCAATAAAAGAAAATTGCTGAGTTAAAAACATAACGATAAAAAGGACTCATAAAATACTTGTCTCATTTACTGTTTTTCAGGGATCTTTTCTTAGTACTGATGGAGTAAAGTACTTTTATTGAATTTTTCATTAACTTCGTATAAGATTACAAGGGAAGTGGAAAAATTACAAGTACAAAAAGATACAAGCTGATAAGATAGAAGAATACAAAAGGAGATCCTATCAGCTACTCAGGTTTTTTTTATGAGAAGTTCATCAAGAGTATCAGTCTCTGGAATCATCCAATCAGGGACTATGACTCCTTGATCCCTTCTAGCTTTTGCTTCGCGATAGATTAAGGGCTTCAGGAATGATCCAAGGAGGTCACCTTTGTAGTCGCACCAATAGAGTAGATCTCTGAGTTGTTCGATGGGAGTTTTGTATAACTCAGAGATACGCTGAAAGCATCAACGACCAGTGAAATCATAGGAAAAATATGTCGTAGGGATAACTGAGAACTTTACCAAGGATGAAGTCTTCAGCTGGAGGTAAGGAGATGTCGAGACCAGAGAGATCAGGATTGGGACCAAGAACTGCTTCACGAGAGAATTCAATCCCTGTCTCGTTTCTTATTGCCGGGTCTGAAGAGGAAGGAGGCTTCTTCTTTGGAGCAGCTCGTTTCTTCTGAATTGGTGGAGGAGGTGGAATATCAACCGCTGAGGTTACCATGTCGATCAACTTGTTTATGGCTTTTTCAACACAAGACTTGAAGGACGATTGGGATCGCTGAATTGCGATTCTCATTTCCAACCATTCAGGGAAACCGAGTTTATCCAGGTCTGACATGTAGCAGGTTCTTCTGTAGCCATTTTCTCTGACTATTTGGACATCGACAATCCATACCTTATTGACTACTTTCCCTCTTATGTTCACAACGCTTATTCTTGATGCATGGCTTCTGTAGTGGCACTTTTTCTTACACCATGCGAATGTGGAGTCACTAACCTTGGTCTTCTCTTGACTTTTCTTCTGTGCATCTTTCATCAGCTTTTGCTGAACTTCCAGGGGAAACTTCTTTAGTTGTGGATCCTTCACTGAACGTTGGGCTAGTTCAAGAGCATAGTTTTTGTCACTAAGCTCAGTCTTCTGTTTTTCAGCGAGGATTTCTTCAGCTTTCAAGGCTCAACGTTGATGGTCAAGTTTTTAGATCATCGCTACTCTCTTTCATAGTTCATATTAACTTGGCATTTGAGGGGGCAAGGAAGGTCTTCTTGGATGTGAGAGCAGTTCTTCTTCTTTAGCTTAAGCATCAGTCTCTTCCAGAGCAGAGACTGGGATTATTTGTTCTTTAGCGTTGTGTAACACCCCGAAAGTTCGTTATAAGTTATTTATGTAGTTGTTGTGCATGTTCAAGTATTTTATCAATTTACCTTGAATGGTGGCTTGTTAGGATCTGATCAAGGACTGAAAAGAGGACCAAAGGAGGCTCGATACCCTTTAGGCAATAGTGCCGGCGAGAGTGCCCATGTCACTATCGCGGGTGTCACAATCGCTGGAAATGTACCGCAAGATTTAGTTTTCAGGCATGTTGGTTTCTAGCGAGTATGCCTTGGGCGATAGTGACAGTGTCACTATCGCATGGTCACAATCGCTCGTTTTGTACCGAGAGTTTGGGGGAGTTGAGCGAGAGTGCCCCGGCGATAGTGACAGTGTCACTATGGCCATGTCACAATCGCCGCCGACCCATTTTGGTATAAAAAGGAGAGTTTCGGATTTCTAGCTTATTCGAGATAATCAGATCAAATTTGCAGTCGACTTCTTCTTCCAAAAAGGTAGGGTTTTGCTACTCTTTCTTCTTTCCATTAAGTGTTAGTTGTTGAGAGTGTTTATGAACACTTATGTTGAATCTTAGGTAATCAATCTCATCATAGTGCAAGGTCTTTACACTCTCTTTAAGAATCAACTCTACCCACTCCATCTAGGGTTTGGGATTTTACCACAAATCTGCTAAGGTGGGTAATTTGAATTCAAAAGTATACTTGATTCATAATTTACTCTATCATTTCATTTATTTCTAACAAGTTTACCTTGAAGTATATTTTGAGCCAATAATCTCTTATTTCTCTAAAGATGAAATTGAAAGGGGCTTAATGATAAGATAAAGGTGATGTAGTATTTTATTCTACATGGAATTGTATATTTTATGATGATGATCATTAGGGTTTGGAGCTTAATGGATTAAGCTATGTCTTAATGAAGAAATTATGACTATGTTAAAAGTGACTTAATATGAAAATTTGGTGTATGTTCTATGCTAAACAATAAATTCATAATGTTACTCGTACGTATGTGAATAATTTGAAGGTTTCTTGTGTGTAGAAATTACATGCTTAATGAGATAGTTGGACTGTCTTTATTGAAGTAAATGTATGGCATTATGAACTGCTTGGAGTAGTTGTTTGTTGGTATTCACAAATTGGAGGAGTCCCTAAGTAGGCATTAGGAAGATATAGTCTTGGGCACTTACCTGGGAGGTTTGTGTATCGATCCACGCCTTCGGGATTTATACCATATAGGTAGTCCCGATGTGCCGGGCCTTGAGGCGTTACCTTGGAGGTAGACGCTAAGGTGTATCTTCAAAGATGATGTAACTCGGGTTGGTGTTTGGGTCTCCCCCATAGAGTCCGATTTGTGAATGATCAAGTTGATAATTCTTATATGAAAAAAAAAACTGCATGCTTTATTATACGTTGACTTACTAGGCCTTCCAAGCCTAACACTTGTTATTTGTTTAATGTGTGTCACAGGTTCTAGTGGTGCCATCCCTAAGAAAGCATAGATGGGGACTTGTGAGCGTGGGGATACTTTTGAGATGCCAAAGATAGAAGATCAAAGTTGGTCTAATTATGACACCTTTTGTAATCTTATTTCTATAGTAGAAATTAGATTAGTCGGTTGTCATTTAGTGGTCAATATTACATCTTGTTTGTAAACAGGCATATGTATGTTCCTTTTTATAGCTCGTGCTATGGCATTGTATATATATCACTCTTCCGTTTTATGGAAGTTTTTGTTGACCCTGTTTTTAGGGTGTCACAAGTTGGTATCAGAGTTCTAGTTTAAGGGAACTAGGTATTGACTGTAGTATGCCTAGACTTAAGTTGAGAAAGAGTCATCGACAATCACTACATTGGGTAGACATCCTAGGATGGGAGAGTGTTAGGAATTGTGGAATTACATTTGTTGGGAATTATGATGACGGTAACGAGAATGCTTGTGTGTAACATGTTCATAATTTCAACTAGCTAATGCTATTATGAATGCGTTGTTACGTAAGTATGCTTGAATACTATTATTGTGATGATTAATGAATGTATGAGTACGCAACTATAGTCTACTCCTTACCATTATTCTCGCATGGTTGACAGACTAAGATGGTGAACACACGAGGTCAACTTCAATCAGCACTGGACGGTCACGCCGCAACCGAATCTATGGCCGACCAATTGGCTAATCAAGCAGCGGACGGACGTCCTCCGAGGCCACCCGTCCTTGGTGGCGGACCGGAACATATACCAAGAACCCACATCGGAACCTCAAATCCTATCATAGAGGATAATACCCTCGAAAACCGACTGAAAGATAGTGTGCTTCAAGCTATGACCTCTGCCATGGCTCAACAGCAAGAAATGTTCATGAAATTGTTGGAGGACCGGGACCACAGTCATCGACGCATTGAGACAGTGGCGGATAATGCAGGAAATGGGTCAGGAGGTCTTGGGAATGGAGCAGTTGCACAAGAGCAAGCGAACGTGCATGATGGGAGAAGAGAAAGGGGATGTTCGTATAAGACTTTCCTTGGTTGCAAACCACCGGAATTCGCCAGGACTACCGACCCAGTTCGGTGTATGTATTGGATCCGGGAGATGGAAATGGCGTTCGAGGCTAGTGAATGCGAAGACTCCCAACGAGTTAAGTTTGCTTCTCACCTTCTCAAGGGCGAGGCCCTTACATGGTGGAATCTCACCCGTTCGTCTCTCACGCCCGAAGAGTTAGCCAAACTCACTTGGCCAACGTTCAAGAAGAAGATTCTCGACAAGTATTGTAGTGAGAGAGCTCTAGACAAGATTGAAGAGGAGTTCCGGGGATTGAAAAAAGGGAATATGACCATGATCGACTACTCAAAGGCGTTTCTTGAAAAGTTAAGTTTGGTGGAGCATCTGGCTCCTGATGAGAAAATGAAAATAAAGGCGTACCAACGGGGATTGCCATCCGAGATGAAGACAGCCGTGAGGAACGCCAAGGTAACGACTGTACAGGAAGCGATTGAAGAATCATTGTTGGTGGAAGACGATTTGACGCAGGGAAAGTTGGAAAGTGGGCATGCAAGTGAGAAAAGAAAGTGGGAAGGACCGTCCGGACCCGTTCGACAACAAAGGCAGTTTACCGGGAATCGAAGTGGAGAAAACCGCCGGGACGCAAGGTGGTGTAATCGATGCAGGAAACACCATGTTGGCCCATGTAATACCCAATCGCACTCGAACTCGCAGGGGTGTTACAACTGTGGAAAGAGTGGGCATTATGGTCGGGATTGTCCCACGAAGGTACTGACTTGTTTCGAATGTCGTGAAACGGGTCATGAAAAGCGGGATTGCCCGAAGCTAAAGTCAAGTGGAAGTGGGGGATCTAAGGCGGAGCCACCGAAAGTAAAAGGGAGAGGTTTTCAGGTGACAACTGAGGAGGCAAGGACTTCGACAAACGTAGTGTCGGGTACGTTTCTTCTAAACTCCGTACCTACGCGTGTATTATTCGATTCGGGTGCAAGTTTTTCTTTTGTGTCGAAGTCATTCTGTCAAAAGTTGTCTATGACCACTAAATGTTTAGACGAAGTCCTAGTGGTAGAAATAGCCGACGGTGGTCAAGTTGCGGTTCATGATATTTTGCGGGGTTGCACTTTAGAAATCGAAGGGAGGAAATTTTTAATCGACTTAATACCAATAGTGATCGGAGGATTTGACGTGGTGGTCGGAATGGATTGGTTATCTGAAAACCAAGCCGAAATCTTGTGCGCAAAGAAACTGATTCGCATACCATCTCCGGTCGGGAGTCACGTAATTATTTATGGGGAACGAAGGAAGGGGGATATAGCAATTATTTCAATGTTGAAGGCCCGGAAATGCTTGGGCAAAGGGTGTGCATCCTTCATTGCATACGTTATCAATGCCAAGTTGGAGAAAAGGAAGGTAGAAGAGGTAAAAGTGGTATGTGAGTTTCCCGACGTGTTTCCGGAAGACTTACCAGGTTACCACCGGACCGCCAAGTGGAATTCAAAATAGACTTGGTACCAAGGGCAGCTCCAATAGCTAGAGCTCCCTATCGTTTGTGTAAAGCCCGTATCCCGGTATGTAATTTCTTTTGTTAATTCTTTTCTTTTAAGTTTGATTTAACGGGGTTTCCAGTAACGGGGTTAGACGATTTGGACCCAATAGTTAATTATGTCAATCGTTGGTTAGAGTGCGAGATGGAGTTAGTTGAGGGGCCAAAAGTGTTAAAGGGCCAAAAGTCTTGGTTTCGGCCCATGCCAACTCATAACCGAATCCATGTTTCTTTGAGGTGTTTGTGTGCTTGTTTCGTGACATGGCCCATGCATCCCAAACCAAAACTCACGGCTAGTTTAAGTGTGACCTTTTCGTGAGTATCAAGCAAGCAACCAAGAAAACCCTACGTTTTCTTCCCCCATTCCCCTTGCGTTGTCGTCGGCCGGAGTAAGAGAGAGAGAGTCGCCGGAGAGAGAGAGAGAGAGAGAGAGAGAGAGAGAGAGAGAGATCGCCGGAAAGAGGAGAGAGTCGCCGTCGTTTCTGCCAGAAAAGGGTGGAAGAGAAGTCACGTCGAGGTAATCCCGTGTTCCCGTTCTTTTTCGTTGTGTTTTCGTTGTCGGAACGCCGTAAACCGCCACCACCACCACCGCAGCCACGGCTGCCGGCGATGGATCCGCCACCGCACGCCGCCGGGGTGGCGGCAGAGGGGTGGGTGCAGGTGTGTGCAGGCGCGGGTGTGTGCGGGGTTAGGTTGCGGGTTTGTCGTTTCGGTGGATGTTGGGAGGTTCCGCCGGAGGGTGTTACCGTAACCACCGTCGCCGCTGCCAACCACCACCCCCGCCGGAGGCGGCAGTGGGTAGTGCACGGTTGTTGTCCAGCGTAGTACAGCCCTTTCCAGTAAGCTTGTAGGCTGTTCGGGTCTGTTTGGGTTAAGCTATGTCTTAATGGGTTTATAAACAATATTTGGCATTTCATGTGAAAACGTTTGTCTGCCACTGTTTTGCGACGGCCATAACCTTTCCGTCGTAGCTCGGATTGAGGCGAATTTGGTGCCCGCGGTTCATATTCTGTGCCGGGCACACTTTTCGTGTTTTAGCGGAAGTCCGGTTCAGCCTCTAGCTAGGTGTAAATTGGCTGTTTATACAGCAGGTCCGGAATTGACAGTTTCGCGTTCCGTTTTTAAAAAAGAAAAAGGTCATAGTTTCTGCCTCTGTTTTGTGAAAGCCATAACTTTATATAGAAACGTCGTATTGCGGTGAAACCAGTGCCAAAATCTCCCATTCTGAGTCTAGTAAGTTTCTTATGTTTTGCGGAAAAACCAGTTCGGACCATAGCTAGTGTCAAACTGCTGTTTTGTACTGAAAGGTACTGTTTTTCGCTGTGCAGCAAGCCGGTTTTGTAAAATCCATAGTAAGCTGTAGAAAAATCGTCAGAGCGCGTGCGATATGTCCCTGGAACCCTAAGACATGGGACTTTGTGATTATAGAAAAATATTTCTGGTTTAATCAGTTTATAAGGGGTTAAACAGGTCCCGAACAAACCTGTGTGTTGAGAGTAAAAACCGGAAAATGTGTTTTTAAAGTTAGTAGTCGTGGCTTTGGTTTGGGGCGTCACTTTGACAATTGTTAACGCTTATTTAGGTGGAAAAAGGTGAACTGGTGTTGGCCGGTTCGTGTTGCGGTTGAGGTCATAAGCTTTGCGTTTGAGGTGAGTTCTCTCACTATATAGGATGGGGATTATATTCGTGTTGCTATAGTTCGAGTGTGTTGATTATGATTGTTTGTTGACATTATTGTGGTGTGGAATATATATATATTTGTGTGTATATATTGAACTGTGATTGATGTACTTCTTGATGGATGTTCCAAGAGGTATATGCGTTTGCATAATGGGTTGTGATTATATCTTCTTGAGGGTTGTTCCAAGAAGTATAAGGCCACTTCTTAATGGTTGTTCCAAGGAGTATGGGTATTAGTATAATGTGTTGTGATTATGTCTTCTTGATGGTGGTTCCAAGGAGCATAAGGATTATTATTAATCGTGATATATTTTCTTGATGGATGTTCCAAGAAATTTATGTGCTGGTATGTTTAAGGGTGATGCTGATATAATTGCGATCCTATGTAAGGATTGAATTCACTAAGCTTCGTGCTTACCCCTTCCCAAAATCTTATGTTTTCAGGTGCGAGTAGCAGTCGGGCGTGACGGTACACACAGGCGCAAGGCGAAGATCGTTTGAATTGATTTTTAGTAAATGGGGATTGAATTATATAACTTTTCCGCTGATTGAATTATATAACTTTTCCGCTGCTTAAACTTTGTTGACGGTTTTAAATAACGACGTTTATTTTTATTGTAATGGGATTTGTTAACTTGTGGTTTGATTATAGTGAAATGCGTTATTTTTGAAAATTTAAATTTCTTGTAATTTTTGGGACGTTACAACTTGGTATCAGAGCACAGCTTGAGTGAATCAAACACATCTCGGTGTGTTTGGTCTCAAGTTGCGGCTATGAAGTTTTAAACTCTTTTACAAAAATCTTTGAAAATAAAGGAAAAAGGAAAACCCGTTTGGGAAACGGTGATCGGGGGCGCAGTGTGTACAGTCAGCCAACGCTATGTGGGAAGGTACGGTACTTAGTGTATTTATTGCTTTCTAGGCATAGGGTATGCATGCTAGATTGCCTATGTTGTTTACACTGTACTGTATGATGACTGCTTGCTAGTAGGAATCAATGCTAGTTATAGTAGGTTGTTAAGTGAAGGCCCTATAGGTTGTATGCAGTAAGAATCATATAGCCTTAGAATATTTGATTTAGTTCTATTGCGCAGCTCTTGTTTGAGTCGAACCGTTCTAGGATAGAATCTTGTATTCGAATGTCTATTTGATTCACGCTGCATGCGACTGGGTATTCGCGAGGCAACTCGTTATGGCTAATAGGGATTCCGTTGTAGCAAGGGTAGTGGGATGAGATGAAATTCCTAGTGAGCTGGGAAGAGTGTTTACATATGAGTAGGTATGCTAAATTGCTTTCTAGAACATAGGAGTATGTATGCTAGATTGCTTGGTGCTTAATACACTGTATTGTATGGTTGTCACTTGCTATTAGGAACTTATGCTAACCTTGATAGGTTGTTAAGCGAATGCACTATAGGTTGTATGCGTTAGGAACCGAATAGCCTTAGAATGTTAGATTTAGTTCTATTGCGCAGCTCTTGTTTGAGTCCAACCGTTGTAGGATGGAATCTTATATTCGAATGTCTATCTGGTTTCCACTGTATACGACTGTGCGTTTATGAGGCGACTCGTCAGGGTTAGTGGGGGTTCCGCCCTAGCAAGGGTAGTGGGGTATTATGTTTATTCCTAGGGAGCTAGGATGAGCGTGTATATGAGTCGGTATGGACATACGTGTATGGTTTTTGTTTGGGCGAGCAACTACTTGGTATCTCGGGATGGGACTCGGAACGGACAGTGATAGGTGTAGATGGTAGTAGTAGAGCTCCTACTACCGGAAGCACAGGATCAATGTTCGAGTCGGGGAAAGTCGCGAGGAATCCAAGGAGTCGAGCTTGAGCGTGTTAGTGTGAGTTATTATGTGCTAATAACTCGTTGTAATATCTACCCTGAATAGCCATCACAAGGAGGAACGACTATAGTAAACATACTAGTACAGGTGTGTACTTGAATTGCTTTGATGGGATGATCGTTGGGGTAGTGTCGAAGGTTATAAATTAGTAGTCGTTGGAATAAAAGGACGATTCTAGTATTAATCACTTGGAGTGACGATGAGGATGATGTTTGTGTCGGGCCAAGATGGATGATTGTGCTAGAATCATAGGCTTATAGAGCCGACTTTGATTTGAGGAAAAATCGTAGGGATTATTTGACGTAATTTCCCAACTTTCCTAAGAGGTTTAAATGTCCGGATGACGTTAGTGGGCCGGAGATATTTGGAGGAGTGGGAGTCGAAGCGTAGAATGCCGACAAAGTCATGCACAAAGTTTGATTTTGAAATAGATTGCATTAACAAATTCTTGTGTTTCAAATCATTTTATGGATGGTGTTTTGGAATTTTGGGAAATGTTCAGCACACACACAAGATTTTGAAATATGGTTTTGAAAGTGTATGAAATCGTTTTATCACAGGAGTGCAAACTTTGTTAGAATTTGTCTCATTTCGTTATTTTTTCCAACGGTTCTTTCGGGTAACGTGATATCCGTGTTTTGTGGTGTTTAAAATGTCGGGCAAGTGACTACGGCTTGTGACTTTAACATTGGAACTCCTCCACATATGTTAGAGTTGAGACGGAAAGTTACATTCCACGATGTCTGTATAAGGCTATTTGAGTGATTTCGTTAAATAAGTTTTGTCTTACGGCATGTTGAGTCGTGTGGGTTTAATTTCACGAGGTGCATATCTTATTTGTTTATGTGACCATTTGGAGAAATCTTGGAAATCAATTTAAAGAACCCCACCTTTTGAGGTTTTATGAGGCTTTAGTCGATATTTTCAAATGATGGAAACGGATTGGTTTTTATCTTTAAGTTTGAAACTTACACAAGACGGTTGTGTTTTAACAAAAATATAATTGTAAACCGTTTCATCGTTTTGTATGACTAGCCGACGCGCGTAAGATTTGTTACTGAACCCTGTGCCACGACATTTTATGTTGAAAAATAGGAATTTTGGGGTCAAATGTCGTGGAACTGATTTTGAAATTATGTGCACACTTTTGTCGCACCCGGTGTAAGGTCGAGCGGTTACTTTAAATACATGTCATGAGTCAATTCATACTAGAACCGCGACGGTTCATTTTCAAAGAAATCATTTATTTCGCTTTACGTTTTGTGAGTAAACTAAGCTGCAATGAAATGATTTTCAACATGATTTTCATATGTGGGACGAGCGTGTCCATTTTTGCGTAACTACCGACCTGGTAATAGTAGTTTTATTGCTTACGGTCTTTTTGAAATGAAAAATCTTGACGTTGAAAATATTTTGTAAATGATTTTGTAAACCATTTGGGAAGTGCACTTATAAGTGTTATGTGTCATTTTGAGAATTTTAAGGGTGTGAGTCCTTTTGGAAAACTCTTTTGTTTAACCCGTGTCGCGTTTGGGACTAATGTTATTTTAGAGTATTGCTTGCTTAAACTTTATTTAGACGTGTTTTTGACCGACTTATGGGTCTAGCAAGCGTGGGGCATTTTGCTCGGTTTTGACTTTGAGATAGTCATGGGTCAATTGCACGGTTTTTAATGGCTCGATGTGGAGTTTTGTTGATGGGTTGTTTTGTTGCACAGTTTTGCACTTATTGCACGTTGAGTATTTACATGTTGGGTGAGTGAGTCATTCCGGGATAGGCATGTTGTTGGTAGACTGTTTTGCATTGGATCCTTGGTCATGTCAGTCAGTCGTTGGTAATGGTCGGTTGAGTATTTCAGGGTGGGACCCCGGTATTCATGTGTTATGACCTTGACTTTCCAGTAGGCACTGGGAGGATATAGTCTTGGGCACTTACCTGAGAGGTAGTTCCGATGTGTCGGGCCTTGAGACGTACCTGGGAGGTAGGCGTTAAGGCGTATCTTGATACAGTGTAACTAGGTTTCCTAGAGCGAGCGTGGAGGATAAGTAGACGGTGGAAGGTTGGGTATTCCATGCGTGTTGGTAATGTAGGCTGAATTGTGTCGGTTAAGGGATTGATTCCCTTTGTAATTAAGAGAATAAATGCGCAGTAACCTTTTTGAAATAAGTAGTACGTTTAGGTGTCGACTTTTGGGCTTGAGGCCAAAACATCTTTAGTGTAACCGGAGAATTGTAGCCGTTTTTAAGATAATTATAGTGATGGTGGTAGTAACCCCGAGATGCTTAATTGTGATGAATGGTTATAGTGGGATGACCTTCGTGGGTGATTATAAGTTTACTGGGTTGATGATGCGTGTAAGGTAAGTTTTGGGAGTCTATTGGAACTCGTAGGAGTTAATCGACAGTTAATGGTAGGAATGAT
Source organism: Saussurea involucrata (assembly GCA_033807775.1). NCBI lineage: Eukaryota > Viridiplantae > Streptophyta > Magnoliopsida > Asterales > Asteraceae > Saussurea > Saussurea involucrata. Next base: position 78,520,174 of record CM066325.1, read on the forward strand.
CGGATCCGAGTATCCAGTTGGGTATATTGGTAGGCAACTTTAGAATGGTTAGAGCTTGAGATTTGACTCGGGATGTATGGAATATCTAAGGTTGGGAGACAACCGAAGTCGTTTGGCTAGGAATGTTTCCAATTGTTGGGGTGTTCTGCCGATCATAATCCCAGTGTCCTAGAAGGAGTACGTTAGTAAGAAAAGTATTCGAGAAGTTTTAGAAGGGGTTTCAAGTGGACTTGGGAACCTGAGATTGAGATGAGGGAGAACTATCCGGAGCTATTCGTTGGCATAGACTTCGAGGACGAAGTCTAATCCAAGTGGGGGAGAGTTGTAAAGCCCGTATCCCGGTATGTAATTTCTTTTGTTAATTCTTTTCTTTTAAGTTTGATTTAACGGGGTTTCTAGTAACGGGGTTAGACGATTTGGACCCAATAGTTAATTATGTCAATCGTTGGTTAGAGTGCGAGATGGAGTTAGTTGAGGGGCCAAAAGTGTTAAAGGGCCAAAAGTCTTGGTTTCGGCCCATGCCAACTCATAACCGAATCCATGTTTCTTTGAGGTGTTTGTGTGCTTGTTTCGTGACATAGCCCATGCATCCCAAACCAAAACTCACGGCTAGTTTAAGTGTGACCTTTTCGTGAGTATCAAGCAAGCAACCAAGAAAACCCTACGTTCTCTTCCCCCATTCCCCTTGCGTTGTCGTCGGCCGGAGTAAGAGAGAGAGAGTCGCCGGAGAGAGATAGAAAGAGAGTTCGCCGGAAAGAGGAAAGAGTCGCCGTCATTTCTGCCGGAAAAGGGTGGAGGAGAAGTCACGTCGAGGTAATCCCGTGTTCCCGTTCTTTTTCGTTGTGTTTTCGTTGTCGGAATGCCGTAAACCGCCACCACCACCGCCGCAGCCACGGCTGCCGGCGGTGGGTCCGCCGCTGCACGCCGCCGGGGTGGCGGCAGAGGGGTGGGTGCAGGTGTGTGCAGGCGCGGGTGTGTGCGGGGTGAGGTTGCGGGTGTGTCGTTTCGGTGGATGTTGGGAGGTTCCGCCGGAGGGTGTTACCGTAACCACCGTCGCCGCTGCCAACCACCACCACCGCCGGAGGCGGCAGTGGGTAGTGCACGGTTGTTGTCCAGCGTAGTACAGCCCTTTCCAGTAAGCTTGTAGGCTGTTCGGGTCTGTTTGGGTTAAGCTATGTCTTAATGGGTTTATAAACAATATTTGGCATTTCATGTGAAAACGTTTGTCTGCCACTGTTTTGCGACGGCCATAACTTTTCCGTCGTAGCTCGGATTGAGGCGAATCCGGTGCCCGCGGTTCACATTCTGTGCCGGGCACACTTTTCGTGTTTTAGCGGAATTCCGGTTCGGCCTCTAGCTAGGTGTAAATTGGCTGTTTATACAGCAGGTCCGGAATTGACAGTGTCGCGTTCCGTTTTTAAAAAAGAAAAAGGTCATAGTTTCTTCCTCTGTTTTGCGAAAGCCATACCTTTTTATAGGAACGTCGTATTGGGGTGAAACCAGTACCAAAATCTCCCATTCTGAGTCTAGTAAGTTTCTTATGATTTGCGGAAAAACCAGTTCTGACCATAGCTAGTGTCAAACTGCTGTTTTGTACTGAAAGGTACTGTTTTTCGCTGTGCAGCAAGCCGGTTTTGTAAAATCCATAGTAAACTGTCGAAAAATCGTTAGAGCGCATGCGATATGTCCCTGGAACCCTAAGACATGGGACTTTGTGATTATGTAAAAATATTTCTGGTTTAATCAGTTTATAAGGGGTTAAACAGGTCCCGAACAAACCTGCGTGTTGAGAGTAAAAACTGGAAAATGTGTTTTTAAAGTTAGTAGTCGTGGCTTTGGTTTGGGGCGTCACTTTGACAATTGTTAACGCTTATTTAGGTGGAAAAAGGGGAACTGGTGTTGGCCGGTTCGTGTTGCGGTTGAGGTCATAAGCTTTGCGTTTGAGGTGAGTTCTCTCACTATATAGGATGGGGATTATATTCGTGTTGCTATAGTTCGAGTGTGTTGATTATGATTGTTTGTTGACATTATTGTGGTGTGGAATATATATATATATTTGTGTGTATATATTGAGCTGTGATTGATGTACTTCTTGATGGATGTTCCAAGAGGTATATGCGTTTGCATAATGGGTTGTGATTATATCTTCTTGAGGGTTGTTCCAAGAAGTATAAGGCCACTTCTTAATGGTTGTTCCAAGGAGTATGGGTATTAGTATAATGTGTTGTGATTATGTCTTCTTGATGGTGGTTCCAAGGAGCATAAGGATTATTATTAATCGTGATATATTTTCTTGATGGATGTTCCAAGAAATTTATGTGCTGGTATGTTTAAGGGTGATGCTGATATAATTGCGATCCTATGTAAGGATTGAATTCACTAAGCTTCGTGCTTACCCCTTCCCAAAATCTTATGTTTTCAGGTGCGAGTAGCAGTCGGGCGTGACGGTACACACAGGCGCAAGGCGAAGATCGTTTGAATTGATTTTTAGTAAATGGGGATTGAATTATATAACTTTTCCGCTGATTGAATTATATAACTTTTCCGCTGCTTAAACTTTGTTGACGGTTTTAAATAACGACGTTTATTTTTATTGTAATGGGATTTGTTAACTTGTGGTTTGATTATAGTGAAATGCGTTATTTTTGAAAATTTAAATTCCTTGTAATTTTTGGGATGTTACAGTTTGGCTCCGTCCGAGATGCAAGAAATAATGACGCAGCTTCAAGAACTCTTGGAGAAGGGGTTCGTAAGGCCGAGTTCATCTCCTTGGGGAGCGCCGGTTCTTTTTGTAAAGAAGAAAGATGGCACAATGCGCATGTGTATAGACTACCGGGAGTTGAATAAGGTAACTGTGAAGAACAAATATCCACTTCCTAGGATCGATGATTTGTTTGACCCAATTCATGGGGCGGGGTGCTTCTCGAAGATCGACTTACGTTCGGGCTATCATCAAGTGAAAGTTAAGGAAGACGATGTCCCAAAGACAGCATTCCGAACACGTTATGGCCATTTCGAATTCTTAGTAATGCCGTTTGGACTGACGAATGCACCAGCGGTATTCATGGACTTGATGAATCGGGTGTGCGGACCTTTTCTTGACAAGACGGTAATTGTCTTTATAGATGACATTTTGGTGTACTCCAAGAATGAAGTAGAACATGAGCTGCACCTACGAGAAGTGTTAGAAGTATTAAGGAAAGAAAAGCTTTACGCAAAATTCTCTAAGTGCGACTTTTGGTTGAAGGAGGTCCAATTTCTGGGTCATGTAATTACTCGGGATGGAGTGAAAGTGGACCCGTTCAAAATCGAGGCAATGATGAATTGGGAACCGCCCAGGAGTCCGGGAGAAATCCGATGTTTCTTCGGATTGGCGGGTTACTATCGGAGGTTCATTCAAGATTTTTCCAAGATTGCTTCTTCATTGACGGCGTTGACGCGGAAGAATGTGAACTTTGTTTGGACCGATGTATAATAGAAAGCATTCCGTACTCTCCAAAAGAAATTGTGTGAAGCACCAATCCTATCCTTACCCAAAGGATCAGAAGATTTTGTAGTCTATAGAGATGCATCCAAGTTGGGCTTAGGATGTGTGTTAATGCAACAGGGAAAGGTGATCGATTATGCCTCGAGACAACTTAAGGTGCACGAAAAGAACTACCCTACGCACGATTTGGAATTGGCTGCGGTGGTATTTGCATTGAAGTTGTGGCGGCATTATTTATACGACACGAAATGCACGTTGTACACGGATCACAAGAGTTTGAAACATGTATTCGACCAAAAGGAGCTGAACATGAGACAACGAAGACGGTTGGAGTTACTCAAAGATTATGACTGTGAACTGCTTTACCATCCGGGTAAAGCTAATGTGGTCGCTGACGCCTTAAGCCGAAAAGAGTATAGCGAAAGTTTACGCGCCAACCTCTCGAGAATAGACATAGTGTCAAGTTTAGTGGAACGGATTAGAGTAGCACAATCTTAGGCCCTAAAAGAAGAAAACCTTAAGGATGAAGTAATGGTGAAACAAAAACAACAGTTAACCGAAGATAGTCGTGGAGTTAAGTTGTTCAATGGGCGAGTGTGGGTGCCTAAGATCGGTGGGAATCAGGAGCTACTCATGGATGAGGTTCATAAATCCAAGTACTCCATTCATCCCGGAAGTACCAAAATGTACCGAGATTTGAAACTGCATTATTGGTGGCCGGTCATGAAGCTAGATGTGGCGCGGTATGTGGGACAGTGCACGACTTGTTCTCAAGTAAAGGCTCAACATCAATTACCCTATGGTGAGTTGAAACCTTTGGAAATTCCCGAGTGGAAATGGGAGAAAATCACAATGGATTTTGTGACTAAATTGCCAATAACTACGAAGGGTCATGACACCATTTGGGTGATAGTGGATCGATTGACGAAGAGTGCACACTTCTTGGCTATGCGAGAAACTTTACCAATGGACAAGTTGGCAATGCTTTACATTGATGAGGTGGTTTCGCGACATGGAGTGCCCGTGTCCATAGTCTCCGATAGGGATAGTCGATTCACATCAAGATTTTGGCAAGCGTTGCAAAAAGAACTTGGCACGAGGGTGAATTTGAGCACGACATACCACCCACAAACGGACGGTCAAAGCGAAAGTACCATTCAAACCTTGGAAGATATGTTAAGGGCGTGCGTAATCGACTTTGGGGGTAATTGGGACACTCACCTACCGTTAGTGGAGTTCGCTTACAACAATAGTTATCACTCAAGCTTGAAGGCAGCACCATTCGAAGCCTTGTATGGGAGAAAGTGTAGGACTCCCGCGTGTTGGTTAGAGGCGGGAGAAAAGAAATTTGTCGGGCCGGAAATTGTACAAGAAACGGCCGATAAGGTTAAAGTCATTAGAGAACGGTTGAAAGCGGCCCAAGATCGACAAAAGAGCTACGCCGACAAGAGGCGAAAACCGATAGAGTTTCAAGTAGGAGAAAGAGTGATGTTGAAAGTTTCCCCTTGGAAGGGATTAATTCGTTTTGGAAAGCGCAGGAAGTTAAGTCCCCGTTTCCTTGGACCATTCACTATTCTGGAACGTGTGGGTGCGCAAGCCTACAAATTGGATTTACCTCCGGAAATGGATGGAATCCATCCAACATTCCATGTGTGTTATCTACGAAAGTGCATAGCGGAAGGAGAGAGCGTGATACCTTTATCAGAAATCCGGGTGGATGACAACCAATGTATCGAGGAACTCGAAGCTATTTTGGACAGAGTGGTTACGAAACTCCGACACAAGGAAGTAGCCAAGGTCAAAGTGCAGTGGAAGCACCATCGAGGTGCCAACGTGACTTGGGAACCGGAAGAGGACATGAGACGCCGTTATCCACATTTATTTGTACAACCTTAAATTTCGAGGACGAAATTTTGTCCAAGTTGGGGAGAATTGTAACACCCCGAAATTTTGTTATAAGTTATTTATGTAGTTGTTGTGCATGTTCAAGTATTTTATCAATTTACCTTGAAGGGTGGCTTGTTAGGATCTGATTAAGGACTGAAAAGAGGACCAAAGGAGGCTCGGTACCCTTTAGGCGATAGTGACCGGCGAGAGTGCCCATGTCACTATCGCGGGTGTCACAATCGCTGGAAATGTACCGCAAGATTTAGTTTTCAGGCATGTTGGTTTCTAGCGAGTATGCCTTGGGCGATAGTGACAGTGTCACTATCGCATGGTCACAATCGCTCGTTTTGTACCGAGAGTTTGGGGGAGTTGAGCGAGAGTGCCTCGGCGATAGTGACAGTGTCACTATGGCCATGTCACAATCGCCGCCGACCCATTTTGGTATAATAAGGAGAGTTTCGGATTTCTAGCTTATTCGAGATAATCAGATCAAATTTGCAGTCGACTTCTTCTTCCAAAAAGGTAGGGTTTTGCTACTCTTTCTTCTTTCCATTAAGTGTTAGTTGTTGAGAGTGTTTATGAACACTTATGTTGAATCTTAGGTAATCAATCTCATCATAGTGCAAGGTCTTTACACTCTCTTTAAGAATCAACTCTACCCACTCCATCTAGGGTTTGGGATTTTACCACAAATCTGCTAAGGTGAGTAATTTGAATTCAAAAGTATACTTGATTCATAATTTACTCTATCATTTCATTTATTTCTAACAAGTTTACCTTGAAGTATATTTTGAGCCAATAAGCTCTTATTTCTCTAAAGATGAAATTGAAAGGGGCTTAATGATAAGATAAAGGTGATGTAGTATTTTATTCTACTTGGAGTTGTATATTTTATGATGATGATCAATTGAAATTGGTTAAGCCTAAATATTAGGGTTTAGAGCTTAATGGATTAAGCTATGTCTTAATGAAGAAATTATGACTATGTTAAAAGTGACTTAATATGCAAATTTGGTGTATGTTCTATGCTAAACAATAAATTCATAATGTTACTCGTACGTATGTGAATAATTTGAAGGTTTCTTGTGTGTAGAAATTACATGCTTAATGAGATAGTTGGACTGTCTTTATTGAAGTAAATGTATGGCATTATGAACTGCTTGGAGTAGTTGTTTGTTGGTATTCACAAATTGGAGGAGTCCCTAAGTAGGCATTAGGAAGATATAGTCTTGGGCACTTACCTGGGAGGTTTGTGTATCGATCCACGCCTTCGGGATTTATACCATATAGGTAGTCCCGATGTGCCGGGCCTTGAGGCGTTACCTTGGAGGTAGACGCTAAGGTGTATCTTCAAAGATGATGTAACTCGGGTTGGTGTTTGGGTCTCCCCTATAGAGTCCGATTTGTGAATGATCAAGTTGATAATTCTTATATGAATAAAAACTGCATGCTTTATTATACGTTGACTCACTAGGCCTTCCAAGCCTAACACTTGTTATTTGTTTAATGTGTGTCACAGGTTCTAGTGGTGCCATCCCTAATAAAGCATAGATGGGGACTTGTGAGCGTGGGGATACTTTTGAGATGCCAAAGATAGAGGATCAAAGTTGGTCTAATTATGACACCTTTTGTAATCTTATTTCTATAGTAGAAATTAGATTAGTCGGTTGTCATTTAGTAGTCAATATTACATCTTGTTTGTAAACAGGCATATGTATGTTCCTTTTTATAGCTCGTGCTATGGCATTGTATATATATCACTCTTCCGTTTTATGGAAGTTTTTGTTGACCCTGTTTTTAGGGTGTCACACGTTGAGCGCTGGGATTATTTGTTGTTGTAGAGGAGCTTCAGCTATAGCCTCAAGCAGGGGAGAGGACTAGCTGAAACAAAATGATCGATAAAGTTAAATCATTTGAGGAGAAAGGATAGAGAAAGGAGATAGCTAAGTGTTTAGAGGTTTAAGAAGGAGAAGGGTTGAGATTGAGAAGGGGTAGAGGAGGGATGCAGTATAAGGAAAAAGGATGTAACATACCTGGCAAACTGGCTTTTTCAAGAGAATTGCCAAGTTGTCAGCGACGAGACCTTTTTGTTTTTCTTTGGAGGCCTTCTTTAAAGGAGACTTCGCCTTGGTCCCCTCCCCTGGTTCATTTATAGAAACCCCTTTAAGAGCATGGGCTCGGTTTGTTGCAGGCTGAAAGAAGAATCCGTCGTCGTCATCATCGTCATCATTTTCATCTTTTGGAGATGATTACGTTCAGTTCGACGTTTTCTTCTTCTTCTTCCTCTTCCTCATCGTCAGAGAGGACTTGAGCATCGCCTTGCTCCCCCTCAAATGGAGAGGGACTTTCAGCGGTTCCCTCAGGATGATCAGATTCCTGAGGGTCTTCATTCTTTTTTGTTCCCTCAAGATGATCAGATTCTTGAGGTCTTCATTCATTTCCTCCCCCTCAACATTCTGGGGAAGGCCTTTGTCTGTTTTCTCCCCCTCTTCCGCTGAATGGGTAGGGGAGGCAACGGTAGTAGCAGCAGCATCGGTTTCAGGGACCCTGTCTTCTTGGCTAGGGTTCCCTATTTGTTGTTCCACCACTGCCATTCTGTCTTCGACGCCAGAAATGGAAGGTGTACTTTCAATAATGAATGCCACTACCATCTCCATCTTATCTCGGTCATTCTGAGAGAAATGAGATGGAGGGACAGTGGGAGCGTCCAACCTTTGGAGGATCTTGGTGAGCAGGTCATTACTGTCAGCGACCTTTTTGGAGAGGCTGCTCACCTCACCTTGTAGACCGGAGTAGTTGGTCTTCAGAGAACTTATCTCGCTTGAGAGGTCAGTGATGGCGGTGGTGAGTTTGGAGATGTTGGAAGTGTTGTTGATGATGGCAGTTTTCACAGTTGTCAGTCCCCCATCAATTTTGGAGACGTCACTGTTAGAAGCTTTGTCAGCGACAACAGTGGAGATGTTCTTTAGTGTTACTCCAGCTTCTGTAACCGCTGAAGTATTGTTGGAGATGGTGGTGGAGAGATTTGTTACTTTATCAGCTATGTCCTTGAGGGAATCGCTGATGGTGCCTAAATTTGGACCTGTAAAAGAAAATAACCTGTGAGCTAAGGAAAGCTCAGAAGTTAGGGGTGAAGAGAGAGAAGTGGATGGTGTTTAGATACCTGTAGGAGGGTTGGAGAAAATGTTGAAGTCTCGGGTCCCTGAGTGATTAGTTTTTCTTGAATTCAATGTTATTTTTGATGATATAAACAATATATTGAATATAATTTTGTATCGATGATGTTTTTTATAACTCGCCCAAGGCCTATAAAATGTCAGGATGCGAATCAGCTACGACACAACTTGAGGCTTATGTGACCTAGGGCGCATGAAATGTGGCCTGGCCACATTTTTCAGCCATGTGCTTTGTAGACTTGCATCATGGGCTTTCTGATTTGTACATCTTACTCAATTTTTAAACATTTGGCTTGAGATCAACTTGTTACATGACTTGACCAGTTTAACCGGAAGTTGCGTGCCAAGAATTACGTACATAGTCGAGTTTTGTGCAACATTTAATTTCTACATTCTAACACTTGTTTGATTAGAGTTTTGAGAAAGTATGTTGAACAAATGAGGTTGATCTTATCACACAGGTAATAACCTTCATTAAGTTGTTAATGGGCCTCGTCCTAGTGAAATGAAAAGTGCATATATAGAAGTTGACCCTATTGTTCAATTATAAAAAGAATTTAAATTGCCACAAACAAAGACTTTAAAGGTTTACATCTCAAAACAATAAGAAATTTCTTTTAAAAGTATATCTTGAGTGAACGTCCCTGTATTTACTAGGATCATAAGTCACTACAGCAAATGTAGGTCTATTGCGACGACTGCCGTCGCTAAAGCGTTTGTAGTTGTTGATCCGTTGTTGTAGCTCCCTATAGCAACGACTTGTCGTGGCTAAAATCCAATTTTTAAATTTTCAATTATTTTTTTCTACTGCCATGACTTGTCGTGACTAAAAGCAAACTTCTAAATTTTCAAATATTTTTTCTATTGCCACGACTTGTCGTGGCTAAAACCCAATTTTTTAATTTCAATTTTTTTTCTACTGCCACTACTTGTCGTGGCAATAGATAAAAATTTAAAATTTAGCTTTTAGCCACAACATGTCGTGGCAGCAGAAAAAAAAAACTTTACAAATTTTTAAAAGCTGTTATAAAATTTTATAAATATAAAATTTTAACAATTGTTGATTTTATAGAATTTTCATTTCATTGAAAGTTATTAAAAATATTTTTGAATACCTACTGCGACAACAAGTCTAAGCTATTAATTCTCCCAAATATTTTTTTACAGAAAATAATTGGAAAATTACTGCAATGACATGTCGTCGCTAAAGGTTTGTATTTTCTTTTACCAAAAATACAAACTCTGAAAAGACGGGTAATAAGCTAGTTAACACCTACAGCGACAAATTCCTAGTTGTTGCTATAGTCTTTGTGGCTATAGAGATGATTTCGTGTAGTGAGTTCTACATTGAGATGGACAAACGAAGAACCATGTCCTTTTTAGGATAGGTTATAACCGAAAGCCATTTTTATTTTAAATTTTGATTATGGTTTAAATGAATATACATAGATAGAAATAAATAAATTTGTTTTTAAATGAATATACATAAATAGCTATAAATATATTTGTTTTTAAATGAACTTGCATCTTCATCTCTCCATATTTCTCTCTTTCTCTCTCTACCCCTTTTAGGTAACCTTTTAGAAATCTACCTCAACTCAAGCCTCCAAATTTCCAACCACCCTTCATAATACACATGCAACTTCCATTTAATTTCAATCATCAACAACCAAAACAAATTAAAGTTTTTAAACAAATAACTCAAAACTCAAAGAGGGTGAACGACTTGTTTGTGAAGACATGAAGAATATATATTCAAGAAGATTTGAAGAAAAAAGAGCAACAAGGAAAATGTTAGTGCCTAAACTTCTAGTTGTACTAAGTAGAGGGGCCTATCTTGTAATAGGGTGATTCTTTACCCTAGGTATATAATGTTTACTTACTTTCCTTATTAGGTCTAGCAATCACAAGGTTCACCTACACACACTAGCCACACACACTTAATTTGTTCTTCATTGTATTGTGTGAGCTTTGTTTGGATCATTGAATATAGAGGTGGACATTTTATTGTTATTGCATTGATTACTTGTTTTTGGGATCACAATTGGTATCAGAGCAATGTATTCATTTAGATCAGATTAGATTTTATTGAGAGTTTTTGCATTTTGAGTGTTCTTCAAGTTTTTCATCCATTTCTTATTGATTTTGAGCATTTGAGTTCTTCAAATGGATTAGGATTGATATAGAAGTGTTTGATATTCATTTCTGTGTGTTTTCATTCCATAATCACACCAGAATCGATCTCAAATCGTGCAAACTCGGATTTTCGAACTTTTGTGCAAAAACCTACTGTTTTGGATCGAAAATCACTGTTCTAGTGGTTTTTGGACAAAACTTGAAGTAGTAAAACTGTCCAGAATCGCATTTCGACCTTACCTACCAATTTTCAGATCATTTGGATCATTTCTGAAGAATCAACTCCTGCTCATTTGAATCTTCATCGAAATCGCAATCATCATATATTCATCGAAATCGCAATCATCATATATTCATCGAAATCGCAGTGAACGTCTAGTGAACAGTACAAAGTCGCAGTGACCTGTTGCGACTTGACTCCCAAATCGCAGTGACCTATTGCGACTTCGATCCCGAATCGCAATCCATTACCCCGTGAACAGTAACAAATCGCAATCCTCTATTGCGACTTGAGTGAAATTTTTACTCTGTTGCGATTCCATTTCATTGCGATTCCATTTGTTGCGATTCCATTTCATTGCGATTCCATTTCATTGCGATTCCATTTGTTGCGATTCCATTTCATTGCGATTCCATTTCATTGCGATTCCATTTGTTGCGATTCCAACTGCTGCGACTTCATTGCATTGCGACTTTAGTGGGTTGAGACTTCAGTTTGAATTTTTTTTTACTAATCAAATCTAAAGAATACAAACGATCAAAGACAAGTAATCGAATATGACTGCTAGAGATATACTAACGATTGGATCTAAGGATAAACCACCGGTTCTTTTTCCCAAAGAGTTTAAAATATGGAAAGACCGTTTTATGGATTATGTGGAAAGACAAGAGAATGGGGAGTTCATTTCACACTCACTGATTAATGGACCGATGGAAAAGATAATGAGAAGAGGGATTCTTACTGACGGGGAACCAATTCCTGAATGGGTTGAAGTTTTACCAATTCACTATGACATTGAACAGAAGAAGAGATATTATGGGGATAAGATGGCAAAGTCCCTTGTAATTCAAGCTTTGACTAATGATATTTACCGAAAGGTAGATAGCAAGAACCACTCCGGGAAAGCCATGTTTGATGAATTGATAAAACTTTATCAAGGTTCTGAGATTGAAAACCATATGAGAATTTCAAATGCTATTAATCTTTATGAGAGTTTTAAACAGAAAGATGGTGAAGCTCTTGATTCCACATACGACCGTTTTACCACGATTTTGAACAAACTGAATAGATACAGCATCAACAAGTCTATAATTGAGCATAATGTAAAGTTTCTGAATGTACTTCAACCCGAGTGGAAGAAGTATGCTCATCGTATGAAACAAAATTCAAGGCTGAATGTTTTGCCTCTTCAAGAGATGTACGAGACGTTGAAACAGGATGAAGAAGATGCTGAAGCCAAGAGGACAAAGAAAAAGAAGAAGGACAATAGGGAAGAGAAAAGAGAGGATAAGAAGGAAGAAGAACTAGAACCGCTTTTTGATATTTCTCCCCCTTTTTGATGATTGTGAGCATCGTGATCATCAAAATTCTTGTTCAATTTCAGCATTCTCTTTGAGTACCAGAAACAATCTCCTCCTTTTGATCTGTTTATCCGTCAATTCCAAAAAATATTTATCCGAATCTTTTCAAATTCAGATAATATAAAAAGTGGTAACCCTGAAACAACGGATGAATCAGTTAAAATGCCTGTAAGTTGCACAAAGCCACTTAGTACAACGAATGTACTTTGGAAAGGAGCTTTTTGATGTTCACTCCTCCAGGGCTTCCATTCAATAATCGAAAAACACGAAGGAATTTCTATGAACGTTATAACAAGAAAACATATTCCTTGTGTGTACGTGCAAGTGTAGAAATTATTGAAGCAACTTATGCTTGATAATAGTTAGGCTCAAATTGTGTAAACTGTTGAGACAACAACAAGTTTTCCACAGACTCAATGTCCATGAATGAAGAGCGAAGGTGGGGCAAACTTCCTTCTTTTCAATATCCAAATCTTTCGAGTGAAGATTAGATAGATAATATGCTGCATCCCCAAGAAAATTGAAACATTTCTTTGTTGAGAAAGAAATGAGTAGCTGGTGGGGTTTAATGCAAGAGTTGGCATGGGCTAGTTGCCTGTTTCAATGACGGTCACCATGGAATGTGAACCAATCAGCAATGTGGCTGCCCGGCTCAGAAAGTGGCTGGTGCAGAGTTCTAGTATTCTTTTAACTCTGTTCTCACACCCTCTTTCTGTTTTTTTTTAATCTGCTCACTGCTAACCAAACTCTCTTTTTCATTTTACCTCAGCACAATGAGATTACTCAACCGGATGAGTTATCTCCCCCACTCTTTGATTTTGACCCCTCACCCCTCAATCACTCAAGGATAACTTCTTGGGTAGGAAACACTGGTTAACGTGGATCCATAGAAGTTCTTTTAAGCTCTCACACTGATTCCCATGAAATGTTGTCCTGAAAGATGTATTGTTCAACAGTTTATCTTAGACAATTATAAATCTCATCTTTTTGAAAACATTGTCATCAAAATGTATGCTCCTCAAAAATATTCATCAAAATATTTGAGCATTTGAACGTTGAAGATTTCTCACAACAAGAATATTGAATGAATGAAATGAATTTGAAAGACTTGTTTGAGAATCTGACAATGTATCAATCAGATCAAAAAGGAAGGATAATCATTTAAGGTTTAGGGTATCAAAGAATTGGATGTTGTTTATATGAACAAATATAAACAATCTTTGAATGAAACGTTTAAGTTCTCAAGCTGAATGAATGTATGATGCTCAACAAACTTTGAAATTCAAACGGGAGTATTACCATCGAAAATTGTTTCATTTTGAGACATGGTAATAACAAAGTCAAAATGAAGGTGAACCGGTGTGTATGAATACTTGAAAGTATATAGACAAGATAATACGCAAGTATTAATCTTTGGAAACACACGGTCAGAAACAATGATATAATCTGAGATAATCATGAAAAAATTTAAAATCACACTTCTAAAATTATAAAATCTGTTTGAATTAGAGAAGTGGTTTGAACATTTAAGAACACGTTTTTCATGCTTGAAAGTCGTTCTTCTTTCAAACAATCTCAGATTAAGTTCAGAAGATACTTACAATCAAATGTATCAGCTCCCCCTCAAATTATGAACGACTGATTTAAGAATCGGATAAGCTCCCCCTCAAAACCTGCAAAGATCTTAATTTGACAAAATCAGCACATGTAACAGTCAAAGGCTATTTTTTTTTTAAGATTAATGAACGAGTCCTGATCTGATATGATCAGAAGTCAATAACATTGAAAGCTCGGGTTCTAAACTGAAGTGTTTAGAAACCATAAACTCTTTGAAAAGCGGGTTCTGAACTGAAGTATTCAGAAACCATGATCTCATTGAAATCCGGGTTCTAAACTGATGTGTTTAGAAACCATTACGCTCCCCCTATAAAGAAGCATATAGAAAGATATGTCAATAAGCACAAATATATCAAAAATATAGAATCTCTCCCCCTGAAATTATGCGAGTAGTTCAGCATAGGTACTCTTCTTCAAATCTGCACAATTCTCTTCTGTTTCCCAGTCATGTGTTTGTATAGTTCTGACAATCAGCACCACACATGATAAACTTGCAAAACAGATTAAGTAGATTTTGGTACCCATTGCCAATTGGGTCCTGGCTTGTTATGTGCAGTTCGATTTGAAGGAATATTGTAAGTACCATACCAGTACTGAACATCTTCTTTCTTGACAAAATCATTAGTTCCACAATAAGAACAACATATGTGCTTTTGTGCTAACCTAATCAAATGATTTGCAGAATAGATAAGATTAGGTTTAACAAAAGACTTACCTTTTGGAGCATTGTTCTTCTTGTTCACGGTAGGTGGAGGAACAGATGATTTTGGGGCATCTTTTTCAGGAGTTGAGCCTTTTGCTCTCCAAACCATCTTGAGAGGCTTAAAGATAGGAGTATCTGAAATTGTAGCAACACGGTAATCAAATTTCTTCTGTAGATTAGATTTGATCTTCTGCTCTTTCATAGCTTTCGTTGCTAAAGCAGATAATCTCCTTGTGAGTTTTGAGATTTCAGCCTGAAACACCTTTCTTTCATCTGAATAGACATCTTTCAAACTTTTTGCTTGAAAATCTTTAATTTTCTTCTTTTCAGATTCTTTTATTTCGATGTCTAATTCATTCTCCAAATTAGATATTTTCAGTGAAAGCTCAACAATCTTCCCCTCAAAGGATTTTCTCTCAACATTAAACTCGGACATCCTTTTCTCAAGCTTTTCCTTTTCTAAAAATAAAACTTTTTCAAAATCTGAGTTTTGTTTTGAAAGTTTTATGCATTTAAGTTCAACAGCTTTCTTTTCCTCAAAACACTTCTTGGAAAACTCAGAAAATTTCTTTCCAAAGCTTGCCTTTTCTTTTTCAAAAAATGTTCTTTCTTTTCCAAACTCCATTTGTAAATTGGAAATGTTCTTAACAAACTCAGAGTTCTCATGCTTTAGCTCAGCATTTTCAGTTTCCAATGCTCTTACTTTTTCCTCTCTCTTCTTCATCTCATCTATTTCTTTCTCAAATTCTTCTCTTTCCTTTCTCATCACTTGTTCAAGATCAGCTATTTTCTTTGTTAGCTCAGCGTTCTTTTCCTCTAAAGAAAGCATCAGATTTGCTTTAGATTCACAATCACACTTCTTCACACCAACTTGTGTTTTCATAAAGTTAAACGTGTTTATATAACCTTCAATAAGTTTATTTTGTTCTGCAATTTTAGCCATATATTTAACATTATCGCTCTGAATTAGGCTAGCTCTTATACTTTCTTTTTCAAGTTCTTTTTCTAAATGGTTTATCTTCTGAGAATCACTCCACCAACTTTGATATTTCGACATTGTTACCTGAAATGTTAAAAACGTCGGATCGTTAACAGATACTTCGTGAGAAGTAGAATTTGTGCGCTTGAACGATCAGAGAAAAAATATCGATTAAAGTCAGAAAAATTTTCAGAAATAAAATTTGAAAAACAAATTGTAAATTTGTCTCCAAAAATTAATTCTGAAAAATTAATGCGGAAAACTGGACTTTAAATCGACAAACCTGCAAAACACGAAAAAAAATATATCAGTTATGATTAATTGCAGGTAAAGACTGATAAAATCGATAAAAAATAATGAAGAATAAGGACTAAAACTGACAAAAATCCTAAAGTTAAGACTTAAAGCACTAAAAATGAAAAATTCTAAAAGAAAATAAAACTCAAAGGACTAAAAATGTAAAAATCTAAAACTTACAAAAAAACAAGGACTAAAAAAGTAAAAAACTATCACTAATAAAAGGCAAGGACTAAAAATGAGAAAAAATCTAAGATTAAGACTCAAAGGACTAAAAAAGTAAAATCCTAAAAGAAAAATAAATTCTAAGGACTAAAAATGTAAAAAATCTAAAGTTAAAACTAAAGGGACTAAAACTGACTTAAACTTAAACCTATACTGCAGGAACTAAAAGTGACAGACACTTAAACTCTAACTCTAGGGACTCAAAATGAAAAAAAAACTGAAACTTTAAGTTCAGGGACCAAAAGTGTCAAAATCGAAAACGTTAACTGGACATAACGGACTCTTAACGGAAGGACTGAATTTGTAAGAAACTTAACGGAAAAAGCTAACGGACTGTTAATAAAATGAAACTAACCTAACTAACTAAAACTTAACAGAAAAGGACTAAAAATGTAACAAAATTAACGAAAACTAACAGAACTAACGGAAAAAGGACCAAAAATGTAGAGAAATTAACGGAGTACTAACGGAATCCGTTAGTACTGTTCATCATCACCCCAAACACGATTTTTCAGATTTTTCGTTCGATTTTGTTCTGTTTTACACGTTAAGATCGATTCCTTTTGGTTTCTTTACGTTCTTAGATCACAAAACAATTTATTTCCACATTAAAACGAGATTATACAACGAATTCCGGCGAGAATGCGATTTTCCGGCGAGGTTGAAATTTCCGGCGAAGTTGGTTGCGACTCCGTTGCGATGTCGCAACAGTTGCGACTTCCCGGTGAGTTTTGGTTGCGACTTCACTTGAGTTGCGACTCCGATGAAGATTCCGGCGAAGAAAACGTTTTTCCGGCGAGACTTTTGAAACTTCAAAACTTACTGATTTTTGTGTCGTTTTTCAGATCTGTAAGGAGCAATCTGATCGAAATTACAAAACAAATCAATTTGTGAAGCTAAAACTTTCTAATAGCAACAACAAAATTGAATCGATCAACAAATTCAAACAGCTCTTTGAAGAACACTTTCAACATTCAGATTTGTCAAACTCACACTTTTTGTTAATTAAAACTCAATCTAAACACACTAATTTGTGTAAATACAACAACAAAACTAATCTAAAAACAAGAATCAATCCAAACACTCAAACTATTTCCAGATTTTGAAAATTTTCAATAAAATCTCAAAAACCCAACAAAACTTCAATTTCTCATAAAAATACTTGGATTGATGCACAAATCTTCTCTGCTAGGCTCTGATACCAATTGAGAATGATTCAGGTAACAAGATTAACACAATAAGCTCATTGTATATTGAGTAGAAAATGTAGAAGATGGGAATGAAGAACACTTTCTCTCTAGGAGGCTACACACACACTATGGTGGGTAGACACAAATGACCTCTCACACACAAACCCTAGCAATTGGGTTTATATACCATTTGACCAAACCTAGCTATTTTGACTTTGACTAATTACAATTAGTCCTAAATCTTGAATACATTGTGTACTAACAGAAAACATTAAATTATTTTATAATTTATAGTTCGAATTTGTGTTACGATTAATTACTTTACAATTTTATAATGAACCGATTTGTATCTTTGACAATTTATTAGTTACAATTAAATGAAAGTTTGAGATATTTCTTATAATAGTTGTCCACTTCATTCTTTTACATTTGTATTTATTATTTAGAAGAAAAAAAAGAAAAAGGACCGGTTAGCTAGGAACCTAAACTTTTCGCCAATAACCGATTAAGTCCCATCCCAATATTTTTTTTCTTTTTTCTTTGCTAAAACAGGTAGGTCTTATTAAGGCCGGTTAAGACTCGGTCTTGGTGCACCTTTAGTTTCATATGTGAACATACATGAATTACCTTCGTATCCAAGAAATGATAAGAAAGTCATTGTAACTCACAAGAAACCGAAGCCAAAGCGTCAATCATCCTTTTCATCATGGTGTAAAGGCATATGGTGAATGTATAATAAATGTACATATGATGAATTGCTGGGCAAATTTCCTTTGGCAGCTGCAAACACTAGTAGCGGTATGGCAACTAAGTGGAGAGCTTCCAAAGGAGAACTTACCCTGTAATGCACCAATGCACTAGGTAACTTCAATTGTTGATGGTGTCACGTCCAAAACAGATTTATAGTTATCATATTTTTCATGCAAAATGGATATTCCAAGCACCATAAACTTTATGCCTTTTAGTTTGTACCATCCAAGCATATAATAGAACAAGTAATACTCTTTTTCAGATTCTTCATGACAGAATTGAATCCATGGTTAATAAGATTTCAAGCGACATATGCTGTTGTGTGAAATATGTTTAAACATTTCCATCTACTTAATTATAGTTGGCATGTTTTACATAAAGAACTGAATCGGCTCTGCTTCAGGTTTAGCATACCTAGCTAGGTTGTGAGAACCTTATCCCGCAAAATAAGTCCAAATACATGCATCATACAATACTACTAGACAAACCACCTTTTCCGACGAAAAAATTCGTCGAGATTTCGGGAGGAGTTTTCGGCAGATATTAAAAAGTTACTTAATTAACTAAGTAATTAAGATTAATCTTCCGACGTATATATCCGCTGGAAACTATTTAATTATTTAATTTATGAACTAGAAATAAATAAATAAATAAAATTTCCGACGGATATATCCGCCGAAAAGATTATTTATTTATTTAGTCACAAGACCAATTTTTTAATTTGTCACCTACCTTTAATTAGTGACTAAAAGTGACCATCCAAGTTTTGGTGACTAATGAGCCTTAATGACCAATTTTACGTTATTGGTGACCATATTTTCTCCGACACTAACTACGACTTTTCTTGTAGTGTGATAATGGTAACAAGAATTGTCATGTATAATATAAATTAATAACACAAAAGCATGCCTAATAGAGATCAAACCTATGAGCTCTCCACTTATTGTGCCCCTTCATGTAAGGCACTAAAATTAGGCTCCTGGAAAGTGGATTGTTAAATGCCTTACTTTATACCTTAACTGATTCACAAGCAGGATTGCCATCTATACGCAGCATATATTTGGACATATTTTCAAGTATGTGCATGCTCTCACAACAAGCTGGATATGCTGAAGCACAAAGCAGCATATGCTGCAAGACTTTTCATAGGTTTTTTCATGGTCTCCATCAGCAGATATGGTCCACAGATTCAGTTCTCTCACCAAGATTCTGCCTTAGTAAATGGCCTGTTCTTTTCTGTACTTAAAGGGCATTAACCTCTTATATATAAGGTATAAAGTTCATGGTGCATGGCATATCCAATTTTCACTGAAAAAAGCCAAAGATAAATAGTTTCAAATGGGAAATATGATCGTCAAGTGTATAGGTGAATTACTGGTAAGATCTCCTTTTGCAGCTTAGTTGCTTTCAGTATTATTCCATCATAATGCGATTCAAGTATGCAAACTGCCAAAGGAGATTTGCCCAGTGTTTCAGTCATACATACATTTAATATTTTCATCTTTGCCATACATACAAGCTACCAAGAATGAAGGATACTTTGGTAACCAACCTTATTTTATGATATAAAAAATATTATATTGTTACGGTTTAGTTGCTTTACATATATATAATACTTATTCATATATAGATGCACCGTATCTATATGCTCAGTAAAACCCCATGATATGGTGCTTAATAACCTTGCACATTCCTCTATCTTTTTTATTCACAACGTCCAATAACCTTATTTTGATTTATGTGTTCCAATGCCACCTTTGTTTAAAGTTTTTTCCAGCAAATATTCCTACCATTAGTTGTAAGTATAGCAAAGTAACCGGACTTAAATTTCTCACTCAACTAAAATCTCAAAAGGTGTTTCCCTCTCTGTGTATAAATTATTATCTCACTTTGTGTTCTTCGTAACAAGCGTGTTGTGTAGAATCTCGGTGAGTTGTATAGTGAGTATATCTATTACATTCTTACACTACAAAACAAATGACATTTACCCACGAAATTTACCCAGGGAAAGTTCTGTCGGTGATTACCTACAGATCACCCATAAAATACCAATGGTTTGGTAGAATCTTATGTTTTTCGAGAAAATATTCATGGATCCCCAGAGGGATTCTCTAGGTAATTTGCATTACCCACAAAAAATTTACCCACCAACTTTTGTAACGGTTTTGTGACGAATCACCCTTTAGCGACAGATTTTCCAATGAAAAGTTTGTAGGCAAAACTTTTCTGTATAGTAGTGTTACTGTTTCTATAATGAGTAATTAGGCACTGTATTGATAGTTGATTTTATAGGGTATCAGATTGATTAGGATGATGCAATCTTCACTGCTGCAATGTCTTCATTTACTTTAAAAGGTATCTCAATATGTTCTATGAGATCTGTGGTCCATTGGTCCACATGTTCACCGACGGGACCGTCAATGTTCATCGACGGATTACCGACGGTCATAGAGGGAATTATTACCGATGGATTATCAATGAGATGATTTTCACCCACATATTTCCAAGGGATCGAATTACCAAGGGATTTCCGAGCGACAATATCACCGATAGATTTATGAAGATCTTCACGGTTTGATTACCGACAGCGATACTCATGATCAAAGACGCGTAATTTCTATCGATGATTATCCTTCATTTAAAAAAACATTATTTTCAAGTATAAAATACGAAACATACCCATATATTAATTATACCACATATTTTCATACAGTTAACAAAAATATTATTATTACAATTTAAGACGTAATTAGTATAGCTAGGGAGGGGGAGGGGGTCACCCAAAAACTACTACATAAAAGCTCGAAACCAGTCCGATAACATGACCTGCTGAGCTAAGTGGAACGCCTGCACACCAAGAAACTGTGACCATGCTGATATGTATGAACACAATGATTCTCAACCGGAATTAAAGAAACAGTACCTGAAGTAAACATAATCTTCTTCCGCAAACAAATGTAATTTTGCATACACATCGATGGTATGAATTCAATATTTGCGGGGAAAAACACAACACAAATATGGCATTTGAACACATACTTGAGTCGCATTATGATGGAATAATACCGAAAGCAAATAATCTGCAAAAGGATACCTTACCACTTTACCAGTAATTCACCTATACACTTGAAGACTTGACTTGACAATCATATTTCCCATTTGAAACTATTTATCTTTGGCGTTTTTCAGTGAAAATTGGATTTGCCAAGCACCATGAACTTTATACCTTATATATAAGAGGTTAATGCCCTTTAAGTACAGAAAAGAACAGGCCATTTACTAGGGTAGAATCTTGGTGAGAGAACTGAATCCTTGGACCATATCTGTTGACCATGAAAACCTATGACAATTCCTGCAGCATATTCTGCTTTGTGCTTCAGCGTTGTGACAGCCTCATACTTGAAAATATGTCCAAATATATGCGGTGTATAGATGGCAATCCCGCTTTTGAATCAATTAAGGTATAAAGCTAGGCATTTTAACAATCCAATTTCCAGGAGCCTAATTATAGTGCCTTGCCAGAAGGAGCACAATAAGTGGAGCTCATAGGTTTGATCTCCATTAGGCATGATTCTCTGTTTTGAAACTACGAATATTATTAATTTATCGACTAACAAGCTATAGAACCTTACACTTATTACATAATTCATTTTTCTTGGAAAATATTTGCACCAACCTGTTAGGTGGTAATACGATAGAGTTCATGGGCATAAAAGGTATAAAGCCTCCCTCTGTTTTTCTCACTAGTAACATAAGTACATAACAACATTTGTATCGAACATGTACATAGTATAGGATGCATAATGCATCCACAAACCAATCCACTCTGTGAATGAGTTGTATTATAGATTCGTGGACATAGATAAAATACACATTATACATGTACCCACACACACACGCACACATACATACATATATATATATAGGTGGGTTCAAACGAGAACGGTAACTATTTAAGAAAATACAAGAACAATAAATCATGTGTAAAATCACATGTGATTTACATTAACGGCAAAAAAACTCCGCGACTTAAGTCGCGAGGCAAAGTCGCGTGAATCATATATGATTTTGTACATTACCGTTCGTTCGGGTGTTTTCTTAAATAGTTAGCATTCTCATTTGAACCCACCTCTATATATGTATTATGTATATATACATGTTTTTATACACTCATTAACCTTCTTAGGTTGCTCTCTGACCATCATTAAACCAACCCTTATCCAGTACTGAATCGAGTAATAAGCTATGTGAGCCACATATATCCCCCTTGTGCGATCAATTTGATGCACCTTATCCCATTAATTATAACACACCTTAGCCACACCGCTTACACCTATTACAAACCTCCTACTACCACCCTTTTGGTGGTAATCAACCCCCACTACAAAACCATTGCACACTCGTGAAAATACGAAATTTATTGTTCTGAAAAAGACGTTAACATTCTTCTCTTTTATAATCAGATAGCAAGTCCATCATACACATGTAATAATAAGTTCGTAACAATATTGGCCATATTTGATATGACTATATTATACATGACAATCCTTCTTACCATTATCACAGTACAAGAAAATCCTTAGTTCGTGAAAGAGAAAATTTTGGATGGTCTTTTTTCGTCACTAATTTGCATTAGTGATCAAATAAAACTGGTCATGTGACTATATTATACATATGTGATCACGGTTCTGAACGATTATTTTTCTGTTAAAAGAGCTAGTTTAAGTCTTGGTATTTTAGTCCAATACTTCCTGTAATTTAAGTTATGTTACCAACTTTTAACACCCTTAAATTTAAAATAGAAGACAACGTTGAACCCTAACTTCCTCAAAACTTTAAGTAAACTTCAAATGTCAAAATCAACCGATGATTTCAGAATTCCCAAATGGAGAACAAGATAAGTATGAGGGTGATAGATAAGTTTTTCATACTCTAAACTAGAATTATAGATATGGTTGTTACTAAAAAAACCCACCAAAAAATGTTTTATTCCAAAATTGATGACTCTCAAAGGCCATCCTTCATAAAGATCAACCAAACTCTCTTCCCAATATGGTCTTCTTACTGCTTGTTATACATGTCGACAAACAAAAAGGTTAGGATTAAAACCTAATGACTTCAAATAGTTTAAATGATAGATATAAAAAGTGTAGAACGAAAGATTGTTCCAACACAATGATTTCCCCAATTCGATGTGTTTACAGTATCAATAACTCTCTGGATCTACCCGTTAACAATAAGTGTATAAAACCACTCAAGAACACACAATTACAGCAAGGAAGTCGCATGTCATTATTGACAGCAATCTAGTTACAATCTTGAAAGAATCTTCTAGAGAGAGAAAGTAGTTACAAGATACTAAATTGATTCATACTTGATTATGATGAATGATGCATAATCTTGAAACTACACACATTATAAACACTTTCAAAAGTAGACTTTTCAAACACTGATTTTTCTCGAACTATTAGCCTTGGCTCAATCACCAAAAATCTCTGAAGCATCGGGTTTTTCAACACTTTAGTTACGTTAACCGACCTCCATTTTGTGTGTAACAATATATGTTAGAAACAAATGAAAAATGGATAATGTACATTGAAAGCTATTTATTATAATATACAGTTACAACATCAAATCTTAAACTTAACTACATACAGACTTTACTATTATATACAGGAAAGCCAACCATTGTGACCCTTCTAAACAATGGTTAAGATAAAAACTAACACACACAGATAACTAAATGGAATAACTAACTGAACTATTATATCTAGCTTACTTTTAACATTCCACCTTAGAGGTGACATGCACGGAGCATCCTCATATGATTGAAACTTCCAACATGAAGAACCTTTGTAAATGAGTCTCCAATCTGATCCTTAGTGCCACAGCTCATCAACTCAATCCTCCAAATTTCCAACCATCTTTCATAATACACATGCAGCTTCCATTTCAATTTCATATCATCAACTACCAAAACAAATTAAAGTTTTTTGACCAAATAACTTAAAATTCAAAGAGGATGAACGACTTGTTTGTGAAGACATGAAGAATATTTATTCAAGAAGATTTGAAGAAAAAAGAGCAACAATGAAGAAATTAAATTATTTTATAGTTTATAGTTCGAATTTGTGTTACCATTAATTACTTTACAATTTTATAGTGAACAGATTTTTTTTTTTTTTTTTACGATTTATTAGTTACTATTAAATAAAAGTTTGACATATTTAATATAATAGTTGTCCATTTCATTCTTTTACATTTGTTTTATTATTCAAAAAAGCACATTTGTATTTATTATTTACAAAAAGCAAATGGACCGGTTAGCTAGGAAGTAAAACTTTTTTCCAATAACCGATTAAGTCCCAACTCGGTATCCTTTTTCTTTTTTCTTTTGCTAAAATGGGTAGGTCTTTTTAGGGCCGGTTAAGACACTTGGTGCTGGTGCACCTCTAGTTTCATATATGAACATAGATGAACTACCTCCGTATCCATGAAATGATAAGAAAGTAATGGTACCTCACAAGAAAGCGAAAGTCAAAGTGTCAAGTTTATGTGATTAAAATAGCGAGTCCTTGTTTCTGAAGTTGGTGCTAGTTATATAGATGTGATCGTTGGAGCAACTCCAACATCTTTTCTAAAATATAGAAAATTGAACTTTTATTGTCTAAATTGCTCCAACAGCTTCTTTATATTGTTCTCTAAAATAGAGAAAACTCCACGATTGGAGAGTTTTCTAAAACTTGATAGAATGAGAGGGAAATTATTATTTTTTTCATTCCGTAGGGTTGACTTATTATTATTATTATTTACAAATTCATTTATAAAATTGTATTGTAATCATACATTTAAATAATATTTTAATAATATAATGGATGTCGGAATCTTTAAAATAGAGAATTTGTTTGAGCTAAATGTAATTACTTTTCGAGATTTTAACTTTTAGTTCTCTATTTTAAAAAAGTTATAATGAAGCTGTTGGAAATGCTCTTATTGCACTTGATTTTGTGTTTGAAACTATGAAATAAGATTGGGTAATAAGTTGACAGAATATTACAAGTCGCCACATCATACATTTGCTTGAAGATATTTGCAACAATCTCTTAGGTGGTAATGTCATGGAAGGCATCCGCACAAACCCTCCATCTGATATCTTTTCACTATAATATATTTATATGACATAGCGGCATGTTATCCAAAACACTTAGCGGGTGTTTGGTTTATTGATTTTCGAAGGAATTGGAATGGATAATTTTTGTGACCAAATTTCAAATCCTTGGTTCACGTGATGAAATTGCAAGAATTATTTAAATTTCATTGAATATTACAAATTAATGAATTCATCGTTCCCTGGGATAAGTGAAGAAATTGAATTTCATCTTTTATATCCAATTTAAGCAACACCCCACCCTAAGCTTCAACCACAATCTTGCTACTACTCTCATTGTCATGCCCCACCCCTAACCCCCTCCACTACACCACTACTATAGTCATCACAACTGCTAACCACCCCTACCTTACACTACCTCAACCCTACCTACCAACTTCCGTACCCCACCCCACCCATCGCCGACACCACCATGCTAGTGTCATCATCAATAACCTGCACCTCCACCCCCACCAATTAGTATTATCATTATCATTATATTTTTAATTTAAGGAAAATGTATTAAAATATATTTTTGGGATATTTTAGTTATTTATTGTTAATACGTTATGTGAGACAAACATGATGATTCCAATTCTTTTGAAAGATTATACTCCAATTCTTACCAACCATAAGTTGTGGTCAAATTCTATTCCAAGTCTTCAAAGTTAAATTTCAATGATAGATTCCAATTGCACCAAATCCCATTCTACAAACAAAAACGCTCCCTTACTATGTTAATAAATTTTAAAATACCAATATCACAAGTGTATCTCTATAAAAGAACAAACTTTTAGTACTAGACAAGGCACTTTCAGCGACAATTTTTACCACGGGTAATCCAATTGACGGAACACCATGGGTACCGACAACAAGAAGTATCATATGGTTTTACCCACAATTACCAACACCGGTGATCCATCAGTACAATAATGGCCGAATGATTATTAACGTCTTCTACAATATTACAATATTTGAAAGTTCTCCATAACACCGATCAACTTCCTTCTTCTATATGCTAATGCTAA
This sequence comes from Saussurea involucrata, assembly GCA_033807775.1. Taxonomy (NCBI): domain Eukaryota; kingdom Viridiplantae; phylum Streptophyta; class Magnoliopsida; order Asterales; family Asteraceae; genus Saussurea; species Saussurea involucrata. The sequence continues at coordinate 78,546,377 of CM066325.1, forward strand.
ATGTTTTTGTATAGAGTAAGAGAGGAAGGATAATTGAAGTCCAATGATATTTGTATCCATTGTTTGACTTCTTCATCTTTTATTGGGATTCTACTACACACCACAAAATCAATTTAACTACTCAACCAATCAGTCATCGAGCTTGCAAATCATAGGAGTCATTCATTAATTGTTTTTTTATTGCATCTCAACGAATCATCTCTTTGTTTCACATTTTGACCGATCCTCATATGTCACATTTTCCAGAGACCCTAACAATCTTATTTATCATTCATTTTTAAGTGACTCTCTTGGTTAATTCTTTCATATGAATTCTCTTTATGTATTAGAAATTGTTATATATATGAACTGAAAACTTATTACTTTTTAACAAATTACAAACCATTGTTAATGGTCAAATTCGTATCTATATTTTAGAGTTTCAAAAAAGTACCCTTGTTTTCTATACATAATTAATTATTAATTACCTAATAAAAATTATGTGAATCTCAAGTACTCTTTGTTTGGGCAAAATTTCACCAGTCTCGACCACGACCAAAGTAAGTAAAAGCACTAACTTCTGGTAGGGTAAAATCATAGCACTTTATTCCCCGATCAAAGTTAAGATCAAAAGTTATTCACCTCACGACACTCGACCACGATGTCGTCCGTTTCACACGATCGTCGCATAGAACCATGCGACCTCGACCAACTAACGCGTGATACAACTGTTACGTTTGTTCAGTGTTTATTGCAGGAGTCAACGTCATTAATGGACAACGGCTATAACTGATGAAAGCCATTTAACAGCACTAAAGACGACGTCCGTTACGACAGTTATGGAAGTATTTAATGAGCCAATTAAAGCGCTCGAAGACTATAAATTCCAAGCTCAATCCTCAGTTCAAGGGACATCGAATAACAGACACAAGCACTCGAACTCCGAAAGAACACTTGAAGCACATAAATCGCTCACATAAGAATCGCTCTCGACGCACGGCATCAGCGCACGATACACAGTTTAAACACACGACGCACATTGTTTTACATTCAAAACACTTGTTACTTTACTTTTCGAAGTCTTTCTTTCATTTGTATTATAATCTCTGTACGATCGACACCAGAAACACAAGGACATCGCCCCTGTTTGGCAACCATAGTGCAGCGACGACTTCCACAGTCGTCCGCGGGTTTTTTCCTCGTTGAGGTTTTTTCCGCGTCACCAAATTCTCTGTCTCGTGTACATTTTCGTCTTTATCGCACGTTTTGTCAAAAGATTCTTTTCTTTAGTTGTTAAAGTCCACATCGACCTTAAGTTGTACTTTGGTGCGATTTTTGGAATTAACAGTTTGGCGCCATCCGTGGGACCCCATCTAGAGAAAATCTTCGACAAACATGTGTCCTACTAACGGTTTCTTGTAGTCTTCTCTATTCCCTGTTTCAGGAAAATGGCAGCCCCTGGGAATCAAGAGCATGTCATTGCCCAGATATATCAGGAATTGGAGGTCACGCGGAATCAAATCAATGCCATGGCCGAGCAGAGTCGCAGAGCAGCTGAGGAGATCACGCGGCTGAGAAATGCTTTTGGACCTCAGCATGGTCCTAGGCCGTTCGTTAAGAATCCAGGCCAAGGATCGTTCGGTCAAAATGGTCCTAGACCATTTGCGCATAATTCAGGTCCAGGATCGGGTCCGTTCGCTCAGAATCAACATCCAGGTCCGTTCGCTCAGAATCAGCATCCAGGCCCGTTCATGCAGAACTAACAGTCGGGGCCGTTCAACCCAAATCCCCAGTTCGGGACAGTTCCTCCTCAGCATATATAAGGCCACCACCCATGCAGAATGGATCGCATCCATTTCAGAATGGGTCGCAGCCGTTTCAGAATGGATCGCAGCCATATTTTGTCCCTTTCAACGGGGATGCCAATGGCTCGTCGCATGGCAATGACACCAGTTCAGGAGTCAATCCGCAGACAGGTGTGCATCCTGATCCTAATGATCCCGTCGCCCAGCGACTGAAGATGCTAGAAGATCAAAACGAACGCGTCTTGTCTTTGCTCGCCAAGCTGCCTGAGGCAGCCGTGCCCGTCGACGTCGAGCCTCGATCAGGATTTCAGGCATCGCCTTTCATCGACGAGATCGCGACTGTCGAGGTCCCTAAGAAATACAACGTCCCTACCTTCACGCCTAAATATTCGGGAGTGACCGATCCAACAGAGCACGTCGCGCAATATAAGCAGCTCATGTGGACGATCTCGATCCCACAGATGTATCAGGAGGTCTGTATGTGCAAGAGCTTCGGCGCGGCTCTCACTGGTCCTGCCCTCCAATGGTTGATCAATCTCAAACCCAAGTCCACCGGGTCGTTCGCCGAGTTGGTCAACCAATTCTCTCAGCAATTCGCCAGCAGTCGCAAGATGGAGAAGCAGACCAGTGATCTGTATTATGTCGTGCAGAAGACCAATGAGTCTGTTCGAAGTTATTTCAATAGATCCAATGCGGAGATGACCAGTGTTCGTAATTGTGACGTCAAGACCGCAATCGAAGCTTATAAGCGTGGTCTGGACGATAGTTCGGGTTTATACACTAATCTGACCAAATATCCTCCAGAAAATTTCGAAGTCGTCCGAGCTCGAACCCTAGCGTATATGAGGGTAGAAGACGACACTGCCTTTCGTCGCAAGCATACCGACGACAAGAGGTCGTTAGGTGTGAAGAAACCAGAGTTCAAGACAAAAGCAATTTCTAAGGTAGAGCCCGCGCGCCAGATTTCGAATGTCCGATTCAAGGCGAAAGCAGAGGCCAAGATCGCGATCAAGTTTCCTCAGTACCCCAAGATATCCTCTTACGGATTCAAAGGGTCCACTAAAGATTTGGTTGAAGCTCTGAAGACCATTCAAGCAACCATCCGATGGCCAAACAAATCCGATCAGGACGATGCTAAGAAAGATAAGTCAAAATGGTGCAACTTTCATGTCGACCACGGTCACGCAACAGATGATTGCATAGCTCTCAAAAAGGAACTAGCATATCATATCCCCAAAGGGAACCTCAAAGATATCATCGATGATTTCGTTACTTCAGCTAGCGATCATCGACCGCTGACCCCGGAGCACGCAAAGGTCATCAATTGCATCACTGGTGGTTCTGACGTGTGTGGTCAGACGTATTCCGCGGCCAAACGTCATGCCAGTCAAGCACCTGACGATCGGCCTATTCCAGGTTCATCAAGGCCCAAAGGAGATTTGGAGTTAGAAGCTATGAAGATCGTATTCGACCAAGACGACCTCGGTGATTCGTATCAGAAGCACCATGATGGGTTGATCATTCAACTCACGATTGGTAATTGTTTAACTCAACGAGTCTTAGTCGATGGGGGCAGTTCAGCGAACGTCATTTTCCTTGACACCATCAAAGCTATGGGAATCGATCGCTCGGAAATCACCCGACGTTCGACCACCTTAGTTGGTTTCAATGGAGAAGCGACGAGCACCTATGGAGAGATCATCTTGTCGGTCTATGCTGGAGGAATCAACAAGCAGACCAAGTTCAGCGTCATCGATTGTGCGTCGGCCTATAACATCATTTTAGGTCGACCATGGATCCATGAAATGAAAGTCGTTCCCTCGACGTATCATCAGACTCTGAAGTTCCCTACGCCGTGGGGAGTTCAGGAAATCAAAAGTGATCCAAAGGTCGCTCGCGACTGCTATAAGACAACCCTGAAGCCGCGAAAGTAAGTTGTCTGGCAGTCGCAGGTCGAAGGCTAAGCACGACCGTAGGGTCTCGACAGGTTCGTCCTTCTATCCGTAATATTAACACTTATGCCTCTCCTACAGGATATACCGACTATTTTTGCCCTGTCGCACAAAAACACGGTCGACATAGACGTAGACGTTGTTCCTCGAGATCTCAGTGTCGATCCGTCATTTAAAACCTACTCTCTCCTGAAAGGAATAGGATGATAAATGACGGGGGGCAGATACTCCGTTAAATCAAGAAGAATCCGAGAAGGTACGTTTCCTAATTCTCTTCTTTCACACGATTTTTTATCACAAACAATTACTGACTTAAGCATCGGAGGGTCGTTGGTTAGCCGACGACCAACCTTTAACACTGTTTTTTCGCAGAATCGCACGCCGATAATCACTAAGTCTAAAACGAATTTAGTTTCGCAAGGTCGCACGACGTAAATGATCAGGTCTACGACTTGATCATCCTTCCACAGGGACACACGATTCGCAGTTTTTCGCACGACTTAGTCATACGATCGCAAAGTCTAAACGATTTTGCACTCTAAGTTTCTTAACTTTGAAGAATTTCACCCTCTGAATGTATGCTTTGATCGCATGTGTTTATATTTGTATACACGATTTAGAAGTCTTATGGCTTATGTTCTAATTGTTGTATTGCAATGGATGCCTAAGTCGCATGATTTCTCGATTATTCTCTACTTATTGAATCTTACGATTAACATTGTATTTGTTCATGAAATATACAAAGCGCAAATTCAAAAGAAGTCTAAGTTTCATTCATTGAACAAACTATCATTTACAAAAAGCTCGATCACCAACGATCGAGTAGCAAAAATAACAAAGATAATCCCTAAGGCAGTGGAGGAGCGTCGGTCGCGTGAGCATCGATCGCATCCTTGCCTAATGCCTCGACCTGGGGACCTTCCTCCTCAGCTTCTTTCTCATCGTCTGAGTCAAGATCCCTCTCAGCCTCGACCTCCTTGTAAAAAAGGTCCAACTCGTCCGACGCCGAGGCTAAAGGATCCTTGCCCAGCAAGTGGCGTCGCATGATTGCCGCACGTGCAGTGAGTTGAGCAAAGGAGAAGATGGACTTATTCTCGTCACTTAGCTCCTCTAACTCCTTCTCTAAACTCACCATCTTGGATTTAGATTTCTCGACTACTTTTTTTCTTACAGTCAAGGATTCTTTCATCCCCTCCAACTTCTCTCTTTGGTCACGCATCAAAGTCAGGGACTGCTTTAGGCGCGAGCTCACATCATCTCTCGCATGGCCGACGGCTTCTTACTCGTTCAAAGTATCGTCGAGACGCACTGACGTCGCCTCTTCTCGCTCCAGAGCGGACTTTTCCTTCTCCAACGCCGCATCTTCTTCCTTAATAACAGAAGCCATTAAACCTTCTACCTTCGACGTTTCGGTCTGCAAAGCCAAGGAGGCTTGAACCGCCTGTAGAAAACATAACACAAGCATTGTTAATAACAACAACAACAACAACGATGACAACGACAAATGGACAAAGTCTTGAAAGATAGACTTACCAAAAACACAAGCCCAGCGACATGGGATTCCGTATCTTCGAGAGAAACCCCGTTGAAACGCTCTCTGAAAGACGGGAGCTGATCTTTTCCCAAGTGGGGGAACAATCTCGTCCCGTCCAATATATTATCATCTAAGAAATCCGACGGCAATGTGAAGTTGACCGTCGTTTCCCCCCCAAAGATCGTATGCGCATCTTTTCCCTTGTCGGCCGTCGAAGGGCCATATGCGGCAATGGGAGACATCGACGCCGGTTGCGCCGTATCAACAGATCTTACGTCGGTTGACTGATGTCGTCTAGACGAGCCACTCGTCTTTAACGTCGATTCCCTCATAACGGATATCCTCGTCCTCTTAAGAATACCCGACCCAGTTGTCGGGACCTCTTTTCTCTTTAGGACCCCCGACCCAGTTGTCGAGGCATCCTTCTCCCTGTCTTCCTTCGCCTTGCGAGCCAGCTCGATTTGAGCCATCTTCTTGGCAGCTGCAGGCGTCATCTTCGCCCGAGATTCTCCTGCATGGCAAAAGAAAGAATTAGACACTTGAGGGTAGAGAAAGACTAGGTCGAACGGAAAGAAGGCCAAGGGATACTTACCAGTTATCTCTACGTCTGGTTCTTTCCCCTTCTCCTCCTCAGTCTCCTCAGATTCCTCTTCTTCTTTCTCTTTTCGACCCATCCGTATTCTATCACCCAGGAAAACAGTGTCGTCGGCCTCATCTATCAGGTGACGTGTGACGTACGATCGTTCATCAACACTGAACTCCAGAAACTTCTTGACCTTGGCTTTCGAGTCATCGTCAGGTTTTACCTTGTCAAAATTAATATCTACACATAAGAAAAAAATATTAGACGGAAAGCACCCCAAATAACAAAGTGACATAAGACGTACGACGAAAGGCTTACCCGTCATATTCCAACCAGATCTGATCCAGTCGCTATCGGTATCTAACGTCGCCAATCGCACAAACACATACCGAGTCTTCCATTTTCGATCATTGACCGACGTGTTTTGAACCAAGGTGCGATCGCCCTTGTATCTCGAAAACAAACTATAGCGACGGTATTGATCCTTCTTGATTTGGTACGCCATCAGCAGATCCCTCACATTCATGGGCGACTCCCAATGTGAGGTAAGTCGCTCGATGACCAGGATCACCCTCAAAAATTTGGGCATCAGCTACCCTGGCAAAAGATCGAACTCGCACATAATTGCCTTGGCCAGAAGCGAATACGGCCAATGAAAACCTATCTTGAACGGATACTCGTATATCACGACGTACCCCTCAAGGCATATCTCAGGACGAATCTTGCCCGCCTTGCTTATAGTTACCCTAGCAGGAATTCTCGCTAAACTTTTGAAGTCGTCGATATCCTCGTCGCTTTTGATGGCACTTCTGGGCTCTGTCGACATCTCTATCCCCGTCAACAATGTCTGTCTATCTGAAAGACCCCAGATATCCCAATTTTTCTTAGGCTTCCTAGCAATGGATTTGCGACGCATACGCAAACTAAAGAGTCGCACCTTATATTTATAGGTGCTCTAAACCTCGGAAAATCCTAACTGAGTCGAAGATTCTTGCAGGATTGGAAAAGATCGAACAAAGAACAACAAGAAAATCAGGAAGAAATCTCTGCTTAAAACTTTTCGAAATCGTAAACAGGGAAAGATACATCGTGACCTCTATGTATACAGTCGATCATGTCAGATCGAATCCCCTGATGGTCGACACGCGTCCCGACTTTTCGTATAACCACACGGATCGTTGACACCTGGCCATGACAGCTGCTAAGCACCATCGTACGTCAGTATGACGTCACGATCTCATCCCCTCTTCGACTTCCCTCTCTAGTTTGAATTGAACCACTCTAGTCCCAAAGCAACTAAAATAACTTTCGACACGTGTCATAATTTTATGCGTCCGACTGACAAAATTTAAAATTTGAATTTAGCATTCTACTTTCAAATTTTGGGGGCAAACTGTTTGGGCAAAATTTCACCAGTCTCGACCACGACCAAAGTAAGTAAAAGCACTCACTTCTGGTAAGGTAAAATCATAGCACTTTATTCCCCGATCAAAGTTAAGATCAAAAGTTATTCACCTCACGACACTCGACCACGATGTCGTCCGTTTCACACGATCGTCGCATAGAACCATGCGACCTAGACCAACTAACGCGTGATACAACTGTTACGTTTGTTCAGTGTTTATTGCAGGAGTCAACGTCATTAATGGACAACGGCTATAACTGATGAAAGCCATTTAACAGCACTAAAGACGACGTCCGTTACGACAGTTATCGAAGTATTTAATTAGCCAATTAAAGAGCCCGAAGACTGTAAATTCCAAGCTCAATCCTCAGTTCAAGGGACATCGAATAACAGACACAAGCACTCGAACTCCGAAAGAACACTTGAAGCACAAAAATCGCTCACAGAAGAATCGCTCTCGACGCACAACATCAGCGCACGACATCAGCGCACGACACACAGTTTAAACACACGCCGCACATTGTTTTACATTCAAAACACTTGTTACTTTACATTTCAAAGTCTTTCTTTCATTTGTATTTTAATCTCTGTACGATCGACACCAGAAACACAAGGACATCGCCCCTGTTTGGCGACCATAGTACATCGACGACTTCCACAGTCGTCCGCGTGTTTTTTCCTCGTTGAGGTTTTTCCCGCGTCACCAAATTCTCTGTCTCGTTTACATTTTTGTCTTTATCGCACGTTTTGTCAAAAGATTATTTTCTTTAGTTGTTAAAGTCCACATCGACCATAAGTTGTACTTTGGTGCGATTTTTGGCATTAACACTCTCCTATCTACAATAAACAAAAAAATAAGATTTTTTTTCCTCCATGAATTATTAATATTTCTTGTATTTAATTTTTAATAATAAATAAACATTTACAAAGTATTTTTTATACTTATCGAGAGCCCTTGTTTTTATATATGTCGATGGCCAATAAAATCTCAGGAACGAGTTTCAGAGAAAGTCAAGCTATCAAATGCAACTTGCCTTCCTTCTTATCCTCAACGTTAATTTTAGGGTTTTGAGAAACCATTATTGTTGATTAATGGTTTGAAACTTTTATGGCTTTGATTTAGAATAAGTGGTTTCTCCATCATAGTTTTTTAGATGCCCTGATCATGTGATCATGTTCTAGCTTTTTATTCAATGTTTATGTTTTGATTTTTCACCTATATGTTCTTTTCATTTTATAAAAAGAAAAATGACAAAAAGAATGACAATCATGTGGGGCATGTAGATACACATATCACTACAAAACAAATAACTTTTACCCACAAAATTCACCTAGGAAAATTTTCGCCGGTAATTACTCAGGGATCACCTTGAAAATACATATGATTCAGTAGAATCCGATATTTTTCGAGAAAATACTCATGGATCACCCAGAGAATGCTTGGGTAATCAGTCACTGATTTGCGTTACCCACAAAAAATTTACCCACCAACTTTTATGACGGTTTTGTGACGAATCACCCTTTAGCGACAGATTTCCTAGGGAAAAGTTCGTAGTTAAGGTAGCGTTTGGTACACAGACAGGATTGGACGGGACATGACAGAACTAGACAGGACAGGACAGGACAGGACAGGACAAGAGGGTAGGGCAGGAATGGACAGGACGGGACAAAACAACTGTCTGTCTTGTGTTTGGTACGACTAGGACTAGATAGGACAGGACTAGACAATTTTCCCTAAAACTTGTTTGATGATTTTATATATCATATAATAGTTATAAATGACACAAATAAAGCTGGTCGACGATGGTAGTGGTGGAGGTGGCCGCCGATGGTTGGCGGTGATGGCCGGTGGTCATGGCGGGAATGGGTGGTGGTGATCGGTGGAGGTGGAGGTGGCGATTGGTGGTGGACGAAGTTGTTGTAGTGAAGGAATAGATGAAAGTGGTCGACCATAGTCGGTGGTGGCTATCGGTGGCCGCCGATGGTGGTGGCGGCCATGGGTGGTGGTGATTGGTTTCAGTGTAGGTCGAGGTGGTCAACGATGGTAGTGGTGGTGGTGATGGACAAATGGTTGTGGATATGGTGGAGAAGGCTGTTATAGTGGAGAAATAGGTAGTGGTGGCCGATGGTGGTTGGCGGTGGCTACCGGTGGCCGCCGATGGTGGTGGCGGCGGTGATTGGTGGTGGTGAACTTTAAGACTAACATCATATATATTAGGGTTATATATCAAATAAGGGTAGGTCAGTGATTTTTTTGTTTATGTCTCACTTTTGTTCCATGTTGTTCCACCTATTTTGGTGGAACAAGAAAATGCTTTTTTTGTCCCATCCTGTCCCACCCTGTCCAGTCCATGTCCCATGTCGCGCCAAACGTGGGACAATGAATTTTTGTTTTCTCCCATGTCACGCCAAACGTGGGACAGTAATTTGTCTTATCCCATGTACCAAATGCAGCCTAAAAGTCTTTCGTTTAGTAGCTAGTGTATTGACCGTGGTATGGACATATACCAAAATGAAATGCAAACGATATATGTATATTTCTAATAAACAAAATGACGAAAAAAACCTGCAAAGCGATTTTCTTGTTTTTATTAATATTTCTCAAAGTCATAACTCAGGTAAGTTCCGTTACTTAGAAAGTCGTTTTAATTTAAGATTTATAAATGTTTGTTTATTTATTTGTTTATTTCACTTTATTTTAGTATGTTTATTTAGTTTAAGGGTAGGTATTAGTTAAGAATTGAAAAACCCCGGGGGGGGGGGGGGGGGGGGGTAGGAGTTAAGTTAGCATAGTTAGAAGGTAATTTAATTAAAATACCTAAAGTTTGACTTTGACTTACTAAAATACCCATTTTCTTTCTGATTTTACCAAAATACCCATTTTTTCCGCGAAGGGGGTCCGCGATCGCGGACAGGGACCATTTTTGAAAATATTTATCCGGAGATCGCGAAGGAGTGTCCCACGATGGTGTGATTTTTGATTGTTTTCAATTGCAATTTACACTTTCAACCCCTATACTTATTTACTTAATTTACTTTATACCTTTTACATTCATAATTTTAAGTTTACATTTAACACATATAATCCTTTATCAACTAAAATACGTTAAAAAAATACGTTTTAATTTTAACAAGTTACACCATTATAATCGTCTCTTCGATACGTTCGAAATGAGTCCAATATTGAATATTTTTGGATTTATTTATTTTATTATATATCATATATACTACATAAAAATATTTTTTATATTTAAAATTCATATTCTTATAGTTAATTATTTAATTTATGGTACTCTTATAGTTAAAATACGTTTTATTTATTTTATTATCGATGGTCCAAGTGTAAGTTTTAAAAATTGGCGGAGGCTTTGTTACAGACAAACATCGATCCTTTTGTGCATACTCTGTAACTGCAAATACTTCAGCTCCAAACACACATGAATCACCATTCGCCAAATACCCATTTTCACAATTCTTAAATGAGTCCAGTGATACCAACTTTTCAAAACCCCATTTAATGAATTAGTTAATATATGATTATTATGTTAATGCGATAGGAGTGTAAAACAAAATTGAAAAAAAAAGAGATGTACCATAAATTAAATAATTAACTATAAGGGTATGAATTTTAGATATTAAAAATATTTTTATGTAGTATATATGATATATAATAAAATAAATAAATCCAAAAATATTCAATATTGGGCTCATTTCGAACGTATCGAAGAGACGATTATAATGGTGTAACTTGTTAAAATTAAAACGTATTTTTTAACGTATTTTAGTTAATAAACGATTATATGTGTTAAATGTAAAATTAAAATTATGAAAGCAAAATGTATAAAGTAAAGTAAGTAAATAAGTATAGGGGTTGAAAGTGTAAATTGCAATTGAAAAGTCACCAAAATTAGAACCATCGCGGGATGGAATTTTTCAAAAATGGTCCCTGTCCGCGATCGCGGATCCCCTTCGCGGAAAAAATGGGTATTTTGGTAAAAACAGGAGAGAAATGGATATTTTTGTAAGTCAAAGTCAAACTTTAGGTATTTTAATTAATTTCCCTAGTTAGAAACCTTATGTCCAATTTTAATTTCCCTTAGAAGGTGTCACCTCCTTTTTGTATTGCATTAGTCAGTTTAAGTTTGGTGTTGTGTGTGTGTTCTGTGAGAGAAAGAAGCGTACAAGAAGAAGATTTTGATTTCATGTTTAGGTTTTGAAATTCTACCATTTTAAGGTATGTTTCTTCTTAAAATTTCTTTCTTATTAAGTGTTAGAAGCTTTTCAACCGGTTTAGAATCTCTAAATTTGTTACTGAAAATGGTTTATGTCGAGTCAGGTTCCAAGTTTCGTTCGGGAAAATTGAAAATCCCGGATACCTTTGTATCCGGGATTGAGCAATTCCCGGTTGGGTTTCATCCGGATTTTTGGGTGATTCCTAGTTGGGTTTTGTAATGTATCGGGTAAGTTTGTTTATAAAATTTAGGGTGAGTTGGGTCGATTTATAAGTTTAAGGGTGTATCCGTCATTTTAGTAAAGTTCAAACCCTCAATCGCAATTTGACATCCATATATATATAGAATCACCTCCTCCTTTTGATTTTTCATTGAGTCGGTTTCCTTTTAGTATGTGTGTGTGTGCCGAGAGTTAAGAGAGAGAGAACAGAGGTCTCGAACGATTAGGGCCGAGGATAAAGTTTGATTGAGTCGATTTGAGGTAAAATTTCTTTTCACTTTGTGTTTATAATCGTCAGTATTAAGTTTCTAACGGTTTAGATTTGTCAATTTCATGATTGTTTTGTAGTTTCGATCAATTCTGGGTTAAGTCAAAGCGCCCAGATCCTTTGAATTTCCCAAAATTAGTTACCCGGAATTGGGTTTTCCAGGATTGGGTTTCCCGGAATCGGATTTCCGGAATTGGGTTTCCCGGGATTGGGTTCCTGGAATTGGTTTCCCGGAATCAGATTTCCGGATTGAGTTTCCCGGAATCGACCCGGATTTGGTTTCCGGATAAAGTTTTCCGGGTGAGTCATGCTTGGTATTCGCCGAAGAGGGACATTTATGGATAAAGGTATGATAGGCTTATTTAGGATTCTTAGCCTGTCATTGAGTTTTATGTGGTAAATAGTTATTTGTATTTTGTAACTCAGATTTGGTGGAGTTGGTCGAAAAGTGTAATTCTTGCAAGTTTCAAGACAAAGTGATAGTTGCGTTATTTGCTTTCAGGTGAGTTTTACTTCAACCTTTTCAAACTGCAATACATATATACTGAATGAGAATGTGGTAGGTAGTGTGATGATGTGCTTTTGATTGAAATATGATATATTGGGATGTATGTTGTATTTATATAAGCATCACACTACACGAGTGCACGTTGGCCAGACTTAGGGCCGGTGGAGTATTGGTTGTACGGAGGGATAGCGGAGTTGGTTGTATTTTAGTACAGCGGAGTAAATTGATTAGTTGGTTTAGCGCAACCAACCAATATGGCCATGTGAATGAGTTGTACACAGTGCATACGAGTCATGCTTGGTATTCAATTACTTGTTGTATATCTGTGTTTTACAAAGTGATTTCTAAACTGACAGGGATTTTCTCACTTAGACCAATTGGTCTAACCCTCATTTTGTTTTCAAAAATATGTATTCCAGGTCAAGGAACGTTTAAAGGAAAGGATAAAGTGTAAGGTGCTTTTGAAGGCTGTTTGTAATTGAGAAGTTTTCCTGAATCGTTTATAGGGATAGTATTGTAATATTAGCGAAAAGTTTGTACTGAAACATGTATTATATAGTTTTAAGACTTTCGGACCTTATGTGATATAATATGTATCTTTTGTTGTATATGTTTGGCATGTAATTTATGTTATATGGTGCATGTTTGGGATGGGTCGTTACAGGTTTCATCTGGATTCTTGGTAATTTCCGGTAGGGATTTTGTCCCGGTTTTGGTCGATTCTCGGGTGGGATTTTATCCGGGTTTTGAGTAATTTCCGGGTAGGATGTTATCAGCATATTAGGTGATTTCTGAGTGGATTATATTCGTGTATTGGTGGAATTTTCGAGTGAAGTTTCATCTAGATATCTGGTGATTTCCAGTTGGTTTTTATTTGGGTACTGGGTGATTTCTGGATGAGTTTTATGTGGGAATTTGAGAGTTTCCGGATGAACGTTATTAGGGAAAAGTATTGATATTCGAATTTTGGGTCTTTGATACCAGCTTTTAGCACAATAATTCATTATTAAGTATAGAAGGGGATAATTTAAGTCTATTTAGGATTCTTAGCCTGCTATAGAGTTCTATATGTTAAGATGATAAATTGTTATTTGTATTTTATTAATTCAGATTCAGTGAAGCTTGTTGGGAAGTAAAGGTCTTTCGAGTTTAAGAGAAAGTGAAAGTATCGTTATTCCAATCAATTAAGTTTTACTTTAACTATTTTTGAACTGGAATACTTTTATAAAGCAGATAATATATTATATGTAGTGTGACGATGTGGGAACTTATGTGCAAGTTGAACTATTGACATGTATAATCTATTTGTGAGCACTGCACTACACTTTCATAATTTGTCCAAACTTAGGGACTGGCAGAGTTGGCTGTATTTTAGGTATAACGGAGTAAATTAATTAGTTAACTTAGCGCTGTTAACTAATATTATAGCCATGTGTCGGTATTAAAGATCAACGAAAGGGTTTGCACACGATGCATATGAGACAACATTTGATATGATGATTCTTATTATGTATTGATATTTTATATTATGTTTATTAAACTGTATGGATTTTCTCACTTAGACCAAATGGTCTAACCCTCATTTGTTTTCAAAATCTGTATTCCAGGTCAAGGAGCAGGTAGGGATAAAGGAAAGATATGATGTAATGTTGTTATAGAGTCTTTCTAGTTATGAAAACTATTATGGATTGCTTTGTATGAATAGTTTTGATTAGTTTGTAACTATATAAGTTTACTAAAAGTTTGTACTGGAATTTTGTAGTGTACAATTTAGGACCGGAAGACTATATGTGATAAAATGTATCTTTTGTTGTACATGTTTGTATCTATATTGTGTTATATGTTGCATGTATCGGGGTGGGTTGTTACAGTTGGTATCAAAGCCTAAGTTTAAGGGATTTAGGTATCTGGATCCATACCTAGACTTAAACTGCATGTGAAGTAGGATGTCCCTATTATTTTAGAACCTTTGGGATATTAAATATAATAGGTCTAAAGAACATCATCTCAGGTAACTTCAGAACTAAGATCTAGCTAGTGTAATTATGAGCTTACAGGTACATGTTTGAACTGAAATACCTTATTATATTGGGTATGTGCTTATATGTATATTAACATTTTTGAAAATCAACAGAATGGCGAGTGGTTCCTGACGAATTCATAGAGAGGAAGAGGGAAATCCTGAGAGATCCAATCCGAGAATAGGATGTATACCTAGAGTGTTGACAGGGACACGTGGAAGAAATGGGGAACGAGATAGGGGTAGACTTAGAGGTAGAGGTCAATCACAAAATACTGAATATGTTACCAGAAATGATCTGGTAGCGGAAATGGGGTGATTACAAGCTAATTTACAAAGCATGTTTGGACATCCCCATCATACTGAAACTGAGGGACCAGAAGAACCTGATCCTAATATGGAAACAAAGGTAATCACTCCACCTATTGTCGTACCAGTGCCAAAGAAATGTGCCTACAAATTTTTTTTTTCATGCAATCCCTCGACATACTCGAGTGAACGAGATCCGATTAAGGCCATGCGGTGGTTTTCTACAGGCACTAAGTAGATCAGGAGAGATCCTCCAAAATGAAGGGGTATTACTCCTATTTATACCCCATGTATTAAATGCATGGCAGGATAACTTTACACGTGTCAGCATCTCGTTGGGCGCATGCTTCTGACATTTATCAAGAAATGCTTTGGGCCGCATGGTGAAAAGTGTAGGTAGCATAGTGGTTGTACGATTATAGACACAAGTAAACTTCTGTTGTACCTTCATACTTTTGTGCAAGAAGATAAGACAAACAATTCTTGAAGCACAAGCTTCATGATCAGCGATCGCTGATGAGGTCTTCCATCAGTGAGGCCTGATGTAAGTCAGCTATCGTTGAAGTCTTGTTCTTGAAATGTCGCGCGTGTGTAGACTTGTCTTGGTTTCACTGTTGTCCGCATCAGATCATGAGTAGAGTTGTCTTTGTTCATCAACTTTGTCTTTGATGTTAGCGATGAACTCTTTAGTCGTGAAACTTATCTTCAGGGATTACAAATAACAGTATTACATTAGAAATCGTCAGCGATACCCACATTCTTTGAGTATTTCCTGATAGTTTTTTAGACATTAAAGCAAGTGGATCTATCTCTTCTTCCTTAACCTCTTTCTTCTTTGTCTTAACCCTTTTTTCATCAGCATCTTCCTCATCTTGTTTCAGGGTTTCATACATCTCTTGTAGAGGCAAATCAGCTAACTTAGCATTCTGTTTCATTCGGTGAGCATACTTCTTCCATTTCGGTTGAAGAACACCCTGGAATTTCACATTGTGCTCGATTATTGACTTGTCTATCTTGTACCTATTCAGCTCATTCAAAATAGTAGTGAAACGTTCATACGTAGAATCAAGTGCCTCCCCTTCTTTTTGTTTAAAATTTTCATACATATTGATGACATTAGAGTATCTCATCTGGTTCTCCACTTCAGATCCTTGATACAGCTTAATCAACTCATCAAACATAGCCTTCCCAGAATAGTTTTTGCTATCTACCTTTCGATAAATATCGTTGGTCAAGGCTTGTATAACTAGGGACTTTGCCTGTTTGTCTCCATAATGCTTTTTCTTTTGTTCAACGTCATAATGTAATGGTATAACATCAACCCATTCTGGAATTGAATCACCATCAGTAGCTATTCCTCTTCTTCTTTGTTTCTCCATAGGACCATTCTCAAGTGAATTAACAATGTAGTCCCCATTCTCTTGTCGCTCAACATAGTCCATAAATCTGTATTTCCATATCTTGAATTCCTTGGGAAAAAGAACAGGTGGTTTGTCCTTTGACCCAATAGTCAAGATGTCTCTCGCTGTCATATTTAGATTACTTGTTGATGATCGTTAAGTACCCCTTATGATCCGATTAGTAGAAATTGGTTCACACAATCTTGTCTCAACCCAAGTCTTCTCACAACTCAAGCCTTATCGCAACACAATTTTTAGCGAAAAAAGGATGGTTGTTTTCCAAAGGTTGAGCTTGAGATGACGATGCATTACCTTGGAGTTTTGTCGGTGCACTTATTTCCTTTGTTGACGTGTTTCCTCGTTTGATCGTTAGGACTTGGATGGGCAAGCGTTTGCTGTTTTTTCTTGATTCTTGGGTTTACCCTTTTCCCCCCAAACTTATTCTTTTTTTTGTTGGGCTTAATCCAAAGGAGTGTTTTGAGCATTTTTTTTGTGTGGCTTTATTTCCCACTTTTGCTCTGTTTTTTTTTGATAACCAACAATTTTTTTTTTCGAAAATGGACCCAAAATTTTAATTATTTTCAATATATAAAAATATTTGACGTAACAATTGTAAACTTTTTCACTTGAATGTATTTTGGGTTTGTTTGAAGAAAGCCTCCCCCCAAACTTAGAGTAAAGCGATGTCCTCATTGCGGGGAAGGCGATGCGGGTTGTGTATCGGCTAAGCTACAAGGGTCGTGTATGGGCCAACAATGAAAGATGGCCTACGCCCTTTCAAACGATTCAAACATGCAAATAAAAGATCTAAAAGCACCTGCAATGAATCGGTTAGGGCAACAAAGAAGGTAACCTAACAAATGAACATGCATATAATTCACAAAAAGACGATTTAAAGTACGGTCATAGGAGTGTAGCAAAACAAACCACAAAAGTGTACCCAAAAGCAGTTAATCAAAAAAAAGACAAAGTAGTTGTTCCAAAAGATTTCAAAACCGACAAATCATGGATGTGGTGGCTTGCCACTGTGGCCAACCTTAGCAGTGGTGTCGGACGCCGATGTACGAGCGGTTCTGGTCGAAGCATGTGATGCCGGAGGATCAAGGATGGCCGGGAAGGCGGGCATAGAGGTACCTGCAAGGAGTAAGTAGCGGGCAAACAAGAGATCACGGTCGCGGGTGTATGCCCAAAGAGCCACGGAACGAGACTCTAGCTGCCCGAGACGCCAATCAGTGGACGAGTGGGCATGCTACAAACCCTGGACAGCCTGTGATAGATCCTCCAACTACAAGGTCAAAATCTGCAACCAAGTCTTGGTGCCTTAAACGACATTAGGAATGCGACCCATAGGGGGCGGTGTAGTCAAGGGCACGCGAGAAGACGAGGCTTCCATGGGGTGTGATGTCTGCTGCCTTCCATTTCCGTAACGAAAAGAACGCTTCATGCATATCACAGAGCCTTGATCAATGGTCGAAGAATGGTTCTAGGGATCATCGTGCGGGTAAACGTGTACTTGATTAGCTTAAAACAAGCGGGTAAGTAGGCTGGGAAAGATAAGATAGGCACTAGCACGGGAAGCAGATTCTCGAAGCATCGTATACATAATCGAACCCAAACCCACACGATGGTCCGTAAGGATGCAATACAACAAGATGCATCGATTACACGAAATCGTACTATCATGAACGGTATCCATCAAGTTGTGACGGAGAAATAAAAACCATAAACTCGCTGCGGTAGTCAAGTGGCCAGATCGGATAATGGTACGGTTATGCTCCATAGTCCACCCGAAACCGGGTATAGTAAGTGTGGTGGCAATGGCCTCGTCCTCAGCGGGTGTGGTGTGATGGGTCATGCGCATATATGGGCACTTCATGGGTGGTGTAAAACCCAAAGCCTCGTTAATACCGACACCGTCAATGGCAATGCGAACCCCCGAACATTGGTGAAATCACCCAAGGACCCACTAATAGCAGTATAAAACTCCCAAACCACAGTAAGATTCCCCACGCATGGCTGTGAAATCAAGCTTGACCACCCGTGGGAGGTCAAGTGTTGTTGGATAAAATCGTAGATCCAGATGAGACTAGTGTTGAAGCTTCGCTCGATTAACGGGGATTTGTTAATAACGGTATTTTACCTGTCTTCGAAAGAGCGTGGGCGTGCGGCTTATGGACGTCAGCGTCGGGATGGTCGAAAAGGCTCTGGGCAGCCAGTCTCATCCTCCGGGTCAAATGGAATGTCATCTCCCTGACGTGCCCGCTTCTGTCCACGGGTGGACCAAATATCAATCGGGTCCTCAACTAAATAATGATCGTGAGAAGAGGAGTCGGAACCCGGCTGTGATGGGGCAGCGGATGTGGCCACAATGCCGCCTCAGTGGCCACCCCGAGTAGCGGTGGCACTACGAGTCATATGACGTGTGGGTGTGCATGCATGGGTTTCTTTCCCTTGTCTTTTTCTTCCGCTTTTTCCACCATCACGTGTTCGGGGTTATCATACACAAAATACCTACCGATATCGGTTTCATAACCTGGTAACTCCGTATCCCCCATTTCGTTCAAATAAAAGTTTCTAACATTTGGTATTGTTTTGGAAGGACTAAATGGGAATGGTGGGTGGGATGTTGTGGGATCGTTTGGGATAGTGGTAATGGTGGGTCAAGTGGTAGAAATGGTGGTGATTGGGGAAGTGGTGAGATTTGAGTGAAAGTAAGTGATGGTTACATGGGTATCCTCTTCTGACATAAAGTAGGAAGTATGTGGGTTAGAAGAGGGTGGGGGGAATGGGTTGAAGCAGGTACCCGAAGGTCGAGAAAGGGGAAAGTACTCACCGGAGATGAAACCGTCGTGGAATGGGTGGCGATGGCGGTGCTGTTAACGGCGGTGGATGTGCTGGGTGGTCCAGCGGTGGTGTGAGCAGCGGCGGTGGCGAAGGTGGCGTGATCCGCGGTGGTGGCGATGGTTGTTGAGATGGCGAAGGAGAGTGCAGCAGCGTTGGCGGCCTCGCGGTCGACGGCGGTGGAGGTGGGATGGCGGTGTCGCCGTCGCCGGCCGTTGGCGATGATCGTCGGGCGGCTGCGAACCTTTGGCAGTAGGTGGATCGTCCGGGCAGATTTGGGCCATACATGAGCATCTTCCGGCGAGCCATGGTGGTAGTGGCGATGGAGAGCATTTTCAGGTGGAAGAGGAGAAGTGGGGAAGGAGAAGGATTTGACGAAGATGAGAGGGAAAATGGGAAGGGTTTTTGGGTTAAGAGGGTGGTTTAGGGAGGTGGCGGTTTTAGTGGGTGGTTTTGAGAAAAGGGAATTTAAAAAAATGATGGTTTTGAGTAAGTTGGTGGTTTTAAGGGTGGTTTTGACTTTTTCAGAGTAGGGTTAGTGTAGGTAGGGTATGATGGTGATGGGGAAAAGGAAAATGTGGGATAGGGAGGGGAGGGGAACGTCTAGGAGGAGAGAGTTAGGATTTTATTTATTTTTATAAGATTTTTGATTTTTCTATTTTTTTTCTTTTGGTTTCTTGGGTTTTGGTTTTATCTAAAAAAAGGAAAATGGGTGTTTTGGTGAAACCACCAGGTTTTGGTATGCAAAAGGAGGCTTAACAATTTCATAAAAGAGGGAGGTCAATCTTTTGTTTACTTTTCAGCTTTTTGACCTCAATTTGAATTGAAGGCCCCCTTTTATCCAACATGCAAAGCACGTTGTTGGGGTTGGTTCCCAACTTAGACCTTTGGTTCTCCAATCGCCACACTGCAGCCACAGTGGGATCACCTGCACCCACATACAACAACAAAAAATCTGAAAATAAAATGCAGAAAGTTAATAAAATTAAATTCTAACATTTACATGGGTTATTTTGAACCCGACAACTCAGATATTGCTCGCAATCTCATTAGACACTTCCTCGGGGAGGTAGTGTTTAACACGGTGACCGTTTACCCGAAATGTGCTCCCATCTTGGGGATTAATTAAATCTACTGTGCCGAAAGAACTGACTTTTGCGATTTTTAATGGTCCGAACCAGCGGGATTTGAGTTTTACCGGAAATAATTTCAAACGAGAATTAGAAATCAACACTTGTTGAGCTTCCGAAAAATTCATGTGATTAATGCGACGATCATGCAAAAGTTTGGTTTTTTCTTTATAAATCTTTGCATTTTCAAACGCATTGTGTCGTAATTCCTTAAGTTCAACATGTTGCAATTTCCATTTTTTCCGGCAATGTCCGCAGCCATGTTCAATTCTTTCGTGGCCCAAAATGTTTTATATTCGAGCTCTAACAGAAGATGACAAGCTTTTTCGAATACTAGCCGATACGGTGACATGCCCAAGGGTGTTCTGAAAGCGGTGCGGTATGCCCAAAGCACATCATCCAACTTAAGCGACCAATCCTTACGGTTGGGTTTGACGACTTTCTCTAAAATAGTTTTAATTTCGCGATTAGAAAGTTCGGCAAGCCCGTTCGTTTGTGGATGGTAAGCGGTTGCAAATCAATGTTGGATATTATATTTACTAAGGACCGCACTTAACATTTTATTTATAAAATGCGTTCCCTCGTCGCTAATTAAAGCTCGAGGTGTTCCAAAAAGGGCAAAACTATTTTTGTGCAAGAAATTTATCACCGTCTTGGCATCATTGTGTGGACAAGCAAGTTCCTCAATCAATTTGGAAACGTAATCGACCGCAACCAATATATATTGGTTATTAAACGACATCGGGAATGGTCCGTTAAAATCAATGCCCCAAACGTCAAAAAGTCCCACTTCTAAAATGTTATTGAGAGGCATTTCATTACGTTGAGACACGTTTTCGGTTCGTTGACATCGATCACATTTTTTCACAAACTCGAATGAATCTTTAAAAACCGATGGCCAATAAAATCCGCTTTGTAAAATTTTAGCCGCCGTTCGTTGGCCACCGAAATGACCTCTGTATGGCGATGCATGACATGTTTGCAAAATGTGCGGTATTTCCGAATCGGAGACGCAACATCTTAAGATTTGATCGGCTCCCAATTTAAAAAGGTGAGGATCGTCCCAAATGTATTTCCTACTTTCATGAAGAAGGTTTTTGAATTGTTGCGAGTTAAGGTTATACGGTCGTAACCCAGTAGCAAGGTAGTTGGGTATGTCCGCATACCATGGACATGTTTCTTCATGAAAGTGTTGAATCCCTAAGATTTTCTCATCGGGAAACAATTCGTTTATTTAATGGTTTCCCCCACTAGAGATCACGCCCTCTAAACAAGAGAGGTGATCTGCCACTTGATTTTCAACCCCTTTTCAGTCAACAATATCAATATCAAACTCTTGGAGGAGTAAGACCCAACGAATAAGCTGAGGCTTGGCGTCGGCTTTGGTGATAAGATATTTAATTGCGGAGTGATCGGTATGAACGACAACTTTGGTGCCAATAAGGTAGCACCGAAAACTGTCAAAAGCGAAGACTACGACACGTAATTCTTTTTCGGTGGTTGTATAATTTATTTAAGCATCAATTAAAGTTTTACTTGCGTAATATATCGGGTGAAACATTTTTTCTCGCTTTTGTCTGAGAACGGCACCTACGGCCCAATCGCTTGCGTCACACATTACCTCAAAAGGTAACGACTAATCCCGGGCTATGACAATTGGAGCCGAAATAAGTGCGGTTTTGATTTTTTAAAAAGCATCTTTACATTCTTGGTTAAAGTCAAAACTTTGGTCATTATGGAACAAATTACACAAAGGTTTTGCAATTTAGAAAAATCTTTTATAAACCATCGATAAAAATCGGCATGACCAAAAAAGCTTCTAATACCCTTGACCGAGGTGGGCTCAGGCAATTGCATTATGACTTCTAATTTTTCTTTTTCCACTTCCAAACCTCGTGGGGAAACCAAATGTCCCAAAACAATTCCTTCTTGAACCATAAAATGACATTTTCCCAATTTAAAATCAAGTCATATTTTTCACAACGTTCCAAACTCTTTTTAAGATTATCAAGGCAATTATCAAACGATGTATCAATCACGGAAAAATCGTCCATAAACACTTCCATGGTGTCTTCAATCATATCCGAAAATATAGACATCATACACCGTTGAAAAGTGGCGGGCGTATTACATAGACCAAAGGGTATTCGTCGAAAGGCAAATGTACATTACAGACAAGTGAAAGTGGTTTTCTCTTGCTCCTCGTGTGCAATGTGGATTTGATTATACCCCAAATACCCATCTAGGAAGCAAAAAAAATCTTTTCCTACTAACCTATCAAGCATTTGGTCTATAAATGATAATGGAAAATGATCTTTCTTGTCGCTAAATTAATTGCCTATAATCCATACAAATACGCCAACCGGTCACGGTCCTAATCGAGATGAGCTCATTTTTTCATCTTATGTCGGAAAATCGATGGACTTATTCCCTTAATGTCGGCTATGGTCCAACCTAGTGCTTACTTATGCTTCTTCAAAAGTTCTAACAAATTATCCTCTTGTTTATGATTTAACTTAGATGAAATGATCACGGAGAGTTTTTCGTCTTCCAAAAGATAAGCTTACTTAAGATGACTAGGTAATGGTTTTAACTCCAAATCGGGAAGTTGGACTATGGACGGAAGTTGAGGTGTTTTATACTTAAAATGCAACTGTTCAAAGGCTGCTAAGTCCTCTAAAATTTCGTTGCTAAAGTCCAAGTCATCCTCTGCCACCACAGTGGAGAGGCTGTGGCCACACTATTCCAGAGTCAAACTTAAATCTTCACTAATGGCCGAACAATCCTCTATCTCTCCATGAAACCTCAGGGATTTAAAGACATTGAAGGTTACTTGTTGGTCGTTAACCCTCATAGTGAGATCTCCTTTTTGGACATCGATTAAGGTTCTTCCCGTTGCGAGAAAATGTCATCCCAAAAATATGGGGACCTTTCTGTCGGCTTCATAGTCTAAGATCAAAAAATCGACCAAAAAATTAATTTGTCAACCTTCACCAAAATGTCTTCAATATTACCTTTTAGGTAAGCGATGGACCTATCCACTAATTGCAACGTTACAGTGGTAGGACAAACTTCTCCTATTCCTAACTTGTTGAAAATGGACAACGGCATAAGATTAATGCTTGCTCCTAGGTCACATAAGGCATGTCCTACTTCTTGGCCTCCAATAGAATACGACATGGTGAAACTTCTCGGGTCCTTGACTTTAGGTAGGATCTTACATGTGAGGAGGGCACTACATTCTTTAGTCAAAACTACCATTTAAAATTCACTTAAGCGTCTTTTCTTGCATAGGATGTCCTTAAAAAACTTAACATAGTTTGGCATTTGCTCGAGAGCTTCTACCAAAGGTATTTTTATGTGGAGTTGTTTAAAGATGTCCAAAAACTTCTTAAACTGAGCATCCACATTCTTCTGCTTAATCCTACCAGAAAAGGGGAAGTCTCTATGGTCAAGTTCCACGGTTTTCTTGGCCATTGATTTTCTGTCTCGGTTTGTGGCCACAATGTCACCACTGTAGTCACTGGTTATTGTCGTGTCCTTAGGAACTGGTGGTTATGGAGTAACAGGCTCACTTACAACAGGTGTAGAGTGAGTTTGTGGCCCTTTTGAGTTTGAAGGAAATAACCCAGGAAAATGACATCGGTCAAAGGCGTGGGTTACTTCTTCTTCCTCTTGCAAAACGGGGATGTCCACAAGGTCCTTGCTACTTCTTAAAGTAACGGCCTTGACGTGCTCTTTACCATTCATCTTAGGGGTTTCGGTGTCGCTTGGTAAGGTACCATGCGGCCGTCCCCTAGGATCGTTTGCAAATTGACCGAGTTGGGTTTCAAAACCTCTTAATGTGGCATTGGTTTGGTTAATGAAACCTTGAGCATTGATTCCAAAGATCTAATGTCAGTCGGGCCTTGTTGCCTAGAGGTCTGCCCGTTGTGATGCGAAGATTGTCCATTGTGGTGAGACTGTGGGGACTGCCTACTGTGGTGAAATCCTGATGGATTTTACGGTATGTTCTATCCAGAACTTACCCCAGGGGCTTGTAGTCCCTGATTTCCAGCCCAAGAAAAATTAGCGTGGTTTCGCCAATTCGGGTTGTACGTTTGCGAATATGGACTATTTCGCGAGTTGTTACCCACGAAACTAACGGTGGCGGGGTTTCCCAGAAAGTTTTCATACGCATGGTCCTCACCACAAAATGCACAATTTTCATTCATCACATTAGCGTTCATGGCATGCACTTGGTTTTTATCTCCTAAGTTCAAATTATTTTTTTACCAAGTTTGTTAAAGCAACAATTTGAGCATTTAAAGCTGTGATGGCATCTACTTCATGTAATCCCGACGTACTCTTGGCAGGAGGTGTAATAGCACGGGTTTGCCCATTCGGTGTTATTATTTGCAATCTTTTCAAGAATGCAAAAACCCTCGTTATAAGTCTTACCGGTAAATGCTCCACCGGCCGTTGCGTCAAGAACAATTTTTGCAGAATTGGCAAGCCCATCATAAAAGGTCTAATTGGATGCAACAATGGATTCCATGGTGGGGGCACTTCCTAAGAAGGTCCTTGAATCTCTCCCAAGCATCCGACACTGCTTCGTCGTCCCCTTGACGAAACGACAAAATTTCATTTTTGAGCTTAACGTTCCTCGTTGGAGGAAAGTATTTTTTTCAGAAATTTATCCGCCAAATCGGTCCATGTAGCTATGGAGTGGGGCGGTTGTGAGTTTAGCCAAGCTTTAGCTCTACCTCTTAGTGAAAAATTGAAGAGCATAAGCATTAAGGCATTTTTATCAACACCTTGAATCTTAAAAGCATCAACAATTTCTAAACATGTTTTTAAATGCAAGTGTGGATCTTCCGATGGTAGACCTCCATATTGACCCATCGTATGGATCATGGAAATCATCAACGGTTTAGGTTCAAATATCAAAGCTTTGATTTCGGGCACAATGATTCCCGAATTTAATTGAGCAAATTCGGGGGTAGCGTAGTCCCATATTCTTCTATCTTTATCATCGGCAATTCCAACCGTGGTTTGCTTCGGGGGCGGTGGTGGTGGATTTTCGAGTCTCTCAACAACGTCACCCATAGTGTTGTTTACGGGGGGTTGTCGATTACCTCGTCCTCCTCTACCCCTTCGACGTCTCCTAACGGTTCTTTCGATTTCGAGATCTAGAGGCAAAAGTTCACCGTGTTATAGCAGTTGCATACAACACGGGAGAAACACTAAAGAAACTCGCGACTCGGGCTTGAGTAGAAATCATTATCTTGGGATAAAGGTCATGCCAATCCCTGACAACGATTGCACTAACGATTTGTCCCACATGATTTCCTCCTCTCGAAACTACGTCGCAAAGGTTGCACTAACGATTTTATTATAAAGTTCCCACACAAGCTAACTTTCGGTTTACCAACCTCACTAAGTAGATCTCGAAAATCTTAGTCTTTCCGGATGTAGAGAGATGTACATATCTCTATGTCACACAAACTTGACCAACGTTTTGACCTTAGTTCGGTTATGCAACAACCCATATCTCTATGTGATTATTGAAGATTTTCTCAAACCTCCTTGCATCATTCAAGTCGTATTTCGGATCCACCCCTCTCGAGGTCTAAGATGTAATATTAACACTCACACGTGATCAACTTGTCTGCATTTGAGTTATGCTCCGACTAGAATGACTAAACCAAAAAATTAGCTAAATGTTTTAACACCCAAGTGTTACATTTTTAACCTCTCGGGGTTGGCTAAGCCCGCACCCAAAGGGGGGTTTAGCTACGCATAAAAACAGAAAACATAATGGAGAAGAAGAAATATCTGAACTGGAATTGCATTAAACGTAAACGAAAACGTACCACTGTGGCCACAAGTGCTCCATAGTGGTTGACATAAAGTAAATACTTGAAAGTAAATCACGAGAACTAAACTAAATGGGAGAATTTCGCAAATCAGTTCTTAGCCGGATGATGACGATTTCTTTAAAGTTTGTGATGAAAGCCCAGGCGACAGAACGACATGTGCAAGCATCTCTTGACACTCACAAAGTTAACTTTGAGAGTCAAGTAGATGAGATCAGAACTGCCGCAACAGAAGTCGAAGATACATTGAGAAAGGCTGTCACCATCTTCACAGATGCAATCCTACAGACTGCCACACAGAAACGACCTGTAGAAGGAGCACCAGAAGGCGAACCATCGAGTAAACGACCTAAGTTTTTTGTTTCAGCCTCACCTAATACTGGAATTGCATTCTCTAATGATGAAGATGATGATTATGACTTCCACGATGCACGAGAAGGTAATTCAGACAATCAGATGGGTGAGTCCGTAGAACAACAAAAGGGGGAGAAAGAAAAAGAGAAAGAGAAGGAGACAGAGAAAGAGAAAGAAAAGGAGAAAAAACCTGAGAAGGAGAAAGGGACAGAGGGGTCATAGACAGAAAAGAACAAGGGGAAAGGGAAAGTAACAGAGGAAGAGGCTGAGAAAGGAGATAAGGGGATAACAGAAGAGACGACAGAGATGACTATGGTTGTGTTCGAGTAAATGTTCAAAGATCGAGTCATCAAATCACCAGAACCTTCAACTCAACAACCACCAGAGATCATCATATTAGACACCCCTCCTACTTCTCCTAGAACTGAACCAGAGAGAACAGACCCATTCTCTACTGATGAACAAATAAGCCAAGCCCAACCTCAAGTCCAAGCCCAAGTTCTACAAGAGCCAGGACGACATGTTGATATTCTTATGGCTGAAACCCATGAAGATCAGAACCCCATTCAGCCAGAACAGAACCCAGAAACATCAACCCAACACACCGAGAAACCATCCTTAGAGGAATTATTTGGTTTTCTCTATGCTGATAGAGACATCATTCCTGTCAATGCCAAACCCCTCAACCCTTACCTCAACCCCATCCGAATAAACACAATCCAAGATGCAAGGCTAAAGTTCATACAAACCATGTCTAATCTGAACAAAGCCATAAACATAAACTTCGGTATCCGCAGAATCTTGGATATCAAACATAGGAAATTTCAACACGACAAAGTTGTGTACCATGAGTACACTGTTGAATCAACAGAAGGCAAGAACGAATACTTCAACGACAACGATCTTATGCATCTAAATCCGTACGATCTGATCATGCTCCACGCCTACTGCTTGAACTTCTCAGACAGCTTCAAACCTGCAAGAACTGATCTACCAGAAGTTCGATTCGCTATGCAAGAGCACATTAATCTCGGAATTCAGATTGATTTTTAGCTAGGCATAGAGTTCGAAGTTGAGAGACTAGCGATTGCACCACCAAATGAAAACCTTAAGGGTTATGGCCACTACAGGACTGGAACCGTAGTTGGAGATCCTCCAGTCTTCATCTGCCGACAGAAGAAGATCAAGAAGGCCATTAGAATATCTGAAGCCCACAAGTACTCGAGTGAGTCGCTGGTGTATCTCAAGAACATAATTCAGAATCTCCCAATAGAGAAGTGTCCAGAAGAGCAACTGAGGCTCTGCATAGAACAGATAGATCTTATGATGGACTTCCGTGAGCTGATCAGAAGATTCGACAGAATTCTTAGGGGAGACAATTATGATTAAATGTACTTATTCTTTTCGCTTTATGTAATCTTTAAAAGAATAGTGCAAGGATCACAGAGGTCAACTCTTTGTCTTTTGTTTATATCTCTGCAAGTTTGTAAATTTTTATTTTCAATACTTAGGGGGAGATTGTTAGCCCCAAGTATCTGTTATGTAAAAGTATTGAAAATATTATCAAGTAAGAAGACCAACAGAGATCCAGCAGAAGACTTGGAAGAAGATCAACAAGAAGACCAACAGAGCTCAACAGAGCTCTGGTGGAACCAACAGAAGAACTGTTCATACCCAAAGACAAACAGAGCTCTGGTCTAATGAGCTTTGGTGAAGTGAAGACCTTTGTGGTGCCTAAGTCTCGTAAGAAATCCTAAGTGTCAGACACGTGTCCATACTTTCCACGTATGCCCTAATAAAAGGAGACACTTTCTACGTGTCATTCTAGGGTACGACAGTACATTGTCTACACTTTATCAGGGCTATAAATAGTGAGGTAGTGGAACAAACGATTGTAAGCTTTTGGAACAAAAGTTTTCCACAATTGTTTAAGCACACACTGCAGTAATCCCGAGCACTACCTCCGTACGATATTGTGTCCTGTGAGATTTCCGAACACACACTTGAACGTGTTCTTTGTGTGATTCATTATCAATATACGAGCAACTTTTATACTTGATCTTGTTATCATTATCACTATTCTATATTTGATACTCACAGTTATTATATCGTTTACACAATCACTCACATTAATGGCTTTATTTAATATGCTTCCGCTGTCTATTTTCTTACCATTATTGTGATGCAACGTGAATCTGGGAACCTACAGTTGGTATCAGAGCTTACTTGATTTTCTTAAATCAAACAATCCAATCTACCAAGGTTGATTCACTGTTGTTGATTGTGTGTGTGTTTTAAAGCTTCCTAATATACTTTGTTTTACAGTTTATTAGTTTAAAAGTTATTATATCTCTTATTTAAGCTTTCCAGTCTAGTTTAAAGATCTTATCTACTGTTCATTACTGTTCCATTGGTTACTGTTCACTTACTTTCTGCTTATTCTCTTTAAAAATCGTTTGAAACCATTATACTCTGTTTTTCTGAAAAATGGCTAATAACATCAACTCCATTTATACTGCTAGTTCTCTGACCAAGCCTCCTACTCTTCTGAGAGATGAATATCCTCAATGGAAGATTAGGATGGTTAACTTCCTTGATGGGATGGACAGAGATTTAATGCGTTCTGTCACGGATGGACCTTGCAAACCCATGGTTTTAGTTCCACGTGTACCTACAAAAGAAACTACTGCTGAGATTCCTGCTTATCTTAAACCTAAAACACCGTGTTTACTGATGAAGAGAAACTTCAAATGGAAAATGATCTTAAGGCAGTTAGACTTCTGATTATGGCCATTCCAAACGAGATATTTCAAGAACTAGATTCATGTGTTACAGCCAAAGAAATCTGGGATCAGCTTCTTAATCAACTTGAGGGTGGAATTAAGACCCAAAAGAACAGAAGGACCCAATGTATAAATGAATACAATGATTTCAAGGCACTTCCTGAGGAAACCCTACAACAAACCTACAACAGATTTAATGTGTTGATAAACAAATGCAAAAAATGTGGGGTTGTTAGGTCGAAGGAAGATAACAATGTTCTGTTTTTGAAAAGTTTTAATGATGAATGGTTGAATCTGTCTATGTCTTTACAAGCTAACCAGGATCTAGATGCATGGTCTCTAACTGATGTATATGGCACTCTCGCCGCACAAGAGAAGGATGTTGTCAAACAAAAGGGCAAATCCACCATTGTAGGTCCAATTGCTTTAGTTTCAGAATCAAAGAACACCTCTGAAGGAAAATCCAACAGAGAAAGTTCTAGCAGAGATAAGAAGAAAGAGAAGAAGAAGGGTAAGAAGAGTCTGGTAGCAGAAAGTGATGCTGAAGAAAGTTCATCAGAAGATGATGACATAAATGCTTTTGCTAAATCTCTTGCATTAATCACTCAAACATTTAACAAGAGATTTGGCAACAGAGCATTTGACAGAAGAGGTAGATACGAAAGAGAAGGGAAAGATGAGAACAGAGGTTATGCTACACAACAGAACCACCAGAACAGAGCTCCAACAGAACAAAGACCGCAACCACAATCTCAACAGAAGTATAATGCTCCAGTTCCTCAGAAAACTGATGCTGCCCAACCCATCAACCAGAATGATGGACGTTGCTTTAGATGTGGCAAACCTGGCCATTTCTCTGCTAATTGTAGAGGTAAACTAGTAAAAGACCAGGATTACTATAAAAACAAATACAAGTACAATTACAGAGAGAGAAGCTACGTTGCTGAGATGGAGAATTGGATCTCTGATTCATCCTCTGACGATGAACCAGAGCAAGCCAACTTCTGTGGAGTCGATGTGGATGATGAGAGTTTGGGAGAAGAGGTTGATTGGATGACCAGAGAGAAGTTAGAAAGAACGACCGAAGAAGATTTGGCTCATGCATTTGCTCTTACTGTGACAAAGCCAGACAACAGAGCGCTGGAGACCACCAGACCTAGTGCCAAGGTATGTTCTTCTGAATCTAAGTCCGACTCTGAGTTGGAAATACATGTTTCTTTGCTAACAGAAGAATTTCAACTCTTAAAACAAAAGCTTTCTGAAGAAAAAGAGTTAAGAAAGCTAGCTCAGAAGGATCTGTCCTTCTACAAGAGAGAGAAAATTCTCTTAGAACAGGAAAAGGAAGAAATATTCAAAGAGAAATCTGAGCTAGAGATCTTACAACAGAAGAAGGAAAGCATCTTTTCTGAAAAGGTTAAAGAGTTTGAAAATGTTTTGAAACAAAAGTCTGAAGAAGTTAAGAAGTCTGAAACTGAAAGACTTAACTCTGTTGCTTTAAAAGATTGTTTTCAAAGAGAAAGGGAGGTTTTACATCAATCCCTACAGAGAAAAGAAATTAAAATCAAGAAGTACCAGGATGCACAAGATGTGCACATTAAGATAAACTCACAGTTGGATACACAAGGTCTCGGTTTCTATGACCTTGCTCCCTATAATGAATAGAAGAAGGCATCTTTATCCTCTGCTTTTTGTGTTGGGAAAATCCAAGAGAAAGTGATATCTGGTACTACTGCATTCAAAATAATCAAAACCTCAGATGTTTTCAAAAGAACCAGAAGACTTGACTACAGGAATGTTAGCTATGACTCCTTGAATCATGAAATGGTTGTTAAACCATCTGAAAAGTTCATTCTTGATCAAGGAAGAGCTAGAATCATACTTCCTAACTCTGTTAATAGTCTGGATCCAAAAGAGATTTTTAATTTTAACTCTTTTAAAGGACAGAAGTCTGTTACTTCTGTGGATGAGTGCTCCGTTGATAAATCACAGAGGGAGCTCAACCCTGAAGCACCAGTCTTCTCCCCTTCCTCTGAATCAATCAGAACATCATTTGAAGAGGACATTAAAAGAATTCTTGAGGAAAATGCTGTTTCTGATGCATTAAAACCAAAGTTGAGAAAGTTTAAGTCTGCTCAAGCTAATACCTCTGTGATACCTCAGGTGTTTAACACCTCCACCAGAGCCACCAGAGACTTTCAGTGCTCTGACAGTGACTCTGATTCTGAGGTAGATGAACAGATTTTTTGTGGTCAAAAGAAAGCTTTGCATAAACCTAAGCAGATACAGGTGGGATCTATGGATCTGAAAAAGGATGTCTCATTCTTTAAGAAACAATCTAGATTCATACCAGTAACTGAGTTTGATAACAAAGGCTTTAGAATTCTTGCTTCTAATGTAGTAGAAGCAGAGAAAAGAGAGAAAGCTAGAAATATTCCAGTAAACAACACCTTAGTTCCCCTTGCTTTCAAACCAATCAGGTTTATACCAGAACAGAAGGGCAAATGGATAGTCAATGACAGACCTATTCCCAATTCTGGTGTAAATCAAAGAAATTCTTTTTGGTCACGTGAGTCAGTTCCAAAGAAAAACAACTTTGTGTCAAGAGAGTTTGTTTCAAGAAACAACAGCTTTAAGAAACCAAATCAGGACAGAATGTATGGTCCTAAAGTTTTTCAGAATCAAGCACCATTCAAACAACAGTTTTTGAATAAAAACAGGAATGTACATTAATTATCTTCATGTTCTATCAACTGCAATTGCATTCAACTGTTGTTAAAACTGCAAAATCATATGAATGGTCCTCATTGTGTTCTGAATCAGTCACCTCAAAGGACTAATCCCAAGACTGTTCAGAATGCACAGAGAAAGACCTCTGCACACCATCCCAGAATGGAAAGCCTGCAGGAAAGACTGTTAACACCCCAAAGCCTAACAAAAAAGGACCCATCATGCAATGGGTACCTAAAAAGAACTATTCTGTCTTGCAGAAACCTCATGTGCAGCTTTGGTATTTAGATTCTGGATGCTCCAGGCACATGACGGGCAATAAGGAGCTGCTGACTTCATTTAAAAACAAGAAGGGAAGTACAGTAACCTTTGGAGAAGACAACGGTGGACAGATTAGAGGATATGGTACTTTAATTAATGGTGGTGTTTCAGTTTCTGAAGTTGCTTATGTTGAAGGATTAAATCATAATCTTCTCAGTATAAGTCAACTCTATGATCATGGGTTCGATGTCAATTTTAGGAAGAAGTATTGTTCCTTGTTGCTTTCCGAGTCTGGTCAAGAACTTTTAAAAGCTGACAGAAAATGCAATCTGTAAAAAATGAACTTTAATCCAAACCAAAACTCTACAACAGAAAAACTCTGTTTAGTGTCTTTGAAAAATGAAGATGCCTGGCTCTGGCATAAAAAGATTTGCCCATTAAAATTTTTCAAATCTTGACAAGCTCGTGAAATTAAACTTAGTGAAAGGTCTGCCTTCGCTAAAATTTGACAAAGACCATCTCTTTTCTGCTTGTGAGCTGGGTAAGATGAAAAGATCTTCACACAGAACTAAGAGTGATCACAATTGCCCAAGACCTTTGCATATGCTTCATGTGGATCTTTGTGGTCCAATCTCTGTGCAAAGTCTGTCGGGTATGAAGTATATTCTTGTGCTAATTGATGAATTTTCTAGATATACATGGATTGAGTTCATCAGAGTAAAATCTGATGTCCCAGAAATTCTGATAAGTTTGTTGAAAAGGATACAGGTTCTGTTAGGACTCAAAGTTCAAAAGTTGAGGAGTGATAATGGGACAGAGTTTAAAAATGCCAGAATAGACGCCTATCTTTCAGAGGAAGGAATTTCCCAGAACTTCTCAGCTGCCAGAACTCCACAACAGAATGGTGTGGTGGAAAGAAAGAACAAAACTCTGGTAGAAGCCGCCAGAACCATATTGGCCGGTTCTATCCTTCCCATCAACTTCTGGGCAGAGGCAGTCTCAACAGCCTGTTTTACCCAAAACAGAGCTGTTATAGTGAAAAGATTCAAGAAGACTCCCTATGAACTCATTAACAACAGAAGGCCAAACGTAAAATATTTTCATGTTTTCGGCTGTAAGTGCTACATCTTGAATGACAGAGAACAGCTAGGTAAATTCGACAAGAAGGCAGACGAAGGAATCTTTATTGGTTATTCCTTAACCTCTAAAGCTTACAGAGTCTACAATACCAGAACTCGTGTTATTCAAGAAAGTGTAAATGTGTCCTTTGATGAAAGTACATCAAGTTCTTCTGATCGCAAATTAACAGAGGGGACACAGACAGAATAGAAGAAGCCAAGTTCTTCTAAGACAAGGGAAGAAGATATCAATCTTGTGTTCGATGATTTCTTCGATGATGATGTTTCCTCTGTCAACATCACCAGAGGCAACCAAGCTCAGAACTCAACAGAACAAAATCTGACAGGTACAACTCTTACTGGTCCCTCCAATACTTCACCATCTACTTATCTGTCTACAGGTGTTATTCATAGAAATGAGGAACCACAATTAAATGTAAGAGAACCTGAACTAGAGCCATCATCACCTCTGCTAACCAATATTGGCAGAGACTCCCTATTTGAAAGCTCACTTTCACAGAGCCCTGTTGGCAACTCACAGAGCAATGAGGCCACTCTCCAGAGTTCTGTGCCACAGAGCCCTGGTACCAATCCACAGAGCTCTGATGCTGAAGATTGTCTTTTCCCATCAGAAGCACAAACCCCTCCTGTTGTCCATGCTCCCATGACAAGATGGACAAAGGATCACCCCATCATCTTATAATTGGTGCTGCTGAAGATGGTGTGAAGACAAGATCGGCCACAATCAATGAAGCTTTCTTTGTAAATTTTCTAAGCATGATTGAGCCGAAGAAGATTTATGAAGCCCTTGAAGACCCAAACTGGATAGAAGCCATGCAAGAGAAGCTTCTGGAGTTTGAAAGAAACAAAGTTTGGTCCTTGGTTCCACTTCCTCAAAATAAGACTGCTATTGGAACCAAGTGGGTGTTTAGAAATAAAAAGGATGAAGATGGGATTATCATCAGAAACAAAGCCCGTCTGATTGCAAAGGGATATTTCCAAGAGGAAGGTATTGACTATGACGAAACCTTTGCTCCTGTGGCTAGGCTAGAAGCAATCAGAATATTCTTAGCCTATGCTGCTCACAAGGGTTTTAAGGTCTATCAGATGGACGTGAAGTCTGCCTTTCTGAATGGCAAACTACAAGAGGAAGTTTATGTCCAGCAACCACCTGGCTTTGAAAGTTCAGAGTTTCCAGACCACGTTTACAAGTTAGACAAAGCTCTGTACGGCCTTAAGCAAGCTCCCAGAGCCTGGTATGAAACTTTGTCCAACTTTCTGTTGACTAATCACTTCGAGAAAGGTACTGTCGATACAACTCTATTCTTTAGAAGGTACAAAAATGATATACTTCTGGTGCAAATATACGTTGATGACATTATTTTTGGGTCTACATGGCAAGAGTACTGTGATAGGTTTGAGGATTTGATGAAAAGCGAATTCAAAATGAGCATGATGGGAGAACTTTCTTTCTTCCTTGGTTTACAAGTAAAACAATCCATCAGAGGGACTTTCATAAGTCAGTCCAAATACATATCTAATATTTTGAAAAAATATAAGCTCAACAATTCAAATCCAATGAAAACTCCTATTGCCACTGGAGTTAAACTTGACTCTGACCTTAAAGGTGAACCTACAGATGTCAAAAACTATAGAGGCATGATAGGGTCACTTCTGTACTTAACTGCTAGCAGACCTGATATAATGTTTGCAACCTGTCTCTGTGCCAGATTTCAAGCCAATCCTAAAGAATCTCATTTGACTGCTATCAAGCGCATATTTAAATATCTGAAAGGGACTCAATTCTTGGGTCTCTGCTATCCTCTTAATTCTGGTTTCGAGCTTGTAGCATATACAGATTCAGATTATGGAGGATGCAAGAATGACAGAAAGAGTACTTCTGGTAGCTGCCAATTGCTTGTTGCTGCTAGCCGTTGCTCTCAAGTGATATGGATGAAAACCCAACTCAAAGACTATGGCCTGGAGTATGGCAAAATTCCAATTCTGTGTGACTCCAAGAGTGCCATCGCAATAACAGCTAATCCAGTTCAGCACTCCAAGATGAAGCATATCGACATAAGGTACCACTTCATAAAATACCATATTGAAAAAGGGACGATTGAAATGTATTTTGTTTCAACCGACTTCCAACTTGCTGACTTGTTTACAAAATCCCTTGATGAAATGAGATTTACCTTCTTAATCAGCAAATTGGGTATGCTGAAGATGTCCTCCTAACTCTGTTTAAACTCAACAGAGCCTCTGATGATCATACCAGAGCTCTGTCAAATAGTTGGGTTTAGGTCAACAGAGCTTCTGATGTTCACCAGAACTCTGTCATGCATACTTTTTTCAACAAAGCTCAGTGAATCTGTTTGTATATATTTCTTGTTTGTAATTTTTTTTTTCTTTTGTATTAAGTTTTTTTTTCTTTCAAAAGGCTTAAAAGAAAATCTTTCAAATAAGCTCATATTTCAAGGGGGAGCTTATAAAGGAAATTGTGCATAGCTTTAGGGGGATCAAGTCAAAATCCGATTTCCAAATCCAAATGACTTTGCTTTTTGAAGTTCAATGAAAAACCTTTTTGAAGAAAAAGGGAAAACCTTTTTGAAGAAAAAGGGAAAACCTGTTATGATGAAAATCTTTTTGATAACGTCAAGAACATAACAAAATTCTGATATTTCACCAGAGCCTCTGTTGTTTCTCATCAGAACTCTGTGAAATTTCTAAGTTAATTCTGTTCTTTGTTCTTTGACTACTTTCACATCAGATACAGAACTTTTAATTGTTTTTGGGTAAAGGTGAAACATCTTGGGTTACTTGAAAGAAATAGAAAAGGTTACTCAACAGAGACAAAACTGTGCTGAGCTCCACCAGAGCTCTGTCGATTTTTCTGCCACGTCATCAGAAGCACGTCATCAGAGATGCGAGTCATTCTTTAAGCGTCAACCACTTGTTACCCGCACATCTCTAACCGTGACGGTTTGCTTGCCCAAAAGATGTCAGAACCAAACCCTACGTGGCATTCTCTGATTGAAAGACAGACCACTAGCTGTTTCCACGTTCTACTGTAGAGGTCGTTCCACTATCTGAAACTCAAGTACCTACAGTACCTACGATGTTAATCCAACCACATGTTTAGTGTATAAATACCCACTCTCAGGACCCATTTCATGTTTACGCTTTCGAATCATTCAAAACCCTTCTTCATTCCCTCTCAAAGATCAAAACCCTTGAGTTCTTCAAGAAACCCTAACCTGCAACATTGGCCAAACCACAACATTCTGCTGAATCAAGTAGAATAGGACCTGTTGATGCCATTGTTATCCAACCATACGAGTTTGCTGATAACAACTACAGAAAGAGGTTGTCGGAAACGTTGATGCGGGAAGAAATGCAGGAGGAGGATCCATACGCATTCGTGCCAGAACCTTCAGAAGAATATTTAGGATGAAGACAAGAAGAGAATTAGGGATTCGAGCATATGAGAAACCCCCCAAAGTAGAGACTCTTCTTCATTTTGTAATGTTCTTAGGTTACAACAAAGATATAAATAGGATAGGAGAGTTAAGAAGACAAAACCTACCCACAGTATGGAATTTCATGTTCTCCACACTGAACATAACCCTTACCTGTAAGTCTGGTAGCCAAGATCAAACAAGCACAGAGATTCTACAAATCATGTATGGGTTGTTTTTCAACAGAAACTTCGATTATGCCAAAATCCTTTACAAGGACCTTCTTGCTGCTGTGAATACCAAAACAAATGCTCTAGCCAGAGGTGGAGAAGTTGGAGTCCACAAGTTTTTTAAATCAATCAGGTTTCCTCGTTTTATAAGTCTGGTAATCCGAGAAGCCTTCCCATCATTGCAGTTAACTCAACAAGGAAATCCTACACCTATTTGGGTCATGTCAAAATTCCAACCCACGACTTCAGGTGAATATCCCTTCATCAGAAGAGTTCCAGGTACAATACTTGCCCTTATTCATCCAGAACACCTCTCTATCCAAAACTATAATACTGCTGCTCAACCTCAAGAACCTGAGGTAAGAACCCCAGCATACTTAGGATCTGAGCCTTCATTAGAGAGTTTGAATGAGGAAATAGGAGAAAAAGTTAGCAGACCAGAGGTAAGAGTACCCGAAGTGGGGTCTTCCTCTAGAGTGATGGAGTAGGAAGTACAGAACAGAGCATCCCCTATGGAGGCTGTTCATGAGGAAGAGAGGGAAGCTACAGAAGAAGTGGCAGAGAGATCGCCCTCTTCTGGTAGGCATGAGGTACATGTGTTAGAGAGTGACTGTAACACCCCGAAAATCCTAACTCAATTTGTAAATAGTCCATTTAGACTTATTGGAAGGACAAGGTGTTGCATTGGAAAGTGGGACGCGTGATGCTAATTGGATCTCTCGAGAAATTGGCCAAGTTTGGACTCGGTACAAACCCAGCGAGTATGACACTCGCGAGAGTGACACTGTCACTTTCGCCGTGTCACTTTCGCCAAGATTGTACCGAGAGTTTGGGGGGAATCCAGCGAATATGACACCCGCGAGAGTGACAGTGTCACTTTCGCCGTGTCACTCTCGCCGTCGGGCTCCAGAGCCTTTTAAACCCACGATTTCAACTCCCTTTCATTTGTTATTCAACCCATTTCTCTCTAAACTCTCCCAAACCAAACCCTAACCCTTTAAACCGATTTTGGAACCATTGAAGCCATAAATCTTGTGAATCAAAGCCTCTCTCCTATCTTTTAGCAAGATTTCTAGTTGGAGGTTGGAATCCTTCATCTTATTTCCATTTTAATGGGATTTCTACACTTTCTAAGGTTTTACCCAACCCTCACCTAAACCTTTTCCTTCCTTTGGATGAAATGAAGATTGAGGCTTACTTTGGTAACACTAGAAGTGTTTGGTTGGTGGATTCACTTGATGGTTGAGGTAGTCTCCTTTTCTCTTCACTTTGGAAATTAGGGTTTTGATCTATTGGTGATTTTGGGTGTAATATGTTGGGGAAAATGATTCTAAGTGTTTGGAGATAAATATTTATGGTTGGAGACTTATGGATTTAGGTTTTGGAAGATTTGGACTTGAAGATTCGGATCTCTTCAAAGGAGCATACGTTTGGAAAAAATCTAGATTTAGCTTAATCTAGCAAGGTGAGTTCAAGTTACTTTGCGAAAACTTTGTACATGCCAAAATGTTATTTTTCCAAGTAATTGTGTGTTTTACCTGAAAACTATCTATATTTGGTCATTTGATGGATTTTACCTTTTGAGGTATTAATTGTGGTAAATATTATAAGACACTACTTTTGGATATTTTGGAAAAAAAGTGATAATAAATCATACATGAAATGAGTTGTTGATTTATGTAATAATTGGAGTCTATTTATTATAGAAATGCATTGTGGATGTTTTGGAAATATACATATAGTACATCATGAGATGTTTTGAAAACGTAAAGGCGTGAGTCCTTGGAAATGAGGGTTTACCCGATCCAAAGTTTTATTTCGGGTTTTCATGGGATTGAAGTATTTACCGGCAAACGGTGTGTGTTGTTATATTTGATGTCATTTTATAACTTTTATAAACTACCTTTTTGAAGTTAGTTGAGCTTGTGGTTCGGTATTGAATTTTATTAAGTATTGGGGACATTTGTCCAGTTTTGGTAACTCAAGGTTGAGTTTTGTTAACGAATTATGTTATTGGGGGAATTGCATGTTTTGAATGCATTTATTAATTCACTTGGGGTCGTGTAATATTTAGACCTTGTTAGCCATGTATCCATAGGCATTTGAGTTTCCCCTTAGTCTCGCGGGCAAGAGGTCGGAACTGATTGAGCTCAGTTTACGAGACGTTAGTTTATTTTGTGGCACGGTATAGGCATCGGGTTCCATGATAAGTAAGGCGTTGACTTAGATGGTCGGGCGTTGTCTCATGGGCAGTAAGGTGTAATTCCATATATGTGCTTAGCACGGGATAGGCATCGGGATCCATGATAAGTAAGGCGTGGACCTAGATGGTCGGGCGTCATCTCATGGGCAGTAAGGTGTAATCCCTAATGTGCTGTTGTGGATTTGGTGACCCAATGTATAAACCTGGAATGGTTGAAGTTGGGGGCATCCTAGTCTCATGAGCAATAGATCTGGAGTGATTGAGCTCAGTTTTACGAGAGTAATCCACGTGGGTGTTTTTATTACATAGTAAGTGACCCACTTTGGTGTTCTGTCACGTGCGATGTATACGGGTCTCCCCCGTCCCCGAAAGGTGTTGTTTTGGGTATTTGTTACTACTTATGTTTTCGGTGACGTGTTATATTTATATGGATTGTTTTCCATAGTACGTAAGTTGTGGTTTATATCTCATCCGTGTATGATGTTTTGGGTATTTGTGTTACTTCCACCTTCGACGGATACGGGTCTTCCCCGTTTATGGTATTTGATCTTTATAACCTTTTACTGTCGCATTAGTAACGCTTCGTATTGTGTCTTTAATAAAGAGTTATATTTAATGGATGGTTCCATGTTTTACGGGTTGAGTATGTATTGTCAACCGTATTTAAAGGTTTTGCCTAATATAAACTTATTCACGTATTTGAGTGAGTTGGAAATGTAATTTATTTTGGAAAACGCATCACACATTTCGGGTATGGTTTCCATGGATTTGAGTGTGTTGGAAAGCGAGTCGTTTATGCCGTTTGGGAAATCTTTCTTTGGAAATGATAGTCTTTGTCGCAAGCTTTCATTTAAAGATTTATTTAAATCATGACTATAACTACTAACCTTCGATTTATGATTTTATATAGTCATGATAAAATGCTTGAACTCACTAGGCGTAAGCCTAACCCTTTTTATTTGTCAGCATGTGCAACAGGCTCAGGTTAGGGTGACTCTAGCTACATTGTGAAGTGGCGAGTGCTAGTAGAGTGCACGAGAGGTGACTTGTTTAGTGAAGTATTCCGCATTTGATTGGACTAGCAACTTGTGTTGTGTTAAGTGACGCCCGTTTTAAGTTATTAACTGTAGAAATTATGATGTTTTAATTCCGAGGTATTTTGATGAAGGAATTGTAGAAAAGATTTATCTACTTTGGTTATTTTATTGAATTTTAAAGTTAGTTGTCATTCCAAATTTGAGGGTGTTACAAGTTGGTATCAGAGCATAAGTTTGACAGATTTATGTGTTGATTTTGGATACCTAGACTCAAACTAGCGTTTGTTTAAGTAAATGAGAGTGAAATTCACCTTTAGGCACTTTAAGATAGGATGTTTCGAGGTCAATGGATGTTGTTAGAAACGAGAATCACGTCGAGAGTAACAAGGATAATCATGTATGGTGCGTTCATAGTGACACCTGGCCAGTGTCATGGTGAACCTACTAGTACATGTGCGTACTTGAATTACTTTAATGTGATGATCGTTGGGGTAGTGAAGAAGGTTCTAAACTAGTAGTCGTTGGAATAGATGGACGATTCTAGTATTAGTCACTTGAAGTGACGATAAGCATGATACTTGCTTTAAGCAGACCGTTTCGGATCGAGATTGATGGTTGGACTAGAACCATAGGCTTATTGAGCCGACTTTGAATTGAGGAAAGAACCGTAAGGTTTATCGAGGTAATTTCCGACTTAGCCTTAAGAGGTTAAAGCATCCGGGTGAAAATAGTGGACCGAAGGATTTTGGAGGAGTATGAGTTGAGACGTTGAGTGGCGACTAAATTATGCATGAAATTTATTTTTGAAAATAAATTGCATTAATTAATTCTTGTGCTTCAAATTCATATATGGATTGTGTTACAATTTTGGGAAATGATTAGCACACACACAAGATTTTAAATCATGAGTTTTGAACCTGCACGAAAGTATTTTATTACGGGAGTTGTGAGCCCGTCGGAACTTGTTCCATTTTATTATTGTTCAACATTACTTTATGATACAGTGATATCCATATTTTATGACGTTTAAGATGTTGGGCAAGTGACTACGGCTTATAACTTTAACATTGGATCTCCTCCACATATGTTAGAGTTTGGACGGAAAGTTATCTTCCGTTACGTCTATGTAAAGTTATTTTGGATAATTTGTTTAATGTAAATTGTTAAACAATGTTGTCTATGTGGTATTACCGTAGAAGGGATTTTGGATTTTGGCATTTTAGCCATGATTTTGCTTAATGCAATTTAACTTTGGAAGCACAATGTTTGGTGCTATTTTGTTGACTTGGAGTCATTGAGTTCGTGGAATTTCATGGAGTTTCATTGTACGACGTTTTGTGTCGTGTGAGTACAATTTTACAATGTGCATATTCTATTTGCTTATGTGAAAATTTTACGAGTTATGTTGGGCATTTGGTCCCACTCGAGTTTTGTTGAGAAAAGTTAATTTTATTCCATAAGGCGACTAAGAAGAAATGAGTTTGGAACTCCAGTGTCGCGTAACTTTTCTTTCAAAAGTTGTGTTACTAAGTATTTCGTTGCAAATAGTTCAGGATATGGATTGATTTATACGTGGCTTAAGTGATGCATGAAAGAACATTTTTAGTGACATTTCATAATAATTTGCTTGGTGCCCTTTTGGTCAGTTAAATGTTTATTATCAGTGTTATGTAAAACGTGTTATATCGACTTAGGGGTATGCATAGCTTGATAACCATTGTTCTCGTCACTTTGTTGAACGAATCGTGAGCGAAATTATTATTATTAACTCCTTGTTTAAATGAGAGACCATTTGGTCAAAACATGTTTTAGTGATGTGGGGGTCACGAATGGTTTATGATGCATGATATTTGAAAAACACGAATGTATGAGTCATTGACATTGGTCAATTGTCGATTTACCGAATATTTTGGAAACTTGAAAACCTTTTTGGTTTTGGAAGAAAGGTGCGTTTGGAGTATTTTTAACAAAAACATTTTTTTTAACAATGACGTTTTGATGTTTTATGTTCCAAGTACGAAATTTTGAGGAAATGCTTCGTGATGAAGATTTTAGAAAATTGTTTGTATAAAACCAGGATGCATGTACTTTCTTATGTTTTGGAACATTGATGCGCACCGTTGGAGCAATTTGGGATTTGAAAATAGGTTTGAACCCTTTTTGGTGTCAACCATTTACTAACAATTGTTTCCTCCTAGTTTTTGGAAAATATATTGTGGTGTGCAATTTTGTTAGAAACATTTTGCTCGTGTGTCGTTATGTGACCATTTGAGGAAATTTTGGAAATCAACATAAAGAACCCCATCTTTTGAAATTTTGGTGTGAGTTAATTGGTGTATGTTATTTCATTACAAGAAATTTCTAAGAAGTGTTACAAGCTTGCATGTCTACCCCAATTTGAAATTTTCTCATGATGTTTTAGTCGATATTTTCAAATGATGGAAACGTATTGGTTTTGTCTTAAATATGGAATTTGCACAAGTTGTTTTTCGTTTTGATTGAGGTGTAATTATGAATCGTTTCCTTGTTTTGTATAATAAACCGACGCACGCAAATTTTGATTGGTAAATCTTGTTCCATGCCATTTTATAGTTAGTAGGAAAATTTTGGAGTCAAATGTAGTTGGACTTCTTTTGAAATACGTGCACACCTTTTGTTGCACCCTGTTTAAAGTGGAGCAGTTAATTTACGTGCATGTCATGAGTCAATCCATACTAGAACCGTGGCGGTTCGTTTTAAAGAAAATTGTTTATTGCGCTTTTGCGTTTTGTTGATAATCTGAGCTGCAATGAAATAATTTCCAACATGATTTTCACACGTGGGACGAGCGTGTCCATTTTTGCGTAACTACCTAATTGATAATAGTAGTTTATGCGTACGTTCACATTTGATATGAAATATTTATGTTGAAAGTTTCTATGAAAGGTATTGTGAATGGCATATTTGTTAAATAACGCACTTGAAAACCTTGAACTCGTTAGGACCTTGAAAAGGGTAAATAACCCAGTTAAGGGTAAGTGTGCGTGTAGCACTTTGGCGGTGGAAGGTTGGTTATTCCACGCGTGGTAGTACTGTAGGCCGAATGACACCGGTTGAGTGGATGATGCACTTTGAAATTAAGAGAATTGATTCGCAGTGGTTTATATTGAGGTTGGTGGTAACCTTTCTGGTTGGGGATCTTATTTTGGGGTTTTGGTCAATTTTCGTATGTGGGACCCTTTAGACATCGTATCAATAACTTTGGTTTTGTAAGGATGCTCGGCGAGTGAAACTCGGGTGTTGAGTCTGTTGTGACTCAAGGTTGATGGTATATCTAGGTGTCAACTTTTGAGCTTGAGGCCAAGCATCGCTAGTGTAATCGGAGGATTGTAATCCGATTTTAAAGGAATAATGATAATGGTTGTAGTAGTCCTAAGATGCTCATATGTGATAAGAGGATTTAGGGAAATGACTTTCCTTGTGTGGTAATAAAATA
Organism: Saussurea involucrata; assembly: GCA_033807775.1. NCBI lineage: Eukaryota > Viridiplantae > Streptophyta > Magnoliopsida > Asterales > Asteraceae > Saussurea > Saussurea involucrata. The sequence goes on from CM066325.1 coordinate 78,590,067, forward strand.
TATCGATTGTATGATTGATAATTAGACACACCTTTGGGATTGTGTAATTGACGAGTCAATAATGACCGTTGGGGTTGAATCGATGGAATCTGCTGAGAGTGAATGCTAGTTCAGTAGCAGGATTATTTGGGGATTCTGAAGTTTTAGTTGATGTTGGTAGTGATTCAATGTTGACTTGGGTTGGAGAGAAATTTTAAAAACATGTGAATGTGGTATGATTGGGGAGTTCGAATCTGTCGTTGGGATAGTATGGATCATTTAAGGTTGGGAGACAACTTAAGTCTGATGGTCGAAGGCCATTCTAGTAAATTAGGTCTTCATTTGGATGCAAGTGTTTTACGCCTAAGCGGGGATTCGTTGTGATCGTTGTGAGCAACACCAAGAAGCCGCTGTGGGCAATGTTGAGGGAAATAAATTTGAACCGGGTTGAAACCGAGGGAATTTGGAAAGTGTTGGGCACGGTGGCCATTGGTTGTGTGAGGACTAGATTTCGAGGACGAAATCTCTTTAAGGTTGGGAGAATTGTAACACCCCGAAAATCCTAACTCAAATTGTAAATAGTCCATTTAGACTTATTGGAAGGACAAGGTGTTTCATTGGAAAGTGGGACGCGTGATGCTAATTGGATCTCTCGAGAAATTGGCCAAGTTTGGACTCGGTACAAACCCAGCGAGTATGACACCCGCGAGAGTGACACTGTCACTTTCGTCGTGTCACTTTCGCCAAGATTGTACCGAGAGTTTGGGGGGAATCCAACGAATATGACACCCGCGAGAGTGGCAGTGTCACTTTCGCCGTGTCACTCTCGCCGTCGGGCTCCAGAGCCTTTTAAACCCACGATTTCAACTCCCTTTCATTTGTTATTCAACCCATTTCTCTCTAAACTCTCCCAAACCAAACCCTAACCCTTTAAACCGATTTTGGAACCATTGAAGCCACAAATCTTGTGAATCAAAGCCTCTCTCCTATCTTTTAGCAAGATTTCTAGTTGGAGGTTGGAATCCTTCATCTTATTTCCATTTTAATGGGATTTCTACACTTTCTAAGGTTTTACCCAACCCTCACCTAAACCTTTTCCTTCCTTTAGATGAAATGAAGATTGAGGCTTACTTTGGTAACACTAGAAGTGTTTGGTTGGTGGATTCACTTGATGGTTGAGGTAATCTCCATTTCTCTTCATTTTGGAAATTAGGGTTTTGATCTATTGGTGATTTTGGGTGTAATATGTTGGGGAAAATGATTCTAAGTGTTTGGGGATAAATATTTATGGTTGGAAACTTATGGATTTAGGTTTTGGAAGATTTAGAATTGAAGATTCGGATCTCTTCAAAGGAGCATACGTTTGGAAAATGTTGGTCCCGAAGGCCTATACAAGTTTGTAGAAGGGGGGGGGGGATTGAATACAAACACACAGATTTTACTTTTCTAAATTGTTTATTGATAAATCATTAACAATTTATAGCTTGTTGCGGAGACAAGATTAAGGATAAACCTAAATCTATACAAGTTGGAACACTAAGGTTTCTTGCACTAAGAAAGATAAGGAAATTACTAATAATAACCTATCTTAAGATAAGAGATTTGAACTTGTCCAGAGTTAGCAAGTTACTTCAAAAGAAGTGAGTTCATCTCTTTATATACTGCATGCATTTAATGCAAGTCAGTATATACTTTACACGTGTCATCAGCTGGTTGGTTGCATGTCATTGACCTTGGTTGACAACCTTAGTAGCCGTATGGATGAATAGTGTAGTATCAGAGTGGTTGTATGATTTCAGATATTTGGAGGTTCTTTTCTGACAATTCGTACGGAGTCGTGCAAGGGTGGTTGAGACAAAAGTACTTTGTACGGAGGACTTCATGATCAGCTTGCGTTGATTCAGCGATTATCATTTACTATTCAGCAGATGATAAAGTTCAGCGATAGCTGAAGTCTTGTACTTGATACTTCACGTTGAGTGGACAAATCTGAGTCTTTGCTAATCCGCATCAGTTCATTAGGAGACTTGTCGCTGGTTCTTGAGCTTGATCTTCGACTTCAGCGTAGAACCTTTGTTGACGTGAAACTTGTCTTCAGGGATCATAAGTAAACAACTAACTTATCAGCGATCATCATAATGACTTAACAGACTCAGAGCATTAATGATGAACAGTGTTCGCTGAATGTTTAATTTAAAAGAGCGAGAGTTCCTATCAGCGGTACTGTAAGATCTTAGTACTTATCAGCGATAGTGAAACTCTGATACATATTGTTTACTTACAATTTTCACTAAGTATTTAAGAGAGGGTCATTATCAAATCACTGAGGGTTTGGATCAACAATCTCCCCCTATTTGATTATGACATAGCAACAAAGAAAATTGCTATTTAATGAAAACATAAGGATAAAAAGAACTCATAAAATATTTCTCCCTTTTACTGTTTTCTGGGATCTTTTCAGTACTGATGGAGTAAAGTACGTTCGCTGAAATCTTTCTTTAAAATATTGAGTCAGGTTACAATGAAGAACAGAAAGATTACAAGTACAAGCGAAATAATTTACAAGTACAGAAGGATAACTGATACAATAGAGAAAAAGGAGATTATATTAGTTTTCAAAGGGTTCTTCCTTAATGAGAAGTTCATCAAGGGTCTTTTTAGTGAGGATCATCCAGTCAGGGACATTTACTCCTTGATTCTTTAACTTCAGAGCAGCTTCAAAAATCAAGGGCTTCAGGTGTCTAGCTTTGATGTCGCGTATGACTTCACACCAGTGTACGAGATCTCTGAGTTGTTCGATGGGAGCGATTTGGAGCTCAGAGACACGTTGAAAGTGATGATTTCCATCATAGTCTAAGAAGAATATACCATATGGATCACTTACCACTGTGCCAGGGATGAAGGTTTCTCCAGGTGGTAGGGAGGTGTCAAGCATTGAAAGATCAGCATCAGGGCCAAGAACTTCAGCACGAGAGAAACCAATACCTGTTTCATTTCGAATGATTGGACCTGAATCAGAAACTTTCTTCTTCTTAGCAGAGGCTTTCTTCGGTTGAGGAAGAGTAGGAGGAATATCCACAGCAGATGAAAGCAAGTCGATCTGTTTGTTTAAGATCATCTCAACATGGCTTTTGAATATTGATCGTGATCCCTGAATGGCTAATTTCATTTCTAACCATTCAGAGAGACCAAACTTTTCTAATGAAGCAGCATAGAAGGTTTACTTGGTTTTGTCATCTCTGTAGATATCCACTTCAACAACAGGAACATCAACGAACAATTTTCCTCTGATGTTGTCTTCAAGGCCAGATATAGCAGGAGTGATCTTTTCCAGCTCTTTGCGATCCGCCGCTGTGAAAGTTTCCAAAGCAGGGGCAGGGGCAGGTTCAGGAGCAGGAGTTCTCGCCTTGTTGAGCAGCTCTTCAATCATTGTTTTCATCGAACCAACGTCGGTCTTTACAGAGCCTAAGACAGTCGTCAGAGTTTGAACATTTGTCTTCATAGCAGACATATCACCCTCTAGTGCTCCAACCGATGTCTTCAGCATTGTTACCTCGCCGGACATGGAGGAAACTGATTGTTTGAGTGATGTGTAGTCTGTGTAGATATCAGCGAGCACCTTAGCAAAGTCGCTGAGAGTCTTATCAACTTGCTTCAAGACATCTGTGGAAGCTTTCTTCTCCACCACCGTAGTCAGCTTTGTCAAATTCTCTCTAGCGTTTGTTACAGCTGTAGAGTTGTTGGAGAGTGTGGTGGTGAGACCGGTCAGCTAGGTTTCCACGGACTTCAGAGACTCGTTGATGTCTCCCAAATTAGGACCTGTAACACATAAGTACTTGTGAACAAAGGAAAGCTCAGAAGTTTCAGGTTTAGTTACAGTGTATATGGGTTGATTTGTACCTACAGGAGGATTGACGAAATCGTCAAAGTTGCGGATTCCTGAAAAATGTTCCATATCTTCCTCAAAAGTTCGGTGAGGTATGGTGATCTCTGCAGGTCCTGTCTTCATCATTCGTTGAGAAGCGTCAGCGGTGGCTTCTGGAATGATGGCATCTCCAGTGTTCTTTGGAGGAGTGTCCAAGGGAGTGGGAGGAGAAGCGAAGGAGAAGAAAGGGGTTCGGGTACTGAGTTCAGCGTTGGAATCGCTGAGAATCACTTCATCAGTCTTTTGAGAGACTGGGGGAGGTTGGGTAGGTTCCAAGTTTCTAACCTCGGCGTTTGGAGACGCTGAAGTCTGGATTGGAGGGATGGCTTGAACGGGTGTGGCAGAGCGTACCACAGAACTTTCCTTCAGCTCGTCAGAATGAGCTGAGGAGTCTTCAGCATGGAATTGCTGGGGTTGCTCCTTGGTTTTCTTGATCCTTTTGGAATCAAGTTGGGTGTGAGAGGGTTTCCTTTTCTTAGAAGGAGAGGATTGTGTGGCCGGGGTATCAGCGATGGGTATTGTAGCTGAAGGAGCCACAGAAGTCGAAGAATTGGGGTTAAGAAGAGAGAGAAGGGTAGAGAGACGTACCTCATTATCGACAGGTTTGAAATCGAGCACCTTAGGGCCAACCTGAGAAAGTTTCAGGTCACCCTCTTGAGGATAGCTGTCCTTCAGGCCATATTGAAAGATGGTGCTGATGAAACGGGGGTAGGGAACCCATGCAGGTCTGTCAGCAGCAGAATCTACTCTTTGCACTAGGTCATCATAAATGATAGATGCCCAGTCAATATGTAGACCTTTCAGCAGTGCGTATCCCATAGCCTGCTGAGGTTGAGCGGCTTGATCAAAGGAGCCGGTCTTCGCTGTCATGCAGCTGATCAGGTGTGCGAAGATGAAACTCATCTCGCTAGGCATTTTGGACTTCTTTATCAGCGTCAGCTTCTTCTCGGGTTTCTTGTCCCTTGCAGTTTCCCAGATGTAACCCATTGCGTCGAGGAAAGCAATGATTGCTTCTCTGTCAGCATGCTTCTTATGGTCAGGGAATGGAACAAATGGTTTTTCTTTGGTAGCATTGGGGAAGTTCAGGGCTTTTCGTATGATAGCGGGGGTTATCTTAATTGTACCATACTCAGTATCGCTGCGTATGCAATCGATGGTTTTGGATGCATCTTTGGCGGAGGGTAGCTGAGTGTGTCTGGCAGAGTACCAGAACTGGGATAGTAGTAGCTGACTTGCGGGAGGTGTGATGGTCAGGGCTGTTGAAATGCTGCAGTTTTTCAGGAAATTCACAGCATCATCCAGATGTGTGACTTGCTTTCGAGGAGGAAACTCGAGAAGCGCAGAGAGGTTGTTGACCTTAGTCCAATCTAGTTGATCCAGCTTGAACTTAACCTGAGGGGCTTTGATGATGTCCACTTCCTCAGAGTCAGCGGAGATGGACTCAGCGGTAACATTGATCTTTGAAGATGCCATTTCTCTGTATTATCAGTTCAACCAAAGATGTTAACAAATAAGAATTGTCTTAGTATGGAAAGAATTTCCATTAAGATGGTTCGAATTTTGTCCATTTCATTCAGACATAAATGTCTTAATGAAGATTAGGGTTTTTCATGATTTTGAAACGAAATGTAAAACCCATAAATTCTTGTATTCCAGTTTCAAAAAAAAACTGGATACGAATGAAGAACAAGTTTAAGATTTAGATTTAAAACTTGAAGAACAACCATGAAATGGTTGTGTTCATAAAACCATGAAAGAAATGATTTTATTTTTGAGTTCTTTTGTTTGATCTTGTTTAAAACAATGATAAGATCAGAAACAAGTTATCTGCATTTGAAAAATAAGAACATATTAACCTTGATGTTTTGATGAAGAAGATGATGAACAGTTCTTTGAAGATTTGAGAGCACAAATGCAACAGTAATTCTTTTCTTGCGGAGAAAGATTGTTCGCGTAAAAGACAAATATAAACCAAGAGTTGTTTATATTGGGAGTTTTAGAGAGAGAAAACCTTGAGCGGGAGAAGGTTTTCATCACGACACGGACACGTGTTTGCATTTGATTGGAAGTTTGAACGAAACGTGCAAACGTGTGTCAGAAAGAAGTCGTGTCTGGTGTTATCCGTTGCAATGACGTCACAACTGTCCTTTCACATTCTTTTAGGATGTCTCTGAGGTTTTGAAAGCTCAGGGACTCTTTTGAAAAACATGAAGCACTGAATAGAAGATATCAGTGAAGGTTTTAAGAACTTTCAAAATATCGCTGTTAAGGAAGAGATATTCAGCGATGCATTTGTTTTTGAAATCTTGCATTTTCATGCATTTGTCAGAGAGAGAAAACATACCTGGATATCAGTTTAACCAAGTTTATTCAGAGAGAAGATGATTGAATAGGTTATACGAGTTGATTTTATCCTATCGCTGATTAATGTGAACCGCTGAAGATTTTACCCTTCAAAGTTCAGCATTCCAAGCTCGCTGATGAGAAAGTTAAATCTTGTCTCATCAAGAGGTTTGGTAAATAAATCAGCTAACTGATAATCAGTTGGGATAAAATGAAGTTCTATATCACCATTCATCACATGATCTCTGATAAAATGATATCTGATTTCTATGTGTTTTGTCTTTGAGTGTAGCACTGGATTGTTTGCTATAGCGATGGCACTAGTGTTGTCGCAATAGATTGGAATTTTGGAGAGCTGAAGATCATAGTCTAGTAGCTGATTTCTCATCCACAAGACCTGAGAACAACAGCTTCCAGCGGCTACATATTCAGCTTCAGCTGTGGAAGTGGACACTGAGTTTTGCTTCTTACTTGTCCAACTTACCAGCTTTCCACCCAGGAGCTGACATCCTCCTGTGGTGCTTTTCCTATCCATTTTGCAACCTGCAAAATCACTGTCTGAATAAGCGGTTAGATCGAATCCTGAGTCTTTGGGATACCAAAGGCCTAGATTCGCTGTACCATTAAGATATCGAAAGATTCGCTTTACAGCTTTCATATGAGATATCTTAGGTTCAGCTTGATATCGTGCACACAAGCATGTTGCAAACATAATATCGGGTCGGCTAGCTGTAAGATACAATAGTGAGCCGATCATCCCACGGTACAGCGTGACATTGACAGGAACACCCTTTGTGTCCTTATCAAGTGTCAGCGGAGGTGCCATAGGGGTTTTCATAGCTGAACTTTCAGTTAAGTCGAATTTCTTCAGCATATCTTTAACATATTTTCCCTGATTAATGAAAGTTCCTTTTTCAGTTTGCTTAATCTGAAGACCAAGGAAATATGTTAGTTCACCCATCATGCTCATTTTATACTCATCTTTCATTCTATCAGCGAAACGAGTACAAAGCTCAGGGTTAGTAGAACCAAATATAATGTCATCAACATATATTTGAACTAAAATGATATGACCTTTCACTTTTCTAAAAAATAGAGTTTTGTCAATCTTACCTCTCTCAAATTGTTCAATATGGAGATAAGTAGAGAGAGTATCATACCATGTACGAGGAGCTTGCTTTAAGCCATAAAGTGCCTTGTCCAGTTTATAAACATAACCTGGACGCTTAGGATCTGAGAATCCTGGAGGTTGTTCCACATACACTTCTTCATTCAGCTTTCCATTTAGAAACGCTGACTTAACATCCATCTGATGTACAGTGAAGTTTTTGTGTACAGCATATGCTAAGAAAAGACTAATAGATTCGAGTCTTGCTACTGGAGCAAAAGTTTCGTCATAATCTATGCCTTCCTCTTGTCTGTATCCCTGAGCAACAAGACGAGCTTTGTTGCGAGTTACAGTACCATGTTCGTCCAACTTGTTTCGATATACCCATTTAGTGCCTATCACCATTTTGTCAGTTGGTCTACGAACGAGTTTCCAAACTTTGTTTCTTTCGAATTCAGTCAGCTCTTCTTGCATAGCGCTGACCCAGTTTGGATCTCTGAGGGCATCATCTATTTTCTTTGGTTCAGTTAGAGAAATAAAGTTAACAAATAAACAAATATTACCTGCACTTCTACGAGTCTGAATACCAGCGTTGGGATCACCAAGAATTTGATCGATTGGTTGATTTACAGTTCATCGCTGAGCCGGAGCATACGTCGCTGATTCAGTCTGAACTGGAGAAACTGAAGATGAGGCTTCAGCTACTTCTGGATTATCAGCTAAGAGAGGAATGTTTGCATTTGTCACTTCATTCACTGATTGCTGAGAAATAGACGGAATTTCTGAGACATTTGGATCAACTGCAGGTATAGTGTTTATAGGCACAGCTGAGACCCAAGATGTTTCAGCTTCACTATTCTGCATATCTGGAATGATAGTAGGACCATCATTTTCTACGGTGTGAGCATGAGGAGTGGGAACTTCTTCTGAATCACCAAGATGAGAAAACATCCATTGATTCAGTTCTTCAGTATCAGCGGACGGTTTAGAGTTCGCTGAACGGGATTCGTCAAACGTGACGTGAATAGTTTCTTCTACAGTTTGTCTTCTACGGTTGAAGACTCTGAAGGCTTTGGAGACTGAGGAGTATCCAAGAAAGATTCCATCATCAGCCTTAGGATCAAACTTTCCAAGGGCATCTCTATTGTTCAGTATGAAACACTGACATCTAAAGATGTGAAGAAAGCTGATTGAAGGCTTTCTCCCATGAAGGAGTTCATAGGCTGTCTTTTTGAATCTTTTAACTATCAGCGACCTGTTTTGCGTAAAGCAAGCAGTGTTGACAGCTTCTGCCCAAAACTGAGTAGGCAGATGAGAATCGTTGAGCATTGAACGTGCAACTTCAATAATTGTTCTATTTCTTCTTTCAGCGACTCCATTTTGTTGCGGTGTTCTCACTGACGAAAAGTTGTGAGAAATACACTTATTCTCAAGGAAGGAATCAAGAGAACTGTTTTTGAATTCAGTTCCATGATCACTCCTTATTGAGCGAACAGTCATATTGTTCAGAGTTTCCATCTTCCGAACAAAGGTGATGAGTTCTTCAGGGATGTCACTCTTAGAACGGAGAAACATTACCCATGTGTAACGATAGAATTCATCAACTATGACCAGCGTATATTTCTTTCCAGCGATGGATTGTTTGTTAACAGGGCCAAACAAATCCATATGGAGTAGTTGTAGAGGAGATGACACTGAGGAGACTTGCTTTGACTTGAAGCTTGCCTTGGTCTGCTTCCCTTTTTCACACGCTGAACATAAAGACTCTTTGGTGTATGAATGCTGAGGTAGACCAGTGACTAACTCTTTGGAGGAAAGAGTATTCAGTGTCTTGAAATTTAGATGCGAGAGCCTCTTGTGCCATAGCCAGTTAACATCAGAAGATGCCTTTGAGAAGAAACAAGAGTTCTCAGTGGTTGTTGAGTCCATGTTTATTACATAAACATTTTCCAAACGATAACCGCTGAGAGCTATCTTCTCCTTTTTGTCAGAGACAAAGCAGGATTCCTTAGTGAAAATCACTTTGTTATCCATGTCGCAAAGCTGACTGATGCTCAGAAGATTATGCTTCAGCCCTTCAACATATGCGACTCTTCTAAAGGAGGTTGTACCATTTGAAAGTACACCATACCCTCGGGTGTGTCCTTTTCCATTTCCACCGAAAGTCACAGAGGGACCCTTCTCTTCCTTGTATTCAGCGAGCAGGTTTTTCTTTCCAGTCATGTGTCTAGAGCATCCGCTATCGAGATACCAGATACCCTTCTTAACCTGAATGGCAGATGTTTAAGTGGAGGGAATGTCTGAACTTTCTTCCTCTTCTTCAATCTTGGCCATGAGACATTGATTTGCTTCATCATCTTCAGAGTCAGATGATGATGCTTCTTCATCAGAAGCAGCCCAATCATAGTCAGCCATCAGGCCTTTTCCTTTCTTCTTAAAACTTTTCAGCTTTGCATACTTCTCCTTCAGCTTTGAGTATTTGTCATCTTTATTCCTTGGAACAAAGTTTTTCTTTGAGAAAGCTGAAGGTCTCATGACTTTCTTTGACCTGCACTCATTAGCGAAATGACCTGTCTTTTCGCAGTTGAAACAAGTAGCAGTAGCCTTATCAACAAAAGCTGATGATTTAGGCTTGTCAGTTATGGAAAGAGGTTTGTTCTTTCTAAACATTTTCTTCTTGGCGAATCTCCTGAACTTTTTAGTTAGGAGAGCCAAGGATTCATCATCATCTGAAGAATCAGAGTCTGATGACCTTTCAGAGTTACTTTCTAACTCATTGATAGTGACCGAGGGTCGCTGAGTAGAAGGTTCTTCTGAGATTAAAGCAACAGGAGTGCTTTTGGAATCTTTTACAAGATTCTTCTTAAGATGGCTAGATTGCTCATGATTCAGCAATGTACCATATAAGGTTGAAAGGGTCATTGATTTAAGATCCTTTGACAGCTTGAGACACATGGAATAATTGTCCCAGCTTTCAGGTAAACATTCTAGAAACTTTGTCAGCACTTCAAAGTTAGAATATTACTTACCAACAGTTTTTAGATCTATAATTAAGCAATTAAAACGTTGGTGAACTTCAGAGAGAGTTTCATTCTTACTAGAAATGAAGCTTTCGTATTGTCTTACCAGGTTGATCTTTCTTGAGTCCTGGACTTCAGACGTTCCTTCATACTAAACACATATTGTGTCCCACATGGCTTTTGATGACTTCAGGTTCATGACGGAATGGTAGACTTCGTCAGGAAGGGCCATGGATAGTATGGATCTGGATTTTGTATCTATAGCCACTTTCTTCTTATCTTCATCGGTCCACATGTGTATTTCCTTAGGAATCAGCCTTTCTGGAATAGCAGGTCTATTTGCAGTGGCTGGAACTAAAGGATCAATTGTTTCAGGGATGTGTGGGCCGTTTTCAAGATAGTAGGTCATAGTAGGGTCTACACCTTCTAAGAAGAGCATCATCCTATTTTTTCCATAAGTTGAAGTTATCTCTGGAAAATCTAGGGGGTTTTGCAAGAGAACCATTGTCTATATAATGTGTGTTTGTGTTGGAGGCCATTTTCAGATAATAGCAAGGAAGAGAAATATCTTAGATTAGATCTTGTTTATGAGATTAAACAAATCCGCTCTGATACCACTTGTTGGTCCCGAAGGGCTATACAAGTTTGTAGAAGGGGGGGGGGGTTGAATACAAACACACAGATTTTACTTTTCTAAATTGTTTATTGATAAATCATTAACAATTTACAGCTTGTTGCGGAGACAAGATTAAGGATAAACCTAAATCTAAACAAGTTGGAACACTAAGGTTTCTTGCACTAAGAAAGATAAGGAAATTACTAATAATAACCTATCTTGAGATAAGAGATTTGAACTTGTCCAGAGTTAGCAAGTTACTTCAAAAGAAGTGAGTTCATCTCTTTATATACTGCATGCATTTAATGCAAGTCAGTATATACTTTACACGTGTCATCAGCTGGTTGGTTGCATGTCATTGACCTTGGTTGACAACCTTAGTAGCCGTATGGATGAATAGTGTAGTATCAGAGTGGTTGTACGATTTCAAATATTTGGAGGTTCTTTTCTGACAATTCGTACGGAGTCGTGCAATGGTGGTTGAGACAAAAGTACTTTGTACAGAGGACTTCATGATCAGCTTTCGTTGATTCAGCGATTATCATTTACTCTTCAGCAGATGATAAAGTTCAGCGATAGCTGAAGTCTTGTACTTGATACTTCACGTAGAGTGGACAAATCTGAGTCTTCGCTGATCCGCATCAGTTCATTAGGAGACTTGTCGCTGGTTCTTGAGCTTGATCTTCGACTTCAGCGTAGAACCTTTGTTGACGTGAAACTTGTCTTCAGGGATCATAAGTAAACAACTAACTTATCAGCGATCATCATAATGACTGAACAGACTCAGAGCATTAATGATGAACAATGTTCGCTGAATGTTTAATTTAAAAGAGCGAGAGTTCCTATCAGCGGTACTGTAAGATCTTAGTACTTATCAGCGATAGTGAAACTCTGATACATATTGTTTACTTACAATTTTCACTAAGTATTTAAGAGAGGGTCATTATCAAATCACTGAGGGTTTGGATCAACAGAAAAAATCTAGATTTAGCTTAATCTAACAAGGTGAGTTCAAGTTAATTTGCGAAAACTTTGTACATGCCAAAATGTTATTTTTCCAAGTAATTGTGTGTTTTACCTGAAAACTATCTGTATTGGGTCATTTGATGGATTTTACCTTTTGAGGTATTAATTATGGTAAATATTATAAGACACTACTTTTTGATATTTTGGAAAAAAGGTGATAATAAATCATACATGAAATGAGTTGTTGATTTATGTGATAATTGGAGTCTATTTATTATAGAAATGCATTGTGGATGTTTTGGAAATATACATATAGTACATCATGAGATGTTTTGAAAACGTAAAGGCGTGAGTCCTTGGAAATGAGGGTTTACCCGATCCAAAGTTTTATTTCGGGTTTTCATGGGATTGAAGTATTTACCGGCAAACGGTGTGTGTTGTTATATTTGATGTCATTTTATAACTTTCATAAACTACCTTTTTGAAGTTAGTTGAGCTTGTGGTTCGGTATTGAATTTTATTAAGTATTGGGGACATTTGTCCAGTTTTAGTAACTCAAGGTTGAGTTTTGTTAACGAATTATGTTATTGGGGGAATTGCATGTTTTGAATGCATTTATTAATTCACTTGGGGTCGTGTAATATTTAGACCTTGTTAGCCATGGATCCATAGGCATTTGAGTTTCCCCTTAGTCTCGCGGGCAAGAGGTCGAAATTGATTGAGCTCAGTTTACGAGACGTTAGTTTATTTTGTGGCACGGAATAGGCATCGGATTCCATGATAAGTAAGGCGTGGACTTAGACGGGCGGGCGTCGTCTCATGGGCAGTAAGGTGTAATTCTATATATGTGCTTAGCACGGGATAGGCATCGGGATCCATGATAAGTAAGGCGTGGACCTAGATGGTCGGGCGTCGTCTCATGGGCAGTAAGGTGTAATCCCTAATGTGCTGTTGTGGATTTGGTGACCCAATGTATAGACCTGGAGTGGTTGAAGTTGGGGGCATCCTAGTCTCGTGAGCAATAGATCTGGAGTGATTGAGCTCAGTTTTACGAGAGTAATCCACGTGGGTGTTTTTATTACATAGTAAGTGACCCACTTTGGTGTTCCGTCACGTGCGATGTATACGGGTCTCCCCCGTCACCGAAAGGTGTTGTTTTGGGTATTTGTTACTACTTATGTTTTCGGTGACGTGTTCTATTTATATGGATTGTTTTCCATAGTACGTAAGTTGTGGTTTATATCTCATCCGTGTATGATGTTTTGGGTTTTTGTGTTACTTCCACCTTCGACGGATACGGGTCTTCCCCATTTATGGTATTTGATCTTTATAACCTTTTACTGTCGCATTAGTAACGCTTCGTATTGTGTCTTTAATAAAGAGTTATATTTAATGGATGGTTCCATGTTTTACGGGTTGAGTATGTATTGTCAACCGTATTTAAAGGTTTTGCCTAATATAAACTTATTCACGTATTTGAGTGAGTTGGAAATGTAATTTATTTTGGAAAACGCATCACACATTTCGGGTATCTTTCTTTGGAAATGATAGTCTTTGTCGCAAGCTTTCATTTAAAGATTTATTTAAATCATGACTATAACTACTAACCTTCGATTTATGATTTTATATAGTCATGATAAAATGCTTGAACTCACTAGGCGTAAGCCTAACCCTTTTTATTTGTCGGCATGTGCAACAGTCTCAGGTTGTGGTGACTCTAGCTACATTGTGAAGTGACGAGTGCTAGTAGAGTGCACGAGAGGTGACTTGTTTAGTGAAGTATTCCGCATTTGATTGGACTAGCAACTTGTGTTGTGTTAAGTGACGCCCGTTTTAAGTTATTAACTGTAGAAATTGTGATGTTTTAATTCCGAGGTATTTTGATGAAGGAATTGTAGAAAAGATTTATCTACTTTGGTTATTTTGTTGAATTTTAAAGTTAGTTGTTCGTTCAAATTTGAGGGTGTTACAGTGACCAAGAGGAAAATGCTATACCCCTAGGAGACGAGGGAAATGCGAGCTTAGAATAAGATGTTCAAAATTTGAACACACATGTGAGATTCCAAAGCCCAATTCCCAGTGCTGCCACATTAACTATTCCTGGTGATCAAGACCAAAGGAATATTGAAACAGAGGTGAACACCTCGAACCCTAACCAGCAAGAACCGCCAGAGGCACCTCTTCACGCCTCTGGTACGCACATACCTGGGGAATCTATTTTTGGTAATGATGTTCCATTGCCCCAGAACATCAATAGGTCACCTCCACACGATGATGCATCTGTGGCTCATATAGACTTGTCAGAAAATAGACTTGAGATCTTTCGCATCTCACGTAGCCTCTGTCCGACTCAGGGACAATGGGAGACCTTAGTTTAATAAGGGAAGATTTTGCTTGATCCAAATTCTTCTCATCACATCCGATTCCCTTCAACAGAACCTGAGCTGGAGGAGGAAATCGAGATCAGAATACCTGTAGATGCTTCTGTTCAAACAGTTCATCGAAGATCGGGTAGAAGTCCTCCAAGAGCCAACATAAACGCAACTCTTCAGAGAGGCACCTCTGAACTCGAGGTTGAACTGAATCCATCTGTTGGAGTCAGGGTTACCCCCTTTTGAAACTGTCACAAAAGCAAAGATCACAAGCTTCTGTGATAGTATCAACAACTCCTTGAATGAGTATAAACTTATCAATGCACAGAAGGAAGAGCTAATCCGTCAGGAAAATGCTTTTCTTAAAGAATAACTGCAAAGATTAACAGATAAATATGCAGAGTTACAACAGAAGTATGTTGATGTCGAAAGAGCCAGAACAGAAGTTGAAAGGGTCAGAGCAGAGGAAACAACAAAGACTTCGACAGAGCTTGCAGAGCTGAAGAGACTTATGATAGAGAATCATACAGCTACAATGAACAGAACCTTGCCCATCCCTACAGTTATTCTACAGAATCAAACGTCAGAACCTTGACAGAGCTCATCAATAACTCTGTTAAGGAATCCATCAAAGAAGCCACGACATCATCTGCTACTCCGCTCAACATCTCCAGCCCAAACCCCAATGACTTACCCATGTCAGTTGGCCAAATGGGAGAATTTTGCAAATCAGTTCTTAGCCGGATGATGACGATTTCTTCAAAGTTTGTGATGAAAGCCCAGGCGACAGAACGACATGTGCAAGAATAAATATACTTAGAAATCGGAATTAAAGAATCTTGCAGAATAGAACTTTAATTCAAACACACTCGATGAACAACTAATCAGAAAACACAATCTGTTTGTATTCAAAACTTCAACTCACAAGTTTACAACCAAACCTCAATCTTGTTGAACAGGTCAACGAGACGACTTCTACTTCTCTAGAAATAGGGTTCTAAACCTTGAGGTTAATTCTCTCTAAAACAAACACGAATTCTGATAATTCTCACGTACCAAATAGCTATCTATCAAAAACTATTTATACTAAATAATTACAAAATAACTATCAAAACAAAATTGATCTTCAGAATATTCTTTCATGCTTATCTTCAATCATTCCATCTTTATCTCCAACATTCTCGCATTCCATATTTATGATCACAAGCAGTATTAACATCGTTATGCACAAGCAGTACTAACCTTGTTCCAGCAGCATTAACTTTTACTTGCAGTACTAACTTTGCTCTGGCAGTACTAACCTTGCTCTGGCAGTACTAACCTTGCTCTGGCAGTACTAACCTTGCTCTGGCAGTACTAACGTTGTTCTGGCAGTACTAATGTTGTTCTGGAAGTACTAACGTTGTGCTGGCAGTACTAATGTTGTTCTGGCAGTACTAACCATACTTAGCAAATCTTCAGTTCCCAACAATCTCCACCTAACTTGACTTTTTAGGTTGAGAAGTCAAGTTCTTCAGATGATGCTTCCAAAACCTAATCATGAACACATAAATCAGGATTTAAACCCAGACTTTGATTGATAATCCTTCTCACCAAGTATCTTCCCATTTCAGAATCCTTGTTGAAAGCCAATTTAGCATGTAGCATTCCATTCAACCTTTTCATGCTGTGCTTGTATGCAACATCCACCAAATAATACTCATGATATGTATGGTCAAGTGTGATTCCATACACTCCACATTTTTCAATGAGCATCCAAATGGTAATGGCTTGAAAATTTCTTTCTATCATATACTGAACTGCTTCTGGTTTGAACATTAAGCACAGGTATTCAAGAACCATTTTGGTGATAGACATCCCTTTCTCATTCAGCATATTTCCATACAGCTTCATTCCAACCTTGTACAGCTCCTCTACGTCAGATCTAGAGCACATTCTGATAAGTCTTCCCCATGTAGAACAGACCTCAAACTTCCCATCTGCTCTTTTGACTCTAATGTACTCCTTTCTCTGATCTACCAAGGTATCCCAGAAGATGATCTCAGGAGGCATGGAAGATAATGGGTCAACTTTAATTGGATCAGTATCAACCCTAGTGATATACATATCACATTGAGCATTACTTGGTTGACCTGATGGAGTTTCTACTTCTTCTTCAGCAACCTTTGTATCATCTTTCTTTTCTGGAACATCCTCTTCTTTTTCTTCTTCTACCACTGGTTCTACCCTAGGTTTCTTGAAAAATTTCCCCTTGGTAGCTATAGATTTGTTTCTTGTTCTTTTCAGTGACACCAGCTTTTCACTCAGGGTTTCTTCTTGCTTTTTAGGAGTGTCATGTTTGGCTTTAATCAAAGCCTCTGCAACTTCAACTTCTTCCAAAGTAGGCTTTTTAGTTTCTGTTGCTTCCTTTGTTTCTGCTGCTTCTTCCTTTGTAGATACTGCTTCTTGCATGGTTTCTGCTGCTTCTTTTGTTTCTGTTGCTGGTTCAGTTTCTGCTTCTTTCTGAATTTCAGCGGCATTAACCGTTTCTGCTGTTGGTTCAGTTTCTGCTTCTTTCTGAATTTCAGCAGCATTAACCGTTTCTGCTGCATGATCAGTTTCTGCTTCTTTCTGAATTTCAGCAGCATTAACCGTTTCTGCTGCATGATCAGTTTCTGCTTCTTTTGCAATTTCTTCAACACACTCATTCTCCCCCTTTTCCTGTGCACTCTCCATGTTGAATTCAGCTTCTGACTCCCCCTTTTTGGGAGCATCATTGTTGGAGCTTCTTCTTTTAAGAACATACTGAGCTTTCTTCCTCCTGTGCAGCAACTTTGTAATCAGCTTCTTATGCTTCTCAAGCTGTGTTTTTTGATATAGGACCACTTTCTTGAGTCCATCTATCTCCTTTTGCTGACTTACAACATCTGTGTTGATATTGGCAATGGTTTCCATCAATTCCTCATATGTATATCTATCCTCACCTTGTTTAGGAGTTTTTACTTCCTTTAAAGGATCACTGGAAATTTTAGTAGGTGTCTTTTGTCTAGCAAAAGCACTGCCTACCCCCGTGGTTTCTTGGCACCTGGGACCTCTGAATGATTTCTCATTCTGAGTTGCCGTGAGGAAGGTCTTAGTTATGTTACCACTGTCCTTCTCTGTGCTAGCAGAAGTAGTGGCAGCCTTGCTACTCACATGCTCAACCTTCTTCTTAGTGAGCACCTTCTTGGGGTTGGGAGATACCCCTGTGGTTTCCCTTTCGATATTCTCTAATGGAGAATGCTCCACTAGAGGGCTTAAAGGCTTTGGGCTTTTAGGAGGTACATCAAGGGAAGGAGCCTTGTGTACCATTCTTCTTGTAAACTTTTTGGTTATTTGAGGAGTGGGTCTTTGAAGAATGGACTGAGGAATTTCTTTGGTGATTGAAGGTGGGGGTTTGGCTGTCAGTGGGTTGGTCTAATGAGGGCCTTGACCCTGATGCCATACCTTCTTGTGTGTGGGACACACCCATCATTGTAGAGAACAATGGAGTGTCAATTCCTTCCGAGTCCCTGGAAGTTCTTCTCATATTTGAGAAGACCTTTCCTTTAGGGGGTTTAGGTACATATACCTCAGTAAATTGAGGTAAATCCGTCAATTCCTTAGTAATCAATGCTTGGACAAACCTTGGGTACATATAAAAACTCTTTTTGGATTCCAGGTTTGACACAAGATCATTGAAAATCATTTGAGAAAAATTAAACTTCCTGGCAGTGGCCAAGCAGACCAGGGCATAAGCAATGGTACTGCTAAACTCACTCCATCCAGTAGTTTTCTTTGAAATGCAATGTATTAAGGTATGAACAAAGAATCGCCATTGTGTAGAAAATTTAGACTTGAAAAACTTAAAGATTCCAATGGGACCTTCATACCCCATTCTCGTTAAAGTTGAGTATAGATCGTCATTAGGAATAGACGTTATACCTGAGGCATCATCTAATCGAAGAGTGATGCGAATAAGCTCCTCTGTAACATTCAAGGGTTTGTCACACACCCTTGTTTTGATGATTTTCTGCCCATTTTCAGACACCACGGTGGCATTTTCCCAGAACTGCTTCTGATGCTCGGTGTAGATTGTCGGGGTCACCGTTAGGGCATAGGATATATGCGTGTTTTTGAGAAAATCCACAATGTCGTGAAAACCTGCGGACTGTTTTGGCTTCTGGAGCATGGCAATCTGGTTGTGTTCGTCGATAAACTCCATTGTACCTGAGGATTCTTGACAGAAAAACAGAGATTCTTGGGAGAGAATAGTTAGAAAGGGAGAGAGATGAATAGAATTCAAAGAGACGTTATGAACTTTGGCGGACTGAAAGAGGTATTTATAGCAGTAGTAGCCCTAATTTTTCTTTTAAAGCAGTATTAATGACACATGCAGTATTAAGTACAAAGCAGTATTAACTATGTACCGGCAATAGTAACTATGCACTGGCAGTAGTAACTGTGCACTGGCAGTAGTAACTATGCATTGGCAGTAGTAACTATGCAATGGCAGTAGTAACTATGCACTGGCAGTAGTAACTATGCACTGGCAGTAGTAACTATGCAATGGCAGTAGTAACTATGCAATGGCAGTAGTAACTATGTACTGGCAGTAGTAACTATGCACTGGCAGTAGTAACTATGCACTGGCAGTAGTAACTATGCTTGCACTTTTCAGCACTTGTCAATCTGAGTCATACAGAAGATCCTGAGAAGAAGAGTTAGTAATACCAAATATAGAAGGAAATACAGGTATAAAAACTGAAAATCATGACTTTATTCAAGGTTGATCATGCCCACACTTGTTACCAAGAAGGTGAATCTACCCACATCAAAAGCTTTTGTGAATAGATCAGCAAACTGGTCATTGGTATGAACTTTAGCAACTTGAATTAGTTTCTTTTCATTACAATCTCGAATAAAGTGATACCTGATCTCTATGTGCTTTGTTTTTGAGTGTTTGACAGGATTGTTAACAATGCTAATAGCACTGTTGTTGTCAATGAAGATTGGAGTGTGAAGAAATGTTACCCCATAGTCCAACATTTGATTCTGTATCCATAGAACTTGAGAGCAGCAGCTTGCAGCAGCTATATACTCAGCTTCTGTTGTAGATAAGGACACTGTGGTTTGTTTCTTACACTGCCAAGATACTAGTCTTGCACCCAAAAACTGACATCCACCTGAAGTAGACTTCCTATCCATGTTAGCTCTACCCAAGTCACTATCTGAGTATGCCAGTAAATCAAAGGATGATTCATAAGGATACCAGAGACCTAATCTAGGTTGCCCTCTTAGGTATCTAAATATACTCTTGACTGTATGAAGGTGTGATTGCTTTGGTGTAACTTGGAATCTGGCACATACACATACTGGAAACATAATATCTGGTCTAGAGGCTGTGAGATACATGAGTGATCCAATCATTGATCTGTAATGATGGACATCCACATCCTCCCCCTCAAGATCAGCATTGATCTGTTTGTGTGTCTCCATTGGTGTGTTTGCTGGCTTTTATTCTGATAATCCAAACTTATCCAGGATGTCTTTCACATATTTGGATTGGCATATGAAAATCCCATCCTTCTTCTGTTTCACCTGAAGCCCAAGAAAGAAAGTAAGTTCACCCATGGAACTCATCTTGAAGCTTTTGTGCATTAACTCCTCAAAGTCTTTACACATGTGATCATTTGTGGATCAAAAGATAATGTCATCCACATAGATCTGAACAAGTAGGGTGTCCTTCTTTTTCCTTTTAATGAATAAGGTCTTATCAATGATTCCTCTTTCAAATCCATTTTCCAAGAGATAGGTAGACAGGGTGTCATACCATGCTCTTGGGGCTTGATGTAGACCATAAAGTGCCTTCTTTAACTTGTACACTCTGTCAGGATACAATGGATTCTCAAATCCAGGGGGTTGACAGACATACACCTCTTCATCTATAGTCCCATATAGAAAAGAACTTTTTACATCCATCTGGTAGACCTTGAACTTCATATATGAGGCATAGGCTAGAAACAACATAATTGCCTCAATCCTTGCAACTGGAGCAAAGACTTCCTCATAGTCTATACCCTCTTCCTGAGTATACCCTTGTGCAACCAGCCTGGCTTTGTTCTTGATCACTATTCCTCTCTCATCCTTCTTATTTCTGAAAATCCACTTGGTGCCAATTGCCCTATGACCTTTTGGAAGGTCCACCAAGTTCCAAACATTTTGTAGCTTGAACTGTAGCAGCTCCTCTTGCATTGCTTCTATCCAACTTGGATCTTTCATAGCATCATAAGCCTTTTTGGGCTCAATTTGGGATAGAAAGCAAGTGAGTACAGTATTAACTGTATTTTGCTGATCTTGTAGCTCTTGAAGTCTGCTTTGATTCCTAGTCATCATGGGAGAAGCAATGTCTCCAATTACCAACTCAGGAGGATGATTTTTCTGAGTTCTTGATGGATGACCAGATTCCTCTTGTAAGTTCACATCCAGATTTGACTCATTTAAGTCTGGATTTTCTTCAGCTTCTTCAGTCACTTCAGACTCTCTGGAATTTGGACTTGAAGGCTGATTTTCCTCTATTCTTCTCTCTTCTTCATTCTGAATGGGTTCAGCTTCCTTTTCTTGTTCACAGAAATCAACAGGATCAATGGTAGGGAGTGGAAATATCACAGACTGAATTCTGTGATCTGATGGTGGTGCATCCCTTTGTCCTGCATTTACATCACTACTGATACCCAAAGAATTAGTGAGTGAATCAATGTCAAATAGCCAATCAGGACCTGAACCAATAGGATTTGGTGTGTTCTCATTGCATTTGACATTGTCACTTTCTTCAATTATTCTAGAAGAGGTATTAAACACTCTGTAAGCCTTACTCTGAGATGAGTAACCAACAAGAAAACCATCATCTGCTTTGCTATCAAACTTACCTAAGTGAGATTTGGTATTGAGAATTGTACAAGGACACCCAAATGGTTTGAAAAATCCAATAAATGGTTTCTTTTTCTGAAAAAGCTCATAAGGTGTCTTGTTTGTAAGCTTTATTACTAGAACTCTGTTTTGGACATAACAAGCAGTATTAACTGCTTCTGCCCAAAAAGTAGTTGGTAATTTTGAATCAGCTAACATAGATCTAGCAGCCTCAATCAGTGTCCTATTCCTTCTCTCAGCAACACCATTTTGTTGTGGAGTCCTAGGAGCACTGTATTGTCTCTCAATTCCTTTTTCTTCACAAAAGGTGTTTAGATCAAGGTTTTTAAATTCAGTCCCATTATCTGATCTAATGACTTTCACTTTTTGATTTGATTGGTTTTCAATTCTAAGAATAAAAGATTTGATCAGTCCACTTGTCTCATCTTTAGTTCTCAGAAAATATACCCAAGTAAATCTAGAGTAATCATCAATAATAACTAAACAGTATGACTTCTTGCCAATGCTCATGACATTTGTAGGGCCAAACCGATCCATATGCAACAACTGAAGAGGATTTGAGATAGTGTTTATCTCTTTGGACTTATGAGAAGTTTTGTGTTGTTTGCCTTTGAGACAAGCAACACAATGATCATCACATGAATAAACTTTTGTTGGGAAACCCCTAACAAGATTATTTTTAACAAGTTTATTCATTGTTTTAAAATTCATGTGACACATCCTTCTGTGCCAAAGTGATGATTCATCCATTGAAGCTTTTGAAACCAAACAGTTTAGGGATGAATCAGATGAAACACTTTCTAAATCTAAACAATACACATCATCCTTTCTAGGACTTCTCAATAGTATCATGTTTTCATCAACTACTTTGAATCCAGGAGCAAGAATAATGCATTCAGAATCAGTAAATAATATACTATGTTTCTTGTCACAGACCTGTGATACACTTAACAGGTTGTATCTCAATTGCTCAACATAGTAAACATCCTCAAAAGTCATCTTACCTTTTGATACATCACCTTTATCACTTATCTTACCTCTTGCAGGATTATTCCCAAAAGCAACATGTCCTCCATCAATTCTTTTGAAATTCTTAAGGCAGGCCATGTTACCTGTCATGTGCCTGGAGCAACCACTAGCAACATGCCAGATGCTCTTCCCCTTGAGCTGTTGGTTGCCCTGCACATAAGATAAATCAATTAGTTTTTATTGGGAACCCAAGCCAATGTGGTCTTGGGTCTCCCTTGCTCATCAAAGTACTTACATTCAGTCTGGATAAGTTTTTCAACCTGAGGAACTTCAGTACTGGAGTACTTTGTCAAGATGATTGGTCTTGCAGCACAAACAGTGTTAGCAGTACTATCTTTAGAAGAAGTACTAACAGTGTTAGTAGTACTAACACTAGAAGCAGTATTATCTTTAGAAGAAGTACTAACAGTGTTAGCAGTACTATCTTTAGAAGAAGTACTAACAGTGTTAGCAGTACTAACACTGGAAGCAGTATTATCTTTAGAAGAAGTACTAACAGTGTTAGCAGCACTAACACTGCTAGCAGTAGTACTGTCTGAGGCAGCAGTACTATCAGAGGCAGCAGTACTAACACTGGTGCTTTTAGGAACCCACATTGTGACACATTCTTTTTCAGTCTTTTTCCTCATGTGGCTTTTGGATTTAGCTTGTTTCTTAGCCACATGGTTCCTTACAGGCTTCCTATAACCATATGATTTTTGAAAAGTTCTTTGAAAATTTATCCTTTGGTTAATAGGATTGAAATAACAGTGTTTGGCAAGGTGATTCAATTTGCCACAGATAAAACAAGGTTTTGGTCTGTTAATCCTTTGCAGATCAACTCCTTGTTTTTGAGCCCACTGATTATTCCAGTTTCGTTGATTTCCCCTCCTTTTATCATGTTTTTGGGGCTCATTCTTTTGAGAATTCTTGCAAGAACAATGTTCACAAGTATTGGAATTCACAACAGTTGTCTGTGTATAATGAACTCCCTTTCCTTTTTCAGATCTTTTCATCTCATTGTTCTTATCCCAGGGACTTCCACCTTCCTCATTAGTCTTGATGTAATTCTCTAAGGGGATCTCACCACTGACATTCTTGTTCCTTTTCTTAGACTCTTCCTTTTCAGTTTTATCCTCAACAACAACTTCATCTAATGGATCTACTTTAGTAGCTCCTTCAGGTAAGTCCTTCCTATCCATGGTTTCTAACAGGTCTGACCTAGGAGGGATGTATGTGTTGTTGTAGGGTGGGGGTGGCGTTGTACCCTATGCATGGTTTCATCTTAATGTGGATTTGAGCATTTATTATGGTGTCCATGACTTTAGAAGCACATGAAAACTTTTCAACATCAAGTTTTACTTTCTCAAGTTCTCCTTTTAATTTCTCACATTCCTCCCTAGACTCTTTCAGTTGGAACTCTAGACCATTCTTTTCCCACTTCCAGTAGTTTGTATCATATGAGTGTTGAAGTTCATTGGCTTGAAAAGCCTTAATTTGTTCTTCAAACCTCTCAACAATCACTACATAATCTCTTCTATCCTTTTCTAATCTCTTAAGGTCATCACACATTCCCTGGTTGTGATCTCTATACCTTTTCACAGTGTCTATACAAGCTTGAGAACAGAGATTAGATTTTACCTCAGTAGGAAGATCTGAGACTTCTGCCATGAGTGCATGATTCTGAATTGCCTCTTCTGCTTGATCACTCCAATCAAATCCCATTCCTTGTTGAGAAACAAGGGCTTGAACAGAGTTTCTGTTCTGGGTGAAGCTTCCAGTCTGAGCTTGTTGATGGTTGTTTTGAGATACTCCACCTCTGCATTCTCTGGCAAAGTGTCCCATCTTATGACACTTGTAGCATTCCACCTTAGACTTGTCAAACCCAGCACCATCTTCTCTTCTTTGGGAAAAGTTGTTTCTCCCAGTCCTTTTTATGAACTTCTTCACTCTCATAGAAAGCATAGCCATCTGCCACTTGATATCCATCTCCTCAAGATCATCAGCATTAATCTGTTCTAAGTCATCATTAATTAATGAGGAGTTAACATGACTAGAAAAGAAAGCTTCTAGTACAGAATCATTGGCCTTCTCCTGATTGACTCCACCAGCAGTACTAACTAATTCAGGGTTAGCAGTAGTATCAGTTAATGCTGATAGGAGTGCAGCATTATACACATATCCTGAGGGCTTCTTCTTGGCTTCAACCTCTGCTTCAAATACCCTAAAATCATTGTACAGATCATCAAGCTCTTTATCTTCTAATTGGTCATTCTGTCTGAAAGACACAGTATACATTGTCCATTCCTCACCTAATGATCTTAGAAACTTCCTGTTTACATCATCAGCCTCCATACGAACTCCAACTGTAGCCAATTCTCCAATCAACTTATTAAATCTATCAAAAGTTTGAGTCATAGACTCATTCTTTGTAGAAGTAAAATTTTCATATTGTTGCTTAAGAATTGCCATCTGGTTCCTCTTGGTGCTCTTGGTACCAGTGAATCTCTTTTCCAAAGCATTCCATAAACTCTGAGCATCAGTGCAGTGATGAAATTGGTGTTGATACTCATTGGGAATAGCCAAAAGCAGAGTGCTTAAGGCTTTCATCTCTGCTTGTCTAACCTTTCTTTCTGCATCAGTCTTTGGAGGGGGTCGTTTGCCATCTGGTCCAACCCTTCCTTCAGCACATGGACCATTCTCTATGAGTATTATTTGGTGGATGTTGCATACAAGCACAGCATGAAAAGGTTGAATGGAATGCTACATGCTAAATTGGCTTGCAACAAGGATTCTAAAATGGGAAGATACTTGGTGAGAAGGATTATCAATCAAAGTCTGGGTTTAAATCCTGATTTATGTGTTCATGATTAGGTTTTGGAAGCATCATCTGAAGAACTTGACTTCTCAACCTAAAAAGTCAAGTTAGGGGGAGATTGTTGGGAACTGAAGATTTGCTAAGTAAGGTTAGTACTGCCAGAACAACGTTAGTACTGCCAGCACAACGTTAGTACTGCCAGAACAACATTAGTACTGCCAGAACAACGTTAGTACTGCCAGAGCAAGGTTAGTACTGCCAGAGCAAGGTTAGTACTGCCAGAGCAAGGTTAGTACTGCCAGAGCAAAGTTAGTACTGCAAGTAAAAGTTAATGCTGCTGGAACAAGGTTAGTACTGCTTGTGCATAACGATGTTAATACTGCTTGTGATCATAAATATGGAATGCGAGAATGTTGGAGATAAAGATGGAATGATTGAAGATAAGCATGAAAGAATATTCTGAAGATCAATTTTGTTTTGATAGTTATCTTGTAATTATTTAGTATAAATAGTTTTTGATAGATAGCTATTTGGTACGTGAGAATTATTAGAATTCGTGTTTGTTTTAGAGAGAATTAACCTCAAGGTTTAGAACCCTATTTCTAGAGAAGTAGAAGTCGTCTCGTTGAGCCTGTTCAACAAGATTGAGGTTTGGTTGTAAACTTGTGAGTTGAAGTTTTGAATACAAACAGATTGTGTTTTCTGATAAGTTGTTCATCGAGTGTGTTTGAATTAAAGTTCTATTCCGCAAGATTCTTTAATTCTGATTTCTAAGTATATTTATTCTTGTTTGGAATCGATCCTGACAGATGCAGTATAAGGAAAAAGGATGTAGCATACCTGGCAAACTGGCTTTTTCAAGAGAATTGCCAAGTTGTCAGCGACGAGACCTTTTTGTTTTTCTTTGGAGGCCTTCTTTGAAGGAGACTTCGCCTTGGTCCCGTCCCCTGGTTCGTTTATAGAAACCCCTTTAAGAGCATGGGCTCGGTTTACTGCAGCCTGAAAGAAGAATCCGTCGTCGTCATCATCGTCATCATTTTCATCTTTTGGAGATGATTACGTTCAGTTCGACGTTTTCTTCTTCTTCTTCCTCTTCCTCATCATCAAAGAGGACTTGAACATCGCCTTGCTCCCCCTCAAATGGAGAGGGACTTTCAGCGGTTCCCTCAGGATGATCAGATTCCTGAGGGTCTTCATTCTTTTCGGTTCCCTCAAGATGATCAGATTCTTGAGGTCTTCATTCATTTCCTCCCCCTCAACATTCTAGGGAAGGCCTTTGTCTGTTTTCTCCCCCTCTTCCGCTGAATGGGTAGGGGAGGCAACGGTAGTAGCAGCAACATCGGTTTCAGGGACCCTGTCTTCTTGGCTAGGGTTCCCTATTTATTGTTCCACCACTGCCATTCTGTCTTCGAGGCCAGAAATGGAAGGTGTACTTTCAATAATGAATGCCACTACCATCTCCATCTTATCTCGGTCATTCTGAGAGAAATGAGATGGAGGGACAGTGGGAGCGTCCAACCTTTGGAGGATCTTGGTGAGCAGGTCATTACTGTCAGCGACCTTTTTGGAGAGGCTGCTCACCTCACCTTGTAGACTGGAGTAGTTGGTCTTCAGAGAACTCATCTCACTTGAGAGGTCATTGATGGCGGTGGTGAGTTTGGAGATGTTGGAAGTGTTGTTGATGATGGCAGTTTTCACAGTTGTCAGCCCCCATCAATTTTGGAGACATCACTGTTAGAAGCTTTGTCAGCGACAACAGTGGAGATATTCTTTAGTGTTACTCCAGCGTCTGTAACCGCTGAAGTATTGTTGGAGATGGTGGTGGAGAGATTTGTTACTTTATCCGCTATGTCCTTGAGGGAATCGCTGATGGTGCCTAAATTTGGACCTGTAAAAGAAAATAACATGTGAGCTAAGGAAAGCTCAGAAGTTAGGGGTGAAGAGAGAGACGTGGATGGTGTTTGGATACCTGTAGGAGGGTTGGAGAAAATGTTGAAGTCTCGGGTCCCTGAGTGATTAGTATTTCTTGAATTCAATGTTATTTTTGATGATATAAACAATATATTGAATATAATTTTGTATCGATGATGTTTTTTATAACTCGCCCAAGGCCTATAAAATGTCAGGATGCGAATCAGCTACGACACAACTTGAGGCTTGTGTGACCTAGGGCGCCTGAAATGTGGCCTGGCCACATTTTTCAGCCATGTGCTTTGTAGACTTGCATCCTGGGCTTTCTGATTTGTACATCTTACTCGGTTTTTAAACATTTGGCTTGAGATCAACCTGTTACATGACTTGACCAATTTAACCGGAAGTTGCGTGCCAAGAATTACGTACATAGTCGAGTTTCGTGCAACATTTAATTTCTACATTCTAACACTTGTTTGATTAGAGTTTTGAGAAAGTATGTTGAACAAATGACGTTGATCTTATCACACAGGTAATAACCTTCATTAAGTTGTTAATGGGCCTCGTCCTAGTGAAATGAAAAGTGCATATATAAAAGTTGACCCTATCGTTCAATTATAAAAAGAATTTAAATTGCCACAAACAAATACTTTAAAGGTTTACATCTCAAAACAATAAGAAATTTCTTTTAAAAGTATATCTTGAGTGAACATCCCTGTATTTACTAGGATCATAAGTCACTACAACAAATGTAGGTCTATTGCGACGACTGCCGTCGCTAAAGCGTTTGTAGCTGTTGATCCGTTGTTGTAGCTCCCTATAGCAACGACTTGTCGTGGTTAAAAGCCAATTTTTAAATTTTCAATTATTATTTCTACTGCCGCAACTTGTCGTGGCTAAAATCCAATTTTTAAATTTTCAATTATTTTTTTCTACTGCCATGACTTGTCGTGACTAAAAGCAAACTTCTAAATTTTCAAATATTTTTTCTATTGCCACGACTTGTCGTGGCTAAAACCCAATTTTTAAATTTTCAATTATTTTTTTCTACTGCCACTACTTGTCGTGGCAATAGATAAAAATTTAAAATTTAGCTTTTAGCCACAACATGTCGTGGCAGCAGAAAAAAACTTTACAAATTTTTAAAAGCTGTTATAAAATTTTATAAATATTAAATTTTAACAATTGTTGATTTTATAGAATTTTCATTTCATTGAAAGTTATTAAAAGTATTTTTGAATACCTACTGCGACTACAAGTCTAAGCTATTAATTCTCTCAAATATTTTTTTACAGAAAATAATTGGAAAATTACTGCAATGACATGTCGTCGCTAAAGGTTTGTAATTTCTTTTACCAAAAATTCAAACTCTGAAAAGACGGGTAATAAGCTAGTTAACACCTACAGCGACAAATTCCTAGTTGTTGCTATAGTCTTTGTGGCTATAGAGATGATTTCGTGTAGTGAGTTCTACATTGAGATGGACAAACGAAGAACCATGTCCTTTTTAGGATAGGTTATAAGGGAAAGCCATTTTTATTTTAAATTTTG
Source organism: Saussurea involucrata (assembly GCA_033807775.1). Lineage (NCBI taxonomy): Eukaryota > Viridiplantae > Streptophyta > Magnoliopsida > Asterales > Asteraceae > Saussurea > Saussurea involucrata. The sequence continues at coordinate 78,618,611 of CM066325.1, forward strand.
ATTAAGGTTTAAATGAAAATACATAGATAGAAATAAATAAATTTGTTTTTAAATGAATATACATAAATAGCTATAAATATATTTGTTTTTAAATGAACTTGCATCTACATCTCTCCATATTTCTCTTTTTCTCTCTCTACCCCTTTTAGGTAACCTTTTAGAAATCTACCTCAACTCAAGCCTCCAAATTTCCAACCATCCTTCATAATACACATGCAACTTCCATTTAATTTCAATCATCAACAACCAAAACAAATTAAAGTTTTTAAACAAATAACTCAAAACTCAAAGAGGGTGAACGACTTGTTTGTGAAGACATGAAGAATATATATTCAAGAAGATTTGAAGAAAAAAGAGCAACAACGAAAACATTAAATTATTTTATAATTTATAGTTCGAATTTGTGTTACGATTAATTACTTTACAATTTTATAATGAACCGATTTGTATCTTTGACAATTTATTAGTTACAATTAAATGAAAGTTTGAGATATTTCTTATAATAGTTGTCCACTTCATTCTTTTACATTTGTATTTATTATTTAGAAAAAAGAAGAAGCAAAAGGACCGGTTAGCTAGGACCCTAAACTTTTCGCCAATAACCGATTAAGTCTCATCCTAGTATTTTTTTTTTCTTTTTTCTTTGCTAAAACAGGTAGGTCTTATTAAGGCCGGTTAAGACTCGGTCTTGGTGCACCTTTAGTTTCATATGTGAACATACATGAATTACCTTCGTATCCAAGAAATGATAAGAAAGTCATTGTACCTCACAAGAAACCGAAGCCAATGCGTCAATCATCCTTTTCATCATGGTGTAAATGCATATGGTGAATGTATAATAAATGTACATATGATGAATTGCTGGACAAATCTCCTTTGGCAGCTGCAAACACTAGTAGCGGTATGGCAACTAAGTGGGGAGCTTCCGAAGGAGAACTTACCCTATAATGCACCAATGCACTAGGTAACTTCAATTGTTGATGGTGTCACGTCCAAAACAAATTTATAGTTATCATATTTTTCATGCAAAATGGATATTCCAAGGACCATAAACTTTATGCCTTGTAGTTTGTACCATCCAAGCATATAATAGAACAAGTAATACTCTTTTTCAGATTTTTCATGACAGAATTGAATCCTTGGTTAATAAGATTTCAAGCTGGTTAATAAGATTTCAAGCTGCATATGCTGTTGTGTGAAATATGTTTAAACATTTCCATCTACTTGATTATAGTTGGCATGTTTTACATAAAGAACTGAATCGGCTCTGCTTCAGGTTTAGCATACCTAGCTAGGTTGTGAGAACCTTATCCCGCAAAATAAGTCCAAATACATGCATCATACAATACTACTAGACAAACCACCTTTTCCGACGAAAAAATTCGTCGAGATTTCGGGAGGAGTTTTCGGCAGATATTAAAAAGTTACTTAATTAACTAAGTAATTAAGATTAATCTTCCGGCGTATATATCCGCTGGAAACTATTTAATTATTCAATTTATGAACTAGAAATAAATAAATAAATAAAATTTCCGACGGATATATCCGCCGAAAAGATTATTTATTTATTTAGTCACAAGACCAATTTTTTAATTTGTCACCTACCTTTAATTAGTGACTAAAAGTGACCATCCAAGTTTTGGTGACTAATGAGCCTTAATGACCAATTTTAAAATATTGGTGACCATATTTTCTCAGACACTAACTAAGACTTTTCTTGTAGTGTGATAATGGTAACAAGAATTGTCATGTATAATATAAATTAATAACACAAAAGCATGCCTAATAGAGATCAAACCTATGAGCTCTCCACTTATTGTGCCCCTTCATGTAAGGCACTAAAATTAGGCTCCTGGAAAGTGGATTGTTAAATGCCTTACTTTATACCTTAACTGATTCACAAGCAGGATTGCCATCTATACGCGGCATATATTTGGACATATTTTCAAGTATGTGCATGCTCTCACAACAAGCTGGATATGCTGAAGCACAAAGCAGCATATGCTGCAAGACTTTTCATAGGTTTTTTCATGGTCTCCATTAGCAGATATGGTCCACAGATTCAGTTCTCTCACCAAGATTCTGCCTTAGTAAATGGCCTGTTTTTTTCTGTACTTAAAGGGCATTAACCTCTTATATATAAGGTATAAAGTTCATGGTGCATGGCATATCCAATTTTCACTGAAAAAAGCCAAAGATAAATAGTTTCAAATGGGAAATATGATCGTCAAGTAAAGTCTTCAAGTGTATAGGTGAATTACTGGTAAGATCTCCTTTTGCAGCTTAGTTGCTTTCAGTATTATTCCGTCATAATGCGATTCAAGTATGCAAACTGCCAAAGGAGATTTGCCCAGTGATTCAGTCATACATACATTTAATATTTTCATCTTTGCCATACATACAAGCTACCAAGAATGAAGGATACTTTGGTTACCAACCTTATTTTATGATATAAAAAATATTATATTGTTACGGTTTAGTTGCTTTACATATATATATAATACTTATTCATATGTATAGATGCACCGTATCTATATGCTCAGTAAAACCCCATGATATGGTGCTTAATAACCTTGCACATTCCTCTATCATTTTTATTCACAACGTCCAATAACCTTATTTTGATTTATGTGTTCAAATGCCACCTTTGTTTAAAGTTTTTTTCCAGCAAATATTCCTACCATTAATTGTATGTATGTAAACTTAATTACGTTTTATTGATGTAAGTCATTGGCTTGGACTATTCCCTTCTATTTCTTAGATTATTGATTTTTGTTGCGTTTTATGCCCTAAGTGGTTTAGTGGACGTGTTGATACACATCAGCGTTTTCCGGTGGCAGGAAATCTTCCTCGCCATCAACGCATCAAAACCAGAAGGTCATGTAAGAAGTTTGGCTTTAAGTTCTCTTACATGCCTTCTATAATGTACATGACTGTATATATACTATACAACACAAATTTATTCTCTCATGTTTGGTGTAATATTAGACAGAACAAGACAAGATTGAGTGGAAAAAAAATACTTAGATAGAAAAAGAAATGGAAAATGACTAGAGTTAAGTAAATTACTAAACTACTCAAATTAAACCCACAAAACCTTCCACAATTAAAATTGGCCCCTTAATGTGAAAATCTTATAATTAAACTACTCAAATTAAACCCACAAAACCTTCCACAATTAAAATTGGCCCCTTAATGTGAAAATCTTATAATTAAAGTCACATTATAGGACTCAAATGGAGTTTGTAGAAGGCGATTGAATGCAAGTATAAATTTTCAGATGCAATTATTTTATTGACTAATATAAACTTAATTGAAAGAAATACGTTGTGCAGACACTACAAAAATAACTACTTTCATCGGAGGAAAATGTCGTCGGCAAAAGTCGCAACAGTCGCCGGCAAAAGCACAAAATCTTTTGCCGTCGGACTTTTCCGTCGGCAAAAGTTTCCGTGAAAAGTTGGCCGCTATAAGGGTTTTTGCCGGCGAATAATATGTGCCGCCGGTAAACATACATTTGCCGGCGAAAAACAGTCGTCGGTAAAAACTGAAGTCGCCGGCAAAAACATCTCTCACGTAATTGTATAAAATCCTTTTCCCGGCGACTAAATATTTTTGCCGACGTAATTTTTTCCGCCGGGAAAAGTTTTTCTTTACTTTTTGGTCAAACATTTATCGGCCAAAAAATCCGTCGGCGAAAGTTATTTTTTATTTTTACACATAGCGTTTTACCGACAAACAAATTCGTCGGCAAAAGTTAGGTTTGACTCTTTTGGTCAAGTTTCTCTTGACGGAGAAAACCGTCGGCAAAAGTTAGGTTTGGCTCTTTGGCCAACCTTTTTACCGAAGGAAAAACCCGACGGCAAAAGTTGTTTTCTTATATATTCCAGAATTTTTATTATTATTTATTAATTTTCTGTAATTTTAAAATTGATTTAGTTGATAACAAATGAAGTATCATTAAACTCTATTTAATTGCATCAATCGTACCAAACATCAATGAAACCCCAAACACTCATGATTTATTACAACAATTGGCCACCTACAATCACCTAAGAGCATCTCCAACAGTTTTCTCAAAAAAATTCAAAATGGGGAAGCAAAAGTCAAAATCCCCAAAAACATTTACACTCATCTCCAACAGATCCCCCATATTTGGAAAAACACTTGTAATCATATTTGGAGTATTCTCCATATTTGGAGAAATTTTTGGGGAAAATCCTATTATCCCCATTTTGGGGAAACTTTTGGGGAAGCTGTTGGAGCTTATTTGTGTTCCAAAATCCCCATTTTCTCCAAAATGGGGAAGCTGTTGGAGATGCTCTAACACAAAAAACAAACTTTTCCTACATATTTATTTTACACTACAAAACTATTTGAAAGACAAATCGAATAGTAAATGTCTCGCCCTTCATTGATTGATGTCTCTAAACTAGGAAACTTTTGGCTTTAACATATACACTGAAATTTGAGTATGCCACCACTTGTTTTTAAGCTCCATCATTGTGAAATTCAAGTGTCTCCACTTGTTTCTAAGCTCCAACAATTGACATGCTTTAAATATCTACGTTCTTCAGCCTCTCTGCTACATAAGCATTAAAAACAATGGTGATATATAATTCAATATAGAAACTTACAAGTTCAAAGTTGCAAAGACTTACCTGTACCTGTTAGGATATATTAAAAGGCATAGGAACAGAACTCCACATGATTTGATGTCCTTGACCATAAGTAATGAGTACAATATTAGAAACTTGTACATTTTTTTCATTATACCACAATATACCTACAAAAACAAACTAGTATGTTTATATTAGTATATACCTCCTTTGCAAACTGCTACAATATGTTCATATGAATGAAGAGTAACACATTAATCATCAAAAGAAAGAAGAATTACCTATCCACAATGGAGGTACACCACATAATAAAATGTAAAGAATCACTCCGTGCATTCCATATATCAAACTCGTGTTAGTAAATACACTTAAGCACCTCCAGAGCCCTGTAATATGGCCTTCAAGCTCATGAGCACCATCTTCATCACATTTTAAAGATTATTACAACAAAAAAGTAATAGTTCAATAAACAAACGAAATAAAGAATATGTTAACAGTGATGATACCTATTATGCTACTTAGATTCTAATTATCAAAATGCCTACAACTCCAAGATTTAATAATGACATTCAATTTACTCTAAGCAATATTACAATGACAAAAAGATGCATCAATTGTATTTCGACATTGTCTCTTGATAAGGAATTTGAATCAAACAATCAAATATAGCGCTACCTATGTTGTAGAGTGAATTAGCGTAAGAGCGGACAAAAAAATAATTAATATTCAGAGGGACGTGTATACAAACACATGATATGCAATACAAAAAGATTAACGTTTTTGAAGATATAAATAGTGACAATGATAGAACATTTGGTTGACTGTTTCTCAGATATTTTGCAATTGTTTCCATGTCAAAACAACCATCAATAATCCGCCACATGTATGAAAAAAAAGAACTTACTCCGTAGTTTCTTGTTCAGATACCTAGGGAAAACATTAAAATTGGGTGTTCCGTTAGATGAACAGAAGATAGTAAAAAAAATTGATACGAAAATGCACGAAAAACTTGTATTAACAAACTCACTAGGAGAAAAGAAGAGCTTGCTTCTTAATATATAAAGGTTGAGCACCTGCTCTGTTCATAATGAATCCCTGGTGAGAAACAGAGGAAGAGGAAATGATAAAAATTTAGAGAAAAACTGATGACAAAAATTTGTGTGATTGTGTGAATGAGAATTAGGGAAGAAAGCCAAAAAAGAAGAGGGGGAAACAAGAAGCGGGAACGAATAGAAATTTTGGTGAAAAAAGGCGGGATGAATTTTTGGTAACAAAAGGGCATACTACAACTTTCCCCAATATTTTTTGAACGTGACGGTTATTTGCTTTTATTTTAATTAAAAAACATACATCATGTAATGTGTTTTTATTTTAATGAAAACAATATATATCATGTAATTTGTTTTTATTTTATTGAAAAAGTATTTTTCAAATAAAGACAATAATCAAGTATTTTTTTCATAGAAATAAAGATGGAGTAATATATTAGACAGAACAAGACAAGATTGAGTGGAAAAAAAAAATACTTAGATAGAAAAAGAAATGGAAAATGACTAGAGTTAGTAAATTACTAAACTACTCAAATTAAACCCACAAAACCTTCCACAATTAAAATTGGCCCCTTAAAGTATATAAAATGATATTTTAACTACATAGTGTTCTAGCAATGTGAAAATCTTATAATTAAAGTCACATTGTAGGTCTCAAATGGAGTTTGTAGAAGGCGATTGAATGCAAGTATAAATTTTCAGATGCAATTATTTTATTGACTAATATAAACTTAATTGAAAGAAATACGTTGTGCAGAATAACGATATGTAAGTTAAAATATTACCTAACAATCAATTTGAATGACAAATATAATCAAATATCACAAAGAAATGTACAAACTATTTACCAAACTAAAATCACTATTAATCTGACAAAGAACATTAATCATTGGGAGGATATTTCTAGTATTAAGAGCATCTGCTAACATGGTCTTTAAAAAAATTCCCAAAAACTAGAGAATTAAAACTCAAAATCTCTTCAAAAAACATACATCCATTTCCATTACTCTTTAGATTCTTCATTTTAGAGACTACAAATAAATTATATTATTAAAATAATTTATACATGTAAAAAGTATTATTTCGCTCTCATGAACAAGTATTATTTCGCTCTCATGAACATACAACTTCAAGGATTACTGATATAATAAAAGTTATTTTTCTTTCATTGTAATCATTTCGAGTGAGTTCTTCAGATTTTTAGAAATTCACACACACACACACACACATACACACACACACACACACACACACACTCTCTCTCTCTCTCTCTCTCTCTCTCATGCTTTCTCCACTTTGGAGAATCAGTTGTAGCAAAAAATAAACCCAAAATCCCTAATTTCTCTAATTTGGAGGATCCGTGTTGTTTTAAGTCTTTATATACTCAACAACTTATTATGAAGATCACAATTGGTATTTATAGTTGTTCTTAGATCCCTAAAACAAATTAATCAACACAAAAAAGTGAAGATGGGTTGAATAAACTTTTTTGGCACCGAATTAACACAAGCTTTGAAAGATTAATAATATGGATATTTTGATAATCTTCAAGGTAACATATTACAACTATCTCGGTGGAATTTGAATAGCCGTCTATACCCTACGACAAAGAGGTAACTATAATTGATAATAGCGAAGTATAGCAAAGTAACCGGACTTAAATTTCTCACTCAACTAAAATCTCAAAAGGTGTTTCCCTCTCTGTGTATAAATTATTATCTCACTTTGTGTTCTTCGTAACAAGCGTGTTGTGTAGAATCTCGGTGAGCTGTATAGTGAGTATATCTATTACATTCTTACACTACCAAACAAATGACATTTACCCCCAAAATTTACCCAGGGAAAGTTCCGTCGGTGATTACCTACTGATCACCCAGAAAATATCAATGGTTTGGTAGAATCTTATGTTTTTCGAGAAAATATTCATGGATCCCCCAGAGGGATTCTCTAGGTAATTTGCATTACCCACAAAAAATTTACCCACCAACTTTTGTAACGGTTTTGTGACGAATCACCCTTTAGCGACAGATTTTCCAGTGAAAAGTTTGTTGGCAAAACTTTTCTGTATAGTAGTGTTACTGTTTCTATAATGAGTAATTAGGCACTGTATTGATAGTTGATTTTAGAGGGTATCAGATTGGTTAGGATGATGCAATCTTCACTGCTGCAATGTCTTCATTTACTTTAAAAGGTATCTCAATATGTTCTATGAGATTTGTGGTCCATTGGTCCACATGTTCACCGACGGGACCGTCAATGTTCATCGACGGATTACCGACGGTCATAGAGGGAATTATTACCGATGGATTATCAATGAGATGATTTTCACCCACATATTTCCAAGGGATCGAATTACCAAGGGATTTCCGAGGGACAATATCACCGATAGATTTATGAAGATCTTCACGGTCGGATTACCGACAACGATACTCATGATCAAAGACGCTTAATTTCTATCGATGATTATCCTTCATTTAAAAAAACATTATTTTCAAGTATAAAATACGAAACATACCCATATATTAATTATACCACATATTTTCATACAGTTAACAAAAATATTATTATTACAATTTAAGACGTAATTAATATAGCTAGGGAGGGGGAGGGGGTCACCCAAAAACTACTACATAAAAGCTCGAAACCAGTCCGATAACATGACCTGCTGAGCTAAGTGGACCGCCTGCACACCAAGAAACTGTGACCATGCTGATATGTATGAACACAATGATTCTCAACCGGAATTAAAGAAACAGTACCTGAAGTAAACATAATCTTCATCCGCAAACAAATGTAATTTTGCATACACATCGATGGTATGAATTCAATATTTGCGGGGAAAAACACAACACAAATATGGCATTTGAACACATACTTGAGTCGCATTATGATGGAATAATACCGAAAGCAAATAATCTGCAAAAGGATACCTTACCACTTTACCAGTAATTCACCTATACACTTGAAGACTTGACTTGACAATCATATTTCCCATTTGAAACTATTTATCTTTGGCGTTTTTCAGTGAAAATTGGATTTGCCAAGCACCATGAACTTTATACCTTATATATAAGAGGTTAATGCCCTTTAAGTACAGAAAAGAACAGGCCATTTACTAGGGTAGAATCTTGGTGAGAGAACTGAATCCTTGGACCATATCTGTTGACCATGAAAACCTATGACAATTCCTGCAGCATATTCTGCTTTGTGCTTCAGCGTTGTGACAGCCTCATACTTGAAAATATGTCCAAATATATGCGGTGTATAGATGGCAATCCCGCTTTTGAATCAATTAAGGTATAAAGCTAGGCATTTTAACAATCCAATTTCCAGGAGCCTAATTATAGTGCCTTGCCAGAAGGAGCACAATAAGTGGAGCTCATAGGTTTGATCTCCATTAGGCATGATTCTCTGTTTTGAAACTACGAATATTATTAATTTATCGACTAACAAGCTATAGAACCTTACACTTATTACATAATTCATTTTTCTTGGAAAATATTTGCACTAACCTGTTAGGTGGTAATACGTTAGAGTTCATGGGCATAAAAGGTATAAAGCCTCCCTCTGTTTTTCTCACTAGTGATATACTTTTAGTAACATAAGTACATAACAACATTTGTATCCAACATGTACATAGTATAGGATGCATAATGCATCCACAAACCAATCCACTCTGTGAATGAGTTGTATTATAGATTCGTGGACATAGATAAAATACACATTATACATGTACCCACACACACACGCACACATACATACATATATATATATAGGTGGGTTCAAACGAGAACGGTAACTATTTAAGAAAATACAAGAACAATAAATCATGTGTAAAATCACATGTGATTTACATTAACGGCAAAAAAACTCCGCGACTTAAGTCGCGAGGCAAAGTCGCGTGAATCATATATGATTTTGTACATTACCGTTCGTTCTGGTGTTTTCTTAAATAGTTAGCATTCTCATTTGAACCCACCTCTATATATGTATTATGTATATATACATGTTTTTATACACTCATTAACCTTCTTAGGTTGCTCTCTGACCATCATTAAACCAACCCTTATCCAGTACTGAATCGAGTAATAAGCTATGTGAGCCACATATATCCCCTTTGTGCGATCAATTTGATGCACCTTATCCCATTAATTATAACACACCTTAGCCACACCGCTTACACATATTACAAACATCCTACTACCACCCTTTTGGTGGTAATCAACCCCCACTACAAAACCATTGCACACTCGTGAAAATACGAAATTTATTGTTCTGAAAAAGACGTTAACATTCTTCTCTTTTATAATCAGATAGCAAGTCCATCATACACATGTAATAATAAGTTCGTAACAATATTGGCCATATTTGATATGACTATATTATACATGACAATCCTTCTTACCATTATCACAGTACAAGAAAATCCTTAGTTCGTGAAAGAGAAAATTTTGGATGGTCTTTTTTCGTCACTAATTTGCATTAGTGATCAAATAAAACTGGTCATGTGACTATATTATACATATGTGATCACGGTTCTGAACGATTATTTTTCTGTTAAAAGAGCTAGTTTAAGTCTTGGTATTTTAGTCCAATACTTCCTGTAATTTAAGTTATGTTACCAACTTTTAACACCCTTAAATTTAAAATAGAAGACAACGTTGAACCCTAACTTCCTCAAAACTTTAAGTAAACTTCAAATGTCAAAATCAACCGATGATTTCAGAATTCCCAAATGGAGAACAAGATAAGTATGAGGGTGATAGATAAGTTTTTCATACTCTAAACTAGAATTATAGATATGGTTGTTACTAAAAAAACCCACCAAAAAATGTTTTATTCCAAAATTGATGACTCTCAAAGGCCATCCTTCATAAAGATCAACCAAACTCTCTTCCCAATATGGTCTTCTTACTGCTTGTTATACATGTCGACAAACAAAAAGGTTAGGATTAAAACCTAATGACTTCAAATAGTTTAAATGATAGATATAAAAAGTGTAGAACGAAAGATTGTTCCAACACAATGATTTCCCCAATTCGATGTGTTTACAGTATCAATAACTCTCTGGATCTACCCGTTAACAATAAGTGTATAAAATCACTCAAGAACACACAATTACAGCAAGGAAGTCGCATGTCATTATTGACAGCAATCTAGTTACAATCTTGAAAGAATCTTCTAGAGAGAGAAAGTAGTTACAAGATACTAAATTGATTCATACTTGATTATGATGAATGATGCATAATCTTGAAACTACACACATTATAAACACTTTCAAAAGTAGACTTTTCAAACACTGATTTTTCTCGAACTATTAGCCTTGGCTCAATCACCAAAAATCTCTGAAGCACCGGGTTTTTCAACACTTTAGTTACGTTAACCGACCTCCATTTTGTGTGTAACAATATATGTTAGAAACAAATGAAAAATGGATAATGTACATTGAATGCTATTTATTATAATATACAGTTACAACATCAAATCTTAAACTTAACCACATACAGACTTTACTATTATATACAGGAAAGCCAACCATTGTGACCCTTCTAAACAATGGTTAAGATAAAAACTAACACACACAGATAACTAAATGGAATAACTAACTGAACTATTATATCTAGCTTACTTTTAACATTCCACCTTAGAGGTGACATGCACGGAGCATCCTCATATGATTGAAACTTCCAACATGAAGAACCTTTGTAAATGAGTCTCCAATCTGATCCTTAGTGCCACAGCTCATCAACTCAATCCTCCAAATTTTCAACCATCTTTCATAATACACATGCATCTTCCATTTCAATTTCATATCATCAACTACCAAAACAAATTAAAGTTTTTTGACCAAATAACTTAAAATTCAAAGAGGATGAACGACTTGTTTGTGAAGACATGAAGAATATTTATTCAAGAAGATTTGAAGAAAAAAGAGCAACAATGAAGAAATTAAATTATTTTATAGTTTATAGTTCGAATTTGTGTTACCATTAATTACTTTACAATTTTATAGTGAACAGATTTGTTTTTTTTTACGATTTATTAGTTACTATTAAATAAAAGTTTGACATATTTAATATAATAGTTGTCCATTTCATTCTTTTACATTTGTTTTATTATTCAAAAAAGCACATTTGTATTTATTATTTACAAAAAGCAAATGGACCGGTTAGCTAGGAAGTAAAACTTTTTTCCAATAACCGATTAAGTCCCAACTCGGTATCCTTTTTCTTTTTTCTTTTGCTAAAATGGGTAGGTCTTTTTAGGGCCGGTTAAGACACTTGGTGCTGGTGCACCTCTAGTTTCATATATGAACATAGATGAACTACCTCCGTATCCATGAAATGATAAGAAAGTAATGGTACCTCACAAGAAAGCGAAAGTCAAAGTGTCAAGTTTATGTGATTAAAATAGCGAGTCCTTGTTTCTGAAGTTGGTGCTAGTTATATAGATGTGATCGTTGGAGCAACTCCAACATCTTTTCTAAAATATAGAAAATTGAACTTTTATTGTCTAAATTGCTCCAACAGCTTCTTTATATTGTTCTCTAAAATAGAGAAAACTCCACGATTAGAGAGTTTTCTAAAACTTGATAGAATGAGAGGGAAATTATTATTTTTTTCATTCCGTAGGGTTGACTTATTATTATTATTATTTACAAATTCATTTATAAAATTGTATTGTAATCATACATTTAAATAATATTTTAATAATATATTGGATGTCGGAATCTTTAAAATAGAGAATCTGTTTGAGCTAAATGTAATTACTTTTCGAGATTTTAACTTTTAGTTCTCTATTTTAAAAAAGTTATAATGAAGCTGTTGGAAATGCTCTTATTGCACTTGATTTTGTGTTTGAAACTATGAAATAAGATTGGGTAATAAGTTGACAGAATATTACAAGTCGCCACATCATACATTTGCTTGAAGATATTTGCAACAATCTCTTAGGTGGTAATGTCATGGAAGGCATCCGCACAAACCCTCCATCTGATATCTTTTCACTATAATATATTTATATGACATAGCGGCATGTTATCCAAAACACTTAGCGGGTGTTTGGTTTATTGATTTTCGAAGGAATTGGAATGGATAATTTTTGTGACCAAATTTCAAATCCTTGGTTCACGTGATGAAATTGCAAGAATTATTTAAATTTCATTGAATATTACAAATTAATGAATTCATCGTTCCCTGGGATAAGTGAAGAAATTGAATTTCATCTTTTATATCCAATTTAAGCAACACCCCACCCTAAGCTTCAACCACAATCTTGCTACTACTCTCATTGTCATGCCCCACCCCTAACCCCCTCCACTACACCACTACTATAGTCATCACAACTGCTAACCACCCCTACCTTACACTACCTCAACCCCACCTACCAACTTCCGTACCCCACCCCACCCATCGCCGACACCACCATGCTAGTGTCATCATCAATAACCTGCACCTCCACCCCCACCAATTAGTATTATCATTATCATTATATTTTTAATTTAAGGAAAATGTATTAAAATATATTTTTGGGATATTTTAGTTATTTATTGTTAATACGTTATGTGAGACAAACATGATGATTCCAATTCTTTTGAAAGATTATACTCCAATTCTTACCAACCATAAGTTGTGGTCAAATTCTATTCCAAGTCTTCAAAGTTAAATTTCAATGATAGATTCCAATTGCACCAAATCCCATTCAACAAACAAAAACGCTCCCTTACTATGTTAATAAATTTTAAAATACCAATATCACAAGTGTATCTCTATAAAAGAACAAACTTTTAGTACTAGACAAGGCACTTTCAGCGACAATTTTTACCACGGGTAATCCAATTGACGGAACACCATGGGTACCGACAACAAGAAGTATCATATGGTTTTACCCACAATTACCAACACCGGTGATCCATCAGTACAATAATGGCCGAATGATTATTAACGTCTTCTACAATATTACAATATTTGAAAGTTCTCCATAACACCGATCAACTTCCTTCTTCTATATGCTAATGCTAAATGTTTTTGTATAGAGCAAGAGAGGAAGGATAATTGAAGTCCAATGATATTTGTATCCATTGTTTGACTTCTTCATCTTTTATTGGGATTCTACTACACACCACAAAATCAATTTAACTACTCAACAAATCAGTCATCGAGCTTGCAAATCATAGGAGTCATTCATTAATTGTTTTTTTATTGCATCTCAACGAATCATCTCTTTGTTTCACATTTTGACCGATCCACATATGTCACATTTTCCAGAGACCCTAACAATCTTATTTATCATTCATTTTTAAGTGACTCTCTTGGTTAATTCTTTCATATGAATTCTCTTTATGTATTAGAAATTGTTATATATATGAACTGAAAACTTATTACTTTTTAACAAATTACAAACCATTGTTAATGGTCAAATTCGTATCTATATTTTAGAGTTTCAAAAAAGTACCCTTGTTTTCTATACATAATTAATTATTAATTACCTAATAAAAATTATGTGAATCTCAAGTACTCTTTGTTTGGGCAAAATTTCACCAGTCTCGACCACGACCAAAGTAAGTAAAAGCACTCACTTCTGGTAGGGTAAAATCATAGCACTTTATTCCCCGATCAAAGTTAAGATCAAAAGTTATTCACCTCACGACACTCGACCACGATGTCGTCCGTTTCACACGATCGTCACATAGAACCATGCGACCTCGACCAACTAACGCGTGATACAACTGTTACGTTTGTTCAGTGTTTATTGCAGGAGTCAACGTCATTAATGGACAACGGCTATAACTGATGAAAGCCATTTAACAGCACTAAAGACGACGTCCGTTACGACAGTTGTGGAAGTATTTAATGAGCCAATTAAAGCGCTCGAATACTATAAATTCCAAGCTCAATCCTCAGTTCAAGGGACATCGAATAACAGACACAAGCACTCGAACTCCGAAAGAACACTTGAAGCACATAAATCGCTCACATAAGAATCGCTCTCGACGCACGACATCAGCGCACGATACACAGTTTAAACACACGACGCACATTTTTTTACATTCAAAACACTTGTTACTTTACATTTCGAAGTCTTTCTTTCATTTGTATTATAATCTCTGTACGATCGACACCAGAAACACAAGGACATCGCCCCTGTTTGGCAACCATAGTGCAGCGACGACTTCCACAGTCGTCCGCGGGTTTTTTCCTCGTTGAGGTTTTTTCCGCGTCACCAAATTCTCTGTCTCGTGTACATTTTCGTCTTTATCGCACGTTTTGTCAAAAGATTCTTTTCTTTAGTTGTTAAAGTCCACATCGACCTTAAGTTGTACTTTGGTGCGATTTTTGGAATTAACAGTTTGGCGCCATCCGTGGGACCCCATCTAGAGAAAATCTTCGACAAACGTGTGTCCTACTAACGGTTTCTTGTAGTCTTCTCTATTCCCTGTTTCAGGAAAATGGCAGCCCCTGGGAATCAAGAGCATGTTATTGCCCAGATATATCAGGAATTGGAGGTCACGCGGAATCAAATCAATGCCATGGCCGAGCAGAGTCGCAGAGCAGCTGAGGAGATCACGCGGCTGAGAAATGCTTTTGGACCTCAGCATGGTCCTAGGCCGTTCGTTAAGAATCCATGCCAAGGATCGTTCGGTCAAAATGGTCCTAGACCATTTGCGCATAATTCAGGTCCAGGATCGGGTCCGTTCGCTCAGAATCAACATCCAGGTCCGTTCGCTCAGAATCAGCATCCAGGCCCGTTCATGCAGAACTAACAGTCGGGGCCGTTCAACCCAAATCCCCAGTTCGGGACAGTTCCTCCTCAGCATATATAAGGCCACCACCCATGCAGAATGGATCGCATCCATTTCAGAATGGGTCGCAGCCGTTTCAGAATGGATCACAGCCATATTTTGTCCCTTTCAACGGGGATGCCAATGGCTCGTCGCATGGCAATGACACCAGTTCAGGAGTCAATCCGCAGACAGGTGTGCATCCTGATCCTAATGATCCCGTCTCCCAGCGACTGAAGATGCTAGAAGATCAAAACGAACGCGTCTTGTCTTTGCTCGCCAAGCTGCCTGAGGCAGCCGTGCCCGTCGACGTCGAGCCTCGATCAGGATTTCAGGCATCGCCTTTCATCGACGAGATCGCGACTGTCGAGGTCCCTAAGAAATACAACGTCCCTACCTTCACGCCTAAATATTCGGGAGTGACCGATCCAACAGAGCACGTCGCGCAATATAAGCAGCTCATGTGGACGATCTCGATCCCACACATGTATCAGGAGGTCTGTATGTGCAAGAGCTTCGGCGCGGCTCTCACTGGTCCTGCCCTCCAATGGTTGATCAATCTCAAACCCAAGTCCACCGGGTCGTTCGCCGATTTGGTCAACCAATTCTCTCAGCAATTCGCCAGCAGTCGCAAGATGGAGAAGCAGACCAGTGATCTGTATTATGTCGTGCAGAAGACCAATGAGTCTGTTCGAAGTTATTTCAATAGATCCAATGCGGAGATGATCAGTGTTCGTAATTGTGACGTCAAGACCGCAATCGAAGCTTATAAGCGTGGTCTGGACGATAGTTCGGGTTTATACACTAATCTGACCAAATATCCTCCAGAAAATTTCGAAGTCGTCCGAGCTCGAACCCTAGCGTATATGAGGGTAGAAGACGACACTGCCTTTCGTCGCAAGCATACCGACGACAAGAGGTCGTTAGGTGTGAAGAAACCAGAGTTCAAGACAAAAGCAATTTCTAAGGTAGAGCCCGCGCGCCAGATTTCGAATGTCCGATTCAAGGCGAAAGCAGAGGCCAAGATCGCGATCAAGTTTCCTCAGTACCCCAAGATATCCTCTTACGGATTCAAAGGGTCCACTAAAGATTTGGTTGAAGCTCTGAAGACCATTCAAGCAACCATCCGATGGCCAAACAAATCCGATCAGGACGATGCTAAGAAAGATAAGTCAAAATGGTGCAACTTTCATGTCGACCACGGTCACGCAACAGATGATTGCATAGCTCTCAAAAAGGAACTAGCATATCATATCCCCAAAGGGAACCTCAAAGATATCATCGATGATTTCGTTACTTCAGCTAGCGATCATCGACCGCTGACCCCGGAGCACGCAAAGGTCATCAATTGCATCACTGGTGGTTCTGACGTGTGTGGTCAGACGTATTCCGCGGCCAAACGTCATGCCAGTCAAGCACCTGACGATCGGCCTATTCCAGGTTCATCAAGGCCCAAAGGAGATTTGGAGTTAGAAGCTATGAAGATCGTATTCGACCAAGACGACCTCGGTGATTCGTATCAGAAGCACCATGATGGGTTGATCATTCAACTCACGATTGGTAATTGTTTAACTCAACGAGTCTTAGTCGATGGGGGCAGTTCAGCGAACGTCATTTTCCTTGACACCATCAAAGCTATGGGAATCGATCGCTCGGAAATCACCCGACGTTCGACAACCTTAGTTGGTTTCAATGGAGAAGCGACGAGCACCTATGGAGAGATCATCTTGTCGGTCTATGCTGGAGGAATCAACAAGCAGACCAAGTTCAGCGTCATCGATTGTGCGTCGGCCTATAACATCATTTTAGGTCGACCATGGATCCATGAAATGAAAGTCGTTCCCTCGACGTATCATCAGACTCTGAAGTTCCCTACGCCGTGGGGAGTTCAGGAAATCAAAAGTGATCCAAAGGTCGCTCGCGACTGCTATAAGACAACCCTGAAGCCGCGAAAGTAAGTTGTCTGGCAGTCGCAGGTCAAAGGCTAAGCACGACCGTAGGGTCTCGACAGGTTCGTCCTTCTATCCGTAATATTAACACTTATGCCTCTCCTACAGGATATACCGACTATTTTTGCCCTGTCGCACAAAAACACGGTCGACATAGACGTAGACGTTGTTCCTCGAGATCTCAGTGTCGATCCGTCATTTAAAACCTACTCTCTCCTGAAAGGAATAGGATGATAAATGACGGGAGGCAGATACTCCGTTAAATCAAGAAGAATCCGAGAAGGTACGTTTCCTAATTCTCTTCTTTCACACGATTTTTTATCACAAACGATTACTGACTTAAGCATCGGAGGGTCGTTGGTTAGCCGACGACCAACCTTTAACACTGTTTTTTCGCAGAATCGCACGCCGATAATCACTAAGTCTAAAACGAATTTAGTTTCGCAAGGTCGCACGACGTAAATGATCAGGTCTACGACTTGATCATCCTTCCACAGGGACACACGATTCGCAGTTTTTCGCACGACTTATCATACGATCGCAAAGTCTAAACGATTTTGCACTCTAAGTTTCTTAACTTTGAAGAATTTCACCCTCTGAATGTATGCTTTGATCGCATGTGTTTATATTTGTATACACGATTTAGAAGTCTTATGGCTTATGTTCTAATTGTTGTATTGCAATGGATGCCTAAGTCGCATGATTTCTCGATTATTCTCTACTTATTGAATCTTACGATTAACATTGTATTTGTTCATGAAATATACAAAGCGCAAATTCAAAAGAAGTCTAAGTTTCATTCATTGAACAAACTATCATTTACAAAAAGCTCGATCACCAACGATCGAGTAGCAAAAATAACAAAGATAATCCCTAAGGCAGTGGAGGAGCGTCGGTCGCGTGAGCATCGGTCGCATCCTTGCCTAATGCCTCGACCTGGGGACCTTCCTCCTCAGCTTCTTTCTCATCGTCTGAGTCAAGATCTCTCTCAGCCTCGACCTCCTTGTAAAAAAGGTCCAACTCGTCCGACGCCGAGGCTAAAGGATCCTTGCCCAGCAAGTGGCGTCGCATGATTGCCGCACGTGCAGTGAGTTGAGCAAAGGAGAAGATGGACTTATTCTCGTCACTTAGCTCCTCTAACTCCTTCTCTAAACTCACCATCTTGGATTTAGATTTCTCGACTACTTTTTTTCTTACAGTCAAGGATTCTTTCATCCCCTCCAACTTCTCTCTTTGGTCACGCATCAAAGTCAGGGACTGCTTTAGGCGCGAGCTCACATCATCTCTCGCATGGCCGACGGCTTCTTACTCGTTCAAAGTATCGTCGAGACGCACTGACGTCGCCTCTTCTCGCTCCAGAGCGGACTTTTCCTTCTCCAACGCCGCATCTTCTTCCTTAATAACAGAAGCCATTAAACCTTCTACCTTCGACGTTTCGGTCTGCAAAGCCAAGGAGGCTTGAACCGCCTGTAGAAAACATAACACAAGCATTGTTAATAACAACAACAACAACAACAACGATGACAACGACAAATGGACAAAGTCTTGAAAGATAGACTTACCAAAAACACAAGCCCAACGACATGGGATTCCGTATCTTCGAGAGAAACCCCGTTGAAACGCTCTCTGAAAGACGGGAGCTGATCCTTTCCCAAGTGGGGGAACAATCTCGTCCCGTCTAATATATTATCATCTAAGAAATCCGACGGCAATGTGAAGTTGACCGTCGTTTCCCCCCCAAAGATCGTATGCGCATCTTTTCCCTTGTCGGCCGTCGAAGGGCCATATGCGGCAATGGGAGACATCGACGCCGGTTGCGCCGTATCAACAGATCTTAC
This sequence comes from Saussurea involucrata, assembly GCA_033807775.1. NCBI lineage: Eukaryota > Viridiplantae > Streptophyta > Magnoliopsida > Asterales > Asteraceae > Saussurea > Saussurea involucrata. Next base: position 78,637,847 of record CM066325.1, read on the forward strand.
GTCGGTTGACTGATGTCGTCTAGACGAGCCACTCGTCTTTAACGTCGATTCCCTCATAACGGACATCCTCGTCCTCTTAAGAATACCCGACCCAGTTGTCGGGACCTATTTTCTCTTTAGGACCCCCGACCCAGTTGTCGAGGCATCCTTCTCCCTGTCTTCCTTCGCCTTGCGAGCCAGCTCGATTTGAGCCATCTTCTTGGCAGCTGCAGGCGTCATCTTCGCCCGAGATTCTCCTGCATGGCAAAAGAAAGAATTAGACACTTGAGGGTAGAGAAAGACTAGGTCGAACGGAAAGAAGGCCAAGGGATACTTACCAGTTATCTCTACGTCTGGTTCTTTCCCCTTATCCTCCTCAGTCTCCTCAGATTCCTCTTCTTCTTTCTCTTTTCGACCCATCCGTATTCTATCACCCAGGAAAACAGTGTCGTCGGCCTCATCTATCAGGTGACGTGTGACGTACGATCGTTCATCAACACTGAACTCCAGAAACTTCTTGACCTTGGCTTTCGAGTCATCGTCAGGTTTTACCTTGTCAAAATTAATATCAACACATAAGAAAAAAATATTAGACGGAAAGCACCCCAAATAACAAAGTGACATAAGACGTACGACGAAAGGCTTACCCGTCATATTCCAACCAGATCTGATCCAGTCGCTATCGGTATCTAACGTCGCCAATCGCACAAACACATACCGAGTCTTCCATTTTCGATCATTGACCGACGTGTTTTGAACCAAGGTGCGATCGCCCTTGTATCTCGAAAACAAACTATAGAGACGGTATTGATCCTTCTTGATCTGGTACGCCATCAGTAGATCCCTCACATTCATGGGCGACTCCCAATGTGAGGTAAGTCGCTCGATGACCAGGATCACCCTCAAAAATTTGGGCATCAGCTACCCTGGCGAAAGATCGAACTCGCACATAACTGCCTTGGCCAGAAGCGAATACGGCCAATGAAAACCTATCTTGAACGGATACTCGTATATCACGACGTACCCCTCAAGGCATATCTCAGGACGAATCTTGCCCGCCTTGCTTATAGTTACCCTAGCAGGAATTCTCGCTAAACTTTTGAAGTCGTCGATATCCTCGTCGCTTTTGATGGCACTTCTGGGCTCTGTCGACATCTCTATCCCCGTCAACAATGTCTGTCTACCTGAAAGACCCCAGATATCCCAATTTTTCTTAGGCTTCCTAGCAATGGATTTGCGACGCATACGCAAACTAAAGAGTCGCACCTTATATTTATAGGTGCTCTAAACCTCGGAAAATCCTAACTGAGTCGAAGATTCTTGCAGGATTGGAAAAGATCGAACAAAGAACAACAAGAAAATCAGGAAGAAATCTCTGCTTAAAACTTTTCGAAATCGTAAACAGGGAAAGATACATCGTGACCTCTATGTATACAATCGATCATGTCAGATCGAATCCCCTGATGGTCGACACGCGTCCCGACTTTTCGTATAACCACACGGATCGTTGACACCTGGCCATGACAGCTGCTAAGCACCATCGTACGTCAGTATGACGTCACGATCTCATCCCCTCTTCGACTTCCCTCTCTAGTTTGAATTGAACCACTCTAGTCCCAAAGCAACTAAAATAACTTTCGACACGTGTCATAATTTTATGCGTCCGACTGACAAAATTTAAAATTTGAATTTAGCATTCTACTTTCAAATTTTGGGGGCAAACTGTTTGGGCAAAATTTCACCAGTCTCGACCACGACCAAAGTAAGTAAAAGCACTCACTTCTGGTAAGGTAAAATCATAGCACTTTATTCCCCGATCAAAGTTAAGATCAAAAGTTATTCACCTCACGACACTCGACCACGATGTCGTCCGTTTCACACGATCGTCGCATAGAACCATGCGACCTAGACCAACTAACGCGTGATACAACTGTTACGTTTGTTCAGTGTTTATTGCAGGAGTCAACGTCATTAATGGACAACAGCTATAACTGATGAAAGCCATTTAACAGCACTAAAGACGACGTCCGTTACGACAGTTATCGAAGTATTTAATTAGCCAATTAAAGAGCCCGAAGACTGTAAATTCCAAGCTCAATCCTCAGTTCAAGGGACATCGAATAACAGACACAAGCACTCGAACTCCGAAAGAACACTTGAAGCACAAAAATCGCTCACAGAAGAATCGCTCTCGACGCACAACATCAGTGCACGACACACAGTTTAAACACACGACGCACATTGTTTTACATTCAAAACACTTGTTACTTTACATTTCAAAGTCTTTCTTTCATTTGTATTTTAATCTCTGTACGATCGACACCAGAAACACAAGGACATCGCCCCTGTTTGGCGACCATAGTACATCGACGACTTCCACAGTCGTCCGCGTGTTTTTTCCTCGTTGAGGTTTTTCCCGCGTCACCAAATTCTCTGTCTCGTTTACATTTTTGTCTTTATCGCACGTTTTGTCAAAAGATTATTTTCTTTAGTTTTTAAAGTCCACATCGACCATAAGTTGTACTTTGGTGCGATTTTTGGCATTAACACTCTCCTATCTACAATAAACAAAAAAATAAGATTTTTTTCCTTCATGAATTATTAATATTTCTTGTATTTAATTTTTAATAATAAATAAACATTTACAAAGTATTTTTTATACTTATCGAGAGCCCTTGTTTTTATATATGTCGATGGCCAATAAAATCTCAGGAACGAGTTTCAGAGAAAGTCAAGCTATCAAATGCAACTTGCCTTCCTTCTTATCCTCAACGTTAATTTTAGGGTTTTGAGAAACCATTATTGTTGATTAATGGTTTGAAACTTTTATGGCTTTGATTTAGAATAAGTGGTTTCTCCATCATAGTTTTTTTAGATGCCCTGATCATGTGATCATGTTCTAGCTTTTTATTCAATGTTTATGTTTTGATTTTTCACCTATATGTTCTTTTCATTTTATAAAAAGAAAAATGACAAAAAGAATGACAATCATGTGGGGCATGTAGATACACATATCACTACAAAACAAATAACTTTTACCCACAAAATTCACCTAGGAAAATTTTCGCCGGTAATTACTCAGGGATCACCTTGAAAATACATATGATTCAGTAGAATCCGATATTTTTCGAGAAAATACTCATGGATCACCCAGAGAATGCTTGGGTAATCAGTCACTGATTTGCGTTACCCACAAAAAATTTACCCACCAACTTTTATGACGGTTTTGTGACGAATCACCCTTTAGCGACAGATTTCCTAGGGAAAAGTTCGTAGTTAAGGTAGCGTTTGGTACACAGACAGGATTGGACGGGACATGACAGAACTAGACAGGACAGGACAGGACAAGAGGGCAGGGCAGGAATGGACAGGACGGGACAAAACAACTGTCTGTCTTGTGTTTGGTACGACTAGGACTAGATAGGACAGGACTAGACAATTTTCCCTAAAACATGTTTGATGATTTTATATATCATATAATAGTTATAAATGACACAAATAAAGCTGGTCGACGATGGTAGTGGTGGAGGTGGCCGCCGATGGTTGGCGGTGATGGCCGGTGGTCATGGCGGGAATGGGTGGTGGTGATCGGTGGAGGTGGAGGTGGAGATTGGTGGTGGACAAAGTTGTTGTAGTGAAGGAATAGATGAAAGTGGTCGACCATAGGCGGTGGTGGCTATCGGTGGCCGCCGATGGTGGTGGCGGCCATGGGTGGTGGTGATTGGTTTCAGTGTAGGTCGAGGTGGTCAACGATGGTAGTGGTGGTGGTGATGGACAAATGGTTGTGGATATGGTGGAGAAGGCTGTTATAGTGGAGAAATAGGTAGTGGTGGCCGATGGTGGTTGGCGGTGGCTACCGGTGGCCGCCGATGGTGGTGGCGGCGGTGATTGGTGGTGGTGAACTTTAAGACTAACATCATATATATTAGGGTTATATATCAAATAAGGGTAGGTCAGTGATTTTTTTGTTTATGTCTCACTTTTGTTCCATGTTGTTCCACCTATTTTGGTGGAACAAGAAAATGCTTTTTTTGTCCCATCCTGTCCCACCCTGTCCAGTCCATGTCCCATGTCGCGCCAAACGTGGGACAGTGAATTTTTGTTTTCTCCCATGTCACGCCAAACGTGGGACAGTAATTTGTCTTATCCCATGTACCAAATGCAGCCTAAAAGTCTTTCGTTTAGTAGCTAGTGTATTGACCGTGGTATGGACATATACCAAAATGAAATGCAAACGATATATGTATATTTCTAATAAACAAAATGACGAAAAAAACCTGCAAAGCGATTTTCTTGTTTTTATTAATATTTCTCAAAGTCATAACTCAGGTAAGTTCCGTTACTTAGAAAGTCGTTTTAATTTAAGATTTAGAAATGTTTGTTTATTTATTTGTTTATTTCACTTTATTTTAGTATGTTTATTTAGTTTAAGGGTAGGTATTAGTTAAGAATTGAAAAACCCCGGGGCGGGGGGGGGGGGGGGGGGGGTAGGAGTTAAGTTAGCATAGTTAGAAGGTAATTTAATTAAAATACCTAAAGTTTGACTTTGACTTACTAAAATACCCATTTTATTTCTGATTTTACCAAAATACCCATTTTTTCCGCGAAGGGGGTCCGCGATCGCGGACAGGGACCATTTTTGAAAATATTCATCCGGAGATCGCGAAGGAGTGTCCCACGATGGTGTGATTTTTGATTGTTTTCAATTGCAATTTACACTTTCAACCCCTATACTTATTTACTTAATTTACTTTATACCTTTTACATTCATAATTTTAAGTTTACATTTAACACATATAATCCTTTATCAACTAAAATACGTTAAAAAAATACGTTTTAATTTTAACAAGTTACACCATTATAATCGTCTCTTCGATACGTTCGAAATGAGTCCAATATTGAATATTTTTGGATTTATTTATTTTATTATATATCATATATATTACATAAAAATATTTTTTATATTTAAAATTCATATTCTTATAGTTAATTATTTAATTTATGGTACTCTTATAGTTAAAATACGTTTTATTTATTTTATTATCGATGGTCCAAGTGTAAGTTTTAAAAATTGGCGGAGGCTTTGTTACGGACAAACATCGATCCTTTTGTGCATACTCTGTAACTGCAAATACTTCAACTCCAAACACACATGAATCACCATTCGCCAAATACCCATTTTCACAATTCTTAAATGAGTCCAGTGATACCAACTTTTCAAAACCCCATTTAATGAATTAGTTAATATATGATTATTATGTTAATGCGATAGGAGTGTAAAACAAAATTGAAAAAAAATAAGAGATGTACCATAAATTAAATAATTAACTATAAGGGTATGAATTTTAGATATTAAAAATATTTTTATGTAGTATATATGATATATAATAAAATAAATAAATCCAAAAATATTCAATATTGGGCTCATTTCGAACGTATCGAAGAGACGATTATAATGGTGTAACTTGTTAAAATTAAAACGTATTTTTTTAACGTATTTTAGTTAATAAACGATTATATGTGTTAAATGTAAAATTAAAATTATGAAAGCAAAATGTATAAAGTAAAGTAAGTAAATAAGTATAGGGGTTGAAAGTGTAAATTGCAATTGAAAAGTCACCAAAATTAGAACCATCGCGGGATGGAATTTTTCAAAAATGGTCCCTGTCCGCGATCGCGGATCCCCTTCGCGGAAAAAATGGGTATTTTGGTAAAAACAGGAGAGAAATGGATATTTTTGTAAGTCAAAGTCAAACATTAGGTATTTTAATTAATTTCCCTAGTTAGAAACCTTATGTCCAATTTTAATTTCCCTTAGAAGGTGTCACCTCCTTTTTGTATTGCATTAGTCAGTTTAAGTTTGGTGTTGTGTGTGTGTTCTGTGAGAGAAAGAAGCGTACAAGAAGAAGATTTTGATTTCAAGTTTAGGTTTTGAAATTCTACCATTTTAAGGTATGTTTCTTCTTAAAATTTCTTTCTTATTAAGTGTTAGAAGCTTTTCAACCGGTTTAGAATCTCTAAATTTGTTACTGAAATTGGTTTATGTCGAGTCAGGTTCCAAGTTTCGTTCGGGAAAATTGAAAATCCCGGATACCTTTGTATCCGGGATTGAGCAATTCCCGGTTGGGTTTCATCCGGATTTTTGGGTGATTCCTAGTTGGGTTTTGTAATGTATCGGGTAAGTTTGTTTATAAATTTAGGGTGAGTTGGGTCGATTTATAAGTTTAAGGGTGTATCCGTCATTTTAGTAAAGTTCAAACCCTCAATCGCAATTTGACATCCATATATATATAGAATCACCTCCTCCTTTTGATTTTTCATTGAGTCGATTTCCTTTTAGTATGTGTGTGTGTGCCGAGAGTTAAGAGAGAGAGAACAGAGGTCTCGAACGATTAGGGCCGAGGATAAAGTTTGATTGAGTCGATTTGAGGTAAAATTTCTTTTCACTTTGTGTTTATAATCGTCAGTATTAAGTTTCTAACGGTTTAGATTTGTCAATTTCATGATTGTTTTGTAGTTTCGATCAATTCTGGGTTAAGTCAAAGCGCCCAGATCCTTTGAATTTCCCAAAATTAGTTACCCGGAATTGGGTTTTCCAGGATTGGGTTTCCCGGAATCGGATTTCCGGAATTGGGTTTCCCGGGATTGGGTTCCTGGAATTGGTTTCCCGGAATCGGATTTCCGGATTGAGTTTCCCGGAATCGACCCGGATTTGGTTTCCGGATAAAGTTTTCCGGGTGAGTCATGCTTGGTATTCGCCGAAGAGGGACATTTATGGATAAAGGTATGAGAGGCTTATTTAGGATTCTTAGCCTGTCATTGAGTTTTATGTGGTAAATAGTTATTTGTATTTTGTAACTCAGATTTGGTGGAGTTGGTCGAAAAGTGTAATTCTTGCAAGTTTCAAGACAAAGTGATAGTTGCGTTATTTGCTTTCAGGTGAGTTTTACTTCAACCTTTTCAAACTGCAATACATATATACTGAATGAGAATGTGGTAGGTAGTGTGATGATGTGCTTTTGATTGAAATATGATATATTGGGATGTATGTTGTATTTATATAAGCATCACACTACACGAGTGCACGTTGGCCAGACTTAGGGCCGGTGGAGTATTGGTTGTACGGAGGGATAGCGGAGTTGGTTGTATTTTAGTACAGCGGAGTAAATTGATTAGTTGGTTTAGCGCAACCAACCAATATGGCCATGTGAATGAGTTGTACACAGTGCATACGAGTCATGCTTGGTATTCAATTACTTGTTGTATATCTGTGTTTTACAAAGTGATTTCTAAACTGACAGGGATTTTCTCACTTAGACCAATTGGTCTAACCCTCATTTTGTTTTCAAAAATATGTATTCCAGGTCAAGGAACGTTTAAAGGAAAGGATAAAGTGTAAGGTGCTTTTGAAGGCTGTTTGTAATTGAGAAGTTTTCCTGAATCGTTTATAGGGATAGTATTGTAATATTAGCGAAAAGTTTGTACTGAAACATGTATTATATAGTTTTAAGACTTTCGGACCTTATGTGATATAATATGTATCTTTTGTTGTATATGTTTGGCATGTAATTTATGTTATATGGTGCATGTTTGGGATGGGTCGTTACAGGTTTCATCTGGATTCTTGGTAATTTCCGGTAGGGATTTTGTCCCGGTTTTGGTCGATTCTCGGGTGGGATTTTATCCGGGTTTTGAGTAATTTCCGGGTAGGATGTTATCAGCATATTAGGTGATTTCTGAGTGGATTATATTCGTGTATTGGTGGAATTTTCGAGTGAAGTTTCATCTAGATATCTGGTGATTTCCAGTTGGTTTTTATTTGGGTACTGGGTGATTTCTGGATGAGTTTTATGTGGGAATTTGAGAGTTTCCGGATGAACGTTATTAGGGAAAAGTATTGATATTCGAATTTTGGGTCTTTGATACCAGCTTTTAGCGCAATAATTCATTATTAAGTATAGAAGGGGATAATTTAAGTCTATTTAGGATTCTTAGCCTGCTATAGAGTTCTATATGTTAATATGATAAATTGTTATTTGTATTTTATTAATTCAGATTCAGTGAAGCTTGTTGGGAAGTAAAGGTCTTTCGAGTTTAAGAGAAAGTGAAAGTATCGTTATTCCAATCAATTAAGTTTTACTTTAACTATTTTTGAACTGGAATACTTTTATAAAGCAGATAATATATGATATGTAGTGTGACGATGTGGGAACTTATGTGCAAGTTGAACTATTGACATGTATAATCTATTTGTGAGCACTGCACTACACTTTCATAATTTGTCCAAACTTAGGGACTGGCAGAGTTGGCTGTATTTTAGGTATAACGGAGTAAATTAATTAGTTAACTTAGCGCTGTTAACTAATATTATAGCCATGTGTCGGTATTAAAGATCAACGAAAGGGTTTGCACACGATGCATATGAGACAACATTTGATATGATGATTCTTATTATGTATTGATATTTTATATTATGTTTATTAAACTGTATGGATTTTCTCACTTAGACCAAATGGTCTAACCCTCATTTGTTTTCAAAATCTGTATTCCAGGTCAAGGAGCAGGTAGGGATAAAGGAAAGATATGATGTAATGTTGTTATAGAGTCTTTCTAGTTATGAAAACTATTATGGATTGCTTTATATGAATAGTTTTGATTAGTTTGTAACTATATAAGTTTACTAAAAGTTTGTACTGGAATTTTGTAGTGTACAATTTAGGACCGGAAGACTATATGTGATAAAATGTATCTTTTGTTGTACATGTTTGTATCTATATTGTGTTATATGTTGCATGTATCGGGGTGGGTTGTTACAGTTGGTATCAAAGCCTAAGTTTAAAGGATTTAGGTATCTGGATCCATACCTAGACTTAAACTGCATGTGAAGTAGGATGTCCCTATTATTTTAGAACCTTTGGGATATTAAATATAATAGGTCTAAAGAACATCATCTGAGGTAACTTCAGAACTAAGATCTAGCTAGTGTAATTATGAGCTTACAGGTACATGTTTGAACTGAAATACCTTATTATATTCGGTATGTGCTTATATGTATATTAACATTTTTGAAAATCAACAGAATGGCGAGTGGTTCCTGACGAATTCATAGAGAGGAAGAGGGAAATCCTGAGAGATCCAATCCGAGAATAGGATGTATACCTAGAGTGTTGACAGGGACACGTGGAAGAAATGGGGAACGAGATAGGGGTAGACCTAGAGGTAGAGGTCAATCACAAAATACTGAATATGTTACCAGAAATGATCTGGTAGCGGAAATGGGGTGATTACAAGCTAATTTACAAAGCATGTTTGGACATCCCCATCATACTGAAATTGAGGGACCAGAAGAACCTGATCCTAATATGGAAACAAAGGTAATCACTCCACCTATTGTCGTACCAGTGCCAAAGAAATGTGCCTACAAATTTTTTTTTTTCATGCAATCCCTCGACATACTCGAGTGAACGAGATCCGATTAAGGCCATGCGGTGGTTTTCTACAGGCACTAAGTAGATCAGGAGAGATCCTCCAAAATGAAGGGGTATTACTCCTATTTATACCCCATGTATTAAATGCATGGCAGGATAACTTTACACGTGTCAGCATCTCGTTGGGCGCATGCTTCTGACATTTATCAAGAAATGCTTTGGGCCGCATGGTGAAAAGTGTAGGTAGCATAGTGGTTGTACGATTATAGACACAAGTAAACTTCTGTTGTACCTTCATACTTTTGTGCAAGAAGATAAGACAAACAATTCTTGAAGCACAAGCTTCATGATCAGCGATCGCTGATGAGGTCTTCCATCAGTGAGGCCTGATGTAAGTCAGCTATCGTTGAAGTCTTGTTCTTGAAATGTCGCGCGTGTGTAGACTTGTCTTGGTTTCACTGTTGTCCGCATCAGATCATGAGTAGAGTTGTCTTTGTTCATCAACTTTGTCTTTGATGTTAGCGATGAACTCTTTAGTCGTGAAACTTATCTTCAGGGATTACAAATAACAGTATTACATTAGAAATCGTCAGCGATACCCACATTCTTTGAGTATTTCCTGATAGTTTTTTTAGACATTAAAGCAAGTGGATCTATCTCTTCTTCCTTAACCTCTTTCTTCTTTGTCTTAACCCTTTTTTCATCAGCATCTTCCTCATCTTGTTTCAGGGTTTCATACATCTCTTGTAGAGGCAAATCAGCTAACTTAGCATTCTGTTTCATTCGGTGAGCATACTTCTTCCATTTCGGTTGAAGAACACCCTGGAATTTCACATTGTGCTCGATTATTGACTTGTCTATCTTGTACCTATTCAGCTCATTCAAAATAGTAGTGAAACGTTCATACGTAGAATCAAGTGCCTCCCCTTCTTTTTGTTTAAAATTTTCATACATATTGATGACATTAGAGATTCTCATCTGGTTCTCCACTTCAGATCCTTGATACAGCTTAATCAACTCATCAAACATAGCCTTCCCAAAATAGTTTTTGCTATCTACCTTTCGATAAATATCGTTGGTCAAGGCTTGTATAACTAGGGACTTTGCCTGTTTGTCTCCATAATGCTTTTTCTTTTGTTCAACGTCATAATGTAATGGTATAACATCAACCCATTCTGGAATTGAATCACCATCAGTAGCTATTCCTCTTCTTCTTTGTTTCTCCATAGGACCATTCTCAAGTGAATTAACAATGTAGTCCCCATTCTCTTGTCGCTCAACATAGTCCATAAATCTGTATTTCCATATCTTGAATTCCTTGGGAAAAAGAACAGGTGGTTTGTCCTTTGACCCAATAGTCAAGATGTCTCTCGCTGTCATATTTAGATTACTTGTTGATGATCGTTAAGTACCCCTTATGATCCGATTAGTAGAAATTGGTTCACACAATCTTGTCTCAACCCAAGTCTTCTCACAACTCAAGCCTTATCGCAACACAATTTTTAGCGAAAAAAGGATGGTTGTTTTCCAAAGGTTAAGCTTGAGATGACGATGCATTACCTTGGAGTTTTGTCGGTGCACTTATTTCCTTTGTTGACGTGTTTCCTCGTTTGATCGTTAGGACTTGGATGGGCAAGCGTTTGCTGTTTTTTCTTGATTCTTGGGTTTACCCTTTTCCCCCCAAACTTATTCTTTTTTTTGTTGGGCTTAATCCAAAGGAGTGTTTTGAGCATTTTTTTTGTGTGGCTTTATTTCCCACTTTTGCTCTGTTTTTTTTTGATAACCAACAATTTTTTTTTTCGAAAATGGACCCAAAATTTTAATTATTTTCAATATATAAAAATATTTGACGTAACAATTGTAAACTTTTTCACTTGAATGTATTTTGGGTTTGTTTGAAGAAAGCCTCCCCCCAAACTTAGAGTAAAGCGATGTCCTCATTGCGGGGAAGGCGATGCGGGTTGTGTATCGGCTAAGCTACAAGGGTCGTGTATGGGCCAACAATGAAAGATGGCCTACGCCCTTTCAAACGATTCAAACATGCAAATAAAAGATCTAAAAGCACCTGCAATGAATCGGTTAGGGCAACAAAGAAGGTAACCTAACAAATGAACATGCATATAATTCACAAAAAGACGATTTAAAGTACGGTCATAGGAGTGTAGCAAAACAAACCACAAAAGTGTACCCAAAAGCAGTTAATCAAAAAAAAGACAAAGTAGTTGTTCCAAAAGATTTCAAAACCGACAAATCATGGATGTGGTGGCTTGCCACTGTGGCCAACCTTAGCAGTGGTGTCGGACGCCGATGTACGAGCGGTTCTGGTCGAAGCATGTGATGCCGGAGGATCAAGGATGGCCGGGAAGGCGGGCATAGAGGTACCTGCAAGGAGTAAGTAGCGGGCAAACAAGAGATCACGGTCGCGGGTGTATGCCCAAAGAGCCACGGAACGAGACTCTAGCTGCCCGAGACGCCAATCAGTGGACGAGTGGGCATGCTACAAACCCTGGACAGCCTGTGATAGATCCTCCAACTGCAAGGTCAAAATCTGCAACCAAGTCTTGGTGCCTTAAACGACATTAGGAATGCGACCCATAGGGGGCGGTGTAGTCAAGGGCACGCGAGAAGACGAGGCTTCCATGGGGTGTGATGTCTGCTGCCTTCCATTTCCGTAACGAAAAGAACGCTTCATGCATATCACAGAGCCTTGATCAATGGCCGAAGAATGGTTCTAGGGATCATCGTGCGGGTAAACGTGTACTTGATTAGCTTAAAACAAGCGGGTAAGTAGGCTGGGAAAGATAAGATAGGCACTAGCACGGGAAGCAGATTCTCGAAGCATCGTATACATAATCGAACCCAAACCCACACGATGGTCCGTAAGGATGCAATACAACAAGATGCATCGATTACACGAAATCGTACTATCATGAACGGTATCCATCAAGTTGTGACGGAGAAATAAAAACCATAAACTCGCTGCGGTAGTCAAGTGGCCAGATCGGATAATGGCACGGTTATGCTCCATAGTCCACCCGAAACCGGGTATAGTAAGTGTGGTGGCAATGGCCTCGTCCTCAGCGGGTGTGGTGTGATGGGTCATGCGCATATATGGGCACTTCATGGGTGGTGTAAAACCCAAAGCCTCGTTAATACCGACACCGTCAATGGCAATGCGAACCCCCGAACATTGGTGAAATCACCCAAGGACCCACTAATAGCAGTATAAAACTCCCAAACCACAGTAAGATTCCCCACGCATGGCTGAGAAATCAAGCTTGACCACCCGTGGGAGGTCAAGTGTTGTTGGATAAAATCGTAGGTCCAGATGAGACTAGTGTTGAAGCTTCGCTCGATTAACGGGGATTTGTTAATAACGGTATTTTACCTGTCTTCGAATGAGCGTGGGCGTGCGGCTTATGGACGTCAGCGTCGGGATGGTCGAAAAGGCTCTGGGCAGCCAGTCTCATCCTCCGGGTCAAATGGAATGTCATCTCCCTGACGTGCCCGCTTCTGTCCACGGGTGGACCAAATATCAATCGGGTCCTCAACTAAAGAATGATCGTGAGAAGAGGAGTCGGAACCCGGCTGTGATGGGGCAGCGGATGTGGCCACAATGCCGCCTCAGTGGCCACCCCGAGTAGCGGTGGCACTACGAGTCATATGACGTGTGGGTGTGCATGCATGGGTTTCTTTCCCTTGTCTTTTTCTTCCGCTTTTTCCACCATCACGTGTTCGGGGTTATCATACACAAAATACCTACCGATATCGGTTTCATAACCTGGTAACTCCGTATCCCCCATTTCGTTCAAATAAAAGTTTCTAACATTTGGTATTGTTTTGGAAGGACTAAATGGGAATGGTGGGTGGGATGTTGTGGGATCGTTTGGGATAGTGGTAATGGTGGGTCAAGTGGTAGAAATGGTGGTGATTGGGGAAGTGGTGAGATTTGAGTGAAAGTAAGTGATGGTTACATGGGTATCCTCTTCTGACATAAAGTAGGAAGTATGTGGGTTAGAAGAGGGTGGGGGGAATGGGTTGAAGCAGGTACCCGAAGGTCGAGAAAGGGGAAAGTACTCACCAGAGATGAAACCGTCATGGAATGGGTGGCGATGGCGGTGCTGTTAACGGCGGTGGATGTGCTGGGTGGTCCAGCGGTGGTGTGAGCAGCGGCGGTGGCGAAGGTGGCGTGATCCGCGGTGGTGGCGATGGTTGTTGAGATGGCGAAGGAGAGTGCAGCAGCGTTGGCGGCCTCGCGGTCGACGGCGGTGGAGGTGGGATGGCGGTGTCGCCGTCGCCGGCCGTTGGCGATGATCGTCGGGCGGCTGCGAACCTTTGGCAGTAGGTGGATCGTCCGGGCAGATTTGGGCCATACATGAGCATCTTCCGGCGAGCCATGGTGGTAGTGGCGATGGAGAGCATTTTCAGGTGGAAGAGGAGAAGTAGGGAAGGAGAAGGATTTGACGAAGATGAGAGGGAAAATGGGAAGGGTTTTTGGGTTAAGAGGGTGGTTTAGGGAGGTGGCGGTTTTAGTGGGTGGTTTTGAGAAAAGGGAATTTAAAAAAATGATGGTTTTGAGTAAGTTGGTGGTTTTGAGGGTGGTTTTGACTTTTTCAGAGTAGGGTTAGTGTAGGTAGGGTATGATGGTGATGGGGAAAAGGAAAATGTGGGATAGGGAGGGGAGGGGAACGTCTAGGAGGAGAGAGTTAGGATTTTATTTATTTTTATAAGATTTTTGATTTTTCTATTTTTTTTCTTTTGGTTTCTTGGGTTTTGGTTTTATCTAAAAAAAGGAAAATGGGTGTTTTGGTGAAACCACCAGGTTTTGGTATGCAAAAGGAGGCTTAACAATTTCATAAAAGAGGGAGGTCAATCTTTTGTTTACTTTTCAGCTTTTTGACCTCAATTTGAATTGAAGGCCCCCTTTTATCCAACATGCAAAGCACGTTGTTGGGGTTGGTTCCTAACTTAGACCTTTGGTTCTCCAATCGCCACACTGCAGCCACAGTGGGATCACCTGCACCCACATACAACAACAAAAAATCTGAAAATAAAATGCAGAAAGTTAATAAAATTAAATTCTAACATTTACATGGGTTATTTTGAACCCGACAACTCAGATATTGCTCGCAATCTCATTAGACACTTCCTCGGGGAGGTAGTGTTTAACACGGTGACCGTTTACCCGAAATGTGCTCCCATCTTGGGGATTAATTAAATCTACTGTGCCGAAAGAACTGACTTTTGCGATTTTTAATGGTCCGAACCAGCGGGATTTGAGTTTTACCGGAAATAATTTCAAACGAGAATTAGAAATCAACACTTGTTGAGCTTCCGAAAAATTCATGTGATTAATGCGACGATCATGCCAAAGTTTGGTTTTTTCTTTATAAATCTTTGCATTTTCAAACGCATTGTGTCGTAATTCCTTAAGTTCAACATGTTGCAATTTCCATTTTTTCCAGCAATGTCCGCAACCATGTTCAATTCTTTCGTGGCCCAAAATGTTTTATATTCGAGCTCTAACAGAAGATGACAAGCTTTTTCGAATACTAGCCGATACGGTGACATGCCCAAGGGTGTTCTGAAAGCGGTGCGGTATGCCCAAAGCACATCATCCAACTTAAGCGACCAATCCTTACGGTTGGGTTTGACGACTTTCTCTAAAATAGTTTTAATTTCGCGATTAGAAAGTTCGGCAAGCCCGTTCGTTTGTGGATGGTAAGCGGTTGCAAATCAATGTTGGATATTATATTTACTAAGGACCGCACTTAACCTTTTATTTATAAAATGCGTTCCCTCGTCGCTAATTAAAGCTCGAGGTGTTCCAAAAAGGGCAAAACTATTTTTGTGCAAGAAATTTATCACCGTCTTGGCATCATTGTGTGGACAAGCAAGTTCCTCAATCAATTTGGAAACGTAATCGACCGCAACCAATATATATTGGTTATTAAACGACATCGGGAATGGTCCGTTAAAATCAATGCCCCAAACGTCAAAAAGTTCCACTTCTAAAATGTTATTGAGAGGCATTTCATTACGTTGAGACACGTTTTCGGTTCGTTGACATCGATCACATTTTTTCACAAACTCGAATGAATCTTTAAAAACCGATGGCCAATAAAATCCGCTTTGTAAAATTTTAGCCGCCGTTCGTTGGCCACCGAAATGACCTCTGTATGGCGATGCATGACATGTTTGCAAAATGTGCGGTATTTCCGAATCGGAGACGCAACATCTTAAGATTTGATCGACTCCCAATTTAAAAAGGTGAGGATCGTCCCAAATGTATTTCCTACTTTCATGAAGAAGGTTTTTGAATTGTTGCGAGTTAAGGTTATACGGTCGTAACCCAGTAGCAAGGTAGTTGGGTATGTCCGCATACCATGGACATGTTTCTTCATGAAAGTGTTGAATCCCTAAGATTTTCTCATCGGGAAACAATTCGTTTATTTAATGGTTTCCCCCACTAGAGATCACGCCCTCTAAACAAGAGAGGTGATCTGCCACTTGATTTTCAACCCCTTTTCAGTCAACAATATCAATATCAAACTCTTGGAGGAGTAAGACCCAACGAATAAGCTGAGGCTTGGCGTCGGCTTTGGTGATAAGATATTTAATTGCGGAGTGATCGGTATGAACGACAACTTTGGTGCCAATAAGGTAGCACCGAAAACTGTCAAAAGCGAAGACTACGACACGTAATTCTTTTTCGGTGGTTGTATAATTTATTTAAGCATCAATTAAAGTTTTACTTGCGTAATATATCGGGTGAAACATTTTTTCTCGCTTTTGTCTGAGAACGGCACCTACGGCCCAATCGCTTGCGTCACACATTACCTCAAAAGGTAACGACCAATCCCGGGCTATGACAATTGGAGCCGAAATAAGTGCGGTTTTGATTTTTTAAAAAGCATCTTTACATTCTTGGTTAAAGTCAAAACTTTGGTCATTATGGAACAAATTACACAAAGGTTTTGCAATTTTAGAAAAATCTTTTATAAACCATCGATAAAAATCGGCATGACCAAAAAAGCTTCTAATACCCTTGACCGAGGTGGGCTCAGGCAATTGCATTATGACTTCTAATTTTTCCTTTTCCACTTCCAAACCTCGTGGGGAAACCAAATGTCCCAAAACAATTCCTTCTTGAACCATAAAATGACATTTTCCCAATTTAAAATCAAGTCATATTTTTCACAACGTTCCAAACTCTTTTTAAGATTATCAAGGCAATTATCAAACGATGTATCAATCACGGAAAAATCGTCCATAAACACTTCCATGGTGTCTTCAATCATATCCGAAAATATAGACATCATACACCGTTGAAAAGTGGCGGGCGTATTACATAGACCAAAGGGTATTCGTCGAAAGGCAAATGTACAGTACAGACAAGTGAAAGTGGTTTTCTCTTGCTCCTCGTGTGCAATGTGGATTTGATTATACCCCAAATACCCATCTAGGAAGCAAAAAAAATCTTTTCCTACTAACCTATCAAGCATTTGGTCTATAAATGATAATGGAAAATGATCTTTCTTGTCGCTAAATTAATTGCCTATAATCCATACAAATACGCCAACCGGTCACGGTCCTAATCGAGATGAGCTCATTTTTTCATCTTATGTCGGAAAATCGATGGACTTATTCCCTTAATGTCGGCTATGGTCCAACCTAGTGCTTACTTATGCTTCTTCAAAAGTTCTAACAAATTATCCTCTTGTTCATGATTTAACTTAGATGAAATGATCACGGAGAGTTTTTCGTCTTCCAAAAGATAAGCTTACTTAAGATGACTAGGTAATGGTTTTAAATCCAAATCGGGAAGTTGGACTATGGACGGAAGTTGAGGTGTTTTATACTTAAAATGCAACTGTTCAAAGGCTGCTAAGTCCTCTAAAATTTCGTTGCTAAAGTCCAAGTCATCCTCTGCCACCACAGTGGAGAGGCTGTGGCCACACTATTCCAGAGTCAAACTTAAATCTTCACTAATGGCCGAACAATCCTCTATCTCTCCATGAAACCTCAGGGATTTAAAGACATTGAAGGTTACTTGTTGGTCGTTAACCCTCATAGTGAGATCTCCTTTTTGGACATCGATTAAGGTTCTTCCCGTTGCGAGAAAATGTCATCCCAAAATTATGGGGACCTTTCTGTCGGCTTCATAGTCTAAGATCAAAAAATCGACCAAAAAATTAATTTGTCAACCTTCACCAAAATGTCTTCAATATTACCTTTTAGGTAAGCGATGGACCTATCCACTAATTGCAACGTTACAGTGGTAGGACAAACTTCTCCTATTCCTAACTTGTTGAAAATGGACAACGGCATAAGATTAATGCTTGCTCCTAGGTCACATAAGGCATGTCCTACTTCTTGGCCTCCAATAGAATACGACATGGTGAAACTTCTCGGGTCCTTGAGTTTAGGTAGGATCTTACATGTGAGGAGGGCACTACATTCTTTAGTCAAAACTACCATTTCAAATTCACTTAAGCGTCTTTTCTTGCATAGGATGTCCTTAAAAAACTTAACATAGTTTGGCATTTGCTCGAGAGCTTCTACCAAAGGTATTTTTATGTGGAGTTGTTTAAAGATGTCCAAAAACTTCTTAAACTGAGCATCCACATTCTTCTGCTTAATCCTACCAGAAAAGGGGAAGTCTCTATGGTCAAGTTCCACGGTTTTCTTGGCCATTGATTTTCTGTCTCGGTTTGTGGCCACAATGTCACCACTGTAGTCACTGGTTATTGTCGTGTCCTTAGGAACTGGTGGTTATGGAGTAACAGACTCACTTACAACAGGTGTAGAGTGAGTTTGTGGCCCTTTTGAGTTTGAAGGAAATAACCCAGGAAAATGACATCGGTCAAAGGCGTGGGTTACTTCTTCTTCCTCTTGCAAAACGGGGATGTCCACAAGGTCCTTGCTACTTCTTAAAGTAACGGCCTTGACGTGCTCTTTACCATTCATCTTAGGGGTTTCGGTGTCGCTTGGTAAGGTACCATGCGGCCGTCCCCTAGGATCGTTTGCAAATTGACCGAGTTGGGTTTCAAAACCTCTTAATGTGGCATTGGTTTGGTTAATGAAACCTTGAGCATTGATTCCAAAGATCTAATGTCAGTCGGGCCTTGTTGCCTAGAGGTCTGCCCGTTGTGATGCGAAGATTGTCCATTGTGGTGAGAATGTGGGGACTGCCTACTGTGGTGAAATACTGACGGATTTTACGGTATGTTCTATCCAGAACTTACCCCAGGGGCTTGTAGTCCCTGATTTCCAGCCCAAGAAAAATTAGCGTGGTTTCGCCAATTCGGGTTGTACGTTTGCGAATATGGACTATTTCGCGAGTTGTTACCCACGAAACTAACGGTGGCGGGGTTTCCCAGAAAGTTTTCATACGCATGGTCCTCACCACAAAATGCACAATTTTCATTCATCACATTAGCGTTCATGGCATGCACTTGGTTTTTATCTCCTAAGTTCAAATTATTTTTTTACCAAGTTTGTTAAAGCAACAATTTGAGCATTTAAAGCTGTGATGGCATCTACTTCATGTAATCCCGACGTACTCTTGGCAGGAGGTGTAATAGCACGGGTTTGCCCATTCGGTGTTATTATTTGCAATCTTTTCAAGAATGCAAAAACCCTCGTTATAAGTCTTACCGGTAAATGCTCCACCGGCCGTTGCGTCAAGAACAATTTTTGCAGAATTGGCAAGCCCATCATAAAAGGTCTAATTGGATGCAACAATGGATTCCATGGTGGGGGCACTTCCTAAGAAGGTCCTTGAATCTCTCCCAAGCATCCGACACTGCTTCGTCGTCCCCTTGACGAAACGACAAAATTTCATTTTTGAGCTTAACGTTCCTCGTTGGAGGAAAGTATTTTTTTCAGAAATTTATCCGCCAAATCGGTCCATGTAGCTATGGAGTGGGGCGGTTGTGAGTTTAGCCAAGCTTTAGCTCTACCTCTTAGTGAAAAATTGAAGAGCATAAGCATTAAGGCATTTTTATCAACACCTTGAATCTTAAAAGCATCAACAATTTCTAAACATGTTTTTAAATGCAAGTGTGGATCTTCCGATGGTAGACCTCCATATTGACCCATCGTATGGATCATGGAAATCATCAACGGTTTAGGTTCAAATATCAAAGCTTTGATTTCGGGCACAATGATTCCCGAATTTAATTGAGCAAATTCGGGGGTAGCGTAGTCCCATATTCTTCTATCTTTATCATCGGCAATTCCAACCGTGGTTTGCTTCGGGGGCGGTGGTGGTGGATTTTCGAGTCTCTCAACAACGTCACCCATAGTGTTGTTTACGGGGGGTTGTCGATTACCTCGTCCTCCTCTACCCCTTCGACGTCTCCTAACGGTTCTTTCGATTTCGAGATCTAGAGGCAAAAGTTCACCGTGTTATAGCAGTTGCATACAACACGGGAGAAACACTAAAGAAACTCGCGACTCGGGCTTGAGTAGAAATCATTATCTTGGGATAAAGGTCATGCCAATCCCTGACAACGATTGCACTAACGATTTGTCCCACACGATTTCCTCCTCTCGAAACTACGTCGCAAAGGTTGCACTAACGATTTTATTATAAAGTTCCCACACAAGCTAACTTTCGGTTTACCAACCTCACTAAGTAGATCTCGAAAATCTTAGTCTTTCCGGATGTAGAGAGATGTACATATCTCTATGTCACACAAACTCGACCAACGTTTTGACCTTAGTTCGGTTATGCAACAACCCATATCTCTATGTGATTATTGAAGATTTTCTCAAACCTCCTTGCATCATTCAAGTCGTATTTCGGATCCACCCCTCTCGAGGTCTAAGATGTAATATTAACACTCACACGTGATCAACTTGTCTGCATTTGAGTTATGCTCCGACTAGAATGACTAAACCAAAAAATTAGCTAAAAGTTTTAACACCCAAGTGTTACATTTTTAACCTCTCGGGGTTGGCTAAGCCCGCACCCAAAGGGGGGTTTAGCTACGCATAAAAACAGAAAACATAATGGAGAAGAAGAAATATCTGAACTGGAATTGCATTAAACGTAAACGAAAACGTACCACTGTGGCCACAAGTGCTCCATAGTGGTTGACATAAAGTAAATACTTGAAAGTAAATCACGAGAACTAAACTAAATGGGAGAATTTCGCAAATCAGTTCTTAGCCGGATGATGACGATTTCTTTAAAGTTTGTGATGAAAGCCCAGGCGACAGAACGACATGTGCAAGCATCTCTTGACACTCACAAAGTTAACTTTGAGAGTCAAGTAGATGAGATCAGAACTGTCGCAACAGAAGTCGAAGATACATTGATAAAGGCTGTCACCATCTTCACAGATGCAATCCTACAGACTGCCACACAGAAACGACCTGCAGAAGGAGCACCAGAAGGCGAACCATCGAGTAAACGACCTAAGTTTTTTGTTTCAGCCTCACCTAATACTGGAATTGCATTCTCTAATGATGAAGATGATGATTATGACTTCCACGATGCACGAGAAGGTAATTCAGACAATCAGATGGGTGAGTCCGTAGAACAACAAAAGGGGGAGAAAGAAAAAGAGAAAGAGAAGGAGACAGAGAAAGAGAAAGAAAAGGAGAAAGAGCCTGAGAAGGAGAAAGGGACAGAGGGGTCATAGACAGAAAAGAACAAGGGGAAAGGGAAAGTAACAGAGGAAGAGGCTGAGAAAGGAGATAAGGGGATAACAGAAGAGACGACAGAGATGACTATGGTTGTGTTCGAGTAAATGTTCAAAGATCGAGTCATCAAATCACCAGAACCTTCAACTCAACAACCACCAGAGATCATCATATTAGACACCCCTCCTACTTCTCCTAGAACTGAACCAGAGAGAACAGACCCATTCTCTACTGATGAACAAATAAGCCAAGCCCAACCTCAAGTCCAAGCCCAAGTTCTACAAGAGCCAGGACGACATGTTGATATTCTTATGGCTGAAACCCATGAAGATCAGAACCCCATTCAGCCAGAACAGAACCCAGAAACATCAACCCAACACACCGAGAAACCATCCTTAGAGGAATTATTTGGTTTTCTCTATGCTGATAGAGACATCATTCCTGTCAATGCCAAACCCCTCAACCCTTACCTCAACCCCATCCGAATAAACACAATCCAAGATGCAAGGCTAAAGTTCATACAAACCATGTCTAATCTGAACAAAGCCATAAACATAAACTTCGGTATCCGCAGAATCTTGGATATCAAACATAGGAAATTTCAACACGACAAAGTTGTGTACCATGAGTACACTGTTGAATCAACAGAAGGCAAGAACGAATACTTCAACGACAACGATCTTATGCATCTAAATCCGTACGATCTGATCATGCTCCACGCCTACTGCTTGAACTTCTCAGACAGATTCAAACCTGCAAGAACTGATCTACCAGAAGTTCGATTCGCTATGCAAGAGCACATTAATCTCGGAATTCAGATTGATTTTTAGCTAGGCATAGAGTTCGAAGTTGAGAGACTAGCGATTGCACCACCAAATGAAAACCTTAAGGGTTATGGCCACTACAGGACTGGAACCGTAGTTGGAGATCCTCCAGTCTTCATCTGCCGACAGAAGAAGATCAAGAAGGCCATTAGAATATCTGAAGCCCACAAGTACTCGAGTGAGTCGCTGGTGTATCTCAAGAACATAATTCAGAATCTCCCAATAGAGAAGTGTCCAGAAGAGCAACTGAGGCTCTGCATCGAACAGATAGATCTTATGATGGACTTCCGTGAGCTGATCAGAAGATTCGACAGAATTCTTAGGGGAGACAATTATGATTAAATGTACTTATTCTTTTCGCTTTATGTAATCTTTAAAAGAATAGTGCAAGGATCACAGAGGTCAACTCTTTGTCTTTTGTTTATATCTCTGCAAGTTTGTAAATTTTTATTTTCAATACTTAGGGAGAGATTGTTAGCCCCAAGTATCTGTTATGTAAAAGTATTGAAAATATTATCAAGTAAGAAGACCAACAGAGATCCAGCAGAAGACTTGGAAGAAGATCAACAAGAAGACCAACAGAGCTCAACAGAGCTCTGGTGGAACCAACAGAAGAACTGTTCATACCCAAAGACAAACAGAGCTCTGGTCTAATGAGCTTTGGTGAAGTGAAGACCTTTGTGGTGCCTAAGTCTCGTAAGAAATCCTAAGTGTCAGACACGTATGCCCTAATAAAAGGAGACACTTTCTACGTGTCATTCCAGGGTACGATAGTACATTGTCTACACTTTATCAGGGCTATAAATAGTGAGGTAGTGGAACAAACGATTGTAAGCTTTTGGAACAAAAGTTTTCCACAATTGTTTAAGCACACACTGCAGTAATCCCGAGCACTACCTCCGTACGATATTGTGTCCTGTGAGATTTCCGAACACACACTTGAACGTGTTCTTTGTGTGATTCATTATCAATATACGAGCAACTTTTATACTTGATCTTGTTATCATTATCACTATTCTATATTTGATACTCACAGTTATTATATCGTTTACACAATCACTCACATTAATGGCTTTATTTAATATGCTTCCGCTGTCTATTTTCTTACCATTATTGTGATGCAACGTGAATCTGGGAACCTACAGTTGGTATCAGAGCTTACTTGATTTTCTTAAATCAAACAATCCAATCTACCAAGGTTGATTCACTGTTGTTGATTGTGTGTGTGTTTTAAAGCTTCCTAATATACTTTGTTTTACAGTTTATTAGTTTAAAAGTTATTATATCTCTTATTTAAGCTTTCCAGTCTAGTTTAAAGATCTTATCTACTGTTCATTACTGTTCCATTGGTTACTGTTCACTTACTTTCTGCTTATTCTCTTTAAAAATCGTTTGAAACCATTATACTCTGTTTTTCTGAAAAATGGCTAATAACATCAACGCCATTTATACTGCTAGTTCTCTGACCAAGCCTCCTACTCTTCTGAGAGATGAATATCCTCAATGGAAGATTAGGATGGTTAACTTCCTTGATGGGATGGACAGAGATTTAATGCGTTCTGTCACGGATGGACCTTGCAAACCCATGGTTTTAGTTCCACGTGTACCTACAAAAGAAACTACTGCTGAGATTCCTGCTTATCTTAAACCTAAAACACCGGGTTTACTGATGAAGAGAAACTTCAAATGGAAAATGATCTTAAGGCAGTTAGACTTCTGATTATGGCCATTCCAAACGAGATATTTCAAGAACTAGATTCATGTGTTACAGCCAAAGAAATCTGGGATCAGCTTCTTAATCAACTTGAGGGTGGAATTAAGACCCAAAAGAACAGAAGGACCCAATGTATAAATGAATACAATGATTTCAAGGCACTTCCTGAGGAAACCCTACAACAAACCTACAACAGATTTAATGTGTTGATAAACAAATGCAAAAAATGTGGGGTTGTTAGGTCGAAGGAAGATAACAATGTTCTGTTTTTGAAAAGTTTTAATGATGAATGGTTGAATCTGTCCATGTCTTTACAAGCTAACCAGGATCTAGATGCATGGTCTCTAACTGATGTATATGGCACTCTCGCCGCACAAGAGAAGGATGTTGTCAAACAAAAGGGCAAATCCACCATTGTAGGTCCAATTGCTTTAGTTTCAGAATCAAAGAACACCTCTGAAGGAAAATCCAACAGAGAAAGTTCTAGCAGAGATAAGAAGAAAGAGAAGAAGAAGGGTAAGAAGAGTCTGGTAGCAGAAAGTGATGCTGAAGAAAGTTCATCAGAAGATGATGACATAAATGCTTTTGCTAAATCTCTTGCATTAATCACTCAAACATTTAACAAGAGATTTGGCAACAGAGCATTTGACAGAAGAGGTAGATACGAAAGAGAAGGGAAAGATGAGAACAGAGGTTATGCTACACAACAGAACCACCAGAACAGAGCTCCAACAGAACAAAGACCGCAACCACAATCTCAACAGAAGTATAATGCTCCAGTTCCTCAGAAAACTGATGCTGCCCAACCCATCAACCAGAATGATGGACGTTGCTTTAGATGTGGCAAACCTGGCCATTTCTCTGCTAATTGTAGAGGTAAACTAGTAAAAGACCAGGATTACTATAAAAACAAATACAAGTACAATTACAGAGAGAGAAGCTACGTTGCTGAGATGGAGAATTGGATCTCTGATTCATCCTCTGACGATGAACCAGAGCAAGCCAACTTCTGTGGAGTCGATGTGGATGATGAGAGTTTGGGAGAAGAGGTTGATTGGATGACCAGAGAGAAGTTAGAAAGAACGACCGAAGAAGATTTGGCTCATGCATTTGCTCTTACTGTGACAAAGCCAGACAACAGAGCGCTGGAGACCACCAGACCTAGTGCCAAGGTATGTTCTTCTGAATCTAAGTCCGACTCTGAGTTGGAAATACATGTTTCTTTGCTAACAGAAGAATTTCAACTCTTAAAACAAAAGCTTTCTGAAGAAAAAGAGTTAAGAAAGCTAGCTCAGAAGGATCTGTCCTTCTACAAGAGAGAGAAAATTCTCTTAGAACAGGAAAAGGAAGAAATATTCAAAGAGAAATCTGAGCTAGAGATCTTACAACAGAAGAAGGAAAGCATCTTTTCTGAAAAGGTTAAAGAGTTTGAAAATGTTTTGAAACAAAAGTCTGAAGAAGTTAAGAAGTCTGAAACTGAAAGACTTAACTCTGTTGCTTTAAAAGATTGTTTTCAAAGAGAAAGGGAGGTTTTACATCAATCCCTACAGAGAAAAGAAATTAAAATCAAGAAGTACCAGGATGCACAAGATGTGCACATTAAGATAAACTCACAGTTGGATACACAAGGTCTCGGTTTCTATGACCTTGCTCCCTATAATGAATAGAAGAAGGCATCTTTATCCTCTGCTTTTTGTGTTGGGAAAATCCAAGAGGAAGTGATATCTGGTACTACTGCATTCAAAATAATCAAAACCTCAGATGTTTTCAAAAGAACCAGAAGACTTGACTACAGGAATGTTAGCTATGACTCCTTGAATCATGAAATGGTTGTTAAACCATCTGAAAAGTTCATTCTTGATCAAGGAAGAGCTAGAATCATACTTCCTAACTCTGTTAATAGTCTGGATCCAAAAGAGATTTTTAATTTTAACTCTTTTAAGGGACAGAAGTCTGTTACTTCTGTGGATGAGTGCTCCGTTGATAAATCACAGAGGGAGCTCAACCCTGAAGCACCAGTCTTCTCCCCTTCCTCTGAATCAATCAGAACATCATTTGAAGAGGACATTAAAAGAATTCTTGAGGAAAATGCTGTTTCTGATGCATTAAAACCAAAGTTGAGAAAGTTTAAGTCTGCTCAAGCTAATACCTCTGTGATACCTCAGGTGTTTAACACCTCCACCAGAGCCACCAGAGACTTTCAGTGCTCTGACAGTGACTCTGATTCTGAGGTAGATGAACAGATTTTTTGTGGTCAAAAGAAAGCTTTGCATAAACCTAAGCAGATACAGGTGGGATCTATGGATCTGAAAAAGGATGTCTCATTCTTTAAGAAACAATCTAGATTCATACCAGTAACTGAGTTTGATAACAAAGGCTTTAGAATTCTTGCTTCTAATGTAGTAGAAGCAGAGAAAAGAGAGAAAGCTAGAAATATTCCAGTAAACAACACCTTAGTTCCCCTTGCTTTCAAACCAATCAGGTTTATACCAGAACAGAAGGGCAAATGGATAGTCAATGACAGACCTATTCCCAATTCTGGTGTAAATCAAAGAAATTCTTTTTGGTCACGTGAGTCAGTTCCAAAGAAAAACAACTTTGTGTCAAGAGAGTTTGTTTCAAGAAACAACAGCTTTAAGAAACCAAATCAGGACAGAATGTATGGTCCTAAAGTTTTTCAGAATCAAGCACCATTCAAACAACAGTTTTTGAATAAAAACAGGAATGTACATTAATTATCTTCATGTTCTATCAACTGCAATTGCATTCAACTGTTGTTAAAACTGCAAAATCATATGAATGGTCCTCATTGTGTTCTGAATCAGTCACCTCAAACGACTAATCCCAAGACTGTTCAGAATGCACAGAGAAAGACCTCTGCACACCATCCCAGAATGGAAAGCCTGCAGGAAAGACTGTTAACACCCCAAAGCCTAACAAAAAAGGACCCATCATGCAATGGGTACCTAAAAAGAACTATTCTGTCTTGCAGAAACCTCATGTGCAGCTTTGGTATTTAGATTCTGGATGCTCCAGGCACATGACGGGCAATAAGGAGCTGCTGACTTCATTTAAAAACAAGAAGGGAAGTACAGTAACCTTTGGAGAAGACAACGGTGGACAGATTAGAGGATATGGTACTTTAATTAATGGTGGTGTTTCAGTTTCTGAAGTTGCTTATGTTGAAGGATTAAATCATAATCTTCTTAGTATAAGTCAACTCTGTGATCATGGGTTCGATGTCAATTTTAGGAAGAAGTATTGTTCCTTGTTGCTTTCCGAGTCTGGTCAAGAACTTTTAAAAGCTGACAGAAAATGCAATCTGTAAAAAATGAACTTTAATCCAAACCAAAACTCTACAACAGAAAAACTCTGTTTAGTGTCTTTGAAAAATGAAGATGCCTGGCTCTGGCATAAAAGATTTGCCCATTAAAATTTTTCAAATCTTGACAAGCTCGTGAAATTAAACTTAGTGAAAGGTCTGCCTTCGCTAAAATTTGACAAAGACCATCTCTTTTCTGCTTGTGAGCTGGGTAAGATGAAAAGATCTTCACACAGAACTAAGAGTGATCACAATTGCCCAAGACCTTTGCATATGCTTCATGTGGATCTTTGTGGTCCAATCTCTGTGCAAAGTCTGTCGGGTATGAAGTATATTCTTGTGCTAATTGATGAATTTTCTAGATATACATGGATTGAGTTCATCAGAGTAAAATCTGATGTCCCAGAAATTCTGATAAGTTTGTTGAAAAGGATACAGGTTCTGTTAGGACTCAAAGTTCAAAAGTTGAGGAGTGATAATGGGACAGAGTTTAAAAATGCCAGAATAGACGCCTATCTTTCAGAGGAAGGAATTTCCCAGAACTTCTCAGCTGCCAGAACTCCACAACAGAATGGTGTGGTGGAAAGAAAGAACAGAACTCTGGTAGAAGCCGCCAGAACCATATTGGCCGGTTCTATCCTTCCCATCAACTTCTGGGCAGAGGCAGTCTCAACAGCCTGTTTTACCCAAAACAGAGTTGTTATAGTGAAAAGATTCAAGAAGACTCCCTATGAACTCATTAACAACAGAAGGCCAAACGTAAAATATTTTCATGTTTTCGGCTGTAAGTGCTACATCTTGAATGACAGAGAACAGCTAGGTAAATTCGACAAGAAGGCAGACGAAGGAATCTTTATTGGTTATTCCTTAACCTCTAAAGCTTACAGAGTCTACAATACCAGAACTCGTGTTATTCAAGAAAGTGTAAATGTGTCCTTTGATGAAAGTACATCAAGTTCTTCTGATCGCAAATTAACAGAGGGGACACAGACAGAATAGAAGAAGACAAGTTCTTCTAAGACAAGGGAAGAAGATATCAATCTTGTGTTCGATGATTTCTTCGATGATGATGTTTCCTCTGTCAACATCACCAGAGGCAACCAAGCTCAGAACTCAACAGAACAAAATCTGACAGGTACAACTCTTACTGGTCCCTCCAATACTTCACCATCTACTTATCTGTCTACAGGTGTTATTCATAGAAATGAGGAACCACAATTAAATGTAAGAGAACCTGAACTAGAGCCATCATCACCTCTGCTAACCAATATTGGCAGAGACTCCCTATTTGAAAGCTCACTTTCACAGAGCCCTGTTGGCAACTCACAGAGCAATGAGGCCACTCTCCAGAGTTCTGTGCCACAGAGCCCTGGTACCAATCCACAGAGCTCTGATGCTGAAGATTGTCTTTTCCCATCAGAAGCACAAACCCCTCCTGTTGTCCATGCTCCCATGACAAGATGGACAAAGGATCACCCCCATCATCTTATAATTGGTGCTGCTGAAGATGGTGTGAAGACAAGATCGGCCACAATCAATGAAGCTTTCTTTGTAAATTTTCTAAGCATGATTGAGCCGAAGAAGATTTATGAAGCCCTTGAAGACCCAAACTGGATAGAAGCCATGCAAGAGAAGCTTCTGGAGTTTGAAAGAAACAAAGTTTGGTCCTTGGTTCCACTTCCTCAAAATAAGACTGCTATTGGAACCAAGTGGGTGTTTAGAAATAAAAAGGATGAAGATGGGATTATCATCAGAAACAAAGCCCGTCTGATTGCAAAGGGATATTGCCAAGAGGAAGGTATTGACTATGACGAAACCTTTGCTCCTGTGGCTAGGCTAGAAGCAATCAGAATATTCTTAGCCTATGCTGCTCACAAGGGTTTTAAGGTCTATCAGATGGACGTGAAGTCTGCCATTCTGAATGGCAAACTACAAGAGGAAGTTTATGTCCAGCAACCACCTGGCTTTGAAAGTTCATAGTTTCCAGACCACGTTTACAAGTTAGACAAAGCTCTGTACGGCCTTAAGCAAGCTCCCAGAGCCTGGTATGAAACTTTGTCCAACTTTCTGTTGACTAATCACTTCGAGAAAGGTACTGTCGATACAACTCTATTCTTTAGAAGGTACAAAAATGATATACTTCTGGTGCAAATATACGTTGATGACATTATTTTTGGGTCTACATGGCAAGAGTACTGTGATAGGTTTGAGGATTTGATGAAAAGCGAATTCAAAATGAGCATGATGGGAGAACTTTCTTTCTTCCTTGGTTTACAAGTAAAACAATCCATCAGAGGGACTTTCATAAGTCAGTCCAAATACATATCTAATATTTTGAAAAAATATAAGCTCAACAATTCAAATCCAATGAAAACTCCTATTGCCACTGGAGTTAAACTTGACTCTGACCTTAAAGGTGAACCTACAGATGTCAAGAACTATAGAGGCATGATAGGGTCACTTCTGTACTTAACTGCTAGCAGACCTGATATAATGTTTGCAACCCGTCTCTGTGCCAGATTTCAAGCCAATCCTAAAGAATCTCATTTGACTGCTATCAAGCGCATATTTAAATATCTGAAAGGGACTCAATTCTTGGGTCTCTGCTATCCTCTTAATTCTGGTTTCGAGCTTGTAGCATATACAGATTCAGATTATGGAGGATGCAAGAATGACAGAAAGAGTACTTCTGGTAGCTGCCAATTGCTTGTTGCTGCTAGCTGTTGCTCTCAAGTGATATGGATGAAAACCCAACTCAAAGACTATGGCCTGGAGTATGGCAAAATTCCAATTCTGTGTTACTCCAAGAGTGCCATCGCAATAACAGCTAATCCAGTTCAGCACTCCAAGATGAAGCATATCGACATAAGGTACCACTTCATAAAATACCATGTTGAAAAAGGGACGATTGAAATGTATTTTGTTTCAACCGACTTCCAACTTGCTGACTTGTTTACAAAATCCCTTGATGAAAGGAGATTTACCTTCTTAATCAGCAAATTGGGTATGCTGAAGATGTCCTCCTAACTCTGTTTAAACTCAACAGAGCCTCTGATGATCATACCAGAGCTCTGTCAAATAGTTGGGTTTAGGTCAACAGAGCTTCTGATGTTCACCAGAACTCTGTCATGCATACTTTTTTCAACAAAGTTTTTTTTTTCTTTCAAAAGGCTTAAAAGAAAATCTTTCAAATAAGCTCATATTTCAAGGGGGAGCTTATAAAGGAAATTGTGCATAGCTTTAGGGGGATTAAGTCAAAATCCGATTTCCAAATCCAAATGACTTTGCTTTTTGAAGTTCAATGAAAAACCTTTTTGAAGAAAAAGGGAAAACCTTTTTGAAGAAAAAGGGAAAACCTGTTATGATGAAAATCTTTTTGATAACGTCAAGAACATAACAAAATTCTGATATTTCACCAGAGCCTCTGTTGTTTCTCATCAGAACTCTGTGAAATTTCTAAGTTAATTCTGTTCTTTGTTCTTTGACTACTTTCACATCAGATACAGAACTTTTAATTGTTTTTGGGTAAAGGTGAAACATCTTGGGTTACTTGAAAGAAATAGAAAAGGTTACTCAACAGAGACAAAACTGTGCTGAGCTCCACCAGAGCTCTGTCGATTTTTCTGCCACGTCATCAGAAGCACGTCATTAGAGATGCGGGTCATTCTTTAAGCGTCAACCACTTGTTACCCGCACATCTCTAACTGTGACGGTTTGCTTGCCCAAAAGATGTCAGAACCAAACCCTACGTGGCATTCTCTGATTGAAAGACAGACCACTAGCTGTTTCCACGTTCTACTGTAGAGGTCGTTCCACTATCTGAAACTCAAGTACCTACAGTACCTACGATGTTAATCCAACCACATGTTTAGTGTATAAATACCCACTCTCAGGACCCATTTCATGTTTACGCTTTCGAATCATTCAAAACCCTTCTTCATTCCCTCTCAAAGATCAAAACCCTTGAGTTCTTCAAGAAACCCTAACCTGCAACATTGGCCAAACCACAACATTCTGCTGAATCAAGTAGAATAGGACCTGTTGATGCCATTGTTATCCAACCATACGAGTTTGCTGATAACAACTACAGAAAGAGGTTGTCGGAAACGTTGATGCGGGAAGAAATGCAGGAGGAGGATCCATACGCATTCGTGCCAGAACCTTCAGAAGAATATTTAGGATGAAGACAAGAAGAGAATTAGGGATTCGAGCATATGAGAAACCCCCCAAAGTAGAGACTCTTCTTCATTTTGTAATGTTCTTAGGTTACAACAAAGATATAAATAGGATAGGAGAGTTAAGAAGACAAAACCTACCCACAGTATGGAATTTCATGTTCTCCACACTGAACATAACCCTTACCTGTAAGTCTGGTAGCCAAGATCAAACAAGCACAGAGATTCTACAAATCATGTATGGGTTGTTTTTCAACAGAAACTTCGATTATGCCAAAATCCTTTACAAGGACCTTCTTGCTGCTGTGAATACCAAAACAAATGCTCTAGCCAGAGGTGGAGAAGTTGGAGTCCACAAGTTTTTTAAATCAATCAGGTTTCCTCGTTTTATAAGTCTGGTAATCCGAGAAGCCTTCCCATCATTGCAGTTAACTCAACAAGGAAATCCTACACCTATTTGGGTCATGTCAAAATTCCAACCCACGACTTCAGGTGAATATCCCTTCATCAGAAGAGTTCCAGGTACAATACTTGCCCTTATTCATCCAGAACACCTCTCTATCCAAAACTATAAAACTGCTGCTCAACCTCAAGAACCTGAGGTAAGAACTCCAGCATACTTAGGATCTGAGCCTTCATTAGAGAGTTTGAATGAGGAAATAGGAGAAAAAGTTAGCAGACCAGAGGTAAGAGTACCCGAAGTGGGGTCTTCCTCTAGAGTGATGGAGTAGGAAGTACAGAACAGAGCATCCCCTATGGAGGATGTTCATGAGGAAGAAAGGGAAGCTACAAAAGAAGTGGCAGAGAGATCGCCCTCTTCTGGTAGGCATGAGGTACATGTGTTAGAGAGTGACTGTAACACCCCGAAAATCCTAACTCAAATTGTAAATAGTCCATTTAGACTTATTGGAAGGACAAGGTGTTGCATTGGAAAGTGGGACGCGTGATGCTAATTGGATCTCTCGAGAAATTGGCCAAGTTTGGACTCGGTACAAACCCAGCGAGTATGACACTCGCGAGAGTGACACTGTCACTTTCGCCGTGTCACTTTCGCCAAGATTGTACCGAGAGTTTGGGGGGAATCCAACGAATATGACACCCGCGAGAGTGACAGTGTCATTTTCGCCGTGTCACTCTCGCCGTCGGGCTCCAGAGCCTTTTAAACCCACGATTTCAACTCCCTTTCATTTGTTATTCAACCCATTTCTCTCTAAACTCTCCCAAACCAAACCCTAACCCTTTAAACCGATTTTGGAACCATTGAAGCCATAAATCTTGTGAATCAAAGCCTCTCTCCTATCTTTTAGCAAGATTTCTAGTTGGAGGTTGGAATCCTTCATCTTATTTCCATTTTAATGGGATTTCTACACTTTCTAAGGTTTTACCCAACCCTCACCTAAACCTTTTCCTTCCTTTGGATGAAATGAAGATTGAGGCTTACTTTGGTAACACTGGAAGTGTTTGGTTGGTGGATTCACTTGATGGTTGAGGTAGTCTCCTTTTCTCTTCACTTTGGAAATTAGGGTTTTGATCTATTGGTGATTTTGGGTGTAATATGTTGGGGAAAATGATTCTAAGTGTTTGGAGATAAATATTTATGGTTGGAGACTTATGGATTTAGGTTTTGGAATATTTGGACTTGAAGATTCGGATCTCTTCAAAGGAGCATACGTTTGGAAAAAATCTAGATTTAGCTTAATCTAGCAAGGTGAGTTCAAGTTACTTTGCGAAAACTTTGTACATGCCAAAATGTTATTTTTCCAAGTAATTGTGTGTTTTACCTGAAAACTATCTATATTTGGTCATTTGATGGATTTTACCTTTTGAGGTATTAATTGTGGTAAATATTATAAGACACTACTTTTGGATATTTTGGAAAAAAAGTGATAATAAATCATACATGAAATGAGTTGTTGATTTATGTAATAATTGGAGTCTATTTATTATAGAAATGCATTGTGGATGTTTTGGAAATATACATATAGTACATCATGAGATGTTTTGAAAACGTAAAG
This sequence comes from Saussurea involucrata, assembly GCA_033807775.1. Taxonomy (NCBI): domain Eukaryota; kingdom Viridiplantae; phylum Streptophyta; class Magnoliopsida; order Asterales; family Asteraceae; genus Saussurea; species Saussurea involucrata. The sequence continues at coordinate 78,670,959 of CM066325.1, forward strand.
GCGTGAGTCCTTGGAAATGAGGGTTTACCCGATCCAAAGTTTTATTTCGGGTTTTCATGGGATTGAAGTATTTACCGGCAAACGGTGTGTGTTGTTATATTTGATGTCATTTTATAACTTTTATAAACTACCTTTTTGAAGTTAGTTGAGCTTGTGGTTCGGTATTGAATTTTATTAAGTATTGGGGACATTTGTCTAGTTTTGGTAAGTCAAGGTTGAGTTTTGTTAACGAATTATGTTATTGGGGGAATTGCATGTTTTGAATGCATTTATTAATTCACTTGGGGTCGTGTAATATTTAGACCTTGTTAGCCATGGATCCATAGGCATTTGAGTTTCCCCTTAGTCTCGCGGGCAAGAGGTCGGAACTGATTGAGCTCAGTTTACGAGACGTTAGTTTATTTTGTGGCACGGTATAGGCATCGGGTTCCATGATAAGTAAGGCGTTGACTTAGATGGTCGGGCGTTGTCTCATGGGCAGTAAGGTGTAATTCCATATATGTGCTTAGCACGGGATAGGCATCGGGATCCATGATAAGTAAGGCGTGGACCTAGATGGTCGGGCGTCATCTCATGGGCAGTAAGGTGTAATCCCTAATGTGCTGTTGTGGATTTGGTGACCCAATGTATAAACCTGGAGTGGTTGAAGTTGGGGGCATCCTAGTCTCATGAGCAATAGATCTGGAGTGATTGAGCTCAGTTTTACGAGAGTAATCCACGTGGGTGTTTTTATTACATAGTAAGTGACCCACTTTGGTGTTCTGTCACGTGCGATGTATACGGGTCTCCCCCGTCCCCGCAAGGTGTTGTTTTGGGTATTTGTTACTACTTATGTTTTCGGTGACGTGTTATATTTATATGGATTGTTTTCCATAGTACGTAAGTTGTGGTTTATATCTCATCCGTGTATGATGTTTTGGGTATTTGTGTTACTTCCACCTTCGACGGATACGGGTCTTCCCCGTTTATGGTATTTGATCTTTATAACCTTTTACTGTCGCATTAGTAACGCTTCGTATTGTGTCTTTAATAAAGAGTTATATTTAATGGATGGTTCCATGTTTTACGGGTTGAGTATGTATTGTCAACCGTATTTAAAGGTTTTGCCTAATATAAACTTATTCACGTATTTGAGTGAGTTGGAAATGTAATTTATTTTGGAAAACGCATCACACATTTCGGGTATGGTTTCCATGGATTTGAGTGTGTTGGAAAACGAGTCGTTTATGCCGTTTGGGAAATCTTTCTTTGGAAATGATAGTCTTTGTCGCAAGCTTTCATTTAAAGATTTATTTAAATCATGACTATAACTACTAACCTTCGATTTATGATTTTATATAGTAATGATAAAATGCTTGAACTCACTAGGCGTAAGCCTAACCCTTTTTATTTGTCGGCATGTGCAACAGGCTCAGGTTAGGGTGACTCTAGCTACATTGTGAAGTGGCGAGTGCTAGTAGAGTGCACGAGAGGTGACTTGTTTAGTGAAGTATTCCGCATTTGATTGGAGTAGCAACTTGTGTTGTGTTAAGTGACGCCCGTTTTAAGTTATTAACTGTAGAAATTATGATGTTTTAATTCCGAGGTATTTTGATGAAGGAATTGTAGAAAAGATTTATCTACTTTGGTTATTTTATTGAATTTTAAAGTTAGTTGTCATTCCAAATTTGAGGGTGTTACAAGTTGGTATCAGAGCATAAGTTTGACAGATTTATGTGTTGATTTTGGATACCTAGACTCAAACTAGCGTTTGTTTAAGTAAATGAGAGTGAAATTCACCTTTAGGCACTTTAAGATAGGGTGTTTCGAGGTCAATGGATGTTGTTAGAAACGAGAATCACGTCGAGAGTAACAAGGATAATCATGTATGGTGCGTTCATAGTGACACCTGGCCAGTGTCATGGTGAACCTACTAGTACATGTGCGTACTTGAATTACTTTAATGTGATGATCGTTGGGGTAGTGAAGAAGGTTCTAAACTAGTAGTCGTTGGAATAGATGGACGATTCTAGTATTAGTCACTTGAAGTGACGATAAGCATGATACTTGCTTTAAGCAGACCGTTTCGGATCGAGATTGATGGTTGGACTAGAACCATAGGCTTATTGAGCCGACTTTGAATTGAGGAAAGAACCGTAAGGTTTATCGAGGTAATTTCCGACTTAGCCTTAAGAGGTTAAAGCATCCGGGTGAAAATAGTGGACCGAAGGATTTTGGAGGAGTATGAGTTGAGACGTTGAGTGGCGACTAAATTATGCACGAAATTTATTTTTGAAAATAAATTGCATTAATTAATTCTTGTGCTTCAATTTCATATATGGATTGTGTTACAATTTTGGGAAATGATTAGCACACACACAAGATTTTAAATCATGAGTTTTGAACCTGCACGAAAGTATTTTATTACGGGAGTTGTGAGCCCGTCGGAACTTGTTCCATTTTATTATTGTTCAACATTACTTTATGATACAGTGATATCCATATTTTATGACGTTTAAGATGTTGGGCAAGTGACTACGGCTTATAACTTTAACATTGGATCTCCTCCACATATGTTAGAGTTTGGACGGAAAGTTATCTTCCGTTACGTCTATGTAAAGTTATTTTGGATAATTTGTTTAATGTAAATTGTTAAACAATGTTGTCTATGTGGTATTACCGTAGAAGGGATTTTGGATTTTGGCATTTTAGCCATGATTTTGCTTAATGCAATTTAACTTTGGAAGCACAATGTTTGGTGCTATTTTGTTGACGTGGAGTCATTGAGTTCGTGGAATTTCATGGAGTTTCATTGTACGACGTTTTGTGTCGTGTGAGTACAATTTTACAATGTGCATATTCTATTTGCTTATGTGAAAATTTTACGAGTTATGTTGGGCATTTGGTCCCACTCGAGTTTTGTTGAGAAAAGTTAATTTTATTCCATAAGGCGACTAAGAAGAAATGAGTTTGGAACTCCAGTGTCGCGTAACTTTTCTTTCAAAAGTTGTGTTACTAAGTATTTCGTTGCAAATAGTTCAGGATATGGATTGATTTATACGTGGCTTAAGTGATGCATGAAAGAACATTTTTAGTGACATTTCATAATAATTTGCTTGGTGCCCTTTTGGTCAGTTAAATGTTTATTATCAGTGTTATGTAAAACGTGTTATATCGACTTAGGGGTATGCATAGCTTGATAACCATTGTTCTCGTCACTTTGTTGAACGAATCGTGAGCGAAATTATTATTATTAACTCCTTGTTTAAATGAGAGACCATTTGGTCAAAACATGTTTTAGTGATGTGGGGGTCACGAATGGTTTATGATGCATGATATTTGAAAAACACGAATGTATGAGTCATTGACATTGGTCAATTGTCGATTTACCGAATATTTTGGAAACTTGAAAACCTTTTTGGTTTTGGAAGAAAGGTGCGTTTGGAGTATTTTTAACAAAAACATTTTTTTTAGCAATGACGTTTTGATGTTTTATGTTCCAAGTACGAAATTTTGAGGAAATGCTTCGTGATGAAGATTTTAGAAAATTGTTTGTATAAAACCAGGATGCATGTACTTTCTTATGTTTTGGAACATTGATGCGCACCGTTGGAGCAATTTGGGATTTGAAAATAGGTTTGAACCCTTTTTGGTGTCAACCATTTACTAACAATTGTTTCCTCCTAGTTTTTGGAAAATATATTGTGGTGTGCAATTTTGTTAGAAACATTTTGCTCGTGTGTCGTTATGTGACCATTTGAGGAAATTTTGGAAATCAACATAAAGAACCCCATCTTTTGAAATTTTGGTGTGAGTTAATTGGTGTATGTTATTTCATTACAAGAAATTTCTAAGAAGTGCATGTCTACCCCAATTTGAAATTTTCTCATGATGTTTTAGTCGATATTTTCAAATGATGGAAACGTATTGGTTTTGTCTTAAATATGGAATTTGCACAAGTTGTTTTTCGTTTTGATTGAGGTGTAATTATGAATCGTTTCCTTGTTTTGTATAATAAACCGACGCGCGCAAATTTTGATTGGTAAATCTTGTTCCATGCCATTTTATAGTTAGTAGGAAAATTTTGGAGTCAAATGTAGTTGGACTTCTTTTGAAATACGTGCACACCTTTTGTTGCACCCTGTTTAAAGTGGAGCAGTTAATTTACGTGCATGTCATGAGTCAATCCATACTAGAACCGTGGCGGTTCGTTTTAAAGAAAATTGTTTATTGCGCTTTTGCGTTTTGTTGATAATCTGAGCTGCAATGAAATAATTTCCAACATGATTTTCACACGTGGGACGAGCGTGTCCATTTTTGCGTAACTACCTAATTGATAATAGTAGTTTATGCGTACGTTCACATTTGATATGAAATATTTATGTTGAAAGTTTCTATGAAAGGTTTTGTGAATGGCATATTTGTTAAATAACGCACTTGAAAACCTTGAACTCGTTAGGACCTTGAAAAGGGTAAATAACCCAGTTAAGGGTAAGTGTGCGTGTAGCACTTTGGCGGTGGAAGGTTGGTTATTCCACGCGTGGTAGTACTGTAGGCCGAATGACACCGGTTGAGTGGATGATGCACTTTGAAATTAAGAGAATTGATTCGCAGTGGTTTATATTGAGGTTGGTGGTAACCTTTCTGGTTGGGGATCTTATTTTGGGGTTTTGGTCAATTTTCGTATGTGGGACCCTTTAGACATCGTATCAATAACTTTGGTTTTGTAAGGATGCTCGGCGAGTGAAACTCGGGTGTTGAGTCTGTTGTGACTCAAGGTTGATGGTATATCTAGGTGTCAACTTTTGAGCTTGAGGCCAAGCATCGCTAGTGTAATCGGAGGATTGTAATCCGATTTTAAAGGAATAATGATAATGGTTGTAGTAGTCCTAAGATGCTCATATGTGATAAGAGGATTTAGGGAAATGACTTTCCTTGTGTGGTAATAAAATATATCGATTGTATGATTGATAATTAGACACACCTTTGGGATTGTGTAATTGACGAGTCAATGATGACCGTTGGGGTTGAATCGATGGAATCTGCTGAGAGTGAATGCTAGTTCAGTAGCAGGATTATTTGGGGATTCTGAAGTTTTAGTTGATGTTGGTAGTGATTCAATGTTGACTTGGGTTGGAGAGAAATTTTAAAAACATGTGAATGTGGTATGATTGGGGAGTTCGAATCTGTCGTTGGGATAGTATGGATCATTTAAGGTTGGGAGACAACTTAAGTCTGATGGTCGAAGGCCATTCTAGTAAATTAGGTCTTCATTTGGATGCAAGTGTTTTACGCCTAAGCGGGGATTCGTTGTGATCGTTGTGAGCAACACCAAGAAGCCGCTGTGGGCAATGTTGAGGGAAATAAATTTGAACCGGGTTGAAACCGAGGGAATTTGGAAAGTGTTGGGCACGGTGGCCATTGGTTGTGTGAGGACTAGATTTCGAGGACGAAATCTCTTTAAGGTTGGGAGAATTGTAACACCCCGAAAATCCTAACTCAAATTGTAAATAGTCCATTTAGACTTATTGGAAGGACAAGGTGTTTCTTTGGAAAGTGGGACGCGTGATGCTAATTGGATCTCTCGAGAAATTGGCCAAGTTTGGACTCGGTACAAACCCAGCGAGTATGACACCCGCGAGAGTGACACTGTCACTTTCGCCGTGTCACTTTCGCCAAGATTGTACCGAGAGTTTGGGGGGAATCCAACGAATATGACACCCGCGAGAGTGGCAGTGTCACTTTCGCCGTGTCACTCTCGCCGTCGGGCTCCAGAGCCTTTTAAACCCACGATTTCAACTCCCTTTCATTTGTTATTCAACCCATTTCTCTCTAAACTCTCCCAAACCAAACCCTAACCCTTTAAACCGATTTTGGAACCATTGAAGCCACAAATCTTGTGAATCAAAGCCTCTCTCCTATCTGTTAGCAAGATTTCTAGTTGGAGGTTGGAATCCTTCATCTTATTTCCATTTTAATGGGATTTCTACACTTTCTAAGGTTTTACCCAACCCTCACCTAAACCTTTTCCTTCCTTTAGATGAAATGAAGATTGAGGCTTACTTTGGTAACACTAGAAGTGTTTGGTTGGTGGATTCACTTGATGGTTGAGGTAATCTCCATTTCTCTTCATTTTGGAAATTAGGGTTTTGATCTATTGGTGATTTTGGGTGTAATATGTTGGGGAAAATGATTCTAAGTGTTTGGGGATAAATATTTATGGTTGGAAACTTATGGATTTAGGTTTTGGAAGATTTAGACTTGAAGATTCGGATCTCTTCAAAGGAGCATACGTTTGGAAAATGTTGGTCCCGAAGGCCTATACAAGTTTGTAGAGGGGGGGGGGGATTGAATACAAACACACAGATTTTACTTTTCTAAATTGTTTATTGATAAATCATTAACAATTTATAGCTTGTTGCGGAGACAAGATTAAGGATAAACCTAAATCTATACAAGTTGGAACACTAAGGTTTCTTGCACTAAGAAAGATAAGGAAATTACTAATAATAACCTATCTTAAGATAAGAGATTTGAACTTGTCCAGAGTTAGCAAGTTACTTCAAAAGAAGTGAGTTCATCTCTTTATATACTGCATGCATTTAATGCAAGTCAGTATATACTTTACACGTGTCATCAGCTGGTTGGTTGCATGTCATTGACCTTGGTTGACAACCTTAGTAGCCGTATGGATGAATAGTGTAGTATCAGAGTGGTTGTACGATTTCAGATATTTGGAGGTTCTTTTCTGACAATTCGTACGGAGTCGTGCAAGGGTGGTTGAGACAAAAGTACTTTGTACGGAGGACTTCATGATCAGCTTTCGTTGATTCAGCGATTATCATTTACTATTCAGCAGATGATAAAGTTCAGCGATAGCTGAAGTCTTGTACTTGATACTTCACGTTGAGTGGACAAATCTGAGTCTTTGCTAATCCGCATCAGTTCATTAGGAGACTTGTCGCTGGTTCTTGAGCTTGATCTTCGACTTCAGCGTAGAACCTTTGTTGACGTGAAACTTGTCTTCAGGGATCATAAGTAAACAACTAACTTATCAGCGATCATCATAATGACTTAACAGACTCAGAGCATTAATGATGAACAGTGTTCGCTGAATGTTTAATTTAAAAGAGCGAGAGTTCCTATCAGCGGTACTGTAAGATCTTAGTACTTATCAGCGATAGTGAAACTCTGATACATATTGTTTACTTACAATTTTCACTAAGTATTTAAGAGAGGGTCATTATCAAATCACTGAGGGTTTGGATCAACAATCTCCCCCTATTTGATTATGACATAGCAACAAAGAAAATTGCTATTTAATGAAAACATAAGGATAAAAAGAACTCATAAAATATTTCTCCCTTTTACTGTTTTCTGGGATCTTTTCAGTACTGATGGAGTAAAGTACGTTCGCTGAAATCTTTCTTTAAAATATTGAGTCAGGTTACAATGAAGAACAGAAAGATTACAAGTACAAGCGAAATAATTTACAAGTACAGAAGGATAACTGATACAATAGAGAAAAAGGAGATTATATTAGTTTTCAAAGGGTTCTTCCTTAATGAGAAGTTCATCAAGGGTCTTTTTAGTGAGGATCATCCAGTCAGGGACATTTACTCCTTGATTCTTTAACTTCAGAGCAGCTTCAAAAATCAAGGGCTTCAGGTGTCTAGCTTTGATGTCGCGTATGACTTCACACCAGTGTACGAGATCTCTGAGTTGTTTGATGGGAGCGATTTGGAGCTCAGAGACACGTTGAAAGTGATGATTTCCATCATAGTCTAAGAAGAATATACCATATGGATCACTTACCACTGTGCCAGGGATGAAGGTTTCTCCAGGTGGTAGGGAGGTGTCAAGCATTGAAAGATCAGCATCAGGGCCAAGAACTTCAGCACGAGAGAAACCAATACCTGTTTCATTTCGAATGATTGGACCTGAATCAGAAACTTTCTTCTTCTTAGCAGAGGCTTTCTTCGGTTGAGGAAGAGTAGGAGGAATATCCCCAACAGATGAAAGCAAGTCGATCTGTTTGTTTAAGATCATCTCAACATGGCTTTTGAATATTGAGCGTGATCCCTGAATGGCTAATTTCATTTCTAACCATTCAGAGAGACCAAACTTTTCTAATGAAGCAGCATAGAAGGTTTACTTGGTTTTGTCATCTCTGTAGATATCCACTTCAACAACAGGAACATCAACGAACAATTTTCCTCTGATGTTGGCTTTGATTATCTTGGATGGTCTTGATCGATAGGTCAGCATTTGATTAGCCCATTCCAAGGTTGTATCAGAGACCTTTGTCTTTTCTCTAACGATTTCTTGAGCATTATCCCAGAGCTGACGTTGAACATCAATGGGAACTCTTTTCAGCTTGGGGTCTTTGATTGATCGTTGAGTAAGCTTGATGGCGTATTCTCTGTCTTTCTCTTCAGCTTCCTTTCTTTCAGCGATGAGGCGTTCAACTCTGGGGTGTTCCTTGTATTCAGCTTTTGAGATTCTGAACTTTGGAGGAACTGAAGGCAGTTGATCACGCCTTAGAATAATTCGCTGATCCTCGAATCGCTTTATTATTTCCTCTTTTCTCTTTTGATCCTCTTCACTCAGCTTTTGAGGAGCTGAGGAAGGCCTGTTTCTGTGCGAGAGAGGTTGTTCTTCTGGTTCATCAGTCTCAGAGATCAAATCTAAGACTGGGATTATTTCATCAGCAGCAGCTGGCTTTATTTGTGAAGTCGCAATAGTAGAACCTTCAGCGACATCCTCAAACAGGGGAGAGGACTAGCTGAAACACAGCGATCTTACAAATAAGAACATGGGTAGAAGAACTTGGGTAGAAAGAGAAAGATAAATATGTTCAGGTGTAGGCTAGGGAAGTAGAACTTATAGTGTGGAGGAGGGATGGAGTCAGAGATGTTTAGTGTACCTGAAAAATCGACTTTTCAAGCAAGATCATCAGATTGTCATCTTCAGCGACGCTTTTGCCTTTGCCTTTCTCAGCGCCAGAGGCTGAGGGCTTTGTCTTTGTCCGCTCCCCTGTTGGTTCATTTATTGAAATTCCCTTAAGAGCTTTGATCCTTGGGGCAGGTTTGACGATAAAGAAATCATCGTCATCATCATCATCATTCTTCTTTGGAGAAGAAGATGGTTCATCATCAGGGATGTCGATGGCTTCATCATCTTCTGCTTCGGATTCTTCAGCGTCTTCTTCGAGTTGCTCCCCCTCAGATACAGAGGCGAGCTTCTCGGTTCCTTCAGGGTTTTCTTCTCCCTGAGGTCCAGCGATAAGATCTTCATTCTTCTCTCCCCTGATAGATTCATCATGGGAAAGGTCTTCAGCGCTCTTTTCAAGATCCTCAGCGCTCTTCTCAGCGGTATATTCCGCGCTCTTCTCCCCCTCTTTCTCATGATTGGGGGAGGAATGGGTAGACTCAGCATTTGTATTTTCTCTGTCTTCTTGGCCAGAGATTTTAATACAACTTTCAATCGCTGCTAATCTGTCTTCAAGGCCAGATATAGCAGGAGTGATCTTTTCCAGCTCTTTGCGATCCGCCGCTGTGAAAGTTTCCAAAGCAGGGGCAGGGGCAGGTTCAGGAGCAGGAGTTCTCGCCTTGTTGAGCAGCTCTTCAATCATTGTTTTCATCGAACCAACGTCGGTCTTTACAGAGCCTAAGTCAGTCGTCAGAGTTTGAACATTTGTCTTCATAGCAGACATATCACCCTCTAGTGCTCCAACCGATGTCTTCAGCGTTGTTACCTCGCCGGACATGGAGGAAACTGATTGTTTGAGTGATGTGTAGTCTGTGTAGATATCAGCGAGCACCTTAGCAAAGTCGCTGAGAGTCTTATCAACTTGCTTCAAGACATCTGTGGAAGCTTTCTTCTCCACCACCGTAGTCAGCTTTGTCAAATTCTCTCTAGCGTTTGTTACAGCTGTAGAGTTGTTGGAGAGTGTGGTGGTGAGACCGGTCAGCTAGGTTTCCACGGACTTCAGAGACTCGTTGATGTCTCCTAAATTAGGACCTGTAACACATAAGTACTTGTGAACAAAGGAAAGCTCAGAAGTTTCAGGTTTAGTTACAGTGTATATGGGTTGATTTGTACCTGCAGGAGGATTGACGAAATCGTCAAAGTTGCGGATTCCTGAAAAATGTTCCATATCTTCCTCAAACGTTCGGTGAGGTATGGTGATCTCTGCAGGTCCTGTCTTCATCATTCGTTGAGAAGCGTCAGCGGTGGCTTCTGGAATGATGGCATCTCCAGTGTTCTTTGGAGGAGTGTCCAAGGGAGTGGGAGGAGAAGCGAAGGAGAAGAAAGGGGTTCGGGTACTGAGTTCAGCGTTGGAATCGCTGAGAATCACTTCATCAGTCTTTTGAGAGACTGGGGGAGGTTGGGTAGGTTCCAAGTTTCTAACCTCGGCGTTTGGAGACGCTGAAGTCTGGATTGGAGGGATGGCTTGAACGGGTGTGGCAGAGCGTACCACAGAACTTTCCTTCAGCTCGTCAGAATGAGCTGAGGAGTCTTCAGCATGGAATTGCTGGGGTTGCTCCTTGGTTTTCTTGATCCTTTTGGAATCAAGTTGGGTGTGAGAGGGTTTCCTTTTCTTAGAAGGAGAGGATTGTGTGGTCGGGGTATCAGCGATGGGTATTGTAGCTGAAGGAGCCACAGAAGTCGAAGAATTGGGGTTAAGAAGAGAGAGAAGGGTAGAGAGACGTACCTCATTATCGACAGGTTTGAAATCGAGCACCTTAGGGCCAACCTGAGAAAGTTTCAGGTCACCCTCTTGAGGATAGCTGTCCTTCAGGCCATATTGAAAGATGGTGCTGATGAAACGGGGGTAGGGAACCCATGCAGGTCTGTCAGCAGCAGAATCTACTCTTTGCACTAGGTCATCATAAATGATAGATGCCCAGTCAATATGTAGACCTTTCAGCAGTGCGTATCCCATAGCCTGCTGAGGTTGAGCGGCTTGATCAAAGGAGCCGGTCTTCGCTGTCATGCAGCTGATCAGGTGTGCGAAGATGAAACTCATCTCGCTAGGAATTTTGGACTTCTTTATCAGCGTCGGCTTCTTCTCGGGTTTCTTGTCCCTTGCAGTTTCCCAGATGTAACCCATTGCGTCGAGGAAAGCAATGATTGCTTCTCTGTCAGCATGCTTCTTATGGTCAGGGAATGGAACAAATGGTTTTTCTTTGGTAGCATTGGGGAAGTTCAGGGCTTTTCGTATGATAGCGGGGGTTATCTTAATTGTACCATACTCAGTATCGCTGAGTATGCAATCGATGGTTTTGGATGCATCTTTGGCGGAGGGTAGCTGAGTGTGTCTGGCAGAGTACCAGAACTGGGATAGTAGTAGCTGACTTGCGGGAGGTGTGATGGTCAGGGCTGTTGAAATGCTGCAGTTTTTCAGGAAATTCACAGCATCATCCAGATGTGTGACTTGCTTTCGAGGAGGAAACTCGAGAAGCGCAGAGAGGTTGTTGACCTTAGTCCAATCTAGTTGATCCAGCTTGAACTTAACCTGAGGGGCTTTGATGATGTCCACTTCCTCAGAGTCAGCGGAGATGGACTCAGCGGTAACATTGATCTTTGAAGATGCCATTTCTCTGTATTATCAGTTCAACCAAAGATGTTAACAAATAAGAATTGTCTTAGTATGGAAAGAATTTCCATTAAGATGGTTCGAATTTTGTCCATTTCATTCAGACATAAATGTCTTAATGAAGATTAGGGTTTTTCATGATTTTGAAACGAAATGTAAAACCCATAAATTCTTGTATTCCAGTTTCAAAAAAAAACTGGATACGAATGAAAAACAAGTTTAAGATTTAGATTTAAAACTTGAAGAACAACCATGAAATGGTTGTGTTCATAAAACCATGAAAGAAATGATTTTATTTTTGAGTTCTTTTGTTTGATCTTGTTTAAAACAATGATAAGATCAGAAACAAGTTATCTGCATTTGAAAAATAAGAACATATTAACCTTGATGTTTTGATGAAGAAGATGATGAACAGTTCTTTGAAGATTTGAGAGCACAAATGCAACAGTAATTCTTTTCTTGCGGAGAAAGATTGTTCGCGTAAAAGACAAATATAAACCAAGAGTTGTTTATATTGGGAGTTTTAGAGAGAGAAAACCTTGAGCGGGAGAAGGTTTTCATCACGACACGGACACGTGTTTGCATTTGATTGGAAGTTTGAACGAAACGTGCAAACGTGTGTCAGAAAGAAGTCGTGTCTGGTGTTATCCGTTGCAATGACGTCACAACTGTCCTTTCACATTCTTTTAGGATGTCTCTGAGGTTTTGAAAGCTCAGGGACTCTTTTGAAAAACATGAAGCACTGAATAGAAGATATCAGTGAAGGTTTTAAGAACTTTCAAAATATCGCTGTTAAGGAAGAGATATTCAGCGATGCATTTGTTTTTGAAATCTTGCATTTTCATGCGTTTGTCAGAGAGAGAAAACATACCTGGATATCAGTTTAACCAAGTTTATTCAGAGAGAAGATGATTGAATAGGTTATACGAGTTGATTTTATCCTATCGCTGATTAATGTGAACCGCTGAAGATTTTACCCTTCAAAGTTCAGCATTCCAAGCTCGCTGATGAGAAAGTTAAATCTTGTCTCATCAAGAGGTTTGGTAAATAAATCAGCTAACTGATAATCAGTTGGGATAAAATGAAGTTCTATATCACCATTCATCACATGATCTCTGATAAAATGATATCTGATTTCTATGTGTTTTGTCTTTGAGTGTAGCACTGGATTGTTTGCTATAGCGATGGCACTAGTGCTGTCGCAATAGATTGGAATTTTGGAGAGCTGAAGATCATAGTCTAGTAGCTGATTTCTCATCCACAAGACCTGAGAACAACAGCTTCCAGCGGCTACATATTCAGCTTCAGCTGTGGAAGTGGACACTGAGTTTTGCTTCTTACTTGTCCAACTTACCAGCTTTCCACCCAGGAGCTGACATCCTCCTGTGGTGCTTTTCCTATCCATTTTGCAACCTGCAAAATCACTGTCTGAATAAGCGGTTAGATCGAATCCTGAGTCTTTGGGATACCAAAGGCCTAGATTCGTTGTACCCTTAAGATATCGAAAGATTCGCTTTACAGCTTTCATATGAGATATCTTAGGTTCAGCTTGATATCGTGCACACAAGCATGTTGCAAACATAATATCGGGTCGGCTAGCTGTAACATACAATAGTGAGCCGATCATCCCACGGTACAGCGTGACATTGACAGGAACACCCTTTGTGTCCTTATCAAGTGTCAGCGGAGGTGCCATAGGGGTTTTCATAGCTGAACTTTCAGTTAAGTCGAATTTCTTCAGCATATCTTTAACATATTTTCCCTGATTAATGAAAGTTCCTTTTTCAGTTTGCTTAATCTGAAGACCAAGGAAATATGTTAGTTCACCCATCATGCTCATTTTATACTCATCTTTCATTCTATCAGCGAAACGAGTACAAAGCTCAGGGTTAGTAGAACCAAATATAATGTCATCAACATATATTTGAACTAAAATGATATGACCTTTCACTTTTCTAAAAAATAGAGTTTTGTCAATCTTACCTCTCTCAAATTGTTCAATATGGAGATAAGTAGAGAGAGTATCATACCATGCACGAGGAGCTTGCTTTAAGCCATAAAGTGCCTTGTCCAGTTTATAAACATAACCTGGACGCTTAGGATCTGAGAATCCTGGAGGTTGTTCCACATACACTTCTTCATTCAGCTTTCCATTTAGAAACGCTGACTTAACATCCATCTGATGTACAGTGAAGTTTTTGTGTACAGCATATGCTAAGAAAAGACTAATAGATTCGAGTCTTGCTACTGGAGCAAAAGTTTCGTCATAATCTATGCCTTCCTCTTGTCTGTATCCCTGAGCAACAAGACGAGCTTTGTTGCGAGTTACAGTACCATGTTCGTCCAACTTGTTTCGATATACCCATTTAGTGCCTATCACCATTTTGTCAGTTGGTCTACGAACGAGTTTCCAAACTTTGTTTCTTTCGAATTCAGTCAGCTCTTCTTGCATAGCGCTGACCCAGTTTGGATCTCTGAGGGCATCATCTATTTTCTTTGGTTCAGTTAGAGAAATAAAGTTAACAAATAAACAAATATTACCTGCACTTCTACGAGTCTGAATACCAGCGTTGGGATCACCAAGAATTTGATCGATTGGTTGATTTACAGTTCATCGCTGAGCCGGAGCATACGTCGCTGATTCAGTCTGAACTGGAGAAACTGAAGATGAGGCTTCAGCTACTTCTGGATTATCAGCTAAGAGAGGAATGTTTGCATTTGTCACTTCATTCACTGATTGCTGAGAAATAGACGGAATTTCTGAGACATTTGGATCAACTGCAGGTATAGTGTTTATAGGCACAGCTGAGACCCAAGATGTTTCAGCTTCACTATTCTGCATATCTGGAATGATAGTAGGACCATCATTTTCTACGGTGTGAGCATGAGGAGTGGGAACTTCTTCTGAATCACCAAGATGAGAAAACATCCATTGATTCAGTTCTTCAGTATCAGCGGACGGTTTAGAGTTCGCTGAACGGGATTCGTCAAACGTGACGTGAATAGTTTCTTCTACAGTTTGTCTTCTACGGTTGAAGACTCTGAAGGCTTTGGAGACTGAGGAGTATCCAAGAAAGATTCCATCATCAGCCTTAGGATCAAACTTTCCAAGGGCATCTCTATTGTTCAGTATGAAACACTGACATCTAAAGATGTGAAGAAAGCTGATTGAAGGCTTTCTCCCATGAAGGAGTTCATAGGCTGTCTTTTTGAATCTTTTAACTATCAGCGACCTGTTTTGCGTAAAGCAAGCAGTGTTGACAGCTTCTGCCCAAAACTGAGTAGGCAGATGAGAATCGCTGAGCATTGAACGTGCAGCTTCAATAATTGTTCTATTTCTTCTTTCAGCGACTCCATTTTGTTGCGGTGTTCTCACTGACGAAAAGTTGTGAGAAATACACTTATTCTCAAGGAAGGAATCAAGAGAACTGTTTTTGAATTCAGTTCCATGATCACTCCTTATTGAGCGAACAGTCATATTGTTCAGAGTTTCCATCTTCCGAACAAAGGTGATGAGTTCTTCAGGGGTGTCACTCTTAGAACGGAGAAACATTACCCATGTGTAACGAGAGAATTCATCAACTATGACCAGCGTATATTTCTTTCCAGCGATGGATTGTTTGTTAACAGGGCCAAACAAATCCATATGGAGTAGTTGTAGAGGAGATGACACTGAGGAGACTTGCTTTGACTTGAAGCTTGCCTTGGTCTGCTTCCCTTTTTCACACGCTGAACATAAAGACTCTTTGGTGTATGAATGCTGAGGTAGACCAGTGACTAACTCTTTGGAGGAAAGAGTATTCAGTGTCTTGAAATTTAGATGCGAGAGCCTCTTGTGCCATAGCCAGTTAACATCAGAAGATGCCTTTGAGAAGAAACAGGAGTTCTCAGTGGTTGTTGAGTCCATGTTTATTACATAAACATTTTCCAAACGATAACCGCTGAGAGCTATCTTCTCCTTTTTGTCAGAGACAAAGCAGGATTCCTTAGTGAAAATCACTTTGTTATCCATGTCGCAAAGCTGACTGATGCTCAGAAGATTATGCTTCAGCCCTTCAACATATGCGACTCTTCTAAAGGAGGTTGTACCATTTGAAAGTACACCATACCCTCGGGTGTGTCCTTTTCCATTTCCACCGAAAGTCACAGAGGGACCCTTCTCTTCCTTGTATTCAGCGAGCAGGTTTTTCTTTCCAGTCATGTGTCTAGAGCATCCGCTATCGAGATACCAGATACCCTTCTTAACCTGAATGGCAGATGTTTAAGTGGAGGGAATGTCTGAACTTTCTTCCTCTTCTTCAATCTTGGCCATGAGACATTGATTTGCTTCATCATCTTCAGAGTCAGATGATGATGCTTCTTCATCAGAAGCAGCCCAATCATAGTCAGCCATCAGGCCTTTTCCTTTCTTCTTAAAACTTTTCAGCTTTGCATACTTCTCCTTCAACTTTGAGTATTTGTCATCTTTATTCCTTGGAACAAAGTTTTTCTTTGAGAAAGCTGAAGGTCTCATGACTTTCTTTGACCTGCACTCATTAGCGAAATGACCTGTCTTTTCGCAGTTGAAACAAGTAGCAGTAGCCTTATCAACAAAAGCTGATGATTTAGGCTTGTCAGTTATGGAAAGAGGTTTGTTCTTTCTAAACATTTTCTTCTTGGCGAATCTCCTGAACTTTTTAGTTAGGAGAGCCAAGGATTCATCATCATCTGAAGAATCAGAGTCTGATGACCTTTCAGAGTTACTTTCTAACTCAGTGATAGTGACCGAGGGTCGCTGAGTAGAAGGTTCTTCTGAGATTAAAGCAACAGGAGTGCTTTTGGAATCTTTTACAAGATTCTTCTTAAGATGGCTAGATTGCTCATGATTCAGCAATGTACCATATAAGGTTGAAAGGGTCATTGATTTAAGATCCTTTGACAGCTTGAGACACATGGAATAATTGTCCCAGCTTTCAGGTAAACATTCTAGAAACTTTGTCAGCACTTCAAAGTTAGAATGTTCCTTACCAACAGTTTTTAGATCTATAATTAAGCAATTAAAACGTTGGTGAACTTCAGAGAGAGTTTCATTCTTACTAGAAATGAAGCTTTCGTATTGTCTTACCAGGTTGATCTTTCTTGAGTCCTGGACTTCAGACGTTCCTTCATACTGAACACATATTGTGTCCCACATGGCTTTTGATGACTTCAGGTTCATGACGGAATGGTAGACTTCGTCAGGAAGGGCCATGGATAGTATGGATCTGGCTTTTGTATCTATAGCCACTTTCTTCTTATCTTCATCGGTCCACATGTGTATTTCCTTAGGAATCAGCCTTTCTGGAATAGCAGGTCTATTTGCAGTGGCTGGAACTAAAGGATCAATTGTTTCAGGGATGTGTGGGCCGTTTTCAAGATAGTAGGTCATAGTAGGGTCTACACCTTCTAAGAAGAGCATCATCCTATTTTTCCATAAGTTGAAGTTATCTCTGGAAAATCTAGGGGGTTTTGCAAGAGAACCATTGTCTATATAATGTGTGTTTGTGTTGGAGGCCATTTTCAGATAATAGCAAGGAAGAGAAATATCTTAGATTAGATCTTGTTTATGAGATTAAACAAATCCGCTCTGATACCACTTGTTGGTCCCGAAGGCCTATACAAGTTTGTAGAAGGGGGGGGGGGGGTTGAATACAAACACACAGATTTTACTTTTCTAAATTGTTTATTGATAAATCATTAACAATTTACAGCTTGTTGCGGAGACAAGATTAAGGATAAACCTAAATCTAAACAAGTTGGAACACTAAGGTTTCTTGCACTAAGAAATATAAGGAAATTACTAATAATAACCTATCTTGAGATAAGAGATTTGAACTTGTCCAGAGTTAGCAAGTTACTTCAAAAGAAGTGAGTTCATCTCTTTATATACTGCATGCATTTAATGCAAGTCAGTATATACTTTACACGTGTCATCAGCTGGTTGGTTGCATGTCATTGACCTTGGTTGACAACCTTAGTAGCCGTATGGATGAATAGTGTAGTATCAGAGTGGTTGTACGATTTCAAATATTTGGAGGTTCTTTTCTGACAATTCGTACGGAGTCGTGCAAGGGTGGTTGAGACAAAAGTACTTTGTACAGAGGACTTCATGATCAGCTTTCGTTGATTCAGCGATTATCATTTACTCTTCAGCAGATGATAAAGTTCAGCGATAGCTGAAGTCTTGTACTTGATACTTCACGTAGAGTGGACAAATCTGAGTCTTCGCTGATCCGCATCAGTTCATTAGGAGACTTGTCGCTGGTTCTTGAGCTTGATCTTCGACTTCAGCGTAGAACCTTTGTTGACGTGAAACTTGTCTTCAGGGATCATAAGTAAACAACTAACTTATCAGCGATCATCATAATGACTGAACAGACTCAGAGCATTAATGATGAACAATGTTCGCTGAATGTTTAATTTAAAAGAGCGAGAGTTCCTATCAGCGGTACTGTAAGATCTTAGTACTTATCAGCGATAGTGAAACTCTGATACATATTGTTTAGTTACAATTTTCACTAAGTATTTAAGAGAGGGTCATTATCAAATCACTGAGGGTTTGGATCAACAGAAAAAATCTAGATTTAGCTTAATCTAACAAGGTGAGTTCAAGTTAATTTGCGAAAACTTTGTACATGCCAAAATGTTATTTTTCCAAGTAATTGTGTGTTTTACCTGAAAACTATCTGTATTGGGTCATTTGATGGATTTTACCTTTTGAGGTATTAATTATGGTAAATATTATAAGACACTACTTTTGGATATTTTGGAAAAAAGGTGATAATAAATCATACATGAAATGAGTTGTTGATTTATGTGATAATTGGAGTCTATTTATTATAGAAATGCATTGTGGATGTTTTGGAAATATACATATAGTACATCATGAGATGTTTTGAAAACGTAAAGGCGTAAGTCCTTGGAAATGAGGGTTTACCCGATCCAAAGTTTTATTTCGGGTTTTCATGGGATTGAAGTATTTACCGGCAAACGGTGTGTGTTGTTATATTTGATGTCATTTTATAACTTTCATAAACTACCTTTTTGAAGTTAGTTGAGCTTGTGGTTTGGTATTGAATTTTATTAAGTATTGGGGACATTTGTCCAGTTTTAGTAACTCAAGGTTGAGTTTTGTTAACGAATTATGTTATTGGGGGAATTGCATGTTTTGAATGCATTTATTAATTCACTTGGGGTCGTGTAATATTTAGACCTTGTTAGCCATGGATCCATAGGCATTTGAGTTTCCCCTTAGTCTCGCGGGCAAGAGGTCGAAATTGATTGAGCTCAGTTTACGAGACGTTAGTTTATTTTGTGGCACGGAATAGGCATCGGATTCCATAATAAGTAAGGCGTGGACTTAGACGGGCGGGCGTCGTCTCATGGGCAGTAAGGTGTAATTCTATATATGTGCTTAGCACGGGATAGGCATCGGGATCCATGATAAGTAAGGCGTGGACCTAGATGGTCGGGCGTCGTCTCATGGGCAGTAAGGTGTAATCCCTAATGTGCTGTTGTGGATTTGGTGACCCAATGTATAGACCTGGAGTGGTTGAAGTTGGGGGCATCCTAGTCTCGTGAGCAATAGATCTGGAGTGATTGAGCTCAGTTTTACGAGAGTAATCCACGTGGGTGTTTTTATTACATAGTAAGTGACCCACTTTGGTGTTCCGTCACGTGCGATGTATACGGGTCTCCCCCGTCACCGAAAGGTGTTGTTTTGGGTATTTGTTACTACTTATGTTTTCGGTGACGTGTTCTATTTATATGGATTGTTTTCCATAGTACGTAAGTTGTGGTTTATATCTCATCCGTGTATGATGTTTTGGGTTTTTGTGTTACTTCCACCTTCGACGGATACGGGTCTTCCCCATTTATGGTATTTGATCTTTATAACCTTTTACTGTCGCATTAGTAACGCTTCGTATTGTGTCTTTAATAAAGAGTTATATTTAATGGATGGTTCCATGTTTTACGGGTTGAGTATGTATTGTCAACCGTATTTAAAGGTTTTGCCTAATATAAACTTATTCACGTATTTGAGTGAGTTGGAAATGTAATTTATTTTGGAAAACGCATCACACATTTCGGGTATCTTTCTTTGGAAATGATAGTCTTTGTCGCAAGCTTTCATTTAAAGATTTATTTAAATCATGACTATAACTACTAACCTTCGATTTATGATTTTATATAGTCATGATAAAATGCTTGAACTCACTAGGCGTAAGCCTAACCCTTTTTATTTGTCGGCATGTGCAACAGTCTCAGGTTGTGGTGACTCTAGCTACATTGTGAAGTGGCGAGTGCTAGTAGAGTGCACGAGAGGTGACTTGTTTAGTGAAGTATTCCGCATTTGATTGGACTAGCAACTTGTGTTGTGTTAAGTGACGCCCGTTTTAAGTTATTAACTGTAGAAATTGTGATGTTTTAATTCCGAGGTATTTTGATGAAGGAATTGTAGAAAAGATTTATCTACTTTGGTTATTTTGTTGAATTTTAAAGTTAGTTGTTCGTTCAAATTTGAGGGTGTTACAGTGACCAAGAGGAAAATGCTATACCCCTAGGAGACGAGGGAAATGCGAGCTTAGAATAAGATGTTCAAAATTTGAACACACATGTGAGATTCCAAAGCCCAATTCCCAGTGCTGCCACATTAACTATTCCTGGTGATCAAGACCAAAGGAATATTGAAACAGAGGTGAACACCTCGAACCCTAACCAGCAAGAACCGCCAAAGGCACCTCTTCACGCCTCTGGTACGCACATACCTGGGGAATCTATTTTTGGTAATGATGTTCCATTGCCCCAGAACATCAATAGGTCACCTCCACACGATGATGCATCTGTGGCTCATATAGACTTGTCAGAAAATAGACTTGAGATCTTTCGCATCTCACGTAGCCTCTGTCCGACTCAGGGACAATGGGAGACCTTAGTTTAATAAGGGAAGATTTTGCTTGATCCAAATTCTTCTCATCACATCCGATTCCCTTCAACAGAACCTGAGCTGGAGGAGGAAATCGAGATCAGAATACCTGTAGATGCTTCTGTTCAAACAGTTCATCGAAGATCGGGTAGAAGTCCTCCAAGAGCCAACATAAACGCAACTCTTCAGAGAGGCACCTCTGAACTCGAGGTTGAACTGAATCCATCTGTTGGAGTCAGGGTTACCCCCTTTTGAAACTGTCACAAAAGCAAAGATCACAAGCTTCTGTGATAGTATCAACAACTCCTTGAATGAGTATAAACTTATCAATGCACAGAAGGAAGAGCTAATCCGTCAGGAAAATGCTTTTCTTAAAGAATAACTGCAAAGATTAACAGATAAATATGCAGAGTTACAACAGAAGTATGTTGATGTCGAAAGAGCCAGAACAGAAGTTGAAAGGGTCAGAGCAGAGGAAACAACAAAGACTTCGACAGAGCTTGCAGAGCTGAAGAGACTTATGATAGAGAATCATACAGCTACAATGAACAGAACCTTGCCCATCCCTACAGTTATTCTACAGAATCAAACGTCAGAACCTTGACAGAGCTCATCAATAACTCTGTTAAGGAATCCATCAAAGAAGCCACGACATCATCTGCTACTCCGCTCAACATCTCCAGCCCAAACCCCAATGACTTACCCATGTCAGTTGGCCAAATGGGAGAATTTTGCAAATCAGTTCTTAGCCGGATGATGACGATTTCTTCAAAGTTTGTGATGAAAGCCCAGGCGACAGAACGACATGTGCAAGAATAAATATACTTAGAAATCGGAATTAAAGAATCTTGCGGAATAGAACTTTAATTCAAACACACTCGATGAACAACTAATCAGAAAACACAATCTGTTTGTATTCAAAACTTCAACTCACAAGTTTACAACCAAACCTCAATCTTGTTGAACAGGTCAACGAGACGACTTCTACTTCTCTAGAAATAGGGTTCTAAACCTTGAGGTTAATTCTCTCTAAAACAAACACGAATTCTGATAATTCTCACGTACCAAATAGCTATCTATCAAAAACTATTTATACTAAATAATTACAAAATAACTATCAAAACAAAATTGATCTTCAGAATATTCTTTCATGCTTATCTTCAATCATTCCATCTTTATCTCCAACATTCTCGCATTCCATATTTATGATCACAAGCAGTATTAACATCGTTATGCACAAGCAGTACTAACCTTGTTCCAGCAGCATTAACTTTTACTTGCAGTACTAACTTTGCTCTGGCAGTACTAACCTTGCTCTGGCAGTACTAACCTTGCTCTGGCAGTACTAACCTTGCTCTGGCAGTACTAACGTTGTTCTGGCAGTACTAATGTTGTTCTGGCAGTACTAACGTTGTGCTGGCAGTACTAATGTTGTTCTGGCAGTACTAACCATACTTAGCAAATCTTCAGTTCCCAACAATCTCCACCTAACTTGACTTTTTAGGTTGAGAAGTCAAGTTCTTCAGATGATGCTTCCAAAATCTAATCATGAACACATAAATC
This sequence comes from Saussurea involucrata, assembly GCA_033807775.1. Classification (NCBI taxonomy): domain Eukaryota; kingdom Viridiplantae; phylum Streptophyta; class Magnoliopsida; order Asterales; family Asteraceae; genus Saussurea; species Saussurea involucrata. The sequence goes on from CM066325.1 coordinate 78,693,047, forward strand.
AGGATTTAAACCCAGACTTTGATTGATAATCCTTCTCACCAAGTATCTTCCCATTTCAGAATCCTTGTTGAAAGCCAATTTAGCATGTAGCATTCCATTCAACCTTTTCATGCTGTGCTTGTATGCAACATCCACCAAATAATACTCATGATATGTATGGTCAAGTGTGATTCCATACACTCCACATTTTTCAATGAGCATCCAGTTGGTAATGGCTTGAAAATTTCTTTCTATCATATACTGAACTGCTTCTGGTTTGAACATTAAGCACAGGTATTCAAGAACCATTTTGGTGATATACATCCCTTTCTCATTCAGCATATTTCCATACAACTTCATTCCAACCTTGTACAGCTCCTCTACGTCAGATCTAGAGCACATTCTGATAAGTCTTCCCCATGTAGAACAGACCTCAAACTTCCCATCTGCTCTTTTGACTCTAATGTACTCCTTTCTCTGATCTACCAAGGTATCCCAGAAGATGATCTCAGGAGGCATGGAAGATAATGGGTCAACTTTAATTGGATCAGTATCAACCCTAGTGATATACATATCACATTGAGCATTACTTGGTTGACCTGATGGAGTTTCTACTTCTTCTTCAGCAACCTTTGTATCATCTTTCTTTTCTGGAACATCCTCTTCTTTTTCTTCTTCTACCACTGGTTCTACCCTAGGTTTCTTGAAAAATTTCCTCTTGGTAGCTATAGATTTGTTTCTTGTTCTTTTCAGTGACACCAGCTTTTCACTCAGGGTTTCTTCTTGCTTTTTAGGAGTGTCATGTTTGGCTTTAATCAAAGCCTCTGCAACTTCAACTTCTTCCAAAGTAGGCTTTTTAGTTTCTGTTGCTTCCTTTGTTTCTGCTGCTTCTTCCTTTGTAGATATTGCTTCTTGCATGGTTTCTGCTGCTTCTTTTGTTTCTGCTGCTGGTTCAGTTTCTGCTTCTTTCTGAATTTCAGCGGCATTAACCGTTTCTGCTGTTGGTTCAGTTTCTGCTTCTTTCTGAATTTCAGCAGCATTAACCGTTTCTGCTGCATGATCAGTTTCTGCTTCTTTCTGAATTTCAGCAGCATTAACCGTTTCTGCTGCATGATCAGTTTCTGCTTCTTTTGCAACTTCTTCAACACACTCATTCTCCCCCTTTTCCTGTGCACTCTCCATGTTGAATTCAGCTTCTGACTCCCCCTTTTTGGGAGCATCATTGTTGGAGCTTCTTCTTTTAAGAACATACTGAGCTTTCTTCCTCCTGTGCAGCAACTTTGTAATCAGCTTCTTATGCTTCTCAAGCTGTGTTTGTTGATATAGGACCACTTTCTTGAGTCCATCTATCTTCTTTTGCTGACTTACAACATCTGTGTTGATATTGGCAATGGTTTCCATCAATTCCTCATATGTATATCTATCCTCACCTTGTTTAGGAGTTTTTACTTCCTTTAAAGGATCACTGGAAATTTTAGTAGGTGTCTTTTGCCTAGCAAAAGCACTGCCTACCCCCGTGGTTTCTTGGCACCTGGGACCTCTGAATGATTTCTCATTCTGAGTTGCCGTGAGGAAGGTCTTAGTTATGTTACCACTGTCCTTCTCTGTGCTAGCAGAAGTAGTGGCAGCCTTGCTACTCACATGCTCAACCTTCTCCTTAGTGAGCACCTTCTTGGGGTTGGGAGATACCCCTGTGGTTTCCCTTTCGATATTCTCTAATGGAGAATGCTCCACTAGAGGGCTTAAAGGCTTTGGGCTTTTAGGAGGTACATCAAGGGAAGGAGCCTTGTGTACCATTCTTCTTGTAAACTTTTTGGTTATTTGAGGAGTGGGTCTTTGAAGAATGGACTGAGGAATTTCTTTGGTGATTGAAGGTGGGGGTTTGGCTATCAGTGGGTTGGTCTAATGAGGGCCTTGACCCTGATGCCATACCTTCTTGTGTGTGGGACACACCCATCATTGTAGAGAACAATGGAGTGTCAACTCCTTCCGAGTCCCTGGAAGTTCTTCTCATATTTGAGAAGACCTTTCCTTTAGGGGGTTTAGGTACATATACCTCAGTAAATTGAGGTAAATCCGTCAATTCCTTAGTAATCAATGCTTGGACAAACCTTGGGTACATATAAAAACTCTTTTTGGATTCCAGGTTTGACACAAGATCATTGAAAATCATTTGAGAAAAATTAAACTTCTTGGCAGTGGCCAAGCAGACCAGGGCATAAGCAATGGTACTGCTAAACTCACTCCATCCAGTAGTTTTCTTTGAAATGCAATGTATTAAGGTATGAACAAAGAATCGCCATTGTGTAGAAAATTTAGAGTTGAAAAACTTAAAGATTCCAATGGGACCTTCATACCCCATTCTCGTTAAAGTTGAGTATAGATCGTCATTAGGAATAGACGTTATACCTGAGGCATCATCTAATCGAAGAGTGATGTGAATAAGCTCCTCTGTAACATTCAAGGGTTTGTCACACACCCTTGTTTTGATGATTTTCTGCCCATTTTCAGACACCACGGTGGCATTTTCCCAGAACTGCTTCTGATGCTCGGTGTAGATTGTCGGGGTCACCGTTAGGGCATAGGATATATGCGTGTTTTTGAGAAAATCCACAATGTCGTGAAAACCTGCGGACTGTTTTGGCTTCTGGAGCATGGCAATCTGGTTGTGTTCGTCGATAAACTCCATTGTACCTGAGGATTCTTGACAGAAAAACAGAGATTCTTGGGAGAGAATAGTTAGAAAGGGAGAGAGATGAATAGAATTCAAAGAGACGTTATGAACTTTGGCGGGCTGAAAGAGGTATTTATAGCAGTAGTAGCCCTAATTTTTCTTTTAAAGCAGTATTAACGACACATGCAGTATTAAGTACAAAGCAGTATTAACTATGTACCGGCAGTAGTAACTATGCACTGGCAGTAGTAACTGTGCACTGGCAGTAGTAACTATGCATTGGCAGTAGTAACTATGCAATGGCAGTAGTAACTATGCACTGGCAGTAGTAACTATGCACTGGCAGTAGTAACTATGCAATGGCAGTAGTAACTATGCAATGGCAGTAGTAACTATGTACTGGCAGTAGTAACTATGCACTGGCAGTAGTAACTATGCACTGGCAGTAGTAACTATGCTTGCACTTTTCAGCACTTGTCAATCTGAGTCATACAGAAGATCCTGAGAAGAAGAGTTAGTAATACCAAATATAGAAGGAAATACAGGTATAAAAACTGAAAATCATGACTTTATTCAAGGTTGATCATGCCCACACTTGTTACCAAGAAGGTGAATCTACCCACATCAAAAGCTTTTGTGAATAGATCAGCAAACTGGTCATTGGTATGAACTTTAGCAACTTGAATTAGTTTCTTTTCATTACAATCTCGAATAAAGTGATACCTGATCTCTATGTGCTTTGTTTTTTAGTGTTTGACAGGATTGTTAACAATGCTAATAGCACTGTTGTTGTCAATGAAGATTGGAGTGTGAAGAAATGTTACCCCATAGTCCAACATCTGATTCTGTATCCATAGAACTTGAGAGCAGCAGCTTGCAGCAGCTATATACTCAGCTTCTGTTGTAGATAAGGACACTGTGGTTTGTTTCTTACACTGCCAAGATACTAGTCTTGCACCCAAAAACTGACATCCACCTGAAGTAGACTTCCTATCCATGTTAGCTCTACCCAAGTCACTATCTGAGTATGCCAGTAAATCAAAGGATGATTCATAAGGATACCAGAGACCTAATCTAGGTTGCCCTCTTAGGTATCTAAATATACTCTTGACTGTATGAAGGTGTGATTGCTTTGGTGTAACTTGGAATCTGGCACATACACATACTGGAAACATAATATCTGGTCTAGAGGCTGTGAGATACATGAGTGATCCAATCATTGATCTGTAATGATGGACATCCACATCCTCCCCCTCAAGATCAGCATTGATCTGTTTGTGTGTCTCCATTGGTGTGTTTGCTGGCTTTGATTCTGATAATCCAAACTTATCCAGGATGTCTTTCACATATTTGGATTGGCATATGAAAATCCCATCCTTCTTCTGTTTCACCTGAAGCCCAAGAAAGAAAGTAAGTTCACCCATGGAACTCATCTTGAAGCTTTTGTGCATTAACTCCTCAAAGTCTTTACACATGTGATCATTTGTGGATCAAAAGATAATGTCATCCACATAGATCTGAACAAGTAGGGTGTCCTTCTTTTTCCTTTTAATGAATAAGGTCTTATCAATGATTCCTCTTTCAAATCCATTTTCCAAGAGATAGGTAGACAGGGTGTCATACCATGCTCTTGGGGCTTGATGTAGACCATAAAGTGCCTTCTTTAACTTGTACACTCTGTCAGGATACAATGGATTCTCAAATCCAGGGGGTTGACAGACATACACCTCTTCATCTATAGTCCCATATAGAAAAGAACTTTTTACATCCATCTGGTAGACATTGAACTTCATATATGAGGCATAGGCTAGAAACAACCTAATTGCCTCAATCCTTGCAACTGGAGCAAAGACTTCCTCATAGTCTATACCCTCTTCCTGAGTATACCCTTGTGCAACCAGCCTGGCTTTGTTCTTGATCACTATTCCTCTCTCATCCTTCTTATTTCTGAAAATCCACTTGGTGCCAATTGCCCTATGACCTTTTGGAAGGTCCACCAAGTTCCAAACATTTTGTAGCTTGAACTGTAGCAGCTCCTCTTGCATTGCTTCTATCCAACTTGGATCTTTCATAGCATCATAAGCCTTTTTGGGCTCAATTTGGGATAGAAAGCAAGTGAGTACAGTATTAACTGTATTTTGCTGATCTTGTAGCTCTTGAAGTCTGCTTTGATTCCTAGTCATCATGGGAGAAGCAATGTCTCCAATTACCAACTCAGGAGGATGATTTTTCTGAGTTCTTGATGGATGACCAGATTCCTCTTGTAAGTTCACATCCAGATTTGACTCATTTAAGTCTGGATTTTCTTCAGCTTCTTCAGTCACTTCAGACTCTCTGGAATTTGGACTTGAAGGCTGATTTTCCTCTATTCTTCTCTCTTCTTCATTCTGAATGGGTTCAGCTTCCTTTTCTTGTTCACGGAAATCAACAGGATCAATGGTAGGGAGTGGAAATATCACAGACTGAATTCTGTGATCTGATGGTGGTGCATCCCTTTGTCCTGCATTTACATCACTACTGATACCCAAAGAATTAGTGAGTGAATCAATGTCAAATAGCCAATCAGGACCTGAACCAATAGGATTTGGTGTGTTCTCATTGCATTTGACATTGTCACTTTCTTCAATTATTCTAGAAGAGGTATTAAACACTCTGTAAGCCTTACTCTGAGATGAGTAACCAACAAGAAAACCATCATCTGCTTTGCTATCAAACTTACCTAAGTGAGATTTGGTATTGAGAATTGTACAAGGACACCCAAATGGTTTGAAAAATCCAATAAATGGTTTCTTTTTCTGAAAAAGCTCATAAGGTGTCTTGTTTGTAAGCTTTATTACTAAAACTCTGTTTTGGACATAACAAGCAGTATTAACTGCTATCGCCCAAAAAGTAGTTGGTAATTTTGAATCAGCTAACATAGATCTAGCAGCCTCAATCAGTGTCCTATTCCTTCTCTCAGCAACACCATTTTGTTGTGGAGTCCTAGGAGCACTGTATTGTCTCTCAATTCCTTTTTCTTCACAAAAGGTGTTTAGATCAAGGTTTTTAAATTCAGTCCCATTATCTGATCTAATGACTTTCACTTTTTGATTTGATTGGTTTTCAATTCTAAGAATAAAAGATTTGATCAGTCCACTTGTCTCATCTTTAGTTCTCAGAAAATATACCCAAGTAAATCTAGAGTAATCATCAATAATAACTAAACAGTATGACTTCTTGCCAATGCTCATGACATTTGTAGGGCCAAACCGATCCATATGCAACAACTGAAGAGGATTTGAGATAGTGTTTATCTCTTTGGACTTATGAGAAGTTTTGTGTTGTTTGCCTTTGAGACAAGCAACACAATGATCATCACATGAATAAACTTTTGTTGGGAAACCCCTAACAAGATTATTTTTAACAAGTTTATTCATTGTTTTAAAATTCATGTGACACATCCTTCTGTGCCAAAGTGATGATTCATCCATAGAAGCTTTTGAAACCAAACAGTTTAGGGATGAATCAGATGAAACACTTTCTAAATCTAAACAATACACATCATCCTTTCTAGGACTTCTCAATAGTATCATGTTTTCATCAACTACTTTGAATCCAGGAGCAAGAATAATGCATTCAGAATCAGTAAATAATATACTATGTTTCTTGTCACAGACCTGTGATACACTTAACAGGTTGTATCTCAATTGCTCAACATAGTAAACATCCTCAAAAGTCATCTTACCTTTTGATACATCACCTTTATCACTTATCTTACCTCTTGCAGGATTATTCTCAAAAGCAACATGTCCTCCATCAATTCTTTTGAAATTCTTGAGGCAGGCCATGTTACCTGTCATGTGCGTGGAGCAACCACTAGCAACATGCCAGATGCTCTTCCCCTTGAGCTGTTGGTTGCCCTGCACATAAGATAAATCAATTAGTTTTTATTGGGAACCCAAGCCAATGTGGTCTTGGGTCTCTCTTGCTCATCAAAGTACTTACATTCAGTCTGGATAAGTTTTTCAACCTGAGGAACTTCAGTACTGGAGTACTTTGTCAAGATGATTGGTCTTGCAGCACAAACAGTGTTAGCAGTACTATCTTTAGAAGAAGTACTAACAGTGTTAGCAGTACTAACACTAGAAGCAGTATTATCTTTAGAAGAAGTACTAACAGTGTTAGCAGTACTATCTTTAGAAGAAGTACTAACAGTGTTAGCAGTACTAACACTGGAAGCAGTATTATCTTTAGAAGAAGTACTAACAGTGTTAGCAGCACTAACACTGCTAGCAGTAGTACTGTCTGAGGCAGCAGTACTATCAGAGGCAGCAGTACTAACACTGGTGCTTTTAGGAACCCACATTGTGACACATTCTTTTTCAGTCTTTTTCCTCATGTGGCTTTTGGATTTAGCTTGTTTCTTAGCCACATGGTTCCTTACAGGCTTCCTATAATCATATGATTTTTGAAAAGTTCTTTGAAAATTTATCCTTTGGTTAATAGGATTGAAATAACAGTGTTTGGCAAGGTGATTCAATTTGCCACAGATAAAACAAGGTTTTGGTCTGTTAATCCTTTGCAGATCAACTCCTTGTTTTTGAGCCCACTGATTATTCCAGTTTCGTTGATTTCCCCTCCTTTTATCATGTTTTTGGGGCTCATTCTTTTGAGAATTCTTGCAAGAACAATGTTCACAAGTATTGGAATTCACAACAGTTGTCTGTGTATAATGAACTCCCTTTCCTTTTTCAGATCTTTTCATCTCATTGTTCTTATCCCAGGGACTTCCACCTTCCTCATTAGTCTTGATGTAATTCTCTAAGGGGATCTCACCACTGACATTCTTGTTCCTTTTCTTAGACTCTTCCTTTTCAGTTTTATCCTCAACAACAACTTCATCTAATGGATCTACTTTAGTAGCTCCTTCAGGTAAGTCCTTCCTATCCATGGTTTCTAACAGGTCTGACCTAGGAGGGATGTATGTGTTGTTGTAGGGTGGGGGGTGGCGTTGTACCCTATGCATGGTTTCATCTTAATGTGGATTTGAGCATTTATTATGGTGTCCATGACTTTAGAAGCACATGAAAACTTTTCAACATCAAGTTTTACTTTCTCAAGTTCTCCTTTTAATTTCTCACATTCCTCCCTAGACTCTTTCAGTTGGAACTCTAGACCATTCTTTTCCCACTTCCAGTAGTTTGTATCATATGAGTGTTGAAGTTCATTGGCTTGAAAAGCCTTAATTTGTTCTTCAAACCTCTCAACAATCACTACATAATCTCTTCTATCCTTTCTAATCTCTTAAGGTCATCACACATTCCCTGGTTGTGATCTCTATACCTTTTCACAGTGTCTATACAAGCTTGAGAACAGAGATTAGATTTTACCTCAGTAGGAAGATTTGAGACTTCTGCCATGAGTGCATGATTCTGAATTGCCTCTTCTGCTTGATCACTCCAATCAAATCCCATTCCTTGTTGAGAAAGAAGGGCTTGAACAGAGTTTCTGTTCTGGGTGAAGCTTCCAGTCTGAGCTTGTTGATGGTTGTTTTGAGATACTCCACCTCTGCATTCTCTGGCAAAGTGTCTCATCTTATGACACTTGTAGCATTCCACCTTAGACTTGTCAAACCCAGCACCATCTTCTCTTCTTTGGGAAAAGTTGTTTCTCCCAGTCCTTTTTATGAACTTCTTCACTCTCATAGAAAGCATAGCCATCTGCCACTTGATATCCATCTCCTCAAGATCATCAGCATTAATCTGTTCTAAGTCATCATTAATTAATGAGGAGTTAACATGACTAGAAAAGAAAGCTTCTAGTACAGAATCATTGGCCTTCTCCTGATTGACTCCACCAGCAGTACTAACTAATTCAGGGTTAGCAGTAGTATCAGTTGATGCTGATAGGAGTGCAGCATTATACACATATCCTGAGGGCTTCTTCTTGGCTTCAACCTCTGCTTCAAATACCCTAAAATCATTGTACAGATCATCAAGCTCTTTATCTTCTAATTGGTCATTCTGTCTGAAAGACACAGTATACATTGTCCATTCCTCACCTAATGATCTTAGAAACTTCCTGTTTACATCATCAGCCTCCATACGAACTCCAACTGTAGCCAATTCTCCAATCAACTTATTAAATCTATCAAAAGTTTGAGTCATAGACTCATTCTTTGTAGAAGTAAAATTTTCATATTGTTGCTTAAGAATTGCCTTCTGGTTCCTCTTGGTGCTCTTGGTACCAGTGAATCTCTTTTCCAAAGCATTCCATAAACTCTGAGCATCAGTGCAGTGATGAAATTGGTGTTGATACTCATTGGGAATAGCCAAAAGCAGAGTGCTTAAGGCTTTCATCTCTGCTTGTCTAACCTTTCTTTCTGCATCAGTCTTTGGAGGGGGTCGTTTGCCATCTGGTCCAACCCTTCCTTCAGCACATGGACCATTCTCTATGAGTATTATTTGGTGGATGTTGCATACAAGCACAGCATGAAAAGGTTGAATGGAATGCTACATGCTAAATTGGCTTGCAACAAGGATTCTAAAATGGGAAGATACTTGGTGAGAAGGATTATCAATCAAAGCCTGGGTTTAAATCCTGATTTATGTGTTCATGATTAGGTTTTGGAAGCATCATCTGAAGAACTTGACTTCTCAACCTAAAAAGTCAAGTTAGGGGGAGATTGTTGGGAACTGAAGATTTGCTAAGTAAGGTTAGTACTGCCAGAACAACGTTAGTACTGCCAGCACAACGTTAGTACTGCCAGAACAACATTAGTACTGCCAGAACAACGTTAGTACTGCCAGAGCAAGGTTAGTACTGCCAGAGCAAGGTTAGTACTGCCAGAGCAAGGTTAGTACTGCCAGAGCAAAGTTAGTACTGCAAGTAAAAGTTAATGCTGCTGGAACAAGGTTAGTACTGCTTGTGCATAACGATGTTAATACTGCTTGTGATCATAAATATGGAATGCGAGAATGTTGGAGATAAAGATGGAATGATTGAAGATAAGCATGAAAGAATATTCTGAAGATCAATTTTGTTTTGATAGTTATCTTGTAATTATTTAGTATAAATAGTTTTTGATAGATAGCTATTTGGTACCTGAGAATTATCAGAATTCGTGTTTGTTTTAGAGAGAATTAACCTCAAGGTTTAGAACCCTATTTCTAGAGAAGTAGAAGTCGTCTCGTTGAGCCTGTTCAACAAGATTGAGGTTTGGTTGTAAACTTGTGAGTTGAAGTTTTGAATACAAACAGATTGTGTTTTCTGATTAGTTGTTCATCGAGTGTGTTTGAATTAAAGTTCTATTCCGCAAGATTCTTTAATTCTGATTTCTAAGTATATTTATTCTTGTTTGGAATCGATCCTGACAGATGCAGTATAAGGAAAAAGGATGTAGCATACCTGGCAAACTGGCTTTTTCAAGAGAATTGCCAAGTTGTCAGCGACGAGACCTTTTTGTTTTTCTTTGGAGGCCTTCTTTGAAGGAGACTTCGCCTTGGTCCCGTCCCCTGGTTCGTTTATAGAAACCCCTTTAAGAGCATGGGCTCGGTTTACTGCAGCCTGAAAGAAGAATCCGTCGTCGTCATCATCGTCATCATTTTCATCTTTTGGAGATGATTACGTTCAGTTCGACGTTTTCTTCTTCTTCTTCCTCTTCCTCATCATCAAAGAGGACTTGAACATCGCCTTGCTCCCCCTCAAATGGAGAGGGACTTTCAGCGGTTCCCTCAGGATGATCAGATTCCTGAGGGTCTTCATTCTTTTCGGTTCCCTCAAGATGATCAGATTCTTGAGGTCTTCATTCATTTCCTCCCCCTCAACATTCTAGGGAAGGCCTTTGTCTGTTTTCTCCCCCTCTTCCGCTGAATGGGTAGGGGAGGCAACGGTAGTAGCAGCAACATCGGTTTCAGGGACCCTGTCTTCTTGGCTAGGGTTCCCTATTTGTTGTTCCACCACTGCCATTCTGTCTTCGAGGCCAGAAATGGAAGGTGTACTTTCAATAATGAATGCCACTACCATCTCCATCTTATCTCGGTCATTCTGAGAGAAATGAGATGGAGGGACAGTGGGAGCGTCCAACCTTTGGAGGATCTTGGTGAGCAGGTCATTACTGTCAGCGACCTTTTTGGAGAGGCTGCTCACCTCACCTTGTAGACTGGAGTAGTTGGTCTTCAGAGAACTCATCTCACTTGAGAGGTCATTGATGGCGGTGGTGAGTTTGGAGATGTTGGAAGTGTTGTTGATGATGGCAGTTTTCACAGTTGTCAGCCCCCATCAATTTTGGAGACATCACTGTTAGAAGCTTTGTCAGCGACAACAGTGGAGATATTCTTTAGTGTTACTCCAGCGTCTGTAACCGCTGAAGTATTGTTGGAGATGGTGGTGGAGAGATTTGTTACTTTATCAGCTATATCCTTGAGGGAATCGCTGATGGTGCCTAAATTTGGACCTGTAAAAGAAAATAACATGTGAGCTAAGGAAAGCTCAGAAGTTAGGGGTGAAGAGAGAGACGTGGATGGTGTTTGGATACATGTAGGAGGGTTGGAGAAAATGTTGAAGTCTCGGGTCCCTGAGTGATTAGTATTTCTTGAATTCAATGTTATTTTTGATGATATAAACAATATATTGAATATAATTTTGTATCGATGATGTTTTTTATAACTCGCCCAAGGCCTATAAAATGTCAGGATGCGAATCAGCTACGACACAACTTGAGGCTTGTGTGACCTAGGGCGCCTGAAATGTGGCCTGGCCACATTTTTCAGCCATGTGCTTTGTAGACTTGCATCCTGGGCTTTCTGATTTGTACATCTTACTCGGTTTTTAAACATTTGGCTTGAGATCAACCTGTTACATGACTTGACCAATTTAACCGGAAGTTGCGTGCCAAGAATTACGTACATAGTCGAGTTTTGTGCAACATTTAATTTCTACATTCTAACACTTGTTTGATTAGAGTTTTGAGAAAGTATGTTGAACAAATGACGTTGATCTTATCACACAGGTAATAACCTTCATTAAGTTGTTAATGGGCCTCGTCCTAGTGAAATGAAAAGTGCATATATAAAAGTTGACCCTATCGTTCAATTATAAAAAGAATTTAAATTGCCACAAACAAATACTTTAAAGGTTTACATCTCAAAACAATAAGAAATTTCTTTTAAAAGTATATCTTGAGTGAACATCCCTGTATTTACTAGGATCATAAGTCACTACAACAAATGTAGGTCTATTGCGACGACTGCCGTCGCTAAAGCGTTTGTAGCTGTTGATCCGTTGTTGTAGCTCCCTATAGCAACGACTTGTCGTGGTTAAAAGCCAATTTTTAAATTTTCAATTATTATTTCTACTGCCGCAACTTGTCGTGGCTAAAATCCAATTTTTAAATTTTCAATTATTTTTTTCTACTGCCATGACTTGTCGTGACTAAAAGCAAACTTCTAAATTTTCAAATATTTTTTCTATTGCCACGACTTGTCGTGGCTAAAACCCAATTTTTAAATTTTCAATTATTTTTTTCTACTGCCACTACTTGTCGTGGCAATAGATAAAAATTTAAAATTTAGCTTTTAGCCACAACATGTCGTGGCAGCAGAAAAAAAACTTTACAAATTTTTAAAAGCTGTTATAAAATTTTATAAATATTAAATTTTAACAATTGTTGATTTTATAGAATTTTCATTTCATTGAAAGTTATTAAAAGTATTTTTGAATACCTACTGCGACTACAAGTCTAAGCTATTAATTCTCTCAAATATTTTTTTACAGAAAATAATTGGAAAATTACTGCAATGACATGTCGTCGCTAAAGGTTTGTATTTTCTTTTACCAAAAATACAAACTCTGAAAAGACGGGTAATAAGCTAGTTAACACCTACAGCGACAAATTCCTAGTTGTTGCTATAGTCTTTGTGGCTATAGAGATGATTTCGTGTAGTGAGTTCTACATTGAGATGGACAAACGAAGAACCATGTCCTTTTTAGGATAGGTTATAAGGGAAAGCCATTTTTATTTTAAATTTTGATTAAGGTTTAAATGAAAATACATAGATAGAAATAAATAAATTTGTTTTTAAATGAATATACATAAATAGCTATAAATATATTTGTTTTTAAATGAACTTGCATCTTCATCTCTCCATATTTCTCTTTTTCTCTCTCTACCCCTTTTAGGTAACCTTTTAGAAATCTACCTCAACTCAAGCCTCCAAATTTCCAACCATCCTTCATAATACACATGCAACTTCCATTTAATTTCAATCATCAACAACCAAAACAAATTAAAGTTTTTAAACAAATAACTCAAAACTCAAAGAGGGTGAACGACTTGTTTGTGAAGACATGAAGAATATATATTCAAGAAGATTTGAAGAAAAAAGAGCAACAACGAAAACATTAAATTATTTTATAATTTATAGTTCGAATTTGTGTTACGATTAATTACTTTACAATTTTATAATGAACCGATTTGTATCTTTGACAATTTATTAGTTACAATTAAATGAAAGTTTGAGATATTTCTTATAATAGTTGTCCACTTCATTCTTTTACATTTGTATTTATTATTTAGAAAAAAGAAGAAGCAAAAGGACCGGTTAGCTAGGACCCTAAACTTTTCGCCAATAACCGATTAAGTCTCATCCTAGTATTTTTTTTTTCTTTTTTCTTTGCTAAAACAGGTAGGTCTTATTAAGGCCGGTTAAGACTCGGTCTTGGTGCACCTTTAGTTTCATATGTGAACATACATGAATTACCTTCGTATCCAAGAAATGATAAGAAAGTCATTGTACCTCACAAGAAACCGAAGCCAATGCGTCAATCATCCTTTTCATCATGGTGTAAATGCATATGGTGAATGTATAATAAATGTACATATGATGAATTGCTGGACAAATCTCCTTTGGCAGCTGCAAACACTAGTAGCGGTATGGCAACTAAGTGGGGAGCTTCCAAAGGAGAACTTACCCTGTAATGCACCAATGCACTAGGTAACTTCAATTGTTGATGGTGTCACGTCCAAAACAAATTTATAGTTATCATATTTTTCATGCAAAATGGATATTCCAAGGACCATAAACTTTATGCCTTGTAGTTTGTACCATCCAAGCATATAATAGAACAAGTAATACTCTTTTTCAGATTTTTCATGACAAAATTGAATCCTTGGTTAATAAGATTTCAAGCTGGTTAATAAGATTTCAAGCTGCATATGCTGTTGTGTGAAATATGCTTAAACATTTCCATCTACTTGATTATAGTTGGCATGTTTTACATAAAGAACTGAATCGGCTCTGCTTCAGGTTTAGCATACCTAGCTAGGTTGTGAGAACCTTATCCCGCAAAATAAGTCCAAATACATGCATCATACAATACTACTAGACAAACCACCTTTTCCGACGAAAAAATTCGTCGAGATTTCAGGAGGAGTTTTCGGCGGATATTAAAAAGTTACTTAATTAACTAAGTAATTAAGATTAATCTTCCGGCGTATATATCCGCTGGAAACTATTTAATTATTCAATTTATGAACTAGAAATAAATAAATAAATAAAATTTCCGACGGATATATCCGCCGAAAAGATTATTTATTTATTTAGTCACAAGACCAATTTTTTAATTTGTCACCTACCTTTAATTAGTGACTAAAAGTGACCATCCAAGTTTTGGTGACTAATGAGCCTTAATGACCAATTTTACGTTATTGGTGACCATATTTTCTCCGACACTAACTAAGACTTTTCTTGTAGTGTGATAATGGTAACAAGAATTGTCATGTATAATATAAATTAATAACACAAAAGCATGCCTAATAGAGATCAAACCTATGAGCTCTCCCCTTATTGTGCCCCTTCATGTAAGGCACTAAAATTAGGCTCCTGGAAAGTGGATTGTTAAATGCCTTACTTTATACCTTAACTGATTCACAAGCAGGATTGCCATCTATACGCGGCATATATTTGGACATATTTTCAAGTATGTGCATGCTCTCACAACAAGCTGGATATGCTGAAGCACAAAGCAGCATATGCTGCAAGACTTTTCATAGGTTTTTTCATGGTCTCCATTAGCAGATATGGTCCACAGATTCAGTTCTCTCACCAAGATTCTGCCTTAGTAAATGGCCTGTTTTTTTCTGTACTTAAAGGGCATTAACCTCTTATATATAAGGTATAAAGTTCATGGTGCATGGCATATCCAATTTTCACTGAAAAAAGCCAAAGATAAATAGTTTCAAATGGGAAATATGATCGTCAAGTAAAGTCTTCAAGTGTATAGGTGAATTACTGGTAAGATCTCCTTTTGCAGCTTAGTTGCTTTCAGTATTATTCCGTCATAATGCGATTCAAGTATGCAAACTGCCAAAGGAGATTTGCCCAGTGATTCAGTCATACATACATTTAATATTTTCATCTTTGCCATACATACAAGCTACCAAGAATGAAGGATACTTTGGTTACCAACCTTATTTTATGATATAAAAAATATTATATTGTTACGGTTTAGTTGCTTTACATATATATATAATACTTATTCATATGTATAGATGCACCGTATCTATATGCTCAGTAAAACCCCATGATATGGTGCTTAATAACCTTGCACATTCCTCTATCATTTTTATTCACAACGTCCAATAACCTTATTTTGATTTATGTGTTCAAATGCCACCTTTGTTTAAAGTTTTTTCCAGCAAATATTCCTACCATTAATTGTATGTATGTAAACTTAATTACGTTTTATTGATGTAAGTCATTGGCTTGGACTATTCCCTTCTATTTCTTAGATTATTGATTTTTGTTGCGTTTTATGCCCTAAGTGGTTTAGTGGACGTGTTGATACACATCAGCGTTTTCCGGTGGCAGGAAATCTTCCTCGCCATCAACGCATCAAAACCAGAAGGTCATGTAAGAAGTTTGGCTTTAAGTTCTCTTACATGCCTTCTATAATGTACATGACTGTATATATACTATACAACACAAATTTATTCTCTCATGTTTGGTGTAATATTAGACAGAACAAGACAAGATTGAGTGGAAAAAAAAATACTTAGATAGAAAAAGAAATGGAAAATGACTAGAGTTAGTAAATTACTAAACTACTCAAATTAAACCCACAAAACCTTCCACAATTAAAATTGGCCCCTTAATGTGAAAATCTTATAATTAAACTACTCAAATTAAACCCACAAAACCTTCCACAATTAAAATTGGCCCCTTAATGTGAAAATCTTATAATTAAAGTCACATTATAGGACTCAAATGGAGTTTGTAGAAGGCGATTGAATGCAAGTATAAATTTTCAGATGCAATTATTTTATTGACTAATATAAACTTAATTGAAAGAAATACGTTGTGCAGACACTACAAAAATAACTACTTTCACCGGAGGAAAATGTCGTCGGCAAAAGTCGCAACAGTCGCCGGCAAAAGCACAAAATCTTTTGCCGTCGGACTTTTCCGTCGGCAAAAGTTTCCGTGAAAAGTTGGCCGCTATAAGGGTTTTTGCCGGCGAATAATATGTGCCGCCGGTAAACATACATTTGCCGGCGAAAAACAGTCGTCGGTAAAAACTGAAGTCGCCGGCAAAAACATCTCTCATGTAATTGTATAAAATCCTTTTCCCGGCGACTAAATATTTTTGCCGACGTAATTTTTTCCGCCGGGAAAAGTTTTTCTTTACTTTTTGGTCAAACATTTATCGGCCAAAAAATCCGTCGGCAAAAGTTATTTTTTATTTTTACACATAGCTTTTTACCGACAAACAAATTCGTCGGCAAAAGTTAGGTTTGACTCTTTTGGTCAAGTTTCTCTTGACGGAGAAAACCGTCGGCAAAAGTTAGGTTTGGCTCTTTGGCCAACCTTTTTACCGAAGGAAAAACCCGACGGCAAAAGTTGTTTTCTTATATATTCCAGAATTTTTATTATTATTTATTAATTTTCTGTAATTTTAAAATTGATTTAGTTGATAACAAATGAAGTATCATTAAACTCTATTTAATTGCATCAATCGTACCAAACATCAATGAAACCCCAAACACTCATGATTTATTACAACAATTGGCCACCTACAATTACCTAAGAGCATCTCAAACAGTTTTCTCAAAAAAATTCAAAATGTGGAAGCAAAAGTCAAAATCCCCAAAAACATTTACCCTCATCTCCAACAGATCCCCCATATTTGGAAAAACACTTGTAATCATATTTGGAGTATTCTCCATATTTGGAGAAACTTTTGGGGAAAATCCTATTATCCCCAATTTGGGGAAACTTTTGGGGAAGCTGTTGGAGCTTATTTGTGTTCCAAAATCCCCATTTTCTCCAAAATGGGGAAGCTGTTGGAGATGCTCTAACACAAAAAACAAACTTTTCCTACATATTTATTTTACACTACAAAACTATTTGAAAGACAAATCGAATAGTAAATGTCTCGCCCTTCATTGATTGATGTCTCTAAACTAGGAAACTTTTGGCTTTAACATATACACTGAAATTTGAGTATGCCACCACTTGTTTTTAAGCTCCATCATTGTGAAATTCAAGTGTCTCCACTTGTTTCTAAGCTCCAACAATTGACATGCTTTAAATATCTACGTTCTTCAGCCTCTCTGCTACATAAGCATTAAAAACAATGGTGATATATAATTCAATATAGAAACTTACAAGTTCAAAGTTGCAAAGACTTACCTGTACCTGTTAGGATATATTAAAAGGCATAGGAACAGAACTCCACATGATTTGATGTCCTTGACCATAAGTAATGAGTACAATATTAGAAACTTGTACATTTTTTTCATTATACCACAATATACCTACAAAAACTAACTAGTATGTTTATATTAGTATATACCTCCTTTGCAAACTGCTACAATATGTTCATATGAATGAAGAGTAACACATTAATCATCAAATGAAAGAAGAATTACCTATCCACAATGGAGGTATACCACATAATAAAATGTAAAGAATCACTCCGTGCATTCCATATATCAAACTCGTGTTAGTAAATACACTTAAGCACCTCCAGAGCCCTGTAATATGGCCTTCAAGCTCATGAGCACCATCTTCATCACATTTTAAAGATTATTACAACAAAAAAGTAATAGTTCAATAAACAAACGAAATAAAGAATATGTTAACAGTGATGATACCTATTATGCTACTTAGATTCTAATTATCAAAATGCCTACAACTCCAAGATTTAATAATGACATTCAATTTACTCTAAGCAATATTACAATGACAAAAAGATGCATCAATTGTATTTCGACATTGTCTCTTGATAAGGAATTTGAATCAAACAATCAAATATAGCGCTACCTATGTTGTAGAGTGAATTAGCGTAAGAGCGGACAAAAAAATAATTAATATTCAGAGGGACGTGTATACAAACACATGATATGCAATACAAAAAGATTAACGTTTTTGAAGATATAAATAGTGACAATGATAGAACATTTGGTTGACTGTTTCTCAGATATTTTGCAATTGTTTCCATGTCAAAACAACCATCAATAATCCGCCACATGTATGAAAAAAAAGAACTTACTCCGTAGTTTCTTGTTCAGATACCTAGGGAAAACATTAAAATTGGGTGTTCCGTTAGATGAACAGAAGATAGTAAAAAAAATTGATACGAAAATGCACGAAAAACTTGTATTAACAAACTCACTAGGAGAAAAGAAGATCTTGCTTCTTAATATATAAAGGTTGAGCACCTGCTCTGTTCATAATGAATCCCTGGTGAGAAACAGAGGAAGAGGAAATGATAAAAATTTAGAGAAAAACTGATGACAAAAATTTGTGTGATTGTGTGAATGAGAATTAGGGAAGAAAGCCAAAAAAGAAGAGGGGGAAACAAGAAGCGGGAACGAATAGAAATTTTGGTGAAAAAAGGCGGGATGAATTTTTGGTAACAAAAGGGCATACTACAACTTTCCCCAATATTTTTTGAACGTGACGGTTAATTGCTTTTATTTTAATTAAAAAACATACATCATGTAATGTGTTTTTATTTTAATGAAAACAATATATATCATGTAATTTGTTTTTATTTTATTGAAAAAGTATTTTTCAAATAAAGACAATAATCAAGTATTTTTTTCATAGAAATAAAGATGGAGTAATATATTAGACAGAACAAGACAAGATTGAGTGGAAAAAAAAATACTTAGATAGAAAAAGAAATGGAAAATGACTAGAGTTAAGTAAATTACTAAACTACTCAAATTAAACCCACAAAACCTTCCACAATTAAAATTGGCCCCTTAATGTGAAAATCTTATAATTAAACTACTCAAATTAAACCCACAAAACCTTCCACAATTAAAATTGGCCCCTTAATGTGAAAATCTTATAATTAAAGTCACATTATAGGACTCAAATGGAGTTTGTAGAAGGCGATTGAATGCAAGTATAAATTTTCAGATGCAATTATTTTATTGACTAATATAAACTTAATTGAAAGAAATACGTTGTGCAGACACTACAAAAATAACTACTTTCACCGGAGGAAAATGTCGTCGGCAAAAGTCGCAACAGTCGCCGGCAAAAGCACAAAATCTTTTGCCGTCGGACTTTTCCGTCGGCAAAAGTTTCCGTGAAAAGTTGGCCGCTATAAGGGTTTTTGCCGGCGAATAATATGTGCCGCCGGTAAACATACATTTGCCGGCGAAAAACAGTCGTCGGTAAAAACTGAAGTCGCCGGCAAAAACATCTCTCATGTAATTGTATAAAATCCTTTTCCCGGCGACTAAATATTTTTGCCGACGTAATTTTTTCCGCCGGGAAAAGTTTTTCTTTACTTTTTGGTCAAACATTTATCGGCCAAAAAATCCGTCGGCAAAAGTTATTTTTTATTTTTACACATAGCTTTTTACCGACAAACAAATTCGTCGGCAAAAGTTAGGTTTGACTCTTTTGGTCAAGTTTCTCTTGACGGAGAAAACCGTCGGCAAAAGTTAGGTTTGGCTCTTTGGCCAACCTTTTTACCGAAGGAAAAACCCGACGGCAAAAGTTGTTTTCTTATATATTCCAGAATTTTTATTATTATTTATTAATTTTCTGTAATTTTAAAATTGATTTAGTTGATAACAAATGAAGTATCATTAAACTCTATTTAATTGCATCAATCGTACCAAACATCAATGAAACCCCAAACACTCATGATTTATTACAACAATTGGCCACCTACAATTACCTAAGAGCATCTCAAACAGTTTTCTCAAAAAAATTCAAAATGTGGAAGCAAAAGTCAAAATCCCCAAAAACATTTACCCTCATCTCCAACAGATCCCCCATATTTGGAAAAACACTTGTAATCATATTTGGAGTATTCTCCATATTTGGAGAAACTTTTGGGGAAAATCCTATTATCCCCAATTTGGGGAAACTTTTGGGGAAGCTGTTGGAGCTTATTTGTGTTCCAAAATCCCCATTTTCTCCAAAATGGGGAAGCTGTTGGAGATGCTCTAACACAAAAAACAAACTTTTCCTACATATTTATTTTACACTACAAAACTATTTGAAAGACAAATCGAATAGTAAATGTCTCGCCCTTCATTGATTGATGTCTCTAAACTAGGAAACTTTTGGCTTTAACATATACACTGAAATTTGAGTATGCCACCACTTGTTTTTAAGCTCCATCATTGTGAAATTCAAGTGTCTCCACTTGTTTCTAAGCTCCAACAATTGACATGCTTTAAATATCTACGTTCTTCAGCCTCTCTGCTACATAAGCATTAAAAACAATGGTGATATATAATTCAATATAGAAACTTACAAGTTCAAAGTTGCAAAGACTTACCTGTACCTGTTAGGATATATTAAAAGGCATAGGAACAGAACTCCACATGATTTGATGTCCTTGACCATAAGTAATGAGTACAATATTAGAAACTTGTACATTTTTTTCATTATACCACAATATACCTACAAAAACTAACTAGTATGTTTATATTAGTATATACCTCCTTTGCAAACTGCTACAATATGTTCATATGAATGAAGAGTAACACATTAATCATCAAATGAAAGAAGAATTACCTATCCACAATGGAGGTATACCACATAATAAAATGTAAAGAATCACTCCGTGCATTCCATATATCAAACTCGTGTTAGTAAATACACTTAAGCACCTCCAGAGCCCTGTAATATGGCCTTCAAGCTCATGAGCACCATCTTCATCACATTTTAAAGATTATTACAACAAAAAAGTAATAGTTCAATAAACAAACGAAATAAAGAATATGTTAACAGTGATGATACCTATTATGCTACTTAGATTCTAATTATCAAAATGCCTACAACTCCAAGATTTAATAATGACATTCAATTTACTCTAAGCAATATTACAATGACAAAAAGATGCATCAATTGTATTTCGACATTGTCTCTTGATAAGGAATTTGAATCAAACAATCAAATATAGCGCTACCTATGTTGTAGAGTGAATTAGCGTAAGAGCGGACAAAAAAATAATTAATATTCAGAGGGACGTGTATACAAACACATGATATGCAATACAAAAAGATTAACGTTTTTGAAGATATAAATAGTGACAATGATAGAACATTTGGTTGACTGTTTCTCAGATATTTTGCAATTGTTTCCATGTCAAAACAACCATCAATAATCCGCCACATGTATGAAAAAAAAGAACTTACTCCGTAGTTTCTTGTTCAGATACCTAGGGAAAACATTAAAATTGGGTGTTCCGTTAGATGAACAGAAGATAGTAAAAAAAATTGATACGAAAATGCACGAAAAACTTGTATTAACAAACTCACTAGGAGAAAAGAAGATCTTGCTTCTTAATATATAAAGGTTGAGCACCTGCTCTGTTCATAATGAATCCCTGGTGAGAAACAGAGGAAGAGGAAATGATAAAAATTTAGAGAAAAACTGATGACAAAAATTTGTGTGATTGTGTGAATGAGAATTAGGGAAGAAAGCCAAAAAAGAAGAGGGGGAAACAAGAAGCGGGAACGAATAGAAATTTTGGTGAAAAAAGGCGGGATGAATTTTTGGTAACAAAAGGGCATACTACAACTTTCCCCAATATTTTTTGAACGTGACGGTTAATTGCTTTTATTTTAATTAAAAACATACATCATGTAATGTGTTTTTATTTTAATGAAAACAATATATATCATGTAATTTGTTTTTATTTTATTGAAAAAGTATTTTTCAAATAAAGACAATAATCAAGTATTTTTTTCATAGAAATAAAGATGGAGTAATATATTAGACAGAACAAGACAAGATTGAGTGGAAAAAAAAATACTTAGATAGAAAAAGAAATGGAAAATGACTAGAGTTAAGTAAATTACTAAACTACTCAAATTAAACCCACAAAACCTTCCACAATTAAAATTGGCCCCTTAATGTGAAAATCTTATAATTAAACTACTCAAATTAAACCCACAAAACCTTCCACAATTAAAATTGGCCCCTTAATGTGAAAATCTTATAATTAAAGTCACATTATAGGACTCAAATGGAGTTTGTAGAAGGCGATTGAATGCAAGTATAAATTTTCAGATGCAATTATTTTATTGACTAATATAAACTTAATTGAAAGAAATACGTTGTGCAGACACTACAAAAATAACTACTTTCACCGGAGGAAAATGTCGTCGGCAAAAGTCGCAACAGTCGCCGGCAAAAGCACAAAATCTTTTGCCGTCGGACTTTTCCGTCGGCAAAAGTTTCCGTGAAAAGTTGGCCGCTATAAGGGTTTTTGCCGGCGAATAATATGTGCCGCCGGTAAACATACATTTGCCGGCGAAAAACAGTCGTCGGTAAAAACTGAAGTCGCCGGCAAAAACATCTCTCATGTAATTGTATAAAATCCTTTTCCCGGCGACTAAATATTTTTGCCGACGTAATTTTTTCCGCCGGGAAAAGTTTTTCTTTACTTTTTGGTCAAACATTTATCGGCCAAAAAATCCGTCGGCAAAAGTTATTTTTTATTTTTACACATAGCTTTTTACCGACAAACAAATTCGTCGGCAAAAGTTAGGTTTGACTCTTTTGGTCAAGTTTCTCTTGACGGAGAAAACCGTCGGCAAAAGTTAGGTTTGGCTCTTTGGCCAACCTTTTTACCGAAGGAAAAACCCGACGGCAAAAGTTGTTTTCTTATATATTCCAGAATTTTTATTATTATTTATTAATTTTCTGTAATTTTAAAATTGATTTAGTTGATAACAAATGAAGTATCATTAAACTCTATTTAATTGCATCAATCGTACCAAACATCAATGAAACCCCAAACACTCATGATTTATTACAACAATTGGCCACCTACAATTACCTAAGAGCATCTCCAACAGTTTTCTCAAAAAAATTCAAAATGGGGAAGCAAAAGTCAAAATCCCCAAAAACATTTACACTCATCTCCAACAGATCCCCCATATTTGGAAAAACACTTGTAATCATATTTGGAGTATTCTCCATATTTGGAGAAATTTTTGGGGAAAATCCTATTATCCCCATTTTGGGGAAACTTTTGGGGAAGCTGTTGGAGCTTATTTGTGTTCCAAAATCCCCATTTTCTCCAAAATGGGGAAGCTGTTGGAGATGCTCTAACACAAAAAACAAACTTTTCCTACATATTTATTTTACACTACAAAACTATTTGAAAGACAAATCGAATAGTAAATGTCTCGCCCTTCATTGATTGATGTCTCTAAACTAGGAAACTTTTGGCTTTAACATATACACTGAAATTTGAGTATGCCACCACTTGTTTTTAAGCTCCATCATTGTGAAATTCAAGTGTCTCCACTTGTTTCTAAGCTCCAACAATTGACATGCTTTAAATATCTACGTTCTTCAGCCTCTCTGCTACATAAGCATTAAAAACAATGGTGATATATAATTCAATATAGAAACTTACAAGTTCAAAGTTGCAAAGACTTACCTGTTCCTGTTAGGATATATTAAAAGGCATAGGAACAGAACTCCACATGATTTGATGTCCTTGACCATAAGTAATGAGTACAATATTAGAAACTTGTACATTTTTTTCATTATACCACAATATACCTACAAAAACAAACTAGTATGTTTATATTAGTATATACCTCCTTTGCAAACTGCTACAATATGTTCATATGAATGAAGAGTAACACATTAATCATCAAAAGAAAGAAGAATTACCTATCCACAATGGAGGTACACCACATAATAAAATGTAAAGAATCACTCCGTGCATTCCATATATCAAACTCGTGTTAGTAAATACACTTAAGCACCTCCAGAGCCCTGTAATATGGCCTTCAAGCTCATGAGCACCATCTTCATCACATTTTAAAGATTATTACAACAAAAAAGTAATAGTTCAATAAACAAACGAAATAAAGAATATGTTAACAGTGATGATACCTATTATGCTACTTAGATTCTAATTATCAAAATGCCTACAACTCCAAGATTTAATAATGACATTCAATTTACTCTAAGCAATATTACAATGACAAAAAGATGCATCAATTGTATTTCGACATTGTCTCTTGATAAGGAATTTGAATCAAACAATCAAATATAGCGCTACCTATGTTGTAGAGTGAATTAGCGTAAGAGCGGACAAAAAAATAATTAATATTCAGAGGGACGTGTATACAAACACATGATATGCAATACAAAAAGATTAACGTTTTTGAAGATATAAATAGTGACAATGATAGAACATTTGGTTGACTGTTTCTCAGATATTTTGCAATTGTTTCCATGTCAAAACAACCATCAATAATCCGCCACATGTATGAAAAAAAGAACTTACTCCGTAGTTTCTTGTTCAGATACCTAGGGAAAACATTAAAATTGGGTGTTCCGTTAGATGAACAGAAGATAGTAAAAAAAATTGATACGAAAATGCACGAAAAACTTGTATTAACAAACTCACTAGGAGAAAAGAAGAGCTTGCTTCTTAATATATAAAGGTTGAGCACCTGCTCTGTTCATAATGAATCCCTGGTGAGAAACAGAGGAAGAGGAAATGATAAAAATTTAGAGAAAAACTGATGACAAAAATTTGTGTGATTGTGTGAATGAGAATTAGGGAAGAAAGCCAAAAAAGAAGAGGGGGAAACAAGAAGCGGGAACGAATAGAAATTTTGGTGAAAAAAGGCGGGATGAATTTTTGGTAACAAAAGGGCATACTACAACTTTCCCCAATATTTTTTGAACGTGACGGTTAATTGCTTTTATTTTAATTAAAAAACATACATCATGTAATGTGTTTTTATTTTAATGAAAACAATATATATCATGTAATTTGTTTTTATTTTATTGAAAAAGTATTTTTCAAATAAAGACAATAATCAAGTATTTTTTTCATAGAAATAAAGATGGAGTAATATATTAGACAGAACAAGACAAGATTGAGTGGAAAAAAAAATACTTAGATAGAAAAAGAAATGGAAAATGACTAGAGTTAAGTAAATTACTAAACTACTCAAATTAAACCCACAAAACCTTCCACAATTAAAATTGGCCCCTTAATGTGAAAATCTTATAATTAAACTACTCAAATTAAACCCACAAAACCTTCCACAATTAAAATTGGCCCCTTAATGTGAAAATCTTATAATTAAAGTCACATTATAGGACTCAAATGGAGTTTGTAGAAGGCGATTGAATGCAAGTATAAATTTTCAGATGCAATTATTTTATTGACTAATATAAACTTAATTGAAAGAAATACGTTGTGCAGACACTACAAAAATAACTACTTTCACCGGAGGAAAATGTCGTCGGCAAAAGTCGCAACAGTCGCCGGCAAAAGCACAAAATCTTTTGCCGTCGGACTTTTCCGTCGGCAAAAGTTTCCGTGAAAAGTTGGCCGCTATAAGGGTTTTTGCCGGCGAATAATATGTGCCGCCGGTAAACATACATTTGCCGGCGAAAAACAGTCGTCGGTAAAAACTGAAGTCGCCGGCAAAAACATCTCTCATGTAATTGTATAAAATCCTTTTCCCGGCGACTAAATATTTTTGCCGACGTAATTTTTTCCGCCGGGAAAAGTTTTTCTTTACTTTTTGGTCAAACATTTATCGGCCAAAAAATCCGTCGGCAAAAGTTATTTTTTATTTTTACACATAGCTTTTTACCGACAAACAAATTCGTCGGCAAAAGTTAGGTTTGACTATTTTGGTCAAGTTTCTCTTGACGGAGAAAACCGTCGGCAAAAGTTAGGTTTGGCTCTTTGGCCAACCTTTTTACCGAAGGAAAAACCCGACGGCAAAAGTTGTTTTCTTATATATTCCAGAATTTTTATTATTATTTATTAATTTTCTGTAATTTTAAAATTGATTTAGTTGATAACAAATGAAGTATCATTAAACTCTATTTAATTGCATCAATCGTACCAAACATCAATGAAACCCCAAACACTCATGATTTATTACAACAATTGGCCACCTACAATTACCTAAGAGCATCTCCAACAGTTTTCTCAAAAAAATTCAAAATGGGGAAGCAAAAGTCAAAATCCCCAAAAACATTTACACTCATCTCCAACAGATCCCCCATATTTGGAAAAACACTTGTAATCATATTTGGAGTATTCTCCATATTTGGAGAAATTTTTGGGGAAAATCCTATTATCCCCATTTTGGGGAAACTTTTGGGGAAGCTGTTGGAGCTTATTTGTGTTCCAAAATCCCCATTTTCTCCAAAATGGGGAAGCTGTTGGAGATGCTCTAACACAAAAAACAAACTTTTCCTACATATTTATTTTACACTACAAAACTATTTGAAAGACAAATCGAATAGTAAATGTCTCGCCCTTCATTGATTGATGTCTCTAAACTAGGAAACTTTTGGCTTTAACATATACACTGAAATTTGAGTATGCCACCACTTGTTTTTAAGCTCCATCATTGTGAAATTCAAGTGTCTCCACTTGTTTCTAAGCTCCAACAATTGACATGCTTTAAATATCTACGTTCTTCAGCCTCTCTGCTACATAAGCATTAAAAACAATGGTGATATATAATTCAATATAGAAACTTACAAGTTCAAAGTTGCAAAGACTTACCTGTTCCTGTTAGGATATATTAAAAGGCATAGGAACAGAACTCCACATGATTTGATGTCCTTGACCATAAGTAATGAGTACAATATTAGAAACTTGTACATTTTTTTCATTATACCACAATATACCTACAAAAACAAACTAGTATGTTTATATTAGTATATACCTCCTTTGCAAACTGCTACAATATGTTCATATGAATGAAGAGTAACACATTAATCATCAAAAGAAAGAAGAATTACCTATCCACAATGGAGGTACACCACATAATAAAATGTAAAGAATCACTCCGTGCATTCCATATATCAAACTCGTGTTAGTAAATACACTTAAGCACCTCCAGAGCCCTGTAATATGGCCTTCAAGCTCATGAGCACCATCTTCATCACATTTTAAAGATTATTACAACAAAAAAGTAATAGTTCAATAAACAAACGAAATAAAGAATATGTTAACAGTGATGATACCTATTATGCTACTTAGATTCTAATTATCAAAATGCCTACAACTCCAAGATTTAATAATGACATTCAATTTACTCTAAGCAATATTACAATGACAAAAAGATGCATCAATTGTATTTCGACATTGTCTCTTGATAAGGAATTTGAATCAAACAATCAAATATAGCGCTACCTATGTTGTAGAGTGAATTAGCGTAAGAGCGGACAAAAAAATAATTAATATTCAGAGGGACGTGTATACAAACACATGATATGCAATACAAAAAGATTAACGTTTTTGAAGATATAAATAGTGACAATGATAGAACATTTGGTTGACTGTTTCTCAGATATTTTGCAATTGTTTCCATGTCAAAACAACCATCAATAATCCGCCACATGTATGAAAAAAAGAACTTACTCCGTAGTTTCTTGTTCAGATACCTAGGGAAAACATTAAAATTGGGTGTTCCGTTAGATGAACAGAAGATAGTAAAAAAAATTGATACGAAAATGCACGAAAAACTTGTATTAACAAACTCACTAGGAGAAAAGAAGAGCTTGCTTCTTAATATATAAAGGTTGAGCACCTGCTCTGTTCATAATGAATCCCTGGTGAGAAACAGAGGAAGAGGAAATGATAAAAATTTAGAGAAAAACTGATGACAAAAATTTGTGTGATTGTGTGAATGAGAATTAGGGAAGAAAGCCAAAAAAGAAGAGGGGGAAACAAGAAGCGGGAACGAATAGAAATTTTGGTGAAAAAAGGCGGGATGAATTTTTGGTAACAAAAGGGCATACTACAACTTTCCCCAATATTTTTTGAACGTGACGGTTAATTGCTTTTATTTTAATTAAAAAACATACATCATGTAATGTGTTTTTATTTTAATGAAAACAATATATATCATGTAATTTGTTTTTATTTTATTGAAAAAGTATTTTTCAAATAAAGACAATAATCAAGTATTTTTTTCATAGAAATAAAGATGGAGTAATATATTAGACAGAACAAGACAAGATTGAGTGGAAAAAAAAAATACTTGGATAGAAAAAGAAATGGAAAATGACTAGAGTTAAGTAAATTACTAAACTACTCAAATTAAACCCACAAAACCTTCCACAATTAAAATTGGCCCCTTAATGTGAAAATCTTATAATTAAACTACTCAAATTAAACCCACAAAACCTTCCACAATTAAAATTGGCCCCTTAATGTGAAAATCTTATAATTAAAGTCACATTATAGGACTCAAATGGAGTTTGTAGAAGGCGATTGAATGCAAGTATAAATTTTCAGATGCAATTATTTTATTGACTAATATAAACTTAATTGAAAGAAATACGTTGTGCAGACACTACAAAAATAACTACTTTCACCGGAGGAAAATGTCGTCGGCAAAAGTCGCAACAGTCGCCGGCAAAAGCACAAAATCTTTTGCCGTCGGACTTTTCCGTCGGCAAAAGTTTCCGTGAAAAGTTGGCCGCTATAAGGGTTTTTGCCGGCGAATAATATGTGCCGCCGGTAAACATACATTTGCCGGCGAAAAACAGTCGTCGGTAAAAACTGAAGTCGCCGGCAAAAACATCTCTCATGTAATTGTATAAAATCCTTTTCCCGGCGACTAAATATTTTTGCCGACGTAATTTTTTCCGCCGGGAAAAGTTTTTCTTTACTTTTTGGTCAAACATTTATCGGCCAAAAAATCCGTCGGCAAAAGTTATTTTTTATTTTTACACATAGCTTTTTACCGACAAACAAATTCGTCGGCAAAAGTTAGGTTTGACTATTTTGGTCAAGTTTCTCTTGACGGAGAAAACCGTCGGCAAAAGTTAGGTTTGGCTCTTTGGCCAACCTTTTTACCGAAGGAAAAACCCGACGGCAAAAGTTGTTTTCTTATATATTCCAGAATTTTTATTATTATTTATTAATTTTCTGTAATTTTAAAATTGATTTAGTTGATAACAAATGAAGTATCATTAAACTCTATTTAATTGCATCAATCGTACCAAACATCAATGAAACCCCAAACACTCATGATTTATTACAACAATTGGCCACCTACAATTACCTAAGAGCATCTCCAACAGTTTTCTCAAAAAAATTCAAAATGGGGAAGCAAAAGTCAAAATCCCCAAAAACATTTACACTCATCTCCAACAGATCCCCCATATTTGGAAAAACACTTGTAATCATATTTGGAGTATTCTCCATATTTGGAGAAATTTTTGGGGAAAATCCTATTATCCCCATTTTGGGGAAACTTTTGGGGAAGCTGTTGGAGCTTATTTGTGTTCCAAAATCCTCATTTTCTCCAAAATGGGGAAGCTGTTGGAGATGCTCTAACACAAAAAACAAACTTTTCCTACATATTTATTTTACACTACAAAACTATTTGAAAGACAAATCGAATAGTAAATGTCTCGCCCTTCATTGATTGATGTCTCTAAACTAGGAAACTTTTGGCTTTAACATATACACTGAAATTTGAGTATGCCACCACTTGTTTTTAAGCTCCATCATTGTGAAATTCAAGTGTCTCCACTTGTTTCTAAGCTCCAACAATTGACATGCTTTAAATATCTACGTTCTTCAGCCTCTCTGCTACATAAGCATTAAAAACAATGGTGATATATAATTCAATATAGAAACTTACAAGTTCAAAGTTGCAAAGACTTACCTGTACCTGATATATTAAAAGGCATAGGAACAGAACTCCACATGATTTGATGTCCTTGACCATAAGTAATGAGTACAATATTAGAAACTTGTACATTTTTTTCATTATACCACAATATACCTACAAAAACTAACTAGTATGTTTATATTAGTATATACCTCCTTTGCAAACTGCTACAATATGTTCATATGAATGAAGAGTAACACATTAATCATCAAAAGAAAGAAGAATTACCTATCCACAATGGAGGTACACCACATAATAAAATGTAAAGAATCACTCCGTGCATTCCATATATCAAACTCGTGTTAGTAAATACACTTAAGCACCTCCAGAGCCCTGTAATATGACCTTCAAGCTCATGAGCACCATCTTCATCACATTTTAAAGATTATTACAACAAAAAAGTAATAGTTCAATAAACAAACGAAATAAAGAATATGTTAACAGTGATGATACCTATTATGCTACTTAGATTCTAATTATCAAAATGCCTACAACTCCAAGATTTAATAATGACATTCAATTTACTCTAAGCAATATTACAATGACAAAAAGATGCATCAATTGTATTTCGACATTGTCTCTTGATAAGGAATTTGAATCAAACAATCAAATATAGCGCTACCTATGTTGTAGAGTGAATTAGCGTAAGAGCGGACAAAAAAATAATTAATATTCAGAGGGACGTGTATACAAACACATGATATGCAATACAAAAAGATTAACGTTTTTGAAGATATAAATAGTGACAATGATAGAACATTTGGTTGACTGTTTCTCAGATATTTTGCAATTGTTTCCATGTCAAAACAACCATCAATAATCCGCCACATGTATGAAAAAAAAGAACTTACTCCGTAGTTTCTTGTTCAGATACCTAGGGAAAACATTAAAATTGGGTGTTCCGTTAGATGAACAGAAGATAGTAAAAAAAATTGATACGAAAATGCACGAAAAACTTGTATTAACAAACTCACTAGGAGAAAAGAAGAGCTTGCTTCTTAATATATAAAGGTTGAGCACCTGCTCTGTTCATAATGAATCCCTGGTGAGAAACAGAGGAAGAGGAAATGATAAAAATTTAGAGAAAAACTGATGACAAAAATTTGTGTGATTGTGTGAATGAGAATTAGGGAAGAAAGCCAAAAAAGAAGAGGGGGAAACAAGAAGCGGGAACGAATAGAAATTTTGGTGAAAAAAGGCGGGATGAATTTTTGGTAACAAAAGGGCATACTACAACTTTCCCCAATATTTTTTGAACGTGACGGTTAATTGCTTTTATTTTAATTAAAAAACATACATCATGTAATGTGTTTTTATTTTAATGAAAACAATATATATCATGTAATTTGTTTTTATTTTATTGAAAAAGTATTTTTCAAATAAAGACAATAATCAAGTATTTTTTTCATAGAAATAAAGATGGAGTAATATATTAGACAGAACAAGACAAGATTGAGTGGAAAAAAAAATACTTAGATAGAAAAAGAAATGGAAAATGACTAGAGTTAGTAAATTACTAAACTACTCAAATTAAACCCACAAAACCTTCCACAATTAAAATTGGCCCCTTAAAGTATATAAAATGATATTTTAACTACATAGTGTTCTAGCAATGTGAAAATCTTATAATTAAAGTCACATTGTAGGTCTCAAATGGAGTTTGTAGAAGGCGATTGAATGCAAGTATAAATTTTCAGATGCAATTATTTTATTGACTAATATAAACTTAATTGAAAGAAATACGTTGTGCAGAATAACGATATGTAAGGTAAAATATTACCTAACAATCAATTTGAATGACAAATATAATCAAATATCACAAAGAAATGTACAAACTATTTACCAAACTAAAATCACTATTAATCTGACAAAGAACATTAATCATTGGGAGGATATTTCTAGTATTAAGAGCATCTGCTAACATGGTCTTTAAAAAAATTCCCAAAAACTAGAGAATTAAAACTCAAAATCTCTTCAAAAAACATACATCCATTTCCATTACTCTTTAGATTCTTCATTTTAGAGACTACAAATAAATTATATTATTAAAATAATTTATACATGTAAAAAGTATTATTTCGCTCTCATGAACAAGTATTATTTCGCTCTCATGAACATACAACTTCAAGGATTACTGATATAATAAAAGTTATTTTTCTTTCATTGTAATCATTTCGAGTGAGTTCTTCAGATTTTTAGAAATTCACACACACACACACACATACACACACACACACACACACTCTCTCTCTCTCTCTCTCTCTCTCTCTCTCTCATGCTTTCTCCACTTTGGAGAATCAGTTGTAGCAAAAAATAAACCCAAAATCCCTAATTTCTCTAATTTGGAGGATCCGTGTTGTTTTAAGTCTTTATATACTCAACAACTTATTATGAAGATCACAATTGGTATTTATAGTTGTTCTTAGATCCCTAAAACAAATTAATCAACACAAAAAAGTGAAGATGGGTTGAATAAACTTTTTTGGCACCGAATTAACACAAGCTTTGAAAGATTAATAATATGGATATTTTGATAATCTTCAAGGTAACATATTACAACTATCTCGGTGGAATTTGAATAGCCGTCTATACCCTACGACAAAGAGGTAACTATAATTGATAATAGCGAAGTATAGCAAAGTAACCGGACTTAAATTTCTCACTCAACTAAAATCTCAAAAGGTGTTTCCCTCTCTGTGTATAAATTATTATCTCACTTTGTGTTCTTCGTAACAAGCGTGTTGTGTAGAATCTCGGTGAGCTGTATAGTGAGTATATCTATTACATTCTTACACTACCAAACAAATGACATTTACCCCCAAAATTTACCCAGGGAAAGTTCCGTCGGTGATTACCTACTGATCACCCAGAAAATATCAATGGTTTGGTAGAATCTTATGTTTTTCGAGAAAATATTCATGGATCCCCCAGAGGGATTCTCTAGGTAATTTGCATTACCCACAAAAAATTTACCCACCAACTTTTGTAACGGTTTTGTGACGAATCACCCTTTAGCGACAGATTTTCCAGTGAAAAGTTTGTAGGCAAAACTTTTCTGTATAGTAGTGTTACTGTTTCTATAATGAGTAATTAGGCACTGTATTGATAGTTGATTTTAGAGGGTATCAGATTGGTTAGGATGATGCAATCTTCACTGCTGCAATGTCTTCATTTACTTTAAAAGGTATCTCAATATGTTCTATGAGATTTGTGGTCCATTGGTCCACATGTTCACCGACGGGACCGTCAATGTTCATCGACGGATTACCGACGGTCATAGAGGGAATTATTACCGATGGATTATCAATGAGATGATTTTCACCCACATATTTCCAAGGGATCGAATTACCAAGGGATTTCCGAGGGACAATATCACCGATAGATTTATGAAGATCTTCACGGTCGGATTACCGACAACGATACTCATGATCAAAGACGCTTAATTTCTATCGATGATTATCCTTCATTTAAAAAAACATTATTTTCAAGTATAAAATACGAAACATACCCATATATTAATTATACCACATATTTTCATACAGTTAACAAAAATATTATTATTACAATTTAAGACGTAATTAATATAGCTAGGGAGGGGGAGGGGGTCACCCAAAAACTACTACATAAAAGATCGAAACCAGTCCGAAAACATGACCGCTGAGCTAAGTGGACCGCCTGCACACCAAGAAACTGTGACCATGCTGATATGTATGAACACAATGATTTCCAACCGGAATTAAAGAAACAGTACCTGAAGTAAACATAATCTTCTTCCGCAAACAAATGTAATTTTGCATACATATCGATGGTATGAATTCAATATTTGCGGGGAAAAACACAACACAAATATGGCATTTGAACACATACTTGAGTCGCATTATGATGGAATAATACTGAAAGCAAATAATCTGCAAAAGGATACCTTGCCACTTTACCAGTAATTCACCTATACACTTGAAGACTTGACTTGACAATCATATTTCCCATTTGAAACTATTTATCTTTGGCGTTTTTCAGTGAAAATTGGATTTGCCAAGCACCATGAACTTTATACCTTATATATAAGAGGTTAATGCCCTTTAAGTACAGAAAAGAACAGGCCATTTACTAGGGTAGAATCTTGGTGAGAGAACTGAATCCTTGGACCATATCTGTTGACCATGAAAACCTATGACAATTCCTGCAGCATATTCTGCTTTGTGCTTCAGCGTTGTGACAGCCTCATACTTGAAAATATGTCCAAATATATGCGGTGTATAGATGGCAATCCCGCTTTTGAATCAATTAAGGTATAAAGCTAGGCATTTTAACAATCCAATTTCCAGGAGCCTAATTATAGTGCCTTGCCAGAAGGAGCACAATAAGTGGAGCTCATAGGTTTGATCTCCATTAGGCATGATTCTCTGTTTTGAAACTACGAATATTATTAATTTATCGACTAACAAGCTATAGAACCTTACACTTATTACATAATTCATTTTTCTTGGAAAATATTTGCACTAACCTGTTAGGTGGTAATACGTTAGAGTTCATGGGCATAAAAGGTATAAAGCCTCCCTCTGTTTTTCTCACTAGTGATATACTTTTAGTAACATAAGTACATAACAACATTTGTATCCAACATGTACATAGTATAGGATGCATAATGCATCCACAAACCAATCCACTCTGTGAATGAGTTGTATTATAGATTCGTGGACATAGATAAAATACACATTATACATGTACCCACACACACACGCACACATACATACATATATATATATAGGTGGGTTCAAACGAGAACGGTAACTATTTAAGAAAATACAAGAACAATAAATCATGTGTAAAATCACATGTGATTTACATTAACGGCAAAAAAACTCCGCGACTTAAGTCGCGAGGCAAAGTCGCATGAATCATATATGATTTTGTACATTACCATTCGTTCTGGTGTTTTCTTAAATAGTTAGCATTCTCATTTGAACCCACCTCTATATATGTATTATGTATATATACATGTTTTTATACACTCATTAACCTTCTTAGGTTGCTATCTGACCATCATTAAACCAACCCTTATCCAGTACTGAATCGAGTAATAAGCTATGTGAGCCACATATATCCCCCTTGTGCGATCAATTTGATGCACCTTATCCCATTAATTATAACACACCTTAGCCACACCGCTTACACCTATTACAAACATCCTACTACCACCCTTTTGGTGGT
Source organism: Saussurea involucrata (assembly GCA_033807775.1). Taxonomy (NCBI): domain Eukaryota; kingdom Viridiplantae; phylum Streptophyta; class Magnoliopsida; order Asterales; family Asteraceae; genus Saussurea; species Saussurea involucrata. The sequence continues at coordinate 78,728,068 of CM066325.1, forward strand.
AATCAACCCCACTACAAAACCATTGCATACTCGTGAAAATACGAAATTTATTGTTCTGAAAAAGACGTTAACATTCTTCTTTTTTATAATCAGATAGCAAGTCCATCATACACATGTAATAATAAGTTCGTAACAATATTGGCCATATTTGATATGACTATATTATACATGACAATCCTTCTTACCATTATCACAGTACAAGAAAATCCTTAGTTCGTGAAAGAGAAAATTTTGGATGGTCATTTTTCGTCACTAATTTGCATTAGTGATCAAATAAAACTGGTCATGTGACTATATTATACATATGTGATCACGGTTCTGAACGATTATTTTTCTGTTAAAAGAGCTAGTTTAAGTCTTGGTATTAAGTCCAATAATTCCTGTAATTTAAGTTATGTTACCAACTTTTAACACCCTTAAATTTAAAATAGAAGACAACGATGAACCCTAACTTCCTCAAAACTTTAAGTAAACTTCAAATGTCAAAATCAACCGATGATTTCAGAATTCCCAAATGGAGAACAAGATAAGTATGAGGGTGATAGATAAGTTTTTCATACTCTAAACTAGAATTATAGATATGGTTGTTACTAAAAAAAACCCACCAAAATATGTTTTATTCCAAAATTGATGACTCTCAAAGGCCATCCTTCATAAAGATCAACCAAACTCTCTTCCCAATATGGGTTTTTTACTGCTTGTTATACATGTCGACAAACAAAAAGGTTAGGATTAAAACCTAATGACTTCAAATAGTTTAAATGATAGATATAAAAAGTGTAGAACGGAAGATTGTTCCAACAAAATGATTTCCCCAATTCGATGTGTTTACAGTATCAATAACTCTCTGGATCTACCTGTTAACAATAAGAGTGTATAAAACCACTCAAGAACACACAATTACAGCAAGGAAGTCGCATGTCATTATTGACAGCAATCTGGTTACAATCTTGAAAGAATCTTCTAGAGAGAGAAAGTAGTTACAAGATACTAAATTGATTCATACTTGATTATGATGAATGATGCAGAATCTTGAAACTACACACATTATAAACACTTTCAAAAGTAGAATTTTCAAACACTGATTTTTCTCGAACTATTAGCCTTGGCTCAATCACCAAAAATCTCTGAAGCATCGGGTTTTTCAACACTTTAGTTACGTTAACCGACCTCCATTTTGTGTGTAACAATATATGTTAGAAACAAATGAAAAAGGGATAATGTACATTGAATGCTATTTATTATAATATACAGTTACAACATCAAATCTTAAACTTAACCACATACAGACTTTACTATTATATACAGGAAAGCCAACCATTGTGACCCTTCTAAACAATGGTTAAGATAAAAACTAACAAACACAGATAACTAAATGGAATAACTAATTGAACTGTTATATCTAGCTTACTTTTAACATTCCCCCTTAGAGGTGACATGCACGGAGCATCCTCATATGATTGAAACTTCCAACATGAAGAACCTTTGTAAATGAGTCTCCAATCTGAACCTTAGTGCCACAGCTCATGAACTCAATCCTCCAAATTTCCAACCATCTTTCATAATACACATGCAGCTTCCATTTCAATTTCATATCATCAACTACCAAAACAAATTAAAGTTTTTTGACCAAATAACTTAAAACTCAAAGAGGGTGAACGACTTGTTTGTGAAGACATGAAGAATATTTATTCAAGAAGATTTGAAGAAAAAAGAGCAACAATGAAGAAATTAAATTATTTTATAGTTTATAGTTCGAATTTGTGTTACCATTAATTACTTTACAATTTTATAGTGAACAAATTTGTTTTTTTTTACGATTTATTAGTTACTATTAAATAAAAGTTTGACATATTTAATATAATAGTTGTCCATTTCATTCTTTTACATTTGTTATATTATTCAAAAAAGCACATTTGTATTTATTATTTACAAAAAGCAAATGGACCGGTTAGCTAGGAAGTAAAACTTTTTTCCAATAACCGATTAAGTCCCAACTCGGTATCTTTTTTCTTTTTTCTTTTGCTAAAATGGGTAGGTCTTTTTAGGGCCGGTTAAGACACTTGGTGCTGGTGCACCTCTAGTTTCATATATGAACATAGATGAACTACCTCCGTATCCATGAAATGATAAGAAAGTAATGGTACCTCACAAGAAAGCGAAAGTCAGAGTGTCAATCATCCTTTTCATCATGGTGTAAATGGATACGATGAATGTATGAAAATGTACATATGATGAATTGCTGGACAAATCTCCTTTGGCAGCTGCATACTCTAGTAGCGGTATCACAACCAAGTGGGGAGCTTCCAAAGGAGAACTTACCCTGTAATGCACCAATGCACCAGGTTCAGTTGTTGATGGTATCACGTCTAAAACAGATTTATAGTCGTCATTTTTTTCATGCAAAATGGATATTCCAAGCACCATAAACTTTATGCCTTGTAGTTTGTACCATTCAAGCATGTAATAGAACAAGTAATTCTCTTTTCGAGATTCTTCATGCAAGAATTGAATTCATGGACCATACATATAAGAAAAGAGAAAGGTCAAACCCTAATAAGATTTCAAGCGGCATATTCCAAGATATCCAGCTTGGTTGTGTGAAATACATTTTCACATTTCCATCTACTTAATCTTAGTTGGTATGTTTTACTTAAAGAACTGATGAATCGGCCCTGCTTCGTGTTTAGAATATCTAGCTAGGTTGTGAGAACCTCATACCGTAAAATAAGGCCAAATATATGCAGAATACAAATAACAGTAGCATTTTCGATTTCAATCTATTTAAGGTAATATATTAAGCATTTAAGAAATCACACAATCCAATTTCTAGGGGCCAAATTGTGCTCTATACGCGAGGGACACGTTACTTAAACTTCGGGAAGTTTCTGAACATTGGAAAAAGAAAACCCAAATAGAAGTAGAAACATATCATGTAATTAAGTTTATGTGATTAAAATAGCAAGTCCTTGTTTCTGAAGTTGGCACTAGTTATATAGATGTGATCGTTGGAGCAACTCCAACATCTTTTCTAAAATATAGAAAATTGAACTTTTATTGTCTAAATTGCTCCAACAGCTTCTTTATATTGTTCTCTAAAATAGAGAAAACCCCAAGATTAGAGAGTTTTCTAAAACATGATAGAATGAGAGGGAAATTATTATTTTTTTTATTCCGTAGGGTTGACTTATTATTATTATTTTTTACAAATTCATTTATAAAATTGTATTGTGATCATACATTTAAATAATATTTTAATAATATAATGGATGTCGGAATCTTTAAAATAGAGAATCTGTTTGAGCTAAATGTAATTATTTTTCGAGATTTTAACTTTTAGTTCTCTATTTTAAAAAAGTTATAATGAAGCTGTTGGAAATGCTCTTATTGCACTTGATTTTGTGTTTGAAACTATGAAAAAAGATTGGGTAATAAGTTGACAGAATATTACAAGTCGCCACATCATACATTTGCTTGAAGATATTTGCAACAATCTCTTTTCACTAGAATATATTTATATGACATATCGGCATGTTATCCAAAACACTTAGCGGGTGTTTGGTTTATTGATTTTCGAAGGAATTGGAATGGATAATTTCTGTGACCAAATTTCAAATCCTTGGTTCACGTGATGAAATTGCAAGAATTATTTAAATTTCATTGAATATTACAAATTAATGAATTCATCGTTCCCTGGGATAAGTGAAGAAGCTGAATTTCATCTTTTCTATCCAATTTAAGCAACACCCCACCCTAAGCTTCAACCACAATCTTGCTACTACTCTCATTATCATGCCCCACCCCTAACCCCCTCCACTACACCACTACTGTAGTCATCACAACTGCTAACCACCCCTACCTTACACTACCCCAACCCCACCTACCAACTTCCGTACCCCACCCCACCCCATCGCCGTCACCACCATGCTAGTGTCATCGTCAATAACCTGCACCTCCACCCCCACCAATTAGTATTATCATTATCATTATATTTTTAATTTAAGGAAAATGTATTAAAATATATTATTGGGATATTTTAGTTATTTATTGTTAATACGTTATGTGAGACAAACATGATGATTCCAATTCTTTTGAAAGATTATACTCCAATTCTTACCAACCATAAGTTGTGGTCAAATTCTATTCCAAGTCTTCAAAGTTAAATTTCAATGATAGATTCCAATTGCACCAAATCCCATTCTACAAACAACAACACTCCCTTACTATGTTAATAAATTTTAAAATACCAATATCACAAGTGTATCTCTATAAAAGAACAAACTTTTAGTACTAGACAAGGCACTTTCAGCGACAATTTTTACCACGGGTAATCCAATTGACGGAACACCATGGGTACCGACAACAAGAAGTATCATATGGTTTTACCCACAATTACCAACACCGGTGATCCATCAGTACAATAATGGCCGAATGATTATTAACGTCTTCTACAATATTACAATATTTGAAAGTTCTCCATAACACTGATCAACTTCCTTCTTCTATATGCTAATGCTAAATGTTTTTGTATAGAGCAAGAGAGGAAGGATAATTGAAGTCCAATAATATTTGTATCCATTGTTTGACTTCTTCATCTTTTATTGGGATTCTACTACACACCACAAAATCAGTTTAACTACTCAACCAATCAGTCATCGAGCTTGCAAATCATAGGAGTCATTCATTAATTGTTTTTTTTATTGCATCTCAACGAATCATCTCTTTGTTTCACATTTTGATCGATCCTCATCTGTCACATTTTCCAGAGACCCTAACAATCTTATTTATCATTCATTTTTAAGTGACTCTCTTGGTTAATTCTTTCATATAAATTCTCTTTATGTATTAGAAATTGTTATATATATGAACTGAAAACTTATTACTTTTTAACAAATTACAAACCATTGATAATGGTCAAATTCGTATCTATATTTTAGAGTTTCCAAAAGGTACCCATGTTTTCTATACATAATTAATTATTAATTACCTAATAAAAATTATGTGAATCTCAAGTACTCTCTGTTTGGGCAAAATTTCACCTGTCTCGACCACGACCAAAGTAAGTAAAAGCACTCACTTCTGGTAAGGTAAAATCATAGCACTTTATTCCCCGATCAAAGTTAAGATCAAAAGTTATTCACCTCACGACACTCGACCACGATGTCGTCCGTTTCACACGATCGTCGCATAGAACCATGCGACCTCGACCAACTAACGCGTGATACAACTGTTACGTTTGTTCAGTGTTTATTGCAGGAGTCAACGTCATTAATCGACAACGACTATAACTGATGAAAGCCATTTAACAGCACTAAAGACGACGTCCGTTATGACAGTTATCGAAGTATTTAATGAGCCAATTAAAGTGCCCGAAGACTATAAATTCCAAGCTCAATCCTCAGTTCAAGGGACATCGAATAACAGACACAAGCACTCGAACTCCGAAAGAACACTTGAAGTATAGAAATCGCTCACAGAAGAATCGCTCTCGACGCACGACATCAGCGCACGACACACAGTTAAAACACACGACGCACATTGTTTTACATTCAAAACACTTGTTACTTTACATTTCAAAGTCTTTCTTTCATTTGTATTGTAATCTCTGTACGATCGACACCAGAAACACAATGACATCGCCCCTGTTTGGCGACCATAGTGCAGCGACGACTTCCACAGTCGTCCGTGGGTTTTTTCCTCGTTGAGGTTTTTCCCGCGTAACCAAATTCTCTGTCTCGTTTACATTTCCGTCTTTATCGCATGTTTTGTCAAAAGATTCGATTCTTTAGTTGTTAAAGTCCACATCGACCTTAAGTTGTACTTTGGTGCGATTTTTGGCATTAACAGTTTGGCGCCATCCGTGGGACCCCATCTAGAGAAAATCTTCGACAAACGTGCGTCCTACTAACGGTTTCTTGTAGTCTTCTCTATTCCCTGTTTCAGGAAAATGGCAGCCCCTGGGAATCAAGAGCATGTCATTGCCCAGATATATCAGGAATTGGAGGTCGCACGGAATCAAATCATTGCCATGGCCGAGCAGAGTCGCAGAGCAGCTGAGGAGATCGCGCGGCTGAGAAATCCTTTTGGACCTCAGCATGGTCGTTCGTTCAGAATCAACATCCAGGTTCGTTTGCTCAGAATCAGCATCCAGGTCCGTTCGCTCAGAATCAGCATCCAGGCCCGTTCATGCAGAACTAACAGCCGGGGCCGTTCAACCCAAATCCCCAGTTCGGGACAGTTCCTCCTCAGCATATAAGGCCACCAGCCATGCAGAATGGATCGCATGCATTTCAGAATGGGTCGCGGCCATTTCAAAATGGATCGCAGCCATATTTTGTCCCTTTCAACGGGGACGCCAATGGCTTGTCGCATGGCAATGGCACCAGTTCAGGAGTCAATCCGCAGAAAGGTGTGCATCCTGATCCTAATGATCACGTCGCCCAGCGATTGAAGATGCTAGAAGATCAGAACGTACGCGTCTTGTCTATGCTCGCCAAGCTGCCTGGGGCAGCCGTGCCCGTCGACGTCGAGCCTCGATCAGTATTTCAGGCGTCGCCTTTCATCGACGAGATCACGACTGTCGAGGTCCCTAAGAAATACAACGTCCCCACCTTCACGCCTAAATATTCGGGAGCGACCGATCCAACAGAGCACGTGGCGCAATATAAGCAGCTCATGTGGACGATCTCGATCCCACACATGTATCAGGAGGTCTGTATGTGCAAGAGCTTCAGCCCGACTCTCACTGGTCCTGCCCTCCAATGGTTGATCAATCTCAAACCCAAGTCCATCGGGTCGTTCGCCGAGTTGGTCAACCAATTCTCTCAGCAATTCACCAGCAGTCGCAAGATGGAGAAGCAGACCAGTGATCTGTATTATGTCGTGCAGAAGACCAATGAGTCTATTCGAAGTTATTTCAATAGATTCAATACGGAGATGATCAGTGTTCGTAATTGTGACGTCAAGACCGTAATCGAAGCTTATAAGCGTGGTCTGGACGATAGTTCGGGTTTATACACTAATCTGACCAAATATCCTCCAGAAAATTTCGAAGACGTCCGAGCTCGAACCCTAGCGTATATGAGGGTAGAAGACGACGCTGCCTTTCGTTGCAAGCATACCGACGACAAGAGGTCGTTAGGTGTGTAGAAACCAGAGTTCAAGACAAAAGCAATTTTTAAGGTAGAGCCCGCGCGCCAGATTTCGAATGTCCGATTCAAGACGAAAGCAGAGGCCAAGACCGCGATCAAGTTTCCTCAGTACCCCAAGATATCCTCTTACGGATTCAAAGGGTCCACTAAAGATTTGGTTGAAGCTCTGAAGACCACTCAAGCGACCATCCGATGGCCAAAGAAATCCGATCAGGATGATGCTAAGAAAGATAAGTCAAAATGCTGCGACTTTCATGTCGACCACGGTCACGCAACAGATGATTGCATAACTCTCAAAAAGGAACTAGCATATCATGTCCCGAAAGGGAACCTCAAAGATATCATCGATGATTTCGTTACTTCTGCTAGCGATCATCGACCGCCGACCCCGGAGCACGCAAAGGTCGTCAATTGCATCACTGGTGGTTCCGATGTGTGTGGTCGGACGTATTCCGCGGCCAAACGTCATGCCAGTCAAGCACCTGACGATCGGGCTATTCCGCGTTCATCAAGGCCCAAAGGAGATTTGGATATAGAAGCTATAAAGATCGTATTCGACCAAGACGACCTCGGTGATTCGTATCAGAAGCACCATGATGGGTTGATCATTCAACTCACGATTGGTAATTGTTTAACTCGACGAGTCTTGGTCGATGGGGGCAGTTCAGCGAACGTCATTTTCCTTGACACCATCAAAGCTATGGGAATCGATCGCTCGGAAATCACCCGACGTTCGACGACCTTAGTTGGTTTCAATGGAGAAGCGACGAGCACCTATGGAGAGATCATCTTGCCGGTCTATGCCGGAGGAATCAACAAGCAGACCAAGTTCAGCGTCATCGATTGTGCGTCGGCCTATAACATCATTTTAGGTCGACCATGGATCCATGAAATGAAAGCCGTTCCCTCGACGTATCATCAGACTCTGAAGTTCCCTACGCCGTGGGGAGTTCAGGAAATCAAAAGTGAGCCAAAGGTCACTCGCGACTGCTATAAGACAACCCTGAAGCCGCAAAAGTAAGCTGTCTGGCAGTCGCAGGTCGAAGGCTAAGCACGACCGTAGGGTCTCAACAGGTTCGTCCTTCTATCCGTAATCTTAACACTTGTGCCTCTCCTACAGGATATACCGACTATTTTTGCCCAGTCGCATGAAAACACGGTCGACATAGACGTAGACGTTGTTCCTCGAGATCTCAGTGTCGATCCGTCCTTTAAAACCTACTCTCTCCTGAAAGGAATAGGATGATAAATGACGGGGGGCAGATACTCTGTTAAATAAAGAAGAATCCGAGAAGGTACGTTTCCTAATTCTCTTCTTTCACACGATTTTTTATCACAAACGATTACTAACTTAAGCATCGGAGGGTCGTTGGTTAGCCGACGACCAACCTTTAACACTGTTGTTTCGCAGAATCTCACGCCGATAATCACTAAGTCTAAAACGAATTTAGTTTCGCAAGGTCGCACGACGTAAATGATCAGGTCTACGACTTGATCATCCTTCCACAGGGACACACGATTCGCAGTTTTTCGCACGACTTAGTCGTACGATCGCAAAGTCTAAACGATTTTGCACTCTAAGTTTCTTAACTTTGAAGAATTTCACCCTCTGAATGTATGCTTTGATCGCATGTGTTTATATTTGTATACACGATTTAGAAGTCTTATGGCCTATGTTCTAATTGTTGTATTGCAATGGATGCCTAAGTCGCATGATTTCTCGATTATTCTCTACTTATTGAATCTTACGATTAACATTGTATTTGTTCATGAAATATACAAAGCGCAAATTCAAAAGAAGTCTAAGTTTCATTCATTGAACAAACTATCATTTACAAAAAGCTCGATCACCAACGATCGAGTAGCAAAAATAACAAAGATAATCCCTAAGGCAGTGGAGGAGCGTCGGTCGCATCCTTGCCTAATGCCTTGACCTGGGGACCTTCCTCCTCAGCTTCTTTCTCATCGTCTGAGTCAAGATCCCTCTCAGCCCCGACCTCCTTGTAAAAAAGGTCCAACTCGTCCGACGCCGAGGCTAAAGGATCCTTGCCCAGCAAGTGGCGTCGCATGATTGCCGCACGTGCAGTGAGTCGAGCAAAGGAGAAGATGGACTTATTCTCGTCACTCAGCTCCTCTAACTCCTTCTCTAAACTCACCATCTTGGATTTAGATTTCTCGACTACTTTTTTTCTTACAGTCAAGGATTCTTTCATCCCCTCCAACTTCTCTCTTTGGTCACGCATCAAAGTCAGGGACTGCTTTAGGCGCGAGCTCACGTCATCTCTCGCATGGCCGACGGCTTCCAACTCGTTCAAAGTATCGTCGAGACGCACTGACGTCGCCTCTTCTCGCTCCAGAGCGGACTTTTCCTTCTCCAACGCCGTATCTTCTTCCTTAATAGCAGAAGCCATTAAACCTTCTACCTTCGACGTTTCGGTCTGCAAAGCCAAGGAGGCTTGAACCGCCTGTAGAAAACATAACACAACCATTGTTAATAACAACAACAACAACAACAACAACAACAACAACGATGACAACGACAAATGGACAAAGTCTTGAAAGATAGACTTACCAAAAACACAAGCCCAGCGACATGGGATTCCGTATCTTCGAGAGAAACCCCGTTGAAACGCTCTCTGAAAGACGGGAGCTGATACTTTCCTAAGTGGGGGAACAATCTCGTCCAGTTCAGGATATTATCATCTAAGAAATCCGACGGCAACGTGAAGTTGACCGTCGTTTCCCCCACAAAGCCCGTATGCGCATCTTTTCCCTTGTCGGCCGTCGTAGGGCCATATGTGGCAATGGGAGACATGGACGCCGGTTGCGCCGTATCAACAGATCTTAGACGGAAAGCACCCCAAATAACAAAGTGACATAAGACGTACGACGAAAGGCTTACCCGTCATATTCCAACCAGATCTGATCCAGTCGCTATCGGTATCTAACGTCGCCAATCGCACAAACACATACCGAGTCTTCCATTTTCGATCATTGACCGACGTGTTTTGAACCAAGGTGCGATCGCCCTTGTATCTCGAAAACAAACTATAGCGACGATATTGATCCTTCTTGACCTGGTACGCCATCAGCAGATCCCTCACGTTCATGGGCGACTCCCAGTGTGAGGTAAGTCGCTCGATGACCAGGATCACCCTCCAAAATTGGGGCATCAGCTACTCTGGCGAAAGATCGAACTCGCACATAAATGCCTTGGCCAGAAGCGAATACGGCCAATGAAAACCTATCTTGAACAGATACTCGTATATCACGACGTACCCCTCAGGGCATATCTCAGGACGAATCTTGCACGCCTTACTTATAGTTACCCCAGCAGGAATTCTCGCTAAACTTCTGAAGTCGTCGATATCCTCGTCGCTTTTGATGTCACTTCTAAGCTCTATCGACATCTCTATCCTCGTCAACAATGTCTGTCTATCTGAAAGACCCCAGATATCCCTATTTTTCTTAGGCTTCCTAGCAATGGATTTGCGACGCATACGCAAACTAAAGAGTCGCACCTTATATTTATAGGTGCTCTAAACCTCAGAAAATCCTAACTGAGTCGAAGATTCTTGCAGGATTGGAAAAGATCGAACAAAGAACAGCAAGAAAATCAGGAAGAAATCTCTGCTTAAAACTTTTCGAAATCGTAAACAGGGAAAGATCCATCGTGACATCTATGTATACAGTCGATCATGTCAGATCGAATCCCCTGATGGTCGACACGCGTTCCGACTTTTCGTATAACCACACGGATCGTTGACACCTGGCCATGACAGCTGCTAAGCACCATCGTACGTCAGCATGACGTCACGATCTCATCCCCTCTTCGACTACCCTCTCTAGTTTGAATTGACCCAGTCTAGTCCCAAAGCAACTAAAATAACTTTCGACACGTGTCATAATTTTATGAGTCCGACTGACAAAATTTAAAATTTGAATTTAGCATTCTACTTTCAAATTTTCGGGGCAAACTGTTTGGGCAAAATTTCACCAGTCTCGACCACGACCAAAGTAAGTAAAAGCACTCACTTCTGGTAGGGTAAAATCATATCACTTTATTCCCCGATCAAAGTTAAGATCAAAAGTTATTCACCTCACGATGTCGTCCGTTTCACACGATCATCGCATAGAACCATGCGACCTCGACCAACTAACGCGTGATACAACTGTTACGTTTGTTCAGTGTTTATTGCAGGAGTCAATGTCATTAATGGACAACGGCTATAACTGATGAAAGCCATTTAACAACACTAAAGACGACGTCCGTTACGACAGTTATCGAAGTATTTAATGAGCCAATTAAAGCGCCCAAAGACTATAAATTCCAAGCTCAATCCTCAGTTCAAGGGACATTGAATAACATACACAAGCACTCGAACTCCGAAAGAACACTTGAAGCACAAAAATCGCTCACAGAAGAATCGCTCTCGACGTGCGACATCAGCGCATGACATCAGCGCACGACACACAGTTTAAACACACGACGCACATTGTTTTACATTCAAAACACTTGTTACTTTACATTTCGAAGTCTTTCTTTCATTTGTATTGTAATCTCTGTACGATCGACACCAGAAACACAAGGACATCGCCCCTGTTTGGCGACCATAGTACAGCGATGACTTCCACAGTCGTCCGCGGGTTTTTTCCTCGTTGAGGTTTTTCCCGCGTCACCAAATTCCCTGTCTCGTTTACATTTTCGTCTTTATCACACGTTTTGTCAAAAGATTCTTTTCTTTAGTTGTTAAAGTCCACATCGACCTTAAGGTGTACTTTGGTGCGATTTTTGGCATTAACACTCTCCTATCTACAATAAACAAAAAAATAAGATTTTTTTCCTCCATGAATTATTAATATTTCTTGTATTTAATTTTTAATAATAAATAAACATTTACAAAGTATTTTTTTATACTTATCGAGAGCCCTTGTTTTTATATATGTCGATGGCTAATAAAATCTCAGGAACGAGTTTGAGAGAAAGTCAAGCTATCAAATGCAACTTGCTTTGCTTCTTATCCTCAATGTTAATTTTAGGGTTTTGAGAAACCATTATTGTTGATTAATGGTTTGAAACTTGTATGGCTTTGATTTAGAATAAGTGGTTTCTCCATCATCGTTTTTTAGATGCCCTGATCATGTGATCATGTTCTAGCTTTTTATTCAATGTTTATGTTTTGATTTTTCACCTATATGTTCTTTTCATATTATAAAAAGAAAAATGACAAAAAGAATGACAATCATGTGGGGCATGTAGATACACATATCACTACAAAACATATAACTTTTACCCACAAAATTCATCTAGGAAAATTTTCGCCGGTAATTACTCAGGGATCACCTTGAAAATACCAATGATTCAGTAGAATCCGATATTTTTCCAGAAAATACTCATGGATCACCCAGAGAATGCTTGGGTAATCAGTCACTGATTTGCGTTACCCACAAAAAAATTTACCCACCAACTTTTATGACGGTTTTGTGACGAATCACCCTTTAGCGACAGATTTCCTAGGGAAAAGTTCGTAGTTAAGGTAGCGTTTGGTACGCAGACAGGATTGGACGGGACATGACAGAACTAGACAGGACTGGACAGGATAGGACAAGAGGGCAGGGCAGGAATGGACAGGACGAGACAAAACAACTGTCTGTCTTGTGTTTGGTACGACTAGGACTAGATAGGACAGGACTAGACAATTTTCCCTAAAACTTGTTTGATTATTTTATATATCATATAATAGTTATAAATGACACAAATAAAGCTGGTCGACGATGGTAGTGGTGGAGGTGGCCGCCGATGGTTGGCGGTGATGGCCGGTGGTCGTGGCGGCAATGGGTGGTGGTGATCGGTGGAGGTGGAGGTGACGATTGGTGGTGGACGAAGTTGTTGTAGTGAAGGAATAGATGAAAGTGGTCGACCATAGTCGGTGGTGGCTATCGGTGGCCGCCGATGGTGGTGGCGGCCATGGGTGGTGGTGATTGGTTTCAGTGTAGGTCGAGGTGGTCAACGATGGTTGTGGTGGTGGTGATGGACAAATGGTTGTGGATATGGTGGAGAAGGCTGTTATAGTGGAGAAATAGGTAGTGGTGGCCGATGGTGGTTGGCGGTGGCTACCGGTGGCCGCCGATAGTGGTGCCGGCGGTGATTGGTGGTGGTGAACTTTAAGATTAATATCATATATATTAGGGTTATATATCAAATAAGGGTAGGTCAGTGATTTTTTTGTTTATGTCTCACTTTTGTTCCATGTTGTTCCACCTATTTTGGTGGAACAAGAAAATTCTTTTTTTTTCCCATCCTGTCCCACCCTGTCAAGTCCATGTCCCATGTCGCGCCAAACGTGGGACAGTGAATTTTTGTTTTGTCCCATGTCACGCTAAACGTGGGACAGTAATTTGTCCCGTACTGTATTGTCTTGTCCCATGTACCAAATGCAGCCTAAAAGTCTTTCGTTTAGTAGCTAGTGTATTGACCGTGGTATGGACATATACCAAAATGAAATGCAAACGATATATGTATATTTCTAATAAACAAAATGACGAAAGAAACCTGCAAAGCGATTTTCTTGTTTTTATTAATATTTCTCAATGTCATAACTCAGGTAAGTTCCGTTACTTAGAAAGTCGTTTTAATTTAAGATTTAGAAATGTTTGTTTATTTATTTATTTATTTCACTTTATTTTAGTATGTTTATTTAGTTTAAGGGTAGGTATTAGTTAAGAATTGAAACCCCCCCCCCCCCCCCCGGGGGGGGGGAGGAGTTAAGTTAGCATAGTTAGAAGGTAATTTAATTAAAATACCCAAAGTCTACTTTGACTTACCAAAATACCCATTTTCTTTCTGATTTTACCAAAATACCCATTTTTTCCGCGAAGGGGGGGTCCGCGAACAGGGACCATTTTTGAAGATATTCATCCGGAGATCGCGAAGGAGTGTCCCATGATGGTGTGATTTTTGATTGTTTTCAATTGCAATTTACACTTTCAACCCCTATACTTATTACTTACTTTACTTTATACCTTTTACATTCATAATTTTAATTTTACATTTAACACATATAATCCTTTATCAACTAAAATACGTTAAAAAAATACGTTTTAATTTTAACAAGTTACACCATTATAATCGTCTCTTCAATACGTTCGAAATGAGCCCAATATTGAATATATTTGGATTTATTTATTTTATTATATATCATATATACTACATAAAAATAATTTTTATATTTAAAATTCATATTCTTATAGTTAATTATTTAATTTATGGTACTCTTATAGTTAAAATACGTTTTATTTATTTTATTATCGATGGTCCAAGTGTAAGTATTAAAAATTGGCGGAGGCTTTGTTACGGATAGACATCGATCCTTTTGTGCATACTCTATAACTGCAAATACTTCAGCTCCAAACACACATGAATCATCATTCGCCAAATACGCATTTTCACAATTCTTAAATGAATCCAGTGATACCAACTTGTCAAAACCCCATTTAATGAATTAGTTAATATATGATTATTATGTTAATGCGATAGGAGTGTAAAACAAAATTGAAAAAAGAATAAGAGATGTACCATAAATTAAATAATTAACTATAAGGGTATGAATTTTAAATATTAAAAATATTTTTATGTAGTATATATGATATATAATAAAATAAATAAATCCAAAAATATTCAATATTGGGCTCATTTCGAACGTATCGAAGAGACGATTATAATGGTGTAACTTGTTAAAATTAAAACGTATTTTTAACGTATTTTAGTTAATAAACGATTATATGTGTTAAATGTAAAATTAAAATTATGAAAGCAAAATGTATAAAGTAAAGTAAGTAAATAAGTATAGGGGTTGAAAGTGTAAATTGCAATTGAAAAGTCACCAAAATTAGAACCATCGCGGGACTCCTTTGCGATCGCGGGATGGAATTTTTCAAAAATGGTCCCTGTCCGCGATCGCGGATCCTCTTCGCGGAAAAATGATTATTTTGGTAAAAACAGGAGAGAAATGGGTATTTTGGTAAGTCAAAGTCAAACTTTAGGTATTTTAATTAATTTCCCTAGTTAGAAACCTTATGTCCAATTTTAATTTCCCTTAGAAGGTGTCACCTCCTTTTTGTATTGCATGAGTCAGTTTAAGTTTGGTGTTGTGTGTGTGTTTTGTGAGAGAAAGAAGCATACAAGAAGAAGATTTTGATTTCAAGTTTAGGTTTTGAAATTCTATCATTTTAAGGTATGTTTCTTCTTAAAATTTCTTTCTTATTAAGTGTTAGAAGCTTTTCAACCGGTTTAGAATCTCTAAATTTGTTACTGAAATTGGTTTATGTCGAGTTGGGTTCAAGTTTCGTTCGGGAAAATTGAAAATCCCGGATACCTTTGTATCCGGGATTGAGCAATTCCCGGTTGGGTTTCATCCGGATTTTTGGGTGATTCCTAGTTGGGTTTTGTAATGTATCGGGTAAGTTTGTTTATTAATTTAGGGTGAGTTGGGTCGATTTATAAGTTTAAGGGTGTATCCGTCATTTTAGTAAAGTTCAAACCCTCAATCGCAATTTGACATCCATATATATAGAATCACCTCCTCTTTTTTATTTTTCATTTATTCGGTTTCCTTTTAGTATGTGTGTGTGTGTGCCGAGAGTTAAGAGAGAGAGAACAGAGGTCTCGAACGATTAGGGCCGAGGATAAAGTTTGATTAGGTCGATTTGAGGTAAAATTTCTTTTCACTTTGTGTTTATAATCGGTAGTATTAAGTTTCTATCGGTTTAGATTTGTCAAATTCATGATTGTTTTGTAGTTTCGATCAATTCCAGGTTAAGTCAAAGCGCCCAGATCCTTTGAAATTCCCGGAATTAGTTACCCGGAATTGGGTTTTCCAGGATTGGGTTTCCCGGAATCGGATTTCCGGAATTGGGTTTCCCGGGATTGGGTTCCTGGAATTGGTTTCCCGGAATCGGATTTCCGGATTGGGTTTCCCGGGATTGGGTTCTCGGAATCGACCCGGATTTGGTTTCCGGATAAAGTTTTCCGGGTGAGTCATGATTGGTATTCGCCGAAGAGGGACATTTGTGGATAAGGGTATGATAGGCTTATTTAGGATTTTTAGCCTGTCATTGAGTTTTATGTGGTAAATAGTTATTTGTATTTTATAACTCAGATTTGGTGGAGTTGGTCGAAAAGTGTAATTCTTGCAAGTTTCAAGACAAAGTGATAGTTGCGTTATTTGCTTTCAGGTGAGTTTTACTTTAAACCTTTTTCAAACTGCAATACATATATACTGAATGAGAATGTGGTAAGTAGTGTGATGATGTGCTTTTGATTGAAATATGATATATTGGGATGTATGTTGTATTTATATAAGCATCACACTACACGAGTGCACGTTGGCCAGACTTAGGGCCGGTGGAGTATTGGTTGTACGGAGGGATAGCGGAGTTGGCTGTATTTTAGTACAGCGGAGTAAACTGATTAGTTGGTTAAGCGCAAACAACCAATATGGCCATGTGAATGAGTTGTACACAGTGCATACGAGTCATGCTTGGTATTCAATTACTTGTTGTATATCTGTGTTTTACAAAGTCATTACTAAACTGGCAGGGATTTTCTCACTTAGACCAATTGGTCTAACCCTCATTTTGTTTTCAAAAATATGTATTCCACGTCAAGGAACGTTTAAAGGCAAGGATAAAGTGTAAGGTGCTTTTGAAGGCTGTTTGTAATTGAGAAGTTTTCCTGAATCGTTTATAGGGATAGTATTGTAATATTAGCGAAAAGTTTGTACTAAAACATGTATTATATAGTTTTAAGACTTTCGGACCTTGTGTGATATAATATGTATCTTTTGTTGTATATGTTTGGCATGTAATTTATGTTATATGGTGCATGTTTGGGATGGGTCGTTACAGGTTTCATCCGGATTCTTGATAATTTCCGGTAGGGATTTTGTCCCGGTTTTGGTCGATTCTCGGGTGGGATTTTATCCGGGTTTTGAGTAATTTCCGGGTAGGATGTTATCAGCATATTAGGTGATTTCTGAGTGGATTATATTCGTGTATTGGTGGAATTTTCGAGTGAAGTTTCATCCAGATATCTGGTGATTTCCAGTTGGTTTTTAGTTTTTATTTGGGTACTGGGTGATTTTTGGATGAGTTTTATGTGGGAATTTGAGAGTTTTCGGATGAACGTTATTAGGGAAAAGTATTGATATTCGAATTTTGGGTCTTTGATACCAGCTTTTAGCGCAATAATTCATTATTAGGTATAGAAGGGGATAATTTGAGTCTATTTAGGATTCTTAGCCTGCTATAGAGTTCTATATGTTAAGATGATAAATTGTTATTTGTATTTTATTAATTCAGATTCAGTGAAGCTTGTTGGGAAGTAAAGTTCTTTCGAGTTTAAGAGAAAGTGAAAGTATCATTATTCCAATCAATTGAGTTTTACTTTAACTATTTTTGAACTGGAATACTTATATAAAGCAGATAATATATGATATGTAGTGTGACGATGTGGGAACTTATGTGCAAGTTGAACTATTGACATGTATAATCTATTTGTGAGCACTGCACTACACTTTCATAATTTGTCCAAACTTAGGGACTGGCGGAGTTGGCTGTACTTGAAGGTCAGCGGAGTTGGCTGTATTTTAGGTATAACGGAGTAAATTAATTAGTTGACTTAGCGCTGTCAACTAATATTATGGCCATGTGTCGGTATTAAAGATCAACGAAAGGGGTTTGTACACGATGCATATGAGACAACATTTGATATGATGATTCTTATTATGTATTGATATTTTATATTATGTTTATTAAACTGTATGGATTTTCTCACTTAGACCAAATGGTCTAACCCTCATTTGTTTTCAAAATTTGTATTCCAGGTCAAGGAGCAGGTAGGGATAAAGGAAAGATATGATGTAATGTTGTTATAGAGTCTTTCTAGTTATGAAAACTATTATGGATTGCTTTGTATGAATAGTGTTGATTAGTTTGTAACTATATAAGTTTACTAAAAGTTTGTACTAGAATTTTGTAGTGTACAATTTAGGACCGGAAGACTATATGTGATAAAATGTATCTTTTGTTGTACATGTTTGTATCTATATTGTGTCATATGTTGCATGTATCGGGGTGGGTTGTTACAGTTGGTATCAAAGCCTAAGTTTAAGGGATTTAGGTATCTGGATCCATACCTAGACTTAAACTGCATGTGAAGTAGGATGTCCCTATTATTTTAGAACCTTTGGGATATTAAATATAACAGGTCTAAAGAACATCATCTGAGGTAACTTCAGAACTAAGATCTAGCTAGTGTAATTATGAGCTTACAGGTACATGTTTGAACTGAAATACCTTATTATATTGGGTATGTTCTTATATGTATATTAACATTTTTGAAAATCAACAGAATGGCGAGTGGTTCCTGACGAATTCATAGAGAGGAAGAGGGAAATCCTGAGAGATCCAATCCGAGAATAGGATGTATACCTAGAGTGTTGACAGGGACACGTGGAAGAAATGGGGAACGAGATAGGGGTAGACCTAGAGGTAGAGGTCAATCACAAAATACTGAATATGTTACCAGAAATGATCTGGTAGCGGAAATGGGGTGATTACAAGCTAATTTACAAAGCATGTTTGGACATCCCCATCATACTGAAACTGAGGGACCAGAAGAACCTGATCCTAATATGGAAACAAAGGTAATCACTCCACCTATTGTCGTACCAGTGCCAAAGAAATGTGCCTACAATTTTTGTTTTGTCATGCAATCCCCCGACATACTCGAGTGAACGAGGTCCGGTTAAGGCCATGCGGTGGTTTTCTACAGGCACTAAGTAGATCAGGAGAGATCCTCCAAAATGAAGGGGTATTACTCCTATTTATACCCCATGTATTAAATGCATGGCAGGATAACTTTACACGTGTCAGCATCTCGTTGGGCGCATGCTTCTGACTTTTATCAAGAAATGCTTTGGCCGCATGGTGAAAAGTGTAGGTAGCATAGTGGTTGTACGATTATAGACAAAAGTAAACTTCTGTTGTACCTTCATACTTTTGTGCAAGAAGATAAGACAAACAATTCTTGAAGCACAAGCTTCATGATCAGCGATCGCTGATGAGGTCTTCCATCAGTGAGGCCTGATGTAAGTCAGCTATCGCTGAAGTCTTGTTCTTGAAATGTCGCGCGTGTGTAGACTTGTCTTGGTTTCACTGTTGTCCGCATCAGATTATGAGTAGACTTGTCTTTGTTCATCAACTTTGTCTTTGATGTTAGCGATGAACTCTTTAGTCGTGAAACTTGTCTTCAGGGATTACAAATAACAGTATTACATTAGAAATCGTCAGCGATACCCACATTCTTTGAGTATTTCCTGATAGTTTTGTTAGACATTAAAGCAAGTGGATCTATCTCTTCTTCCTTAACCTCTTTCTTCTTTGTCTTAACCCTTTTTTCATCATAATCTTCCTCATCTTGTTTCAGGGTTTCATACATCTCTTGTAGAGGCAAATCAGCTAACTTAGCATTCTGTTTCATTCGGTGAGCATACTTCTTCCATTCCGGTTGAAGAACACTCTGGAATTTCACATTGTGCTCGATTATTGACTTGTCTATCTTGTACCTATTCAGCTCATTCAAAATAGTAGTGAAACGTTCATACGTAGAATCAAGTGCCTCCCCTTCTTTTTGTTTAAAATTTTCATACATATTGATGACATTGGAGATTCTCATCTGGTTCTCCACTTCAGATCCTTGATACAGCTTAATCAACTCATCAAACATAGCCTTCCTAAAATAGTTTTTGCTATCTACCTTTCGATAAATATCGTTGGTCAAGGCTTGTATAACTAGGGACTTTGCCTGTTTGTCTCCATAATGCTTTTTCTTTTGTTCAACGTCATAATGTAATGGTATAACATCAACCCATTCTGGAATTGGATCACCATCAGTAGCTATTCCTTTTCTTCTTTGTTTCTCCATAGGACCATTCTCAAGTGAATTAACAATGTAGTCCTCATTCTTGTCGTTCAACATAGTCCATAAATCTGTATTTCCATATCTTGAATTCCTTGGGAAAAAGAACTGGTGGTTTGTCCTTTGACCCAATAGTCAAGATGTCTCTCGCTGTCATATTTAAATTACATGTTGATGATCATTAAGTACCCCTTATGATCCGATTAGTAAAAATTGGTTCACACAATCTTGTCTCAACCCAAGTCTTCTCACAACTCAAGCCTTATCGCAACACAATTTTTAGCGAAAAAAGGATGGTTGTTTTCCAAAGGTTGAGCTTGAGATGACGGTGCATTACCTTGGAGTTTTGTCGGTGCACTTATTTCCTTTGTTGACGTGTTTCCTCGTTTGATCGGTAGGACTTGGATGTGCAAGCGTTTGCGGTTTTTTTCTTGATTCTTGGGTTTACCCTTTTCCCCCAAACTTATTCTTTTTTTGTTGGGCTTAATCCAAAGGAGTGTTTTGAGCATTTTTTTTGTGTGGCTTTACTTCCCACTTTTGCTCCTTTGTTTTTTTTTGATAACCAACAATTTTTTTTTCGAAAATGGACCCAAAATTTTAATTATTTATAATATATATAAATATTTGACATAACAATTGTAAACTTTTTCACTTGAAAGTATTTTGGGTTTGTTTGAAGAAAGCCTCCCCCTAAACTTAGAGTAAAGCGATGTCCTCATTGCGGGGAAGGAGATGCGGGTTGTGTATCGGCTAAGCTACAAGGGTCGTGTATGGGCCAACAATGAAAGATGGCCTACGCCCTTTCAAACGATTCAAACATGCAAACAAAAGATCTAAAATCACCTGCAATGAACCGGTTAGGGCAACAAAGAAGGTAACCTAACAAATAAACATGCATATAATTCACAAAAAGACGATTTAAAGTGCGGTCATAGGAGTGTAGCAAAACAAACCACAAAAGTGTACCCAAAAGCAGTTAATCAAAAAAAAAGACAAAGTAGTTGTTCCAAAAGATTTCAAAACCGACAAATCATGGATGGTGGCTTGCCACTGTGGCCAACCTTAGCAGTGGCGTCGGACGTCGATGTACGAGCGGTTCTGGTCGAAGCATGAGATGCCGGAGGATCAAGGATGGCGGGGAAGGCGGGCATAGAGGTACTTGCAAGGAGTAAGTAGCGGGCAAACAAGAGATCACGGTCGCGGGTGTATGCCCAAAAAGCCGCGGAACGAGACTCTAGTTGCCCGAGACGCCAATCAGTGGACGAGTGGGCATGCTACAAACCCTGGACAGCCTGTGATAGATCCTCCAACTGCAAGGTCAAAATCTGCAACCAAGTCTTGGTGCCTTAAACGACATTAGGAATGCGACCCATAGGGGGCAGTGCAGTCGAGGGCACGCGAGAAGGCGAGGCTTCCATGGGGTGTGATGTCTGTTGCCTTCCATTTCCGTAACGAAAAGAACGCTTCATGCATATCACGGAGCCTTGATCAATGGTCGAAGAATGGTACTGGGAATCATCGTGTGGGAAAACGTGTACTTCATTAACTTAAAAAAAGCGGGTAAGTAGACTGGGAAAGATAAGATAGGCACTAGCACGGGAAGCAGATTCTCGAAGCATCGTATACATAATCGAACCCAAACCCACACGATGGTCCGTAAGGATTCAATACAACAAGATGCATTGATTACACGAAATCGTACTATCATGAACGGTAGCCATCAAGTTGTGACGGAGAAATAAAAACCATAAACTCGCTGCGGTAGTCAAGTGGCCAGATCGGATAATGGTACGGCTATGCTCCATAGTCCACCCAAAATCGGGTATAGTAAGTGTGGTGGCAATGGCCTCGTCCTCAGCGGGTGTGGTGTGATGGGTCATGCGCATATATGGGCACTTCATGGGTGGTGTAAAACCCAAAGCCTCGTTAATAGCGACACCGTCAATGGCAATGCGAACCCCCGAACATTGGCGAAATCACCCAAGGACCCACTAATAGCAGTATAAAACTCCCAAACCACAGTAAAATTCATCACGCATGGCTGAGAAATCAAGCTTGACCACCCGTGGGCGGTCAAGTGTTGTTGGATAAAATCATAGGTCCGGATGAGACTAGTGTTGAAGCTTCGCTCGATTAACGGGGATTTGTTAATAACGGTATTATACCTGTCTTCGAAAGAGCGTGGGCGTACGGTATGTGGACGTCAGCGTCGGGATGGTCGAAAAGGCTCTGGGCAGCCGGTCTCATCCTCCGTGTAATACCCCGGATAAGTTCGTTAGTTAAATTCCCTTTCCGTTAAATAAAGTTAACTCCATATTTGATGTTTAGGGTAAGTTTGGGTAAATTTATAAGTTAAGGGTATCATGGTCATTAGTGAAGAGTTTAAGGGCTGAAATAGTAAATATGGGTGGATATTATCTAAAAGCTATTCAGATATTTCATAACCTCAGAAACGTCAGATATTTCAGTTTAGTGTGTGTGTGTGTGTTTTGAGAAAGCAAGAAGGAGAAAAGAAGAAAAGCTAGGTTAAGGCTTCAACTGGTGTGCTTGGAAGTGAATCTGAGGTATGTTCCATTGTATTTTGTGTTTGTAATTGCTTTTAGAAGGGTTCTATCGGATTAGATTAGTCAAATACACTTCTGGTAATAATTCAGTCGGTTTTCTGGGTAAAAAGCACCAAACCGACAAAGGTTTCCGGACACAGTATGAATGTGTCCGGGTAGTTTCTTTGGTTGTGTCCGGGTAATTTTGTTGATAGTGTCCGGACGATTTGTGGATGGTTTCCGGATGATTTAGATACCGGATGGCATCCAGATTACTTTGGTGTCCGGATTCCTTATGTTGTCCGGAAAGTCGAGTTGTCCGGATTGGTCTGTGTTGTTCGGATAAATTGTGTTGTCCGGATTCTTTTGTGCTGTCCGGAAACTATTAGTTGTTTGGTCATTTTGAGGATGAGAGTTAGGTAGATTTGTCCAGAGTTCATAGCCTGCTAAGTATATCTTTTGAGTTCTTTTGGTAAAGAGATGTTTGTATGTAAATGGTTTCAGATTCTGAGAATTTTGGGTAAAGGATCGGATAGCTCGGAGAAAAGCTTGGAAGGGTGTTTGATAAGCAATCAGGTGAGTTTTACTTTTAAAACGTTTTCAACTGGGATACATATATATGTGATATATATATGAGATGGATATGTATGGATTGGATATGTGATATATGGTGTGATTACGTGTTTATGATTAAGATGGATATGTGATTAGAATGTAATGAAAGGTTTATAAATGACAATATGATATATTGGTACATATATATTTTATTTATACGTGCATTACACTACACGAATATACGTTGGCCGAAACTATAGTCGGCGGAGGTGTTTGCTGTAGTTGTTGTACAGCGATGCTGTAGTTGTTGTACAGCGGTGTTGTTGGCTCGCAGCCAACTAATATGGCCATGGGGAATGAGGATGAGGAGTTGTGCACGATACACGAGTCTTGATTGGTATATGTGTGTTTATACGAATGGTTTTGTATAAACTATTTTAATACGAATGGTTTTATATAAATTGGTTTTATAACGATTTTGAAATGACAGGGATTATCTCACTAGACCGTTTGGTCTAACCCTCATTTTGTTTTCCAAAATATGTATTCCAGGTCGAGGAAATTATAGAGGCAAAGGAAAGGATAAAGAGTAGGACGCTTTTTGATGACTGATGTTGATTAGGAAGCTCTTATGTATTTTGTAGTTTCAAGACTATGGGACCGTATGTGAATTATTATGTAATTTTCTTTTATGAATGTAACGATGTTATGCAATATATGTTATTTGTTGTATGTTTGGGAAACCGGGTCGTTACAGATGGTATCAGAGCCCTAGTTTAAGAGATTTAGGTATTTGGATTTATACCTAGACTTAAACTGCATGTGAAGTAGGATGTCACCATTATTTTAGAAACTTGGGATGTTAAGTATAAAAAGGTAGAAAGAACATCATGTATGGTAATTTCAAATTACATTTGGCCAGTGTAATCGTGAACTTACAAGTACATGTTTGAACCGGAATACCTTGTTATATGGGGTATGTGCTTATGTGTATATTAACCTTGTTTGAATCAACAGTGTGACAAGTCGGACTTGACGTGTGGATAGAGACGAAGACAGGTATATTTCTATAAACTATACACGTGCTAAAGTGCTATTTGACTTCGGTGTAAACCAATCATTCGTGTCTACATCCTTTTGTTGCTTATCTGCATTAGAAAAGTATTTGATAATTATGTTAGAGATAAAAATGGGTGTGCTAAATTACTGTTGTTCTGATTTTGTTAATGTGTAGAGTGTGATGGCTTGAGTGTAAAGAATAATAGTAGTGTGTGGAACGTGATGATTATGTGTGGAGAGTAATGGTAGTGTGTGAAGTTTTGACATTGTCATGAAGGCGACGATTTAGTGTGTTGTGTAGATTATTCAAAGTGTGATTGTTGACGCTATTTAGAAGAGTATTGTTTAAATGTGTGGGGTGATGTGGATAAGATAGTAGCAGTTTATAATTAGCAAGCGTGCGAGGTGTGGTTGTTTCGAACATTGAGTGTGATTTCGAATTAACTTGGTTAAATTTCTGGTATAAGGTGTAAATAATGTAAGAAAGTGTTGTCTGCATTAGCTTATGAGAACTAGGTTGTTAATAGCCTAGACATAAGCTGAGGGGTATTATTTGACGATTATTGTGGTGTGTTTATTAGTTGGTTGAGAAGTTGGTATTGAATGCCAATATAGATGTGTAAGTCTTTGATTGGTCATCGACTTTTGCGTTTTTGTTAAGTTACAACATTAGATTGTTATTACTAAAGGTGTTATGATCTGAATTTTTCCAATGGAATGTTTTGATTGGGAATTTAGACTGAAAAGAAAAATGATTAAGGGACTAGGATTTATATCTAAAATAACATGTTAATGCTGGAGTGAGAAATGAAGGTTCTACGATATTGTGGTATTTATTGATCTTCTTAAGTGAAGGATTCCTGTTCTCTGTTCTCATTAATAGTGATGCATTTGTTGAAAATATTATTTTGTTTGGATTAGACATTGATGAAAATGTCCGATTTGGTTTTTGGTATTAAGTTCAGGATTTTGAATTAAGTAGTGAGTGTATAGAAATGGAAATGGTTTGATTAAAACCATTTGGGAATTGAGAAATGTCTGACATTTAGTGTTATTTGTGATGAACGGATATGACACAACCGTTGAATATTTTGATGATGGATTTTGATTGAACCATTTGGTTAGAATATATATTGCAAGTAGAGATGTGGATTTGGTGTTAGGTTTGTTTAAGAAATGAAAAGTGATCATGGGTATGTGATGTTAATGTGAAGAAGTGAAAGTGTTATATTGGAATAAGTGGTTTAGATTTAATAAGAAAGTGATGGATGATATAGAAATTGTAGAACTATATTTAAAATGGTCTTATGTTGGGTATATTTATTCCTTAAGAGTATAATTGAAAAGTATAATTACTAATTAAGATATTTTACAAATTTTGTGGGTGTTTGATCTAAGGCTTGTGATTGTTAGCAAATCATATATGGAAAGTGTATGTTTTAAGTTTCCAAGACAACTTTGAGTAGTAGATTTTATGAATAATGAAATTTTGGATGATGAATATAAATTTCTAATGATTTCAAATTGAGTGGTTAGCGTTAATGAGTTGGTGGTTACCGTTATATTAAAGATATGGTATTTTCATATGAGATTGAAATTATCTATGTTTGGGTGCTATTGAGAATAGCATACTTGTTCGCCAAAGGGTTATTAGTTGACTTTAAGTGGAAAAGAAAATGGAAGGATGATCTTATTATAAGATAACGGAATATATGGTTGATATGTGTAATCATTGGATTTATATTATTAGTGTTATGATTAGCAGGAAGAAAGCAATGTTCAATAAACATTTTGATAGTCGTGTGACGAACTTTGTGGTGATTATTATATGAATAGTTGACGATTTTTATTTATTTATTTATTTACGGTTAAGTAAAGTGAGGTTAATGTTGAAGAACTTTCTTTATGGAGTTGTTTAAGTTAAAGAGTTGTTTTAGACCCTATGTTTGACTTGACATGTTAAGTCTCATGTGTAAATCAATGAGATGATGACGGGTTTGCCGTTGCGTTTAAGAATTTGATTTAGTGATAATATTGTAGTTGGAAATTTGGTTATGTTTAGAGAATGACATGATGATGATTATAGATCGGAGTGATAATATGATCATTAGTTGATTTGGAATGTCATGATAAATGTTTAAGCCCTTGATAGGTTGATTAAACTTTTATAGATTTGTTAAGTAACGACATTTATTTTTATTATAAGACGAACTACGATTCTACTGAGATGTTGATGCTAAGTTATTATGTATGGTAATTTATGGTAAATAGAAAGAAATGAACCACATCTCAATTGGAGTTTATCTTGTGAAATAAATTGATATTTATGATTAAAATGCGTTGGTCAAGTTAAAGTAGCTAGAGATAAAGAAAAGGAAATTGTATTGTTTTGTGCGGTAAGGATCGGTAGTTATAATGCAATAGCCGAGAAGAGCAGTTGAGTTCGAAGACTGTTGTTGTGGCCATGAATCGGTTAAGGATAACTAGGGAGTGGTAAGCGTTGAGATGTCTACAACCTTTGTTCACATATTATGATTTATAAAATGGATTACAAGAATTCTTGGGAAAGTGTTTTCGAGATTAAAACACTGATCATTAAGGAATTGTTTGAGGTAAATCTAAGTAAGAAAGCCGGGATGACTTAATATATATATATATATATATATATATATATATAGTTATCTGATTTTGTGGTCGTTATAGTTAATTAAAAGAATTTTGGAATCCGAGACCCCTGAATTAATAGACTTGAGTGGAAGATAAAATTTAGGATGATTGGGTTTTCCTGTTTTAAACAGAGATTATGAGTTAATCAGAGTTGCGTAGCGAAAGCGTGATAACCTGTTATTAATTGTGTTTGGATTTGAAAGATGGTTCAAAGTGGTAACCAAAGGTTATATTATAAGAACAAAAAGTGGTTGGTAGTTTAATTTGGAATGATTGATTTAACATTTGCAATTGTTAGCAAGTTTCATATTGAAGGTGTATGTTAGAATTTCGGAAAGGTATAGTGAAAGTGTAAAATGTAGCATTGTGCATAATTTCATGATATCAATGCTAGATTATGTCTGAAGTTGATGATTATTAGTAAAATTTTCCATATATCGTGATATAGATATTTTATGCTGAATTAGGCACGATGAGATTTTTCTTGGTGTTGAAAGAGGCACAAAGTGAAATAAAGACATATTGATATTAATTTTGTTAAAAAGATATTTTTGGATGGTTATTATATAGATGGGTATGGAGTGCTTATTAAGTTAATTTCGATAGTCTTGATTGGAGTTCAATGTAGTAGTGAGCATAAAGCAACCGTACCTTTTTGCTTATCCGAATTCCGGGACGAAATTCTTTTAAGGGGGAGATGATGTAATACCCCGGATAAGTTCGTTAGTTAAATTCCCTTTCCGTTAAATAAAGTTAACTCCATATTTGATGTTTAGGGTAAGTTTGGGTAAATTTATAAGTTAAGGGTATCATGGTCATTAGTGAAGAGTTTAAGGGCTGAAATAGTAAATATGGGTGGATATTATCTAAAAGCTATTCAGATATTTCATAACCTCAGAAACATCAGATATTTCAGTTTAGTGTGTGTGTGTGTGTGTTTTGAGAAAGCAAGAAGGAGAAAAGAAGAAAAGCTAGGTTAAGGCTTCAATTGGTGTGCTTGGAAGTGAATCTGAGGTATGTTCCTTTGTATTTTGTGTTTGTAATTGCTTTTAGAAGGTTTCTATCGGATTAGATTTGTCAAATACACTTCTGGTAATAATTCAGTCAGTTTTCTGGGTAAAAAGCACCAAACCGACAGAGGTTTCCGGACACAGTATGAATGTGTACGGGTAGTTTCTTTGGTGGTGTCCGGGTAATTTTGTTGATAGTGTCCGGACGATTTGTGGATGGTTTCCGGATGATTTAGATACCGGATGGCATCCGGATTACTTTGGTGTCCGGATTCCTTATGTTGTCCGGAAAGTCGAGTTGTCGGGATTGGTCTGTGTTGTTCGGATAAATTGTGTTGTCCGGATTCTTTTGTGCTGTCCGGAAACTATAAGTTGTTTGGTCATTTCGAGGATGAGAGTTATGTAGATTTGTCCAGAGTTCACAGCCTGCTAAGTATATCTTTTGAGTTCTTTTGGTAAGGAGATGTTTGTATGTAAATGGTTTCAGATTCTGAGAATTTTGGGTAAAGGATCGGATAGCTCGGAGAAAAGCTTGGAAGGGTGTTTGATAAGCAATCAGGTGAGTTTTAATTTTAAAACGTTTTCAACTGGGATACATATATATATATATATATATATATATATATATATATATATATATATATATATATATATATATATATATATATATATATATATATATATATATGAGATGGATATGTATGGATTGGATATGTGATATATGGTGTGATTACGTGTTTATGATTGAGATGGATATGTGATTAGAATGTAATGAAAGGTTTATATATGACAATATGATATATTGGTAC
This sequence comes from Saussurea involucrata, assembly GCA_033807775.1. NCBI lineage: Eukaryota > Viridiplantae > Streptophyta > Magnoliopsida > Asterales > Asteraceae > Saussurea > Saussurea involucrata. The sequence goes on from CM066325.1 coordinate 78,756,841, forward strand.
ATATATATATATTGTATTTATATGTGCATTACACTACAGGAATATACGTTAGCTGAAACTATAGTCGGCGGAGGTTTGCTGTAGTTGGTGTACAACGGTGCTGTAGTTGTTGTACAGCGGTGTTGTTGGCTCGCAACCAACTAATATGGCCATGGGGAATGAGGATGAGGAGTTGTGCACGATACACGAGTCTTGATTGGTATATGTGTGTTTATACGAATGGTTTTATATAAACTATTTTAATACGAATGGTTTTATATAAATTGGTTTTATAACGATTTTGAAATGACAGGGATTATCTCACTAGACCGTTTGGTCTAACCCTCATTTTGTTTTCAAAAATATGTATTCCAGGTCGAGGAAATTATAGCGGCAAAGGAAAGGATAAAGAGTAGGACGCTTTTTGATGCCTGATGTTGATTAGGAAGCTCTTATGTATTTTGTAGTTTCGAGACTATGGGACCGCATGTGAATTATTATGTAATTTTCTTCTATGAATGTAACGATGTTATGCAATATATGTTAATTGTTGTATGTTTGGGAAACCGGGTCGTTACACTCCGGGTCAAATGGAATATCATCTCCCTGACGTGCCCGCTTCTGTCCACGGGTGGACCAAATATCAACCGGGTCCTCAACTAAAGAATCGTCGTGAGAAGAGGAGTCGGAACCCGGCTGTGATGGGGCAGCGGATGTGGCCACAATGCCGCCACAGTGGCCACCCCGAGTAGCGGTGGCACTACGAGTCATATGACGTGTGGGTGTGCATGCATGGGTTTCTTTCCCTTGTCTTTTTCTTCCGCTTTTTCCACCATCACGTGTTCGGGGTTATCATACACAAAATACCTACCGATATCGATTTCATAACCTGGTAACTCCGTATCCCCCATTTCGTTCAAATCAAAGTTTCTAACATTTGGTATTGTTTTGGAAGGACTAAATGGGAATGGTGGGTGGGATGTTGTGGGATCGTTTGGGATAGTGGTAATGGTGGGTCAAGTGGTAGAAATGGTGGTGATTGGGGAAGTGGTGAGATTTGAGTGAAAGTAAGTGATGGTTACATGGGTATCCTCTTCCGACATAATGTAGGAAGTATGTGGGTTAGAAGAGGGTAGGGGGAATGGGTTGAAGCAGGTACCCGAAGGTCGAGAAAGGGGAAAGTACTCACCGGAGATGAAACCGTCGTGGGATGTGTGGCGATGGCGGTGCTGTTAACGGCGGTGGATGCGCCGGGTGGTCCAGCGGTGGTGTGAGCAGCGGCAGTGGCGAAGGTGGCGTGATCCGCGGTGGTGGCGATGGCTATTGCGATGGCGAAGGAGAGTGCAGCAGCGTTGGCAGCCTCGCGGTCGACGGCGGTGGAGGTGGGATGGCGATCAACGGCGGTGGTGTCGCGGTCGCCGGCCGTTGGCGATGATCGTCGGGCGGCTGCGAACCTTTGGCAGTAGGTGGATCGTCCGGGCGGATTTGGGCCATACGTGAGCATCTTCCGGCGAGCCATGGTGGTAGTGGCGATGGAGAGCATTTTCAGGTGGAAGAGGATAAGTGGGGAAGGAGAAGGATTTGACGAAGATGAGAGGGAAAATGGGAAGGGTTTTTGGGTTAAGAGGGTGGTTTAGGGAGGTGGCGGTTTTAGTGGGTGGTTTTGAGAGAAGGGAATTTAAAAAAATGATGGTTTTGAGTAAGTTGGTGGTTTTGAGGGTGGTTTTGATTTTATCTAAAAAAGGAAAATGGGTGTTTTGGTGAAACCACCAGGTTTTGGTATGCAAAAGGAGGCTTAACAATTTCATAAAAGAGGGAGGTCAATCTTTTGTTTACTTTTCAGCTTTTTGACCTCACTTTGAATTGAAGGCTCCCTTTTATCCAATATGCAAAGTACGTTGTTGGGGTTGGTTCCCAACTTAGACCTTTGGTTCTCCAATCGCCACACTGCAGCCACAGTGGGATCACCTGCACCCTCATACAACAAAAAAAAATCTGAAAATAAAATGCAGAAAGTTAATAAAATTAAATTCTAATATTTACATGGGTTATTTCTAACCCGACAACTCAGATATTGCTCGCAATCTCATTAGACACTTCCTCGGGGAGGTAGTGTTTAACACGGTGACCGTTTACCCGAAATGTGCTCCCATCTTGTGGATTAATTAAATCCACTGTGCCGAAAGAACTGACTTTTGCGATTTTTAATGGTCCAGACCAGCGGGATTTGAGTTTTACCGGAAATAATTTCAAACGATAATTAAAAATCAACACTTGTTGAGCTTCCGAAAAGTTCATGTGATTAATGCGACGATCATGCCAAAGTTTGATTTTTTCTTTATAAATCTTTGCATTTTCAAACGCATTGTGTTGTAATTCCTTAAGTTCAACATGTTGCAATTTCCATTTTTTCCGGCAATGTCCGAGGCCATGTTCAATTCTTTCGTGGCCCAAAATGTTTTATATTCGAGCTCTAACGGAAGATGACAAGCTTTTTCGAACACTAGCCGATACGGTGACATGCCCAAGGGTGTTCTGAAAGCGGTGCGGTATGCCCAAAGCGCATCATCCAACTTAAGCGACCAATCCTTACGGTTGGGTTTGACGACTTTCTCTAAAATTGTTTTAATTTCGCGATTAGAAAGTTCGGCAAGCCCGTTCGTTTGTGGATGGTAAGCGGTTGCAACTCAATGTTGGATATTATATTTGCTAAGGACCGCACTTAACATTTTATTTATAAAATGCGTTCCCTCGTCGCTAATTAAAGCTCGAGGTGTTCCAAAAAGGGCAAAACTATTTTTGTGCAAGAAATTTATCACCGTCTTGGCATCATTGTGTGGACAAGCAAGTTCCTCAATAAATTTGGAAACGTAATCGACTGCAACCAATATATATTGGTTATTAAACGACATCGGGAATGGTCCTTTAAAATCAATGCCCCAAATGTCAAAAAGTTCCACTTCTAATATGTTATTGAGAGGCATTTCATTACGTTGAGACACGTTTCCGGTTCGTTGACATCGATCACATTTTTTCACAAACTCGAATGAATCTTTAAAAACCGATGGCCAATAAAATCCGCTTTGTAAAATTTTAGCCGCCGTTCGTTGGCCACCGAAGTGACCTTTGTATGGCGATGCATGACATGTTTGCAAAATGTGCGGTATTTCCGAATCGGAGACACAACATCTTAAGATTTGATCGGCTCCCAATTTAAAAAGGTGAGGATCGTCCCAAAGGTATTTCCTACTTTCATGAAGAAAGTTTTTGAATTGTTGCGAGTTAAGGTTATACGGTCGTAACCCAGTAGCAAGGTAGTTAGGTATGTCCGCATACCATGGACATGTTTCTTCATGAAAATGTTGAATCCCTAAGATTTGCTCATCGGGAAACAATTCGTTTATTTCATGGTTTCCCCCACTAGAGATCACACCCTCTAAACAAGAGAGGTGATCTGCCACTTGATTTTCAACCCCTTTTCAGTCAACAATATCAATATCAAACTCTTGGAGGAGTAAGACCCAACGAATAAGCTGAGGCTTGGCGTCGGCTTTGGTGATAAGATATTTAATTGCGGAGTGATCGGTATGAATGGCAACTTTGGTGCCAATAAGGTAGCACCGAAAACTGTCAAAAGCGAAGACTACGACAAGTAATTCTATTTCGGTGGTTGTATAATTTATTTAAGCATCAATTAAAGTTTTACTTGCGTAATATATCGGGTGAAACATTTTTTCTCGCTTTTGTCTGAGAACGGCACCTACGGCCCAATCGCTTGCGTCACACATTACCTCAAAAGGTAACGACCAATCCTGGGCTATGACAATTGGAGCCGAAATAAGTGCGGTTTTGATTTTTGAAAAAGCATCTTTACATTCTTGGTTAAAGTCAAAACTTTGGTCATTATGGAACAAATTACACAAAGGTTTTGCAATTTTAGAAAAATCTTTTATAAACCATCGATAAAAACCGGCATGACCAAAAAAGCTTCTAATACCCTTGACCGAGGTGGGCTCAGGCAATTGCATTATGACTTCTAATTTTTCTTTTTTCCACTTCCAAACCTCGTGGGGAAACCAAATGTCCCAAAACAATTCCTTCTTGAACCATAAAATGACATTTTCCCAATTTAAAATCAAGTCGTGTTTTTAACAACGTTCCAAACTCTTTTTAAGATTATCAAGGCAATTATCAAACGATGTATCAATCACGGAAAAATCGTCCATAAACACTTCCATGGTGTCTTCAATCATATCCGAAAATATAGACATCATACACCGTTGAAAAGTGGCGGGCGTATTACATAGACCAAAGGGTATTCGTCGAAAGGCAAATGTACAGTACATACAAGTGAAAGTGGTTTTCTCTTGATCCTCGTGTGCAATGTGGATTTGATTATACCCCAAATACCCATCTAGGAAGCAAAAAAAATCTTTTCCTGCTAACCTATCAAGCATTTGGTCTATAACTGATAATGGAAAATGATCTTTCTTGTCGCTAAATTAATTGCCTATAATCCATACAAATACGCCAACCGGTCACGGTCCTAATCGGGATGAGCTCATTTTTTCATTGGTGACCACCGTGGTGCCACCTTTTTTGGAACACATTGGACCGGGCTCACCCAACTACTACTAGATATCAGATATATTATACCCGCATCGAGCCATTTCAAAATCTTTTTCTTGACCACTTCGTTCATAATGGGATTAAGTCTCCTTTGCGGTTGTACTTTGCCAATGCTATTATCTTCCAAAATAATCCTATGTTGGAAAATCGATGGACTTATTCCCTTAATGTCGGCTATGGTCCAAACTAGTGCTTTCTTATGCTTCTTCAAAAGTTCTAACAAATTATCCTCTTGTTCATGATTTAACTTAGATGAAATGATCACGGAGAGTTTTTCGTCTTCCAAAAGATAAGCTTACTTAAGATGACTAGGTAATGGTTTTAACTCCAAATCGGGAAGTTGGACTATGGACGGAAGTTGAGTTGTTTTATACTTAAAATCCAACTGTTCAAAGGCTGCTAAGTCCTCTAAAATTTCGTTGCTAAAGTCCAAGTCATCCTCTGCCACCACAGTAGAGAGGCTGTGGCCACACTATTCCAGAGTCAAACTTAAATCTTCACTAACGGCCGAACAGTCCTCTATCTCTCCATGAAACCTCAGGGATTTAAAGACATTGAAGGTTACTTGTTGGTCGTTAACCCTCATAGTGAGATCTCCTTTTTGGACATCGATTAAGGTTCTTCCCGTTGCGAGAAAATGTCATCCCAAAATTATGGGGACCTTTCTGTCGGCTTCATAGTCTAGTTGTCAACCTTGACCAAAAAATTAATTTGTCCATCTTGACCAAAATATCTTCAATCTTACCTTTCAGGTAAGCGATGGACCTATCCACTAGTTGCAACGTTACGGTGGTAGGACAAACTTCTCCTATTCCTAACTTGTTGAAAATGGACAACGGCATAAGATTAATGCTTGCTCCTAGGTCACACAAGGCATGTCCTACTTCTTGGCCTCCAATAAAATACGAGATGGTGAAACTTCCCGGGTCCTTGAGTTTAGGTGGGATCTTACATGTGAGGAGGGCACTACATTCTTTAGTCAAAACTACCGTTTTAAATTCCCTTACGCGTCTTTTCTTGCATAGGATGTCCTTAAGAAATTTAACATAGTTTGGCATTTGCTCGAGAGCTTCTACCAAAGGTATTTTTATGTGGAGTTGTTTAAAGATGTCCAAAAACTTCTTAAACTGAGCATCCACATTCTTCTGCTTAATCCTACCAGAAAAGGGGAGGTCTCTAAGGTCAAGTTCCACGGTTTTCTTGGCCATTGATTTTCTGTCTCGGTTTGTGGCCACAATGTCACCACTATAGTCACTGGTTATTGTCGTGTCCTTAGGAACTGGTGGTTATGGAGTAACAGGCTCACTTACAACAGGTGTAGAGTGAGTTTGTGGCCCTTTTGAGTTTGAAGGAAATAACCCGGGAAAATGACATCGGTCAAAGGCGTGGGTTACTTCTTCTTCCACTTGCAAAACGGGGATGTCCATAAGGTCCTTGCTACTTCTTAAAGTAACGGCCTTGACGTGCTCTTTACCATTCATCTTAGGGGTTTCGGTGTCGCTTGGTAAGGTACCATGCGGTCGTCCCCTAGGATCGTTTGCAAATTGACCGAGTTGGGTTTCAAAACCTCTTAATGTGGCATTGGTTTGGTTAATGAAACCTTGAGCATTGATTCCAAAGATCTAATGTCAGTCGGGCCTTGTTGCCTAGAGGTCTGCCCGTTGTGATGCGAAGATTGTCCATTGTGGTGAGAATGTGGGGACTGCCCACTGTGGGGAAATCCCAGGGGATTTTATGGTCTGTTCTATCCAGAACTTACCCCAGGGGCTTGTAGTCCCTGATTTCCAGCCTAAGAAAAATTAGCGTGGTTTCGCCAATTCGGGTTGTACGTTCGCGAATATGGACTATTTCGCGAGTTGTTACCCACGAAATTAACGGTGGCGGAGTTTCCCAGGCAGTTTTCATACACATGGTCCTCACCACAAAATGCACAATTTTCATTCATCACATTAGCGTTCATGGCATGCACTTGGTTTTTATCTCCTAAGTTCAAATTATTTTTTTACCAAGTTTGTTAAAGCAACAATTTGAGCATTTAAAGCTGTGATGGCATCTACTTCATGTAATCCCGATGTACTCTTGGCAGGAGGTGTAATCGCACGGGTTTGCCCATTCGGTGTAATTATTTGCAATCTTTTCAAGAATGCAAAAACCCTCATTATAAGTCTTACCGGTAAATGCTCCACCGGCCGTTGCGTCAAGAACAATTTTTGCAGAATTGGCAAGCCCGTTATTAAAGGTCTCCAATTGGATGCAATAATGGATTCCATGGTGGGGGCACTTCCGAAGAAGGTCCTTGAATCTCTCCCAAGCATCCGACACTGCTTCGTCGTCCCCTTGACGAAACAACAAAATTTCATTTTTGAGCTTAACGTTCCTCGCTGGAGGAAAGTATTTTTTTTTCATAAATTTATCCGCCAAATGGGTCCATGTAGCTATGGAGTGGGGCGGTTGTGAGTTTAGCCAAGCTTTAGCTCTACCTCTTAGTGAAAAATTGAAGAGCATAAGCCTTAAGGCATTTTTATCAACACCTTGAATTTTAAAAGCATCAACAATTTCTAAACATGTTTTTAAATGCAAGTGTGGATCTTCCAATGGTAGACCTCCATATTGACCCATCGTGTAGATCATGGAAACCATCAACGGTTTAGGTTCAAATATCAAAGCTTTGATTTCGGGTACAAGGATTCCCGAATTTAATTGAGCAAATTCAGGGGTAGCGTAGTCCCGTATTCTTCTATCTTTATCATCGACAATTCCAACCGTGGTTTGCTTCGGGGGCGGTGGTGGTGGTGGTGGATTTTCGAGTCTATCAACAACGTCACCCATAGTGTTGTTTACGGGGGGTTGTCGATTACCTCGTCCTCCTCTACCCCTTCGACGTATCCTAACGGTTCTTTCGATTTTTAGATCTAGAGGCAAAAGTTCACCGTGTTATAGCAGTTGCATACAACACGGGAGAAACACTAAAGAAACTCGCGACTCGGGCTTGAGTAGAAATCATTATCTTGGGATAAAAGTCGTGCCAATCCCCGACAACGATTGCACTAACGATTTGTCCCACACGATTTCCTCCTCTCGAAACTACGTCGCAAAGGTTGCACTCAACTTGTCTGCGTTTGAGTTATGCTCCGACTAGAATGACTAAACCGAAAAATTAGCTAAATGTTTTAACACCCAAGTGTTACATTTTTAACCTCTCGGGGTTGGCTAAGCCCGCACCTAAAGGGGGGTTTAGCTACGCATAAAAACAGAAAACATAATGGAGAAGAAGAAGTATCTGAACTGGAATTGCATTAAACGTAAACGAAAACGTACCACTGTGGCCACATGTGCTCCACGGTGGTTGACAGAAAGTAAATACTTGAAAGTAAATCACGAGAACTAAACTAAACTAAAATGTAAACTCTACTACTATTCTTCAGCTTATTTTTGGAGAGAAATATGTTGATAAGAGATGCCTTTGAATGTGAATCCAAGCCTCTTAGTTATAGTGGAGGCGAGAAGAAAAAGGTGAAAAGGACATGAGAGGAGAAAGGGACCTATCATGGGTGTCTTTTTCAAACCTTTTGGTACCATCTGCTTTGTCCACATTATGCCTCTAAACTTGAACAAAGCTCAGCATTGACCCCAACAAGCATGCCTGCAACTTGCATAAAAATGTTCTCCAAATCTGCAGAAAACCGGATTTATACAGCAGCTCGCCACAGGGCCGACGTTGTGGCCACAATGGTATACCAAACGTAACATTTTGATATTTTTTTGTCATTTTCAATATTTTGGAACAACATAGACCAAAAGTGTTGGTCCCGAAGGGTTATACAAGTTTATAGAAGGGGGGGGGTTGAATACAAACCCAGATTTTTATATTTCTAAATTGTTTATTGATATATATAAAAAAAATTACAGTTTGTTGCGGAATAAGATCAAGTTAAAAACCTAATCTAAACAAACTATGAGAACACATAGATTTCTTGCACTAGAAATAGAGAGAAAAGAAATAAGAAAACTAAGGAGAGTTTTCTAAGCACTAAGTAGTTCAACGAGGAAGAAAGCCGAGCATTTCGAATATGATGTAGGGTTTCCTTTATATATTGCATGCATTTAATGCAAGTCAGTATACATTTACACGTGGCAACCTCTGGTTGGTTGCATGATTTGACTTTAGCAAACATCCTAGTAGCCGCATGATGAACAGTGTAGTTGCAGAGTTGGTTGTACGATTCTGGACAAAAGGGATGTCTGTTCTGACAAAATCGTACGGAGGCGTGCAAGGAGATAAGACAAAAGTTGCTTGTAGAACAGGCTTCATGATCAGCGCTCATTGAATGAATCTTTATCAGCGAATGATAAAGTTCAGTGTTCATTGAAGTCTTCTACTTGAAATTTCACGTGGAATGGACAAGTCTTGTCTTCACTGAAATCTGCATCAGGTCACTAGTAGACTTAGTCACTTGTTCTTCAGCTTGGTCTTCGATTTCAGCTTTGAACTTGGTTGACGCGAATCTTGTCTTCAGGGATCATAAGCAAACAATTACATGATAAACAATCAGCGATCATGAGTGAGGCTGAACAGGCTCAGGGCTCACTAATGTACAGTGTTCGCTGAAGTATAAATTTAAAGCTTGTTTTCCATCAGTGATACTAAACAGACATAGTATATTTTCTTTGATGGCAAAACATTAATAGATATTGTTAACTTACAATTTTCACTTAGTGTTTCTCAGGGTCATTATCAAATCACTTAGGGTTTGGATTAACAATCTTCCCCTATTTGATGATGACATAGCAATAAAAGAAAATTGCTAAGTTAAAAACATAAGGATAAAAAGGACTCATAAAATACTTGTCTCATTTACTGTTTTCAGGGATCTTTTCTTAGTACTGATGGAGTAAAGTACTTTTATTGAAATTTTTCATTAACTTCGTATAAGATTACAAGGGAAGTGGAAAAATTACAAGTACAAAAAGATACAAGCTGATAAGATAGAAGAATACAACAGAAGATCCTATCAGCTACTCATATTTTTTTTATAAGAAGTTCATCAAGAGTATCAGTCTCTGGAATCATCCAATCAGGTACTATGACTCCTTGATTGTAATACCCCGGGTAAGTTCGTTAGTTAAATTCCCTTTTCCCTTAATTTTGGTTAACTTTAAAATAGGATGTTTAAAGTAAGTTTGGGTTAAATTATAAGTTAAAGGTGTTTTCGGTCATTAGGGAATAGTTCAAGGTTTAAAATGATAAATATGGTTTAATATTATCCTTTAAGCTATTCAGATATTTTCAGAAATCAAAAACAAATCAGTAAGTGTGTGTGTGTGTGTGTGTGTTTTGGGGTGAAAAGAAGCAAAAGAAGAAAGGAAGGGTTAGGGATTCAATTGGATTCATTGGAAGTGAAATTAAGGTATATGTTTTTACATTTTATGTTTATAATTGCTAGTAGATAGTTTCTATCGGAGTAGAATCATCGATTTCATATCTGGGGTTAAAATCTGTTGATTTCTGGGTAGAAATTGGGAAACCGACAGAGGTTTCCGGAGTCCCTTTCGATAGTGTCCGGAAGGTGTTCTAATGGTGTCCGGACGAGTTCATTATCCGGTAAGTTCCTATTTTCTATAAGATTCCGGTTAAAATGAGATATCGGATGGTGTCCGGATTGCTTTGGTGTCCGGATGTTGTCCAGAATATTTATGTTGTCCGGAAAATCGTGCTGTTCGGATTATATAGGTTGTCCGGATAGTTGTGTTGTCCGGATAGTCTTGAAGTATCCGGAAACTTTAGCTGTTTGGTCACTTTTGGGATTTCAGATACTTTTGAGTATCCGGTGGCTTTGTGTTTTGTCGACTCTTGAATAGGATATGAATCAGGACTGGTTATAAGTTCGGGTCTGGGGGAAACATTTGAGGATAAGAGTTAGATAGGTTTATCTAGAGTTCTTAGCTCCCAGTAAGTATTATGTGTTCCATTTGGTAAAGGGATATTTGTATCTAATTGTTTCAGATTCTGTGAATTTGGAGTGAAAGTTGAATCTGTTGGGAAAAGCTTAAAAGCGTTTCAATAAGCAATCAGGTGAGTTTTACTTTAAAATGTTTTCAAATTGGAATACATATATGTGGATTGAGAATGTGATAATTTGTGTAATTATGTGCATATATATGAAGTATGATGTATTGAGTTGTATATTATATTTATACGAGTATTACACTATACGAGTGCACGTTGGCCGGGCTTAGGACCGGTGGAGTTGGCTGTACAGAGGGACAGCGGTGTTGGCTGTATTTAGTACAGTAAATTTATTAGTTGGCTCGCAACCATCTAATATGGCCATGGAAATGAGACAGGAAAGTACACGATGCATGAATTATAATTGGTGTTTATAATTAAATGATGTATATAGTGTTTGTGCAAATGGTTTTAAACTAACAGGGATTTTCTCACTTAGACCACTAGGTCTAACCCTCATTTTGTTTTAAAAATATGTATTCCAGGTCGTAGATCGGGTAAGAGCAAGTGAAAAGGGTAATCAGTGGCTAGCTTTTGGGAAGACTTATATTTTGAAGACTATGGCGTGTTTTGTAATTATAACCTCGTTATTAGATATCATGTATTTAGTTAGCAAAAAGTTTGTAATGAAATACCTTATTTTGGATTGTAAAGACTAAGGGACCGTACTTGTCATATGATGTATCTTTGTTATGTAACGATGTTATGCAATATATGTTATTTGATGTTTGTTTGGGAGTCCGGGTTGTTACAGATGGTATCAGAGCCCTAGTTTAAGGGATTTAGGTATTCGGATCTATACCTAGACTTAAACTGCATGTGAAGTAGGATGTCCCTATTATTGTAGAACCTTGGGATGCTATATATAAAAAGGTATAAGGAACATCATGTAAGGTAATTTTAGATTACACCTGGGCAGTGAAATTGTGAACTTACAGGTACATGTTTGAACTGGAAAATCTTATTATATGGGGTATGTGCTTATGTGTATATTAACCTTGTTGAAATCTACAGAATGGCAAGTGGTACTCGACGTAAAAACAGGGAGGAAGAAGGAAACCCTAGTAGAACTAATCCAACAGTTGGGACAAGGGGAAGAGGGGGAGAAAGAGGCAGGGGCAGAACTGGAGGCAGAGTTCAGTCGCGAGGTAATGAATTTGTTACAAGAAATGACTTGACGGCTGAAATGGGAAGACTACAAGCAAGTATACAGGCTATGTTCGACCGAACTCGTAATACTGAAACTGAAATACCAGATCCTGGTCTGGAAGACGAGATGCCTATTTCACCTACTGTCATACCGGTGCCAAGGAAGTGTGATTATAAAATGTTTTTAAGCTGAAAACCTCCAACGTACGCAGGGGAAAGAGATCCAGTGAAGGCCATGAGGTGGCTAAAGGAGATAGAAGCTATCTTCAAGACCAGTAAATGTGCCGACGAAGATAGAGTGCTATATGGAACTGCAATGCTGAAGGCGGACGCGTTATATTGGTGGGAGGCTCTTATTACTTATAGAGGATCTGATGTATATTCTACTTTCTCTTGGGACGAATTCACAATAGCTTTCAAACGACAATTTTGTCCTCAAGCAGCAGTTAGACAACTGGAGGAAGAGTTCATGAACCTGCAACAGGGAAGTTTATCGGTTAGAGATTACACTGCCCGTTTTCTGGAGAAGTCTCGTTTTGCGGAGTACTATGTGGCCACGGAGGCACTTAAGATGGAAAGGTTTATCTTCGGATTAAAGTCAGAAATCAGAAGTCTAGTGATTGCAAAGGAGCCAGAAACCTTCTCAACCACAGTAGATGCCGCGGAAAATGTGGAACGGGATAGAGGAAGAGATGCTGGTGATAAGAGTGCTGGAAAAAGAAAATGGGAACGACCACAGTATGATCCAAAGAAGTCTAGATTTCAGAGATTCGATAGTCGTCCACCCTTCCGACCAGCTGAAAGACCTTGTGCAAAATGCAACCGTATTCATCAAGGAAATTGTCAAGTTGATCCTCGAGTGTGTTACAAGTGTGGAAAGACCGGTCATATTGCTAAAGACTGTAGAGTAACTCGATTCTGTTTCTCATGCAATTCTCCTGATCACATTCAGTCTGATTGTCCACGGGGGAGAATACAACAGGGTGGTACTTCAGTGAGACCAACGGGTGTAAGACCAGTAGTACCAAGGCTAGAGTTACCAAGAGCTAGGGGTCGTGCCTTTCAGATGACAGCACAAGAAGCGGAGGAAACTCTTGATGTGGTTACAGGTACATTTTTAATAAACTCTACACGTACTAAAGTGCTATTTGACTCTGGTGCAAACCGATCGTTTGTGTCTCCTTCGTTTGCTGCTTATATGCATTTAAAGCCTAAAGTGTTAGATCATGCTTTAATGGTAGATACTGCAAATGATAATCAAGTACCGGTTAAAGAGGTATTTGATAGTTGTGTTATAAATATAGATGGGTGTGGAGTACCTATTCAGTTATTTCCTATAGCTCTAATTGAGTTTGATGTGGTAGTGGGAATGGATTGGTTAGCCGAAAATCAGGCTAGTATAGTTTGTGATAAGAAATTGATCAATGTTGTTTTACCTGAGAAGGGACCGGTAGTGATTTATGGTGACCGTAGAAATTATCAGTCATGTCTTATATCTATGTTAAAAGCTCGTAAGTGTATCAGTAAAGGCTGCCCGAGTTACTTAGCTTATGTGATAGATACTAAGCTAGAAAAGAATAAATTGGTAGATATTCCGGTTGTTTGCGAATTTCCGGAAGTTTTCCCTGAAGACTTGAATAGTCTTCCGCCCATTAGACAAGTAGAGTTTGGTATAGATCTGATTCCTGGAACCACTCCTGTTGCCCATGCACCGTATCGGTTGGCACATCCAGAGATGAAAGAAATGATGACGCAACTGCAAGATCTTTCACATAAGGGCTTTATCAAACCCAGTTCTTCGCCGTGGGGTGCACCGGTTCTGTTTGTGAAAAAGAATGATGGTTCGATGAGGATGTGCATTGATTATCGGGAACTGAATAAGTGCATGATCAATAACAAGTATCCGCTTCCCAGAATTGATGACCTCTTCGATCAATTAGTTGGAGCTTGCTATTTCTCCAAGATTGATCTAAGATCTGGTTATCACCAACTGAAGGTCAAAGAAGAAGACGTTCTGAAAACTGCCTTTCGCACGAGGTATGGTCACTATGAATTTTTAGTGATGCCTTTCGGACTGACGAACGCCCCAGCTGCCTTTATGGATTTAATGAATCGGGTATGTAAGCCATATCTCGATAAACTTGTTATTGTGTTTATCGATGATATCCTTATCTACTCCCGATCTAAAGAAGAGCACGCACAACATCTTCGTTTGATTCTGGAATTGTTGAAAAAGGAACAGTTGTATGCTAAATTTTCAAAATGTGAATTCTGGCTACGGGAAGTTCAATTTCTTGGGCATGTAGTTTTCGAAAAAGGTATTCAAGTTGATCCGACGAAAGTAGAAGCAATTGAAAAGTGGGAACCGCCGAAAACGCCAACGGAAGTACGAAGTTTTATGGGCTTAGCCGGCTACTATCGAAAGTTTATACAAGATTTCTCTCGTATCGCTACGCCTTTGACCAAGCTGACCCGAAAGAATATAAAGTTCGACTGGAAAGCAGAACAAGATGAAGCATTCCGAATATTGAAAGAGAAACTCCATAGCGCGCCGATACTGTCACTACCGGAAGGTTCCAACGATTTTGTTGTTTACAGTGATGCTTCCAAACTAGGATTGGGATGTGTACTAATGCAGCGTGGGAAAGTTATAGCTTATGCTTCTCGTCAACTGAAGGATCATGAACGGCAATATCCTACACACGACATGGAACTTGCAGCAGTTGTTTTCGCGCTAAAGATTTGGAGACATTATCTCTACGGTTCTAAATGTCAAATTTTTACCGATCACAAAAGTCTCCAACATCTTTTCGATCAGCGGGAATTGAATATGAGGCAAAGAAGATGGTTAGAACTGGTGAATGACTACGACTGTGAAATTATCTATCATCCGAGAAAGGCAAATGTAGTAGCTGATGCACTGAGTCGTCAAGAAAGAAGTGGAACAATAAAGGCAATTGCACTACGAGCTGAACTTCTACCTAACATCTTTGACGAATTAAAGAAGTGTCAAGTAGAAGCTTTTCAAGAAGAACACTTGAAACCAGAACGGTTAGTGGGTATATCAACTTCACCTGTAAAAGATGATCGTGGGTTACTGTGTCTGGGGAACAGAATTTGGGTGCCTCGTTTGGGTGGTTTACGTGATCGGGTACTACAAGAAGCTCATCAGGATCGTTTCTCTATTCATCCGGGTACTAATAAGATGTATAAAGATCTACGACAATTTTACTGGTGGCCGGGAATGAAAATAAGTATTGCTCAACATGTGGAAGGTTGTTCTACTTGTAAACAGGTAAGGATTGAACATCAAAAGCCTTTTGGTCAGTTGCAACGATTAGAAATACCTATGTGCAAATGGGATCAGATTACTACAGATTTCATCAAGAAGTTACCAAGGACTCCGAAAGGGTTTGATGCTATTTGGGTGATCGTTGACAGATTGACAAAGTCTGCTCACTTCCTACCGATAAAAGAAACCTATTCGTTAGAAAAACTAGCCAAATTGTACATCGACGAAATAGTAACTCGACATGGAGTTCCAGTCTCGATTATTTCTGATCGTGATAGTCGTTTTACTTCAAGATTCTGGAGGAGTTTTCAAAAAGAAATGGGAACGCAGATAAAGTTAAGTACAACATATCATCCTCAAACAGACGGTCAGAGTGAATGGACAATTCAGACTTTGGAAGATATGTTACGGGCCTGCATTGTTGATTTTGGGGGATCATGGGATAAGCATTTGCCGTTGATTGAATTCGCCTACAATAACAGTTATCATTCCAGCATACAAGCGGCACCGTTTAAAGTTCTGTATGGTAGAAAATGCCGAACGCCTTTGTGTTGGAACGAAGTGGGAGAGAAACAATTAGCGGGGCCAGATATAGTTCAGTTAACCGCGTATAAGATTACTCAGATTCGGGAACAATTGAAAGTGGCTCAAGACAGACAGAAAAACTACGCTGACCGACGCCGAAAACCGTTAGAATTCCAAGTTAGAGATTTTGTAATGCTAAAAGTCTCACCTTGGAAAGGAGTCGTTCGGTTTGGGAAACAAGGTAAGCTCGGTCCAAGGTACATCGGACCGTTTGCAATCACAGAAAGAATTGGTGAAGTAGCCTACAGGTTGGATCTTCCGTCTGAGTTAAGCAGAATCCACAACGCTTTTCACGTTTCAAATTTTCGAAAGTGTTTGGTTACGCCAAATCAGGCAGTTTCTCTACCAGATATACAAGTTGATGAAAAGCTGAATTATGTGGAAGAACCCGAAGCCATTGTTGACCGTAAAGTCAAAGTTTTGCGGAATAAGGAGATCAGACAAGTAAAAGTACAGTGGCGACATCATAAATGGCAGGATGCTACTTGGGAATCAGAATCAGAGATGAGAACTAAGTACCCGTACCTCTTTACCTAACCGAATTCCGGGACGGAATTCTTTTAAGGGGGAGTTGATGTAATACCCTGGGTAAGTTCGTTAGTTAAATTCCCTTTTCCGTTATTTTTGGTTAACTATAAAATAGGATGTTTAGAGTAAGTTTGGGTTAAATTATAAGTTAAAGGTGTTTTGGGTCATTAGAGAATAGTTCAAGGTTTAAAATGAGAAATATGGTTTAATATTATCCTTTAAGCTATTCAGATATTTTCAGAAATAAAAAACAAATCAGTAAGTATGTGTGTGTGTTTTGGGGAGAAAAGAAACAAAAGAAGAAAGGAAGGGTTAGGGATTCAATTGGATTCATTGGAAGTGAAATTAAGGTATGTTCCTTTACATTTTATGTTTATAATTGCTAGTAGATAGTTTCTATCGGAGTAGATTTCATATATGGGGTTAAAATCTGTTGATTTCTGGGTAGAAATTGGGAAACCGACAGAGGTTTCCGGACACAGTATGGTAGTGTCCGGTAGTCCCTTTCAATAGTGTCCGGAAGGTGTTCTAATGGTGTCCGGATGAGTTCATTATCCGGTAAGTTCCTCTTTTCTATAAGTTTCCGGTTAAAATGAGATACCGGATGGTGTCCGGATTGCTTTGGTGTTCGGATGCTGTTCGGATTGTTTATGTTGTCCGGAAAATCGTGTTGTCCGGATTATATAGGTTGTCCGGAAAGTTGTGTTGTCCGGATAGTCTTGAAGTATCCGGAAACTTTATCTGTTTGGTCACTTTTGGGATTTCAGATACTTTTGAGTATCCGGTGGCTTTGTGTTTTGTCGACTCTTGAATAGGAAATGAATCAGGACTGGATATAAGTTCGGGTCTGGGAGAAACATTTGAGGATAAGAGTTAGATAGGTTTATCTAGAGTTCTTAGCTCTAGTAAGTATTATGTGTTCCATTTGGTAAAGGGATATTTGTATCTAATTGTTTCAGATTCTGTGAATTTGGAGTGAAAGCTGAATCTGTTGGGAAAGGCTTGAAAGCGTTTCAATAAGCAATTAGGTGAGTTTTATTTAAAATGTTTTCAAACTGGAATACATATATGTGGATTGAGAATGTGATAATTTGTGTAATTATGTGCATATATATGAAGTATGATATATTGAGATGTATATTATATTTATACGAGTATTACACTATACGAGTGCACGTTGGCCGACCTTAGGACCGATGGAGTTGGCTGTACAGAGGGACAGCGGTGTTGGCTGTATTTAGTACAGCGGAGTAAATTTATTAGTTGGCTCGCAACCATCTAATATGGCCATGGAAATGAGACAGGAAAGTACACGATGCATGAATTATAATTGGTGTTTATAATTGAATGATGTATATAGTGTTTGTGCAAATGGTTTTAAACTAACAGGGATTTTCTCACTTAGACCACTAGCTCTAATCCTCATTTTGTTTTAAAAATAATGTATTCCAGGTCGTGGATCGGGTAAGAGCAAGTGAAAAGGGTAATCAGTGGCTAGCTTTTGGGAAGACTTATATTTTGAAGACTATGACGTGTTTTGTAATTATAACCTCGTTATTAGATATCATGTATTTAGTTAGCAAAAAGTTTGTAATGAAATACCTTATTTTGGATTGTAAAGACTAAGGGACCGTACTTGTCATATGATGTATCTTTGTTATGTAACGATGTTATGCAATATATGTTATTTGATGCTTGTTTGGGAGTCCGGGTTGTTACATTGATCCCTTCTAGCTTTTGCTTCGCTATAGATTAAAGGCATCAGGAATGATCCAAGGAGGTCACCTTTGTAGTCGCACCAATAGAGTAGATCTATGAGTTGTTCGATGGGAGTTTTGTATAACTCAGAGATACGCTGAAAGCATCTACGACCAGTGAAATCATAGGAAAAATATGCCGTAGGGATCACTGAGAACTTTACCAAGGATGAAGTCTTCAGCTGGAGGTAAGGAGATGTCGAGGCCAGAGAGATCAGGATTGGGACCAAGAACTGCTTCACAAGAGAATTCGATCCCTGTCTCGTTTCTTATTGCCGGGTCTGAAGAGGAAGGAGTCTTCTTCTTTGGAGCAACTCGTTTCTCCTGAATTGGTGGAGGAGGTGGAATATCAACCGCTGAGGTTACCATGTCGATCATCTTGTTTATGGCTTTTTCAACACAAGACTTGAAGGACGATTGGGATCGCTGAATTGCGATTCTCATTTCCAACCATTTAGGGAAACTGAGTTTATCCAGGTCTGACATGTAGCAGGTTCTTCTGTAGCCATTTTCTCTGACTATTTAGACATCGACAATTGATACCTTATTGACTATTTTCCCTCTTATGTTCACAACGCTTATTCTTGATGCATGGCTTCTGTAGTGGCACTTTTTCTTACACCATGCGAATGTGGAGTCACTAACCTTGGTCTTCTCTTGACTTTTCTTCTGCGCATCTTTCATCAACTTTTGCTGAACTTCCAGGGGAAACTTCTTTAGTTGTGGATCCTTCACTGAACGTTGGGCTAGTTCAAGAGCATAGTTTTTGTCACTAAGCTCAACCTTCTGTTTTTCAGCGAGGATTTCTTCAGCTTTCAAGGCTCAACGTTGATGGTCAAGTTTTTGGATCATCGCTGCTCTCTTTCGTTGTTCATATTCACTTGGCATTTGAGGGGGCAAGGGAGGTCTTCTTGGACGTGAGAGCAATTCTTCTTCATTAGCTTAAGCTTCAGTCTCTTCCAGAGCAGAGACTGGGATTATTTGTTCTTCAGCGTTGAGCGTTGGGATTATTTGTTGTTGTAGAGGAGCTTCAGCGATAGCCTCAAGCAGGGGAGAGGACTAGCTGAAACAAAATGATCGATAGAGTTAAATTATTTGAGGAGAAAAGATAGAGAAAGGAGAGAGCTAAGTGTTTAGAGGTTTAAGAAAGAGAAGGGTTTAGATTGAGAAGGGATAGAGGAGGGATGCAGTATAAGGAAAAAGGATGTAGCATACCTGGCAAACTGGCTTTTTCAAGAGAATTGCCAAGTTGTTAGCGACGAGACCTTTTTGTTTTTCTTTGGAGGCCTTCTTTGAAGGAGACTTCGCCTTGGTCCCCTCCCCTGGTTCGTTTATTGAAACCCCTTTAAGAGCATGGGCTCGGTTTGCTGCAGGCTGAAAGAAGAACCCGTCGTCGTCATCATCGTCATCATTTTCATCTTTTGGAGATGATTACGTTCAGTTCGACGTTTTCTTCTTCTTCTTCCTCTTCCTCATCATCAGAGAGGACTTAAACATCGCCTTGCTCCCCCTCAAATGGAGAGGGACTTTCAGCGGTTCCCTCAGGATGATCAGATTCCTGAGGGTCTTCATTCTTTTCGGTTCCCTCAAGATGATCAGATTCTTGAGGTCTTCACTCATTTCCTCCCCCTCAACATTCTGGGGAAGGCCTTTGTCTGTTTTCTCCCCCACTTCCGCTGAATGGGTAGGGGAGGCAACGGTAGTAGCAGCAGCATCGGTTTCAGGGACCCTGTCTTCTTGGCTAGGGTTCCCTATTTGTTGTTCCACCACTGTCATTCTGTCTTCGAGGCCAGAAATGGAAGGTGTACTTTCAAGAATGAATGCCACTACCATCTCCATCTTATCTTGGTCATTCTGAGAGAAATGAGATGGAGGGACAGTGGGAGCGTCCAACCTTTGGAGGATCTTGGTGAGTAGGTCATTACTGTCAGCGACCTTTTTGGAGAGGCTGCTCACCTCACCTTGTAGACAGGAGTAGTTGGTATTCAGAGAACTCACCTCACTTCAGAGATCAGTAATGGCGGTGGTGAGTTTGGAGATGATGGCAGTTTTCACAGTTATCAGTCCCCCATCAATTTTAGAGACGTCACTGTTAGAAGCTTTGTCAGCGACAACAGTGGAGATATTCTTTAGTGTTACTCCAACGTCTGTAACCGCTGAAGTATTGTTGGAGATGGTGGTGGAGAGATTTGTTACTTTATCAGCTATGTCCTTGAGGGAATCGCTAATGGTGCCTAAATTTGGACCTATAAAAGAAAATAACCTGTGAGCTAAGGAAAGGTCAGAAGTTAGGGGTGCAGAGAGAGAAGTGGATGGTGTTTGGATACCTGTAGGAGGGTTGGAGAAAATGTTGAAGTCTCGGGTCCCTGAGTGATTAGTATTTCTTGAATTCAATGTTATTTTTGATGATATAAACAATATATTGAATATAATTTTGTATCGATGATGTTTTTTATAACTCGCCCAAGGCCAATAAAATGTCAGGATGCGAATCAGCTACGACACAACTTGAGGCTTGTGTAACCTAGGGCGCATGAACTGGCCACATTTTTCAGCCATGTGCTTTGTAGACTTGCATCCTGGGCTTTCTGATTTGTACATCTTACTCAGTTTTTAAACATTTGGCTCGAGATCAATCTGTTACATGACTTGACCAATTAACCGGAAGTTGCGTGCCAAGAATTACGTACATAGTCGAGTTTTGTGCAACATTTAATTTCTACATTCTAACACTTGTTTGATTAGAGTTTTGAGAAAGTATGTTGAACAAATGAGGTTAATCTTATCACACATGTAACAACCTTTATTAAGATGTTAATGGGCCTCGTCCTAGTTAAATGAAAAGTGCATATATAGAAGTTGATCCTATCGTTGAATTATAAAAAGAAATCAAATTGCCACAAACAAAGACTTTAAAGGTTTACATCTCAAAACAATAAGAAATTTCTTTTAAAAGTATATCTTGAGTGAACGTCCCAATATTTACTAGGATCACAAGTCATTACATCAAATGTAGGTCTATTGCGACGACTGTCGTCGCTAAAGCGTTTGTAGTTGTTGATCCGTTGTTGTAGCTCTCTATAGCAACGACTTGTCGTGGCTAAAAACCAATTTTTAAATTTTCAATTATTATTTCTACTGCCACGACTTGTCGTGGCTAAAATCCAATTTTTAAATTTTCAATTATTTTTTTCTACTACCATGACTTGTCGTGACTAAAAGCCAACTTCTAAATTTTCAAATATTTTTTCTATTGCCACGACTTGTCGTGGCTAAAACCCAATTTTTAAATTTTCAATTATTTTTTTCTACTGCCACTACTTGTCGTGGCAATAGATAAAAAATTAAAATTTAGCTTTTAGCCACAACATGGCGTGGCAGCAGAAAAAAAAAACTTTACAAATTTTTAAAAGCTGTTATAAAATTTTATAAATATTAAATTTTAACAATTGTTGATTTTATATAATTTTCATTTCATTGAAAGTTATTAAAAATATTTTTGAATACCTACGGCGGCAACAAGTCTAAGCTATTAAGTCTCCCAAATATTTTTTACAGAAAATAACTGGAAAATTACTGCAATGACATGTCGTCGCTAAAGGTTTGTATTTTCTTTTACCAAAAATACAAACTCTGAAAAGACGGGTAATAAGCTAGTTAACACCTACAGCGACAAATTCCTAGTTGTTGCTATAGTCTTTGTGGCTATAGAGATGATTTCGTGTAGTGAGTTCTACATAGAGATCGACAAACGAAGAACCATGTCCTTTTTAGGATAGGTTATAAGCGAAAGCCATTTTTATTTTAAATTTTGATTAAGGTTTAAATGAATATACATAGATAGAAATAAATAAATTTGTTTTTAAATGAATATACATAAATAGCTATAAATATATTTGTTTTTAAATGAACATACATAAATAGCTATAAATATATTTGTTTTTAAATGAACTTGCATCTTCATCTCTCCATATTTCTCTTTTTCTCTCTCTACCCCTTTTAGTAACCTTTTAGAAATCTACCTCAACTCAAGCCTCCAAATTTCGAACCATCATTCATAATACACATGCAACTTCCATTTAATTTCAATCATCAACAACCAAAACAAATTAAAGTTTTTAAACAAATAACTCAAAACTCAAAGAGGGTGAACGACTTGTTTGTGAAGACATGAAGAATATATATTCAAGAAGATTTGAAGAAAAAAGAGCAACAACGAAAACATTAAATTATTTTATAATTTATAGTTCGAATTTGTGTTACGATTAATTACTTTACAATTTTATAATGAACCGATTTGTATCTTTGACAATTTATTAGTTACAATTAAATGAAAGTTTGAGATATTTCTTATAATAGTTGTCCACTTCATTCTTTTACATTTGTATTTATTATTTAGAAAAAGAAGAAGCAAAAGGACCGGTTAGCTAGGACCCTAAACTTTTCGCCAACAACCGATTAAGTCCCATCCCAGTATTTTTTTTCTTTTTTCTTTGCTAAAACAGGTAGGTCTTATTAAGGCCGGTTAAGACTCGGTCTTGGTGCACCTTTAGTTTCATATGTGAACATACATGAATTACCTTCGTATCCAAGAAATGATAAGAAAGTCATTGTACCTCACAAGAAACCGAAGCCAAAGCGTCAATCATCCTTTTCATCATGGTGTAAATGCATATGGTGAATGTATAATAAATGTACATATGATGAATTGTTGGGCAAATCTCCTTTGGCAGCTGCAAACACTAGTAGCGGTATGGCAACTAAGTGGGGAGCTTCCAAAGGAGAACTTACCCTGTAATGCACCAATGCACTAGGTAACTTCAATTGTTGATGGTGTCACATCAACAGATTTATAGTTATCATATTTTTCATGCAAAATGAATATTCCAAGCACCATAAACTTTATGCCTTTTAGTTTGTACCATCCAAGCATATAATAGAACAAGTAATACTCTTTTTCAGATTCTTCATGACAGAATTGAATCCATGGTTAATAAGATTTCAAGCGGCATATGCTGTTGTGTGAAATATGTTTAAACATTTCCATCTACTTGATTATAGTTGGCATGTTTTACATAAAGAACTGAATCGGCTCTGCTTCAGGTTTAGCATACCTAGCTAGGTTAACCTTATCCCGCAAAATAAGTCCAAATACATGCATCATACAATACTACTAGACAAACTACCTTTTCCGACGAAAAAATTCGTCGAGATTTCGGGAGGAGTTTTCGGCGGATATTAAAAAGTTACTTAATTAACTGAGTAATTAAGATTAATCTTCCGGCGTATATATCCGCTGGAAACTATTTAATTATTTAATTTATGAACTAGAAAAAAATAAATAAATAAAATTTCTGACCGATATATCTGCCGAAAAGATTATTTATTTATTTAGTCACAAGACCAATTTTTTAATTTGTCACCTACCTTTAATTAGTGACTAAAAGTGACCATCCAAGTTTTGGTGACTAATGAGCCTTAATGACCAATTTTACGTTATTGGTGACCATATTTTCTCCGACACTAACTAAGACTTTTCTTGTAGTGTGATAATGGTAACAAGAATTGTCATGTATAATATAAATTAATACCACAAAAGCATGCCTAAAAGAGATCAAACCTATGAGCTCTCCACTTATTGTGCCCCTTCATGTAAGGCACTAAAATTAGGCTCCTGGAAAGTGGATTGTTAAATGCCATACTTTATACCTTAACTGATTCACATGCAGGATTGCCATCTATACGCGGCATATATTTGGACATATTTTCAAGTATGTGCATGCTCTCACAACAAGCTGGATATGCTGAAGCACAAAGCAGCATATGCTGCAAGACTTTTCATAGGTTTTTTCATGGTCTCCATTAGCAGATATGGTCCACAGATTCAGTTCTCTCACCAAGATTCTGCCTTAGTAAATGGCCTGTTTTTTTCTGTACTTAAAGGGCATTAACCTCTTATATATAAGGTATAAAGTTCATGGTGCATGGCATATCCAATTTTCACTGAAAAAAGCCAAAGATAAATAGTTTCAAATGGGAAATATGATCGTCAAGTAAAGTCTTCAAGTGTATAGGTGAATTACTGGTAAGATCTCCTTTTGCAGCTTAGTTGCTTTAAGTATTATTCCGTCATAATGCGATTCAATATGCAAACTGCCAAAGGAGATTTGCCCAGTGATTCAGTCATACATACATTTAATATTTTCATGTAGTTTCAGATTCATAACGCTCCAGCTGCTTTTATGGATTTAATGAATCGGGTATGTAAGCCGTATCTCGATAGATTTGTTATTGTATTTATCGATGATATACTTATCTATTCCCGATCCAAAGAGGATCACGCACAACATCTTCGGTTAATTCTGGAATTGTTAAAGAAGGAACAGTTATACGCTAAGTTCTCTAAGTATGAATTCTGGCTACGGGAAGTTCAGTTTCTAGGGCATGTAGTTTCCGTGAAATGTATTCAAGTTGATCCGACGAAGGTTGAAGCAATTGAAAAATGGGAACCGCCGAAGACGCCAACGGAAGTACGAAGTTTTCTGGGTTTAGCCGGTTACTATCGAAAGTTTATAAAAGATTTTTCTCGTATCGCTACGCCTCTCACTAAGCTAACACGGAAGAATCTAAAATTCGAATGGAAAGCAGAACAGGATGAAGCATTCCGAATATTGAAAGAGAAACTCTGTAGCGCACCGATACTAGCATTACCTGAAGGTTCCGATGATTTTGTTGTTTACAGTGATGCTTCCAAATTGGGATTGGGTTGTGTACTAATGCAGCGTGGAAAGGTTATTGCTTATGCTTCTCGCCAGTTAAAAGATCATGAAAGACAACACGACATGGAACTGGCAGCAGTTGTTTTCGCGTTGAAGATTTGGAGACATTACCTTTACGGCTCTAAATGTCAAATTTATACTGATCATAAGGGTCTCCAACATCTTTTCGATCAGAAGGAACTAAATATGAGGCAAAGAAGATGGTTAGAATTGGTGAATGATTACGACTGTGAAATCCTTTATCATCCGTGAAAGGCGAATGTGGTAGCTGATGCACTAAGTCGTCAAGAAAGGAGTGGAACAATAAAAGCTATTTCACTACGAGCTGAACTCCTACCTAACATCTTTGACGAATTGCAGAAGTGTCAAATAGAAGCTTTTCAAGAAGAACACTTGAAACCAGAATGGTTAGTGGGTATATCAGCATTGCTTGTAAAAGATGATCGTGGGTTGTTGTGTTTGGGAAACAGAATCTGGGTGCCTCGTTTGGGTGGTTTACGTGATCGGGTACTACAAGAAGCTCATCAATCTCGTTTTTCTATTCACCCAGGTACGAATAAGATGTATAAAGACCTGAAAGAATTTTATTGGTGGCCTGGAATAAAAATAAGTATTGCTCAGTATATGGAAGGTTGTACTACTTGTAAGAAGGTGAAGATTGAACATCAGAAGCCGTTTGGTCAATTACAATGATTAGAAATACCGATGTGGAAATGGGATCAAATTACTACAGATTTCATCACGAAGTTACCAAGGACTCCGAAAGGGTTTGATGCTATTTGGGTGATCGTTGACAGGTTGACAAAGTCTGCTCACTTCCTACCAATAAAGGAAACCTATTCATTGGAAAGATTAGCCAAACTATATATCAACGAAATAGTAACACGACATGGAGTTCCAATTTCGATTATCTCTGATCGTGACAGCCGTTTTACCTCAAGATTCTGGAGAAGTTTTCAAAAGGAAATGGGAACGCAGATAAAGTTAAGTACGGCGTATCATCCTCAAACTGACGGTCAGAGTGAACGGACGATTCAGACTTTAGAAGACATGATCCGGGCTTGCATTGTTGATCTTGGGGGATCATGGGATAAGCATTTACCATTGATCGAATTTGCCTACAATAACAGTTATCATTCCAGCATACAAGCGGCACCGTTTGAAGTACTGTATGGTAGAAAATGTCGAACACCTCTGTGTTGGAATGAAGTGGGAGATAAGCAGTTAGCGGGGCCAGATATAGTTCAGTTAACCGCGGATAAGATTACTCAGATTCGGGAACGTTTGAAAGTAGCTCAAGATAGACAGAAAAGCTACGCTGACCGACGTCGAAAGCCGTTAGAATTCCAAGTTGGAGATTTCATAATGTTAAAAGTCTAGCCTTGGAAAGGAGTCATTCGATTTGGCAAGCAAGGTAAACTGAGCCCGAGATACATTGGACCGTTTGCAATTGTAGAAAGGATCGGTGAAGTAGCCTACAGATTGGATCTTCCGCCAGAGTTAAGCAGGATTCATAACGCGTTTCATGTATCGAATTTCTGAAAGTGTTTGGTTACGCCGGATCAGGCAGTTTCTCTACCAGATATACAAGTTGATGAAAAGCTGAATTATGTGGAGGAACCTGAAGCCATAGTTGACCACAAAGTTAAAGTGTTGTGGAACAAAGTAATCAGACAAGTGAAAGTTCAGTGGAGACATCATAGGGGTCAGTATGCTACTTGGGAATCAGAATCAGAAATGAGAACTAAGTACCCGCACCTTTTTGCCTAAACCAAATTCCGGGACGGAATTCTTTTAAGGGGGAGATGATGTAATACCCCGGGTAAGTTCGTTAGTTAAATGTTAGTTCCGTTAAATTTATTTAATTATATAATTAATGTTTAGGGTAAGTTTGAGTTAATTTATAATTTTAGGGGTCTTTTGGTCATTAATGGATAGCTTAAGGTCTAAATGGTAAATAGGAATAGATATTACCCTTAGGTATTCAGATAATTGCAAACATCAGAAAATATCAGCTCATTGTGTGTGTGTGTGTGTGTGTGTGTGTTTTGGAAGAAAAGAAGAAAGGAAGAAAAGCTAGGTTAAGGCATCAATTGGTGCACTTGGAACTGAATTCAGGTATGTTTCCTTTACAATTTATGTGGGTAATTTCTATTAGGTAGTTTCTATCGGAGTAGAATAACCGATTTCATGTTTAGGATTGATTCTGTCGATTTATGGGTAAAAAGTAGTCAAACCGACAGAGGTTTCCGGATAGATTGAGGGTATCCGGGTGGTTTTGTTGGTAGTGTTCGGATAGTGTTCTAAAGGTGTCCGGACGATTCTTGCATCCGCTAAGTTCCTATTTTCATTAGGTTTCCGGACAATTTTAGATACCGGATGGAGTCCGGATCACTGTGGTTTCCGGATGACGTCCGGATTAAACATGCTGTCCAGAAAGTTGGGGTTGTCCGGATTGGTTGTGTTGTCCGGAAAGCCCTGTTGTCCGGATAGTTTTGTGTTGTCCGGATAGTTTGGCTGTTTGAGCAATTTTGAGAGTTTAGATGCTTTTAAGTATCCAGTAGTCTGTGTTTTGTTAAGTCATGGATAGGAAATGAATGTATTGTGGACTTGACTTAAGTTCGGGTTTGGGGGTTACATTTGAGGATTTGAGTTATTTAGAGTACTTAGCTTTAGTAAGACATGTGTGTCCTATTTGGTAAAGAGATATTTGTGTTTATTGATTTCAGATACTGTGAATCGAAGGTGAAAGCTGAGTTCTTTGTGGAAGGAGTTTTGGATAAGCAAACAAGTGAGTTTTTACTTAAAATGTTTTCTAACTGGAATACATTTGTGAATGAGTGTAATAATGTGAATATTTTGTTTATATGAGTATTACACTGCATGAGTGCTAGTTGGCCGGACTTAGGACCGGTGTATGTTGGTTGTACAGAGGGACAGTGGTGTTGGTTGTATTTAGTACAATGGTGTAAATTGATTAATTGGCTCGCAACCAATTAATATGGCCAAGAAAATGAGATGGAAAGATATATGATGCATGAGTCTTAATTGGTATTCTTATGTGAATTATGTGTATGATGTTGTGCAAATGGTTTTTAACTAACGGGGATTTTCTCACTAGACCTCAAGGTCTAACCCTAATTTTTGTTTTAAAAATATGTATTCCAGGTCGTGGATCGAGTAAGGGCAGATAAGGAGGTTAAACCGAGAATAGCTTTTGGGAGGACTATGTAGTGGAAAACTATGATGTGTTTAGTAGATATAGCATGTTGTTAATGATGTAATTTACTATGTAAACGTTTATAATGATGTACTGAATGTTTGTAAAGATTAGGGGACCGTATTTGTTATATAATGTATCTCTTGTTTTAACGACGTTATGCAATGTATGCTATTTGAAATATGTATGGGATTCCGGGTCGTTACAGCATCTCAATATGTTCTATGAGATTTGTGGTCCATTGGTCCACATGTTCACCGACGGGACCGTCAATGTTCATCGACGGATTACCGACGGTCATAGAGGGAATTATTACCGATGGATTATCAATGAGATGATTTTCACCCACATATTTCGAAGGGATCGAATTACCAAGGGATTTCCGAGGGACAATATCACCGATAGATTTATGAAGATCTTCACGGTCGGATTACCGACAGCGATACTCATGATCAAAGACGCGTAATTTCTATCGATGATTATCCTTCATTTAAAAAAACATTATTTTCTAGTATAAAATACGAAACATACCCATATATTAATTATACTACATATTTTCATACAGTTAACAAAAATATTATTATTACAATTTAAGACGTAATTAATATAGCTAGGGAGGGGGAGGGGGTCACCCAAAAACTACTACATAAAAGATCGAAACCAGTCCGAAAACATGACCGCTGAGCTAAGTGGACCGCCTGCACACCAAGAAACTGTGACCATGCTGATATGTATGAACACAATGATTTCCAACCGGAATTAAAGAAACAGTACCTGAAGTAAACATAATCTTCTTCCGCAAACAAATGTAATTTTGCATACATATCGATGGTATGAATTCAATATTTGCGGGGAAAAACACAACACAAATATGGCATTTGAACACATACTTGAGTCGCATTATGATGGAATAATACTGAAAGCAAATAATCTGCAAAAGGATACCTTGCCACTTTACCAGTAATCCAACATGTACATAGTATAGGATGCATAATGCATCCACAAACCAATCCACTCTGTGAATGAGTTGTATTATAGATTCGTGGACATAGATAAAATAGACATTATACATGTACCCACACACACACACACACACATATATATATATATATATATATAGGTGGGTTCAAACGAGAACGGTAACTATTTAAGAAAACACAAGAACAATAAATCATGTGTAAAATCACATGTGATTTACATTAACGGCAAAAAAACTTCGCGACTTAAGTCGCGAGGCAAAGTTGCGTGAATCATATATGATTTTGTACATTACCGTTCGTTCTGGTGTTTTCTTAAATAGTTAGCATTCTCATTTGAACCCACCTCTATATATGTATTATGTATATATACATGTTTTTATACACTCATTAACCTTCTTAGGTTGCTCTCTGACCATCATTAAACCAACCCTTATCCAGTACTGAATCGAGTAATAAGCTATGTGAGCCAGATATATCCCCCTTGTGCGATCAATTTGATGCACATTATCCCATTAATTATAACACACCTTAGCCACCCCGCTTACACCTATTACAAACATCCTACTACCACCCTTTTGGTGGCAATCAACCCCCACTACAAAACCATTGCGTACTCGTGAAAATACGAAATTTATTGTTCTGAAAAAGACGTTAACATTCTTCTGTTTTATAATCAGATAGCAAGTCCATCATACACATGTAATA
Organism: Saussurea involucrata; assembly: GCA_033807775.1. Classification (NCBI taxonomy): domain Eukaryota; kingdom Viridiplantae; phylum Streptophyta; class Magnoliopsida; order Asterales; family Asteraceae; genus Saussurea; species Saussurea involucrata. The sequence goes on from CM066325.1 coordinate 78,786,451, forward strand.
ATAAGTTCGTAACAATATTGGCCATATTTGATATGACTATATTATACATGACAATCCTTCTTACCATTATCACAGTACAAGAAAATCCTTAGTTCGTGAAAGAGAAAATTTTGGATGGTCATTTTTCGTCAATAATTTGCATTAGTGATCAAATAAAACTGGTCATGTGACTATATTATACATATGTGATCACGGTTCTGAACGATTATTTTTATGTTAAAAGAGCTAGTTTAAGTCTTGGTATTTTAGTCCAATACTTCCTGCAATTTAAGTTATGTTACCAACTTTTAGCACCCTTAAATTTAAAATAGAAGACAACGATGAACCCTAACTTCCTCAAAACATTAAGTAAACTTCAAATGTAAAAATCAACTGATGATTTCAGAATTCCCAAATGGAGAACAAGATAAGTATGAGGGTGATAGATAAGTTTTTCATACTCTAAACTAGAATTATAGATATGGTTGTTACTAAAAAAACCCACCAAAATATGTTTTATTCCAAAATTGATGACTCTCAAAGGCCATCCTTCATAAAGATCAACCAAACTCTCTTCCCAATATGGTCTTCTTACTGCTTGTTATACATGTCGACAAACAAAAAGGTTAGGATTAAAACCTAATGACTTCAAATAGTTTAAATGATAGATATAAAAAGTGTAGAACGAAAGATTGTTCCAACACAATGATTTCCCCAATTCGATGTGTTTACAGTATCAATAACTCTCTGGATCTACCCGTTAACAATAAGAGTGTATAAAACCACTCAAGAACACACAATTACAGCAAGGAAGTCGCATGTCATTATTGACAGCAATCTGGTTACAATCTTGAAAGAATCTTCTAGAGAGAGAAAGTAGTTACAAGATACTAAATTGATTCATACTTGATTATGATGAATGATGCAGAATCTTGAAACTACACACATTATAAACACTTTCAAAAGCAGAATTTTCAAACACTGATTTTTCTCGAACTATTAGCCTTGGCTCAATCACCAAAAATCTCTGAAGCACCGGGTTTTTCAACACTTTAGTTACGTTAACCGACCTCCATTTTGTGTGTAACAATATATGTTAGAAACAAATGAAAAAGGGATAATGTACATTGAATGCTATTTATTATAATATACAGTTACAACATCAAATCTTAAACTTAACCACATACAGACTTTACTATTATATACAGGAAAGCCAACCATTGTGACCCTTCTAAACAATGGTTAAGATAAAAACTAACACACAGGTAACTAAATGGAATAACTAACTGAACTGTTATATCTAGCTTACTTTTAACATTCCCCCTTAGAGGTGACATGCACGGAGCATCCTCATATGATTGAAACTTCCAACATGAAGAACCTTTGTAAATGAGTCTCCAATCTGATCCTTAGTGCCACAGCTCATCAACTCAATCCTCCAAATTTCCAACCATCTTTCATAATACACATGCAGCTTCCATTTCAATTTCATATCATCAACTACCAAAACAAATTAAAGTTTTTTGACCAAATAACTTAAAACTCAAAGAGGGTGAACGACTTGTTTGTGAAGACATGAAGAATATTTATTCAAGAAGATTTGAAGAAAAAAGAGCAACAATGAAGAAATTAAATTATTTTATAGTTTATAGTTCGAATTTGTGTTACCATTAATTACTTTACAATTTTATAGTGAACATATTTGTTTTTTTTTACGATTTATTAGTTACTATTAAATAAAATTTTGACATATTTAATATAATAGTTGTCCATTTCATTCTTTTACATTTGTTTTATTATTCAAAAAAGCACATTTGTATTTATTATTTACAAAAAGCAAATGGACCGGTTAGCTAGGAAGCTAAACTTTTTGCCAATAACCGATTAAGTCCCAACTCGGTATCTTTTTTCTTTTTTCTTTTGCTAAAATGGGTAGGTCTTTTTAGGGCCGGTTACGACACTCGGTGCTGGTGCATCTCTAGTTTCATATATGAACATAGATGAACTACCTCCGTATCCATGAAATGATAAGAAAGTAATGGTACCTCACAAGAAAGCGAAAGTCAAAGTGTCAATCATCCTTTTCATCATGGTGTAAATGGATACAGTGAATGTATGAAAATGTACATATGATGAACTGATGGGCAAATCTCCTTTGGCAGCTGCATACTCTAGTAGCGGTATCACAACCAAGTGGGGAGCTTCCAAAGGAGAACTTACCCTGTAATGCACCAATGCACCAGGTTCAGTTGTTGATGGTATCACGTCTAAAACAGATTTATAGTCGTCGTTTTTTTCATGCAAAATGGATATTCCAAGCACCATAAACTTTATGCCTTGTAGTTTGTACCATTCAAGCATGTAATAGAACAAGTAATTCTCTTTTCGAGATTTTTCATGCAAGAATTGAATTCATGGACCATACATATAAGAAAAGAGAAAGGTCAAACCCTAATAAGATTTCAAGCGGCATATTCCAAGATATCCAGCTTGGTTGTGTGAAATACATTTTCACATTTCCATATACTTAATCTTAGTTGGTATGTTTTACTTAAAGAACTGATGAATCGGCCCTGCTTCGTGTTTAGCATATCTAGCTAGGTTGTGAGAACCTCATACCGTAAAATAAGGCCAAATATATGCAGAATACAAATAACAGTAGCATTTTCGATTTCAATCTATTTAAGGTGATATATTAAGCATTTAAGAAATCACACAATCCAATTTCTTGGGGCCAAATTGTGCTCTATATGCGAGGGGTACGTTACCTAAACTTCGGGAAGTTTCTGAACATTGGAAAAAGAAAACCCAAATAGAAGTAGAAACATATGACGTAATTAAGTTTATGTGATTAAAATAGCAAGTCCTTGTTTCTGAAGTTGGCGCTAGTTATATAGATGTGATCGTTGGAGCAACTCCAACATCTTTTCTAAAATATAGAAAATTGAACTTTTATTGTCTAAATTGCTTCAACAGCTTCTTTATATTGTTCTCTAAAATAGAGAAAACTCCAAGATTAGAGAGTTTTCTAAAACTTGATAGAATGAGAGGGAAATTATTATTTTTTTCATTCCGTAGGGTTGACTTATTATTATTATTTTTTACAAATTCATTTATAAAATTGTATTGTGATCATACATTTAAATAAGATTTTAATAATATAATGGATGTCGGAATCTTTAAAATAGAGAATCTGTTGGAGCTAAATGTAATTACTTTTCGAGATTTTAACTTTTAGTTCTCTATTTTAAAAAAATTATAATGAAGCTGTTGGAAATGATCTTATTGCACTTGATTTTGTGTTTGAAACTATGAAATAAGATTGGGTAATAAGTTGACAGAATATTACAAGTCGCCACATCATACATTTGCTTGAAGATATTTGCAACAATCTCTTAGTTGGTAATGTCGTGGAAGGCATCCGCACAAACCCTCCATCTGATATCTTTTCACTAGAATATATTTATATGACATAGCGGCATGTTATCCAAAACACTCAGCGGGTGTTTGGTTTATTGATTTTAGAAGTAATTGGAATGGATAATTTCTGTGACCAAATTTCAAATCCTTGGTTCACGTGATGAAATTGCAAGAATTATTTAAATTTCATTGAATATTACAAATTAATGAATTCATCGTTCCCTGGGATAAGTGAAGAAACTGAATTTCATCTTTTATATCCAACTTAAGCAACACCCCACCCTAAGCTTCAACCACAATCTTGCTACTAATCTCATTGTCATGCCCCACCCCTAACCCCCTCCACTACACCACTACTGTAGTCATCACAACTGCTAACCACCCCTACCTTACACTACCCCAACCCCACCTACCAACTTCCGTACCCCACCCCACCCCATCGCCGACACCACCATGCTAGTGTCATCGTCAATAACCTGCACCTCCACCCCCACCAATTAGTACATCCACCCCCACCAATTAGTATTATCATTATCATTATATTTTTAATTTAAGGAAAATGTATTAAAATATATTATTGGGATATTTTAGTTATTTATTGTTAATAGGTTATGTGAGACAAACATGATGATTCCAATTCTTTTGAAAGATTATACTCCAATTCTTACAAACCATAAGTTGTGGTCAAATTCTATTCCAAGTCTTCAAAGTTAAATTTCAATGATAGATTCCAATTGCACCAAATCCCATTCTACAAACAAAAACGCTCCCTTACTATGTTAATAAATTTTAAAATACCAATATCACAAGTGTATCTCTATAAAAGAACAAACTTTTAGTACTAGACAAGGCACTTTCAGCGACAATTTTTACCACGGGTAATCCAATTGACGGAACACCATGGGTACCGACAACAAGAAGGATCATATGGTTTTACCCACAATTACCAACACCGGTGATCCATCAGTACAATAATGGCCGAATGATTATTAACGTCTTCTACAATATTACAATATTTGAAAGTTCTCCATAACACTGATCAACTTCCTTCTTCTATATGCTAATGCTAAATGTTTTTGTATAGAGCAAGAGAGGAAGGATAATTGAAGTCCAATAATATTTGTATCCATTGTTTGACTTCTTCATCTTTTATTGGGATTCTACTACACACCACAAAATCAATTTAACTACTCAACCAATCAGTCATCGAGCTTGCAAATCATAGGAGCCATTCATTAATTGTTTTTTTATTGCATCTCAACGAATCATCTCTTTGTTTCACATTTTGACCGATCCTCATCTGTCACATTTTCCAGAGACCCTAACAATCTTATTTATCATTCATTTTTGAGTGACTCTCTTGGTTAATTCTTTCATATGAATTCTCTTTATGTATTAGAAATTGTTATATATATGAACTGAAAACTTATTACTTTTTAACAAATTACAAAACATTGTTAATGGTCAAATTCGTATCTATATTTTAGAGTTTCAAAAAAGTACCCTTGTTTTCTATACATAATTAATTATTAATTACCTAATAAAAATTATGTGAATCTCAAGTACTCTCTGTTTGGGCAAAATTTCACCAGTCTCGACCACGACCAAAGTAAGTAAAAGCACTCACTTCTGGTAAGGTAAAATCATAGCACTTTATTCCCCGATCAAAGTTAAGATCAAAAGTTATTCACCTCACGACACTCGACCACGATGTCGTCTGTTTCACACGATCGTCGCATAGAACCATGCGACCTCGACCAACTAACGCGTGATACAACTGTTACGTTTGTTCAGTGTTTATTGCAGGAGTCAACGTCATTAATGGACAACGGCTATAACTGATGAAAGCCATTTAACAGCACCAAAGACGACGTCCGTTACGACAGTTATTGAAGTATTTAATGAGCCAATTAAAGCACCCGAAGACTATAAATTCCAAGCTCAATCCTCAGTTCAAGGGACATCGAATAACAGACACAAGCACTCGAACTCCGAAAGAACACTTGAAGCACAGAAATCGCTCACAGAAGAATCGCTCTCGACGCACGACATCAGCGCACGACATACAGTTTAAACACACGACGCACATTGTTTTACATTCAAAACACTTGTTACTTTACATTTCGAAGTCTTTCTTTCGTTTGTATTGTAATCTCTGTACGATCGACACTAGAAACACAAGGACATCACCCCTGTTTGGAGAACATAGTGCATCGACGACTTCCACAGTCGTCCGCGGGTTTTTTCCTCGTTGAGGTTTTTCCCGCGTCACCAAATTCTCTGTCTCGTTTACATTTTCGTCTTTATCGCACGTTTTGTCAAAAGATGTCCACATCGACCTTATGTTGTACTTTGGTGCGATTTTTGGCATTAACAGTTTGGCGCCATCTGTAGGACCCCATCTAGAGAAAATCATCGACAAACGTGCGTCCTACTAACGGTTTCTTGTAGTCTTCTCTATTCCCTGTTTCAGGAAAATGGCAGCCCTGGGAATTAAGAGCATGTCATTGCCCATATATATCAGGAAATGGAGGTCGCGCGGAATTAAATCAATGCCATGGCCGAGCAGAGTCGCAGAGCAGCTGATCAATCCAGGCCAAGGATCGTTCGGTCAAAATAGTCCTAGACCATTTGCGCATAATTCAGGTCCAGGATAGGGTCCGTTCGCTCAGAATCAGCATTTAGGTCCGTTCGCTCAGAATCAGCATCCAGGCCCGTTCATGCAGAACCAACAGTCGGGGCCGTTCAACCCAAATCCCCAGTTCGGGACAGTTCCTCCTCAGCATATAAGGCCACCACCCATGCAGAATGGATCACATACATTTCAGAATGGGTCGCAGCCGTTTCAAAATGGATCGCAGCCATATTTTGTCCCTTTCAACGGGGACGCCAATGGCTCGTCGCATGGCAATGGCACCAGTTCAGGAGTCAATCCGCAGACAGGTGTGCATCCTGATCCTAATGATCCCGTCGCCCAGCGACTGAAGATGCTAGAAGATCAGAACGAACGCGTCTTGTCTTTGCTCGCCAAGCTGCCTGGGGCAGCCATGCCCGTCGACGTCGAGCCTCGATCCGGATTTCAGGCGTCGCCTTTCATCGACGAGATCATGAATGTCGAGGTCCCTATGAAATACAACATCCCCACCTTCACGCCCAAATATTCGGGAGTGACCGATCCAACAGAGCACGTCGCGCAATATAAGTAACTCATGTGGACGATCTCGATCCCACACATGTATCAGGAGGTCTGTATGTGTAAGAGCATCGGCGTGACTCTCACTGGTCCTGCCCTCCAATGGTTGATCAATCTCAAACCCAAGTCCATCGGGTCGTTCGCCGAGTTGGTCAACCAATTCTCTCAGCAATTCGCCAGCAGTCGCAAGATGGAGAAGCAGACCAGTGATCTGTATTATGTCGTGCAGAAGACCAATGAGTCTAATCGAAGTTATTTCAATAGATTCAATGCGAAGATGATCAGTGTTCGTAATTATGACGTCAAGACCGCAATCAAAGCTTATAAGCGTGGTCTGGATGATAGTTCGGGTTTATACACTGATCTGACCAAATATCCTCCAGAAAATTTCGAAGACGTCCGAGCTCGAATCCTAGCGTATATGAGGGTAGAAGACGACGTTGCCTTTCGTCGCAAGCATACCGACGACAAGAGGTCGTTAGGTGTGAAGAAGCCAGAGTTCAAGACAAAAGCAATTTATAAGGTAGAGCCCGCGCACCAGATTTCGAATGTCCGATTCAAGACGAAAGCAGAGGCCAAGACCGCGACCAAGTTTCCTCAGTACCCCAAGATATCCTCTTACGGATTAAAAGGGTCCACTAAAGATGTGGTTGAAGCTCTGAAGACCACTCAAGCGACCATCCGATGGCCAAAGAAATCCGATCAGGATGATGCTAAGAAAGAGAAGTCAAAATGGTGCGACTTTCATGTCGACCACGGTCACGCAACAGATGATTGCATAGCTCTCAAAAAGTAACTAGCATATCATGTCCCGAAAGGGAACATCAAAGATATCATCGATGATGTCGTTACTTCAGCTAGCGATCATCGACCGCCGACCCCGGAGCACGCAAAGGTCGTCAATTGCATCACTGGTGGTTCCGACGTGTGTGGTCTGACGTATTCCGCGGCCAAACATCATGCCAGTCAAGCACCTGACGATCGGGCTATTCCACGTTCATCAAGGCCCAAAGGAGATTTGGAGTTAGAAGCTATGAAGATGGTATTCGACCAAGACGACCTCGGTGATTCGTATCAGAAGCACCATGATGGGTTGATCATTCAACTCACGATTTGTAATTGTTTAACTCGACGAGTCTTGGTCGATGGGGGCAGTTCAGCGAACGTCATTTTCCTTGACACCATCAAAGCTATGGGAATCGATCGCTCGGAAATCACCCGACGTTCGATGACCTTAGTTGGTTTCAATGGAGAAGCGACGAGCACCTATGGAGAGATCATCTTGCCGGTCCATGCCGGAGGAATCAACAAGCAGACCAAGTTCAACGTCATCGAATGTGCGTCGGCCTATAACATCATTTTAGGTCGACCATGGATCCATGAAATGAAAGCCGTTCCCTCGACGTATCATCAGACTCTGAAGTTCCCTACGCCGTGGGGAGTTCAGGAAATCAAAAGTGAGCCAAAGGTCGCTCGCGACTGCTGTAAGACAACCCTGAAGCTGCGAAAGTAAGCTATCTGGCAGTCGCAGGTCGAAGGCTAAGCACGACCGTAGGGTCTCGACAGGTTCGTCCTTCTATCCGTAATCTTAACACTTATGCCTCTCCTACAGGATATACCGACTATTTTTGCCCTGTCGCACGAAAACACGGTCGACATAGACGTAGACGTTGTTCCTCGAGATCTCAATGTCGATCCGTCATTTAAAACCTACTCTCTCCTGAAAGGAATATGATGATAAATGACGGGGGGCAGATACTCCGTTAAATAAAGAAGAATCCGAGAAGGTACGTTTCCTAATTCTCTTCTTTCACACGATTTTTTATCACAAACGATTACTGACTTAAGCATCGGAGGGTCGTTGGTTAGCCGATAATCACTAAGTCTAAAATGACTTTAGTTTCGCAAGGCCGCACGACGTAAATGATCAGGTCCACGACTTGATCATCCTTCCACACGGACACATGATTCGCAGTTTTTCGCACGACTTAGTCGTACGATCGAAAAGTCTAAACGATTTTGCACTCTAAGTTTCTTAACTTTGAAGAATTTCACCCTCTGAATGTATGCTTTGATCGCATGTGTTTATATTTGTGTACACGATTTAGAAGTCTTATGGCTTATGTTCTAATTGTTGTATTGCAATGGATGCCTAAGTTGCATGATTTCTCGATTGTTCTCTACTTATTGAATCTTACGATTAACATTGTATTTGTTCATGAAATATACAAAGCGCAAGTTCAAAAGAAGTCTAAGTTTCATTCATTGAACAAACTATCATTTACAAAAAGCTCGATCACCAACGATCGAGTAGCAAAAATAACAAAGATAATCCCTAAGGCAGTGGAGGAGCGTCGGTCGCGTGAGCATCGGTCGCATCCTTGCCTAATGCCTTGACCTGGGGACCTTCCTCCTCAGCTTCTTTCTCATCGTCTGAGTCAAGATCCCTCTCAGCCCTGACCTCCTTGTAAAAAAGGTCCAGCTCGTCCGACGCCGAGGCTAAAGGATCCTTGCCCAGCAAGTGGCGTCGCATGATTGCCGCACGTGCAGTGAGTTGAGCAAAGGAGAAGATGGACTTATTCTTGTCACTCAGCTCCTCTAACTCCTTCTCTAAACTCACCATCTTGGATTTAGATTCCTCGACTACTTTTTTTCTTACAGTCAAGGATTCTTTCATCCCCTCCAACTTCTCTCTTTGGTCACGCATCAAAGTCAGGGACTGCTTCAGGCACGAGCTCACGTCATCTCTCGCATGGCCGACGACTTCCAACTCATTCAAAGTATCATCGAGATGCACTGATGTCGCCTTTTCTCGCTCCAGAGCGGACTTTTCCATCTCCAACGCCGCATCTTCTTCCTTAATAGCAGAAGCCATTAAACCTTCTACCTTCGATGTTTCGGTCTGCAAAGCCAAGGAGGCTTGAACTGCCTGTAGAAAACATAACACAAGCATTGTTAATAACAACAACAACAACAACAACAACGATGACAACGACAAATGGACAAAGTCTTGAAAGATAGACTTACCAAAAACACAAGCCCAGCGACATGGGATTCCGTATCTTCGAGAGAAACCCCATTGAAACGCTCTCTGAAAGACGGGAGCTGATACTTTCCCAAGTGGGGGAACAATCTCGTCCCGTCCAGGACATTATCATCTAAGAAATCCGACGGCAACGTGAAGTTGACCGTCGTTTTCCCCACAAAACCCGTCTGCGCATCATTTCCCTTGTCGGCCGTCGAAGGGCCTGATGCGGCAATGGGAGACATCGACGCCGGTTGCGCCGTATGAACAGATCTTTCGTCGGTTGACTGATGTTGTCTAGACGAGCCACTCGTCTTTAACGTCGATTCCCTCGTAACGGACATCCTCATCCTCTTAAGAATACCCGACCCAGCTGTCGGGACCTCTTTTCTCTTTAGGACCCCCGACCCAGTCGTCGAGGCATCCTTCTCCCTGACTTCCTTCGCCTTGCGAGCCAGCTCTATTTGAGCCATCTTCTTGGCAGCTGCAGGCATCATCTTCGTCCGAGATTCTCCTGCATGGCAAAAGAAAGAATTAGACACTTGAGGGTAGAGAAAGACTAGGTCGAACGGAAAGAAGGCTAAGGGATACTTACCAGTTATCTCTACGTCTGGTTCTTCCCCCTTCTCCTCCTCCACAGTCTCCTCAGATTCCTCTTCTTCTTTCTCTTCTCGACCCATCCGTATTCTATCACCCAGGAAAACAGTGTCGTCGTCCTCATCTATCAGGTGACGCGTGACGTACGATCGTTCATCAACACTGAACTCCAGAAACTTCTTGACCTTGGCTTTCGAGTCATCGTCAGGTTTTACCTTGTCAAAATTAATATCTACACATAAGAAAAAATATTAGACGGAAAGCACCCCAAATAACAAAGTGACATAAGACGTACGACGAAAGGCTTACCCATCATATTCCAACCAGATCTGATCCAGTCGCTATCGGTATCTAACGTCGCCAATCGCACAAACACATACCGAGTCTTCCATTTTCGATCATTGACCGACGTGTTTTGAACCAAGGTATTGATCCTTCTTGACCTGGTATGCCGTTAGCAGATCCCTCACGTTCATGGGCGACTCACAGTGTGAGGTAAGTCGCTCGATGACCAGGATCACCCTCCAAAATTGGGGCACCAGTTGCCCTGGCGAAAGATCGAACTTGCACATAAATGCCTTGGCCAGAAGCGAATACGGCCAATGAAAACCTATCTTGAACGGATACTCGTATATCACGACGTACCCCTCAGGGCATATCTCAGGACGAATCTTGCCCGCCTTTCTTATAGTTACCCCAGCAGGAATTCTCGCTAAACTTCTGAAGTCGTCGATATCCTCGTCGCTTTTGATGGCACTTCTGGGCTCTGTCGACATCTCTATCCCCGTCAACAATGTCTGTCTATCTGAAAGACCCCAGATATCCCAAATTTTCCAAGGCTTCCTAGCAATGGATTTGCGACGCATACGCAAACTGAAGAGTCGCACCTTATATTTATAGGTGCTCTAAACCTTGGAAAATCCTAACTGAGTCGAAGATTCTTGCAGGATTGGAAAATATCGATCAAAGAACAGCAAGAAAATCAGGAAGAAATCTCTGCTTAAAACTTTTCGAAATCGTAAACAGGGAAAGATCCATCGTGACCTCTATGTATACAGTCGATCATGTCAGATCGAATCCACTGATGGTCGACACGCATCCCGACTTTTCGTATAACCACACAGATCGTTGACACCTAGCCATGACAGCTGCTAAGCACCATTGTACGTCAGCATTACGTCACGATCTCATCCCCTCTTCGACTTCCCTCTCTAGTTTGAATTGAACCATTCTAGTCCCAAAGCAACTAAAATAACTTTCGACACATGTCATAATTTTATGCGTCCGACTGCCAAAATTTAAAATTTGAATTTAGCATTCCACTTTCAAATTTTGGGGGCAAATTGTTTGGGCAAAATTTCACCAGTGTCGACCAAGACCAAAGTAAGTAAAAGCACTCACTTCTGGTAAGGTAAAATCATAGCACTTTATTCCCCGATCAAAGTTAAGATCAAAAGTTATTCACCTCAAGACACTCGACCACGATGTCGTCCGTTTCACACGATCGTCGCATAGAACCATGCGACCTCGACCAACTAACGCGTGATACAACTGTTATGTTTGTTCAGTGTTTATTGCAGGAGTCAATGTCATTAATGGACAACGACACTAAAGATGAAAGCCATTTAATAGCACTAAAGACGACGTCCGTTACGACAGTTATCGAAGTATTTAATGAGCCAATTAAAACGCCCGAAGACTATAAATTCCAAGCTCAATCCTCAGTTCAAGGGACATCGAATAACAGACACAAGCACTCGAACTCCGAAAGAACACTTGAAGCACAGAAATCGCTCACAGAAGAATCGCTCTCGACGCACGACATCAGCGCACGACACACAGTTTAAACACACGACGCACATTGTTTTACATTCAAAACACTTGTTACTTTACATTTCGAAGTCTTTCTTTCCTTTGTATTGTAATATCTGTACGATCGACACCAGAAACACAAGGACATCGCCCTTGTTTGGCGACCATAGTGCAGCGACGACTTCCACAGTCGACCGTGGGTTTTTTCCTCGTTGAGGTTTTTCCCGCGTCACTAAATTCTCTGTCTCGTTTACATTTTCGTCTTTATCGCACGTTTTGTCAAAAGATTCTTTTCTTTAGTTGTTAAAGTACACATCGACCTTAAGTTGTACTTTGGTGCGATTTTTGGCATTAACACTCTCCTATCTACAATAAACAAAAAAATAAGATTTTTTTCCTCCATGAATTATTAATATTTCTTGTATTTAATTTTTAATAATAAATAAACATTACAGAGTATTTTTTATACTTATCGAGAGCCCTTGTTTTTTTATATGTCGATGGCCAATAAAATCTCAGGAACGAGTTTGAGAGAAAGTCAAGCTATCAAATGCAACTTGCTTTGCTTCTTATCCTCAACGTTAATTTTAGGGTTTTGAGAAACCATTATTGTTGATTAATGGTTTGAAACTTTTATGGCTTTGATTTAGAATAAGTGGTTTCTCCATCATAGTTTTTTTAGATGCCCTGATCATGTGATCATGTTCTAGCTTTTTATTCAATGTTTATGTTTTGATTTTTCACCTATATGTTCTTTTCATTTTATAAAAAGAAAAATGACAAAAAGAATGACAATCATGTGGGGCATGTAGATACACATATCACTACAAAACAAATAACTTTTACCCACAAAATTCACCTAGGAAAATTTTCGCCGCTAATTACTCAGGGATCACCTTGAAAATACCAATGATTCAGTATAATCCGATATTTTTCGAGAAAATACTCATGGATCACCCAGAGAATGCTTGGGTAATCAGTCACTGATTTGCGTTACCCACAAAAAATTTACCCACCAACTTTTATGACGGTTTTGTGACGAATCACCCTTTAGCGACAGATTTCCTAGGGAAAAGTTCGTAGTTAAGATAGTGTTTGGTACGCAGACAGGATTGGACAAGACATGACAGGACTGGACAGGACAGGACAAGAGGGCATGGCAGGAATGGACAGCACGGGACAAAACAACTGTCTGTCTTGTGTTTGGTACGACTAGGACTAGATAGGACAGGACTAGACAATTTTCCCTAAAACTTGTTTGATGATTTTATATATCTTATAATAGTTATAAATGACACAAATAAAGCTGGTCAACGATGGTAGTGGTGGAGGTGGCCGCCGATGGTTGGCGGTGATGGCCGGTGGTCGTGGCGACAATGGGTGGTGGTGATCGGTGGAGGTGGAGGTGGCGATTGGTGGTGGACGAAGTTGTTGTAGTGAAGGAATAGATGAAAGTGGTCAACCATAATCGGTGGTGGCTATCGGTGGCCGCCGATGGTGGTGGCGGCCATGTGTGGTGGTGATTGGTTTCAGTATAGGTCGAGGTGGTCAACGATGGTAGTGGTGGTGGTGATGGACAAATGGTTGTGGATATGGTGGAGAAGGCTGTTATAGTGGAGAAATAGGTAGTGGTGGCCGATGGTGGTTGGCGGTGGCTACCGGTGGCCGCCGATGGTGGTGGCGGAGGTGATGGGTGGTGGTGAACTTTAAGACTAATATCATATATACTAGGGTTATATATCAAATAAGGGTAGGTCAGTGATTTTTTTGTTTAAGTCTCACTTTTGTTCCATGTTGTTCCACCTATTTTGGTGGAACAAGAAAATACTTTTTTTGTCCCATCCTGTCCCACCCTGTCCATGTCCCATGTCGCGCCAAACGTGGGACAGTGTATTTTTGTTTTGTCCCATGTCACGCCAAACGTGGGACAGTAATTTGTCCCGTACTGTATTGTCTTGTCCCATGTACCAAATGCAACCTAAAAGTCTTTCGTTTAGTAGCTAGTGTATTGACCGTGGTATGGACATATACCAAAATGAAATGCAAACGATATATGTATATTTCTAATAAACAAAATGACGAAAGAAACCCGCAAAGCGATTTTCTTGTTTTTATTAATATTTCTCAATGTCATAACTCAGGTAAGTTCCGTTACTTAGAAAGTCGTTTTAATTTAAGAGTTAGAAATGTTTGTTTATTTATTTCTTTATTTCACTTTATTTTAGTATGTTTATTTAGTTTAAGGGTAGGTATTAGTTAAGAATTGAAACCCCGGGGGGGGGGGGGGGGGGGGGGGGGTAGGAGTTATGTTAGCAAAGTTACAAGGTAATTTAATTAAAATACCCAAAGTTTGACTTTGACTTACCAAAATACCCATTTTTTTCTGATTTTTACCAAAATACCCATTTTTTTCGCGAAGGGGGTCCGCGATCGCGGGCAGGGACCATTTTTGAAAATATTCATCCCGAGATCGCGAAGGAGTGTCCCACGATGGTGTGATTTTTGATTGTTTTCAATTGCAATTTACACTTTCAACCCCTATACTTATTTACTTATTTTACTTTATACCTTTTACATTCATAATTTTAATTTTACATTTAACACATATAATCCTTTATCAACTAAAATACGTTAAAAATACGTTTTAATTTTAATAAGTTACACCATTATAATCGTCTCTTCGATACGTTCGAAATGAGCCCAATATTGAATATTTTTGGATTTATTTATTTTATTATATATCATATATACTACATAAAAATATTTTTTATATTTAAAATTCATATTCTTATAGTTAATTATTTAATTTATGGTACTCTTATAGTTAAAAGACGTTTTATTTATTTACCATAAATTAAATAATTAACTATAAGGGTATGAATTTTAAATATTAAAAATATTTTTATATAGTATATATGATATATAATATAATAAATAAATCAAAAAATATTCAATATTGGGCTCATTTCGAACGTATCGAAGAGACGATTATAATGGTGTAACTTGTTAAAATTAAAACGTATTTTAGTTAATAAACGATTATATGTGTTAAATGTAAAATTAAAATTATGAAAGCAAAAGGTATAAAGTAAAGTAAGTAAATAAGTATAGGGGTTGAAAGTGTAAATTGCAATTGAAAAGTCACCAAAATTAGAACCATCACGGGACTCCTTTGCGATCGCGGGATGGAATTTTTCAAAAATGGTCCCTGTCCGCGATCGCGGATCCCCTTCGCGGGAAAAAAATGGGTATTTTGGTAAAAACAGGAGAGAAATGAGTATTTTGGTAAGTCAAAGTCAAACTTTAGGTATTTTAATTAATTTCCCTAGTTAGAAACCTTATGTCCAATTTTAATTTCCCTTAGAAGGTGTCACCTCCTTTTTGTATTGCATTAGTCAGTTTAAGTTTGGTGTTGTGTGTGTGTTATGTGAGAGAATGAAGCGTACAAGAAGAAGATTTTGATTTCAAGTTTAGGTTTTGAAATTCTACCATTTTAAGGTATGTTTCTTCTTAAAATTTCTTTCTTATTAAGTGTTAGAAGCTTTTCAACCGGTTTAGAATCTCTAAATTTGTTACTGAAATTGGTTTATGTCGAGTCGGGTTCCAAGTTTCGTTCGAGAAAATTGAAAATCCCGGATACCTTTGTATCCGGGATTGAGCAATTCCCGGTTGGGTTTCATCCGGATTTTTGGGTGATTCCCAGTTGGGTTTTGTAATGTATCGGGTAAGTTCGTTTATTAATTTAGGGTGAGTTGGGTCGATTTATAAGTTTAAGGGTGTATCCGTCATTTTAGTAAAGTTTAAACCCTCAATCGCAATTTGACATCCATATATATAGAATCACCTCCTCCTTTTGATTTTTCATTGAGTCAGTTTCCTTTTAGTATGTGTGTGTGTGCCGAGAGTTAAGAGAGAGAGAACAGAGGTCTCGAACGATTAGGGCCGAGGATAAAGTTTGATTGAGTCGATTTGAGGTAAATTTCTTTTCACTTTGTGTTTATAATCGTTAGTATTAAGTTTCTATCGGTTTAGATTTGTCAATTTCATGATTGTTTTGTAGTTTCGATCAATTCTGGGTTAAGTCAAAGCGCCCAGATCCTTTGAATTTCCCGGAATTAGTTACCCGGAATTGGGTTTTCCAGGATTGGGTTTCCCGGAATCGGATTTACGGAATTGGGTTTCCCGGGATTGGGTTTCCTGGGATTGGGTTCCTGGAATTGGTTTCCCGGAATTGGTTTCCCGGAATCGGATTTCCGGAATTGGGTTTCCCGGGATTGGGTTCCCGGAATCGACTCGGATTTGGGTTTCCGGATTTGGTTTCCGGATAAAGTTTTCCGGGTGAGTCATGCTTAGTATTCGCCGAAGAGGGACATTTGTGGATAAGGGTATAATAGGCTTATTTAGGATTCTTAGCCTGTCATTGAGTTTTATGTGGTAAATAGTTATTTGTATTTTATAACTCAGATTTGGTGGAGTTGGTCGAAAAGTGTAATTCTTGCAAGTTTCAAGACAAAGTGATAGCTGCGTTATTTGCTTTTAGGTGAGTTTTACTTTAACCTTTTTCAAACTGGAATACATATATACTAAATGAGAACGTGGTAGTTAGTGTGATGATGTGCTTTTAATTGAAATGTGATATATTGGGATGTATGTTGTATTTATATAAGCATCACACTACACGAGTGCACGTTGGCCAGACTTAGGGTCGGTGGAGTATTGGTTGTAGGGAGGGATAGCGGAGTTGGCTGTATTTTAGTACAGCGGAGTAAATTTATTAGTTGGTTTAGCGCAACCAACCAATATGGCCATGTGAATGAGTTGTACACGGTGCATACGAGTCATGCTTGGTATTCAATTACTTGTTGCATATCTGTGTTTTACAAAGTGATTACTAAACTGACAGGGATTTTCTCACTTAGACCAATTGGTCTAACCCTTATTTTGTTTTCAAAAATATGTATTCCAGGTCAAGGAACGTTTAAAGGCAAGGATAAAGTGTAAGGTGCTTTTGAAGGCTGTTTGTAATTGAGAAGTTTTCCTGAATCGTTTATAGGGATAGTATTATAATATTAGCGAAAAATTTGTACTGAAACATGTATTATATAGTTTTAAGACTTTCGGACCTTATGTGATATAATATGTATCTTTTGTTGTATATGTTTGGCATGTAATTTATGTTATATGGTGCATGTTTGGGATGGGTCGTTACAGGTTTCATCCGGATTCTTGGTAATTTCCGGTAGGGATTTTGTCCCGGTTTTGGTCGATTCTCGGGTGGGATTTTATCCGGGTTTTGAGTAATTTCCGGGTAGGATGTTATCAGCATATTAGGTGATTTCTGAGTGGATTATATTCGTGTATTGGTGGAATTTTCGAGTGCAGTTTCATCCAGATATCTGGTGATTTCCAGTTGGTTTTTATTTGGGTACTGGGTGATTTTTGTATGAGTTTTATGTGGGAATTTGAGAGTTTCCGGATGAACGTTATTAGGGAAAAGTATTGATATTCGAATTTTGGGTCTTTGATAACAGCTTTTAGCGCAATAATTCATTATTAAGTATAGAAGGGGATAATTTGAGTCTATTTAGGATTCTTAGCCTGCTATAGAGTTCTATATGTTAAGATGATAAATTGTTATTTGTATTTTATTAATTCAGATTCAGTGAAGCTTGTTGGGAAGTAAAGTTCTTTCGAGTTTAAGAGAAAGTGAAAGTATCATTATTCCAACCAATTGAGTTTTACTTTAACTATTTTTGAACTGGAATACTTATATAAAGCAGATAATATATGATATGTCGTGTGACGATGTGGGAACTTATGTGCAAGTTCAACTATTGACATGTACAATCTATTTATGAGCACTGCACTACACTTTCATAATTTGTCCAAACTTAGGGACTGGCGGAGTTGGTTGTACTTGAAGGTCAGCGGAGTTGGCTGTATTTTAGGTATAACGGAGTAAATTAATTAGTTGACTTAGCGCTGTCAACTAATACTATGGCCATGTGTCGGTATTAAAGATCAACGAAAGTGGTTTGTACACGATGCATATGAGACAACATTTGATATGATGATTCTTATTATGTATTGATATTTTATATTATGTTTATTAAACTGTATGGATTTACTCACTTAGACCAAATGGCCTAACCCTCATTTGTTTTCAAAATCTGTATTCCAGGTCAAGGAGCAGGTAGGGATAAAGGAAAGATATGATGTAATGTTGTTATAGAGTCTTTCTAGTTATGAAAACTATTATGGATTGCTTTGTATGAATAGTTTTGATTAGTTTGTAACTATATAAGTTTACTAAAAGTTTGTACTGGAATTTTGTAGTGTACAATTTAGGACCGGAAGACTATATGTGATAAAATGTATCTTTTGTTATACATGTTTGTATGTATATTGTGTTATATGTTGCATGTATCGGGGTGGGTTGTTACAGTTGGTATCAAAGCCTAAGTTTAAGGGATTTAGGTATCTGGATCCATAGCTAGACTTAAACTGCATGTGAAGTAGGATGTCCCTAGTATTTTAGAACCTTTGGGATATTAAATATAATAGGTCTAAAGAACATCATCTGAGGTAACTTCAGAACTAAGATCTAGCTAGTGTAATTATGAGCTTACAGGTACATGTTTGAACTGAAATATCTTATTATATTGGGTATGTGCTTATATGTATATTAACATTTTTGAAAATCAACAGAATGGCGAGTGGTTCCTGACGAATTTATAGAGAGGAAGAGGGAAATCCTGAGAGATCCGATCCGAGAATAGGTTGTATACCTGGAGTGTCGACAGGGACACGTGGAAGAAATGGGGAACGAGGTAGGGGTAGACCTAGAGGTAGTGGTCAATCACAAAATACTGAATATGTTACCAGAAATGATCTGGTAGCGGAAATGGGGAGATTACAAGCTAATTTACAAAGCATGTTTGGACATCCCCATCATACTGAAACTGAGGGACCAGAAGAACCTGATCCTAATATGGAAACAAAGGTAATCACTCCACCTATTGTCATACCAGTTCCTACAAATTTTTTTTGTCATGCAATCCCCCGACATACTCGAGTGAACGAGATCCGGTTAAGGCCGTGCGGTGGTTTTCTACAGGCACTAAGTAGATCATGAGAGATCCTCCAAAATGAAGGGGTATTACTCTTATTTATACCCCATGTATTAAATGCATGGCATGATAACTTTACACGTGTCAGCATCTCGTTGGGCGCATGCTTCTGACTTTTATCAAGAACTACTTTGGGCCGCATGGTGAAAAGTGTAGGTAGCATAGTGGTTGTACGATTATAGACAAAAGTAAACTTCTGTTGTACCTTCATACTTTTGTGCAAGAAGATAAGACAAACAATTCTTGAAGCACAAGCTTCATGATCAGCGATCGCTGATGAGGTCATCCATCAGTGAGGCCTGATATAAGTCAGCTATCGCTGAAGTCTTGTTCTTGAAATGTCGCGCGTGTGTAGATTTGTCTTGGTTTCACTGATGTCCGCATCAGATTATGAGTAGACTTGTCTTTATTCATCAGCTTTGTCTTTGATGTCAGTGATGAACACTTTAGTCGTGAAACTTGTCTTCAGGGATTACAAATAACAATATTACATTAGAAATCGTCATCGATACCCACATTCTTTGAGTATTTCCTGATAGTTTTGTTAGACATTAAAGCAAGTGGATCTATCTCTTCTTCCTAAACCTCTTTCTTCTTTGTCTTAACCTTTTTTCCATCAGCATCTTCCTCATCTTTTTTCAGGGTTTCATACATCTCTTGTAGAGGCAAATCAGCTAACTTAGCATTATGTTTCATTCGGTGAGCATACTTCTTCCATTCTGGTTGAAGAACACTCTGGAATTTCACATTGTGCTCGATTATTGACTTGTCTATCTTGTACCTATTCAGGTCATTCAAAATAGTAGTGAAACGTTCATACGTAGAATCAAGTGCCTCCCCTTCTTTTTGTTTAAAATTTTCTTACATATTGATGACATTGGAGATTCTCATCTGGTTCTCCACTTCAGATCCTTGATACAGCTTAATCAACTCATCAAACATAGCCTTCCCAGAATAGGTTTTGCTATCTACCTTTCGATAAATATCGTTGGTCAAGGCTTGTATAACTAGGGACTTTGCCAGTTTGTCTCCATAATGATTTTTCTTTTGTTCAACGTCATAATGTAATGGTATAACATCAACCCATTCTGGAATTGGATCACCATCAGTAGCTATTCCTCTTCTTCTTTGTTTCTCCATAGGACCATTCTCAAGTGAATTAACAATGTAGTCCCCATTCTCTTGTCGCTCAACACAGTCTATAAATTTGTATTTCCATATCTTGAATTCCTTGGGAAAAAGAACAGGTGGTTTGTCCTTTGACCCAATAGTCAAGATGTCTCTCACTGTCATATTTAGATTACTTGTTGATGATCATTAAGTACCCCTTATGATCCGATTAGTAAAAATTGGTTCACACAATCTTGTCTCAACCCACAGATTGTCTCAACCCAAGTCTTCTCACAACTCAAGCCTTAACGCAACACAATTTTTAGCGAAATAAGGATGGTTGTTTTCCAAAGGTTGAGCTTGAGATGACGATGCATTACCTTGGAGTTTTGTCGGTGCACTTATTTCCTTTGTTGACGTGTTTCCTCGTTTGATCGGTAGGACTTGGATGGGCAAGCGTTTGCGGTTTTTTCTTGATTCTTGGGTTTACCCTTCCCCCCCCAAACTTATTCTTTTTTTGTTAGGCTTAATCCAAAGGAGTGTTTTGAGCATTTTTTTTTGTGTGGCTTTATTTCCCACTTTTGCTCCTTTGTTTTTTTTGATAACCAACAATTTTGTTTTTCGAAAATGGACCCAAAATTTTAATTATTTATAATATATATAAATATTTGACGTAACAATTGTAAACTTTTTCACTTGAATGTATTTTGGGTTTGTTTGAAGAAAGCCTCCCCCCAAACTTAGAGTAAAGCGATGTCCTCATTGCGGGGAAGGCGATGCGGGTTGTGTATCGGCTAAGCTACAAGGGTCGTGTATGGGCCAACAATGAAAGATGGCCTACGCCCTTTCAAACAATTCAAACATGCAAACAAAAGATCTAAAAGCACCTGCAATGAATTAGTTAGGGCAACAAAGAAGGTAACCTAACAAATGAACATGCATATAATTCACAAAAAGACGATTTAAAGTGCGGTCAAAGGAGTGTAGCAAAACAAACCACAAAAGTGTACCCAAAAGCAGTTAATAAAAAAAAGACAAAGTAGTTGTTCCAAAAGATTTCAAAACCGACAAATCATGGATGTGGTGGCTTGCCACTGTGGCCAACCTTAGCAGTGGTGTCGGATGCCGATGTACGAGCGATTTTGGTCGAAGCATGAGATGCCGGAGGATCAAGGATGGCCGGGAAGGCGGGCATAGAGGTACTTGCAAGGAGTAAGTAGCGGGCAAACAAGAGATCACGGTCGCGGGTGTATGCCCAAAAAGCCGCAGAACGAGACTCTAGCTGCCCGAGACGCCAATCAGTGGACGAGTGGGCATGCTACAAACCCTGGACAGCCTGTGATAGATCCTCCAACTGCAAGGTCAAAATCTGCAACCAAGTCTTGGTGCCTTAAACGACATTAGGAATGCGACCCATAGGGGGCGGTGCAGTCGAGGGCACGCGAGAAGACGAGGCTTCCATGGGGTGTGATGTCTGCTGCCTTCCATTTCCGTAACGAAAAGAACGCTTCATGCATATCACGGAGCCTTGATCAATAGTCGAAGAATGGTATTGGGGATCATCGTGCAGGTAAACGTGTACTTAATTAGCTTAAAACAAGCGGGTAAGTAGACTGGGAAAGATAAGATAGGCACTAGCACGGGAGGCAGATTCTCGAAGCATCGTATACATAATCGAACCCAAACCCACACGACGGTCCGTAAGGATGCAATACAACAAGATGCATCGATTACACGAAATCGTACTATCATGAACGGTAGCCATCAAGTTGTGACGGAGAAATAAAAACCATAAACTCACTGCGGTAGTCAAGTGGCCAGATCGGATAATGGTACGGTTATGCTCCATAGTCCACCCGAAACCGGGTATAGTAAGTGTGGTGGCAATGGCCTCGTCCTCAGCGGGTGTGGTGTGATGGGTCATGCGCATATATGGGCACTTCATGGGTGGTGTAAAACCCAAAGCCTCGTTAATAGCGACACCATCAATGGCAATGCGAACCCCCGAACATTGGCGAAATCACCCAAGGACCCACTAATAGCAGTATAAAACTCCCATACCATAGTAAGATTCCCCACGCATGGCTGAGAAATCAAGCTTGACCACCCGTGGGCGGTCAAGTGTTGTTGGATAAAATCGTAGGTCCGGATGAGACTAGTGTTGAAGCTTCGCTCAATTAATGGGGATTTGTTAATAACGGTATTATACCTGTCTTCGAAAGGGCGTGGGCGTGCGGCATGTGGACGTCAGCGTCGGGATGGTCGAAAAGGCTCTGGGCGGCCGGTCTCATCCTCCGGGTCAAATGGAATGTCATGTCCCTGACGTGCCCGCTTCTGTCCACTGGTGGACCAAATATCAACCGGGTCCTCAACTAAAGAATCGTCGTGAGAAGAGGAGTCGGAACCCGGCTGTGATGGGGCAGCGGATGTGGCCACAATGCCGCCACAGTGGCCACCCAGAGTAGCGGTGGCACTACGAGTCATATCACGTGTGGGTGTGCATGCACGGGTTTCTTTCCCGTGTCTTTTTCTGTCGCTTTTTCCACCATCACGTGTTCGGGGGTTATCATACACAAAATACCTACCGATATCGGTTTCATAACCCGGTAACTCCGTATCCCCCATTTCGTTCAAATCAAAGTTTCTAACATTTGGTATTGTTTTGGAAGGACTAAATGGGAATGGTGGGTGGGATGTTGCGGGATCATTTGGGATAGTGGTAATGGTGGGTGAAGTGGTAGAAATGGTGGTGATTGGGGAAGTGGTGAGATTTGAGTGAAAGTAAGTGATGGTTACATGGGTATCCTCTTCCGACATAAAGTAGGAAGTATGTGGGTTAGAAGAGGGTGGGGGAATGGGTTGAGGCAGGTATCCGAAGGTTGAGAAAGGGGAAAGTACTCACCGGAGATGAAACCGTCGTGGAAGGTGTGGCGATGGTGGTGCTGTTAACGGCGGTGGATGCGCCGGGTGGTCCAGCGGTGGTGTGAGCAGCGGCGGTGACGAAGGTGGCGTGATCCGCGGTGGTGGCGATGGCTGTTGCGATGGCGAAGGAGAGTGCAGCAGCGTTGGCGGCCTCGCGGTCGACGACGGTGGAGGTGGGATGGCTTTCGACGGCGGTGGTGCCGCGGTCGCCGGCCGTTGGCGATGATCGTCGGGCGGCTGCGAACCTTTGGCAGTAGGTGGATCGTCCGGGCGGATTTGGGCCATACGTGAGCATCTTCCGGCGAGCCATGGTGGTAGTGGCGATGGAGAGCATTTTCAGGTGGAAGAGGAGAAGTGGGGAAGGAGAAGGATTTGACGAAGATGAGAGGGAAAATGGGAAGGGTTTTTGGGGTAAGAGGGTGGTTTAGGGAGGTGGCGGTTTTAGTGGGTGGTTTTGAGAGAAGGGAATTTAAAAAAATGATGGTTTTGAGTAAGTTGGTGGTTTTGAGGGTGGTTTTGACTTTTTCAGAGTAGGGTTAGTGTAGGTAGGGTATGATGGTGATGGGGAAAAGGAAAAGATGGGATAGGGAGGGGGAGGGGAACGTCTAGGAGGAGAGAGTTAGGATTTTATTTGTTTTTATAAGATTTTTGATTTTTCTATTTTTTTTTTTGGTTTATTGGGTTTTGGTTTTATCTAAAAAAAGGAAAATGGGTGTTTTGGTGAAACCACCAGGTTTTGGTATGCAAAAGGAGGCTTAACAATTTCATAAAAGAGGGAGGTCAATCTTTTGTTTACTTTTCAGCTTTTTGACCTCGATTTGAATTGAAGGCCCCCTTTTATCCAACATGCAAAGCACGTTGTTGGGGTTGGTTCCCAACTTAGACCTTTGGTTCTCCAATCGCCACACTGCAGCCACAGTGGGATCACCTGCACCCACATACAACAAAAAAAATCTGAAAATAAAATGCAGAAAGTTAATAAAATTAAATTCTAATATTTACATGGGTTATTTCTAACCCGACAACTCAGATATTGCTCACAATCTCATTAGACACTTCCTCGGGGAGGTAGTGTTTAACACGGTGACCGTTTACCCGAAATGTGCTCCCATCTTGTGGATTAATTAAATCCACTGTGCCGAAAGAACTGACTTTTGCGATTTTTAATGGTCCGGACCAACGGGATTTGAGTTTTACCGGAAATAATTTCAAACGAGAATTAAAAATCAACACTTGTTGAGCTTCCGAAAAAATCATGTGATTAATGCGACGATCATGCCAAAGTTTGGTTTTTTCTTTATAAATCTTTGCATTTTCAAACGCATTGTGTCGTAATTCCTTAAGTTCAACATGTTGCAATTTCCATTTTTTTCCGGCAATGTCCGCGGCCATGTTCAATTCTTTCGTGGCCCAAAATGTTTTATATTCGAGCTCTAACGGAAGATGACAAGCTTTTTCGAACACTAGCCGATACGGTGACATGCCCAAGGGTGGTCTGAAAGCGGTGCGGTATGCCCAAAGCGCATCATCCAACTTAAGCGACCAATCCTTACGGTTGGGTTTGACGACTTTCTCTAAAATAGTTTTAATTTCGCGATTAGAAAGTTCGGCAAGCCCGTTCGTTTGTGGATGGTAAGTGGTTGCAACTCAATGTTGGATATTATATTTGCTAAGGACCGCAATTAACATTTTATTTATAAAATGCGTTCCCTCGTCGCTAATTAAAGCTCGAGGTGTTCCAAAAAGGGCAAAACCCATTTTGTGCAAGAAATTTATCACCGTCTTGGCATCATTGTGTGGACAAGCAAGTTCCTCAATCAATTTGGAAACGTAATCGACCGCAACCAATATATATTAGTTATTAAACGACATCGGGAATGGTCCTTTAAAATCAATGCCCCAAACGTCAAAAAGTTCCACTTCTAAAATGTTATTGAGAGGCATTTCATTACGTTGAGATACGTTTCCGGTTCGTTGACATCGATCACATTTTTTCACAAACTCGAATGAATCTTTAAAAATCGATGGCCAATAAAATCCGCTTTGTAAAATTTTAGCCGCCGTTCGTTGGCCACCGAAGTGACCTCTGTATGGCGACGCATGACATGTTTGCAAAATGTGCGGTATTTCCGAATCGGAGACACAACATCTTAAGATTTGACCGGCTCCCAATTTAAAAAGGTGAGGATCGTCCCAAAGGTATTTCCTACTTTCATGAAGAAAGTTTTTGAATTGTTGCGAGTTAAGGTTATACGGTCGTAACCCAGTACCAAGGTAGTTGGGTATGTCCGCATACCATGGACATGTTTCTTCATAAAATTGTTGAATCCCTAAGATTTGCTCATCGGGAAACAATTCGTTTATTTCATGGTTTCCCCCACTAGATCACGCCCTCTAAACAAGAGAGGTGATGTGCCACTTGATTTTCAACCCCTTTTCAGTCAACAATATCAATATCAAACTCTTGGATGAGTAAGACCCAACGAATTAACTGAGGCTTGGCGTCGGCTTTGGTGATAAGATATTTAATTGCGGAGTGATCGGTATGAACGACAACATTGGTGCCAATAAGGTAGCACCGAAAACTGTCAAAAGCGAACACTACGGCAAGTAATTCTTTTTCGGTGGTTGTATCATTTATTTAAGCATCAATTAAAGTTTTACTTGCGTAATATATCGGGTGAAACATTTTTTTCTCGCCTTTGTCTGAGAACGGCACCTACGGCCCAATCGCTTGCGTCACACATTACCTCAAAAGGTAACGACCAATCCTGGGCTATGACAATTGGAGCCGAAATAAGTGCGGTTTTGTTTTTTGAAAAAGCATCTTTACATTCTTGGTTAAAGTCAAAACTTTGGTCATTATGGAACAAATTACACAAAGGTTTTGCAATTTTAGAAAAATCTTTTATAAACCATTGAATAAAAACCGGCATGACCAAAAAAGCTTCTAATACCCTTGACCGAGGTGGGCTCAAGCAATTGCATCATGACTTCTAATTTTTCTTTTTCCACTTCCAAACCTCGTGGGGAAACCAAATGTCCCAAAACAATTCCTTCTTGAACCATAAAATGACATTTTCCCAATTTAAAATCAAGTCATGTTTTTCACAACGTTCCAAACACTTTTTAAGATTATCAAGGCAATTATCAAACGATGTATCAATCACGGAAAAATCGTCCATAAACACTTCCATGGTGTCTTCAATCATATCCGAAAATATAGACATCATACACCGTTGAAAAGTGGTGGGCGTATTACATAGACCAAAGGGTATTCGTCGAAAGCCAAATGTACAGTACAGACAAGTGAAAGTGGTTTTCTTTTGATCCTCGTGTGCAATGTGGATTTGATTATACCCCAAATACCCATCTAGGAAGCAAAAAAAGTCTTTTCCTGCTAACCTATCAAGCATTTGGTCTATAAATGATAATGGAAAATGATCTTTCTTGTCGCTAAATTAATTGCCTATAATCCATACAAATACGCCAACCGGTCACGGTCCTAATCGAGATGAGCTCATTTTTTCATTGGTGACCACCGTGGTGCCACCTTTTTTGGAACACATTGGACCGGGCTCACCCAACTACTACTAGATATCAGATATATTATACCCGCATCGAGCCATTTCAAAATCTCTTTCTTGACCACTTCCTTCATAATGGGATTAAGTCTCCTTTGAGGTTGCACTTTGCCAATGCTATTATCTTCCAAAATAATCTTATGTTGGAAAATCGATGGACTTATTCCCTTAATGTCGGCTATGGTCCAACCTAGTGCTTTCTTATGCTTCTTCAAAAGTTCTAACAAATTATCCTCTTGTTCATGATTTAACTTAGATGAAATGATCACGAAGAGTTTTTCGTCTTCCAAAAGATAAGCTTACTTAAGATGACTAGGTAATGGTTTTAACTCCAAATCGGGAAGTTGGACTATGGACGGAAGTTGAGTTGTTTTATACTTAAAATCCAACTGTTCAAAGGCTGCTAAGTCCTCAAAAATTTCGTTGCTAAAGTCCATGTCATCCTCTGCCACCACAGTGGAGAGGCTGTGGCCACACTATTCCAGAGTCAAACTTAAATCTTCACTAACGGCCGAACAGTCCTCTATCTCTCCATGAAATTAATTTGTCAACCTTGACCAAAATGTCTTCAATCTTACCTTTCAGGTAAGCGTTGGACCTATCCACTAATTGCAACGTTACGGTGGTAGGACAAACTTCTCCTATTCCTAACTTGTTAAAAATGGACAACGGCATAAGATTAATGCTTGCTCCTAGGTCACATAAGGCATGTCCTACTTCCTGGCCTCCAATAGAATACGAGATGGTGAAACTTCCCGGGTCCTTGAGTTTAGGTGGGATCTTACATGTGAGGAGGGCACTACATTCTCTAGTCAAAACTACCGTTTCAAATTCACTTAAGCGTCTTTTCTTGCATAGGATGTCCTTAAGAAATTTAACATAGTTTGGCATTTGCTCGAGAGCTTCTACCAAAGGTATTTTTATGTGGAGTTGTTTAAAGATGTCAAAAAACTTCTTAAACTGAGCATCCACATTCTTCTGCTTAATCCTACCAGAAAAGGGGTGGTCTCTAAGGTCAAGTTCCACGGTTTTCTTGGCCATTGATTTTCTGTCTCGGTTTGTGGCCACAATGTCACCACCGTAGTCACTGATTATTGTCGTGTCCTTAGGAACTGGTGGTTATGGAGTAACAGGCTCACTTACAATAGGTGTAGAGTGAGTTCGTGGCCCTTTTGAGTTTGAAGGAAATAACCCGGGAAAATGACATCGGTCAAAGGCGTGGGTTACTTCTTCTTCCTCTTGCAAAACGGGGATGTCCACAAGGTCCTTGCTACTTCTTAAAGTAACGGCCTTGACGTGCTCTTTACCATTCATCTTAGGGGTTTCGGTGTCGCTTGGTAAGGTACCATGCGGTCGTCCCCTAGGATCGTTTGCAAATTGACCGAGTTGGGTTTCAAAACCTCTTAATGTGGCATTGGTTTGGTTAATGAAACCTTGAGCATTGATTCCAAAGATCTAATGTCAGTCGGGCATTGTTGCCTAGAGGTCTGCCCGTTGTGATACGAAGATTGTCCATTGTGGTGAGAATGTGGGGACTGCCCACTGTGGTGAAATCCCGGGGGATTTTGCGGTCTGTTCTATACAGAACTTACCCCAGGGGCTTGTAGTCCCTGATTTCCAGCCCAAGAAAAATTAGCGTGGTTTCGCCAATTCGGGTTGTACGTTTGCGAATATGGACTATTTCGCGAGTTGTTACCCACGAAATTAACGGTGGCGGGGTTTCCTAGACAGTTTTCATACACATGGTCCTCACCACAAAAGGCACAATTTTCATTCATCACATTAGCGTTCATGGCATGCACTTGGTTTTTATCTCCTAAGTTCAAATTATTTTTTACCAAGTTTGTTAAAGCAACAATTTGAGCATTTGAAGCTGTGATGGCATCTACTTCATGTAATCCCGACGTACTCTTGGCAGGAGGTGTAATCGCACGGGTTTCCCATTCGGTGTCATTATTTGCAATCTTTTCAAGAATGCAAAAACCCTCGTTATAAGTCTTACCGGTAAATGCTCCACCGGCCGTTGCGTCAAGAACAATTTTTGCAGAATTGCCAAGCCGATTATAAAAGGTCTCCAATTGGATGCAACAATGGATTCAATGGTGGGGGCACTTCCTAAGAAGGTCCTTGAATCTCTCCCAAGCATCCGACACTGCTTCGTCGTCCCCTTGACGAAACGACAAAATTTCATTTTTGAGCTTAACGTTCCTCGTTAGAGGAGAGTATTTTTTCCAAAATTTATCCGCCAAATCGGTCCATGTAACTATGGAGTGGGGCGGTTGTGAGTTTAGCCAAGCTTTAGCTCTACCTCTTAGTGAAAAATTGAAGAGCATAAGCCTTAAGGCATTTTTATCAACACCTTGAATTTTAAAAGCATCAACAATTTCTAAACATGTTTTTAAATGCATGTGTGTATCTTCCGATGGTAGACCTCCATATTGACCCATCATGTAGATCATGGAAATCGTCAATGGTCTAGGTTCAAATATCAAAGCTTTGATTTCGGGTACAAGGATTCCCGAATTTAATTGAGTAAATTCGGGGGTAGCGTAGTCCCGTATTCTTCTATCTTTATCATCGGCAATTCCAACCGTGGTTTGCTTCGGGGGCGGTGGTGGTGGTGGTGGATTTTCGAGTCTTTCAACAACGTCACCCATAGTGTTGTTTACGGGGGGTTGTCGATTACCTTGTCCTCCTCTACCCCTTCAACGTCTCCTAACGGTTCTTTCGATTTCGAGATCTAGAGGCAAAAGTTCACCGTGTTATAGCAGTTGCATACAACACGGGAGAAACACTAAAGAAACTCGCGACTCGGGCTTGAGTAGAAATCATTATCTTGGGATAAAAGTCGTGCCAATCCCCGACAACGATTTCACTAACGATTTGTCCCACACGAGTTCCTCCTCTCGAAACTACGTCGCAAAGGTTGCACTAACGATTTTATTATAAAGTTCACACACAAGCTAACTTTCGGTTTACCAACCTCACTAAGTAGATCTCGAAAATCTTAGTCTTTCCGGATGTAGAGATATGCACATATCTCTATGTCACACCAACTCGACCAACGTTTTGACCTTAGTTCGGATATGCAACAACCCATATCTCTATGTGATTATTCAAGATTTTCTCAAACCTCCTTGTATCATTCAAGCCGTATTTCGGATCCGCCCCTCTCGAGGTCTAAGATGTAATATTAACACTCACACGTGATCAACTTGTCTGCGTTTGAGTTATGCTCCGACTAGAATGACTAAACCAAAAAATTAGCTAAATGTTTTAACACCCAAGTGTTACATTTTTAACCTCTTGGGATTGCTAAGCCCGCACCCAAAGGGGGGTTTAGCTACGCATAAAAACAGAAAACATAATGGAGAAGAAGAAATATCTGAACTGGAATTGCATTAAACGTAAACGAAAACGTACCACTATGGCCACACGTGCTCCATGGTGGTTGACAGAAAGTAAATACTTGAAAGTAAATCACGAGAACTAAACTAAAGTAAAATGTAAACTCTACTAC
This sequence comes from Saussurea involucrata, assembly GCA_033807775.1. Lineage (NCBI taxonomy): Eukaryota > Viridiplantae > Streptophyta > Magnoliopsida > Asterales > Asteraceae > Saussurea > Saussurea involucrata. Next base: position 78,816,743 of record CM066325.1, read on the forward strand.
TATTCTTCAGCTTATTTTTGGAGAGAAATATGTTGATAAGAGATGCCTTTGAATGCGAATCCAAGCCTCTTATTTATAGTGGAGGAGAGAAGAAAAAGGTGAAAAGGACATGAGAGGAGAAAGGGACCTCTCATGGGTGTCTTTTTCAAACCTTTTGGCACCATCTACTTTATCCACATTATGCCTCTAAACTTGAACAAAGCTCAGCATTGACCCCAACAAGCATGCCTGCAACTTGCATAAAAATGTTCTCCAAATCTGCAGAAACCCGGATTTATACAGCAGCTCGCCACAGGGCCGACGTTGTGGCCACAATGGCACACCAAACGTAACCTTTTGATCTTTTTTGTCATTTTCAATATTTTGGAACAACATAGACCAAAAGTGTTGGTCCCGAAGGGTTATATAAGTTTACAGATGGGGGGTTGAATACAAACACAGATTTTTATATTTCTAAATTGTTTATTGATATATATAAAAAAAAATTACAGTTTGTTGCGGAATAAGATCAAGTTAAAAACCTAATCTAAACAAACTATGAGAACACACAGATTTCTTGCACTAGAAATAGAGAGAAAAGAAATAAGAAAACTAAGGAGAGTTTTCAAAGCACTAAGTAGTTCAACAAGGAAGAAAGCCGACCACTTCGAATATGAAGTAGGGTTTCCTTTATATATTGCATGCATTTAATGCATGTCAGTATACCTTTACACGTGGCAGCCTCTGGTTGGTTGCATGATTTGACTTTAGCAAACATCCTAGTAGCCGCATGATGAACAGTGTAGTTGCAGAGTTGGTTGTACGATTCTGGACAAAAGGGATGTCTGTTCTGACAAAATCGTACGAAGGCGTGCAAGGAGATAAGACAAAAGTTGCTTGTAGAACAGGCTTCATGATCAGCGCTCATTGAATGAATCTTTATCAGCGAATGATAAAGTTCAGCGTTCGTTGAAGTCTTCTACTTGAAATTTCACGTGGAATGGACAAGTCTTGTCTTCACTGAAATCCGCATCAGGTCACTAGTAGACTTAGTCACTTGTTCTTCAGCTTGGTCTTCAATTTCAGCTTTGAACTTGGTTGACGCGAATCTTGTCTTCAGGGCTCACTGATGTACAGTGTTCGCTGAAGTATAAATTTAAAGCTTGTTTTCCATCAGCGATACTAAACAGACATAGTATATTTTCTTTGATGGCAAAACATTAATAGATATTGTTTACTTACAATTTTCACTAAGTGTTTCTCAGGGTCATTATCAAATCACTGAGGGTTTGGATCAACAATCTCCCCCTATTTGATGATGACATAGTAATAAAAGAAAATTGCTAAGTTAAAAACATAAGGATAAAAAGGACTCATAAAATACTTGTCTCATTTACTGTTTTTCAGGGATCTTTTCTTAGTACTGATGGAGTAAAGTACTTTTATTGAAATTTTACATTAACTTCGTATAAGATTACATGGGAAGTGGAAATATTACAAGTACAATGAAAAATAATTTCAAGTACAAAAAGATACAAGCTGATAAGATAGAAGAATACAAAAGGAGATCCTATCAGCTACTCAGGTTTTTTTATGAGAAGTTCATCAAGAGTATCAGTCTATGGAATCATCCAATCAGGGACTATGACTCCTTGATTGTAATACTCCGGGTAAGTTCGTTAGTTAAATTCTCTTTTCCGTTAATTTTGGTTAACTTTAAAATAGGATGTTTAGAGTAAGTTTCGGTTAAATTATAAGTTAAAGGTGTTTTGGGTCATTAGGGAATAGTTCAAGGTCTTAAATGAGAAATATGGTTTAATATTATCCTTTAAGCTATTCAGATATTTTCAGAAATAAAAAACAAATCAGTAAGTGTGTGTGTGTGTGTGTGTTTTAGGGAGAAAAGAAGAAAAAGAAGAAAGGAAGGGTTAGGGATTCAATTGGATTCATTGGAAGTGAAATTAAGGTATGTTCCTTTACATTTTATGTTTATAATTGCAAGTAGATAGTTTCTATCGGAGTAGAATCATCGATTTCATATCTGGGGTTAAAATCTGTTGATTTCTGGGTAGAAATTGGGAAACCGACAGAGGTTTTTGGACACAGTATGGTGGTGTCCGGTAGTCCCTTTCGATAGTGTCCGGAAGGTGTTCTAATTGTGTCCGGACGAGTTCATTATCCGGTAAGTTCCTCTTTTCTATAAGTTTCCGGTTAAAATGAGATACCGGATGGTGTCCGGATTGCTTTGGTGTCCGGATGCTGTCTGGATTGTTTATGTTGTCCGGAAAATCATGTTGTCTAGATTATATAGGTTGTCCGGATAGTTGTGTTGTCCGGATAGTCTTGAAGTATCCGGAAACTTTAGCTGTTTGGTCACTTTTGGGATTTCAGATACTTTTGAGTATCCGGTGGCTTTGTGTTTTGTCGACTCTTGAATAGGATATGAATCAGGACTGGATATAAGTTTGGGTATGGGGGAAACATTTGAGGATAAGAGTTAGATAGGTTTATCTAGAGTTCTTAGCTCTAGTAAGTATTATGTGTTCCTTTGTATCTAATTGTTTCCGATTCTGTGAATTTGGAGTGAAAGCTGAATCTGTTGGGAAAAGCTTGAAAGCGTTTCAATAAGCAATCAGGTGAGTTTTACTTTAAAATGTTTTCAAACTGGAATACATATATGTGGATTGAGAATGTGATAATTTATGTAATTATGTGCATATATATGAAGTATGATATATTGAGATGTATATTATATTTATACGAGTATTACACTATACGAGTGCACGTTGGCCGGCCTTAGGACCGGTAGAGTTGGTTGTACAGAGGGACAACGGTGTTGGCTGTATTTAGTACAGCGGAGTAAATTTATTAGTTGGCTCGCAACCATCTAATATGGACATGGAAATGAGACAGGAAAGTACACGATGCATGAATTATAATTGGTGTTTATAATTGAATGATGTATATAGTGTTTGTGCAAATGGTTTTAAACTAACAGGGATTTTCTCACTTAGACCACTAGGTCTGTCACACCCCGCTAAAGCGGAAACACGGGATGTCACAGTTTAATGTTTCAAAAGCACAAGGTAGAAGACAACACACAATCATCATATCATCAAGGTTACAAAATACAACATGTTTGTGAAATACAAATTGTCCAAAGCAAAAAGAGACTTGACATGATGAGATAAAGTTGGATGCTGCTAAGTGTAGTGCCTTATAGAACTCATCCTTACTTGATGTTTCCTGAAAAGCATGTAAAGGAGAGTGTCAACTATAAAATAGTTGGTGAGTTCACAGGTTTGCGTATGCACTAAAAGTTTTAAGGCAAGTTGATAGCATTCGCGCTTTCAAAAGATTGTAGTACAACTCTCGGTTGTAAAAGTTCCGTTTTTGCGCTATGTTTTGCTCAAGGTATATAAGTGTGTTGCCTCAGAGGTAGCATACTGAGCCATTACCCAAACCTCCTGACCATAGTATTAGTTTGCCCCGTTCATCATGTTCTATCATCAACATGGCACTGTAGTAATTATGCACTCACATCACAGTAAGTGGGCGGTCAACCAAATAACGTTATCCATAATTACCATGGCTCACACTCGTGAGTTAAATAGGTAATGTAAAAACAAGTTGGGGACTTTTGTGCGATAGCGTAACTCAGAATCTTTAACATGTGCACACGTACCATATAGCATCAAATATTTGTAGTATTTTAGTAACAAAATAATGATGTGAAATAGAATTTGTAACATGCTTTCCACCCCAAAATGTATAAAATAGTAAAAAGGGGCTGCGAAAACTCACTGTGATAAACGTAGTTGTTCCCAAGAGGTGCGTAATGCGATCCGTAACGCGATCCTACGTCGATCCTACGAATGCAAGGACACTAGTAAGATTCTATGTTCTAAACCTTAGTCCTTGGTATCGTGTAATTATCCAAATCAACATAAAATGCCTTTGTTGAGATTTAGTTTGTATGTTATAATAAGTTTGTCGATATTAGTAGTTAATATCTATAACATTACATATGATAATTTGAGATTACCGCAATTTCGTCATAACGAGTGACGAAAAGGGTCTATAACCAGGAGTCATATATATATAATATATATGATGTTAGGAGTTAGAGTATATAAAATGTGTATTTGTAATATATAAAGGTATATTCCACAATTTCATCATATAGATGATGAAACGGGTTCAAGAGTTAGCTTTTAGCTATAGTAAAATGCATAATCATATAGTATATATACATATTCCACATTTTCATCACAAGAATGATGAAACGGGTTCAAGAGTTAGCTGATAGCTATAATAGAATATAGTCAGTTGCTGTCCAGAATATGTAGTCACTTTCGGTTCGATTTTGGATAACTTCCAGGGACATTTAGGTCATGATAATTTATGACCAGTTTGTTAAATGTGTTACAAAACTTTTGACATAAGATTCATGATTTTTAGAGTGGTTTAAGTACATAAAATAATTCTTGACGTAAACTGCGACAGAGAACATTGCTGTTTGCGCACTGTCTTTGTGAAAAATGTTTGAAGGTCGAAATCTTAATATTTTTCAATGATTCCAGTTGGGTTTGATTCATAACTCATAAAAGTGAACTTCAGAAAATGAATCACTTAATTTGGAGTATTATTGAGTGAGATATGACTTTTCAAAGAGAGACGAAAAATCTGACAACATGCTGATAAAATCAAACTTTAAGCATGTGCACTTCTTTTTGTCTTTTTACCAATATCCCGGGTAAGTTCGTTAGTTAAAATCCCTTTTTCGTTAAGTTTAGTTAACTTTAAAGTTGATGTTTAGGGTAAGTTTGGGTAAATTTATAAGTTAAGGGTGTTTGGGTCATTGTTGAATAGTTTAAGGGCTAGAATGTAAATTGTGTTTGATATTACCCCTTTTAGACTTCAGATACGTCATAACTCAGAAATATCTAGATTAAGGTATGTGTGTGTGTTCTTGGAGCTAAGAAGAAGAAAAGAAAGAGCTTTGTGGTTAAGACCTCAATTGGTGAGCTTTGGAAGTGAATTAAGGTATGTTCCTTTGTATTTTGTGTTTGTAATTGCTTTTAGAAGGGTTCTATCGGAGTAGAAACATCATTTACACATCTGGTAATAATTCTGTCGAATTCTGGGTGAATTGGAGATGAACAGTCAGTAGTTTCCGGATAGAATGAATGTGTCCGGATACTTTTGTTGGTAGTGTCCGGGTAGCTTTGATGATGGTGTCCGGACGATTCAAGTATCCGGGTAAGTCTCTCTTGTTATACGTTTCCGGATGAAATGGGATACCGGCCGGATTGCTCTGTTGTCCGGATTCCTCATGTTGTCCGGATTCTTTGTGTTGTCCGGAAAGTTGTCCGGATACTTTTTTGGTTTTCGGATATTTTGGCTGTTTGGTCAATTTTTGAGGGTAAGAGTTATGTAGATGTATCTAGAGTCCATAGCCTGCTAGTAAGTTTTATATATAAGTTGGTAAGGAGATATTTGTATGTAAATGGTTTCAGATTCTGAGAATTTTGGATAAAGGATCGGATAGCTCGGAGAAAAGCTTGGAAGCGTATTTTAAGCATTCAAGGTGAGTTTACTTTTAAAACGTTTTCAACTGGGATACATATATATGTGATATATATATATATATATATGAGATAGATATGTACGGATTGAGATTATGATACATGATGTGATTATGTGTTTATATAGAGACGTATATGTGGTTGGAATGTGGTATGTTTTTCTAAAAGAAAATGTGATATATATATATATATATATATATATATATATATATATATATATATATATATATATATATATATATATATATATATATATATATGAGATAGATATGTATGGATTGAGATTATGATACATGATGTGATTATGTGTTTATATTGAGACGTATATGTGGTTGGAATGTGGTAACGTTTTTATAAAAGAAAATGTGATATATATATATATATATGGTTGGAATGTGATGAAAGGTTTTATAAATGACAATATGATATATATTGAGATATATATTGTATTTATATGTGCATTGCACTACACGAGAGCACTTGCCGAACTATGCCGGCGGATGTTTGCTGTAGTTGTTGTACAGCGGTGCTGTAGTTGTTGTACAGCGGTGTTGTTGGCTCGCTACCAACTGTTATGGCCATGGGGAATGAGGATGAGGAGTTGTGCACGATATACGAGTCTTATTTGGTATTTAATTATTTGTGGTATTTGTGTATTTTATAAAAAGGATTTCTAAACTGACAGGGATTATCTCACTAGACCTTTAGGTCTAACCCTCATTTTCCTTTCAAAAATATATTCCAGGTCAAGCATCTTTTGTTAGCAAAGGGAAGAATAAAGCATAGGAGGCGATTGCTAGCTGACGAAGATTAGGATATGTTTACATTTCTGTATTGTATAGTTTTGAGACTTTGGGACCGAATGCGAAATATTATGTATTTTGTTATGAAAGTAACGACGTTGTGTATGAAATGTTAATTGTTATATATATATATATATATATGTATGATATGGGATACCGGGTCGTTACAGATGGTATCAGAGCCCTAGTTTAAGGGATTTAGGTATTAGTATATGTACCTAGACTTAAACTGCATGTGAAGTAGGATGTCCCTATGATTATAGAACCTTGGGATGATTAAGTATAAAAGGTAGAAGGAACATCATGTAAGGTAATTTCAGATTACACCTGGCCAGTGTAATTGTGATCTTACAGGTGCATGTTTGAACTGGAAAACCTTGTTATATGGGGTATGTGCTTACGTGTATATTAACCTTGTTTGAATCTACAGAATGGCAAGAAGTACTAGACAAACGAATCGGGGAGGAGGAAATCTTAATAGAACAAATCCCACAGCCAGAGGAAGGGGAAGAGGGGGAGAAAGAGGTAGGGGCAGAACTGGAGATAGAGTTCAGGGACGAGGTACCGAATTTGCTACACGAAATGATTTGACGGTGGAAATGGGAAGACTTCAAGCCAATATACAAGCTATGTTCGATAGAACTCGTCACACAGAAACTGGAATATCAGATCCTAGTCTGGAAGACGCAATGCCCATTACACATACTGTTATACCGATGCCAAGGAAGTGTGACTATAAAATGTTTTTAAATTGCAAACCCCCGACATATACAGGAGAAAGAGATCTAGTGAAGACCATGAGGTGGCTGAAAGAGATAGAAGCTGTCTTCAGGACCAGCAAGTGTGCAGTAGAGGATAAAGTGCTATATGGAGCCACGATGTTGAAGGTAGATGCTCTATTTTGGTGGGAGGCTCATATTGCCTCTAGAGGATCTGATGTATACTCAACTTTTACTTGAGACGAATTCACAACAACTTTCAAAGGACAATTCTGTCCTCAAGCAGTAGTTAGACAGCTGGAAGAGGAATTCATGAACCTACATCAGAGAAGTTTATCGGTTAGAGATTACACTGCTCGCTTTCTGGAGAAGTCTCGCTTTGCGGAGTACTATGTTGCCACGGAGGCTCTGAAGATGGAAAGGTTTATTTTCGGGTTAAATACAGAAATTAGAAGGCTAGTGATTGCAAAAGGACTCGATACCTTCTCAGCCGCAGTAGATGCCGTGGAAAATGTGAAACAGGATAATAGGAGAGACGTTGGTGATAAGAGTGCTGGGAAAAGAAAACTGGAAGAAACGACGTACGATTCCGAAGAATACGAATCCCCGAGGTTTGATAGTTATTCACCTTTCAGGCCAGCTGAAAGAAGACCATGTTCAACATGTGACCGTATTCATCAAGGAAACTGCTATGATGATTCCCGAAAGTGCTACAAATGTGGAAAGGCTGGTCATATCGCGAGAGATTGTCGGGTAACTCGATTTTGTTTCGTTTGCAACTCCCCTGAACATATTCAGGTTAATTGTCCACAGTGGAAAGCACAACAAAGTAATATGACAGTGAGACCAACGGGTGGTAAGTCGGGAGGAGTACAAGGGTCCGAACTACCTGGAATCCAAGGTCGTGTTTTTCAGATGACGGAACAAGAGGTAGAAGAAAGTCCTGATGCTGTTACAGGTATGATTCTAATAAACTCTATACGTGCTAAAGTGTTATATGACTTCGGTGTAAAACGATTATTGGTATTTCCGTGCTTTTGTTGCTTGTCTGTGTTAGAGATATAGGTGGGTGTCGGGTGTCTAATCAGCTATTTCCTATGGCTTTGGTTGAGTTTGAGGTAGTAGTGGAAACTAAGTATTCATACCTTTTCGCTTAACCGAATTCCGGGACGGAATTCTTTTAAGGGGGAGATAATGTAATACCCCGGGTAAGTTCGTTAGTTAAAATCCCTTTTTTGTTAAGTTTAGTTAACGTTAAAGTTGATGTTTAGGGTAAGTTTGGGTAAATTTATAAGTTAAGGGTGTTTGGGTCATTGTTTAATAGTTTAAGGGCTAGAATGTAAATTGTGTTTGATATTACCCCTTTTAGACTTCAGATATGTCATAACTCAGAAATATCTAGATTAAGGTATGTGTGTGTGTTCTTGGAGCTAAGAAGAAGAAAAGAAAGAACTTTGTGGTTAAGACATCAATTGGTGAGCTTTGGAAGTGAATTAAGGTATGTTCCTTTGTATTTTGTGTTTGTAATTGCTTTTAGAAGGGTTCTATCGGAGTAGAAACATCATTTACACATCTGGTAATAATTCTGTCAAATTCTAGGTGAATTGGAGATGAACAATCAGTAGTTTCCGGATAGATTGAATGTGTCCGGATACTTTTGTTGGTAGTGTCCGGGTAGCTTTGATGATGGTGTCCGGACGATTCAAGTATCCGGGTAAGTCTCTCTTGTTATACGTTTCCGGATGAAATGGGATACCGGATGGTGTCCGGATTGCTCTGTTGTCCAGATTCCTCATGTTGTCCGGATTCTTTGTGTTGTCCGTAAAGTTGTCCGGATACTTTTGTGGTTTCAGGATATTTTGGCTGTTTGGTCAATTTTTGAGGATAAGAGTTATGTAGATGTATCTAGAGTCCATAGCCTGCTAGTAAGTCTTATATATAAGTTGGTAAGGAGATATTTGTATGTAAATGGTTTCAGATTCTGAGAATTTGGGATAAAGGATCGGATAGCTCGGAGAAAAGCTTGTAACGTATTTTAAGCATTCAAGGTGAGTTTACTTTTAAAACGTTTTCAACTGGGATACATATATATGTGATATATATATATATGAGATAGATATGTACGGATTGAGATTATGATACATGATGTGATTATGTGTTTATATAGAGACGTATATGTGGTTGGAATGTGGTAACGTTTTTATAAAAGAAAATGTGATATATATATATATATATGAGATAGATATGTACGGATTGAGATTCTGATACATGATGTGATTATGTGTTTATATAGAGACGTATATGTGGTTGGAATGTGGTAACGTTTTTATAAAAGAAAATATGATATATATATGGTTGGAATGTGATGAAAGGTTTTATAAATGACAATATGATATATTGAGATATATATTGTATTTATATGTGCATTACACTACACGAGAGCACTTGCCGAACTATGCCGACGGATGTTTGCTGTAGTTGTTGTACAGCGGTGCTGTAGTTGTTGTACAACGGTGCTGTAGTTGTTGTACAGCGGTGTTGTTGGCTCGCTACCAACTATTATGGCCATGGGGAATGAGGATGAGGAGTTGTGCACGATATACGAGTCTTATTTGGTATTTAATTATTTGTGGTATTTGTGTATTTTATAAAAAAGGATTTCTAAACTGACAGGGATTATCTCACTAGACCTTTATGTCTAACCCTCATTTTACTTTCAAAAATATGTATTCCAGGTCAAGGATCTTTTGTTAGCAAAGGAAAGAATAAAGCATAGGAGGCGATTGCTTGCTGACGAAGATTAGGATATGTTTACATTTCTGTATTGTATAGTTTTGAGACTTTGGGACCGAATGCGAATTATTATGTATTTTGTTATGAAAGTAACGACGTTGTGTATGAAATGTTAATTGTTATATATATATATGTATGATATGGGATACCGGGTCGTTACATTTTGAACTCAAAAGTTTAGATCTTTTAAGAAAGTTGCATGCATGCTATATAAAACTCTTCTTTGTTCTTAATATGGGTTTGATTATGGATTCATCACCTTTTTAATAACATATAAGATGTTATGGTGATGAATCTACAAACATTAAGATGTTCAAAGAAGTATGTCAAGAAAACAAGTGTAAAACTAAAACTAGTAGAAGAAAAACTTCAAGGAAAAGAAGATGATTAAGAAGAAAAGTAGGTGTATGTTTTGCACTACATATAAAATTTAACTTGATGTTCTTGAGGATTTGAACTAGTGTTTTTAGGGCTGGACTTTGGAGAGCTTTGTGGAGTTCTTGAGAAGAAAAGAGAGGAATAAAGAGAGAGATTTAAGTGAGAAGTTAGAGAAAGAGATGGAAATGAGAGAAATGGCTAAAATGAAGTGTGAAGGGGATTTATATGGGGGGCGGGGGCGGTTTTGGGAGAGGGTGAGAGAGAGTGAGATGGAGTGTGGTTTTGCACTTGCATTATTATGTCTTTTATTTTCTTTTTAAATTATTTTTATTTTTACTAATTGTTTGAATTATTTAACACAATAATTTTATTTAGTTATAAGGTTACTAGTTAAATTTACTAGTATTATTTTTGTAAGGTTTATATATATATATATATATATATATATATATATATATATATATATATATATATATATATATGTATTTAAGATATTTTGGTTGGCATTTTATGAGATATATGGATAATTCCCTAATTTGAGGGGTTTTAGGCAAAAAATCTCAATTTTTCCCTACTGTACCGGGTCGACTGGTAAAATTGGACAGTGTGACATATAGTATCAGTATCTGATATGTTTAGTGCAGTTCTAACCTGAACGAGAATTTGATGGTTGTCACAAGGTCTAACCCTCATTTTGTTTTAAAAATATGTATTCCAGGTCGTGGATCGGGTAAGAGCAAGTGAAAAGGGTAATCAGTGGCTAGCTTTTGGGAAGACTTATATTTTGAAGACTATGACGTGTTTTGTAATTATAACCTCGTTATTAGATATCATGTATTTAGTTAGCAAAAAGTTTGTAATGAAATACCTTATTTTGGATTGTAAAGACTAAGGGACCGTACTTTTCATATGATGTATCTTTGTTATGTAACGATGTTATACAATATATGTTATTTGATGCTTGTTTGGGAGTCCGGGTTGTTACAGATGGTATTAGAGCCCTAGTTTAAGGGATCTAGGTATTCGGATCTATACCTAGACTTAAACTGCATGTGAAGTATGATGTCCCTATTATTGTAGAACCTTGGGATGCTAAATAAAAAAGGTATAAGGAACATCATGTAAGGTAATTTCAGATTACACCTGGCCAGTGTAATTGTGAACTTACAGGTACATGTTTGAAGTGGAAAATCTTATTATATGGGGTATGTGCTTATGTGTATATTAACCTTGTTGAAATCTACAGAATGGCAAGTGGTACTCGACGTACAAATAGGGAGGAAGAAGGAAACCCTAGTAGAACTAATCCAACAGTTGGGACAAGGAGAAGAGGGGGAGAAAGAGGCAGGGGTAGAACTGGAGGCAGAGTTCAGTCGTGAGGTAATGAATTTGTTACAAGAAATGACTTGACGACTGAAATGGAAAGACTGCAAGCAAGTATACAGGCTATGTTCGGCCGAACTCGTAATACTGAAACTGAAATACCAGATCCTGGTCTGGAAGACGAGATGCCCATTACACCTACTGTCATACCGGTGCCATGGAAGTGTGATTACAAATTTTTTTTAAGCTGCAAACCTCCAACGTACGCAGGGGAAAGAGATCCAGTGAAGGCCATGAGGTGGCTAAAGGAGATAGAAACAATCTTCAAGACCAGTAAATGTGCCGACGAAGATAGAGTGCTATATGGAACTGCAATGCTGAAGGCGGACGCATTATATTGGTGGGAGGCTCTTATTACTTCTAGAGGATCTGATGTATATTCTACTTTCTCTTGGGACGAATTCACAATAGCTTTGAAACGACAATTTTGTCCTCAAGCAGCAGTTAGACAACTGGAGGAAGAGTTCATGAACCTGCAACAGGGAAGTTTATCGGTTAGAGATTACACTGCCCATTTTCTGGAGAAGTCTCGTTTCGCGGAGTACTATGTGGCCACAGAGGCACTTAAGATGGAAAGGTTTATCTTCGGATTAAAGTCAGAAATCAGAAGTCTAGTGATTGCAAAGGGACCAGAAACCTTCTCAGCCGCAGTAGATGTCGCAAAAATTGTGGAATATGATAGAGGAAGAGATGCTGGTGATAAGAGTGCTGGAAAAAGAAAATAGGAAGGACCACAATATGATCCAAAGAAGTCCATATTTCAGAGATTCGATAGTCGTCCACCCTTCCGACCAGCTGAAAGACCTTGTGCAAAATGCAACCGTATTCATCAAGGAAATTGTCAAGTTGATCCTCGAGTGTGTTACAAGTGTGGAAAGACCGGTCATATTGCTAAAGACTGTAGAGTAACTCGATTATGTTTCTCATGAAATTCTCCTGATCACATTCAGTCTGATTGTCTACGGGGGAGAATACAACAGGGTGGTACTTCAGTGAGACCAACGGGTGTAAGACCAGTAGTACCAAGGCCAGAGTTACCAAGAGCTAGGGGTCGTGCCTTTCAGATGACAGCACGAGAAGCGGAGGAAACTCTTGATGTGGTTACAGGTACATTTTTAATAAACTCTACACGTGCTAAAGTGCTATTTAACTCCGGTGCAAACCGATCGTTTGTGTCTCCTTCGTTTGCTGCTTATATGCATTTAAAACCTAAAGTGTTAGATCATGCTTTAATGGTAGATACTGCAAATGATAATCAAGTACCGGTTAAAGAGGTATTTAATAGTTGTGTTATAAATATAGATTGGTGTGGAGTACATATTCAGTTATTTCGTATAGCTCTAATTGAGTTTGATGTGGTAGTGGGAATGGATTGGTTAGCCGAAAATCAAGCTAGTATAGTTTGTGATAAGAAATTGATCAATGTTGTTTTACCTGAGAAGGGACCGGTAGTGATTTATGGTGACCGTAGAAATCATCAGTCATGCCTTATATCTATATTAAAATCTCGTAAGTGTATCAGTAAAGGCTGCCCGAGTTACTTAGCTTATGTGATAGATACTAAGCTAGAAAATAATAAATTGGTAGATATTCCGGTTGTTTGCGAATTTCCGGAAGTTTTCCCTGAAGACTTGAATAGTCTTCCGCCCATTAGACAAGTAGAGTTTGGTATAGATCTGATTCCTGGAGCCGCTCCTGTTGCCCGTGCACCGTATCGTTTGGCACCTCCAGAGATGAAAGAAATGATGACGCAACAGCAAGATCTTTCAGATAAGGGCTTTATCAAACCCAGTTCTTCGCCGTGGGGTGCACCGGTTTTGTTTGTGAAAAAGAAGGATGGTTCGATGAGGATGTGCTTTGATTATCGGGAACTGAATAAGCGCACAAACAAGAACAAGTATCCGCTTCCGAGAATTGATGACCTCTTCGATCAATTAGTTGGAGCTTGCTATTTCTCCAAGACTGATCTAAGATCTGGTTATCACCAACTGAAGGTCAAAGAAGAAGACGTTCTGAAAACTGCCTTTCGCACGAGGTATGGTCACTATGAATTCTTAGTGATGCCTCTCGGACTGACGAACGCCCAACTGCCTTTATGGATTTAATGAATCGGGTATGTAAGCCATATCTCGATAAATTTGTTATTGTGTTTATCGATGATATCCTTATCTACTCCCGATCCAAAGAAGAGCACGCACAACATCTTCGTTTGATTCTAGAATTGTTGAAAAAGGAACAGTTGTATGCTAAATTTTTAAAATGTGAATTATGGCTACGGGAATTCAATTTCTTGGGCATGTAGTTTCCGAAAAAGGCATTCAAGTTGATCCGACGAAAGTAGAAGCAATTGAAAAGTGGGAACCGCCGAAAACGCCAACGGAAGTACGAAGTTTTTTGCGCTTAGCCGGCTACTATCGAAAGTTTATACAAGATTTCTCTCGTATCGCTACGCCTTTGACCAAGCTGACCCGAAAGAATATAAAGTTCGACTGGAAAGCAGAACATGATGTTAGAGCATTATTGTATTCAAGATTTACTGTAAAGTCAATGTACTGTATTAGTTGCTAGTGCCTTTATACCTTGTATGTTATGGGTATAAATAGGCATGTCTAGTTCTTAGTTAGAAATGAATCTAGATCTCTTGTAACCTCTTGTATCATTTGTCATTTACACTTTAGAGATCAATATATGGATGACAAGTTCTCTCTAGATTCTCTCTCTACATCATTCTTGATTTCTTGCTAGATTTGGGATTTCACATTTGGTATCAGAGCTAAACAGAAAATTCAAGCAGATCAAAGAGCAAATTAAAGATTTTTTACACTGTTCTTGAAGATTTCAGATCCTTCATTCATCACTGTTCATGATGATTTCTTCCCCTTCATCGATTACTGTTCATCTAGAATCATCATCTTTTTCATTTTTTGATCTTTTGGATTGATTCTTGACTTCATTGCACTCGTTTTTCATCCCTGAACATCTTTAATTCAAGGATCTATACCAAAATCTGCACATAATTTGCAGATCTGATCATTTTATATCTGTTTTTGTTCGAAAACATTTTCTTACTATTCTGGATCATAATTCGATTAAATTGATCGAATTAGGATTTGTGATTAACTAAGAAAGTGTGTGGAATCAAATTTCGAACAAATCTGTGCAAATTTCATAACAATTGATCAAGAATTGAAAAAGTTATGGCTGATTTAGTGATTTTCATGTTCGAAGTAATGAATTCGGATCATTCTTGGTGAATTCGGATCATTCATACGGAATTCGGACCATTCAAGGGTTTTTCTACTTGATTTTAGTCAATTCGGAGTGTTCTTGATTTTTACAAGTGTTGAATTCGAACCCTTATGCATTCGAATTCCTTGAATTCGAACCCTTATGCATTCGAATTCCTTGAATTCGAACCCTTATGCATTCGAATTGATTGAATTCGAACCCTTCTACATTCGAATTGATTGAATTCGAATCCTTCTTCATCCGAATTCATTGATTTCGAATCCTTGTACATTCGAATTCTTGGGATTTCGAACCCTTCAGCATCCGAATTCAAGGGTTTCGGATCTTTTAGCATACGAATTCCGTGGTTTCGAACTCTTATACATCCGAATTCAGTGTTGTTTATTCCGAAATTTTTTCTATAGTGTTTTTCATACACTTTAAGAGCTTTTCAAGAAAAAATTTTATAGTGTATTTTATACACTTTCTGATTGATTTTCTGAAAGATCATCTTCTAGCATTCTTCAAGATGTCTGACATAGAGAATTTAAGTGAGAGAATATGGTATCAGTTAGGAAAAGATAAAAAATGGACTCTTTCTGAAGCTAAAGATGAGATCAAGCGTCTTGAAGGTTTTCTTTCTAGATACATAAGACATTCTGTTGAAGATGCAAGAAAAAATACAAAGCTCAAATCTGAGAAAGCTTTATTAGAAGACAAAGTCTCTTCTCTTGTGTCCGAACTGAAAGATTTGAATGACAAGATTGTAGTGCTTGAAGTTACTCAAGAGAAAAATAAGACATTTGAGATTTCAACTCATCAAGATAACATGAAGGAGCTTCAAGGGAGTATAAAGACATTGGAAGAAGAAAATGCTGATTTGAAGAGACACATTTTAGACATTTCTTCTTCAAATGAAAATTGTATTTTTAAAGAACAAAATGTTGAACATACAAAAAGAATTACTGAACTTGAAGTTTATATTGCAGGTCTTGAAACAAAGAAAGACAACTCAAGTCTGCACAATCAAACAGAGAAACTTCAAGAGAAAGTAACAACTCTTCAAAGAGAAAATGCTAATATGAAGAGCGGGAAAGACAAGAGTGAAAAGGGGAACTCATATTTACAAAATCAAATAAAAAGAGTTCAAGAAAAGACAACAACGTTGGAAAGTGAAAACGTTGAATTGAAGAAGAAGCTTTCTGAACGTGAAAGAGTGTCACCTTCTTCAAAGAAAGTTCTTAAAGAAAAGGAAATAATTGAACTAAAATATATAAAACTTTTGAAACAAATCTCCGATTTTGAGAAAGTTTTATATCTTGAAAAAGAGAAGCAATAGAAAGAAAGAAATGAATTTGAAACAGAAAGCAAATCTTTTGAGATTAAAAGTTCTGAACTTTCCGTGAAAATCATTGAATTAGAAAATCTTTTGGAAATGGAAAGAAAAGATTTCACGGAAAAGAAAAATCTCTTTGAAAAGGAAAGTAAAACCCTTAAAAAGAAAAATATGGAAATTTTCAAAGAGATTACTGATAAAAGAAAGTTTTTGGAAAAAGATTTTGAATCGGAACGCGAATATTTTGAAGATACGATTCTTAATCTTACCAAAAGATTATATGGTTTATCAGCTGATATTATGAAGGATCAATTGATCAAATCTGATCTCCAAAAGAAATTTGATCTAATTTTTAAAGAAAATAATGTTTTGACAAATAAAGTTAAAGAACTTGAAGACATCATTTTTAAATTTGATGTCTCAAAGCAGACTAGTCATAATTCGATCATTCAGACTCCACTTGTAAATTCAACTAATTCTGAATGCTCTTTCAAAACTGCTTCAAGTTCAAGTTTTAAAAACATTTCGTTTAAACAATTTAATAGATCAACTGATTTCTTAAAAGATCAGATTCGTTCAACAAATCTCTTCTATAATCCTCTGCTTGATAAATCGGATAACAAAACAAATGTGCCTAAAGTTAATACTTCCAAACCTGAAGAAGTTCCAGTCTTCAAAAAGGTGAAGATGGAATGGAGAGTCAAAGGCACAACAGTTCCAAAGAAAGATGTGCCAAAATCATTTGTCTCCACAACAAATGCCAAAAAGAACAATGCGCCGAAAGGTAAATCTTTTGTTCAACCTAATCCTATTCATTCTGTAAATCATCTAATTAGGTTGGCACATAAAAAATTTATTGTTCCTACTGTGGTTCAAATGATTTTGTGCATAAAAATCATATTTCTTATTGGTACGGTACTTACAGTATTCCTTTTAAGAAATCTACACCTAACCCACTAGGACCCAAGTGCCATTGGGTACCAAAATCTACTTAATCTGTTTTGCAGGTTTATCATGTGTTGTACTGATTTGTAAATACATACCACACACATGACTGAAAACATAAGAGAAGCGGTGGATTTGTTTTTTGAAGAATATTTGTACCATTAAGGGGGAGACAAAGAATTATGGCTTCTAAACATCTCAGTTTAGAACCCGTGCTTCAACGTTAATGGTTTCTAAACACATCAGTTTAGAACCCGGATTTCAACGTCTATGGTTTCTAAACATATCAGTTTATGACCCGCACTTTAAAGCGACTTTGGACATATCAGTTCAAAACCCGTGCTTCAACGACTTTGGGTTTTGAACATATCAGTTCAAAAACCGTACTTCAAAGACTAAGACTTCTAAACAAATCAGTTTAGAACTCACACTTCTCAGGTGATATCTTTAACTGTTACATCTTTCTGTTTCAAGGAACGTGGTAAAAGGTAACATTGGATTATATTTTGTTTCTACCACTTTGAAAACTTGAATCTTTACAAATTTAATTCAATGAGATAAAATTTTCAATTCTCTTTCAATGAATTAAATGTGTGCTAAAAGATGATTTTACAAGTATTTTTGTATTATCTGAGTTAGATTTGTTTCAACTTTCACCTCTGAAATAAATCGAAAGGTCAGCAAAACATGAATGAAATTATGCTGAATGCTCAAAGTTATGTGAATCTGGACTTATATAGAATATAATGCTCAAAAAGCCTATTTGTCAGAATGATGAATGGAAACGAAAATACGGGGGAAGCACTATGTTTAAGAACCAAGTGATTGAGATATCATTCATATTTTGTGATGGAAATCCGAACTTATATAGAATATCATTTAGTTTGAAAGTTTGTACCTGTGGCCTTTCTGGTTTGGGAGAGTAAGTCCTAAGGGGTGCTCGACACCTAGTCCCTAAGATCAACTAGTCTGGGATCGGCTGACCCAAATCCTGCAATAGAACCAGATAGAAAGCCATGTTCTACTGGTACAAATGGGTTTAAGATATATCGATGTGGCCTTTCTGGTTTGGGAAATTAAGTTCTAAGGGGTGCTCGTCACCTAGCACCTAAGGCCAACTGGTCTGGGATATGCTGACCCAAATCCTGCTATAGAACCAGATAGAAAGTCATGTTTAACGGTGTATCTTATTCTTACAAAACTTTTTGATCAAAAGATGCCAATGAGCACAAAATCAAAGGATGCCAATGAGCACAAAATCAAAAGATGCCAATGAGCACAAAATCAAAAGATTTAAATGTGCACAAAAGATGCCAATGAGCACATATCTCTTGAAACTTGGGGAATACAAAGTAGCGATAAACCCGTAAATTTATGAAATTCTGTTTTTGGACAAATAGTGTGAGTAGAGCAAAGTATTCTTACATGTTTTAGAATTGCATATGCTTGAAGCTAATCATATTTCCCATGCTAGCACACCAAATAGATTTAATAAAGGGGTTGAAACTGAACATTTTTAACTTGATATACAAGATGACTTGTTCTTGAATCCAAACACATGCATTTGATTTCATTTGATTGAAAAATCTGTTAAATTTCATTAAGTTGAATTTATTTTGTAAAGTTTTCAAATGATCAAATGTTTGTAGTTATAAAATGAAATTCAATGAATTTTATTTTCCTTGTGTAAATTTGTTTTAAAATTTGTGCTACAATTTCAAATACTGTACGTTATTGAAATATATGCATACTTTCAGGGGGAGAAAACAAATTGCTCCAGAATTCTTATTTTGAGGGGGAGCAAGGTTATCCACTAAGGAGGAGATTGTTAGTAATACTAAGAGACACGACTGAAATTGAAGAAGGTTTTCGATGATAATGATGCTCACTTTCATCGAAAAAGGGGGAGAAATGTTTAATTCAATTTCATGTCAAAGAGCTTTCAAGTCAAAGATATTTCATGTCAAAGAACTTTCAAGTCAATGATTCGTGAACAAAGACTGAAGATCAGGGGGAGAAGGATCATGTGAAGTCCAAATGTTGCTGAATTTGGTTATCTTAGTTCTGAGTTGTTCTCGGAATGCGCTTACACCTAAAAGTTCAAAAATGTGGATGGTTTCACATCTTTCTGATCCAAACTCTAATAGTTTCTGATTCCTCTTGTTCCGAATTGATGGTTTTATATAAAGATCTGTTTTTCATATACAAGACTTGAAGATGGTTTGACAAAGTGTATGTTGGAGAAGATTGACTTTACAAAGAGCTGAAGACTGCTGTCATTTTTTTTTTAAATCTTGAATCCAAATGGGGAGATTGTTAGAGCATTATTGTATTCAAGATTTACTGTAAAGTCAATGTACTGTATTAGTTGCTAGTGCCTTTATACCTTGTATGTTATGGGTATAAATAGGCATGTCTAGTTCTTAGTTAAAAATGAATCTAGATCTCTTGTAACCTCTTGTATCATTTGTCATTTACACTTTAGAGATCAATATATGGATGACAAGTTCTCTCTAGATTCTCTCTCTACATCATTCTTGATTTCTTGCTAGATTTGGGATTTCACACATGATGAAGCATTCCGAATATTGAAAGAGAAACTCTGTAGCGCGCCGATACTGTCACTACCGGAAGGTTCCAACGATTTTGTTGTTTATAGTGATGCTTCCAAACTAGGATTGGGATGTGTACTAATGCAGCGTGGGAAAGTTATAGCTTATGCTTCTCGTCAACTGAAGGATCA
Source organism: Saussurea involucrata (assembly GCA_033807775.1). Classification (NCBI taxonomy): domain Eukaryota; kingdom Viridiplantae; phylum Streptophyta; class Magnoliopsida; order Asterales; family Asteraceae; genus Saussurea; species Saussurea involucrata. Next base: position 78,836,638 of record CM066325.1, read on the forward strand.
TGAACGGCAATATCCTACACACGACATGGAACTTGCAGCAGTTGTTTTCGCGCTAAAGATTTGGAGACATTATCTCTACGGTTCTAAATGTCAATTTTTTACCGATCACAAGAGTCTCCAACATCTTTTCGATCAGCGGGAATTGAATATGAGGCAAAGAAGATGGTTAGAATTGGTGAATGACTAATACTGTGAAATTATCTATCATCCGGAAAAGGCAATTGTGGTAGCTGATGCACTGAGTCGTTAAGAAAGAAGTGGAACAATAAAGGCAATTGCACTACGAGATGAACTTCTACCTAACATCTTTGACGAATTAAAGAAGTGTCAAGTAGAAGCTTTTCAAGAAGAACACTTGAAACCAGAACGGTTAGTGGGTATATCAACTTCACTTGTAAAAGATGATCGTGGGTTACAGTGCCTGGGGAACAGAATTTGGGTGCCTCGTTTGGGTGGTTTACGTGATCGGGTACTACAAGAAGCTCATCAGGCTCGTTTCTCTATTCATCCGGGTACTAATAAGATGTATAAAGATCTACGACAATTTTACTGGTGGCCGGGAATGAAAAGAAGTATTGCTCAACAGGTGGAAGGTTGTTCTACTTGTAAAAAGGTAAAGATTGAACATCAAAAGCCTTTTGGTCAGTTGCAACGATTAGAAATACCTATGTGGAAATGGGATCAGATTACTACAGATTTCATCACGAAGTTACCAAGGACTCCGAAAGAGTTTGATACTATTTGGGTGATCGTTGACAGATTGACAAAGTCTGCTCACTTCCTACCGATAAAAGAAACCTATTCGTTAGAAAAAATAGCCAAATTGTACATCGACGAAATAGTAACTCGACATGGACTTCCAGTCTCGATTATTTCTGATCGTGATAGTCGTTTTACTTCAAGATTCTGGAGGAGTTTTCAAAAAGAAATGGGAACGCAGATAAAGTTAAGTACATCATATCATCCTCAAACGGATGGTCAGAGTGAACGGATAATTCAGTCTTTGGAAGATATGCTACGGGCCTGCATTGTTGATTTTAGGGGATCATGGGATAAGCATTTGCCATTGATTGAATTTGCCTACAATAACTGTTATCATTCCAGCATACAAGCGGCACCGTTTAAAGTTCTGTATGGTAGAAAATGTCGAACGCCTTTGTGTTGGAACGAAGTGGGAGAGAAATAATTAGCGGGGCCAGATATAGTTCAGTTAACCACGAATAAGATTACTCAGATTCGGGAACGATTGAAAGTGCCTCAAGACAGACAGAAAAACTACGTTGACCGACGCCGAAAACCGTTAGAATTCCAAGTTAGAGATTTTGTAATGCTAAAAGTCTCACCTTGGAAAGGAGTCATTCGGTTTGGGAAACAAGGTAAGCTAAGTCCAAGGTACATCGGACCGTTTGCAATCACAGAAAGAATTGGTGAAGTAGCCTACAGGTTGGATCTTCCGTCTGAGTTAAGCAGAATCCACAACGCTTTTCACGTTTCAAATTTTCGAAAGTGTTTGGTTACGCCAAATCAGGCAGTTTCTCTACTAGATATACAAGTTGATGAAAAGCTGAATTATGTGGAAGAACCCGAAGCCATTGTTGACCGTAAAGTCAAAGTTTTGCGAAATAAGGAGATCAGACAAGTAAAAGTACAGTGGCGACATCATAAAGGGCAGGATGCTACTTGGGAATTAGAATCAGAGATGAGAACTAAGTACCCGTACCTCTTTACCTAACCAAATTTCGGGACGGAATTCTTTTAAGGGGGAGATGATGTAATACCCCGGGTAAGTTCGTTAGTTAAATTCCCTTTTCCGTTAATTTTGGTTAACTTTAAAATAGGATGTTTAGAGTAAGTTTGGGTTAAGTTATAAGTTAAAGGTGTTTTGGGTCATTAGGGAATAGTTCAAGGTTTAAAATGAGAAATATGGTTTAATATTATCCTTTAAGCTATTCAGATATTTTCAGAAATCAAAAACAAATCAGTAAGTGTGTGTGTGTGTGTTTTGGGGAGAAAAGAAGCAAAAGAAGAAAGGAAGGGTTAGGGATTCAATTGGATTCATTGGAAGTGAAATTAAGGTATGTTACTTTACATTTTATGTTTATAATTGCTACTAGATAGTTTCTATCGGAGTAGAATCATCGATTTCATATCTGGGGTTAAAATCTGTTGATTTCTGGGTAGAAATTGGGAAACCGACAGAGGTTTCCGGACACAGTATGGTGGTGTCCGGTAGTCCCTTTCGATAGTGTCTGGAAGGTGTTCTAATGGTGTCCGGACGAGTTCATTATCCGGTAAGTTCCTCTTTTCTATAAGTTTCCGGTTAAAATGAGATACCGGATGGTGTCCGGATTGCTTTGGTGTTCGGATGTTGTCCGGATTGTTTATGTTGTCCGGAAAATCGTGCTGTCCGGATTATATAGGTTGTCCGGAAAGTTGTGTTGTCCGGATAGTCTTGAAGTATCCGGAAACTTTAGCTGTTTGGTCACTTTTGGGATTTCAGATACTTTTGAGTATCCGGTGGCTTTGTGTTTTGTCGACTCTTGAATAGGATATGAATCAGGACTGGATATAAGTTCGGGTCTGGGGGAAACATTTGAGGATAAGAGTTAGATAGGTTTATCTAGAGTTCTTAGCTCTAGTAAGTATTATGTGTTCCATTTGGTAAAGTGATATTTTTATCTAATTGTTTCAGATTCTGTGAATTTGGAGTGAAAGCTGAATCTGTTGGGAAAAGCTTGAAAGCGTTTCAATAAGCAATAAGGTGAGTTTTACTTTAAAATGTTTTCAAACTGGAATACATATATGTGGATTGAGAATGTTATAATTTGTGTAAATATGTGCATATATATGAAGTATGATATATATTGAGATGTATATTATATTTATACGAGTATTACACTATACGAGTGCACGTTGGCCGGGCTTAGGACCGGTGGAGTTGGTTGTACAGAGGGACAGCGGTGTTGGTTGTATTTAGTACATCGGAGTAAATTTATTAGTTGGCTCGCAACCATCTAATATGGCAATGGAAATGAGACAGGAAAGTACACGATGCATGAATTATAATTGGTGTTTATAATTGAATGATGTATATAGTGTTTGTGCAAATGGTTTTAAACTAACAGGGATTTTCTCACTTAGACCACTAGGTCTAACCCTCATTTTGTTTTAAAAATATGTATTCCAGGTCGTGGATCGGGTAAGAGCAAGTGAAAAGGGTAATCAGTGGCTAGCTTTTGGAAGACTTATATTTTGAAGACTATGACGTGTTTTGTAATTATAACCTCGTTATTAGATATCATGTATTTAGTTAGCAAAAGGTTTGTAATGAAATACCTTATTTTGGATTGTAAAGACTAAGGGACCGTACTTGTCATATGATGTATCTTTGTTATGTAACGATGTTATGCAATATATGTTATTTGATGCTTGTTTGGGAGTCCGGGTTGTTACATTGATCCCTTCTAGCTTTTGCTTCGCGATAGATTAAGGGCTTCTGGAATGATCCAAGGAGGTCACCTTTGTAGTCGCACCAATAGAGTAGATCTCTGAGTTGTTCGATGGGAGTTTTGTATAACTCAGAGATACGCTGAAAGCATCTACGACCAGTGAAATCATAGGAAAAATATGCCGTAGGGATCACTGAGAACTTTACCAAGGATGAAGTCTTCAGCTGGAGGTAAGGAGATGTCGAGACCAGAGAGATCAGGATTGGGACCAAGAACTGCTTCACGAGAGAATTCGATCCCTGTCTCGTTTCTTATTGTCGGGTCTGAAGAGGAAGGAGTCTTCTTCTTTGGAGCAGCTCGTTTCTTCTGAATTGGTGGAGGAGGTGGAATATCAACCGCTGAGGTTACTGTTGGACAACCTAGGGGGGGGGGTAAGGTTGTATTTAAAATCTTTTTCTTTCAAAAAATTCTTTGAACAAATAAATACAGTACAAACAATACAGTAAAAATAAAGCAGAGTATAAACAAGTAAATATACAACAATTATATAAACAGATATAATTTAAATGCACAGAGATTATATAAATAAATATAAATGCAAAGCAGTTTATATAAATAAATATAATATAGCACAGCGGAATAAATAAAGAGATAAGGGATAGAGATACTTGACACAGAGATTTACTGATTTACCACCAACTGTGATAAACCAGCAGCCGAGACACTTCCCGACACGATCCAATAAATGTATTCTTTACGGTAGAAATACAAACCAAGTACAAAGGTAACGTAATTGATTCTCAAGCTTCTGCTATGAGATGTACAGGATCACACACCCGTTATTCAAATACTTACAAGAGGAGTATAACTCACAATGGGTAATCACTCTTGTATAATATCTCACACTTGGATATTTTATAAAAAATATTTTATAAAATATATATTATAAATAGTTGAGAGAGCTGAGAGGTGGTAGCAGCTTGTTGTTACTGTTCTTGTATTCTGAGGTCTAAAGTCTTCATCAACAGCATGCTTCATATATACCAAGAAGCTCCAACGGTCACATGACCTGGCGGTATACCGCCTTGCACACCGCGGTATACCGCGGTCAGAAAGCACACTGGTACACAACGGCTACATGCAAAGTTGACTTCTGGAAAAACGTACCCGCGGTATACCGGCTGTACCGTCGCGGTATACCGCCGTCAGGAAAAGCCACTTCAACCAATAGGAATTGTACACGGCCTGCCGCGGTATACCGGCTGAACAGCCGCGGTATACCGGCCTGGTGTACCCGCGGTATACCGGGTATTCCCCACGGTATACCGGCGTCAGGAATGAAAACTTTCCAGAACTGCAACCAAATCTTGCTGATCTTCTTAAAACCTTTATTAAAATTAATTTATGGGTTTTTAGAAATATCCAAGTGGTATATTATTTTAGGGTGTTTATCATTATTAGTTATAAACAATAATGACGACGTAAACACTTCCGTCTTGAACCCTTCAGATTAAATCTTCGTGTTCTTCAACAACTGCACACTTGGATTAATTTGTTAGATAAACAATAATGCGTTGTGTTTGTAATCATCAAAATAAATATATATAAATATATAGAGATGTGGTACACTTGCACCAACAATCTCCCCCTTTTTGATGATGACAAACACAACCGCTAAGCAAGAGCATATGCGGTTTCTCTCCCCCGTTTGTCGAAACAAAAAGGGTCAAGAAAGACGGTATGCTTCCTCTCGAGAGATGCTCCCCCTCAAAATATGCATATATTTGAGAGAGCATAAACTCATGGGTAAATATAATAAAACGCTCCCCCTCAAATTAATAACGATATCAATTTGATTTTATAAAATTTGAGGGATAAAATAAAATGCAAAAAGCAATAGAGACAAAGATATACAAACCAATACGAAACACTTGCACCAAAACGGATCTTAAGGCTTCAATATTCGGTTAATTTTATGTGATTAAAAAAAATCACCACGTATTATGATCTCGTCAGGTAACCACGTATTATAACCTCGGCAGGTAACCACGTATTATAACCTCGGCAGGTAACCACGTATTATAACCTCGGCAGGTAACCACGTATTATAACCTCGGCAGGTAACCACGTATTATAACCTCGGCAGGTAACCACGTATTATAACCTCGGCAGGTAACACGTATTATAACCTCGGCAGGTAACCACGTATTATAACCTCGGCAGGTAACCACGTATTATAACCTCGTCAGGAAACACCTACAAAAGGCAAAGAAAATATTTCGTGGTACCCTTTTCTTATGGGTCCTTTTAACAGTTAGTATACAACATAAACTGCAAAAAAAAAAATATGTTGTCGACATAAAACAAAATACGACAACATATAAAACCATAAAAATGGTTTAAAACCACAAACGCATCCCACCGGGATTGTCAACATTAAACATTCCTTTCGGAATCCATTTTCTAACCATTTTAATTTTGCGATCGTATTTATCATAGACGTAAAATGAAGCATTTATATTCGCATTATTTTTAGGTCTAGAAAAATTACCATTATACATACGAGCATACGGTTTCCTTCCATAATTCACATTTTTTATTTTTGACATATATGGAGGTTTTCTCGTATCAACTTTAGGAGATGCAAAAAATCTTTTAATGGGTTTACACGAACATTTATCAACACATGTATCGGAACCAATGCCTTTACGACAATTTATACGATTAGGCATATTTAGCATTTTAAGCACTTTATCATTGCTATTTTGAAATGCATTAGCTAACAGATTATCTTTCTCATGCGATTTACATTTAGCATTTAAATATGCAACTTCTTTTTCAAGAGACTCGCATTTTGTACATGCAACACTTTCATTTTTATTTTCACTTAAGCATGCTATTTTATCATTTAAAATAACACAAGATTTACAAATATCTTTTTCACTTAATTTATTTTCTAATTTAGTGATAACATCTAAATCATAAGCAGATTTTTGTTTACCGTCATCTATTTCCTTTTTATATACAGATACGGTTTCTTTTAAATTAGAAATTTCATCTTTATATTTATTTGCGAGAGCGGCCATAGCATGAAATGATTTATATAATTCGTCAAGATTATTTTCATCGTCACTATAGTAATTATCACTATAATTATTATCATAATTATTTTTAGAAGAATATGATGAAGATACCTCATTATCATGGTCGGCCATGAAACAAAAATTTTGGGCCTCATTTATGCTTGCGCTCAACGCGCCTCCAACTAAAGCTTTTGGTGTGTTGATTTGTTTTGCTCGATTCGGACACACACTTGCATAGTGATCCTTGTCACCACACACATAGCAAAAGCCTTTCTTTTTATTGGCTTTTTCATCGTCGCTAGATTCGTCATATTTGTCTTCACTTTTGTGGACGTTGCGACTTTGGTTTTTACCACCACGACGGTAGTCTCCATTTTCTTGAAACCTATCATTTTTGGCAAACTTTTTGTTAGATAGAAGTTTAGAAAGTTTTCTTACCAACTTGACTAAATCGTTAAGATTTTCGGGTTCATCATCGGATGAACTTGCATCTTCCTCCTCTTCCTTTTCTTTTGAGGCAACGACCTTGAGAGCGATGGATTTCTTTTTGACTTGCTCCCGGACTTGATTTCTTCTTAGTGCAATTTCGTGCACTTTAAGATTGCCGATGAGATCATCGAGCTTCATAGTTGCGAGATCTCGGGAGTCTTCCAAGGATGTGATTTTTGCCATCCACTCCGAAGGAAGTGCTCGAAGAATTTTCCTTACATAATCCTCATTAGGATAAGTACGACCTAATCCCTTCAAGGTAGTCATAATGAGGTTAAAACGTTTAAACATTGAGTCGATTGACTCATCTTTTGACATTTCAAATAATTCATAATCATGAACAAGAATATTTATTTTAGAGCTTTTAACTTGAGTATTTCCACGATGAGTGTCGCTCAAGCTTTGCCAGATTTGATTAGCAGTTTTATAAGTATAAACTCTTTCTATTTCATCGGAAGTTAAAGCAGCATATAATATATTTTTAGCCTCAAAATTTAAACAAAAAAGAGATTCTTCAGCGGGAGTCCAGTCCTTAACAGGTTTATCAACAATAACATTATTTTTTATAATAGTAGGGTTAAAATTCCCATTTTCTATAATATCCCAAATTTTTTGACTTTTGCCACGAACGTGACATTCAAATAGCTCGGCCCAAATGCCAAACTTTTCAGTATCTATCAAAGGAGTTTTAGAGAACACAAAATTAGTTTGTTGAGCCATTTAAAAAAAATTAAAGAAATGACTTTAAAAATTTAAACAGAAAATTTTTGAAAGCCCCGCTCTGATACCAAATGTTGGACAACCTAGGGGGGGGTAAGGTTGTATTTAAAATCTTTTTCTTTCAAAAAATTCTTTGAACAAATAAATACAGTACAAACAATACAGTAAAAATAAAGCAGAGTATAAACAAGTAAATATACAACAATTATATAAACAGATATAATTTAAATGCACAGAGATTATATAAATAAATATAAATGCAAAGCAGTTTATATAAATAAATATAATATAGCACAGCGGAATAAATAAAGAGATAAGGGATAGAGATACTTGACACAGAGATTTACTGATTTACCACCAACTGTGATAAACCAGCAGCCGAGACACTTCCCGACACGATCCAATAAATGTATTCTTTACGGTAGAAATACAAACCAAGTACAAAGGTAACGTAATTGATTCTCAAGCTTCTGCTATGAGATGTACAGGATCACACACCCGTTATTCAAATACTTACAAGAGGAGTATAACTCACAATGGGTAATCACTCTTGTATAATATCTCACACTTGGATATTTTATAAAAAATATTTTATAAAATATATATTATAAATAGTTGAGAGAGCTGAGAGGTGGTAGCAGCTTGTTGTTACTGTTCTTGTATTCTGAGGTCTAAAGTCTTCATCAACAGCATGCTTCATATATACCAAGAAGCTCCAACGGTCACATGACCTGGCGGTATACCGCCTTGCACACCGCGGTATACCGCGGTCAGAAAGCACACTGGTACACAACGGCTACATGCAAAGTTGACTTCTGGAAAAACGTACCCGCGGTATACCGGCTGTACCGTCGCGGTATACCGCCGTCAGGAAAAGCCACTTCAACCAATAGGAATTGTACACGGCCTGCCGCGGTATACCGGCTGAACAGCCGCGGTATACCGGCCTGGTGTACCCGCGGTATACCGGGTATTCCCCACGGTATACCGGCGTCAGGAATGAAAACTTTCCAGAACTGCAACCAAATCTTGCTGATCTTCTTAAAACCTTTATTAAAATTAATTTATGGGTTTTTAGAAATATCCAAGTGGTATATTATTTTAGGGTGTTTATCATTATTAGTTATAAACAATAATGACGACGTAAACACTTCCGTCTTGAACCCTTCAGATTAAATCTTCGTGTTCTTCAACAACTGCACACTTGGATTAATTTGTTAGATAAACAATAATGCGTTGTGTTTGTAATCATCAAAATAAATATATATAAATATATAGAGATGTGGTACACTTGCACCAACAGTTACCATGTCGATCAGCTTGTTTATGGCTTTTTCAACACAAGACTTGAAGGACGATTGGGATCGCTGAATTGCGATTCTTATTTCCAACCATTCAGGGAAACCAAGTTTATCGAGGTCTGACATGTAGCAGGTTCTTCTGTAGCCATTTTCTCTGACTATTTGGACATCAACAATCGATGCCTTATTGACTATTTTTCCTTTTATGTTCACAATGCTTATTCTTGATGCATGGCTTCTGTAGTGGCACTTTTTCTTACACCATGAGAATGTGGAGTCACTAACCTTGGTCTTCTCTTGACTTTTCTTCTACGCATCTTTCATCAGATTTTGCTAAACTTCCCGGGGAAACTTCTTTAGTTGTGGATCCTTCACTGAACGTTGGGCTAGTTCAAGAGCATAGTTTTTGTCACTAAGCTCAGCCTTCTGTTTTTCAGCGAGGATTTCTTCAGCTTTCAAGGCTCAACGTTGATGGTCAAGTTTTTGGATCATCGCTGCTCTCTTTCGTTGTTCATATTCACTTGGCAATTGAGGGGGCAAGGAAGGTCTTCTTGGATGTGAGAGCATTTCTTCTTCTTTAGCTTAAGCTTCAGTCTCTTCCAGAGCAGAGACTGGGATTATTTGTTGTTGTAGAGAAGCTTCAGCGATAGCCTCAAGCAGAGGAGAGGACTAGCTGAAACAAAATGATCGATAGAGGAGAAAAGATAGAGAAAGGAGAGAGCTAAGTGTTTAGAGGTTTAAGAAGGAGAAGGGTTGAGATTGAGAAGGGGTAGAGGAGGGATGCAGTATAAGGAAAAAGGATGTAGCATACCTGGCAAACTGGCTTTTTCAAGAGAATTTCCAAGTTGTCAGCGACGAGACCTTTTTGTTTTTCTTTGGAGGCCTTCTTTGAAGGAGACTTCGCCTTGGTCCCCTCCCCTGGTTTGTTTATAGAAACCCCTTTATGAGCATGGGCTCGGTTTGCTGCAGGCTAAAAGAAGAACCCGTCGTCATCATCGTCATCATTTTCATCTTTTGGAGATGATTACGTTCAGTTCGACGTTTTCTTCTTCTTCTTCCTCTTCCACATCATCAGAGAGGACTTGAACATCGCCTTGCTCCCCCTCAAATGGAGAGGGACTTTCAGCGGTTCCCTCAGGATGATCAGATTCCTGAGGGTCTTCATTCTTTTCGGTTCCCTCAAGATGATCAGATTCTTGAGGTCTTCATTCATTTCCTCCCCCTCAACATTCTGGGGAAGGCCTTTGTCTGTTTTCTCCCCCTCTTCCGCTGAATGGGTAGGGGAGGCAACGGTAGTAGCAGTAGCATCGGTTTTAGGGACCCTGTCTTCTTGGCTAGGGTTCCCTATTTGTTGTTCCACCACTGTCATTCTGTCTTCGAGGCCAGAAATGGAAGGTGTACTTTCAAGAATGAATGCCACTACCATCTCCATCTTATCTCGGTCATTCTGAGAGAAATGAGATGGAGGGACAGTGGGAGCGTCCAACCTTTGGAGGATCTTGGTGAGCAGGTCAATACTGTCAGCGACCTTTTTGGAGAGGCTGCTCACCTCACCTTGTAGACCGGAGTAGTTGGTCTTCAGAGAACTCACCTCACTTGAGAGATCATTAATGGCGGTGGTGAGTTTGGAGATGTTGGAAGTGTTGTTGATGATGGCAGTTTTCACAGTTGTCAGTCCCCCATCAATTTTGGAGACGTCACTGTTAGAAGCTTTGTCAACGACAACAGTGTAGATATTCTTTAGTGTTACTCCAGCGTCTGTAACCGCTGAAGTATTGTTGGAGATGGTGGTGGAGAGATTTGTTACTTTATCAGCTATGTCCTTGAGGGAATCGCTGATGGTGCCTAAATTTGGACCTGTAAAAGAAAATAACCTGTGAGCTAAGGAAAGCTCAGAAGTTAGGGGTGCAGATAGAGAAGTGGATGGTGTTTGGATACCTGTAGGAGGGTTGGAGAAAATGTTGAAGTCTCGGGTCCTTGAGTGATTAGTATTTCTTGAATTCAATGTTATTTTTGATGATATAAACAACATATTGAATATAATTTTGTATCGATGATGTTTTTTATAACTCGCCCAAGGCCTATAAAATGTCAGGATGCGAATCAGCTACGACACAACTTGAGGCTTGTGTAACCTAGGGCGCATGAAATGTGGCCTGGCCACATTTTTCAGCCATGTGCTTTGTAGACTTGCATCCTGGGCTTTCTGTTTTGTACATCTTACTCAGCTTTTAAACATTTGGCTTGAGATCAACCTGTTACATGACTTGACCAATTAACCGGAAGTTGTGTGCCAAGAATTACGTACATAGTCGAATTTTGTGCAACATTTAATTTCTACATTCTAACACTTGTTTGATTAGAGTTTTGAGAAAGTATGTTGAACAAATGAGGTTGATCTTATCACACAGTTAATAACCTTCATTAAGTTGTTAATGGGCCTCGTCCTAGTGAAATGAAAAGTGTATATATAGAAGTTGACCCTATCGTTGAATTATAAAAAGAATTTAAATTGCCACAAACAAAGACTTTAAAGGTTTACATCTCAAAACAATAAGAAATTTCTTTTAAAAGTATATCTTGAGTGAACGTCCCTGTATTTACTAGGATCATAAGTCACTACAGCAAATGTAGGTCTATTGCGACGACTGCCGTCACTAAAGCGTTTGTAGCTGTTGATCCGTTGTTGTAGCTCCCTATAGCAACGACTTGTCGTGGCTAAAAGCTAATTTTTAAATTTTCAATTATTATTTCTACTGCCACGACTTGTCGTGGCTAAAATCCAATTTTTAAATTTTCAATTATTTTTTTCTACTGCCATGACTTGTCGTGACTAAAAGCCAACTTCTAAATTTTCAAATATTTTTTCTATTGCCACGACTTGTCGTGGCTAAAACCCAATTTTTAAATTTTCAATTATTTTTTTCTACAACCATTACTTGTCGTGGCAATAGATAAAAAATTAAAATTTAGCTTTTAGCCACAACATGTCGTGGCAGCAGAAAAAAAAACTTTACAAATTTTTAAAAGTTGTTATAAAATTTTATAAATATTAAATTTTAACAATTGTTGATTTTATAGAATTTTCATTTCATTGAAAGTTATTAAAAATATTTTTGAATACCTACTGCGACAACAAGTCTAAGCTATTAATTCTCCCAAATATTTTTTACAGAAAATAATTGGAAAATTACTGCAATGACATGTCATCGCTAAAGGTTTGTATTTTCTTTTACCAAAAATACAAACTCTGAAAAGACGGGTAATAAGCTAGTTAACACCTACAGCGACAAATTCCTAGTTGTTGCTATAGTCTTTGTGGCTATAGAGATGAATTCGTGTAGTAAGTTCTACATAGAGATGGACAAACGAAGAACCATGTCCTTTTTAGGATAGGTTATAAGCGAAAGCCATTTTTTTATTTTAAATTTGGAATAAGGTTTAAATGAATATACATAGATAGATATAAATAAATTTGTTTTAAATGAATATACATAAATAGCTATAAATATATTTGTTTTTAAATGAACTTGCATCTTCATCTCTCCATATTTCTCTTTTTCTCTCTCTACCCCTTTTAGGTAACCTTTTAGAAATCTACCTCAACTCAAGCCTCCAAATTTCCAACCATCCTTCATAATACACATGCAACTTCCATTTAATTTCAATCATCAACAACCAAAATATTTGGGCAAAATTTCACAGGTCTCTACCACGACCAGAAAAGGTAAGACACATGTTATGAACTATATCTTGTATTAAGATAAGGCCCCGACAAAGACCCAAAAAACCTCCGTCGTCCCTCCTAAAAGGTAAGTCGAGAGTTCCTCACGACACTCGACCTCGACGTCGCCCGTTCCGCACGACCGTCGCACAAGACCGTACGACCTTGACTAACTCAATATACGACTGTTATATGTGTTCAGTGATTAATGCAGGAGTCAAAGTCATTAATGGACAACGGCTATAACCGACGAAATCAGTTATGAGCATCTAATCCCACATTGAAGACGACGACCGTTACAACAATCATCAAAGATCTTAATGATTCAATTAAAATCATCTGAAGACTATAAATCCCAAGTTCAATTCTCAGTTTCAGGGGAGGGAATAACAGAGAGAGAGAGAGAGATAGAACAAGAGGACTGGAGACCGAAAATCGAACATCGAACAATAGAAGATAAGCATCCCAGCTCAGAAGAACACTACAAGCAAAGAACTCTCACTCGAAGAATCGCTCCCGACGCACGACTTTCACTCTCGACCAACCGTTTACACATTGTTTTCACACACGACGCACACTGTTTTTACATTTCAAACACTTGTACTTTACATTTCGAAGTCTTTTCCTTCATTTGTATTGTAATCTCTGTACGATCAACACCCGGAACACCAAGGACATCGCCCCTGATTGGCGACCATAGTGCAGCGACGACATCCACTGTCGTCCGCAGGTTTTTTCCTCGTTGAGGTTTTTCCTGCGTCATCAAATCCTCTGTTTCATTTACATTTTTGTCTTTGTCGCACGCCTTTGTCGAACGATTCCTTTCTTTAGTTGTTAAAGTCCACATCGACCTTAAGTTGTCCCTTTGGTGCGATTTTTGGCATTAACAGTTTGGCGCCATCCGTGGGACCTCATCTAGAGAAAATATTCAACAAACGTGCGTTTTACTAACGGTTTCTTGGAGTTTTCTTTGTTCTATGTTTCAGGAAAATGGCAGCCCCTGGAAATCAGCAGCATGTCATTGCCCAAATGTACCAGGAGCTTGAAGTCGCTCGAAATCAAATCAACGCCATGGCGGAGCAAAGCCGTAGAGCAGCTGAGGAGATCGCACGACTAAGGAATCCCTCTGGACCTTAGAATGGTCCTAGGCCATTCGTGCAGAATCCAGGCCAAGGATCGTTCGGTCAGAATGGTCCTCGACCATTCGCGCATAACCCAGGTCCACGATCAGCTTCGTTCGTTCAGACCCAGCATCCAGGTCCGTTCATGCAGAACTAGCAGCCGGGACCGTTCAACCCCAACCCCCAGTTCGGGACGGTTCCTCCTCAGCATGCAGAATGGATCGCAGCCATTTCAGAATAGATCGCAGCCATTTCAGAATGGGTCACAACCGTATTGTGTTCCTTTCAACGGAGACGCCAATGGCTCGTCGCATGGCAATGGAACCAGTTCAGGAATCAATCCGCAAGTAGGGGCAAATCTCGACCCCAATGACCCCGTCGCCCAGCGATTGAAAATGCTAGAAGATCAGAACGAGCGCGTCCTATCTTTGCTCGCCAAGCTACCTGGGGAAGCCGTGCCCGTTGATGTCGAACCTCGATTAGGATTTCAGGCGTCACCCTTCATCGATGAGATCGCGACTGTCGAGGTCCCGAAGAAGTATAACGTCCCCGCCTTCACGCCCAAGTATTCGGGAGTGACCGATCCAACAGAGCACGTCGCGCAGTATAAGCAGCTCATGTGGACGATCTCGATCCCACACAAGGTCTGTATATGCAAAAGCTTCGGTGCGAATCTCACCGGTCCTGCTCTCCAGTGGTTGATCAATCTCAAATCCAAGTCCATCGGGTCGTTCGCTGAATTGGTCAACCAATTCTCCCAGCAATTCGCCAGCAGTCGCAAGATGGAGAAGCAGACCAGTGACCTGTATTACGTCGTGCAGAAGACCAGTAAGTCTATCCGCAGTTATTTCAATCGATTCAATGTGGAGATGATCAACATTCGCAATTGTGACGTCAAGACTGCAATTGAAGCTTATAAGCGTGGTCTGGACGACAGCTCAGGTTTATACACTAACCTGACCAAGTATCCTCCGGAGAATTTTGAAAACGTCCGAGCTCGAACCCTAGCGTACATGAGAGTAGAGGACGACGCTACATTTTGTCGCAAGCATACCGACGACAAAAGGTCGTTAGGTGTGAAAAAGCCCGAGTTCAAGACAAAAGCAATTTCCAAAATAGAGCTCGCGCGCCAGATCTCGAACGTCCTATTCAAGACGAAAGCAGAGGCTAAGACCGCGACAAAGTTTTCTCAGTACCCCAAGATATCCTCTAATGGATTCAAAGGATCCACTAAAGATTTGGTCGAAGCTCTGAAAACCGCCCAGGCGACTATTCGATGGCCAAAGAAGTCCGATCAGGACGACGCTAAGAAAGACAAATCTAAATGGTGCGACTTTCATGTCGACCATGGTCATGTGACGGATGATTGCATAGCTCTCAAAAAGGAACTAGCGTATCATGTCCCGAAAGAAAATCTCAAATATATCATCGATGACGTCGTTACTCCAACTAGCAACCATCGACCGTCAACCCCCGAGCATGCGAAAGTCGTCAATTGTATCACCGGTGGTTCCGACGTATGTGGTCTGACGTACTCCGCGGCCAAGCGTCACGCCAGTCAAGCGCCTGACGATCGGCCTATTTCGCGTTCATCAAGGCCTAAAGGAGATTTGGAGTTGGAAGCTATGAAGATCGTATTCGACCAAGACGACCTCGGTGACTCGTACCAGAAACATCATGACGGGTTGATCATTCAACTCACGGTTGGTAATTGTTTAACCCAACGAGTCTTGATCGATGGGGGCAGTTCAGCAAACGTCATCTTCTTTGACACCATCAAGGCCATGGGAATCGATCGTTAGGAAATCACCCGACGTTCGACAACTTTGGTCGGTTTCAATGGAGAAGCGACGAGCACCTATGGAGATATCGTCTTGCCAGTCTACGCCGAAGGAATCAACAAGCAGAGCAAGTTCAGCGTCATCGACTGTGCGTCGGCCTATAACATCATCTTTGGCCGACCATAGATCCATGAGATGAAGGCCGTTCCCTCGATGTATCATTAGACTTTGAAGTTCCGTACGCCGTGGGGAATCCAGGAGATAAAAAGTGAGCCGAAAGTCGCTCGTGATTGCTGTAAAACCACTCTGAAGCCGCGAAAATAGACCTTCTATTGTGGCGATTCACGACGACATTTAGTATATCGTCTTAAAATCGCCACAAGGGGGCAAGATGGTAGCAATAATCAAGACGTCCCACGTAGTTGGGCACGACGCGTCAGAAAAGGTACGTCTTCTAAACCCTTTTCTATTTTTTCATACGATTTTTTAACAACGACGGTTACTGACTTAAGTATCGGAGGGTCGTTGGTTAGCCAACGACCAACCTCTGACATTGTTTATTCCGCAGAATCGCACGACAATAATCAAACGACTCTAGTTTCGCAAGGTCGCACGACATAAACGATCAGGTCTATGACTTGATCATCCTTCTACAGGGGCACACGATTTGAATTAATCGCACGACTTAGTCGTACGATCGCGAGGTCTAGCGATCTCATGATCTAAGTTTCTTGACTTAGAAAAAAATTTCATACTCTAAATGTATGCTTTAGTCGCATGTGCTTATATTTATATACACGGTTTAAAAGTCTATTGGCTTACGTTCAATTTATTGTGTTACAATAGATGCCTAAGTCGCATGATTCCTTGTATATTTTTCTGAATTTGACAGTCGATGTGATATTTTATAAAGCGCAAGTTCAAAAGAAGCCCAAGTTCCATTCATCGAATAAACTGTCATTTACAAAAGCTCGACCACCAACGATCGAGCAACAAAGAAACATAAATAAACGAAGATATCTTTCTAAGGTTGGGGAGGGACGTCGGTCGCATCTTTGCCCGACACGTCGCCCTGAAACCCTCCTCCTCCTCCTCGACCTCCTTCTCATCATCCGAGTCGAGCTCTCTCTCGGTCCCGACCTCCTTGAAGAACAGAGCCAACTCATCTGACACTGAGGCCACAGGATTCTTACCTAGCAAGTGATTTCGCATGATAGCCGCTCGAGCAGTGAGTCGAGCGAAGGAAAAGATGGACTTATTCTCATCCTTTGACTCCTCTAACTCCTTCTCTAAATCCACGGCTTTAGATTGAGAATCCTCAACTTCTTTCCCCTTCATAACCAGGGATTCCTTCATCCCCTCCAGTTTCTCCCTTTGATTGTGCATCACAGACAGGGACTCCTTTAGACGCGAGTTCATATCATCCCTTGTGTGGTCAAGAGACTCCAGCTCATTCAAGACATCGTCGAGTTTCACCGATGCCGCCTCTTCGCGTTCTAAAGTGGACCTTTCCCTTTCTAACGCCGCATCTTCTTTCTCGATGGCAGAAGCCACTAAGCCTTCTACCTTTGTCGATTTAGCGTACAACGCCAAAGACGACTGAAACATCTGAAAACATATGAAAACATATTAGCAAAGAATACGACATCGACAACAGATAAACAAAAGTCTTGAAAGATAGACTTACCATGAACGCTAGTCCAACAACATGGGCCTCAGTATCCTCGAGAGAAACTCCGTCAAAACACTCTCTGAAAGAAGGGAGCTGATACTTTCCCAAATGAGGGAACAGTTTCGTCCCGTCTAGGACATTATCATCCAAAAAATCCGACGGCAACGTAAATTTCACCGTCATTTCAGAGCCCGTTTTCACGCCCTTGCCCTTATCGGCGAAAGAAGGGCCTAACGCGGCAAGAGAAGACATCGTCGCCGGTCGTGCCGTATCAACGAACCTTGTGTCAGAAACCTTCTCGATAAACACGGTCGATACCTTCGCCTTCTCAGGCGGGACGACTTTCGACGAACCACCCGTCCTTGACAATGGTTCACTCAAAATGGACATCCTCGTCCTCTTGGGGAGACCGACCCAGATGTCGGGACTTCTTTTCTATTTAAGACCCCTGACCCAGCTGTCGATGTATCCTTCCCCCTGTCTTCACTCGCCCTGCGAGTTAGCTCGACTTGAGCCATTTTCTCGACGGCTGCAGGCGTCAACTTCGCCCAAGATTCTCCTGTATGGTAAAAGAAAGAATTAGATGATTGAGAACAAAGATAGATTAGGACGAGCAGAAGCAAAGAGATACTTACCAGTTATCTCTACTTCCTCCTCCTCTCTCTCCTCGGTCGCCTCAGAATCCTCTCTCTCATCTTCTTCTTTCTCCTCTCGACCCATCCTCACTCTGTCGCTCAAGAAAACGGTGTCATCATCCTCATCTACCAAATGACGCGTGACGTACGACCGGTCTTCAGTACTAAACTCCAGGAACTTTTCGACCTTAGCCTGGGAAGCATCGTCCGGATCTACCTTGTCGAAATCAATATCTACACATAAAAAAGAAGATCAGTCGAAAAAACAACCGAGCAACAGAATAACATAAAAACATACAATCAAAGGCTCACCCGTCATATTCCAACCCTCCCGAATCCAGTCACTATCAGTGTCCAGCGTCGACACCCGCACGAATACATACCTCTTCTTCCACCCACGGTCGTTGACCGCAATATTTAAAACCAAGGTACGATCACCCTTGTGCCTTGAAAACAAACTATAGCGACGGTACCGATCACTTTTGACCTTATACGCCGTCAGTAGGTCCCTCACATTCATCGGTGGATTCCAGTTGGAGGTAAGTCGTTCGATGATCAGGATAACTCGCCAGAACTGGGGCATCAGTTGCCCCGGTGAAAGATCGAATTCACACAGGAACTCTTTGACCAGAGGAGAATATGGCCAATGAAAGCCTATCTTGAACGGGTATTCGTATATAACGACGTACCCCTCGGGGCACATTTCTGGTCGAACCTTGCCAACCTTGCTTACGGTGATCCCCATAGGAATCCTCGCTAGACTTCTAAAGTCGTCGAGATCTTCTTTGTTTTTAATGGTGCTTCTAGGCTCTGTCGACATTGCTAACCCCGTTAAATTGATTTGCACTTTTGAAAGGCCCCATGTAACACCCTAAAAATAGGGCTAATTTAAACCTCAAATTATAACAAGATTTAGTCATGAACCTTATTAAAACTTTATACATAAGCATAGAATCACTATGAGGTCAATTACATATATTAAATTCTTCAAATAACTTATTAATCTAATCATGTCACTATAATCAGATTAACTAAGTTATGAACCTTATTACCCTTTTTCTTACCACATGCAAAACCATTCATCAATACCAGTTTAAACCTGATTACATGACTACGAATCTGACATTAAGTCAATCGTTGCTCATATTCCAATTCCATGACTACGAATCTGACACTAAGTCAATCGTTGCTCATGTTTCAATTCCATGACTACGAATCTGACATTAAGTCAATCGTTGCTCATGTTTCAATTCCATGACTACGAATCTGACATTAAGTCAATCGTTGCTCATGTTTCAAATTCCATACACATCATAATAATGAAAGCCCATCATCTATTCTACGTGTACATAACCTCTAGTGCCTATGGATCCATATCACCTAATTGTACTGATACAGGTATTTATTCAATATAAATTCCTCATAGTAAGTGTATAAGCGAATTATATTTATACCTCATAAATTCCTCATAACAATCGTATAAGCGAATTTATTTATATCATTTAGATTTCTCAATTCTCCTTTATAATTTCTTCATATCATTTATTATAAGCAAATCACATTTAATATGTCAATTTCTTATAATAAAAGTCTAACCATCCATATTATCACTTACGGTCTTTAATATAAATATTGTTGTAATTCAGTTGTCCAATAAACACAATAATTACAACTCGTACATTTTCTTGTCGTAAGTCATTTTCCAATATCATTAATGATTTTAAACACAACCATCAATTTAAGATAATAGATTTTATTTTATAAAATCTTTCTTCCAAAAATTCACCCAAAACAGTTCATTTATAAAATAAACCTTACCATAATTTAAAACATTATAAAAACAGGTAAGGTAAGAATGAACTCACCTGATTGAGAGCTAATAATCCTTTCTCTATGTCGCAGGAATATCCAACACTTAATCGACACAAATATCTGAAATACCCATATACAATTATACTGGTATTAATCTACTGTATATGATATTTAAATACCAAAATCCTAAGATTCTAATTTCTATCGCAACCAACTCAATTGCAACAGCTTCTTATCGCAAGCATAGTGATTGTCGCAAACAACTATTGCGACACCACCCTTTATCGCGACTAATAGCAATTATCGCAACCCATGGTTGCGATAAATTTCTTCTATCGCAACTAACCCTTGTGATTTATACTTTGTCGCAAGCAACATTTTTCGATGGACTCATTATCGCAACACACTATTGCGATTCAAATGAGTTTGTCGCAACCTTAGGTTGCGACACTTATGAATCTTCAAGAATTCACAACTCTCGCAACTTACTCAAACGAACAAGAACCCAGAAATCTTCTATTTTAAACCATGTTTGATTCTTTAACTTTGCAGATATGTTCTATACCATCAATATAACATATTTAGAAACTTAGTTTTCTCAAAAACATCCAAGAATCTCAAAACCCATTTTAGACTCATAACAGCTTATGAACACAAAATTCATACTTTCAAACTATGCATGTTACTGTAAATTTGCAGATGTGTGTAGGATTATTAACATAACAAGATTATCAGTTCAGATTATCATAATCTTCAAAATCATCTAAAATTCCTCAAAACCCATTTCTAAACCAAATAGAAACTTTATCTATATAAATAGAGAACTTTTAGCTATACACTAAGAGGATAGGTGGGATGGATACTTTTGCTTCTTCAGTTTGATTTCTAATTCTCCAGCTATCTTGTTTATCTTCTTCTTCTTTCTTTTATCTCTTCGATTCTATCTCCCTCTCTCCTTTGTTTCACCGCAACACACACACACACATAGTCAAAAACATAAAAGATAATACTTCTTATTTCATATGGAGATGCCACCTAGCCGAGATTTAGAGAGTGAGGCGGTGATTGGAAATAATTTAATTGCAATTACCCAAACACTCCCTTCAAGTATCATCACTTGGCAAATTTAATCCCTTCACTTAATAATTAAAATTAAAGTTTACCCCTTAACTTATAACTCCACAAAATAAATTACGTAACTTAATCGGGGATAAACTCTAAAATTAATTTATCAAATAAACGATCCCAACTTATTAAATAATTATACTCAAATTATTTAATAAACCCCAAACATCACATTATATAAAAATTTGAGATGTTACAATACTTCCCAACTTGAAAATGATTTCGTCCTCGAAATCAAAGCTAGGTAACAAATGAGGATATCTAATCTCTATATCCTCTTCCAACTCCAACGTCACATTAGAACCTCAATGATATGATACCACATCCTTAGGTCACAACTTCTTAACTGATCTTTCTATAATCCCTTTCACTTTTGCAAGTGAAATCACATCTTACCAACATGAAATGTTTTGTATAATTCTTCCCTTTAAGTCTTACATACTTAATCACAGATAAAAATCTAGAAAGAACAAGGATTCATCTTTCATATTTCCTGAACCTTACTTCTTTCATCATTACCCGCTCCCCAACTTGGATTTGCAAGCCTCCTTAGAGTAACCGTTTATCATTTAATCTTTATCCAACTATTGCTTAGTCTACCATACCGTTATGATTTCCTTTATGCCTACACAAAACATATAGCTGCAGTCCAAAATACGGTCTCTCTATAATCATCAGTTAAGACCTTTAGCCAAGTCCTCGTAACATCTAGAACTGTCACAAGCTTCTATTTTTTTTTCTAACATGATGGACCCATTCATTTCATTTCTTTTATACATAAGAAGCAACTCACATTCCTTAAAGATTTTGCATCTACTACACCACATCTTGACTAACGCACCCATCATCTTCGTTAAACTTCAATGATTCAAAAACATAAACTTACTTAGCGACTCACACAACCAAAATTACTTTGGATAAACACCCACCACCGCTCCGACATTCTATTCCGATATCAGCCATATCACTACGCCATCCTATAATCCACATGTCCCAACAACTTTATTGACAAATAATACACTTCATCCGAAATCCCCGAACAGACTTCCATCGGACGCTTCCTCTTTCTAACCTCACATTTCATACTAGTTGATACATCTAATTTGGCAACTGATGCAACTACTCATTCGTACATTCTCCACCCATATCATCTCACAACAGACCAGGTCTTTCATGGTCATTCATACATAATTCAAACGTACTTTCATGTTCTCCCGAATGATTTATCAAGTCTATTTCACTAATATATTCCTCCCCAACTTTAGTTGAACCACAACTCACGAGTATCTAATTAATTAAAATTACTCGTTTCTTGCTAGCTCTTGCGATTCCAAACCATAACATAGACAGGGCACAATCCCTCACAGATCGACACAGTCTATACACTCATTTCATTTGCACCTAATACTTCATCCTTTATAAACCATCCACATCGTAAGTAGAACGCTCATCCAAAACAATAGTCTTTCACTATTCTAACACCCCTACAAGGTGGTCCTTTAACTTTAATCTTTCGATTCAAAACTTAACATTTATACATGACCTCAAAGAATAACCAATGCATTCACATCATGAAAACTTCAGTTATAATACAATTCATGTAATTCCAACCCCAAGCCTACGTCGCTTATTAAACCGGGCGAATACCCTTAAGACTCAACCGAGTCCAAAACCGAGCCATCTGCTCAAAGGATCCAATGATCATTTATCAATATCAACTCATGCAATTTAAATACATCTAACTTACATTAAGCAACACACGCTCCAAGGCGTGATAATCTCACGACCCCTTCATTGCTACTTTCCCAATGAAGTCAATTCATATATGTATCTATATGTACAAGTATGTACAACTCTTTTATACTCAACAATATATATATATATATATATATATATATATATATATATCTTACCAAAGTTCATTAGTACCAAAGGTACTAAGAATACAAAATCATCAAACGGTCCTCACACATAAGACCAATACTTAAAACGGCACTTATTTAAATAAATGCAATTAAGCACATAACACATCATAATTATTGCACAACCACAATAAACTCTAAAAGCGTATTTTGACCATCTAGTTTTCACTGATGCAATAATTTAACCAAAACCTCTTTCATCCGTGATTTATTCGTCAATCACTCAAAATCCCCAAACGTGGGTGTTTTGCAAGATATATACCATTCTGTAACATCCCCAGTCCACCATACAAGATATTGTCCGCTTTACGGATACCTTCTGCATCAACATACTGGCACCGCTCGCGGTTTCATTTCTGGCCGCACAGGCATACCCTCTGCATAAGCATACCGGCACCCTGCGACGGGCAAAACACGTCTTGCAAGGAAGGTATCCATCCACCCTTATAAGGAGGACTTCGTACCCCTTCCTATCCAATATGGGATGTAACAGTTCCTACCCGCACAGGCATACGCAGGACGCACTTAGAACGCACCCTGTGACAGGCAAAAGACCTCATACTCCTTACACAACTGCCGACTTCAAAGTCAATAGTCGACCTGTCGATACTTCCTTAACCCATTCTTTAGCAAGGGTCCCTAACTGAACCTAATCCTTTTAACATATCATAATCAAATTCACATCCTATCATCTTCATCTCCAATTTATTCGTGCAACATTAATATCATAAGATCACCATAAATTCTTATTTGACGTCGAGGATATTTCCTTTCTGTCTCACCACACTACTCATAGCGATGTGCAAATTTCATCACCTTGATGACCACTAGTCCTTCCTCCGGACACAACCGTCCCTCAGCAACAGTAATTTTAGTTACCAAACAAGGGTATAGACCTTCTTACAACCGACACTAAAGTCCACTTTTAACTTTCTCACTGTTCACCTCTCCTCTTGAACACAAATACTTAAACTACAAACATTCTCTCATGATTTTTCCAACACTTCTCCACTCTCGGAGTTCTTTCTTAGCTTATAGTGTATTACTCTACGACCTAGTGAGTTCATAGCCTTCATGCATGACAACGCAAATAAATAAACCACTTCGCACATTTTCCTTTTTTAGAACAACACTTAAAACAACTTGGGCACACATGACCCTAACATTTTCATAACTCCAATGTACTGCACAACGATCTCGAGAATCGTTTGCATACTATTTTTCATAAAACTTAATCTTTCTCAACCAAAACGATGTTGTTACGACAGTAATATATATATTAAATGAAAATCTTTTCATACGACAAAAGTCTGAAAGAAAATTACCGACACGAAGTAAGCTAGTCGGTTCTCACACTCATTTATATGATATCATCAAGTCAATACTCTTGTTGGTTATAAAAGTTTTGCTGGTCAACTTTTTCTTGTCTTTTTGCTACAATTTAACTTTTCATGTAAAGTATAAAATATTTTGCAAATTGCCAAGCTCAAATTTCGTTATGCGACGAAAATGAAATTGTCTTTTTCTTTAGATACTCACTTGCACATGCTGACTCAACTTCGACTAAAATTGTTATTTATGCATTTGTTTTGAAATCACGAAAACTCATGTAACACACTAGGACATCATACATAAAATTCTACTCGCAATTGAAGGCTACTCACTCGAACAAGGTCAATCGTTTTACTCACGCAACTTATTATTGATGCTCTACTTCCAACCAGTGGTCGCCCTCTCGGCCTTGTAATACTTGCTATACATTCGATCCACAGCCCACTCACTCAACCATTTCATACTATTTCCGTCTTGATCAATCATTTCACATTCTATCTCCACACATTTCAATCCACCTATTAAAGGTTGCCTCGACGGACTTTCATAAGTCCCGCCAATTCTAGGATGTCCTTCCAACCCCCAATCATTTACTTATCTATTCTCCAAAGAATTGAAGGACCTTGGTGGCATATCCACCATCGTTCTGCTATAACACAAAAGGGATAACCATAAGAAATGGTTATACGAATATAGACATACTAAACGTACTTTACCGATCATTAGTCACTGTAACAATTTAGAAACAAGCATGCTTGCGTAACAATATATTCATAATAACAGTAGCTAATTGAAATTGTGAATATATTATACATGAGAATCCTCGTTACCATTATCACAGTACTAATTTCACGTATTTCCGTCGACTCTAAGACTATCCCGTCTTAGTACCTCTACCCAAATCTCACAAATCATAACTTAATTCGTCATAGCTTAAGTCTAAGTACCTCCTCAGCATACTTAGTTCACTTAAACTAATGCTCTGATACCATATTGTAACACCCTAAAAACAGGGCTAATTTAAACCTCAAATTATAACAAGATTTAGTCATGAACCTTATTAAAACTTTAAACATAAGCAGAGAATCACTATGAGGTCAATTACATATATTAAATTCTTCAAATAACTTATTAATCTAATCATGTCACTATAATCAGATTAACTAAGTTATCTAAGCAATCTCTCAAAAACCTCAGTGTCAAAACTTCTCCGCTAATCCAAAAGCTCTCGTCCCACATCCCATTTCATTCCCGAGCTAGTACCTGGTAAGAAAACATTATTTGAAACGATTAGGCTAATGCCTAATGAGAACATTCGGTTTCAAAATAACATTTACAAAGTATTGTAAACAAGGCCTGACAAACCTGGATTACCCTTTTTCTTACCACATGCAAAACCATTCATCAATACCAGTTTAAACCTGATTACATGACTACGAATCTGACATTAAGTCAATCGTTGCTCATATTCCAATTCCATGACTACGAATATTACACTAAGTCAATCGTTGCTCATGTTTCAATTCCATGACTACGAATCTGACATTAAGTCAATCGTTGCTCATGTTTCAAATTCCATACACATCAGAATAATGAAAGCCCATCATCTATTCTACGTGTACATAACCTCTAGTGCCTATGGATCCATATCACCTAATTGTACTCATACAGGTATTTATTCAATATAAATTCCTCATAGTAAGTGTATAAGCGAATTATATTTATACCTCATAAATTCCTCATAACAATCGTATAAGCGAATTTATTTATATCATTTAGATTTCTCAATTCTCCTTTATAATTTCTTCATATCATTTATTATAAGCAAATCACATTTAATATGTCAATTTCTTATAATAAAAGTCTAACCATCCATATTATCACTTACGGTCTTTAATATAAATATTGTTGTAATTCAGTTGTCCAATAAACACAATAATTACAACTCGTACATTTTCTTGTCGTAAGTCATTTTCCAATATCATTAATGATTTTAAACACAACCATCAATTTAAGATAATAGATTTTACTTTATAAAATCTTTCTTCCAAAAATCCACCCAAAACAGTTCATTTATAAAATAAACCTTACCATAATTTAAAACATTATAAAAACAGGTAAGGTAAGAATGAACTCACCTGATTGAGAGCTAATAATCCTTTCTCTATGTCACAGGAATATCCAACACTTAATCGTCACAAATATCTGAAATACCCATATACAATTATACTGGTATTAATCTACTGAATAGGATATTTAAATACCAAAATCCTAAGATTCTCATTTCTATCGCAACCAACTCAATTGCAACAACTTCTCATCGCAAGCATAGTGATTGTCGCAAACAACTATTGCGACACCACCCTTTATCGCGACTAATAGCAATTATCGCAACCCATGGTTGCGATAAATTTCTTCTATCGAAACTAACTCTTGCGATTTATACTTCGTCGCAAGCAACATTTTTCGATGGACTCCTTATCGCAACACACTATTGCGATTCAAATGAGTTTGTCGCAACCTTAGGTTGCGACACTTATGAATCTTCAAGAATTCATAACTCTCGCAACTTACTCAAACGAACAAGAACCCAGAAATCTTCTATTTTAAACCATGTTTGATTCTTTAACTTTGCAGATATGTTCTATACCATCAATATAACATATTTATAAACTTAGTTTTCTCAAAAACATCCAAGAATCTCAAAACCCATTTTAGACTCATAAAAGCTTATGAACACAAACTTCATACTTTAAAACTATGCATGTTACTGTAAATTTGCAGATGTGTTTAGGATTATTAACTGTTGGAACCCAGATACACTTAATCAAGATTAACAGTCTATTAGTTGAATTTAGAGTTTAATGCGGAAGCGTATTTAAACTAACAGATATGTTTGATAGATGTTAGAACGCACATATATAAAGAAAACAGTAAGGAATAAAAAGGATTTCTTGAACAGTTACTGTTATTCAATATATAATAAGAACACGAAGAACAAATTAAGAACTGTTGGTGTGTGTGAGAATATAACACTCAGATATTTGACAATAAAGTTTGAGAGTATTAGTGATTCCTTGTGTATTCGTTCTTAGGAAGATCTCAACATGAGACTTCCTTTTATACTACTCTTAGAAGACTATGAAGTAGGTCACTGTTCCTTTTACGGCATGAATAGTGAACTGGATGGTGTGAACAGTTGTTTGAGCCATGCGCATTTAATGGAGCAGATGTACTATTGGTAAATGCATTAAATGGCGCAGACGTCTATTTTGTACCATGCCTTATTGAGTCCACTCAGAGCTTGACACGTGTTTTGACAGTACTTTTCCATGCAAGTTGATGAACGTATCCAGTAATATCTTCCAAGTCTTCATAGCAGACCACAGAGGCTCTGTAAGGCATTACAGAGGTTCTATGGTCTGACCTTCTGTGGAGCAGTCCACTTGTTTCCGAGTTGATCTTCTTCTTGCGCACTACAGAGGTTCTGTGATTACCTCTGTAGCTTCTGTGGCTTTCTGGATTTGATCTTCTGTAAGAAGTGGCAGAGCCTCTGTGAGAGGCTTTTCTATACTTAGCCTATTTTTCACTACTTCTAAGTATTTCTATGATTAGGAAGATTTAAGCTAACAATCTCCCCCTAAGTAGTGAAAAATAAAAATTTGACTTTGAGTTTAGTTAGGCTAAGTTGGATAAGACAGAGGTTAAACAATACCTCGAAATTTCTTTCATTTAGAAATATGCCAGAGACATTTTACATTTGAGTACAATGAGAGATAAACTTTTAACTTTGTTTGCAGAGATTGGAGGTCTGAGAATCAGATTTTGGCATCTTTGAAATCATTGTAGCTTCTGTTGTCTCTTCCAACTTTTCTGATCTCTTTGTAGAATCTGATGCAGAGTTCTCTTAGGCGAATTGTTGCGTCAATCTCTCTTATGATAGTATCTGCAGCATCTTTTTCCATTTTCTTTGAACCTCTGTATTTCACAAGGCTTGCTCTGAACTTGTTCAGAGTATTTGTTGCGTACTTCTGACAGTCCATGCATACAAATAGTTTAGTTTCGCCTTGAGGGTTTTGAAATACTAACCCAAACCGTGGTTCTGTGATGATTGAGTTTGGTATGGCGTCTGGTGGGCAGCGATCCTCTGGTGGTCGTAGATCCAGATGTTTGAGACCGAGATCCTTTCCCAGCTGGAAATCTATCATGCTGTAGAGCAGAAGCTTTTCCCTCATCGCTTTTCTCAATACTTGATAGGCTCTGGTGTTTGCCTCTGTGTTGTAGTTGTCCTTTGTCCATTGCAGAAGGTCAGGTAGATCGTATGGATTGATGTTTCTTAAGTCAGCATCAGCGAAGGTAGATTCTGAATTGTTCTCTCTTCTGACTTTGTAAAGATTGTACCTGACCCTTGGATAGGTTCTTGTGAAGGAGAATCGGCAGAAGATCACCTTTTTGATCTTGTGAATTGAGAAAACATCTGCTTTGGTTCTTGGCTTTGTTCTCGTGAAGATGTTCTCAAATTCTTCTCTGATCCTTGGATCTGTCACATGATCTGTTGGATAGTTTGTCTGAAAGGATTGTTTGTAGAGGTATTTGTATACCACTTCTTCCATTTCTTCATGTGTTGGACCAGGTCGTGGAATTTGTCTTCTGAGACTCTCCATCTGTTGAACAACTTCTGCAGCTCTACCAGTTAAAGGAATTTCTGACAGAGGCTTCAATCCATGTGCCCAGTCAACTTCTTCGGGTTTTGGGGTTTGAAAGGCGTCAAACGCACTCTTCATCAGTTTCTCTGTTGGCTTTGACAATGTTTTCTTCTTCTTAGGCTCTTCTGTCAGTATCCCTTTGCCTTTATCTTTTGTTGTCGTGGCAGAACCTGTTGCTTCTGTGGGATTTGAGGTTTGCACTTCTGTAGGTTTGATGGAGGTTGCCTCTGTGGATTTTGACGATTGTGACTTGGACTTTTGTGGCGATGGTTCTGTTGGCTTGACTTGCTCTGTAACCTCTGTTGGAGGTTGTTTGTTGACTTCTTCCGTGAGCTCAGTTTCTATTGATGAAGTGTTGTCATTGAATCTTCTTGCCATTCTGAAAGCTAAAGTGAACCTGTGCCTTTCTTCTTCTCTCTTCACCATACGATCACTCATTGTTGTGTGCATCCTTTTCAGAATGTCAGAAGCAGAGGTCGTTGCTCTTTTTGGTTTGGTGGCAATCGACTTTCTTCTGGGTATGGTTTGGGGTGTTTCCACAGAGGTGGGTGTTTTCTCTGTGGTTCTTTGATCGGATTCTTCCAAAGTAATTACCTCAGGGGTGGTAGTTGCCTCTGAGGTTTGCTTATCTGCTTCTGTAGTGTTGGGTTCTTCAGAGGTTGAATCCACAGAGATGGGTGTATTCTCTGTGGTTCTTTGAGTTTGTTGTTGGGTTTGTTCTTGAGGGGCTTGGCTAATTGGTTCTGCTGCGATTGGTGGAGATTGAATTCCTCTGCTCGTAGCTTTCTCCCTTAAATTCTCCCCCTCAGGATTATCTGATGGACCAGGATGGTCATCATCAGAATCATCCTGACTCTTATCAGAAGTACCCTCTGCTCTGCAAGAAGTGTTGGGCTTCTTTGGCAATTCAGCTCCTGCTGCCTTCAATTTTTCACATATATCATCGCAGAGACCAATAAATGTCGCAAGCTCTGCTTCTGTCTTGAAACGCATTTTGCCGACACTTTTCTTGAAGTCCTTCACATAGTTGGCATTTGCAGTTGTGAAGGAGACAATGACTTATGTGACCTGGTTTATGACGTTTTGTCCTAGCTCTGTTAGCTGTGCTCTGGTCATATAGTCTTTTGGCTGCATCATTGTCGTGGTTCGTATTGCCTCTGCTTGAACTTGTGATAACGCATTCTGTAAGTCTGCAGGAGTAATGCCCTCTGCTCTGTTGGATTGCGTATTCAATTTTTCAAGGAAATCTTTGACCGAGTCCCTGAACGCAGAAGTTGCAGTTGTTTCGAATTGATGAGCGGCAGAAGTGGCTGTTTCTTTGGCAGTGGTTGTTGCAGAAGACTTCATCTCTGAGATGGCGGTTTTCACCTCTGTGGACAGATCGTCCATTTTGGTGTTCAGATTCAAGAGAGCTGTAGATGTTGTCTCTGCCAAGGATTTGAAAGAGCTTTGCAACTCTTTCATTGTTTGGTTCACAGAGGTGACAAGGGTTTGGAACTCATCCCTTGATACTTGTGTTCCTTGTGTAACCTCTGGAGGAACACATTCGTCTCCAGAGTGAGTCCCTGTTCCTGGGACACCTTCGTTCACCCTTGTTTGTACGATGGGGGTGGAAGGATTTCCTTCTGATCCTCGAGAGGAAACCTGAGTTTCGTTCTCTACAGAAGTTCTGTGAAGAACAGAGTCCAAATCCACTCCAGAGGTGGGTATTGGAATGTCCTTCTGTTGACTAGGAGACTTGTCTAGAGTCTCTTCGTCTCTGTGCTTACTACTTCTCTCTGAAAGAAGGTTTGGCCTTAATGTGTGCGTGACAGAGGAAACGAATTCCTCTGTAGGGTGTTCTTGTGTGATCTGGGGCGATTGATCACGAACATT
Organism: Saussurea involucrata; assembly: GCA_033807775.1. Taxonomy (NCBI): domain Eukaryota; kingdom Viridiplantae; phylum Streptophyta; class Magnoliopsida; order Asterales; family Asteraceae; genus Saussurea; species Saussurea involucrata. The sequence goes on from CM066325.1 coordinate 78,867,385, forward strand.
AGGTGAGTCTCTTTGAGGAGACTCCCTAGGAATGGATTCCCCGGTTTCTGTGGGCACAGAGGTTGAAAGAGTAACCTCTAGCTGGATGGGTTGGGTTAGGATCGAGTTGTGCTGCTCTTTTTCAATAACTCCTTCTGCAGCTAGACCTGCGGAGTTAGAAATGTGGGTTGCACTGGGAGTTGGGTTTGGTTGTGTGCCTTCTTCAACTTCGGCATCTTTTCTTGTTTCTTCTTCTGGTTCTGTGGAAGTTCCTTGCTCTGTGCGCAAGGAGTCATACATGTGATGAGATCCGTATAATCTCATGACATGAGGATGATAGAGACCTTTTCGTATCCAGATAGCCTCTTCTTCATCTGAATCTACCTCTGAGATTTCTATCCCTGTTTCTGTGGTTTCTTCTACAACCGTTGCCTCTGTAACTTCAGTTGTATTCCACTCAGCTTCGGTTTGTTCTGTATCTTCTGAAGCTTGGTTTGGACTTCTTCTGTGGACGTCCAATCCTTGAATGAAAGGGTTTTGTAAAATCACAGGGGTTTCGGCTGGTTGATTTCTGGGTGTTGTGTCATCTTCTTGTAGATGTGTGTCAATGCCAGAAATGAAGAAATCTTGTTCTTCTGGAGAGTGGTGGTCGAGAGGTTGTGCCGTCCACCCTGCTGTATTAAGGGTGTTTGCAATTTCGGGGTTCTGTAGGAAATCATTCAGGTCTCCCTGGTGAGCAAATCTATCTGGAGATTGATAGGGTGATTGATATCCTTCTTCTGTCATTCCTATTTCTGCATCTTCTTCTTCTGCAGTTTCACCCTCTATGATTGCCTCTTCTGCAATGGTAACCAATTTTTTAAGTGATTTACCATGCTTCTTTTTGGTTTTCCTCCTTTTTGGTTTTGGTGCCCCTTCCTCTGTTGATTTGGATCTTTTCTTTTTCTGTTTTGTGAAAAGGGGAGGAGCAGAGGAGCCAATCTCTGTGGCATGGGGAGGTGAAGGTCTATCTTCTGCAGTGCTAGTTGATGTGCCTTCTGCAGTTTTTTTCTTCTTAGCTTTTGGAGTAGAAGCAGAGATCTTTGCTGAAGATTTCTTTCCCATTATTTCTGCGCGTTTGGCTATGAAGCTGAGTTGAATAGCCATGTGTTTTGCTAACTTTTGATCCTTTTCTTCTTGAGTGGAAAGAGGTTTTGCTATCATTGTTCCTAGGGGGACACCTAAACGCGGGGGTGTCATAGGACTCGGTTTTGGAGTTCTATGATCGCGTGTATATTCTTTCTGAAGGGATATGTTCGATGCGTAGCGCAGAAGTTTCTTTGACAGAGGTCTGCAGTGTGAGTAGCCATCAGCATGATCAGTGGGGGTATTTTTGTTCATCGGGAACTGTTTGGGAGTTGGCCCTTCCATTGGCCAATTTTGGATTAGCAGCAGAGGTTCGAACAGTACTCCCAATATTCTTTGGAATTGCAGAGGTGGTAGAAAGTTGGGATCGTTCTCTTTGACCCTTTTCGAGTTGTTCTTTCTGTCGATGGTGTTTATGATCTCTTGCATCATTATGGTCGCATAATCTAGTGGAAGATCATAGTAAACCCCATACATGACGCTCAAGATTTGATGTGAGCTCTGGTCAATACTCCCTATCTTTCCTGTCACGCATCTGTTAAGAATAGAGAACAAAGTGTTCCACAGAGGTGGCAATCGGCCTCTGCGGAAGTCATTTCTCTTCCGTAGTTGGGTGTTGTACCCAAGCATTTCCACGAATCGACAGAGCTCTTCGTCTGTTGGTTGCTCTGCATAACTTTTCAATCCCAGAAGACCCCTTGTTGGTAGGTTGAATTCAAGTGAGAACATTGTTCTGTTGAACTTGATTTCAAGATGCTCAGTTTTATCAGGTCTTGAAATGTACCCTTTGATAAGAGAATCGTCTTTATCAAATCGGCAGCTTTGCCAAAATTGGTTCAAATAATGGACTGGAATTTTGTTAGGGGTTCTTGATAGTAGAGGGAAGAGGACATGGTTTTCCATGATGTTCAGAAGTATGGCATGGGCTTCGCCGAAAGTAGTGGGTGAGGGGACCAAATAGCAGTTGTTGGATTTGATAGGAAGAGTGGCTTCGAAATGATCCTTAGCTATGAAGTTTTGCAAGTGTGTCGTCGGAGCAAAGTCTGCGGAGTCCCCGGAATCTTGTTGTTCAATATCTCTTGCAAGGCTGGGGTTTTCAGAATGTTCTGAATGAGCAGGGGAGTTTTCCGTTGAGTTCGCCGGAGAGAGTTCAGAGGATGTAGCTCGAGAAGATGAAGCCATTTGCAAGTGTTTTGCAGGGTATCGCCGGAGAAGAAGATGAGAGTTTGTAAAAAGTTTTATGAGAGGGTAAGGTTTGTTTTTATAGGATGGTAAAACGGTAGACTTCGAAAGGGTAAAATATATGGCAATGGATTAAAGTTTGGAATCCGCACTCGAGTTTGAGCGGCGGGTTCAACTTACCAAAAAAAACGTTCCATGTTTGCCCAATGAAAATGGGACACGTAGGCCATGTCAGAAGATGACAGGACGTCGTGCGCGGCCCATTAATGCTAGGCGCGTGGAGTTGTTCTTAGCCATATGAGTTTCACTCTCAGTAAAAGTAATCGTTATTGTTACAGAAATGCCCAAATTAACAAAATAGCAGAGCCTTTGTTAGTTTCCAGAAGCTCTGTGATGTTGAAAATTTTGAAGTTTAACCCTTTTCTCATATATCTCATTGTTATCATTGCTGAAGGTTCTTCTTTAAACGAAAACGTTTGTAAAGATATTGGAGAAGATCAATAGGATTTTGTCAAGAAATTTTACTCACAGAGGTTTTGTAGCTCTGATGGAACTTGCAGAAGCTCTGCAAGAGCCAGCAGAAGCTCTATGAGAGAAAAAATCTTATAACTTGAATTCTATTAACTTTCTGATCACCCAATTTTTGATCTGTGTTAAGAGATGTTTTTCGCACATTCTTGAAGGTTGGTGTCCGAGAAAACTATTTTGATAAACGTTTTGTTCGAGATAACATTCCAAAAGATCGACAGAGGGTTAATTTATGATCACAGAGCATATTTCTTGCATAAGCTCTGTTGAGCTCAGCAGAAGCTCTATGACCTTAAATTTCTACTATTTCGAATTTTGTTAAACCTTTTGAACTTTTGATTTTTGAAATGTTATTCACAGTATATTTAGGACATATTTGACAATTCTTGTCCTAGAAAACTGTTTTCTAAAAACCTTTCGTGCGAGAGACATACCTTTTGGTTCTTCTGTTCTCGGCAGTTTTGTCTTACTTCTGTCGATGGAAAATTATCGACATTCTTCTTTGGCTTTCCTTTGAAAGATTTATCTCTGTAGATCATTTGAGGGCCCCTTTTGCTCCCCCTTGATCTAATCACTTCTGTAGATCAAGAATTTTCCTTTTGCTCCCCCTTGATCTATGCTTGGATCAGAATATGATAAGTTTTGCATAGTACATAGGTCAAGTCTATCAGAGGTTCTGTGAAGGTTGTCAGAGGTTCTGAGCAGACCTTACAGAAGTTCTGTAGTTTCAAGAACTATTGAAGGTTTTAAGAATTTACATATAGAAGTAGAATCTTTCAAAACAATAATTTAAGCAATGTATTTACTTATTATTTACAGAAGATAAAACTATACTTACTGAGGATTTTCACACCATGTTAATCATTCCTATCTTACCCACCAAGAAGTTGAATCTTTTCTCGTCTAGTGCTTTGGTGAATAAGTCAGCGAGTTGATATTCTGTGGGCACAAAATGCATTTCGATTGTACCGTATTCAACATGATGTTTCAAGAAGTGATACCTTATATCGATATGCTTGGTTTTTGAGTGTTGCACAGGGTTGGCAGAGATAGCAATAGCACTTTTGGAATAGCAATAGCACTTTTGGAATCGCAAAAGATGGGTATTTTGAACAGAATGTGGCCGTAGTCTTTTAGCTGAGTCTTCATCCATAGAACCTGAGAACAACAGCTAGCGGCAGCAACGTATTCAGCTTCTGCAGTGGATGTGGAAACACAATTCTGCTTCTTGGAGGTCCAACTGACTAGTTTACCACCTAGGAATTGACAACTCCCAGAGGTACTCTTTCTGTCGAGCATGCATCCTCCATAGTCTGAATCTATATAAGCTTTAAGACCAAAACCAGAGTTCTGTGGATACCAGAGACCAAGATTTTTGGTCCCTTTTAGGTATCTAAAGATTCTCTTTACGGCATCATAATGTGATTTCTTTGGATTAGCTTGATAGCGTGCACAGAGACATGTGGCATGCATAATGTCAGGTCTGCTTGTTGTTAAGTATAACAGAGATCCAATCATGCCTCTGTAGAGAGTGCATTCTACAGAGATGCCATCTGAATCTAAGAATAACTTGTTTCCAGTGGCCATTGGAGTTTTCATTGCAGAGGCATCAGAGAAGCTATACTTGGAAAGAATGTCAGAGACATATTTAGCTTGATTTATAAAAATTCCCTCTGATGATTGTTTGACTTGGAGTCCGAGGAAGAAAGTTAATTCTCCCATCATACTCATTTCAAACTCACTCTGCATGAGTTTTTCAAATCTTTTACACTCTTCTGAATTAGTAGACCCAAAAATTATGTCATCTACGTATATTTGTACAAGCATTATCTCACTACTTTTGCGTTTATAGAATAAGGTAGTATCTGTTGTACCTCTGTTGCAACCATTGACTAGAAGAAAGGTAGAAAGTCGTTCATACCATGCTCGTGGAGCCTGTTTCAGTCCATATAGAGCTTTTTCAAGGTAGTATACATGCCTTGGAAACTTTGAGCTTTCAAATCCTGGTGGCTGATTAACGTAGACCTCTTCTTGGATTTCACCGTTGAGAAAAGCTGATTTTACGTCCATCTGATAGACTTTAAAACCTCTGTGGGCTGCGAAGGCTAAGAATATTCTTATTGCTTCGAGCCGTGCGACAGGGGCAAAAGTTTCATCGTAGTCTATGCCTTCTTCTTGTCTATATCCCTTTGCTACTAATCTTGCTTTGTTTCTGATGACCACTCCATCTTCATCCTTCTTGTTTCTGTAGACCCATTTAGTCCCAATGGCCTGTTTTCCTCTTGGCAGAGGTACTAGAATCCATACTCTGTTACGCTCAAATTGCAAAAGTTCTTCTTGCATGGCGTCTACCCAGTTTGGGTCATCTAGGGCTTCAGAAATCTTCTTTGGTTCTATCACACTAATAAAATTTGTAAAGAAACAAAAGTTAGCAGTGGCAGACCTTGTTTTTACTGCGTCGGAAGGTTCTCCGATTATTTGGCTTGGAGGATGGCTTTTTGTCCATTGAGTTGTGCGTGGAAGATGATCATCAATGTCATTCAGACTTTCTTTAGAGACTTCTTGTGTTTCTTCTTGTGTAGCCTCTGTTGTTCTTCGTGCCTTGGTAGTTGATTCTACCGTTTGTGGAATGATTGGTATGAGTGGTGGTGGAGTTTGTTCCTCTGAGGACGTATAGTCTTGGTCCTCGATTTCCTCTGTAATTGGTTCTTCTGTGGTTTGTGCATCTTCTGTGGTCGTTTTCCTTGATGTTTCATCTTCTGCACTTTCTTCTGCTTCGGCAATTGCATCTGTAGTATTTACAGGAGAAGATGAAGCATTATTAGGACCAGTTAGAGACAAACCTGTAGGATTTTGTCCGACAGAGGATGGTTCTTCAGAAACCCTGATTGTTCCAACAGAAGGATCAATGTTTTCGTGGAGCATCTCTAAAAATAGAAGATCCAACTCTTCTTTTGCTTGTGAGATGACAGAGGATTTCCCTTTAATTCCGAGTTCTGAACTGATTTGTTCAGAAGTCATTTGGAATGAATCATCAAAAGAAACATTGATGCTTTCTACAATCTTGTGAGACTTTGTAAGGAATGTTCTGTAGGCTTTGGAAGTGGCAGAGAATCCAATGAATTTGCCTTCATCTGCTTTTACATCAAACTTTCCTCTTGAATCTCTGTCGTTTAAGACGAAGCATTTGCATCCGAATACATGGAAAAATTTGATGTTTGGCCGCCGTTTGTTAAGCAATTCGTAAGGCGTCTTGAGGTGTCTTTTCACAATGGTTGATCGATTTTGAGTATAACACGCAGTAGAAATTGCTTCTGCCCAAAAGTTCATTGATAATCCGCATGCTGACATCATAGTTCTTGCGGCTTCCACAAGTGTTCGATTTTTTCTTTCGACAACACCGTTCTGTTGTGGAGTGCGAGCTGCAGAGAAGTTCTGTGATATTCCTTCTGTTGAAAGATAGGCTTCAATGACAGAGTTTTTAAATTCTGTGCCATTGTCACTTCTTAACTTCTGTATTCTGCAATTATAAAGAACTTGGATTCTTTTCATTAGATTTATCAATATATTTGGAACATCTGATTTCTTTCTAACGAATTCAACCCATGTGAAACGCGAATACTCATCAATTAGGACAAGTATGTATTTCTTGCCACCTAGGCTCTGTATGGCAATGGGACCGCAGAGGTCGACATGAAGCATGTACAGAGATCTAGTGCAAGATACATCTGTTTTGCCTTTGTGGGAAGCTCTTTTGAGTTTTCCCATCTCACAGGCAGAACATAAATGATCCTTATTGAATTTAACATTTGGCAAACCTTTAACTAGATCAAGTTTGACCAGTTTTTCCAATGTGTGAAAATTCAAGTGACAGAACCTGTTGTGCCATAACCAGGCTTCTTCACTTTTGCAGGCAACAAGGCAAACTTTGTCTTTGTTCTTTGAGTTGAAGTTCATTAGATATAGATCACCTATTCTTTCAGCTCGCAGAAGTTCCATACTTGTTTCTTCACTTTGTAGAGAGCAGAAAGTTCTTTTGAACAACACATTGAATCCTGTATCACAAAGTTGACTTACACTGAGTAGGTTGTGCTTAAGGCCATCCACATATGCAACTTTGTATACAGAAACGTCTTCTTTTCTTATGACTCCATAGCCTTTTATGTGTCCTTTCTTGTTGTCTCCAAAAGTCACAGATCCACCATCTTGTGTTTCTTTGTACGTGGATAGTGCACTTCTGTCACCAGTCATGTGCCTTGAGCATCCGGAGTCTAGATACCAGATTGGCACATACTTCTTCTGCAGGACAATCACAGAGATTTAGGTACCCATATCCATATGGGTCCAATATTGTTAGAGTTTTTCAAGTTTGCCTTGGCATTCTTGAAATACATTTTGTTCTCTGCAGAAGAGTCGGATTGTTTCTTTGTGGGATTTGACTTTTGAATTGTCGTAGAGAGTAAACAGACTTGACTTGAAAAATGATTATTAAGTTTAGACATAAGATCAAAGCAATGACAGTATTGAATATGAGATGTAATTTGCTTGAACTTTTCATTGAACTTTTTAAACTCAGCCACAGAGGCATTACATTCTTTCTTTACATTAGATTTCCTATTACTTGAAGATCTATGAATACTCGAATGTTGTTTGCAAAAGCTCTGTTTAGGACCTGCCTTCTGTGGGTTGCTTCTGTGGTGAACTTCTTTCATCACTGTCACAGAAGAAAAAGATTTATTAACCTTGGGTTTTGAAAGTCTAGAACTTATAGGATCAATAGAGGTCTTCTGTAACATTTTAAGCTCAGCAGAGGTTTTGATATGTAGATTCAATTTTAGAAAATCTTGGCAGATTGGAATCTCTGTGAGTTTCTCTTTTGGAGAAATAGTTCTGTGAGGAACTTCAGAGGAGAATTTGACATCCTCTGTGTCACAGTGAATTATCCCTGATTTGAAATCAGTCTCTGAGTTGTCAGAGGATAAATCGTCCTCGTATACAGAGGTTGAGTCAATTCTTTCAATAGAGGCTGGATTTTCTGAGCATGTATCGTACGAGCTTTCTTCCTCTGTAGAATAGTTTTCATAGATTGCAGAGGTTTCTAATAAGATTTCTTCAGTGAGAGTTTTATCTACAGAAGATGTACAGAAATTTTCTAAAACGCTTGATTTCCATATTTCCAAAATTTCTTTTTCAATTAAATTTTTAAAGTTTTCTTCTGAAAAAATGGGTTTAAACTCAGGAGCTTCTGCTGATAATTTCTTTTCAACGTTTATCAAACAGACAAAAGCAACCTGTGTTTGGGTCTCTGGTTTACCAAACTTGAAGATACCAATCTGATCTTGTGTTTTCAGATATTTCTTTGGTTTGATACCTCTATTGACAGAGGTTGAAGATGATGAGTCTGTGTTTTCAAACCACACGTTAATCATCTTCTTATGTTTCTTCAAGTAAGGATCCACAGAGATTTTCGCCCTTTTGCTTACAGAGATTAGATTTGGAAAATCTGGTTTGTTCGTTTTTCCAATCACAAATAAAGAGGACAGAGGTTTGTTTCTTTTGCCTTCAACACCTAGGGTGATATCATCATACCCTATACCTCGTCTTCCTATTTGTGAGTTTACTTTTTCATAAACTTTCTGTGCATCTTTATAGTTTTTAATCAAAACTTCTCTTCTGAGTAAATCTTGCCATAATACCTCTCTTTCTCTTTGAAAGTATTCTTTAAGAGCTCTTATGTCAGTAGTTTCGCTCCTTGAAACTGAAAGTTCTTTTGTTTTATCTTTTAAAGTATTGGTTAATTCAGAAATTTGTTTTTTAAAGGATCTAGAGTTTTGTTCCAATTCTTTTCTATTCTCTCTTTTTCCTCAAAAATCTTTGCTTTTTCTTGAGTGAGAAGCCGTACTTCTCTCTCATTGAAGGTGGGTCTTTTCTGAATAATTTGATTTATCTCTTTCAGTTCAATTAGTTCAATGTGAATTCTAGGTGTATTATCATCTATAGAGGTAATACAAAAGTTTGAATTTGAAGTAGATACCTCAGAGTTAGTGCAGGAGTCGACTTCTGCCATGCCACAGAAGAGGGCATTGGCGGTATGTTCATCGTCAGAAGTAGAGTCTGACTGGAAGTCTTCTGTGTTCTCCTCAGAATGTCCTTTTGCCATTAAGGATTTTTTAGCATAATACTCGGCTTTCTTTTTGTAGAAAGCAGAGTCCCTCTGTGGGCGATTTGATCTGCTTCTGCATTCATTCGCAAAATGGCCTGGTTTGCCGCGGTTAAAACATCCTTGAGGAGTGTTTCCTGTTCGATCATTGGACTTCTGTAGGTCTCCGCCTTTCTCTGATCTACATTCATTTGCATAGTGACCAGGTTTGCCGCATTTGTAGCATTCTTGCTGCGTGTGGCTTACCGAGTCATCTGACCTCTGTCGGTCATTTCCTCTGTAATGTCTTTCGCTTGACCTCTGTCGGCCACTCGATTCTTCTTCTCTTCTGTCATCTCTTCTGTTTTCTCTATCATATCTTTCATTTCCGGAACCTCTTCTGTTTCCTCTGAACTCTTTTGTCAATAGAGCTAAAGATTTAGCTAGTGACGCAAGAGTTATTTCTTTTTCTGCTTACTCTTCTTCTTCACTGTCAATTATCACCATCTTCTTCTTCTCCTTCTTCTTCTCCTCTGTGGCTTTTTCATTTCTTGGTCTCTGTGCATCTTCTTTAGTTTTACTAACCAATGCATATGGTACAATGGTTAGTGTTTTAGCCTGTGCTATCTGAGGTTCTTGTGCGGCTAATGTTCCGTAAAGATCAGAGAGAGTCCAGGTGTCTAGATCCTGATTTGTCTGTAGGGACATAGACAGTTGGAGCCATTCTTCATTTAGACTTTTTAAAAACATGACATTGTTTTCTTCAGAAGTTCTGTCAATGCCTGATTTTCTGCACTTGTTGATTAGAGAGTTGAATCTGTCGTATGTTGTTTGCAGAGATTCTGTTGAAGAGGCTCTGAATGCATGATATTCATTGATGTACTGTGCTCTTCGGTTTTTTTTGTTTTAGCACCTCCTTCCAACTGTCTTTCCAGTTCTTTCCACAGATCATGCGCTGTTTCACATGAATCCAAGGATTGAAAGAGTTCGTTGGGTATTGCCATAATCAATGTCCTCTTGGTTTTCTGAGCAACTTCATCTTCTGCTTTATCTTTGGTTGACCACTCCCCTTTTGGCTTTGGTTTTTGATGTTCGGGGATTTCGGCAGATTCAGCAGTAGCAGGTATACGAGGTACTACTGTCATGGGAATAGGAGGAGGATTGTACAGATATTGTACTTGATTTTTTTCAGTGCCCTCGAAAAAATGGACCATTCTTATTTTCCACTGAGGATACTCATCTCGAAGGAGACTAGGAGGTTTAGTGAGAGAACCAGTAGTAAAGAAATTATTTGTATTTGTCATTTTTGAAGATTTTAGAAAGAAGGTATGACTAAAAAGTTACATCGATGAACTTGAAGATTTTCTGAGTTTAAGCAGTTTCCAGACACAATAATATCTATCACGAATCTTGATAAGTGGATCACTTGATATTGAAAATCAAGAGAGGCTCTGATACCAATTGTTGGAACCTAGATACACTTAATCAAGATTAACAGTCTATTAGTTGAATTTAGAGTTTAATGCGGAAGCGTATTTAAACTAACAGATATGTTTGATAGATGTTAGAACGCACATATATAAAGAAAACAGTAAGGAATAAAAAGGATTTCTTGAACAGTTACTGTTATTCAATATATAATAAGAACACGAAGAACAGATTAAGAACTGTTGGTGTGTGTGAGAATATAACACTCAGATATTTGACAATAAAGTTTGAGAGTATTAGTGATTCCTTGTGTATTCGTTCTTAGGAAGATCTCAACATGAGACTTCCTTTTATACTACTCTTAGAAGACTATGAAGTAGGTCATTGTTCCTTTTACGGCATGAATAGTGAACTGGATGGTGTGAACAGTTGTTTGAGCCATGCGCATTTAATGGAGCAGATGTACTATTGGTAAATGCATTAAATGGCGCAGACGTCTATTTTGTACCATGCCCTATTGAGTCCACTCAGAGCTTGACACGTGTTTTGACAGTACTTTTCCATGCAAGTTGATGAACGTATCCAGTAATATCTTCCAAGTCTTCATAGCAGACCACAGAGGCTCTGTAAGGCATTACAGAGGTTCTATGGTCTGACCTTCTGTGGAGCAGTCCACTTGTTTCCGAGTTGATCTTCTTCTTGCGCACTACAGAGGTTCTGTGATTACCTCTGTAGCTTCTGTGGCTTTCTGGACTTGATCTTCTGTAAGAAGTGGCAGAGCCTCTGTGAGAGGCTTTTCTATACTTAGCCTATTTTTCACTACTTCTAAGTATTTCTATGATTAGGAAGATTTAAGCTAACATTAACATAACAAGATTATCAGTTCAGATTATCATAATCTTCAAAATCATCTAAAAATCCTCAAAACCCATTTCTAAACCAAATAGAAACTTTATCTATATAAATAGAGAACTTTTAGCTATACACTAAGAGGATAGATGGGATGAATACCTTTGCTTCTTCAGTTTGATTTCTAATTCTCCAGCTGAAATATCTTGTTTATCTTCTTCTTCTTTCTTTTATCTCTTCGATTCTATCTCTCTCTCTCCTTTGTTTCACCGCAACACACACACACATACTCAAAAACATAAAAGATAATACTTTCTTATTTCATATGGAGATGCCACCTAGCCGAGATTTAGAGAGTGAGGCGGTGATTGCAAATAATTTAATTGCAATTGCCCAAACACTCCCTTCAAGTATCATCACTTGGCAAATTTAATCCCTTCACTTAATAATTAAAATTAAAGTTTACCCCTTAACTTATAACTCCACAAAATAAATTACGTAACTTAATCGGGGATAAACTCTAAAATTAATTTATCAAATAAACGATCCCAACTTATTAAATAATTATACTCAAATTATTTAATAAACCCCAAACATCACATTATATAAAAATTTGAGATGTTACACCCCAGATATCCCAGATTTTCCTAGGCTTTCTAGCAATAGACTTGCGACGCATACGCAAACTGGAGGGCCGTATCTTATATGATCTCATAAAATCCTAATTAGGTCAAAAATTCTTGCATATTTAGAAATAATCGAACGAAAATCGACAAGAAAACCCTTAAAGAAATCTTTGCTCAAAACCCTCTGAAGTCGTAAATAAGAAAAGATCCATCGTAATCTTTATTTATGCAGTCGATCATGTCAGGACGACTCCTTTGATGATCACCGCGTGCCCTCGTCCCTTTGTATGACCACATGGTTCGTCGACACCTGTCAAAGACAGCTGGTAAGCACCATCGTGCGTCGGCATGACGTCACGACTTTATCCTCTCTTCGATTTCCCTCTCTAGTTTGAATTGAACCGATTCAGTTCCAAAACAACCAAGGTATTTTTCAACACAAGACCCTGAACACCCGACAAGCAAAATTTAAAATTCTACTTTCAAATTTTGGGGGCAAACTGTTTGGGCAAAATTTCACAGGTCTCGACCACGACCAAAAAAGGTAAAACACATGTTATGAACTATATCTTGTATTAAGATAAGGCCCCGACAAAGACCCAAAAAACCTCCGTCGTCCCTCCTAAAAGGTAAGTCGAGAGTTCCTCACGACACTCGACCTCGACGTCGCCCGTTCCGCACGACCATCGCACAAGACCGTACGACCTTGACTAACTCAATATACGACTGTTATATTTGTTTAGTGATTAATGCAGGAGTCAAAGTCATTAATGGACAACGGCTATAACCGACGAAATCAGTTATGAGCATCTAATCCCACATTGAAGACGACGACCGTTACAACAATCATCAAAGATCTTAATGATTCAATTAAAATCATTCGAAGACTATAAATCCCATGTTCAACCTCAGTTTCAGGGGAGGGAATAACAGAGAGAGAGAGAGATAGAACAAGAAGACCGGAGACCGAACACCGAACATCGAACAATAGAAGATAAGCATCCCAGCTCAGAAGAACACTACAAGCAAAGAACTCTCACTCGAAGAATCGCTCCCGACGCACGACTTTCACTCTCGACCAACAGTTTACACATTGTTTTCACACACGACGCACACTGTTTTTACATTTCAAACACTTGTACTTTACATTTCGAAGTCTTTTCCTTCATTTGTATTGTAATCTATGTACAATCAACACCCGGAACACCAAGGACATCGCCCTTGATTGGCGACCATAGTGCAGCGACGACATCCACTGTCGTCCTCATGTTTTTTCCTCGTTGAGGTTTTTCCTGCGTCATCAAATCCGCTGTTTCATTTACATTTTTGTCTTTGTCGCACGCCTTTGTCGAACGATTCCTTTCTTTAGTTGTTAAAGTCCACATCGACCTTAAGTTGTCCCTTTGGTGCGATTTTTGGCATTAAAACGAAACAAATTAAAGTTTTTAAACAAATAACTCAAAACTCAAAGAGGGTGAACGACTTGTTTGTGAAGACATGAAGAATATATATTCAAGAAGATTTGAAGAAAAAAGAGCAACAACGAAAACATTAAATTATTTTATAATTTATAGTTCGAATTTGTGTTACGATTAATTACTTTACAATTTTATAATGAACCGATTTGTATCTTTGACAATTTATTTGTTATAATTAAATGAAAGTTTGAGATATTTCTTATAATAGTTGTCCACTTCATTCTTTTACATTTGTATTTATTATTTAGAAAAAAAAAGAAGCAAAAGGACTGGTTAGCTAGGACCCTAAACTTTTCGCCAATAACCGATTAAGTCCCATCCCAGTATTTTTTTTTCTTTTTTCTTTGCTAAAACAGGTAGGTCTTATTAAGGCCGGTTAAGACTCGGTCTTGGTGCACCTTTAGTTTCATATGTGAACATACATGAATTACCTTCGTATCCAAGAAATGATAAGAAAGTCATTGTACCTCACAAGAAACCGAAGCCAAAGCGTCAATCATCCTTTTCATCATGGTGTAAATGCATATGGCGAATGTATAATAAATGTACATATGATGAATTGCTGGGCAAATCTCCTTTGGCAGCTGCAAACACTAGTAGCGGTATGGCAACTAAGTGGGGAGATTCCAAAGGAGAACTTACCCTGTAATGCACCAATGCACTAGATAACTTCAATTGTTGATGGTGTCACGTCCAAAACAGATTTATAGTTATCATATTTTTCATGCAAAATGGATATTCCAAGCACCATAAACTTTATGCCTTTTAGTTTGTACCATCCAAGCATATAATAGAACAAGTAATACTCTTTTTCAGATTCTTCATGACAGAATTGAATCCATGGTTAATAAGATTTCAAGCGGCATATGCTGTTGTGTGAAATATATTTAAACATTTCCATCTACTTGATTATAGTTGGCATGTTTTACATAAAGAACTGAATCGGCTCTGCTTCGGGTTTAGCATACCTAGCTAGGTTGTGAGAACCTTATCCCGAAAAATAAGTCCAAATACATGCATCATACAATACTACTAGACAAACAACCTTTTCCGACGAAAAAATTCGTCGACATTTCGGGAGGAGTTTTTGGCGGATATTAAAAAGTTACTTAATTAACTAAGTAATTAAGATTAATCTTCCGGCGTATATATCCGCTGGAAACTATTTAATTATTTAATTTATGAACTCGAAATAAATAAATAAATAAAATTTCCAATGGATATATCCGCCGAAAAGATTATTTATTTATTTAGTCACAAGACCAATTTTTTAATTTGTCACCTACCTTTAATTAGTGACTAAAAGTGACCATCCAAGTTTTGGTGACTAATGAGCCTTAATGACCAACTTTACGTTATTGGTGAATGGTGACCACATTTTCTCGGACACTAACTAAGACTTTTCTTGTAGTGTGATAATGGTAACAAGAATTGTCATGTAGTAAATTAATAACACAAAAGCATGCCTAATAGAGATCAAACCTATGAGCTCTCCACTTATTGTGCCCCTTCATGTAAGGCACTAAAATTAGGCTCCTGAAAAGTGGATTGTTAAATGCCATACTTTATACCTTAACTGATTCACAAGCAGGATTGCCATCTATACGCGGCATATATTTGGACATATTTTCAAGTATGTGCATGCTCTCACAACAACCTGGATATGCTGAAGCACAAAGCAGCATATGCTGCAAGACTTTTCATAGGTTTTTTCATGGTCTCCATTAGCAGATATGGTCCACAGATTCAGTTCTCTCACCAAGATTCTGCCTTAGTAAATGGCCTGTTTTTTTCTGTACTTAAAGGGCATTAACCTCTTATATATAAGGTATAAAGTTCATGGTGCATGGCATATCCAATTTTCACTGAAAAAAGCCAAAGATAAATAGTTTCAAATGGGAAATATGATCGTCAAGTAAAGTCTTCAAGTGTATAGGTGAATTACTGGTAAGATCTCCTTTTGCAGCTTAGTTGCTTTCAGTATTATTCCGTCATAATGCGATTCAAGTATGCAAACTGCCAAAGGAGATTTGCCCAGTGATTCAGTCATACATACATTTAATATTTTCATCTTTGCCATACATACAAGCTACCAAGAATGAAGGATACTTTGGTTACCAACCTTATTTTATGATATAAAAAATATTATATTGTTACGGTTTAGTTGCTTTACATATATATATAATACTTATTCATATGTATAGATGCACCGTATCTATATGCTCAGTAAAACCCCATGATATGGTGCTTAATAACCTTGCACATTCCTCTATCATTTTTATTCACAACGTCCAATAACCTTATTTTGATTTATGTGTTCAAATGCCACCTTTGTTTAAAGTTTTTTTCCAGCAAATATTCCTACCATTAATTGTATGTATGTAAACTTAATTACGTTTTATTGATGTAAGTCATTGGCTTGGACTATTCCCTTCTATTTCTTAGATTATTGATTTTTGTTGCGTTTTATGCCCTAAGTGGTTTAGTGGACGTGTTGATACACATCAGCGTTTTCCGGTGGCAGGAAATCTTCCTCGCCATCAACGCATCAAAACCAGAAGGTCATGTAAGAAGTTTGGCTTTAAGTTCTCTTACATGCCTTCTATAATGTACATGACTGTATATATACTATACAACACAAATTTATTCTCTCATGTTTGGTGTAATATTAGACAGAACAAGACAAGATTGAGTGGAAAAAAAATACTTAGATAGAAAAAGAAATGGAAAATGACTAGAGTTAAGTAAATTACTAAACTACTCAAATTAAACCCACAAAACCTTCCACAATTAAAATTGGCCCCTTAATGTGAAAATCTTATAATTAAACTACTCAAATTAAACCCACAAAACCTTCCACAATTAAAATTGGCCCCTTAATGTGAAAATCTTATAATTAAAGTCACATTATAGGACTCAAATGGAGTTTGTAGAAGGCGATTGAATGCAAGTATAAATTTTCAGATGCAATTATTTTATTGACTAATATAAACTTAATTGAAAGAAATACGTTGTGCAGAATAACGATATGTAAGTTAAAATATTACCTAACAATCAATTTGAATGACAAATATAATCAAATATCACAAAGAAATGTACAAACTATTTACCAAACTAAAATCACTATTAATCTGACAAAGAACATTAATCATTGGGAGGATATTTCTAGTATTAAGAGCATCTGCTAACATGGTCTTCAAAAAAATTCCCAAAAACTAGAGAATTAAAACTCAAAATCTCTTCAAAAAACATACATCCATTTCCATTACTCTTTAGATTCTTCATTTTAGATACTACAAATAAATTATATTATTAAAATAATTTATACATGTAAAAAGTATTATTTCGCTCTCATGAACAAGTATTATTTCGCTCTCATGAACATACAACTTCAAGGATTACTGATATAATAAAAGTTATTTTTCTTTCATTGTAATCATTTCGAGGGAGTTCTTCAGATTTTTAGAAATTCACACACACACACACACACACACTCTCTCTGTCTCATGCTTTCTCCACTTTGGAGAATCAGTTGTAGCAAAAAAACAAACCCAAAATCCCTAATTTCTCTAATTTGGAGGATCCGTGTTGTTTTAAGTCTTTGTATACTCAACAACTTATGATGAAGATCACAATTGGTATTTATAGTTGTTCTTAGATCCCTAAAACAAATTAATCAACACAAAAAAGTGAAGATGGGTTGAATAAACCTTTTTGGCACCGAATTAACACAAGCTTTGAAAGATTAATAATATGGATATTTTGATAATCTTCAAGGTAACATATTACAACTATCTCGGTGGAATTTGAATAGACGTCTATACCCTACTACAAAGAGGTAACTATAATTGATAATTGTACCGGACTTAAATTTCTCACTCAACTAAAATCTCAAAAGGTGTTTCCCTCTCTGTGTATAAATTATTATCTCACTTTGTGTTCTTCGTAACAAGCGTGTTGTGTAGAATCTCGGTGAGCTGTATAGTGAGTATATCTATTACATTCTTACACTACAAAACAAATGACATTTACCCACGAAATTTACCCAGGGAAAGTTCCGTCGGTGATTACCTGCAGATCACCCAGAAAATATCAATGGTTTGGTAGAATCTTATGTTTTTCGAGAAAATATTCATGGGTCCCCCAGAGGGATTCTCTAGGTAATTTGCATTACCCACAAAAAATTTACCCACCAACTTTTGTAACGGTTTTGTGACGAATCACCCTTTAGCGACAGATTTTCCAGTGTATAGTAGTGTTACTGTTTCTATAATGAGTAATTATGTACTGTATTGATAGTTGATTTTAGAGGGTATCAGATTGGTTAGGATGATGCAATCTTCACTGCTGCAATGTCTTCATTTACTTTAAAAGGTATCTCAATATGTTCTATGAGATTTGTGGTCCATTGGTCCACATGTTCACCGACGGGACCGTCAATGTTCATCGACGGATTACCGACAGTCATAGAGGGAATTATTACCGATAGATTATCAATGAGATGATTTTCACCCACATATTTCCAAGGGATCGAATTACCAAGGGATTTCCGAGGGACAATATCACCGATAGATTTATGAAGATCTTCACGGTCAGATTACCGACAGCGATACTCATGATCAAAGACGCGTAATTTCTATCGATGATTATCCTTCATTTAAAAAAAACATTATTTTCTAGTATAAAATACGAAACATACCCATATATTAATTATACCACATATTTTCATACAGTTAACAAAAATATTATTATTACAATTTAAGACGTAATTAATATAGCTAGGGAGGGGGAGGGGGTCACCCAAAAACTACTACATAAAAGCTCGAAACCAGTCTGATAACATGACCTGCTGAGCTAAGTGGACCGCCTGCACACCAAGAAACCGTGACCATGCCGATATGTATGAACACAATGATTTCCAACCGGAATTAAAGAAACAGTACCTGAAGTAAACATAATCTTCTTCCGCAAACAAATGTAATTTTGCATAGACATCGATGGTATGAATTCAATATTTGCGGGGAAAAACACAACACAAATATGGCATTTGAACACATACTTGAGTCGCATTATGATGGAATAATACTGAAAGCAAATAATCTGCAAAAGGATACCTTACCACTTTACCAGTAATTCACCTATACACTTGAAGACTTGACTTAACAATCATATTTCCCATTTGAAACTATTTATCTTTGGCGTTTTTCAGTGAAAATTGGATTTGCCAAGCACCATGAACTTTATACCTTATATATAAGAGGTTAATGCCCTTTAAGTACAAAAAAGAACAGGCCATTTACTAGGGTAGAATCTTGGTGAGAGAACTGAATCCTTGGACCATATCTGTTGACCATGAAAACCTATGAAAATTCCTGCAGCATATTCTGCTTTGTGCTTCAGCGTTGTGAGAGCCTCATACTTGAAAATATGTCCAAACATATGCGGTGTATAGATGGCAATCCCGCTTTTGAATCAATTAAGGGATAAAGCTAGGCATTTTAACAATCCAATTTCCAGGAGCCTAATTATAGTGCCTTGCCAGAAGGAGCACAATAAGTGGAGCTCATAGGTTTAATCTCCATTAGGCATGATTCTCTGTTTTGAAACTACGAATATTATTAATTTATCGACTAACAAGCTATAGAACCTTACACTTATTACATAATTCATTTTTCTTGGAAAATATTTGCACCAACCTGAGTTCATGGGCATAAAAGGTATAAAGCCTCCCTCTGTTTTTCTCACTAGTGATATACTTTTAGTAACATAAGTACATAACAACATTTGTATCCAACATGTACATAGTATAGGATGCATAATGCATCCACAAACCAATCCACTCTGTGAATGAGTTGTATTATAGATTCGTGGACATAGATAAAATACACATTATACATGTACCCAGACACACACACACACACACACACACACACACACACACATATATATATATATATATATATATATATATATATATATATATATATAGGTGGGTTCAAACGAGAACGGTAACTATTTAAGAAAACACAAGAACAATAAATCATGTGTAAAATCACATGTGATTTACATTAACGGCAAAAAAACTCCGCGACTTAAGTCGCAAGGCAAAGTCGCGTGAATCATATATGATTTTGTACATTACCGTTATTTCTGGTGTATTCTTAAATAGTTAGCATTCTCATTTGAACCCACCTCTATATATGTATTATGTATATATACATATTTTTATACACTCATTAACCTTCTTAGGTTGCTCTCTGACCATCATTAAACCAACCCTTATCCAGTACTGAATCGAGTAATAAGCTATGTGAGCCACATATATCCCCCGTGTGCGATCAATTTGATGCACCTTATCCCATTAATTATAACACACCTTAGCCACACCGCTTACACCTATTACAAACATCCTACTACCACCCTTTTGGTGGTAATCAACCCCCACTACAAACCATTGCATACTCGTGAAAATACGAAATTTATTGTTCTGAAAAAGACGTTAACATTCTTCTCTTTTATAATCAGATAGCAAGTCCATCATACACATGTAATAATAAGTTCGTAACAATATTGGCCATATTTGATATGACTATATTATACATGACAATCCTTCTTACCATTATCACAGTACAAGGAAATCCTTAGTTCGTGAAAGAGAAAATTTTGGATGGTCATTTTTCGTCATTAATTTGCATTAGTGATCAAATAAAACTGGTCATGTGACTATATTATATATATGTGATCACGGTTCTGAACGATTATTTTTCTGTTAAAAGAGCTAGTTTAAGTCTTGGAATTTTAGTCCAATACTTCCTGTAACTTAAGTTATGTTACCAACTTTGAACACCCTTAAATTTAAAATAGAAGACAACGATGAACCCTAACTTCCTCAAAACTTTAAGTAAACTTCAAATGTCAAAATCAACCGATGATTTCAGAATTCCCAAATGGAGAACAAGATAAGTATGAGGGTGATAGATAAGTTTTTCATACTCTAAACTAGAATTATAGATATGGTTGTTACTAAAAAAAACCCACCAAAATATGTTTTATTCCAAAATTGATGACTCTCAAAGGCCATCCTTTATAAAGATCAACCAAACTCTCTTCCCAATATGGTCTTCTTACTGCTTGTTATACATGTCGACAAACAAAAAGGTTAGGATTAAAACCTAATGACTTCAAATAGTTTAAATGATAGATATAAAAAGTGTAGAACGAAAGATTGTTCCAACACAATGATTTCCCCAATTCAATGTGTTTACAGTATCAATAACTCTCTGGATCTACCCTTTAACAATAAGAGTGTATAAAACCACTCAAGAACACACGATTACAGCAAGGAAGTCGCATGTCATTATTGACAGCAATCTAGTTACAATCTTGAAAGAATCTTCTAGAGAGAGAAAGTAGTTACAAGATACTAAATTGATTCATACTTGATTATGATGAATGATGCAGAATCTTGAAACTACACACATTATAAACACTTTCAAAAGTAGACTTTTCAAACACTGATTTTTCTCGAACTATTAGCCTTGGCTCAATCACCAAAAATCTCTGAAGCATCGGGTTTTTCAACACTTTAGTTACGTTAACCGACCTCCATTTTGTGTGTAACAATATATGTTAGAAACAAATGAAAAAGGGATAATGTACATTGAATGTTATTTATTATAATATACAGTTACAACATCAAATCTTAAACTTAACCACATACAGACTTTACTATTATATACAGGAAAGCCAACCATTGTGACCCTTCTAAACAATGGTTAAGATAAAAACTAACACACACAGATAACTAAATGGAATAACTAACTGAACTGTTATATCTAGCTTACTTTTAACATTCCCCCTTAGAGGTGACATGCACGGAGCATCCTCGTATGATTGAAACTTCCAACATGAAGAACCTTTGTAAATGAGTCTCAAATCTGATCCTTAGTGCCACAGCTCATCAACTCAATCCTCCAAATTTCCAACCATCTTTCATAATACACATGCAACTTTCATTTCAATTTCATATCATCAACTACCAAAACAAATTAAAGTTTTTTGACCAAATAACTTAAAACTCAAAGAGGGTGAACGACTTGTTTGTGAAGACATGAAGAATATTTATTCAAGAAGATTTGGAGAAAAAAGAGCAACAATGAAGAAATTAAATTATTTTATAGTTTATAGTTCGAATTTGTGTTACCATTAATTACTTTACAATTTTATAGTGAACATATTTGTTTTTTTTACGATTTATTAGTTACTATTAAATAAAAGTTTGACATATTTAATATAATAGTTGTCCATTTCATTCTTTTACATTTGTTTTATTATTCAAAAAAGCACATTTGTATTTATTATTTACAAAAAGCAAATGGACCGGTTAGCTGGGAAGCTAAACTTTTTGCCAATAACCGATTAAGTCCCAACTCGGTATCTTTTTTCTTTTTTCTTTTGCTAAAATGGGTAGGTCTTTTTAGGGCCGGTTAAGACACTCGGTGCTCGGTGCTGGTGCACCTCTAGTTTCATATATGAACAGAGATGAACTACCTCCGTATCCATGAAATGATAAGAAAGTAATGGTACCTCACAAGAAAGCGAAAGTCAAAGTGTCAATCATCCTTTTCATCATGGTGTAAATGGATACGGTGAATGTATGAAAATGTACATATGATGAATTGCTGGGCAAATCTCCTTTGGCAGCTGCATACTCTAGTAGCGGTATCACAACCAAGTGGGGAGCTTCCAAAGGAGAACTTACCCTGTAATGCACCAATGCACCAGGTTCAGTTGTTGATGGTATCACGTCTAAAACAGATTTATAATCGTCATTTTATTCATGCAAAATGGATATTCCAAGCACCATAAACTTTATGCCTTGTAGTTTGTACCATTCAAGCATGTAATAGAACAAGTAATTCTCTTTTAGAAATTCTTCATGCAAGAATTGAATTCATGGACCATACATATATGAAAAGAGAAAGGTCAAACCCTAATAAGATTTCAAGCGACATATTCCAAGATATCCAGCTTGGTTGTGTGAAATACATTTTCACATTTCCATCTACTTAATCTTAGTTGGTAAGTTTTACTTAAAGAACTGATGAATCGACCATGCTTCGTGTTTAGCATATCTAGCTAGGTTGTGAGAACCTCATACCGTAAAATAAGGCCAAATATATGCAGAATACAAATAACAATAGCATTTTCGATTTCAATCTATTTAAGGTAATATATTAAGCATTTAAGAAATCACACAATCCAATTTCTTGGGGCCAAATTGTGCTCTATACGCGAGGGGCACGTTACCTAAACTTCGGGTAGTTTCTGAACATTGGAAAAAGAAAACCCAAATAGAAGTAGAAACATATGACGTAATTAAGTTTATGTGATTAAAATAGCAAGTCCTTGTTTCTGAAGTTGGCGCTAGTTATATAGATGTGATCGTTGGAGCAACTCCAACATCTTTTCTAAAATATAGAAAATTGAACTTTTATTGTCTAAATTGCTCCAACATTTTCTTTATATTGTTCTCTAAAATAGAGAAAACTCCAAGATTAGATAGTTTTCTAAAACTTGATAGAATGAGAGGGAAATTATTATTTTTTTCATTCCGTAGGGTTGACTTATTATTATTATTTTTTACAAATTCATTTATAAAATTGTATTGTGATCATACATTTAAATAATATTTTAATAATATAATGGATGTCGGAATCTTTAAAATAGGGAATCTGTTGGAGCTAAATGTAATTACTTTTCGAGATTTTAACTTTTAGTTCTCTATTTTAAAAAAGTTATAATGAAGCTGTTGGAAATGCTCTTATTGCACTTGATTTTGTGTTTGAAACTATGAAATAAGATTGGGTAATAAGTTGACAGAATATTACAAGTCGCCACATCATACATTTGCTTGAAGATATTTGCAACAATCTCTTAGGTGGTAATGTCGTGGAAGGCATCCGCACAAACCCTCCATCTGATATCTTTTCACTAGAATATATTTATATGACATAGCGGCATGTTATCCAAAACACTTAGCGGGTGTTTGGTTTATTGATTTTCGAAGGAATTGGAATGGATAATTTCTGTGACCAAATTTCAAATCCTTGGTTCACGTGATGAAATTGCAAGAATTATTTAAATTTCATTGAATATTACAAATTAATGAATTCATCGTTCCCTGGGATAAGTGAAGAAACTGAATTTCATCTTTTATATCCAATTTAAGCAACACCCCACCCTAAGCTTCAACCACAATCTTGCTACTACTCTCATTGTCATGCCCCACCCTAACCCCCTCCACTACACCACTACTGTAGTCATCACAACTGCTAACCACCCCTACCTTACACGCCCCCAACCCCACCTACCAACTTCCGTACCCCACCCCACCCCATCTCCGACACCACCATGCTAGTGTCATCGTCAATAACCTGCACCTCCACCCCCACCAATTAGTACCTCCACCCCCACCAATTAGTATTATCATTATCATTATATTTTTAATTTAAGGAAAATGTATTAAAATATATTATTGGGATATTTTAGTTATTTATTGTTAATACGTTATGTGAGACAAACATGATGATTCCAATTCTTTTGAAAGATTATACTCCAATTCTTACCAACCATAAGTTGTGGTCAAATTCTATTCCAAGTCTTCAAAGTTAAATTTCAATGATAGATTCCAATTGCACCAAATCCCATTCTACAAACAAAAACGCTCCCTTACTATGTTAATAAATTTTAAAATACCAATATCACAAGTGTATCTCTATAAAAGAACAAACTTTTAGTACTAGACAAGACACTTTCAGCGACAATTTTTACCACGGGTAATCCATTATTGACGGAACACCATAGGTACCGACAACAAGAAGTATCATATGGTTTTACCCACAATTACCAACACCGATGATCCATCAGTACAATAATGGCTGAATGATTATTAACGTCTTCTACAATATTACAATATTTGAAAGTTCTCCATAACACTGATCAACTTCCTTCTTCTATATGCTAACGCTAAATGTTTTTGTATAGAGCAAGAGAGGAAGGATAATTGAAGTCCAATAATATTTGTATCCATTGTTTGACTTCTTCATCTTTTATTGGGATTCTACTACACACCACAAAATCAATTTAACTACTCAACCAATCAGTCATCGAGCTTGCAAATCATAGGAGTCATTCATTAATTGTTTTTTATTGCATCTCAACGAATCATCTCTTTGTTTCACATTTTGACCGATCCTCATCTGTCACATTTTCCAGAGACCCTAACAATCTTATTTATCATTCATTTTTGAGTGACTCTCTTGGTTAATTCTTTCATATGAATTCTCTTTATGTATTAGAAATTGTTATATATATGAACTGAAAACTTATTACTTTTTAACAAATTACAAACCATTGTTAATGGTCAAATTCGTATCTATATTTTAGAGTTTCAAAAAAGTACCCTTGTTTTCTATACATAATTAATTATTATTTACCTAATAAAAATTATGTGAATCTCAAGTACTCTCATATCTACAATAAACAAAAAAATAAGATTTTTTTCCTCCATGAATTATTAATATTTCTTGTATTTAATTTTTAATAATAAATAAACATTTATAGAGTATTTTTTTATACTTATCGAGAGCCCTTGTTTTTAAAATTGTCGATGGCCAATAAAATCTCAGGAACGAGTTTGAGAGAAAGTCAAGCTATCAAATGCAACTTGCTTTGCTTCTTATCCTCAATGTTAATTTTAGGGTCTTGAGAAACCATTATTGTTGATTAATGGTTTGAAACTTTTATGGCTTTGATTTAGAATAAGTGGTTTCTCCATCATAGTTTTTTTAGATGCCCTGATCATGTGATCATGTTCTAGCTTTTTATTCAATGTTTATGTTTTGATTTTTCACCTATATGTTCTTTTCATTGTATAAAAAGAAAAATGACAAAAAGAATGACAATTATGTGGAGCATGTAGATACACATATCACTACAAAACAAATAACTTTTACCCACAAAATTCACCTAGGAAAATTTTCGCCGGTAATTACTCAGGGATCACCTTGAAAATACCAATGATTCAGTAATATCCGATATTTTTCTAGAAAATACTCATGGATCACCCAGAGAATGCTTGGGTAATCAGTCACTGATTTGCGTTACACACAAAAAATTTACCCACCAACTTTTATGACGGTTTTGTGACGAATCACCCTTTAGCGACAGATTTCCTAGGGAAAAGTTCGTAGTTAGGGTAGCGTTTGGTACGCAGACAGGATTGGACGGGACATGACAGAACTAGACAGGACTGGACAGGACAGGACAAGAGGGCAAGGCAGGAATGGACAGGACGGGACAAAACAACTGTCTGTCTTGTGTTTGGTACGACTAGGACTAGATAGGACAGGACTAGACAATTTTCCCTAAAACTTGTTTGATGATTTTATATATCATATAATAGTTATAAATGACACAAATAAAGCTGGTCGACGATGGTAGTGGTGGAGGTGGCCGCCGATGGTTGGCGGTGATGGCCGGTGGTCGTGGCGGCAATGGGTGGTGGTGATCAGTGGAGGTGGAGGTGGCGATGGGTGGTGGACGAAGTTGTTGTAGTGAAGGAATAGATGAAAGTGGTCGACCATAGTCAGTGGTGGCTATCGGTGGCCGCCGATGGTGATGGCAGCCATGGGTGGTGGTGATTGGTTTCAGTGTAGGTCGAGGTGGTCAACGATGGTAGTGGTGGTGGTGATGGACAAATGGTTGTGGATATGGTGGATAAGGTTGTTATAGTGGAGAAATAGGTAGTGGTGGCCGGTGGTGGTTGGCGGTGGCTACCGGTAGCCGCCGATGGTGGTGGCGGCGGTGATTGGTGGTGTTGAACTTTAAGACTAATATCATATATATTAGGGTTATATATCAAATAAGGGTAGGTCAGTGATTTTTTTGTTTATGTCTCACTTTTGTTCCATGTTGTTCCACCTATTTTGGTGGAACAAGAAAATGCCTTTTTTGTCCCATCCTGTCCCACCCAGTCCGGTCCTTGTCCATGTCCCATGTCGCGCCAAACGTGGGACAGTGAATTTTTGTTTTGTCCCATGTCACGCCAAACGTGGGACAGTAATTTGTCCCGTACTGTATTTTCTTGTCCCATGTACCAAACGCAGCCTAAAAGTCTTTCATTTAGTAGCTAGTGTATTGACCGTGGTATGGACATATACCAAAATGAAATGCAAACGATATATGTATATTTCTAATAAACAAAATGACGAAAGAAACCTGCAAAGCGATTTTCTTGTTTTTATTAATATTTCTCAATGTCATAACTCAGGTAAGTTCCGTTACATAGAAAGTCGTTTTAATTTAAGATTTAGAAATGTTTGTTTATTTATTTGTTTATTTCACTTTATTTTAGTATGTTTATTTAGTTTAAGGGTAGGTATTAGTTAAGAATTGAAACCCCGGGGGTGGGGGGGGGGGGGGGGGTAGGAGTTAAGTTAGCATAGTTAGAAGGTAATTTAATTAAAATACCCAAAGTTTGACTTTGACTTACCAAAATACCAATTTTCTTTCTGATTTTACCAAAATACCCATTTTTTCCGCGAAGGGGTCCGCGATCGCGGACAGGGACCATTTTTGAAAATATTCATCCCGAGATCGCGAAGGAGTGTCCCACGATGGTGTGATTTTTGATTGTTTTCAATTGCAATTTACACTTTCAACCCCTATACTTATTTACTTATTTTACTTTATACCTTTTACATTCATAATTTTAGATTTACATTTAACACATATAATCCTTTATTAACTAAAATACATTAAAAAATACGTTTTAATTTTAACAAGTTACACCATTATAATCGTCTCTTCGATACGTTCGAAATAAGCCCAATATTGAATATTTTTGGATTTATTTATTTTATTATATATCATATATACTACATAAAAATATTTTTTATATTTAAAATTCATATTCTTATAGTTAATTATTTAATTTATGGTACTCTTATAGTTAAAATACGTTTTATTTATTTCATTATCGATGGTCCAAGTGTAAGTATTAAAAATTGGTGGAGGCTTTGTGACGGCCAGACATCGATCATTTTGTGCATACTTTGTAACTGCAAATACTTCAGCTCCAAACACACATGAATCATTATTCGCCAAATACCTATTTTCACAATTCTTAAATGAGTCCAGTGATACCAACTTGTCAAAACCCCATTTAATGAATTAGTTAATATATGATTATTATGTTAATGCGATAGGAGTGTAAAACAAATTTGAAAAAAAATAAGAGATGTACCATAAATTAAATAATTAACTATAACAGTATGAATTTTAAATATTAAAAATATTTTTATGTAGTATATATGATATATAATAAAATAAATAAATCCAAAAATATTCAATATTGGGCTCATTTCGAACGTATCGAATAGACGATTATAATGGTGTAACTTGTTAAAATTAAAACGTATTTTTTTAACGTATTTTAGTTGATAAACGATTATATGTGTTAAATGTAAAATTAGAATTATGAAAGTAAAAGGTATAAGGTAAAGTAAGTAAATAAGTATAGGGGTTGAAAGTGTAAATTGCAATTGAAAAGTCACCAAAATTAGAACCATCGCGGGACTCCTTTGTGATCGCGGGATGGAATTTTTAAAAAATGGTCCCTATCCGTGATCGCGGATCCCCTTCGCGGAAAAAATGGGTATTTTGGTAAAAACAGAAGAGAAATGAGTATTTTGGTTAGTCAAAGTCAAACTTTAGGTATTTTAATTAATTTCCCTAGTTAGAAACCTTATGTCCAATTTTAATTTCCCTTAGAAGGTGTCACCTCCTTTTTGTATTGCATTAGTCAGTTTAAGTTTGGTGTTGTGTGTGTGTTCTGTGAGAGAAAGAAGAGCACAAGAAGAAGATTTTGATTTCAAGTTTAGGTTTTGAAATTCTACCATTTTAAGGTATGTTTCTTCTTAAAATTTCTTTCTTATTAAGTGTTAGAAGCTTTTCAACCGGTTTAGAATCTCTAAATTTGTTACTGAAATTGGTTTATGTCCAGTCGGGTTCCAAGTTTCGTTCGGGAAAATTGAAAATCCCGGATACCTTTGTATCCGGGATTGAGCAATTCCCGGTTGGGTTTCATCCGGATTTTTGGGTGATTCCCAGTTGGGTTTTGTAATGTATTTTGTAATGTATCGGGTAAGTTCGTTTATTAATTTAGGGTGAGTTGGGTCGATTTATAAGTTTAAGGGTGTATCCGTCATTTTAGTAAAGTTCAAACCCTCAATCGCAATTTGACATCTATATATATAGAATCACATCCTCCTTTTGATTTTTCATTGAGTCGGTTTCCTTTTAGTATGTGTGTGTGTGCCGAGAGTTAAGAGAGAGAGAACAGAGGTCTCGAACGATTAGGGCCGAGGATAAAGTTTGATTGAGTCGACTTGAGGTAAAATTTCTTTTCACTTTGTGTTTATAATCGTTAGTATTAAGTTTCTATCGGTTTAGATTTGTCAATTTCATGATTGTTTTGTAGTTTTGATCAATTATGGGTTAAGTCAAAGCACCCAGATCCTTTGAATTTCCCGGAATTAGTTACCCGAAATTGGGTTTCCTGGAATCGGATTTCCGGAATTGGGTTTCCCGGAATTGGGTTCCCGGAATCGACCCAGATTTGGGTTCCCGGATTTGGTTTCCGGATAAAGTTTTCCGGGTGAGTCATGCTTGGTATTCGCCGAAGAGGGACATTTGTGGATAAGGGTATGATAGGCTTATTTAGGATTCTTCGCCTGTCACTGAGTTTTATGTGGTAAATAGTTATTTGTATTTTATAACTCAGATTTAGTGGAGTTGGTCGAAAAGTGTAATTCTTGCAAGTTTCAAGACAAAGTGATAGTTGCGTTATTTGCTTTCAGGTGAGTTTTACTTTAACCTTTTTCAAACTGGAATACATATATACTGAATGAGAATGTGGTAGGTAGTGTGATGATGTGCTTTTGATTGAAATATGATATATTGGGATGTATGTTGTATTTATATAAGCATCACACTACACGAGTGCACGTTGGCCAGACTTAGGGCCAGTGGAGTATTGGTTGTACGGAGGGATAGCGGAGTTGGCTGTATTTTAGTACAGCGGAGTAAATTGATTAGTTGGTTTAGCGCAACCAACCAATATGGCCATGTGAATGAGTTGTACACAGTGCATACGAGTCATGCTTGGTATTCAATTACTTGTTGTATATATGTGTTTTACAAAGTGATTACTAAACTGACAGGGATTTTCTCACTTAGACCAATTGGTCTAACCCTCATTTTGTTTTAAAAAATATGTATTCCAGGTCAAGGAACGTTTAAAGGCAAGGATAAAGTGTAAGGTGCTTTTGAAGGCTGTTTGTAATTGAGAAGTTTTCCTAAATCGTTTATAGGGATAGTATTGTAATATTAGCGAAAAGTTTGTACTGAAACATGTATTATATAGTTTTAAGACTTTCGGACCTTATGTGATATAATATGTATCTTTTGTTGTATATGTTTGGCATGTAATTTATGTTATATGGTGCATGTTTGGGATGGGTCGTTACAGGTTTCATCTGGATTCTTGGTAATTTCCGGTAGGGATTTTGTCCCGGTTTTGGTCGATTCTCGGGTGGGATTTTATCCGGGTTTTGAGTAATTTCCGGGTAGGATGTTATCAGCATATTAGGTGATTTATGAGTAGATTATATTCGTGTATTGGTGGAATTTTCGAGTGAAGTTTCATCCAGATATCTGGTGATTTCCAGTTGGTTTTTATTTGGGTACCGGGTGATTTCTGGATGAGTTTTATGTGGGAATTTGAGAGTTTCCGGATGAACGTTATTAGGGAAAAGTATTGATATTCGAATTTTGGGTCTTTGATACCAGCTTTTAGCGCAATAATTCATTATTAAGTATAGAAGGGGATAATTTGAGTCTATTTAGGATTCTTAGCCTGCTATAGAGTTCTATATGTTAAGATGATAAATTGTTATTTGTATTTTATTAATTCAGATTCAGTGAAGCTTGTTGGGAAGTAAAGTTCTTTCGAGTTTAAGAGAAAGTGAAAGTATCATTATTCTAATCAATTGAGTTTTACTTTAACTATTTTTGAACTGGAATACTTATATAAAGCAGATAATATATGATATGTAGTGTGATGATGTGGGAACTTATGTGCAAGTTGAACTATTGACATGTATAATCTATTTGTGAGCACTGCACTACACTTTCATAATTTGTCCAAACTTAGGGACTGGCGGAGTTAGCTATACTTGAAGGTCAGCGGAGTTGGCTGTATTTTAGGTATAACGGAGTAAATTAATTAGTTGACTTAGCGCTGTCAACTAATATTATGGCCATGTGTCGGTATTAAAGATCAACGAAAGGGGTTTGTACACGATGCATATGAGACAACATTTGATATGATGATTCTTATTATGCATTGATATTTTATATTATGTTTATTAAACTGTATGGATTTTCTCACTTAGACCAAATGGTCTAACCCTCATTTGTTTTCAAAATCTGTATTCCAAGTCAAGGAGCAGGTAGGGATAAAGGAAATATATGATGTAATGTTGTTATAGAGTCTTTCTAGTTATGAAAACTATTATGGATTGCTTTGTATGAACAGTTTTGATTAGTTTGTAACTATATAAGTTTACTAAAAGTTTGTACTGGAATTTTGTAGTGTACAATTTAGGACCGGAAGACTATATGTGATAAAATGTATCTTTTGTTGTACATGTTTGTATGTATATTGTGTTATATGTTGCATGTATTGGGGTGGGTTGTTACAGTTGGTATCAAAGCCTAAGTTTAAGGGATTTAGGTATCTGGTTCCATACCTAGACTTAAACTGCATGTGAAGTAGGATGTCCCTATTATTTTAGAACCTTTGGGATATTAAATATAATAGGTCTAAAGAACATCATCTGAGGTAACTTCAGAACTAAGATCTAGCTAGTGTAATTATGAGCTTATAGGTACATGTTTGAACTGAAATACCTTATTATATTGGGTATGTGCTTATATGTATTTTAACATTTTTGAAAATCAACAGAATGGCGAGTGGTTCCTGACAAATTCATAGAGAGGAAGAGGGAAATTCTGAGAGATCCAATACGAGAATGGGATGTATACCTGGAGTGTCGACAGGGACACGTGGAAGAAATGGGGAACAAGGTAGGGGTAGACCTAGAGGTAGAGGTCAATCACAAAATACTGAATATGTTACCAGAAATGATCTGGTAGCGGAAATGGGGAGATTACAAGCTAAGCATGTTTGGACGTCCCCATCATACTGAAACTGAGGGACCAGAAGAACCTGATCCTAATATGGAAACAAAGGTAATCACTCCACCTATTGTCGTACCAGTGCCAAAGAAATGTGGCTAAATTTTTTTTTTATCATGCAATCCCCCGACATACTCGAGTGAACGAGATCCGGTTAAGGCCATGCGGTGGTTTTCTACAGGCACTAAGTAGATCAGGAGAGATCCTCAAAAATGAAGGGGTATTACTCCTATTTATACCCCATGTATTAAACGCATGGCAGGATAACTTTACACGTGTCAGCATCTCGTTGGGCGCATGCTTCTGACTTTTATCAAGAAATGCTTTGGGCCGCATGGTGAAAAGTGTAGGTAGCATAGTGGTTGTACGATTATAGACAAAAGTAAACTTCTGTTGTACCTTCATACTTTTGTGCAAGAAGATAAGACAAACAATTCTTGAAGCACAAGCTTCATGATCAGCGATCGCTGATGAGGTCTTCCATCAGTGAGGCCTGATGTAAGTCAACTATCGCTAAAGTCTTGTTCTTGAAATGTCACGCGTGTGTAGACTTGTCTTGGTTTCACTGATGTCCGCATCAGATCATGAGTAGACTTGTCTTTGTTCATCAGCTTTGTCTTTGATGTCAGCGATGAACTCTTTAGTCGTGAAACTTGTCTTCAGGGATTACAAATAACAGTATTACATTAGAAATCGTCAGCGATACCCACATTCTTTGAGTATTTCCTGATAGTTTTGTTAGACATTAAAGCAAGTGGATCTATCTCTTCTTCCTTAACCTCTTTCTTCTTTGTCTTAACCCTTTTTTCATCAGCATCTTCCTCATCTTGTTTCAGGGTTTCATACATCTCTTGTAGAGGAAAATCAGCTAACTTAGCATTCTGTTTCATTCGGTGAGCATACTTCTTCCATTCCGGTTGAAGAACACTCTGGAATTTCACATTGTGCTCGATTATTGACTTGTCTATCTTGTACCTGTTCAGCTCATTCAAAATAGTAGTGAAACGTTCATACGTAGAATCAAGTGCCTCCCCTTCTTTTTGTTTAAAATTTTCATACATATTGATGACATTGGAGATTCTCATTTGGTTCTCCACTTTAGATCCTTGATACAGCTTAATCAACTCATCAAACATAGCCTTCCCAGAATAGTTTTTGCTATCTACCTTTCGATAAATATCGTTGGTCAAGGCTTGTATAACTAGGGACTTTGCCTGTTTGTCTCCATAATGCTTTTTCTTTTGTTCAACGTCATAAGGTAATGGTATAACATCAACCCATTCTGGAATTGGATCACCATAAGTAGCTATTCCTCTTCTTCTTTGTTTCTCCATAGGACCATTCTCAAGTGAATTAACAATGTAGTCCCCATTCTCTTGTCGCTCAACATAGTCCATAAATCTGTATTTCCATATCTTGAATTCATTGGGAAAAAGAACAGGTGGTTTGTCCTTTGACCCAATAGTCAAGATGTCTCTCGCTGTCATATTTAGATTACTTGTTGATGATCGTTAAGTACCCCTTATGATCCGATTAGTAAAAATTGGTTCACACAATCTTGTCTCAACCCACTGTTTGTCTCAACCCAAGTCTTCTCACAACTCAAGCCTTATCGCAACACAATTCTTATCTCAACTCACTTCTTGTCGCAACCAAAATCTTGTCTCAACCAACAGATTGCGAAAAAAGCCAAAAACCTTGTCGCAACAAATAGGTTGCGATACAAACCAATAAAAATCTTATCGCAACAGAGGGTTACGATAAGTACTGCTCATAATGAAGTAGGTTGCGATAGTTGAGTCTTGTCGAAACAGGCAATTGCGATATGGTACTGTTCACTTCGAAAATTTGCGATAATAACGGCTTGTCGCAACTGAGGGTTGCGATACAATAATGTTCACTTCTTGTGAGTTGCGATACTGAAGAACACTCAATAACACTTCATGTTGCGATAGTTATGAATATTCAAATGAACTTAAGTCGATTCTTAAAAAATGATCCAATTACTCTGAAAGTTGGTACGTAGGTTCGCAATGATATTCTGGACAACTTTAATACTTCGAGTTTTGTCCAAAAACCACTAGAACAACGAATTTCGATTCAAAACAGTAGGTATTTCTCAAAAGTCCGAATATGCAAGTTTTGCACAAATTGAGTCAAATTCTGGTGTAATTGCAGAATAAAAACACACAGAGATGAATAGAAAACACTCTTAGAACAATTCTAATCCATTTGAAGCACTCATGTTAGTGCTTAATATATGATTGTACCAAGTAGAGGGACCATATTTGTAATAGTGTCAAACTTTTCTTGGTATATAATGTTTGCTATGCCTAGGGGTGTAAATGAGACGAGACAACTTGCGAGCTACTCGAGATCAACTCGGTCAAAACTCGGTCAACACTCGACTCGAATGTGCTCGACTCGAACTCAAACTCGACTCGACATACTAACGAGTCGAGTCGAGCTACCTGATACTCGACTCGATAAGCTCGCGAGATACTAGAATTAATTTTATATATAATAAAGTTTATATTATTACTTATTATATTTATCAATTAGAATTAATAGAAAAAATAAATTTAAGTCTTCAAAAAAAAATTAAAATTAAATTGAAATTGAAAATCTGAATTGTGTAAGTATGTAACCCGCCTAAAATCTAAATGATTTAAAAACAAAATATTTTTATTTTTAATTAAAATTCAGTTAAGTTAAGTCATAAGTGAAAGAAATAAAGAAACCTAGCAAACTTTTTCCATTTCCATCTTTATTTTGAAGGCTGCTTAACCAAGAAAAACCTAGCAACCCTAGTCGCCGCCTCCTTCCTCTCTCTCTCTCTCACGACGGCTGACAACTAGTCGACGACCGGTCGACCACCAGAGCCGGCGATGCCGGCGACGCCAACCGACGAGCAGCGACGAGCCGAGTAGCGACGCGTTTGACAAGCTACACGACGGAAAATGGTACAAATCCATTCTTTTTGTCGATTCTTGATGGTACCCGAATAATAAAACTTAACAAAATGGTTAATCTTAGTATGTTACTCTCTCTTTATTGATCGATTTTTAGTTTTTTTTGGTTAATCTGCTTATAAATCGATTGGCGATGCTCATGGTTCTTTTTGCTTATTACTTTGTTGCTTATTAATCTGATTGGAGATTTTCATGGTTCCTTTTGCTTATATAATCTGTTTTGAGTTGTAATATTGATATTTGAGTTGAAATAATCTGTTTTGATAAGGAAATTTAGTTACTAAGTTGAAGTATTTTTTTAGTTGGAATTTGAATGTTTTTAATTTATTTCTATTCTAGAGATGTCTAGTGGACCATGTTAATGTAACATGTTAATGTCAATAGGGACCGTGTTAGACCCTAGAGTGAAAATGAGGGCAATAGAGATTGCATGGCCAAAAATGTTTCTTCCAAATGTAGCTCGGGAAAATATTAATAAGGTTAAAGAGGTTATGTATGAGCTTTTTGATGAATATGTGAGGATGTATTCTTCTTCTATTGTGGATGAAAGTGGAGAGTGTGAATTTGGATCAAATACCCATGAAGGAAATGTTGGATCTAGTGGTTTATCCGAACTTTTGTTAGATGTGTTTAGTGGGGAGACATCGGTAACTCGTGTGAAATCTGAGCTTGATATGTATCTAGAAGAGGGGTGTTTCTTTAGTCAAGACTACAAATTTGATGTCTTAGCTTGGTGGAAGGAAAAATCAAACAAGTTTCGAATTTTGTCTAGAATGGCCGTAAATATCTTGGCGGTTCCTATCACTACCGTGGCTTCGGAGGCAACTTTTAGTTACGGTGGTCGTGTAATAGATACTTCATACTTATAGAGCTTCTCTTGCTCCGAAAACGGTGCAAATGTTGATGTGCACGGGTGATTGGTGTAGATCCCTCCATGGAGTGAAAAGGAAGAACAAGGTATATATTTAAATAAGTTTAGTTAATTATCTTCACTTTTATTAAGTATACTAATTTGTTTTTCTTTTTATTGTAAGAGAGTGAAGAACATCCAAAAGAAATCTTCATTCAAGTACCGTTCAAGGAACCCGAAAGTACCGTTCAAGGAACCCAACCATTGAATTGAAATTAAATCGTATTTTGCTTTTTGATGGATTTATAATGTACTTTGGTTTTAATATTGTAATTTTCGAATTCTTTTTGCTTTTGGTTGCAAGTTACAACTAGTTTCGGCTTTATTTTGTATTTTGTTGTAAACTTTAAATTTTCTGGAATTTTTAGTTGGTAATTTAGACTTATTTTGAGCTTCTAATAATGTTATATATTAAAAACGTTCGAGCTTGGTTCGAGCTCGAGTTCGAGTTCGAGCTTGATTCGAGCTTGAAAAGAGCTCGAGTTCGAGTTCGAGTTCGAGCTCGAGTTCGAGTTCGAGCTTGATTCGAGCTTGAAACGAGTTCGAGTTCGAGTTCGAGCTCAGGAATTAGGTTTCGAGTCGAGTTCGAGTTTGGGTTTTTACTACTCGCGAGTTTTCGAGTGGAGTTCGAGCTCGAGTATTGGTTTTCGAGTTCGAGTCGAGTATATTGATACTCGAGCTCGACTCGCATCATTTACACCCCTAGCTATGCCTAGCTTTCCTAATTAGGTCATCCAATACCCACACACACACACAAGTACACACATAGTCATTCTCTCTACATTCCCTTGTACTTGGTGTGAATTGATCCATATTGAATATATATTGGTGGCCATCTTATTGAAATCATGGATTGATTACTTGTTCTGGGATCACAATTGGTATCAGAGCAAAGTATTTCATCTAGATCAAATTAGTTTTTGAGAGTTTCTGCATTTTGAGTGTTCTTCATATTTTCATCTATTTTTTATTGATTCTAGCCATTTGAGTGCTTCAAATAGATTAAAATTGATCTAGGAGTATTTGATTTTCATTCCTGCGTGTTTTGATTCCGTAATTACACCAGGATCTGTCTCAATCTGTGCAAAAATCGATTTTCGGACTTTTATAGAAAAACTCACTGTTTTGGTTTAGAAATCACTGTTCTAGTGGTTTTTGGACAAAACTTGAAGAATTAAAGTTGTTCAGAATAGTGTTGCGACCCTTCGTACCAAAATTCATAGCAATTGGATCATTTTTGAAGAATCAACTCACGATCCTTTGCATCTTCATACATATCGCAACCTTGATATTCATACATATCGCAACCTTCAAATTTCATACATATCGCAAGCGTGAACAGTACCATATCGCAAGGGTCACTTGCGACTAGGTTCATATCGCAATCATCAGTGTTTGAACAGTAAACTATCGCAACCTTCTGTTGCGATAAGACCCCTTTTCTTATTGCGACAAGACTTTTCTTATTGCGACAAGTTGTTGTGTTGCGACAAGTGTTTGGTTGCGACAAGCAGGGCATTGCGACTAGTGTGGGTTGCGACAAGTCTGTGTGAAGTTATTTGCTACTAATCTAATCTAAGGAATACTTAACGATCATCAACAAGTAATCTAATATGACAACGAGAGACATCTTAAATATTGGGTCGAAGGACAAACCACCGGTTCTTTTTCCCAAAGAGTTTAAGATTTGGAAAGACAGATTCATCGATTATGTTGAGAGAGAAGAAAACGGGGAATATATTTATAATTCTCTTAAGAATGGTC
Organism: Saussurea involucrata; assembly: GCA_033807775.1. Lineage (NCBI taxonomy): Eukaryota > Viridiplantae > Streptophyta > Magnoliopsida > Asterales > Asteraceae > Saussurea > Saussurea involucrata. Next base: position 78,904,689 of record CM066325.1, read on the forward strand.
CTATGGAGAAACAAACGAGAAGAGGACTTATTACTGATGGAGACCCTATTCCAGACTTGGTTGAGGTTTTACCAATACATTATGATCAAGAACAAAAGTGTAAAGCATATGGAGACAAAATGGCAAAGTCTCTTGTTATTCAAGCCTTAACCAACGATATTTATCGAAAGGTGGATAGCAAAAATTATTCTGGGAAGGCCATGTTTGATGAACTGACAAAGCTGTATCAAGGATCTAAAATAGAGAATCAGATGAGAATCTCTAATGCTATTAACTTGTATGAAAATTTTAAACAGAAGGAAGTAGAGGCTCTTGATTCTGCTTATGACCGTTTTACTACCATCCTGAATGAGCTGAATAGGTACAGTATCAACAAATCTATAATCGAGCATAATGTGAAATTCCTGAGTGTTCTTCAACCGGAATGGAAGAAGTATGCTCACCGAATGAAACAAAATGTTAAGTTAGCTGATTTGCGTCTACAAGAGATGTACGAAACCGTGAAGCAGGATGAAGATGATGCAGATGCAAAGAGGGCCAAGAAAAAGAAGAAAGAAAAGAAGGAAGAGAAAAGAGAGGTTAAGGAAGAAGAGTTAGATCCACTCGCTTTATTGTCTAACATGAATTACTCCAAGAATGTGAGTAATCAGTCTGATGAGGAACAAAATGAAGCAGGTGCGATGGATGATATTGAAAGTATAAAGAATTTTTTGATACTCCTTACCAGATCATTTCAGAGACAGTTTGGGAAAAGCCCCAGTTCTAACAGTCAAAGATATACTTCTGGCTCCAAGAACTTCGAGCACAAAGCTCATGTTGAATCGGGCAAGAAGTTTGAGGACAAGAGGGCTGAGTATAAAAGGCCAGATGAGTATAAGAGGCCAGAAGAGAAGAAGGTTTTTGAAAAGAAGGATGAAGCACCGAAGTGTTATAATTGTGGGAAGACTGGTCACTTTTCGAAAGAATGTTGGAAGCCGAAAGTGAGGGATTCCAGTTACTACAAGAATAAGTTGATGCTTGCTGAGCAAAAAGAATCGGGGATCGCGCTGTTGGTTGAAGAAGAATACTGGCTTGATCAGACTGATGATGAAGCAGATAATGAGAAACCAGCTCAAAACAAGATGTGTCTCATGACCAGAAATGCCGATGATGAAGGATCAGAGTCTACTTCAAATGAGGTACATCCCGATAATCAATTCTTTATTCAACAAGCGCATTTAGAAAAGAAGTTAGAAGAACTAACAACTGACCGGGACACATCAAATGAAATAATTTCCACTCTAAGAAAGAAACTAATTGAACAAGACAGTCAAATTCAAGAATTCGAAAAGAAAAAGACTGATTTCAATATTGGTCATGTGTAACACCCGTAATTTCAGATAAGTACGACTTCGAATCAGTGTAGAACCAATCTTTAAGAAAAATATGAAAAATAGGTTTTTGGGTCAAATCTTAGATTTTATGGGATTGTTGGATGAGGAATTCAAATACGAGTCCAACGGTCCTTTCCGGAGCGAAAACGGAGCTAAAACGAGAAAGTTATGGCCAAAACGAGTTTCAGTACACTCTGAGCTATTGTGCCCGGCGAAAGTGACACTGTCACAATCGCCGTGTCACTATTGCCCATAATGTACCGAGAGTTGGGGGACACGGGCGATTGTGCCCTGGCGATAGTGATACTGTCACTATCGCCGTGTCACTTTAGCCGACGGGCTCCAGGGTGTTTTAAACCCCTTTTCTTCCTTCTTCTTCCCCATTTCACTCATCTCTCTAAACTCTCTCTCAAAAAAAAAAGTAAAATCGGTTTCTCTCACTAGAAACCCTACAACCCCTCTCCTCTCCTCTTCATCTTCTCCACATAAATTAAACCCACTCCACCATTGTTGACCATCTTGAAGGTTTGAAGCTTTTGGGAGTTTAGGAAGCTATCACTTGGGGGATTCAAGTGGATAAGGTAATATCTCTACCCAAAAGTGTTATTGATGTTGATTTCATATTCCTTTCATCTTGAGATGTTGTGGAACGATTTTAGTAGTGACTGATTGGGAAAAATAGTTATCTCCTTCATGTATGAAAGATAGGGTTTGGTATAGATGGATATTTTGATATATTGGATGGATGATGATTCCTTTTGGTTAGAATTGGGTATTGATGGTTGGAAATTTATAAATCTAGGTTATTGGAAGTTTTGGCTTGAGGATGCAATCTTCATCAAAGGAGCTTACGTTGGAGAAACTCTAGATTTAGCTTAATTTAGCAAAGGTGAGTTCAAGTTACTTTGTGAAAACTTTGTACATGCCAAAATGTTATTTTCCAATTGATTATGTGTTTTACATGAAAAGTATCAATGTCGAGTTATTTGGTGAGTTTTAACCTTTGAAATATTTATGGTTGTAAATATGGTAAAACACTTGCATGTGGAATTTTGGGGAAATGTGATGAATAAATCATACATAAAAATGAGTTGTTGGTTTATGTGATAAATGGAGTCTATTTATTATGAAAATGCATTTTGTGGATATTTGGAAATATGCATATAGTACATCATGAGATGTTTTGAAAATGTAAAGGTTGAGTCCTTTTGGAAATGAGGGTTATCCCGATCCAAGGTGTTATTTAGGGTTTTACGGATTTAAAGTATTTACTGACAACCGGTGTGTGTTGTTATACTTAATGTCATTTTATGACTTTCATGAACTATCTTTTGAGTTAGTTGAGCTTGTGGCTCGGTATTAGATTTTATTAAGTTTTGGGGACATTTGTCCGGTTGGATAGCTCAAAGTTGAGTTTTGATCACGATTTATGTTAATTGGGGAATTGCATGTTTTGAATGCAATTGTTTATTTATTTGGGGTCGTGTAATATTTTAGACCTTGCTAGCCATGGATTCATAGGCATTTGAGTTTCCCCTAGTCTCGCGGGCAAGAGGTCGGAACTGATTGAGCTCAGTTTACGAGACGTTAGTTTATTTTGTAGCACGGAATAGGCATCGGGTTCCATGATAAGTAAGGCGTGGACTTAGATGGTCGGGCGTCGTCTCATGGGCAGTAAGGTGTAATTCCATACATGTGCTTAGCACGGGATAGGCATCGGGATCCATGATAAGTAAGGCGTGGACCTAGATGGTCGGGTGTCGTCTCATGGGCAGTAAGGTGTAATCCCTAATGTGTTGTTGTGGATTTGGTGACCCAATGTATAGACCTGGAGTGGTTGAAGTTGGGGCATCCTAGTCTCGTGAGCAATAGATCTGGAGTGATTGAGCTTAGTTTTACGAGAGTAATCCACGTGGGTGTTTTTATTACCTAGTAAGTGACCCACTTTGGTGTTCCGTCACGTGCGATGTATACGGGTCTCCCCCGTCACCGAAAGGTGTTGTTTTGGGTATTTGTTACTACTCATGTTTTCGGTGACGTGTTGTATTTATATGGATTGTTTTCCATGGTATGTAAGTTGTGGTTAATATCTCATTCGTGTGCGATGTTTTGGGTATTCGTGTTTAACCATGTTTTCGGTAATGTGTTATACTTATGAGAATTACTTTCCACGTATATGAGTTGTTAATTACGTTTCATCCAGGTTTTGGGATGTTTTAGGATAATGACAAATAATTATGAGTTTAAATCGTTTTGGGTATCAAATGCTATTTCACATTTTCTTGGACTTTGTGAATAAGCCTATTTTGGGAAATCCTGTTATATTAAAGATTTTAGCATGAGAAATGTGTGAGTTGGAAAATGGGTGTTTTATATTTAAAGTAAACCCTTTTGAAGTCATGACTAAAACTACACTCCTTTCTATTTATGATTTTATATAGTCATGATAAAATGCTTGAACTCACTAGGCGTAAGCCTAACCCTTTTTATTTGTCGGCATGTGCAACAGGTCTCAGGTTGGGAGTAGTTCTAGTGACACGTGTGAAAGGTCGTGTGCTAGTAGAGTGCTCGCGAGGTGATTTGAATTAGTGAAGTCTTCCGCATTCGTTTGGACTAGCAACTTGCATTGTATTAAGTGACACCCGATTGAGTTATTTTCTTGTAGATATTGAGATGTTTTAATTCTGAGGTATTTTGATGAAGGAATTGTAGAGATGATCTATTGTATTTAGATATTTTGTTGAAATTTCAATTAGTTGCTCTTTCCAAATATGAGGGTGTTACATCATGCGTACTTTCAAGATAAAATAACTGAACTATCAGATAAATTATTGAGTTCGGAAACCAAGAGTAATGAGTTTGAAAGTCTTTTACATGCTTATAAAGATAGGAATGATGAGCTGTGTGAAAATGTCAAAGATCTGGAAAATAAACTGTACAAAGCAGGTCAAACTGAACAAACAATTCACATGCATAAGCCAAGTAAGTTCAGATATTTCAATTCAAAGTGGGGAATCGGGTATGACAATCCACAGTACCTAGAGAATGCCTTAATAAAATCTCCCACTCTGTATAAATTTGAATGGATTGAACTTGCAGTATATTCTAACTATCAGACTAAATGGCTTAAAATGGATGGTGAAGACTATGAGGCTGAGGAAGACATAAAAAGAAAAACCACTGTTAAAATGCAACTTCCTTTTTGGTATGGTCCTAATAATGCAAAGGCATTAAATAACAAAAAGACCCTACCAAATGATTACTTTGATAGTTATATTGTTAAAGAACCGGAGGAAACGGAAAATACACAAAAGGCTTATTCTGAAAAACCTATTTTAGAAGGAAAAAGGTATTTTCCACCAATGGTTCTTGAACAAAAACTCATGGACCTCGAAAGAAAGATCGAAAGTACTATTCAAGAAGTCAGAAATGACGAGAAGCTTGCTTCCGAGATCGAAAAGGAAGTTATGATCATAGTGTTTTCGGAAAGCTTAAAAGAAATGAAAACAAAACTTGTGGAAATATTTGAAGAAAAAGTTTCAAAAGAAAAGCATTCTTCAGATTCAGATGTTTCCTCATGCAAAGCTTTTATGGGAACTACTTTCTTGAGGAACTGGACAGTTGATGACAAAGATGATTTTGAACCTTGGGATTTGGATAGTCAATTTGTCAAAGATCCTCCTGAAATGCAATGTTATACAGAAGAAGATAAAGCTATTGAAAAAGAAATAAATGAATTTCTGTATCCGAAGTCTCGTGGTATTTTTCACACTTCATTGGACAGTCAGTCTGATTGTGATATTCAAATTAATTGTGATAGTAAGAATGTTGGTAAGGATAAAGGTAAAGTTGTATGTGAAGTGCCTGTTCAATTTGACTTTAGTGCCAAACTTCCAGATCACACTGACTTTCTAATAAAAGAAAAGGAACCTGAAAAGATTATCTTGGAAGGGGAATCTTCAAAATCAGCTGAGAAAATTTCTGCTAATGATTATTATTCTAAATCAAAATCAAAACAATCATTACAGAAAAAGAAAAGAAAAACAAAAAGAAAGAAGCATGTTAATTCTTCTCAAGCTCAGAATTCAAAAGCTTACGACTCATATTTGTCTGGTGTTTCAGATCGTAATTTGAGAAACAACACGCGCCTTGAGTGGAGAATAAAAGAGTCCACACAGGATGTGGCCCAGATCAAATCATCCCACATTTCTTCAAATGTTTTAAATTCCAAGAAAGACAATTTTGTTTCAAATGTTAATAATTATGATGTTGGCAAGGGACGAAAACTTGTAGTTCCTTACAAGGTTTATTCAATGCAACAACTGATTAATTTGGCACGTGATCAAATTTGTTGTGCTTCTTGTGGTGTGGATGATTTTATCTGTAAATCTGACTATAACCGTTGGTTTTATTCAAATGCTTATGTTAATACCGGTTATAGAAAACAAAATGCCAAATCCAAAAATACTAATCAGAAAGGACCCAATTGGCAATGTGTACCTAAACCGTTTAATTTCCATTTTGGAGCCCAGTCATGTCTGGTACTTAGATTCAGGCTGCTCAAAACACATGACTGGAAGAAAGGAGTTGCTCGTTAATTTTGTAGAAAAATACCTTGGACGCGTGAAGTTTGGAAACGATCAATATTCTCCAATTTTGGGTTACGGAGATATTGTAAAGGATAATGTGAGAATAACAAAAGTCAACTACGTCAAGGGCTTAGGACACAATTTGTTTAGTATATGTCAATTTTGTGATAAAGACCTAGAAGTCCATTTCAAGAAGACCCGTTGTGCAGTTCTTACCGACGGAGGAGATGAGCTTCTTGTTGGTTCTAGAAACTCCAATTTGTACACCATTGACCTATCAACGTCCAAGCCTAAGGATGACGTACGTCTGATGTCGAAAGCGTCTTTGGAGAAAAGATGGTTATGGCATAGACGACTATCTCATCTCAACTTTCGTTACATTCAAAAGTTGACGTTGGGTGATTTAGTTATAGGTCTACCAGTTCTGAAATTTGAGAAGGATAATTTCTGTATCGCGTGTGAGAAGGGGAAGATTAAGCGTGCTCCTCATCCTCTAAAACCCGAACCCAGCACAAGCAAAGCTTTAGAAATCCTTCATATGGATCTCTGTAGTCCGATGAAGACTCAGAGTATTAGTTCCAAACGTTATGTGTTAGTTGTCGTCGATGATTACTCGAGATACACATGGGTCAAGTTTCTACGCTCAAAAGATGAAACACCTGACTTGATCATCTCGTAAATCAAACAGCTTCAAGTGAATCGTCAACAAACAGTTCAGACTGTCAGATCAGATAATGGGACAGAGTTTAAAAACAGAACTCTTGATGACTTCTTCAAGTCATTAGGAATTACTCATCAATATTCTGCGGCTAGAACACCTTAGCAGAACGGTGTCGTTGAAAGACGGAACCGAACACTTGTTGAAGCGGCCAGAACGATGCTGTCTTATGTTGATCTACCTCTGTTTCTGTGCGCTGAAGCTGTTGCAACGACATGCTATACACAAAACCGTTCAATCATACATCGACGGTTTGGCAAGACTCCATATGAATTGGTTAATAATAGAAAACTTGTTATACACTATTTTCGTGTTTTTGGATGCAGGTGCGTGGTTCTGAATGATAAAGACAACTTGAATAAATTCAGTCCTAAGCGTATTGAGGGCGTTTTCATCGGATATTCGCTCACATCTAAGGCATACAGAGTCTACCTCAAGTCATCCAGAACTGTGCTGGAAAGCATAAATGTCAAGTTTGACGAGTCTGAAGACATGGCTTCTGTGCAAAACAGTACAGAACCCGCGATCTCTGGAATTCTAGCATCTGGACAGATCCGTCCTATGATGACTAGATCTTCAAACAAGGATCAACCTTCCACTTCTAACTCTAATCCTAATGAACTTGATGTTTTGTTTGAACACTTTTATGATGACTATTTTGGTCCTGATAAATCTTCTACATCTGTTATTAACAGGATACATGTTGAACCACCACCAGTACAAGCTACTGTGTCAGGCCCTTCGCCGGTGCTGACCTCATCAAATTCTGGTGCAACTACTCCTGCAACTTCTCCAAGGAACACAACGGTGGTATCTCCACAAGCGAGATCACATGCATCTACAAGTGGTGCTTCTTCATCTGGAACATCTTCGAATGTCGGTGATCAGGGTAATAACAACATTCCTGAACATTCTACCGAATCAGTTCCCGAGGCTGTGCCAATTGTCAATTCTGACAAGCAACTTGTCTCACAACCGGAACCGACGCTGACGATCGAGTTGAACTTCGATAAGGATCCTACCCTTGTAGACCCCAATGAAAATGCTATTTCTCTCCATCCAGACTCCACAAGGTGGACACGCAGTCACCCAATTGATCAGGTGATTGGTGATGTTTCTGAACCAGTGAAGACAAGATCCGCATCCACAACCGCAAACGAAGTTTTATATGCACTCTTCTTAAGTCAAGTTGAACCCTCAACTATTCAACAAGCCTTAGAAGACCCTGATTGGTTGGTTGCGATGCAAGAAGAGCTCAATCAGTTTGAATCTTTGAAGGTGTGGAGACTAGTTCCGCGACCCAAAGGTAAGACATTCATTGGTACCAAGTGGGTCTTAAAGAACAAGAAAGACGAAGACGGAATAATTGTGCACAACAAAGCTCATTTGGTAGCAAAAGGGTATAGGCAGCAAGAAGGGATAGATTATGACGAGACATACGCGCCGGTTGCTCGTCTTGAGGCAATTCAGATGTTTATTTCGTATGCCGCTTTCAAGAACTTCACCGTCTATCAAATGGACGTGAAGACCGCCTTCTGGAACGATGTCCTTAAGGAGGAAGTGTATGTGTCTCAACCGGAAGGCTTTGTGGATAAAGACTATCCAAACCATGTATACATTCTAGACAAAGCCCTCTACTGTCTCAAGCAAGCCCCTCGTGCCTGGTATGAAAGATTATCTACCTCTCTACTAAACGCTGGCTTTGTGAAAGGTAAAATCGACACAACTTTGTTTACTTTACGCGACAAAGGTGATATTCTTTTAGTTCAGATTTACGTTGACGATATTATTTTTGGTTCGACTAACCCTGGACTTTGTACTTGGTTTTCGGGCATTATGATGACTCAATTTCAAATGAGTATGATGGGAGAGATTAATTTCTTTCTCGGATTACAAGTAAAACAATTCTCTACGGGTATCTTCATCAACCAGTCGAAGTATGTGTTTGACATCTTGAAGAAATTCAAAATGGAAAACTGTACGTCGATCGATACGCCTATGGCTCCTGGATCTAAGATAGGTCCAGATCCACACGGTATTGATGCTGATGTCAAGCTTTATAGAGGAATGATCGGGTCTCTAATGTACCTAACCGCTAGTCATCCAGATATAATGTTTTCGACTTGTCTCTGTGCTAGATTTCAGGCCAACCCAAAAGAGTCACATATTGGCGCCGTCAAAAGAATCTTTCGGTACTTGAAAGGCACTCCGTTCCTTGGACTGTGGTATCCCAAGGGAACCGGCTTCGAACTCACTGCATATTCAGATGCTGATCACGGAGGAAGCATGTTGGATAGAAAGAGCACCTCTGGGCACGTCCAGTTTTTGGGAGACAAGCTTGTGAGTTGGTCGTCGAAGAAGCAGAATTGTGTTTCGACATCAACTGCGGAAGCAGAATATGTCACCGCGGCGAGTTGTTGTTCACTAGTCCTTTGGATGAAGACCCAACTCGTGGACTATGGGTATAAATACGAGAAGATCCCCATTTACTGCGATAGTAAGAGTGCTATTGCCATATCTGCTAATCCTGTCCAGCACACCAAAACCAAACACATCGACATAAGTTATCATTTCATAAAAGATCATGTTGAGAAAGGAACTGTTGAATTGTATTTTGTTACAACTGAGTATCAGCTTGCCGATCTCTTTACCAAAGCCTTGGATGAAAAACGTTTCAATTCTAGTATCCAAGCTCGGCATGCTGAATATGAAAGTTTAACTTCCATATATTGATCATATAATAGATGGAAATATTTGTATCCCAATCTAGACTTAGTATCTAGATTGATACACTCAAATTTTCATCATATTCTATTCTCAATATTTGTTATTTAAAATTTCATATCTTAGTTGTAGTATATATATTTCTTCAACGTGTTCTTTCTTTCTCTTCATTTAATTGTCTTATCTATGATTTGTTATGATACATGTATCTGCACAAAGGTATGTTCTTGGTTTCAGGGGGAGTTATAGATCAGATCATATGCATAAATTTAGGGGGAGTGTGCATAACTGCCATATCATGTAAGTGTAGTTCCATTGTGACTGTTGCTTCCGAGAAGTCAATGTATGTGTTCTGACTTGTTTTTAAACACTAACTCTTAAATGATGAAACCAATTTTTCAAATCTATGCATCATTTAAGGGGGAGTGAAAACTGTGTTTTAAAAACCTCGAGTGCTGAATCAATTGGAAGTTGGACATCTTCCAATGTGATAAAATCTTTCAAACTTTTTATTCTGAAAAATGTCCAAATTTCACAGTGAACAGTGTGATATCGCAACCTTCTCTTGCGATATCTCAATGAATAGTGTCTCATCGCAACCTTCTATTGTGATGAAACCAAGTGGATTCCTTATCACAACCGTGCATTGCGATATGGGTAAGTGAACAGTATCGTGTCGCAACCTTCTGTTGCGATACGATTGATCGTCTGTCGCAACTTGTTCTTTGCGATATGATGACACGTGGCAGGTCAAACCTTGGACCAATCGTGTTGTGCCACGTGTCCCTGATTTCAAAATCGTTTAAATAGGGTTTAGGGTTTTTCACACTTATCTCAACTCAAAAACTCGAACTCTCTCTAAACTGCTACTTTGCATTTTCGATTTCGAAGTCGATTTTGTGGTTTTTCAATCCGAGCATTCCATTCAGATTATCATCGAGGTACATAAAATTTCAGTCGATTTCAACCATTCAATCGCATGCTATAGTCTTTTTTTTAGGGTTTTAGGTTCGACTTTGTTGTTTATCTACGATAAATCCATGTGGTTGTGTGTTTAGGTTGTTAGAATTGCATAGGCTTTACTCACGTTGTGTTTGCGAGTCTAGTGGTGTAAGTTTTAACATCAAAATGTGCGAAATAGACAAATCTGGGCTTAACACTTAGGGTTATTTCGGTGTTCGTCAATATCGCAACCAACACTCCCTCAAACCTTCAAACATATCGCAATGGTCATTTGTTCTTCAATATCGCAACTGTGGGTTGCGACAAGACCTTATCGCAACCTTGAGTTGCGACAACCTCTTGTCACATACTTCATACTGCGATAATCCTTTACTTGCGATATCCTTTTGATGTGGGTTGCGATATGCCCAAGACTTAGGGATTTTTGGAAAACTTTTCAAAGCAAAACTCAACTTTGGCACTGTACTAAACTGTTAAGTGGTTTAGATGGCTGATCAAGATGGCAATGCTTCGGATGACAACACCATCATCCGTTCGCATCGTTTATCCCACCCGTCCGTAAATGATCAGGACCGGGATGAGGAGATCTTTCCAAGGGCCTTGTTTCTGAGTTTCCCTGACAACAACCATCATCTCGATCTAGCGGTTCCCTTCGACTATCAGATAATCATAAAGATCATCCGCGACCATCCTCTATGAACCGCTCTTACACGTGTTGAGCTTGTACCGTTCATTTATCTTCAACAATTTTGGGGTACACTTCAGTTCCATCCTACTGCTCGTACACCACACTTCACAGCCAGAATTGATCATTTTGACTCCCGCATTACTCTACGAGGACTCAGACGTGCACTGAACCTTCCTTATTCTGAGAAATTTGAGGATCCGGTTCCTGAAGAACAACTATTTACCGATATCCGAAGTCTTGGATATCAACATCCCAAAAACCATGTTCTTACCGGTTCATCACAGTTCAGACGCAACTATCTTCCGAGAGTATGGTACACAGTATGGTCTATCTTTAATTGCTGTATGACCTCTAAACACACAGGAGTTGATAAGACGAATCTGCCTATCCTGCGAATGTTCCATGCCTTTACTTTTAACCGGAACATTGACTACGCTGTTCTTCTATGGAATGAAATTATTGAGCTAGTCGCGGAACAGGCTCGCCCGAAAAAGAAACGCAACTTTATACCCTATCAGAGGTTCTTCCAGATCTTGATTCATCAAGCTATGGTTGACAACGACCAAATTCCCCAACGTGCTGATGCTCCACGAGGCCCGAGCCAGTACATGCATTACTTACGGATGCCCCCGCACATAAACTTTGCTCACATTGCTGTTATCCGACAAGACTTACTTGCATTTGCTGACCAACAGTCCGGGGTAGTTCAACAGTATATGTTAGAAAATGCATTGATGGTCCAGCCACCACCGGAGGGACCTCCCCACGATGCAAACCCATTAGGATGTGAGGGTCATAATGTCGAGGGAGTTCAGGAACACGGGGTTCCTGAACAACGAGAGGTGAGGAGACTAAAAGAAAGAGAGTTGGGAGAAGATTACGGACTGTTGGCCATGCATCCTCTTCCAGACCAGTTCAACCACCACCTCGACGACCTCCCGTCCAAGTCTTTGACGATGATGTCTCATGGGACGAAGCCGATGTCGTTGCATCATCTTCTGATGATGATGCCGTTAATCAAGACGATGAGGCATAACCTTTCTTTCCTCCTTTTGACAACAATGATGACGATGATGATTCAGGTCACGACCATATGGTCCATTTAATTCTAAGGCATATGGGAAAGAGACCACGTGTCGTGAGTTCTGATGCTGATTCCACTCGGAACACGGAACTCTTAGACACTGCTACTGATGCCGCGGGTCCGTCCATTGTGAACGAAGAGGTAGAAGTAGAAAAGGTAGCTAGTGGTGAGGATGGAGGGAGAAAAGAAATGAGTGAAGCTGTGAAAGAGCCGGAAAAAGTTTTAACTATCGGCTCTCCCCAATCTGATACTAGCTGGGTAGCCACATCATCTACCAACGAGCGTACGTCGCCGTTGCGTATTGAAACAGACATGGTGGACCCAGCCATGCATAGCACAGCCCCACTCATCCACTCATCGGTCTCTCAACAGGCCGGTGTTTCATCTTCCACAGAGGATAAAGCACAACTGCTATCGGCGACACACTTGGTGTCTGCTGATATTGAATCAGGTAGGCTCCTGCCCCGGCCACAGCCTTTCATTCAAAGCACATTGAGTCTAGGACCATTTGGTACAACTTCCTTTCCTAGGACACGAATGATGGCACCTCAACAAGTTGCGGGCTTTCGTGCCCCAACCGGAACACCCCGAGTTAGGCCACCATTCGTTGGTGCCTCGCGAGGACCGGGTGGAAGTCCTGTCACTGCTAACACTATGTCAGCGGTGAGCACAGACCGTGTAGTTATTCCAACTACTACGATAACCGAAAACATACGTGGCTCGGGTGTTAGCGTAACCCTTCAATCTTTAACAGATCAGCAGGTGGCACAATATCTTGGTCCTTATCCGCATTACATCACACTTGAAGTTCTCCGTGCGTCTCTTGCCTAAATCAACACAACGTACACAAATCATGCGACTCAACTGCAGGGTATAGTAAGAGCTCTATCTGAAGAAGTAAAGAGAGCAGTGAAAGGTAAAGGGATAGCCGAGTCTTCCTCCACACCAGAACCTCCACCACAAAGAACTCAACCAACTCCACAACAACCACCATCTGTACCATTACATCTTATACCTGAAGACCAGCTCAAATCAGAGCTGTTAGCCCATCTTCTAGCCAAAGCAATACTAGCATAGCTGAAGAAGTTGACCTAATCAGTTTACTCCGTCAACATACACAACCTCAAACCCAACCTCAAGCTTCAACATCCACAGATACACAACTTCTTCTGGGATCACAACTTCAGAAGCTAACCGAATCGATCTCAGATATGACCAACACCTTGCTTACTGGATATCAGTCTCTAGTCAAGCGAGTTACAGTAGTCGAACAAGCATGTGGAATTCAAGCTGAAACCTCCCAGAAAAGAAGACATGATGATCAGGATGATCCTGATCACCCTGAGGGGGAGAGGAGAGCAGGAGGTGTTGGATCTGGTGCTGCTGCTTCTGCCAACAATGTTGGTGAAACCGCAACCGAAGGAAATACAGGTACAGGTACTGTCGGAACGGATACAGATATGGTTCAAGCCGATGATATGAATGTTCTAGATGATGTCATAGATGGGGTTGAAATGCCTTCGGCTGGTGACAATAGAACGGTAGATGAGCGATTCTCCGATGATATGCTTATTGACTTCATTTATATTGATTCAGAGGAAGAACCAGAACGGTTGAGCCGCAAAATCAAAGAAGAAATGGTGGATGCTTTAGATGATGTTATTGACACTACTGGGGATCATGTTATGGAAGTTGAATCTGAAGATTATGCTCCTCTACAGCCTGAAACAGCAGATCCGGGTGTTGGTACTTCAACTCCACAAGCTCCGGTAATTCATGATGGGATGATCAGAGATCCATAGCTACGGTAATTCATGATGGGCTGTACTTGAGGCTGAACTTAGAGTCTATCAGGTAGTCATTGATGCTGAACCGAGATACATAGCTACGGGCGAAAGAGTGGCTATCCTGACTCCGTATCTAGAGACCCTAAGGAAAGAATTATATGTACGGGAAGTTCAGCGACTCAACTTGGAGAAAGTTTATGGTATTGAAGACTGGCCGCCACTGAGGAAGATCGAGTTTCTATACGTGATGAAGAATAAAGACAGAGAATCAGGTGCTGTCAGATCGGACAACATGATTATGAAGTTGCTGAAGGTTGAATCTCTAAAGCTGTTTGATGTCTTTTATCCAGAGTTCACCGTCTTAAGATCTGATGGTTCTGAAAGCGTATTCTCTGAGGCTTACTTCGAGAGTTTGAAACTAGGTGATCTTATGAGCCTTTACAACCTCCTAGCCTCCCGCCCAGAAAAGAAGATTGCATATGACGATGCTTACCAGAGTGTGAAGAAGTTTATGAGAAATATTCTGAAGTTCTCATACCTTACAGATTTCCAGATGGCTTTGGAATCTCATCAAGCTTCTGTGAACAAAAGAAGACCAAACAGACGCTTGCCTGATATTCAAGGTATCCCCCGCCTACACCGTACTGAAAAAGCCTGAGCTCGGGGTTGTCTACCTTGATACTGACTCAAAGAAGAGATTAATGAGAGTAATTGAAATCAACAAGTTCTGTGACGGTACTCTGAAGATAATTTTGGTTCACCTGGAAAGTAAGCTACGTCTGGATACAAATGTAGAGGTAAAGCTCACTGACAAAGAAAAGGATCTGATCAACCAAGTGATTGAAGCCATCAACTACCGGAAGGATTACCGACACTTCCTGCGAAGATTCGAGATCATCTTTGGCATTCGAAAGAAGTACGTGACCCCGGTAGACGTCTAAATCTGTTGCTCTACATTGGTACAAAGGGGGAGAATGTTAGTGCTTAATATATGATTGTACCAAGTAGAGGGACCATATTTGTAATAGTGTCAAACTTGTCTTGGTATATAATGTTTGCTATGCCTAGTTTTCCTAATTAGGTCATCCAATACCCATACACACACAAGTACACACATAGTCATTCTCTCTACATTCCCTTGTACTTGGTGTGAATTGATCCATATTGAATATATATTGTGGCCATCTTATTGAAATCATGGATTGATTACTTGTTCTGGGATCACAACTCAAATGGCTAAAATCGAATAGAAATGAATGAAAAATGAAGAACACTCAACTTTTGAAAAAATCCTCAAAATACTAATCTGATCTAAGTGATGTACTAGGCTCTGATACCAATTGTGATCCCAGAACAAGTAATCAAGCAATTAATCCAATCAGATGGCCATCCATATATATTAATCAATGATGATCAACCCCAAGTACAATAGAGAATGTAGAGTGTGTGTGTACTTGAGAGTGTAGCAAATGGATGACCTAAATGAAATCTAGGCTAAAAATTACTATATATACTTTGTAACTTAACAATTACATAAATGATCCCTCTACATGGTACAACTTAGAATATTAGGCACTAACATAGAGATAAAAAGCACTACAGTAAATCGCTTGAGTTAGCTGCATAATGCAACCAAATCCATACAAGATTTAATGTATGAGAAAAACATGTAAACCAACAAATTTGTAAAAACACGATAGAATAGTAGAAGAGTGTGATAGCAACATTATTTAGCTCAAAGAAAATCTCACAAAATACGATGTGAATACAAGATACCAAAACATTTTAAAACAATTTTAAAACGGGAATTTAATTAAAATACCCAAAGTTTGACTTTGATTTACCAAAATACCCATTTTTTCAATTTTTATAAAAATACCCAAAAATCTCGCGTTATGTCCCACGATCGCAGGATAGGGTAGTTTTTGAAACTTTGCATCCCGCGACAACCCCACTACAACCCCGTGACACACACAAAATTGTGAATTGAATTTGATATTTACAATTTCAACCCCTATACTTATTTATTTACTTTATTTTATATCTTTTACTTTCCTAATTTTAATTTTACATTTAACACATATAATCGTTTATTAACTAAAATACGTTAAAAAATACGTTTTAATTTTAACAAGTTGCACCATTGTACTCGTCTCTTCGATACCTTCGAAATAAGCCTAATATTGAGTATTTTTGGATTTATTTATTTTATTATATATCATATATATACTACATAAAAATATTTTTAATATTTACAATTCATACCCTTATAGGTAATTATTTAATTTATGGTATATTTCTTACTTTTTCAATTTTCGTTTTACACTTCTATCGCATTAACATAATAATCATATATTAAATAATTGATTAAATCGTTTTAAATTATTCGTTTTAAAAAATACGTTTTAACATATCACATTAACATACATAATTACGTTAAAATATGTTAAGGAGTTCAATAAATATATATACGTTTTAACATATCACATTAACATATATAATTACGTTAAAATATGTTAAGGAGTTCCATATATATATATATATATAAAATCCAAATAATTTGACGATTTATTGAATTAGTTAATATATGATTATTATATTAATGCGATAGCAGTGTAAAACAAAATTGAAAAAATAAGAGATGTACCATAAATCAAATAATTAACTATAAGGGTATGAATTGTAAATATTAAAAATATTTTTATGTAGTATATATGATATATAATAAAATAAATAAATCCAAAAATATTCAATATTGGGTTAATTTCGAAGATATCGAAGAGACGGGTACAATGGTGTAACTTGTTAAAATTAAAACGTATTTTTAACGTATTTTAGTTAATAAACGATTATATGTGTTAAATGTAACATTAAAATTAGGAAAGTAAAAGGTATAAAGTAAAATAAGTAAATAGGTATAGTGGTTGAAAGTGTAAATATCAAATTCAATTCACAATTTTGTGTGTGTCGCGGTGTTGTAGCGGGATGCAAAGTTTCAAAAACTACCCTATCCCGCGATCGCGGGACATATCGCAGGATTTTTGGGTATTTTTGCAAGAGTTGAAAAAAATGGATATCATTTATATATATAAAAGGAAGACCCATGTGCAATGACATGGCACACTCTTAGAGTAGTATTCTACATATGAATTTTCTTGATTTTTTGATTTTCAAAAATCAATGATTTGTTAAAGACTTTTCTATCCTTAATGAGAAAATGAATGTTTAACCATGAATAGGGGTTCTTTGGTAAAATTATATTCATCTTGACTAACTTATCATTTACTTCCCATGCCTTCTTGAATTCTCACCCTTCCGGTTTTCCACTCTATTCATTCCTTGAAATACATGCCATCAAAATCATCCCTACCACAAAGTTCAAACCTCCACATAGAGATTTCAAGTGTAATCAGCACAAGACCGAATTCAAGCGAAAACCCTATGTTTTATACCAAATCCCCTAGAGTTGTTCTTGAATTTGATATATTAAGTTTTATTGTAAGAATAAACTTAAAAATGTTTGGTTCCAATGAAGAAATCATCGTCAATATTACATTTTTCTTCCGCATTCGTCGATTTGTTTATAGAACCCTATCCTTATTCTTCTATTTGATGTTGATATTCTTGATATATTGGTTTTGATTTTGTTGGGATTTTGGTGGATTATCTTTTGGTTGCTCAAGAGTTCCATGTTTATTAAAGATAAATAGGTAATACACTTTTCTACTCTTGATTTATGCACATTTAGTAGTCAAATACATCGACATCATTATCAAAGCATGAAAAATGTATTTATTCTTTTAACCGCCATGAAATATTCGACATTATAAGTTATTTGGTTTTCCCCGATAACATGTGCAATTGTTGAGTATCCACCTTGACATGCATATGGATGGAATTGTACGAAAAACCTTCTCTTTGAGAATGAAACAAGGAAAAGATGCCTTATAAATTTAGCATTTTAATGTATTGAAATTGTTATAGCATTGGAATTCAATTGAATTATTTGTTCTGCATTTGTAGCCCGCCTTATATATTATACGTTTATGGAATTGTTTTGGTTACATACAAGTAAACTACATATTATTTATACTTACGAACTGAGAGGTTAATCCTTATCTCATTGATCTCCCTTTGGTAAGAGAGATCACTCCTAAATTTTCTAAGTAGGTTGTTTTACCTTAGGTCTTAAATCATATATCTTTTATTCCATTTACAACATCCTTATACCTTTATAGTTTCATGTCTCTTATTTGTCGGGTCAAGTTTGGATATTTGGTTATACAAAATAGAAGAGATATTTCGTAATTTGAATGTGAAGGCTTTTATTTTACGATTTGGTTGGATAAAAATGTAGTTGTTTAGAGGAGGTTTTGAGGATATATACACGAATTTGTTTAATAAACTATGATGCAAAACAAGGTTTATAAGCTACATTGGAGAGATCAATTTTGAGCATAATCGTTAATATTGTGTATATACACTTACTATTAACCATTTTTATAAATGTTTAACATTGAAACATTATTACGTTTACAAAAAATAAAAAGTTGTACTAAATCTCTTTGTTAAGAAGAAACAATTAATGTTAATGGAAAAAAATATTTACTTATGACATTTTAAAAAACGGTTCCAATATACAATACAATAGATTACAATTCATTGTATTAGCTGTCGATTTAAGAATTATATTTTATCATAACTTAGTTACCTATTTTTTAACAAAACAAATTTCGTAACCGCGCAACGCGTGGTGCCACACACTAATTTTAGTAACTTAAAGTCAAATTTTAGGTATTTTAATTAAATTCCCTTTTAAAAACGTTGTGTGAACACACGATGGTCTTTAACTCTTTATGTTAACTACTCCATCCCAAAGTACTACCTATCGTGTAAATCAGGCTCCCAACTTTGAGGGTAATAAACGCCCTGAAGCCACTGCCGGTAAGATTCTAATGGATGAACATACGATCCGTGCACCCCGTGATTTCCTCCATGGAACCAGTCATATGCAGTATCTAGGATCCCAGTCATCAAGCGATAGAAATCCACCATAACTAACTTCCAATACTTACATCTATCCATGAATTTAGTCGATAGCCACCTCGCTGCTATGCGTCTATCTCACTCATACTCTCTGCATCGCATGCGAAGCCACCAATTATCTTGGTCCAACCCTTGCAGCTGGTCTTGGATGCTCTCCCATTCGTCAACAGGTACTTGCCTCGTAGCTACAAAATATGTTGGGTCTACTTCTTCGTGGTCCATGAACTCATACTCTATCCCTCTCTAAACTTGGAGCTCCATGGATTGAATATTTGTATCCGAATTAGACCCCTCTGGACTTTGCAGCAACTGGGTAGTGGGTATTACTACTCCCAGCTGGCTGCTACAAGCAACATCCTCTCGACGAGCTTTACGCCTAAGTTGTCTTCGGAGTACGCTACTGGTACTGTGAATTTAAGAGAGGGAGAGAGATTTGGTGTATCGTGTCTTTTTCACCAAATAGGAGTACAAGTATTTATACAAGGAGGCAACTAACTATCTATGGTATGGCCTTAAATCACGGATCAAGAAAAGGAAATACACAACAACCTACAGCTAAGCACAGCTAAGTTTCCGAGTTTGGCTCTCGCTAACACTCCCCCTCAAGGTGGAGAATGTATATCCAACATTCCCAGCTTGTTAAGAGAGCCCTGAAAAAAACTCCCACAAACTGCTTTTGTTAACATATCTGCAAGCTGATTCTTTGACTCGACATATGGAAGTTCCACAGTTTTCTTCTCGAGGTGATCCTTAATGAAATGTCGATCAATTTCTACGTGTTTGGTTCTGTCGTGCTGAACTGGGTTGTTAGCTATCTTCACAGCAGCCTGGTTGTCACAATGTAGCTGCATAGGGGATGTTAAGTGGATACCCAAGTCCTTCAAAATTCTCCTAATCCAAAT
The DNA here is from genome assembly GCA_033807775.1 of Saussurea involucrata. Classification (NCBI taxonomy): domain Eukaryota; kingdom Viridiplantae; phylum Streptophyta; class Magnoliopsida; order Asterales; family Asteraceae; genus Saussurea; species Saussurea involucrata. Next base: position 78,924,563 of record CM066325.1, read on the forward strand.
TAGTTCACACACACCGTGTACCATTCCTCGAAACTCGACCTCGGCGCTCGATCTTGAGACCACTTTTTGTTTCTTGCTTCTCCATGTAACCAGATTTTCCCCTACAAATGTAAAGTACCCCGAGGTGGACTTTCCATCAGTTCGACCTCCTCCCCAATCTGCATCCGTGTATCCGCACACTTGATGATCTCGATTCTTTCCAAAAAATAAGCCCTTACCCGGAGAGGATTTAAGGTACTTAAGAATTCTATATACTGCCTTCATATGATCTTCGCTTGGTGCGTGCATGAACCAACTGACTACACTCACAGCATAGGCTATGTCTGGCCTGGTGTGAGAGAGGTATATGAGCTTTCCAACTAGTCTTTGATACCTTTCTTTGTTCGTGGGAACTTGATCTGGGAGAATTGACAACTTGTGGTTCATCTCGATTGGCGTTTCGATGGGTTTGCAATCCAGCATCCCCGTTTCAGTCAACAAATCTAGTATATACTTGCGTTGACACATGGAGATTCCAGATTTCGATCTGGCTACTTCAATACCCAAGAAGTACTTTAGGTGTCCGAGATCTTTTAGTTCAAACTCCGTGGCAAGTATAGTTTGAAGATTCGCCATTTCTTCCGGGCCATTTCCAGTGACTACCATATCGTCAACATACACGATAAGAGCAGTCACTTTTCCATTGTTTTTTTTAACAAACAATGTATGATCAGCATCGCTTTGTTTATACCTGATTTTTTTCATGAAGTTTGAAAACCTTCCGAACCAGGCCCGGGGGGATTGCTTCAGACCGTATAATGACTTCTTCAGTTTACACACCTTTCCATTGCTTTTGACTCCTGGAGGAAGATCCATGTACACTTCTTCTTCAAGGTATCCATTTAAGAAGGCGTTTTTTACTACAAATTGCTTTAGAGGCCAATCTTGGTTGGCTGCAATCGAGATTAAGATTCGGATTGTGTTCATCTTGGCTACAGGGGCAAAAGTGTCCCCATAATCGATCCCGTACTTTTGTGTATATTCCTTGGCCACGAGTCTCGCCTTGTATCGATCTATGTTTCCTTCTGAATCTAGTTTTACCGTATATATCCACCTGCATCCAACCGTTTTTTTTCCGAGAGGAAGTTCCACAAGCTCCCAAGTTTGTTTTTTTAGCGCCTCCATTTCTTCGTTCATGGCTTTCTTCCACTTTTCATCTTTCATGGCCTCCTGTACATCATTTGGTATTGATATAGTGGACAATTTTTCAACTACTAGCGCATGTGGAGATGCCAGGCGGTGATGTGAAGCATAGTTTCCGATTGGATACTTCTTTTTTGCCTTCAGGTCCGGTTGGTACTGTTTCTTTGGAACACCTCTGTCATTCGTTTCCTGCAAGATAGAACCAAATGTGGTATCTGGAATGTTAGTCTCGTTAGGCGTACTATCAGCTACCTCGGGGTGATCGATATTGATAGACTCGGTTTCATCGGCATTCTCAGTTTCAGTGGTGGTTGTACTATCTCGGTTGTCTTCTTCTTCAGTTTCAGCATCGTAATTACCCTCGTCAGGTATGTTCTCGAAGGTGGCATGCTCGGTTGTTTCGTGTACCGTTGCTGCATTCTCGTTGTCATGGAGATCCAAATCCGGTGTAGATTCCATTCGTTGGTAGTGTGGGTTCGCTTCATCTTGTTTCTCCCCCTGAAGCGAATTCGCATCTCCAAAGTATTGAACGGTCTCGTGAAAGGATACATCGCGTGTCACATACATTTTTTCCATGATTGGATCATAGCATCGATACCCCTTTTTTTGATCTGCATATCCCAAGAAAATGCATCTGATTGCCCTTGGTTCTAATTTTCCTACGTTCTGGTGAACATATGCCATGCACCCAAAATTTTTGTAATGGGGTTTTGAAATCTATCACCCGTAAGGGAGTTCTAATCATGAGATATGCAGCTGATCGAACTGCTTCACCCCAAAATTTTCGTGGAACATTCATGTCAAATAGGGAGGCCCGGACTATTTCGAGAATCTGTCGATTTCGTCTTTCCGCTAACCCATTTTGTTGAGGCGTTCCTGCACACGATGTTTGTTGTCGAATGGAGTTTTCTTTACAAAAAACTTGCATTTTGTGGTTGATATATTCCCTGCCATTATCAGATTGTAATATATAAATTTCCTTTCGATACTGAGATTTGATGATGTGGTGTAGTTCCTTGAATGCATAGTGTACTTCCCCCTTGGTTTTCAGAAGTGAGATCCAAATCATCCGAGTGCATTCATCAACGAAGGTTACAAAATACCGTGCACCACTAGGAGTGGGAATCCGAGCCGGACCCCATACATCGGAGTGTATGGTCATAAAAGGAGTCAAATTTTTATTAAAACTGGGAACATACGAAATTCTTTTATTTTTTGCTAACTCACACGTGCCACACTTAAAATCACTATCCAGTACATTCAAAAACAAATTTGGCTTAAGCTTCCTAAGGTAATTAAAAGATAGATGCCCAAGCTGGCGATGCCACAGCCATGCCACAGATTGGTTTGCTTGGTTTATTCCAGTATGATGTGCTTGACTTTGATGGTTTTCTTCGAAATAGTACAACCGCCCCCGCCTAGTACCATAGCCAAGAATCCGATGGGTTGTCATATCCTGAAAGACACAATCATTTGGCCAAAAAATCACATAGCAGTTAAGGGCTTCCGTAACCTGACTAACGGATAGTAAGTTAGACGATAAGGATGGGACCACTAGGACAGAATCAAGATTCATTCAGCTTGAAATTTTTACGGATCCTTCACCTGTTACAGGTGCTGTACTGCCATTCGCGGTACATATGGATTTTTGTTTTGGGGAGAAAACTGTCATTATTTTCGAGTCATTAGTCATATGGTCGGTGGCACCTGTATCAATTATCCAACCATTATTTGAAACGTGGTTATGGTGTGACATACCAGAGTTGGTTGACGTGTGAGCTGCTATTGGAGTGATTACTTCCTCAGATTGAGATGAAGTTGCCACAGTTGCCTGGCTGATCTTTTTCCGTGGTTTCTTAGTGAAGTCCCACCATTCAGGATATCCGATGATCTCATAGCATCGGAGTTTTGAGTGACCTTCTTCCCCAAAGTGCGTACACGTGAATGTATTCCCCTTCCCATTCGATTTTTTCTCTTTTGTGTTACAATTTCGAGTGGCCATATGAACCACACTGTCTGATTCGGTTTTTTGTTCTTCCATGGTTTGTCTTTGATTTTGATTTTTTCGGATGTAGGCATAGCATGATTAAAGATCAAGGGGCGTGTCTTTTCTCAAGACTTCGCTCCTCGCTTGATTAAATTCCGGATCTAGTCCAGCCAAGAAGATGTGCACACGAAGGCGTGATAATGTTTTGTTTAGTGTACCATAAATTAAATAATTAACTATAAGGGTATGAATTTTAAATATATAAAATATTTTTTATGTAGTGTATATGATATATATTAAAATATATAAATCAAAAAAAATTCAAGATTGAGCTCATTTCGAACATATCGAAGAGACGATTATAATGGTGTAACTTGTTAAAATTAAAACGTATTTTTTAACGTATTATAGTTAATAAAGGATTATATGTGTTAAATGTAAAATTTAAATTATGAAAGTAAAAGGTATAAAGTAAAGTAAGTAAATAAGTATATGGGTTGAAAGTGTAAATTTCAATTCCAAATTGTGATTTTGATTTCATATTTACACTTTCAACCCCTATACTTATTTACTAACTTTACTTTATACCTTTTACTTTCATAATTTAATTTTACATTTAACACATATAATCGTTTATTAACTAAAATATGTTAAAAAAAATACGTTTTAATTTTAACAAGTTACACCATTGTAATCGTCTCTTCGATACGTTCGAAATGAGTCCAATCTTGAATTTTTTTGATTTATATATTTTAATATATATCATATACTACATCAAAATATTTTTAATATTTACAGTTTATACCTTTATAGTTAATTATTTAATTTACGGTAATCTTAGGTAGCGTTTGGTACGCATACTAGATGGGACGAGACGGAACTGGATGGGACGGGACGGGACTGAACTGAAGGAGATAATTTTAATCTAAGTTACGTTGAAAATACATCGATCATTTTGTGCATACTCTGTAACTGCAAATACTTCAGCTCCAAACACACATGAATCATCATTCACCAAATACCCATTTTCACAATTCTTAAATGAGTCCAGTGATACCAACTTGTCAAAACCCCATTTAATATTATTTTCGTGAAACCTTCTCCTATTGCCATTCACGATATCTATAAACACATTCAAATAATAATAATTTAAAAAGATTTAATGAATTAGTTAATATATGATTATTATGTTAATGCGATAGGAATGTAAAACAAAATTGAAAAAAAAAATAAGAGATGTACCATAAATTAAATAATTAACTATAAGGATATGAATTTTAAATATAAAAAATATTTTTTTATGTAGTATATAACTGAATATGATATATATTAAAATATATAAATCCAAAAAAAATTCAAGATTGGGCTCATTTCGAACGAATCGAAGAGACGATTATAATGGTGTAATTTGTTAAAATTAAAACGTATTTTTTAACGTATTTTAGTTAATAAACGATTATATGTGTTAAATGTAAAATTAAAATAATGAAAGTAAAAGGTATAAAGTAAATTTAGTAAATAAGTATAGGGGTTGAAAGTGTAACATTTCATTTTAAATTCGTAAAATTGGACGAAAGCGGGGTGAACAGTGTCAAACGCGTGTCAAATTTTCAAAAATGATCCCTGAAATTTTTAAAAAATGGTCAATTGCAATTGAAAAGTCACAAAAAGAATCCCATCGCGGGATGAGCCCGCGATCGCGGGATTCCATTTTTCAAAAATGGTCCTTGCAAGTTTAAAAAAGTGTCAGAAATGGTCCCTGGCCCGCGATCGCGCGCTCCCATCGCGGAAAAAAATGGTATTTTTACAAAGTGGGAGAGATTTTGGGCATTTTGGTAACACTTGATCAAACTTAGGGTATTTTAATTAATTTCCCATTGATTAATACAACATACTCTAAAATAATAGTAAAAATGTAGTTTCTTTTGCATTATTATAAATAAATAAATAAATAAATAATAATAAGACTTGTCACAGTAATTATTCATGAACAAATTAAAAAGGATCAAATAACCCCCGATTGAATAAATGGTGGGGACTGGGGAGTAATTTTTGGTAATAACATAAAGCAATACAGACAAGTTGTGGTACGTGCTACCTGAAGCGAAACAAAATCTCCTTCCTCTAATATATTGTAACTTTACAAGTATATTTGGACAAAATCTTCTTGGTCTTATATATTGTAAGTTTACAAATACATGTTGACAAATTGCAGGGCAAATCTCCCTTGGCGTTTATGTCTATGACGTTAAATTTTAACAACCAAGTTGCCAAAGGAGAAACTACCCTGTAACTCACCTTTACGCTCGAAAGAAAGACTTTACTTGATGATCATTTTCCACATAACAATCTATTAATTAATTTATACTTGAGAGGACTGAATCGATGGACCTGACCATATATATATGTTTATGAGAATTATATTCTTGTAGCATATGCTGATTTGTGTTTAAGGATAACATTTTTGCTTAATTATTTAATGTAAAAGATTTAGCATTTACACAACATATTGAAAAGTGGCTAATGCTTTATCCGAACTTAACAGAAAAGGAATCACACAATCCAGTCAAGTGCTCTATATATGACTACGAGGGGCACACTATGTAAACATTAGGAAGTTTCTCAACATTGGAAAGAGATTTAGAAATATATGACATATTCACCAACTTTAATTCTGGTATTAAAATAGCAGGACCTGGTTTCTTAAGCAGCTAGTGTGACCTATACATATGCATATTTTAAGTTTGAAACTGGTGGTGAAAGCATTAAATTTTGGAGAAACTTGTATTCACTAAGAAACATACACACTTTCATATCTTATTAACATTCACGATTACATACCTATATACAAAGCCATCCATCGTATCCCTTCAATAGCCCCATAACTGTCATATGACTTTGATTCGGTGATTCCATGAACCTGCTTAGCATGCTTACGGTGAACATGATGTCTGGTCGTGTAGCCGATAAATACATTAGGCTACCGATCAGACTTCTATATATGCTCGAATCAATTTTTCCTTCCTTTGGTTCTTTGGTTAATTTTAAACCGAACTCCGTAGGTGTTGAGCAAGGATTTGCATCAGCCATCTTGAATCTCTAAAACTTCCAGTGCATACTTTCTTTGTGAGATGGCTATACCATCTCCTCTTTGTTTTACCTCAATGCCTACAAAATAATGGAGATGCCCTATATCTGCCATTTCAAATTCTTGCTTCATAGAATGCTTAAACTCGTCTATCATTCTTGGACAATTTTCGGTGAAGATTAAATCGTCCACGTACAGACAAACAAACAAGAACTCACCCTTGAGATCTTTAACAAACAATGTGTGTTCATAGGGACATTTTCTAAATTCATGCTTCTCAAAATAGGTGTCTATACGGCTATACCAAGCACGAGGTGCCTGTTTTAGTCCGTATAGCGCATTTTTTAAACGACATACCTTTTGTTCTTCTTGACGTAACCCGGTGGTTGATCCACGTACACTTCCTCGTCCAAGTACCCGTTAAGAAACGCAGATTTAACGTCCATTTGATGGATTTTCCACTTATTTTGGGCTGCTAAGGCTATGACTAACCTGATGGTTTCCAGCCGAATCACGGGTGCGAACACTTCATTGTAATCGATACCCAATCTTTGCTTGTATCCTTTCATGACTAAACGTGCCTTGTACTTATCCACATCCCCATTTTCTTTAAGCTTTGTTTTGTAAACCCATTTGACACCTATAGCTTTGTGCCCTTTGGGTAATTCAACCAAATCCCACGTATCATTTTTTATAATAGACTCAATTTCAGAATCCATAGCTTTTCGCCAATTTTTCACTCTTACAGGTTGTCTCGAACTGGGTTGGATCAGCATCCGCAAATAATGCGAAATCCACCAGCTCACTGTTTTCAATCTGTTGTGATCTATAAATCTCGCTCAAGCTCCTCACCTTTCGTGAACCAGATTCTTCATCATCATCATCAGATGATGATGATGTAGAAGTGGATGGAGAGGAGTGTGGTGTCGGGTTCAAAGAAGAGTTAGAAGTAGGAGTATGAAACTTGTTAGCTCCAATCTTTATGATTATAGAAGTATTGAAAAATAGGCTAAGTATAGAAGTCTTCGGCAGAAGCTCTGCCGAGTCACCGAGAAGACAGAAGCATAGAAGTCTTCGACAGAGGCTCTGCCGAGCAACCGAGAAGACCGAAGTGAAGAATCACCTAAAGACTCTTCAATGCGGACAAGGCCACAGAGCCTCTGTCATACTTGACAGAGCCTCTGTGGTATAAAAGACTAAAGCTCTATACAGGGACAATCGTACTTCTCACAATTTCTGCTGTACGAAGATACTCAAGATCATTCGTACAAGGCGTGACCTGATAACTCCACGTGTCAAACTCTGATGGGTCATAGCCTTAGTAGAAGTCGGCGCATTAAATTAACGTTGTACTATCAACAGTACCTGAATAGTGTTTTTAGTACCTTCAGTCCTTGTTGTCCAGATCTTGTCCCATTTAGAAGTAGTATAAATAGAAGACTCATGTTGAGTTCTTCTATTAAGCTTTTCACGACACACACACCTTTAGAGCGGATTCTTGTCAAACCTTTCGGTGTTCTTGGTGTTCTTATTATATCAAATACAGTGAATCATTGAGCTATTTATCCGTGTTATTTACATTTCATATATTTGATATTGTGTGTTATTCTACCTCAAATACAGTTAATCATTGAGCCACAGACGACACTCCTGAAATCCCTGAGCACACGAAACCAAAGACCAAGGACAAGTGGTCAGATCCTGATTCGGCAAAATATGAAGTTGCTCAGAAGACTAAGAGACTTCTGATAATGGCCATACCCAATGACCTTTTCCAATCCTTAGATGCGTGTGAATCTGCATACGATCTGTGGAAGGAACTGGAAAAACAACTGGAGGGTGGGGCAAAAACTCAGAAGAACCGCAGAGCCCAATGCATCAACGAATACTACGCATTCAAAGCTCTGCCGACAGAACCTCTGCAGACAACATATGATCGGGTCAACTCTCTAATCAACAAGTGCAAGAAGTTCGGAATCCACAGAACTTCTGAGGAAAACAATGTCATGTTCCTAAAGAGTCTCAATGATGAATGGCTCCAGTAGTCTATGTCTCTGCAAACAAATCAAGACTTAGACTCCTGGACTCTGTCAGATCTCTATGGAACGTTGGCAGCTCAAGAGCCTCAGATTGCACAAGCAAAAATTCAAATCAGTGCACCTCTAGCGCTGGTTGGTAAGGCTACAGAAGATAAAGAGAAACCGAAAAAGGAGAAATCTATGGAAGAAAAGAAGAAGAAGAAGATCTTGATCGTTGATAGTGAAGAGGAGGATGTGGTGGAAGAAGAAGAGGCAACTATGGCCTCGATAGCTAAATCGTTAGCTCTTTTGACTAGGGAATTCAGCAGAGGATACCAGAAGAAGTCTGGTAATGAACGTTACGAAAGAGATGATCGTGGATGAGAAGGGTCAAATGACAAGAACGACAGAGGTGTCGACCAACAGAGGTCGAATGACAGAAATGACAGAGGTGGTGACCGACAGAGGTCGGACGACAGAGCTGGCAACGGTTCCCAGAACCAAGGATGTTTTAACTGTGGAAAGCCAGGCCATTATGCCGCTGGCTGCAGGAGCAAACCAAACCGCCCACAGAGGGACTCTGCTTACTATAAAAAGAAAGCGGAGTTTTATGCTCAGAAGTCGCTAATGGTGAATCAGGAGAACTGGCTGTCAGACGAATCATCCGATGAAGGCGACAAAAACGCCTTGTTCTGTGGAATGGCAGAGGCCACCTCATCCGACTCCGATAGTGAGGTATCCACTTCTGACTATAACTCTAGTCAAGCAGAAGCTGATTTGCTTAAACTAAACATTGAATACACAGAACTTAAAAAAACCTGCGAAAGTGTTCAAAAGAAGCTTACCTTCTTTGATAGAGAAGCTAGACTTCTCACTCAAGAAAAGGCTAAAATCTTTCAAGAAAAGGAAGAAATTGAAACAAACTGGAACAAACACCTAAATCCTTTGAAAGAAAAGATTTCTGAACTTAACTCTGCATTAAAAACAAAATCTAAAGAACTTATGGACGTTGAGACCGACAGAATGAACATTCTAGCTCTTAAACATTATTTTCAAAAGGAAAGAGAAGTCCTCTGTCAAGATTTACTCCAAAGAGATTTGTTAATAAAGAAATATCAAGATGCACAGAAGCTGTACGAAAAAATTAATACACAAATTGGGAGACGGGGAATTGGCTTCTGTGATATAGATCCATACACTGGAAACAAAAGAAACAAGTATATGTCCTCTCTATTTCATATTGGAAGTACAAGAAAACCCGGTTTTCCAAATTTACTCTCTGTAAGCAAAAGGCGAAAAGTCTCTGGTGAACCTCACAGAATGAAACCTCTGAAGATGGTGAATGTGTGGTTTGAAAACACAGATCTACCATCATCAGCCTCTGTCAAAAGAGCGTCCAAACCTAAGAAATATCTGAAAACACAAGATCAGATAGGAATCTTTAAGTTTGGTAAACCCGAGACTCAATCACAGGGTGCCTTTGTCTGCACTACAGATTCTAAGAAGAAACTATCGGCAGAGGCACCTGAGTTCTTGCCTGCTTCAACAGAGGAAAAACTGACTCATATTTCTGAAAAGGAATTATTGGAAATCGATGAAAACAACTTTTATGAATGCCCCAGTACTTTCAATAATGGCCAAAATCTCTCTGAGGAAACCTCGATGAAGACTTTTGTTGACTTAGAAGATATCCCTGAAAGAAAGGAAGAAAGCGAGTATGGCACGTGCTCTGAAAATCTAGCCTCTGTCGAAAGAGAACTAAGTGACTCAACCTCTGTATATGAGGACGATTCATCCTCTGACGAATCTGAGTCTGACTCTAAGTCAGAGATAGTTTCAACAAATTGTTCTTCTAGCCTATTTCTATTCAATCTTTATGGAGTATTCTTGATTGTTGCTTCAATTATGGGACTTACAATTGGTATCAGAGCCACATCGAACCAATTTTCATTTGATACGATTATCTTTGCAACAATTCAAGAATTCAAGATCTAATTTGAAGATTTAGAGATTCAAGATTGTTCTTATTCGTATGTTACAATTCAAGGTAAATTTTCTGTGATCTTATACATCTTGAAGATCTTTTTGATTTTGGAGAAAGATTTTATAGATCTTGATGGTTCTTGATGAAGAAAAGAAGTTAGATGTTCTTGATCTACTTCTTAATCAGTTTCTGCACACAAATTGGTCGATGAAATGTCTACAAGGGATTTGGTACTAAATTTCATGTTCAAAGTCAGATCTGAAACGAGTTTTAGATCTTCGATTGCTTAAATTCAACTTTCTGAACTGATCAATCAGAAACTTGACTCTTGGCAATCTTTGTTCTAAGAAGAATTATGGAGATCGACTCATTCTTCTACATCAAATCAATTTGATGAGCATCTGATTTCATTGAAGGTGTTTAATGTGACAATATGAAGATTGTTGTGACAAGAGGATTATCAATGTAATAAACATGAGAAGTTATCATTCTTGTGCAAAAGTTTGATGGTTGATTGTAAAGAATTTTTGATACGAATCTTGATTGAAAATTCATGTTGGATTCTTGTGAGGATGAATCAAACAATGATGTTGTTGAATTCTTGATCTGTTCAAGATTTATTTGGTACTATTTCAAGATGATCAAAGCAATGGAAGTTTTCTTAATCCAAATCATGAAGATGTGGTGCTTGAATTAGAAGAAAAACATATTTGTTCTTGTTAATCGTGAGTTTGACAAGTGCAGCAAATTAATGGCTATAGTGGGCTGTTTGGTTGGTTTTAAAACAGTCTATTAATGATGATGTCAAGTCCTCAAAGCTGTCAAAACAGAAAGCAAGCTGTAAGGGGTTGTTTGCTTGCTGTCAAAACAGTTTGGTGCTGATTGGAGCTGTCCAAAACAGAAAATCTGAGCCGAAATAATTGGTTGCTGTCAAAGAAGATTTTGTTGCTGTCTTGTTGATTTAAAACAGAAAACTAGCTGCTGTTTTTGCTTAAAAGAAGCTGTTTGCTGTCTATTCGAAGTACATTGCAGAAAGTTATGGGGCTGATTTGTTTTTGAATTTGTTTGCTGTCCAAAACAGTAGATTTGAGTTTGCTGTCAAAGAAAAATTTTGTTTGGTGCTGCTAAATTCATAACATTTCAACTGTCAGTTTCGAACAAACAATAAGTTGTTTGCTGTCAGATCAGAGTGTTTGCTGTAAGAGATGTTTATGTAGATCCAAGAAACTATTGGATGTATATCGAGAATTTGATGTTGTTTATTCAAGATTTTAAGTCTTGTGTAATCGGAGACTACTTGCAGCATACTTAGAGTTGTGTTCAGAATCAAGTCTTCAGAGTTCTGATGGTATTTAATCAGAATTCTAATCATGTACAATTAGATTTGGGTGTCTCCTCAGAAGTTTAAGTGAACTCAGAAGCCAGATCGTGAGATGTTCAAAAGCTAATCAGAACTCAGATTAAGTTGTCTAGATTTCTCAGTTTAATCAGACCTGTTCATAAATCAGATTGAGAACAAAATGGAGTTAAGGGACAAACTATTCAGATTTTTGATCAAGGCTATTCAGAGTTGTGATCGTTCTTATTCTGAGTTTTTGGAAAACTTCAAAATTCTAAGTCTTCAAGTTCCGATCTTGTTTAATCAGATTTCTGATCATGAATGTTCAGAACTATGATCAAGAGTGATCAGAATTACACTTAAGCTTTCTCAGAACATTCTTGTGTAGTCAGAATTTCAACAAAGGCCATTCAGAATTCTGACTAAGAGTAATCATAACTTACACTTAGTATTTTCAGAGCAATCATGCATACTCAGAATTATAATATGTCCATTCAGAAGTAACACTTGGTCTTTTCAAAGCAAAAATGTGAAACTGGACAGATTTGCACACCTGCCATATTTTCATCAGAACTCCCTCCTCGAAGCTCCAAATTTGACGATTTCAGATGCACTGGATTTCTAAGACACAGATGAACATTTTTCATGTTTTGAGTTTGTTCTGAATCGATGTGCTTATTGGTCAGATTCTGTGTCAAAGTCAGTGTATTGCTGCTGGATCGAAGCAACGTTTTTTCACGATATTTCTCCCAACTTTCAGAAAGATGTTCTGTCTTCTATTTTTTTGTGAATCCAAGCTGAGTTATTGAAGTGTGTTAAGACACTCCATCTACTGAGCTTAATGGATTAAGCTCTTGAGCTTAATGGTCATACAACTAGAATTTCAAGGACGAATTCTTTATTATAAACTGAGGTGGTTTCAGTCAAGCTTATTGCACATTGAATTCGATTTTAAAGTTGTAATTTGTGAAGAAGAAGAGCAAATTTTGAGGGGGATTTTGGATAGATTTGCAAGGGGTGAAGATATGCAACATTAAAGTTTTCAAAGAAATCAAGGGGGGGATCATTTGAAGATGCTTTCTTTATAAAACTCTAGGGGGAGATTGTTGGGTCTAGAAAGCCCCAATTATATAGAAAGTTTTATAAAGTCCATGTAAAGTCAAATGTGTTGTAATTAGCTTTGTAAGTATTTTGGGCTTTGGGAGTTTAAAGGGACTTAAATGGGCTTGGGCCCATGTCTTGTATTTTGGACACTATAAATAGGTGTCTTGGGCTTACATTGTCATTTGAGACTTTGAGAGTCATTTAAGAGATCAGTATACTTTGAGAGACTCGTATACTTTCAATTCTCCCTCCATTGTATTGTAAAGCATATGAATAGAGATCATTCAACAAATTGTTCTTCTTGCCTATTTCTATTCAATCTTTATGGAGTATTCTTGATTGTTGCTTCAATTATGGGACTTACAGTATTCATCTTTTGTAATCTTTGAGATACTCTCTCTCTAAGATCTGTAATTCTGTTCTTCATTGAATACAAGTTGGTTTGATCATATTACTTCTCAATTATTGTTCTATACATTGATATATTGATTGTAAGAGTGAATCCTGATCTTACAATTGGTATCAGAGCCAATCAACAAACAAATTTGTTCAAGATTGTGATCGTGAAGGTTATTGATCAATTTCTTGAAGATTTCTTGATTCGTTCAAAAATCGATTCCGCTGCTAGTTCTAATTCTTGAATTCTTAGCAATTCTTGAATTAATTGTTGTTTTTTGATCAAGAAATTCAAATTTGTCTCTCTGTTGAAATATCTTACAATCATGTCTTCAAAAGAGTATCTAGCCATGGGATCTGAAACCAAGCCACCTGTTCTCATACCTGAAGAATATCAGCAATGGAAGATCCGAATGATCCAATTCTTGGATAACATGGATGAAAATCTGATGGTCTCTATCCGAGAAGGTCCTATCCAAGTCTATGTCGATGTTGCTACAACTCCTGAAACAGAGACAACTCCAGAAATTCCTGCTACAAGGGTGAAGAAGAATTTCTCTCAATACACAGCAGAACAGAAAAACATGCATGCTATAGACAAAAGAGCCATCACATTGATGACATTGGCCGTCCCAAATGAAGTTCTAAACAGAATTGACAGTGGATCATCTGCTAAGGAAATGTGGGATGAACTGGAAAGACAGATGTTAGGAACTGTCAGGTCAATACAAGCAAAGTTAAATCAAAGCATAAATGCTTATGAAAGGTTCAAGGCAAAAGAATCAGAAAGTTTGACTCAGACGTACAATAAATTTTGCACCATACTGAATGATTTGAGAAGAAATGGGTTGAAAAAGACAAAGTCAGAAATAAACTACAAGTTTCTGAACAGTCTAAATTCAGAATGGTCATCGTTTGCTATCAGTCTGCAAATGAATAAGGATATGTGTGAAGAAGATCTCAATGATCTATTTTGTGTTCTTAATCAACATGAATATTCTGTTAAGATTGTTGTTGAAGAAAAGAAAAATGTTGCAGAACAGTTAGCTTTTCTGTCAAAGTCCAAAATCGTCAAAGCACCCAAGAAGATTGCGTATCTATCTGAGATACCAAAGCTGGAGGAATCTGATAAGGAAGAGGGATCAGAAGAAGATGAAGATATCAAAATAATGGCTGAGAAGTTGGCTTTGTTGACTAACACTTTCAACAAGAGGTATGGAAAGGGTAAATTTCAGGGAAATTACAAGAGAGAGCAGGGAAATTCAGATTTCAAGAAAAGAGAAGAAAGAGGAGAAAGTAAATATGAGAAGAAGGTATAGAGAAGAGAAGAAAAGAGAGAAGAGAAGGAAAAAAGAAAAGAAAAGGATCTGTGCTTCAAATGTGGAAAATCTGGCCACTATGCAAAGGATTGTAAAGTAAAGATTGTGAAGGATTATGATTACTACATCAAGAAAGCTCAACTAGCCAAGAAAAGAGATGATGAAGTGGCAATGTTAGCTGAACAGGAAAATTGGTTGTACTACACTTCAGATGAAGATGACTGCATTCCCATTTCACAGATGCAGAGTTACATGGCAAAGATGAAGAATGAGGATGATTCTGACTTTGAAGATGCCGATTCTGAGTCATCCACTGAGGTACATTCTGCACTTGAAATTGATTTAATGACACAGATTGGTGACATGAAAGCTGAATTTGATAAACTCAGAAAACATATAAAAGGTGAAAGAAGTCTGGTTAACAAATTCAGAATTGAAAAAGAAGTAATAAGAGAAAAGTATGAGGAATCTGAGGTTGAGAAACAGAAAGTTAAAACTGAAAATTCTGAATTGTTGAAAAAGCTTTCTGAATTAAAAAATGAGCTTTCAAAAGTTAAAGATGAAAAGGGTGATTTACAAATAAAGTTTGATATGCTATTTGAGGAAAGAAAGAATTTGTACACCAAAATCAAAAAATTAGAAGATCTTAATTTGAAAAGAGGTCAGACTCAGCAAACATTAAATCTTCTAACAAGCAATGTTAAAGATACAAGGTTTTACAATCCAAAGAAGGGATTGGGATTGGAAGAAAATGTTGTTTTGAAAAGAGCTCCAGTCAACTTGCATGATTTTGAAAAGCTTCATGTTCCTAAACCAAAAATTCCAGAAATTGTTGAAGTTTTTATCAGACCTGCAAGTTCTATAACAAGTTCTGATAGTTTGCAGAAATCAAGTTCTAAAAAGACAAAGGAAACAGTTTCTGAATCAAAAACAGAAAAGTCAGATGTTTCAGAAGATAAGGTTAAGAAAGAAATTTCTAAACCAAAAGAAGAGAAACCAAGATACAATGACACTAAATTCAAATATGACTCTCTAAATGTCAGTTACAAAAATAAACAACAAAGTTTTTCACATTCTGACATAGAAAGTATATTTGATACTAGTAAGGTTTCTGAAACAGTTAGTCAGAAATCTGAATCTTCTAATCAGAATTCTGATTGCTTAAGTCAGATCTCTGAGTCTGAAGGTCAGAAGTCTGAGTCTGTTAATCAGAATTCTGATTCAAAGAGTCAGAATTCTGAGTCAACTGAATATTCTGAAACAAAGTCAGAAGACTTTTTAGAACTTGAAAAGAGATTTAATCTTGTAAGTCAAGAACTTGAGGACTTAAGGAAATCTTTTGATGAACTTGAAAATGATTACCGTGATGTGGATGTTAGACTTGAAGAAGCTTTAAAATAAAAGAGTGTCTTTATTCAGAAAATAACAGAGCTTGAGAAACTGAAAGCTGAATATGATCTTTTCAAGATTAATGCTCTAAAAGATAATGATAAATTCCTTAATGAATCAAGTACATATGAAAAAGGTGATTCATCTACTTCATCCTCTAACACAAACAGGTTGAATTTTTCAAAAAAAGAGGAAAGCAAAAGGAAAGATGATCTCAAAAGAGTCTATGAGAAGATTGGATTGAATTCTGCTTTTGTACCAAAAGCACATAGTTTTTGTAATAAATGCACCTGTACTTTGAAAAATAGCAATAACAGTGAAAAGACTTATGGTACAGATCTGTTGTTACTTGCAAAGAAAAATCTCATTTGTGTTCAATGTGGTAGTGATTCTTTTCAATATTCTCAGAAATGTCCAATCATAATAACATCTGGTTCTTTTATAAGAAAAGATATTCAGAATACAGAAAAGAAGAATGTTTATGTTCCTCAAACTCAGAGAAAAGAAAAGATAAAAGAAGTGAAGCCTCAAACTAAAATCAAAGGAAAGAATGAGAAAGAGCTTAACGAGAAAGAAAAGAAAGTTGAAAACACTTCAACATCCAAATTTAAAACTTTCAAGAAGAAATTGAACAAGTTTGTGAACAGAAAATGTTCTAACTTCATAAAAGTTCAAGGAAAATGGTGTTTAAAGAAAGATTTTGAATGGAAAGTAAAAGGCACTTTTGTTAAATCAAATAACAAAGCTAACAAAGAAGGACCCATTCCAAAATGGATACCTAAAACTAACTGATTGTTTTTGCAGGGCTGTCATGTGTGGTTTTTAGATTCAGGAGCTTCAAGACACATGACAGGTCAGAAGTATTTTCTATCAAATTTCACAGAAAAGGCTGGAGGAGCAGTAAACTTTGGCAATAACAGCAAAGGAAGTAGGTTGGACAGAAAAAGTACTTCTGGTGCTTGTCACTTTTTTGGGGATAAGATAGTGAGTTGGGCATCAAAGAAGCAGAGTTGTGTGTCCACATCAACTGCTGACGCAGAGTATGTTGTTGCTGCTGCTTCATGCTCTCAAACTTTGTGGATGAGAACACAACTCATGGATTATGGGTATCAGCTCAACAAAATTCCCATCTACTGTGATTCAGAAAGCGCAATTGCCATTACTCAGAATCCTGTTCAACATTCAAAGACTAAACACATAGATGTGAGGTATCATTTTATAAAGGACTATGTGGAAAAGGGAACTATAGAGATGCACTTTGTGCATACAAAGTATCAATTGGCTGACTTGTTCACAAAGCCTCTTGATCACAAAAGGTTCTCTTTTCTCATATGTAAAATAGGAATGCTTAATCTAACTAATTGATTATATTTGTTTTTTTTAAATGATAAAATTTTTCTAAGTAAGATTTTCTGAGTAGTGTACTCAGAACTCTGAATCTTGTATTCAGAATTCTGACTCTTGAGTTCAGAACTTCTGAGTCTTGAGTTCAGATATTCTGAGTCAATACTTCAGAAATCTAACTTTCAAGAATTCATTTCTGAGAAATACAAGTACTTCAATCTTGTGGATTATTTTCTTTCTATTATTTTTCTATCTCATCTTTATGTCTCATATATGTTTAAGTACATGCTAAAGTCAAGGGGGATCATTAATATCTTTTGGAAATCATTTCATGATGCTTAAAAGGTTTGTTTTCATTTCTTATCTCTGATCATTCTAAGAAGAACAAGCTTTTAATGATAGAAGTTTTTGATTACTTGTTAAACTATGTCTGAATTTCAAAAAAAATTCATATTCAGATATAAGATTTTAAATGATTTTTTTTTTCAAATATCTCAAATCATCATTATTTGAACAGAATTCTGATGATAAAATGTTTTTCTATCTGTTCAAACCTCTTCTGAATAATTAAAGGTTTTACATTTATCAGAAGTTGATTTTAAATAAATTTTGGTTACAAGGCAAAATTCTTCTGAATCATGGATTCAGAACTCTGAGTAGAATAATCAGATCTCTGATAAAAGAAAGTCAATATTCTGAGCGTGTTATTCAGATCTTTGACTTGTGTCAATATTCTATCCAATAACACGTGTCAGCTTCGTATTTGGTTGATTATGCCACGCATTTCATTTAAATCCTCTGTGGCATTTCAAATGTGTTGACTCCGTTATAACTTTGACCTCATTTTTCCGTCAAACCGTTCAACTTCGCAGATTTTAAATAGATCTTAAAATCCCTCTTTCAAATTCTTTCAAATTTCAGAGCGAAAAGTGAGATACGAATCAATCCAGAGTTCTTTGAGTTTGTTTTCTTCTTAATCATGTATGGTTTCCGAAGAAGTAGTCAAATATCTCTGCATTCTGCTAAGTCTTTAATGGATTCATCCAATTTGGATAATGATGAAGTGCAAAATAGAGCTGTTGAAGAAGAAGCAATAAGAAATGATGAAATAAATGCAGGAGATGAACAAATGGCTGAATCAGAAGGAAATGCAGATGAGGAAAACATGAATGTTGAACATGAACAGAGTGCTGCAGGGTCGATAATGTCAAATAGACCAAATTTAGTGGAAAGAGTTGTACCTGAAGGCGAATGGTTGAAATTGTTAGAGAACAATTGTGTCTTACTATTTGAGGAGAGTAGATTTAAGCCTGAACACAGAATCATAATGGAATTATTCAAATATCATCCTTACAGGAAATGGTTTACAAGGTGCAAAACAGTCCCTGTTCAGTATATTCAACAATGGTGGAGACATCTTAGGTTAGAAGGAAACAAGTTTATATCTGAAATTGGAGGAGTAACATTTGCTTTATCAATCTCTGCACTGAGAGAAATGCTAAATCTTCCAGAGAAAGATGATGTGCAAAGAAGGTCAGATTTTGAAGACTCACCTTTAACAGAAGAATTAATTGCAGAGTTTATGAAGTTAGGGTACAATGAAGGATTAAGGACTCTTAGTTTGTTCAGAAGGAACAAATTGCCACCAATTTGGGCATGTTTCTTTCATGTGGTGAATAAGTGTTTGTCAGGGAAGAATAGTTCTGCAGATCAAGGTTCAAAACAGATTCTTCAAATTTTTCAGGGTTTAGTGAAGAATAGGCATTATGACTACACTGCTATACTTTGGGAAGACATGAAGAACACTTTTGAGGAAAATCAGAAGGCTATTCAAAAGAAAACAAAGGATACACCTCTGTCATACATACCTTACATAAGGTATTGGCAAATTGTGATTTGGTATGCAATGCAAGAAAACAGAACCATTCCTAGAAGATCAAATGAACAGCATGGTCCTATTTTCTACTTGGGTAAGATGTCTTCAGTTACTAAAATCCAGCATTATCCTAATCATAAAATTTTTCCAAGATCACTTAGGAATTACATACCAAGGGAGAGTGAGATTTTAAAAGCATATTGCACCTCTGTGGGAATTGAAGAACCTCAAATCCCTACCCAAGAGGACCAACCTGAGAAGAGAGGTGAGGGGTCTAGTCAAGTTAGAGAGGGGAGGATGTTCAAGTGGGTGAACATTCTGAGAGAAATGAAGGGCAAAATTCTGAGAGCTCGGTTAGAATATATGAGGAAAAACAGAATGAGGGTGGTGAGGATGAGAGATTGTCACCAGAGGTTCAAACAGAAAGAGATGCCTCTGCACTAGCTAATCTTAACCAGGTAACCACATTTGCTATTGGTTCACAATTTTTGGTGTCCAATATTGAAACAAACACCATGGACCTAGTGGTGGAACTTGAACAACCCATCCATACCCACTCAGAAGCATTTCAACATGCTACTGTTTCACATAAATCAGGGGAACCATCTCAAACTCATTTGGAGGGAGGTGATAAATCCCAACCTGTTATTCATCACATTGAGTCTGGATCTCACAGTCCTATCCAATTTGAGCCTGAAATTCCTTCTAACACTTGCACAAATCAGGAATTTCGTATTCCTGACAAAACATTCATAGACATACCTAATTTTGGATGTCAAGGATTGGATGGAAGACCTGGTGAGGTGAACATTTCAAAAGCCTCATTAAAATGTGCATCTGTTGTACAAGATGACTTAGTGTTATCTACAGGCCATGAGCCCTCTGGGCACATGAAAACTGGACCATCTGTTGGTTCAGGTTCACAGTTAGACTCTTCTGAATTTGTAAAGATTCAGAATCAAAACAAGGTGATGGGGGATAAAGTTGAAAATTGGAGAGAAAGGTAGATGGACTGAATGATGAGGTGAAGGAGTTGAAAAATATGTTGGAGGGAAGGATAAAATATGTTGAGACTAAGATGGATGATGTGAAGCTATCTTTGGAATCTCATAAAAGGAGATCAAGGATATTATGTCTGAATTTCAGAAGGATTTGTTTAAACAAATGTAGAGTATGCAAGATTCTGTATTTAAAGTACTGAGCACTTCTTTGGCTTCAACTTCAAAGCTACTTGAAATTGTTCCACTAGCAGAAGCTGAACCTGAAGGTGTTTCTGATCATAACTCCAAAAGGAAGTTTGATGATAATGACTTTCATAATCATCAAAAGGGGGAGAAAAAGCAAAGGTTGAGTTCTGATGATGATATTGGTATAGAAGATTTTGAAATGGCAGATATGCAGTTAGTCAATACAAAGTGCACAGAAGTTCAGACAGATGAAAATGTTCAGATAGTGGATACTCAGATAGTTCAGATTGAAAGTTCAGATACAGAGGAAATGGAGGTTGAATCTATAGATGGTGGTGATTCTAATAAAACAGAAGAATTGAACTTAGATACAGAGATGCAAGTAAATTCTGATGAAACTGAAGCCATTGAGGAACCTGTTTTGAGGTCAGAGGAAACAATTGAGAGTTTAGTTGTTGAAAACATTTGTACAGACGTTGTTCCCTATGTCAGAATTGGCTTGTTGAACTATGAGTTAGAAGAAAGGAGACTGAATGAAGTCTTGATCAGAAGGATGCATAGTGAATTAGTCAAAGCTCTAAATGTTCGGAAAATTCAAAAAGTTGTGAAAACAGTAAGGCCTATTGATCTGATGGGAGAAGAAGATAGTACTGTTGGCTATTCACAGAAATTTCAAGAGGAGTTTCAGTTTAACTATGCTGATGATATTGGTGACAAATCAGAAGAATATGATAGAGTTGAAGAATACTTTATGCCTTCATAATACTTATTCCGAAAGGCAATTGAAATTCCTAAGATTGACTTGCCAATTTTAGAGGAGCCTTTATGTGACTTTGTTCTGGAAATAAGTGATGTACCACTTGCTAGTCAGTTTCATGATGATATCTTTCCAGAGGAAACATATGAGGATATCTATCACACAGAAGGAGATTATGCGGTTTTGGAGAGCAATGTTGATGGTTTCATGGATGGGAGATCTCAGATGACTTATGCAGAAGCTTCAAACAGATTCAGAATTCCTGATTCAAGATTGCATATTCAGAAAAGGATTGAGAAAGTGTTGAGGTTTCAAACAGAAGAGTTTGATGGTCTGAAGTATGTAAGATTGGAAGTACTGAAACAAAGAAGTGTAAAAGTTTCCATGTACAGCTTTGATTTTCACAGATTAACTATTGATGATCAGATCTTCCTAGTTAAATTCTTTGCCAGTACAAAAGAGACCTGGATAGAGATTGAATACAGAATACTTCTGGGCATTTATGTCAGGAATATGTATATGTATGACTTTCAGTTGGCTATTGAAGGAAGAAAAGAGAAATGCAACTTGAGTTGTCCAGTAAAGATTCCAGGGATTGGTGTGAATATGAAGGGGTTTATAAATGAAGGAATGGAAACTGAAGGCTTTGCATATAGAGTTCAAGGAAGACTTGAACTATTCAAATTAAAGGAATTGGTGAAGTATAGTAATGCAACTTTGAGTTGGTTACTAAAAGAAATGAAAGGAATTTCTAATACTGAAAGAAAAAATCTAAAGAAAAGATGTGTGAAATCTGTGGAAAGAAGATTAAATCTCAGAAGTAAGATCAGAAACTGTGGTGAATGGTTGTTATTAGAAGTTAATCCTAAAAAGATGTTGCACAGTGACATTGTATTTCCCGCTGAATATGAAGTAAATGAAATCTTTTCAGAAGAAGTTGAAGAAGTTCAAGACACAACTCCTCGGAATGTTCAAATAACAAGTATTGATCAACCTGAACAATCTGAACCAAAAGAAGATGAAAGATCTATTGATTTGAATGGATATTTTCTTGAATTTGATTTGCCCAAGTTTTTCAAGCCTAAAGAAATACAATTTCTGAGTGTATATCATGACAGACCAAAAGAGACTCAGATCTGGTTGGCAGAGAAGTCAAGGTGTCTTGGAAAACCAAAGCAAGTTGTGTATTCAGATTTTTTAATCACAGGGATCAGAGAACTAAAGGCTAAGCAATTCAGAAAGCAAGAGTACTTGTCCTTTGAAGTTTTAAGAGAGGATGGAAAAGTGTACTATTTTACTGATGCAGACTTTGAAAAGTTATCAGTAGTTGATTTCTACAGGTTACATTGTCTTTTGTGCTTCAAAGATTCAAGCAAAGACAAGAATGAAAGAAAGGCAAGGATTGTGGTGATTGAAGCTATGTTCTATATCTTAAGATGGCATTGTTACACAGATTTTCAAATAGCTCTGTATCTACAAAGGCCATGTGTTTATCTTTCAAATCCCAACACAGACCATGATCAGAAAAATGTCTTGAGAACTGGAAGTGTATCCAAGCATCCAGAATTGGGAGTCTTTCTGAAGAATAAAAGTGAAAAGATCTTCTTCAGAGCAAAGGAAACTGCAAAGTATAGTTCTGGAACTTTAAGG
Source organism: Saussurea involucrata (assembly GCA_033807775.1). NCBI lineage: Eukaryota > Viridiplantae > Streptophyta > Magnoliopsida > Asterales > Asteraceae > Saussurea > Saussurea involucrata. The sequence goes on from CM066325.1 coordinate 78,947,183, forward strand.
ATCATTAAGCACAATTTGGAGAGAAAGATGCTGAAGGTGAAACAAGCTAACATGACTCAAGAAGTGATCACTCAGCAGGTTGAAACCATTCAAGAAATCATTGTTAAAATTGACAAGAGGCTTACTCAAAGAAATGTGCTTTTACAGAAGATTGTTCATGCCTTAAAAGAATTGGATGATGCAAAGTATAAGTTTATTTGACAAAAAGGGGGAGATTGTTAGATCTGAATTTTGTCAATAAACTAAGTCTTGAATTCTGACTAAGACGGCTCAGAAGTTTTGAAGTGAAGAGTCATAGTTCTAAATAAGAAGGCTCAGAAGTATTGCTCTGAAAGTTTGGCAAGTATAGAAGTCTGAGAAGAAGAGTCAGAAGTTCTGAGAAGTTGAATCAGAATAATGTTCAGATGTTCTGAACAACATGTTCAGAACTTATAAGTAGACGCTTTACTTTGTATTTAGTTAACTAATTAGGACACGTGTATTGTTCCTATTAGTCTTTCATATATGTACTGTAGCTTTAGTATTTCTATTACAGTATAAATAGTGGTTAGCACTATTACGCTAACTAACTTTCCCGCATATATTTGTATTCATCTTTTGTAATCTTTGAGATACTCTCTCTCTAAGATCTGTAATTCTGTTCTTCATTGGATACAAGTTGGTTTGATCATATTACTTCTCAATTACTGTTCTATACATTGATATATTGATTGTAAGAGTGAATCCTGATCTTACAACTAATATGGTGTTTTAACCAGAATAACAGATTCTATAAGTTTACCAAAGTTCGAATGAATCGAAAATGGCAGAAAAACAAAAACTCTTTGAATATTATGAGGAATAGGTTAAAAGTCCAAGTTTCTACCAAAGATCATTGTTTAGAGTGGATCCCTTGATATTAAAAGTCAAGGTTTGCTCCGATACCAATTGTTGGTTCCTGTTTTGCTTAACAATGATGAGTCTTTCAGATAGTTCAGATAAGATATATTTGCGGAAGCGTATTTAATTAATTGAAAGATTACTAAGGTAGTAGAACACACAATATCCAATAAGCAGTTTGTAAAAGATAGATAAATATCTCAAAGAACACTAAGAACATAACAAGAAATCTGCTGGTGTGTGTGTTGTGCGTAGCTTAAGTTCTGATTCTTGTTAATAGAAGAACTCAACATGAGTCTTTGTTAGCTCCAATATTCATAATATTAGAAGTATTGAAAAAATAGGCTAAGTATAGAAGACTTTGACAGAAGCTCTGCCGACTGATCACAAAAGTTCTACGAAGTGTCACCAAAGCTCTGCCGAAGTAAACAAAAAGATCAATCAAGAAACGCCAAGACCAAAGAACGAACTACAGAAGTACTGCTCACAGAGGACCGAGCCGTAGAACCTCTGTCACCCTTGACAGAGCCTATGCGGTTTATACTAAAGACTTAGAAGATTTAAAAATATCTTTCTACTGTTCCAGGATCCGTTCATCCACTTGTTCCAGGCGTGCCCTGACATCAACTACACGTGTCAAACTCTGATTGGGCTCTGTCAGAATTGGAACATACGCATTAAATGAACATCGTACCAAGCTACTATTCACCTAATCCTGTCTACTGTAGATCAGTCCTTATTGTCTAAAGTATGTCCCCTTTAGAAGTAATATAAATAGAAGACTCATGTTGAGTTCTTCTATTAAGATTAAAATCACGAAAATACTCATATATCTTTTAAGCTTTTCACAACACACACACCATTAAACTGCAGATTTCTTGCTAATCCTTTAAAGTTCTTGGTGTTCTTATTATATATCAAATACAGTAATCTTTGAGAAACATATGTTATTTACTCTTTGCTTTATTTGATATTGTGTGATCTTTTACCTTACATTATCTTTCAGTTCTTAAATACGCTTCCGCACCATACAATCTGAACTAACTGAAAGTTAAGATCATTGTTTTAGCAAAACAGGAACCAAGGCACTAGATGAGAAAAGATTTCTTTTCTTGGTGGGTAAGTTGGGAATGATAAACATGAGTTAAAACCTCTGTAAGTATAACTTAATCTTCTGTAAGTATGTACATACATTGCTTTTATTATCTGGTTAATTTATTTCTGAATGTAAATTCTTAATCACCAAGTGTTCTGCAAAAAACAGAGCTTCTATAGGATTGCTCAGAACCTCTGACAGTCTTGACAGAACCTCTAAGAAACTTTTATGGCTTTGATTTAGAATAAGTGGTTTCTCCATCATAGTTTTTTTAGATGCCCTGATCATGTGATCATGTTCTAGCTTTTTATTCAATGTTTATGTTTTGATTTTTCACCTATATGTTCTTTTCATTTTATAAAAAGAAAAATGACAAAAAGAATGACAATCATGTGGGGCATGTAGATACACATATCACTACAAAACAAATAACTTTTACCCACAAAATTCACCTAGGAAAATTTTCGCCGCTAATTACTCAGGGATCACCTTGAAAATACCAATGATTCAGTATAATCCGATATTTTTCGAGAAAATACTCATGGATCACCCATAGAATGCTTGGGTAATCAGTCACTGATTTGCGTTACCCACAAAAAATTTACCCACCAACTTTTATGACGGTTTTGTGACGAATCACCCTTTAGCGACAGATTTCCTAGGGAAAAGTTCGTAGTTAAGATAGTGTTTGGTACGCAGACAGGATTGGACAAGACATGACAGGACTGGACAGGACAGGACAAGAGGGCATGGCAGGAATGGACAGCACGGGACAAAACAACTGTCTGTCTTGTGTTTGGTACGACTAGGACTAGATAGGACAAGACTAGACAATTTTCCCTAAAACTTGTTTGATGATTTTATATATCTTATAATAGTTATAAATGACACAAATAAAGCTGGTCAACGATGGTAGTGGTGGAGGTGGCCGCCGATGGTTGGCGGTGATGGCCGGTGGTCGTGGCGACAATGGGTGGTGGTGATCGGTGGAGGTGGAGGTGGCGATTGGTGGTGGACGAAGTTGTTGTAGTGAAGGAATAGATGAAAGTGGTCAACCATAGTCGGTGGTGGCTATCGGTGGCCGCCGATGGTGGTGGCGGCCATGTGTGGTGGTGATTGGTTTCAGTATAGGTCGAGGTGGTCAACGATGGTAGTGGTGGTGGTGATGGACAAATGGTTGTGGATATGGTGGAGAAGGCTGTTATAGTGGAGAAATAGGTAGTGGTGGCCGATGGTGGTTGGCGGTGGCTACCGGTGGCCGCCGATGGTGGTGGCGGCGGTGATGGGTGGTGGTGAACTTTAAGACTAATATCATATATACTAGGGTTATATATCAAATAAGGGTAGGTCAGTGATTTTTTTGTTTAAGTCTCACTTTTGTTCCATGTTGTTCCACCTATTTTGGTGGAACAAGAAAATACTTTTTTTGTCCCATCCTGTCCCACCCTGTCCATGTCCCATGTCGCGCCAAACGTGGGACAGTGTATTTTTGTTTTGTCCCATGTCACGCCAAACGTGGGACAGTAATTTGTCCCGTACTGTATTGTCTTGTCCCATGTACCAAATGCAACCTAAAAGTCTTTCGTTTAGTAGCTAGTGTATTGACCGTGGTATGGACATATACCAAAATGAAATGCAAACGATATATGTATATTTCTAATAAACAAAATGACGAAAGAAACCCGCAAAGCGATTTTCTTGTTTTTATTAATATTTCTCAATGTCATAACTCAAGTAAGTTCCGTTACTTAGAAAGTCGTTTTAATTTAAGAGTTAGAAATGTTTGTTTATTTATTTCTTTATTTCACTTTATTTTAGTATGTTTATTTAGTTTAAGGGTAGGTATTAGTTAAGAATTGAAAACCCGGGGGGGGGGGGGGGGGGGTAGGAGTTATGTTAGCAAAGTTACAAGGTAATTTAATTAAAATACCCAAAGTTTGACTTTGACTTACCAAAATACTCATTTTTTTCTGATTTTACCAAAATACCCATTTTTTTCGCGAAGGGGGTCCGCGATCGCGGGCAGGGACCATTTTTGAAAATATTCATCCCGAGATCGCGAAGGAGTGTCCCACGATGGTGTGATTTTTGATTGTTTTCAATTGCAATTTACACTTTCAACCCCTATACTTATTTACTTATTTTACTTTATACCTTTTACATTCATAATTTTAATTTTACATTTAACACATACAATCCTTTATCAACTAAAATACGTTAAAAATACGTTTTAATTTTAATAAGTTACACTATTATAATCGTCTCTTCGATACGTTCGAAATGAGCCCAATATTGAATATTTTTGGATTTATTTATTTTATTATATATCATATATATACTACATAAAAATATTTTTTATATTTAAAATTCATATTCTTATAGTTAATTATTTAATTTATGGTACTCTTATAGTTAAAAGACGTTTTATTTATTTACCATAAATTAAATAATTAACTATAAGGGTATGAATTTTAAATATTAAAAATATTTTTATATAGTATATATGATATATAATATAATAAATAAATCCAAAAATATTCAATATTGGGCTCATTTCGAACGTATCGAAGAGACGATTATAATGGTGTAACTTGTTAAAATTAAAACGTATTTTAGTTAATAAACGATTATATGTGTTAAATGTAAAATTAAAATTATGAAAGCAAAAGGTATAAAGTAAAGTAAGTAAATAAGTATAGGGGTTGAAAGTGTAAATTGCAATTGAAAAGTCACCAAAATTAGAACCATCACGGGACTCCTTTGCGATCGCGGGATGGAATTTTTCAAAAATGGTCCTTGTCCGCGATCGCGGATCCCCTTCGCGGAAAAAATGGGTATTTTGGTAAAAACAGGAGAGAAATGAGTATTTTGGTAAGTCAAAGTCAAACTTTAGGTATTTTAATTAATTTCCCTAGTTAGAAACCTTATGTCCAATTTTAATTTCCCTTAGAAGGTGTCACCTCCTTTTTGTATTGCATTAGTTAGTTTAAGTTTGGTGTTGTGTGTGTGTTATGTGAGAGAATGAAGCGTACAAGAAGAAGATTTTGATTTCAAGTTTAGGTTTTGAAATTCTACCATTTTAAGGTATGTTTCTTCTTAAAATTTCTTTCTTATTAAGTGTTAGAAGCTTTTCAACCGGTTTAGAATCTCTAAATTTGTTACTGAAATTGGTTTATGTCGAGTCGGGTTCCAAGTTTCGTTCGAGAAAATTGAAAATCCCGGATACCTTTGTATCCGGGATTGAGCAATTCCCGGTTGGGTTTCATCCGGATTTTTGGGTGATTCCCAGTTGGGTTTTGTAATGTATCGGGTAAGTTCGTTTATTAATTTAGGGTGAGTTGGGTCGATTTATAAGTTTAAGGGTGTATCCGTCATTTTAGTAAAGTTTAAACCCTCAATCGCAATTTGACATCCATATATATAGAATCACCTCCTCCTTTTGATTTTTCATTGAGTCAGTTTCCTTTTAGTATGTGTGTGTGTGCCGAGAGTTAAGAGAGAGAGAACAGAGGTCTCGAACGATTAGGGCCGAGGATAAAGTTTGATTGAGTCGATTTGAGGTAAATTTCTTTTTACTTTGTGTTTATAATCGTTAGTATTAAGTTTCTATCGGTTTAGATTTGTCAATTTCATGATTGTTTTGTAGTTTCGATCAATTCTGGGTTAAGTCAAAGCGCCCAGATCCTTTGAATTTCCCGGAATTAGTTACCCGGAATTGGGTTTTCCAGGATTGGGTTTCCCGGAATCGGATTTACGGAATTGGGTTTCCCGGGATTGGGTTCCTGGAATTGGTTTCCCGGAATTGGTTTCCCGGAATCGGATTTCCGGAATTGGGTTTCCCGGGATTGGGTTCCCGGAATCGACTCGGATTTGGGTTTCCGGATTTGGTTTCCGGATAAAGTTTTCCGGGTGAGTCATGCTTAGTATTCGCCGAAGAGGGACATTTGTGGATAAGGGTATAATAGGCTTATTTAGGATTCTTAGCCTGTCATTGAGTTTTATGTGGTAAATAGTTATTTGTATTTTATAACTCAGATTTGGTGGAGTTGGTCGAAAAGTGTAATTCTTGCAAGTTTCAAGACAAAGTGATAGCTGCGTTATTTGCTTTTAGGTGAGTTTTACTTTAACCTTTTTCAAACTGGAATACATATATACTAAATGAGAACGTGGTAGTTAGTGTGATGATGTGCTTTTAATTGAAATGTGATATATTGGGATGTATGTTGTATTTATATAAGCATCACACTACACGAGTGCACGTTGGCCAGACTTAGGGTCGGTGGAGTATTGGTTGTAGGGAGGGATAGCGGAGTTGGCTGTATTTTAGTACAGCGGAGTAAATTTATTAGTTGGTTTAGCGCAACCAACCAATATGGCCATGTGAATGAGTTGTACACGGTGCATACGAGTCATGCTTGGTATTCAATTACTTGTTGTATATCTGTGTTTTACAAAGTGATTACTAAACTGACAGGGATTTTCTCACTTAGACCAATTGGTCTAACCCTTATTTTGTTTTCAAAAATATGTATTCCAGGTCAAGGAACGTTTAAAGGCAAGGATAAAGTGTAAGGTGCTTTTGAAGGCTGTTTGTAATTGAGAAGTTTTCCTGAATCGTTTATAGGGATAGTATTATAATATTAGCGAAAAGTTTGTACTGAAACATGTATTATATAGTTTTAAGACTTTCGGACCTTATGTGATATAATATGTATCTTTTGTTGTATATGTTTGGCATGTAATTTATGTTATATGGTGCATGTTTGGGATGGGTCGTTACAGGTTTCATCCGGATTCTTGGTAATTTCCGGTAGGGATTTTGTCCCGGTTTTGGTCGATTCTCGGGTGGGATTTTATCCGGGTTTTGAGTAATTTCCGGGTAGGATGTTATCAGTATATTAGGTGATTTCTGAGTGGATTATATTCGTGTATTGGTGTAATTTTCGAGTGCAGTTTCATCCAGATATCTGGTGATTTCCAGTTGGTTTTTATTTGGGTACTGGGTGATTTCTGTATGAGTTTTATGTGGGAATTTGAGAGTTTCCGGATGAACGTTATTAGGGAAAAGTATTGATATTCGAATTTTGGGTCTTTGATAACAGCTTTTAGCGCAATAATTCATTATTAAGTATAGAAGGGGATAATTTGAGTCTATTTAGGATTCTTAGCCTGCTATAGAGTTCTATATGTTAAGATGATAAATTGTTATTTGTATTTTATTAATTCAGATTCAGTGAAGCTTGTTGGGAAGTAAAGTTCTTTCGAGTTTAAGAGAAAGTGAAAGTATCATTATTCCAACCAATTGAGTTTTACTTTAACTATTTTTGAACTGGAATACTTATATAAAGCAGATAATATATGATATGTCGTGTGACGATGTGGGAACTTATGTGCAAGTTCAACTATTGACATGTATAATCTATTTATGAGCACTGCACTACACTTTCATAATTTGTCCAAACTTAGGGACTGGCGGAGTTGGTTGTACTTGAAGGTCAGCGGAGTTGGCTGTATTTTAGGTATAACGGAGTAAATTAATTAGTTGACTTAGCGCTGTCAACTAATACTATGGCCATGTGTCGGTATTAAAGATCAACGAAAGTGGTTTGTACACGATGCATATGAGACAACATTTGATATGATGATTCTTATTATGTATTGATATTTTATATTATGTTTATTAAACTGTATGGATTTACTCACTTAGACCAAATGGCCTAACCCTCATTTGTTTTCAAAATCTGTATTCCAGGTCAAGGAGCAGGTAGGGATAAAGGAAAGATATGATGTAATGTTGTTATAGAGTCTTTCTAGTTATGAAAACTATTATGGATTGCTTTGTATGAATAGTTTTGATTAGTTTGTAACTATATAAGTTTACTAAAAGTTTGTACTGGAATTTTGTAGTGTACAATTTAGGACCGGAAGACTATATGTGATAAAATGTATCTTTTGTTATACATGTTTGTATGTATATTGTGTTATATGTTGCATGTATCGGGGTGGGTTGTTACAGTTGGTATCAAAGCCTAAGTTTAAGGGATTTAGGTATCTGGATCCATAGCTAGACTTAAACTGCATGTGAAGTAGGATGTCCCTAGTATTTTAGAACCTTTGGGATATTAAATATAATAGGTCTAAAGAACATCATCTGAGGTAACTTCAGAACTAAGATCTAGCTAGTGTAATTATGAGCTTACAGGTACATGTTTGAACTGAAATATCTTATTATATTGGGTATGTGCTTATATGTATATTAACATTTTTGAAAATCAACAGAATGGCGAGTGGTTCCTGACGAATTTATAGAGAGGAAGAGGGAAATCCTGAGAGATCCGATCCGAGAATAGGTTGTATACCTGGAGTGTCGACAGGGACACGTGGAAGAAATGGGGAACGAGGTAGGGGTAGACCTAGAGGTAGTGGTCAATCACAAAATACTGAATATGTTACCAGAAATGATCTGGTAGCGGAAATGGGGAGATTACAAGCTAATTTACAAAGCATGTTTGGACATCCCCATCATACTGAAACTGAGGGACCAGAAGAACCTGATCCTAATATGGAAACAAAGGTAATCACTCCACCTATTGTCATACCAGTGCCTACAAAATTTTTTTGTCATGCAATCCCCCGACATACTCGAGTGAACGAGATCCGGTTAAGGCCGTGCGGTGGTTTTTTACAGGCACTAAGTAGATCATGAGAGATCCTCCAAAATGAAGGGGTATTACTCTTATTTATACCCCATGTATTAAATGCATGGCATGATAACTTTACACGTGTCAGCATCTCGTTGGGCGCATGCTTCTGACTTATATCAAGAACTGCTTTGGGCCGCATGGTGAAAAGTGTAGGTAGCATAGTGGTTGTACGATTATAGACAAAAGTAAACTTCTGTTGTACCTTCATACTTTTGTGCAAGAAGATAAGACAAACAATTCTTGAAGCACAAGCTTCATGATCAGCGATCGCTGATGAGGTCATCCATCAGTGAGGCCTGATATAAGTCAGCTATCGCTGAAGTCTTGTTCTTGAAATGTCGCGCGTGTGTAGATTTTTCTTGGTTTCACTGATGTCCGCATCAGATTATGAGTAGACTTGTCTTTATTCATCAGCTTTGTCTTTGATGTCAGTGATGAACACTTTAGTCGTGAAACTTGTCTTCAGGGATTACAAATAACAATATTACATTAGAAATCGTCATCGATACCCACATTCTTTGAGTATTTCCTGATAGTTTTGTTAGACATTAAAGCAAGTGGATCTATCTCTTCTTCCTAAACCTCTTTCTTCTTTGTCTTAACCTTTTTTCCATCAGCATCTTCCTCATCTTTTTTCAGGGTTTCATACATCTCTTGTAGAGGCAAATCAGCTAACTTAGCATTATGTTTCATTCGGTGAGCATACTTCTTCCATTCTGGTTGAAGAACACTCTGGAATTTCACATTGTGCTCGATTATTGACTTGTCTATCTTGTACCTATTCAGGTCATTCAAAATAGTAGTGAAACGTTCATACGTAGAATCAAGTCCCTCCCCTTCTTTTTGTTTAAAATTTTCTTACATATTGATGACATTGGAGATTCTCATCTGGTTCTCCACTTCAGATCCTTGATACAGCTTAATCAACTCATCAAACATAGCCTTCCCAGAATAGGTTTTGCTATCTACCTTTCGATAAATATCGTTGGTCAAGGCTTGTATAACTAGGAACTTTGCCAGTTTGTCTCCATAATGATTTTTCTTTTGTTCAACGTCATAATGTAATGGTATAACATCAACCCATTCTGGAATTGGATCACCATCAGTAGCTATTCCTCTTCTTCTTTGTTTCTCCATAGGACCATTCTCAAGTGAATTAACAATGTAGTCCCCATTCTCTTGTCGCTCAACACAGTCTATAAATTTGTATTTCCATATCTTGAATTCCTTGGGAAAAAGAACAGGTGGTTTGTCCTTTGACCCAATAGTCAAGATGTCTCTCACTGTCATATTTAGATTACTTGTTGATGATCATTAAGTACCCCTTATGATCCGATTAGTAAAAATTGGTTCACACAATCTTGTCTCAACCCACTGATTGTCTCAACCCAAGTCTTCTCACAACTCAAGCCTTAACGCAACACAATTTTTAGCGAAATAAGGATGGTTGTTTTCCAAAGGTTGAGCTTGAGATGACGATGCATTACCTTGGAGTTTTGTCGGTGCACTTATTTCCTTTGTTGACGTGTTTCCTCGTTTGATCGGTAGGACTTGGATGGGCAAGCGTTTGCGGTTTTTTCTTGATTCTTGGGTTTACCCTTTTCCCCCCAAACTTATTCTTTTTTTGTTAGGCTTAATCCAAAGGAGTGTTTTGAGCATTTTTTTTTTGTGTGGCTTTATTTCCCACTTTTGCTCCTTTGTTTTTTTTGATAACCAACAATTTTGTTTTTCGAAAATGGACCCAAAATTTTAATTATTTATAATATATATAAATATTTGATGTAACAATTGTAAACTTTTTCACTTGAATGTATTTTGGGTTTGTTTGAAGAAAGCCTCCCCCCAAACTTAGAGTAAAGCGATGTCCTCATTGCGGGGAAGGCGATGCGGGTTGTGTATCGGCTAAGCTACAAGGGTCGTGTATGGGCCAACAATGAAAGATGGCCTACGCCCTTTCAAACAATTCAAACATGCAAACAAAAGATCTAAAAGCACCTGCAATGAATTAGTTAGGGCAACAAAGAAGGTAACCTAACAAATGAACATGCATATAATTCACAAAAAGACGATTTAAAGTGCGGTCAAAGGAGTGTAGCAAAACAAACCACAAAAGTGTACCCAAAAGCAGTTAATAAAAAAAAGACAAAGTAGTTGTTCCAAAAGATTTCAAAACCGACAAATCATGGATGTGGTGGCTTGCCACTGTGGCCAACCTTAGCAGTGGTGTCGGATGCCGATGTACGAGCGATTTTGGTCGAAGCATGAGATGCCGGAGGATCAAGGATGGCCGGGAAGGCGGGCATAGAGGTACTTGCAAGGAGTAAGTAGCGGGCAAACAAGAGATCACGGTCGCAGGTGTATGCCCAAAAAGCCGCAGAACGAGACTCTAGCTGCCCGAGACGCCAATCAGTGGACGAGTGGGCATGCTACAAACCCTGGACAGCCTGTGATAGATCCTCCAACTGCAAGGTCAAAATCTGCAACCAAGTCTTGGTGCCTTAAACGACATTAGGAATGCGACCCATAGGGGGCGGTGCAGTCGAGGGCACGCGAGAAGACGAGGCTTCCATGGGGTGTGATGTCTGCTGCCTTCCATTTCCGTAACGAAAAGAACGCTTCATGCATATCACGGAGCCTTGATCAATAGTCGAAGAATGGTATTGGGGATCATCGTGCAGGTAAACGTGTACTTAATTAGCTTAAAACAAGCGGGTAAGTAGACTGGGAAAGATAAGATAGGCACTAGCACGGGAGGCAGATTCTCGAAGCATCGTATACATAATCGAACCCAAACCCACACGACGGTCCGTAAGGATGCAATACAACAAGATGCATCGATTACACGAAATCGTACTATCATGAACGGTAGCCATCAAGTTGTGACGGAGAAATAAAAACCATAAACTCACTGCGGTAGTCAAGTGGCCAGATCGGATAATGGTACGGTTATGCTCCATAGTCCACCCGAAACCGGGTATAGTAAGTGTGGTGGCAATGGCCTCGTCCTCAGCGGGTGTGGTGTGATGGGTCATGCGCATATATGGGCACTTCATGGGTGGTGTAAAACCCAAAGCCTCGTTAATAGCGACACCATCAATGGCAATGCGAACCCCCGAACATTGGCGAAATCACCCAAGGACCCACTAATAGAAGTATAAAACTCCCATACCATAGTAAGATTCACCACGCATGGCTGAGAAATCAAGCTTGACCACCCGTGGGCGGTCAAGTGTTGTTGGATAAAATCGTAGGTCCGGATGAGACTAGTGTTGAAGCTTCGCTCAATTAATGGGGATTTGTTAATAACGGTATTATACCTGTCTTCGAAAGGGCGTGGGCGTGCGGCATGTGGACGTCAGCGTCGGGATGGTCGAAAAGGCTCTGGGCGGCCGGTCTCATCCTCCGGGTCAAATGGAATGTCATGTCCCTGACGTGCCCGCTTCTGTCCACGGGTAGACCAAATATCAACCGGGTCCTCAACTAAAGAATCGTCGTGAGAAGAGGAGTCGGAACCCGGCTGTGATGGGGCAGCGGATGTGGCCACAATGCCGCCACAGTGGCCACCCAGAGTAGCGGTGGCACTACGAGTCATATGACGTGTGGGTGTGCATGCACGGGTTTCTTTCCCGTGTCTTTTTCTGTCGCTTTTTCCACCATCACGTGTTCGGGGGTTATCATACACAAAATACCTACCGATATCGGTTTCATAACCCGGTAACTCCGTATCCCCCATTTCGTTCAAATCAAAGTTTCTAACATTTGGTATTGTTTTGGAAGGACTAAATGGGAATGGTGGGTGGGATGTTGTGGGATCATTTGGGATAGTGGTAATGGTGGGTGAAGTGGTAGAAATGGTGGTGATTGGGGAAGTGGTGAGATTTGAGTGAAAGTAAGTGATGGTTACATGGGTATCCTCTTCCGACATAAAGTAGGAAGTATGTGGGTTAGAAGAGGGTGGGGGAATGGGTTGAGGCAGGTATCCGAAGGTTGAGAAAGGGGAAAGTACTCACCGGAGATGAAACCGTCGTGGAAGGTGTGGCGATGGCGGTGCTGTTAACGGCGGTGGATGCGCCGGGTGGTCCAGCGGTGGTGTGAGCAGCGGCGGTGACGAAGGTGGCGTGATCCGCGGTGGTGGCGATGGCTGTTGCGATGGCGAAGGAGAGTGCAGCAGCGTTGGCGGCCTCGCGGTCGACGACGGTGGAGGTGGGATGGCTTTCGACGGCGGTGGTGCCGCGGTCGCCGGCCGTTGGCGATGATCGTCGGGCGGCTGCGAACCTTTGGCAGTAGGTGGATCGTCCGGGCGGATTTGGGCCATACGTGAGCATCTTCCGGCGAGCCATGGTGGTAGTGGCGATGGAGAGCATTTTCAGGTGGAAGAGGAGAAGTGGGGAAGGAGAAGGATTTGACGAAGATGAGAGGGAAAATGGGAAGGGTTTTTGGGTTAAGAGGGTGGTTTAGGGAGGTGGCGGTTTTAGTGGGTGGTTTTGAGAGAAGGGAATTTAAAAAAATGATGGTTTTGAGTAAGTTGGTGGTTTTGAGGGTGGTTTTGACTTTTTCAGAGTAGGGTTAGTGTAGGTAGGGTATGATGGTGATGGGGAAAAGGAAAAGATGGGATAGGGAGGGGGAGGGGAACGTCTAGGAGGAGAGAGTTAGGATTTTATTTGTTTTTATAAGATTTTTGATTTTTCTATTTTTTTTCTTTTGGTTTATTGGGTTTTGGTTTTATCTAAAAAAAAGGAAAATGTGTGTTTTGGTGAAACCACCAGGTTTTGGTATGCAAAAGGAGGCTTAACAATTTCATAAAAGAGGGAGGTCAATCTTTTGTTTACTTTTCAGCTTTTTGACCTCGATTTGAATTGAAGGCCCCCTTTTATCCAACATGCAAAGCACGTTGTTGGGGTTGGTTCCCAACTTAGACCTTTGGTTCTCCAATCGCCACACTGCAGCCACAGTGGGATCACCTGCACCCACATACAACAAAAAAAATCTGAAAATAAAATGCAGAAAGTTAATAAAATTAAATTCTAATATTTACATGGGTTATTTCTAACCCGACAACTCAGATATTGCTCACAATCTCATTAGACACTTCCTCGGGGAGGTAGTGTTTAACACGGTGACCGTTTACCCGAAATGTGCTCCCATCTTGTGGATTAATTAAATCCACTGTGCCGAAAGAACTGACTTTTGCGATATTTAATGGTCCGGACCAACGGGATTTGAGTTTTACCGGAAATAATTTCAAACGAGAATTAAAAATCAACACTTGTTGAGCTTCCGAAAAAATCATGTGATTAATGCGACGATCATGCCAAAGTTTGGTTTTTTCTTTATAAATCTTTGCATTTTCAAACGCATTGTGTCGTAATTCCTTAAGTTCAACATGTTGCAATTTCCATTTTTTTCCGGCAATGTCCGCGGCCATGTTCAATTCTTTCGTGGCCCAAAATGTTTTATATTCGAGCTCTAACGGAAGATGACAAGCTTTTTCGAACACTAGCCGATACGGTGACATGCCCAAGGGTGGTCTGAAAGCGGTGCGGTATGCCCAAAGCGCATCATCCAACTTAAGCGACCAATCCTTACGGTTGGGTTTGACGACTTTCTCTAAAATAGTTTTAATTTCGCGATTAGAAAGTTCGGCAAGCCCGTTCGTTTGTGGATGGTAAGTGGTTGCAACTCAATGTTGGATATTATATTTGCTAAGGACCGCAATTAACATTTTATTTATAAAATGCGTTCCCTCGTCGCTAATTAAAGCTCGAGGTGTTCCAAAAAGGGCAAAACTCATTTTGTGCAAGAAATTTATCACCGTCTTGGCATCATTGTGTGGACAAGCAAGTTCCTCAATCAATTTGGAAACGTAATCGACCGCAACCAATATATATTAGTTATTAAACGACATCGGGAATGGTCCTTTAAAATCAATGCCCCAAACGTCAAAAAGTTCCACTTCTAAAATGTTATTGAGAGGCATTTCATTACGTTGAGACACGTTTCCGGTTCGTTGACATCGATCACATTTTTTCACAAACTCGAATGAATCTTTAAAAATCGATGGCCAATAAAATCCGCTTTGTAAAATTTTAGCCGCCGTTCGTTGGCCACCGAAGTGACCTCTGTATGGCGACGCATGACATGTTTGCAAAATGTGCGGTATTTCCGAATCGGAGACACAACATCTTAAGATTTGATCGGCTCCCAATTTAAAAAGGTGAGGATCGTCCCAAAGGTATTTCCTACTTTCATGAAGAAAGTTTTTGAATTGTTGCGAGTTAAGGTTATACGGTCGTAACCCAGTACCAAGGTAGTTGGGTATGTCCGCATACCATGGACATGTTTCTTCATGAAATTGTTGAATCCCTAAGATTTGCTCATCGGGAAACAATTCGTTTATTTCATGGTTTCCCCCACTAGATCACGCCCTCTAAACAAGAGAGGTGATCTGCCACTTGATTTTCAACCCCTTTTCAGTCAACAATATCAATATCAAACTCTTGGATGAGTAAGACCCAACGAATAAACTGAGGCTTGGCGTCGGCTTTGGTGATAAGATATTTAATTGCGGAGTGATCGGTATGAACGACAACATTGGTGCCAATAAGGTAGCACCGAAAACTGTCAAAAGCGAACACTACGGCAAGTAATTATTTTTCGGTGGTTGTATCATTTATTTAAGAATCAATTAAAGTTTTACTTGCGTAATATATCGGGTGAAACATTTTTTTCTCGCCTTTGTCTGAGAACGGCACCTACGGCCCAATCGCTTGCGTCACACATTACCTCAAAAGGTAACGACCAATCCTGGGCTATGACAATTGGAGCCGAAATAAGTGCGGTTTTGATTTTTGAAAAAGCATCTTTACATTCTTGGTTAAAGTCAAAACTTTGGTCATTATGGAACAAATTACACAAAGGTTTTGCAATTTTAGAAAAATCTTTTATAAACCATTGAATAAAAACCGGCATGACCAAAAAAGCTTCTAATACCCTTGACCGAGGTGGGCTCAAGCAATTGCATCATGACTTCTAATTTTTCTTTTTCCACTTCCAAACCTCGTGGGGAAACCAAATGTCCCAAAACAATTCCTTCTTGAACCATAAAATGACATTTTCCCAATTTAAAATCAAGTCATGTTTTTCACAACGTTCCAAACACTTTTTAAGATTATCAAGGCAATTATCAAACGATGTATCAATCACGGAAAAATCGTCCATAAACACTTCCATGGTGTCTTCAATCATATCCGAAAATATAGACATCATACACCGTTGAAAAGTGGTGGGCGTATTACATAGACCAAAGGGTATTCGTCGAAAGCCAAATGTACAGTACAGACAAGTGAAAGTGGTTTTCTTTTGATCCTCGTGTGCAATGTGGATTTGATTATACCCCAAATACCCATCTAGGAAGCAAAAAAAGTCTTTTCCTGCTAACCTATCAAGCATTTGGTCTATAAATGATAATGGAAAATGATCTTTCTTGTCGCTAAATTAATTGCCTATAATCCATACAAATACGCCAACCGGTCACGGTCCTAATCGAGATGAGCTCATTTTTTCATTGGTGACCACCGTGGTGCCACCTTTTTTGGAACACATTGGACCGGGCTCACCCAACTACTACTAGATATCAGATATATTATACCCGCATCGAGCCATTTCAAAATCTCTTTCTTGACCACTTCCTTCATAATGGGATTAAGTCTCCTTTGAGGTTGCACTTTGCCAATGCTATTATCTTCCAAAATAATCTTATGTTGGAAAATCGATGGACTTATTCCCTTAATGTCGGCTATGGTCCAACCTAGTGCTTTCTTATGCTTCTTCAAAAGTTCTAACAAATTATCCTCTTGTTCATGATTTAACTTAGATGAAATGATCACGAAGAGTTTTTCGTCTTCCAAAAGATAAGCTTACTTAAGATGACTAGGTAATGGTTTTAACTCCAAATCGGGAAGTTGGACTATGGACGGAAGTTGAGTTGTTTTATACTTAAAATCCAACTGTTCAAAGGCTGCTAAGTCCTCTAAAATTTCGTTGCTAAAGTCCATGTCATCCTCTGCCACCACAGTGGAGAGGCTGTGGCCACACTATTCCAGAGTCAAACTTAAATCTTCACTAACGGCCGAACAGTCCTCTATCTCTCCATGAAATTAATTTGTCAACCTTGACCAAAATGTCTTCAATCTTACCTTTCAGGTAAGCGTTGGACCTATCCACTAATTGCAACGTTACGGTGGTAGGACAAACTTCTCCTATTCCTAACTTGTTAAAAATGGACAACGGCATAAGATTAATGCTTGCTCCTAGGTCACATAAGGCATGTCCTACTTCCTGGCCTCCAATAGAATACGAGATGGTGAAACTTCCCGGGTCCTTGAGTTTAGGTGGGATCTTACATGTGAGGAGGGCACTACATTCTTTAGTCAAAACTACCGTTTCAAATTCACTTAAGCGTCTTTTCTTGCATAGGATGTCCTTAAGAAATTTAACATAGTTTGGCATTTGCTCGAGAGCTTCTACCAAAGGTATTTTTATGTGGAGTTGTTTAAAGATGTCAAAAAACTTCTTAAACTGAGCATCCACATTCTTCTGCTTAATCCTACCAGAAAAGGGGAGGTCTCTAAGGTCAAGTTCCACGGTTTTCTTGGCCATTGATTTTCTGTCTCGGTTTGTGGCCACAATGTCACCACCGTAGTCACTGATTATTGTCGTGTCCTTAGGAACTGGTGGTTATGGAGTAACAGGCTCACTTACAATAGGTGTAGAGTGAGTTCGTGGCCCTTTTGAGTTTGAAGGAAATAACCCGAGAAAATGACATCGGTCAAAGGCGTGGGTTACTTCTTCTTCCTCTTGCAAAACGGGGATGTCCACAAGGTCCTTGCTACTTCTTAAAGTAACGGCCTTGACGTGCTCTTTACCATTCATCTTAGGGGTTTCGGTGTCGCTTGGTAAGGTACCATGCGGTCGTCCCCTAGGATCGTTTGCAAATTGACCGAGTTGGGTTTCAAAACCTCTTAATGTGGCATTGGTTTGGTTAATGAAACCTTGAGCATTGATTCCAAAGATCTAATGTCAGTCGGGCATTGTTGCCTAGAGGTCTGCCCGTTGTGATACGAAGATTGTCCATTGTGGTGAGAATGTGGGGACTGCCCACTGTGGTGAAATCCCGGGGGATTTTGCGGTCTGTTCTATACAGAACTTACCCCAGGGGCTTGTAGTCCCTGATTTCCAGCCCAAGAAAAATTAGCGTGGTTTCGCCAATTCGGGTTGTACGTTTGCGAATATGGACTATTTCGCGAGTTGTTACCCACGAAATTAACGGTGGCGGGGTTTCCTAGACAGTTTTCATACACATGGTCCTCACCACAAAAGGCACAATTTTCATTCATCACATTAGCGTTCATGGCATGCACTTGGTTTTTATCTCCTAAGTTCAAATTATTTTTTACCAAGTTTGTTAAAGCAACAATTTGAGCATTTGAAGCTGTGATGGCATCTACTTCATGTAATCCCGACGTACTCTTGGCAGGAGGTGTAATCGCACGAGTTTCCCATTCGGTGTCATTATTTGCAATCTTTTCAAGAATGCAAAAACCCTCGTTATAAGTCTTACCGGTAAATGCTCCACCGGCCGTTGCGTCAAGAACAATTTTTGCAGAATTGGCAAGCCGATTATAAAAGGTCTCCAATTGGATGCAACAATGGATTCAATGGTGGGGGCACTTCCTAAGAAGGTCCTTGAATCTCTCCCAAGCATCCGACACTGCTTTGTCGTCCCTTGACGAAACGACAAAATTTCATTTTTGAGCTTAACGTTCCTCGTTAGAGGAGAGTATTTTTTCCAAAATTTATCCGCCAAATCGGTCCATGTAACTATGGAGTGGGGCGGTTGTGAGTTTAGCCAAGCTTTAGCTCTACCTCTTAGTGAAAAATTGAAGAGCATAAGCCTTAAGGTATTTTTATCAACACCTTGAATTTTAAAAGCATCAACAATTTCTAAACATGTTTTTAAATGCAAGTGTGTATCTTCCGATGGTAGACCTCCATATTGACCCATCATGTAGATCATGGAAATCGTCAATGGTTTAGGTTCAAATATCAAAGCTTTGATTTCGGGTACAAGGATTCCCGAATTTAATTGAGTAAATTCGGGGGTAGCGTAGTCCCGTATTCTTCTATCTTTATCATCGGCAATTCCAACCGTGGTTTGCTTCGGGGGCGGTGGTGGTGGTGGTGGATTTTCGAGTCTATCAACAACGTCACCCATAGTGTTGTTTACGGGGGGTTGTCGATTACCTTGTCCTCCTCTACCCCTTCGACGTCTCCTAACGGTTCTTTCGATTTCGAGATCTAGAGGCAAAAGTTCACCGTGTTATAGCAGTTGCATACAACACGGGAGAAACACTAAAGAAACTCGCGACTCGGGCTTGAGTAGAAATCATTATCTTGGGATAAAAGTCGTGCCAATCCCCGACAACGATTTCACTAACGATTTGTCCCACACGAGTTCCTCCTCTCGAAACTACGTCGCAAAGGTTGCACTAACGATTTTATTATAAAGTTCACACACAAGCTAACTTTCGGTTTACCAACCTCACTAAGTAGATCTCGAAAATCTTAGTCTTTCCGGATGTAGAGATATGCACATATCTCTATGTCACACCAACTCGACCAACGTTTTGACCTTAGTTCGGATATGCAACAACCCATATCTCTATGTGATTATTCAAGATTTTCTCAAACCTCCTTGTATCATTCAAGCCGTATTTCGGATCCGCCCCTCTCGAGGTCTAAGATGTAATATTAACACTCACACGTGATCAACTTGTCTGCGTTTGAGTTATGCTCCGACTAGAATGACTAAACCAAAAAATTAGCTAAATGTTTTAACACCCAAGTGTTACATTTTTAACCTCTCGGGGTTGGCTAAGCCCGCACCCAAAGGGGGGTTTAGCTACGCATAAAAACAGAAAACATAATGGAGAAGAAGAAATATCTGAACTGGAATTGCATTAAACGTAAACGAAAACGTACCACTATGGCCACACGTGCTCCATGGTGGTTGACAGAAAGTAAATACTTGAAAGTAAATCACGAGAACTAAACTAAAGTAAAATGTAAACTCTACTACTATTCTTCAGCTTATTTTTGGAGAGAAATATGTTGATAAGAGATGCCTTTGAATGCGAATCCAAGCCTCTTATTTATAGTGGAGGAGAGAAGAAAAAGGTGAAAAGGACATGAGAGGAGAAAGGGACCTCTCATGGGTGTCTTTTTCAAACCTTTTGGCACCATCTACTTTATCCACATTATGCCTCTAAACTTGAACAAAGCTCAGCATTGACCCCAACAAGCATGCCTGCAACTTGCATAAAAATGTTCTCCAAATCTGCAGAAACCCGGATTTATACAGCAGCTCGCCACAGGGCCGACGTTGTGGCCACAATGGCACACCAAACGTAACCTTTTGATCTTTTTTGTCATTTTCAATATTTTGGAACAACATAGACCAAAAGTGTTGGTCCCGAAGGGTTATATAAGTTTACAGATGGGGGGTTGAATACAAACACAGATTTTTATATTTCTAAATTGTTTATTGATATATATAAAAAAAATTACAGTTTGTTGCGGAATAAGATCAAGTTAAAAACCTAATCTAAACAAACTATGAGAACACACAGATTTCTTGCACTAGAAATAGAGAGAAAAGAAATAAGAAAACTAAGGAGAGTTTTCAAAGCACTAAGTAGTTCAACAAGGAAGAAAGCCGAGCACTTCGAATATGAAGTAGGGTTTCCTTTATATATTGCATGCATTTAATGCATGTCAGTATACCTTTACACGTGGCAGCCTCTGGTTGGTTGCATGATTTGACTTTAGCAAACATCCTAGTAGCCGCATGATGAACAGTGTAGTTGCAGAGTTGGTTGTACGATTCTGGACAAAAGGGATGTCTGTTCTGACAAAATCGTACGGAGGCGTGCAAGGAGATAAGACAAAAGTTGCTTGTAGAACAGGCTTCATGATCAGCGCTCATTGAATGAATCTTTATCAGCGAATGATAAAGTTCAGCGTTCGTTGAAGTCTTCTACTTGAAATTTCACGTGGAATGGACAAGTCTTGTCTTCACTGAAATCCGCATCAGGTCACTAGTAGACTTAGTAACTTGTTCTTCAGCTTGGTCTTCAATTTCAGCTTTGAACTTGGTTGACGCGAATCTTGTCTTCAGGGCTCACTGATGTACAGTGTTCGCTGAAGTATAAATTTAAAGCTTGTTTTCCATCAGCGATACTAAACAGACATAGTATATTTTCTTTGATGGCAAAACATTAATAGATATTGTTTACTTACAATTTTCACTAAGTGTTTCTCAGGGTCATTATCAAATCACTGAGGGTTTGGATCAACAATCTCCCCCTATTTGATGATGACATAGTAATAAAAGAAAATTGCTAAGTTAAAAACATAAGGATAAAAAGGACTCATAAAATACTTGTCTCATTTACTGTTTTTCAGGGATCTTTTCTTAGTACTGATGGAGTAAAGTACTTTTATTGAAATTTTACATTAACTTCGTATAAGATTACATGGGAAGTGGAAATATTACAAGTACAATGAAAAATAATTTCAAGTACAAAAAGATACAAGCTGATAAGATAGAAGAATACAAAAGGAGATCCTATC
This sequence comes from Saussurea involucrata, assembly GCA_033807775.1. NCBI lineage: Eukaryota > Viridiplantae > Streptophyta > Magnoliopsida > Asterales > Asteraceae > Saussurea > Saussurea involucrata. Next base: position 78,968,552 of record CM066325.1, read on the forward strand.
AGCTACTCAGGTTTTTTTTATGAGAAGTTCATCAAGAGTATCAGTCTCTGGAATCATCCAATCAGGGACTATGACTCCTTGATTGTAATACCCCGGGTAAGTTCGTTAGTTAAATTCTCTTTTCCGTTAATTTTGGTTAACTTTAAAATAGGATGTTTAGAGTAAGTTTCGGTTAAATTATAAGTTAAAGGTGTTTTGGGTCATTAGGGAATAGTTCAAGGTCTTAAATGAGAAATATGGTTTAATATTATCCTTTAAGCTATTCAGATATTTTCAGAAATAAAAAACAAATCAGTAAGTGTGTGTGTGTGTGTGTGTGTGTTTTAGGGAGAAAAGAAGAAAAAGAAGAAAGGAAGGGTTAGGGATTCAATTGGATTCATTGGAAGTGAAATTAAGGTATGTTCCTTTACATTTTATGTTTATAATTGCAAGTAGATAGTTTCTATCGGAGTAGAATCATCGATTTCATATCTGGGGTTAAAATCTGTTGATTTCTGGGTAGAAATTGGGAAACCGACAGAGGTTTTTGGACACAGTATGGTGGTGTCCGGTAGTCTCTTTCGATAGTGTCCGGAAGGTGTTCTAATTGTGTCCGGACGAGTTCATTATCCGGTAAGTTCCTCTTTTCTATAAGTTTCCGGTTAAAATGAGATACCGGATGGTGTCCGGATTGCTTTGGTGTCCGGATGCTGTCTGGATTGTTTATGTTGTCCGGAAAATCATGTTGTCTAGATTATATAGGTTGTCCGGATAGTTGTGTTGTCCGGATAGTCTTGAAGTATCCGGAAACTTTAGCTGTTTGGTCACTTTTGGGATTTCAGATACTTTTGAGTATCCGGTGGCTTTGTGTTTTGTCGACTCTTGAATAGGATATGAATCAGGACTGGATATAAGTTTGGGTATGGGGGAAACATTTGAGGATAAGAGTTAGATAGGTTTATCTAGAGTTCTTAGCTCTAGTAAGTATTATGTGTTCCTTTGTATCTAATTGTTTCCGATTCTGTGAATTTGGAGTGAAAGCTGAATCTGTTGGGAAAAGCTTGAAAGCGTTTCAATAAGCAATCAGGTGAGTTTTACTTTAAAATGTTTTCAAACTGGAATACATATATGTGGATTGAGAATGTGATAATTTATGTAATTATGTGCATATATATGAAGTATGATATATTGAGATGTATATTATATTTATACGAGTATTACACTATACGAGTGCACGTTGGCCGGCCTTAGGACCGGTAGAGTTGGTTGTACAGAGGGACAGCGGTGTTGGCTGTATTTAGTACAGCGGAGTAAATTTATTAGTTGGCTCGCAACCATCTAATATGGACATGGAAATGAGACAGGAAAGTACACGATGCATGAATTATAATTGGTGTTTATAATTGAATGATGTATATAGTGTTTGTGCAAATGGTTTTAAACTAACAGGGATTTTCTCACTTAGACCACTAGGTCTGTCACACCCTGCTAAAGCGGAAACACGGGATGTCACAGTTTAATGTTTCAAAAGCACAAGGTAGAAGACAACACACAATCATCATATCATCAAGGTTACAAAATACAACATGTTTGTGAAATACAAATTGTCCAAAGCAAAAAGAGACTTGACATGATGAGATAAAGTTGGATGCTGCTAAGTGTAGTGCCTTATAGAACTCATCCTTACTTGATGTTTCCTGAAAAGCATGTAAAGGAGAGTGTCAACTATAAAATAGTTGGTGAGTTCACAGGTTTGCGTATGCACTAAAAGTTTTAAGGCAAGTTGATAGCATTCGCGCTTTCAAAAGATTGTAGTACAACTCTCGGTTGTAAAAGTTCCGTTTTTGCGCTATGTTTTGCTCAAGGTATATAAGTGTGTTGCCTCAGAGGTAGCATACTGAGCCATTACCCAAACCTCCTGACCATAGTATTAGTTTGCCCCGTTCATCATGTTCTATCATCAACATGGCACTGTAGTAATTATGCACTCACATCACAGTAAGTGGGCGGTCAACCAAATAACGTTATCCATAATTACCATGGCTCACACTCGTGAGTTAAATAGGTAATGTAAAAACAAGTTGGGGACTTTTGTGCGATAGCGTAACTCAGAATCTTTAACATGTGCACACGTACCATATAGCATCAAATATTTGTAGTATTTTAGTAACAAAATAATGATGTGAAATAGAATTTGTAACATGCTTTCCACCCCAAAATGTATAAAATAGTAAAAAGGGGCTGCGAAAACTCACTGTGATAAACGTAGTTGTTCCCAAGAGGTGCGTAATGCGATCCGTAACGCGATCCTACGTCGATCCTACGAATGCAAGGACACTAGTAAGATTCTATGTTCTAAACCTTAGTCCTTGGTATCGTGTAATTATCCAAATCAACATAAAATGCCTTTGTTGAGATTTAGTTTGTATGTTATAATAAGTTTGTCGATATTAGTAGTTAATATCTATAACATTACATATGATAATTTGAGATTACCGCAATTTCGTCATAACGAGTGACGAAAAGGGTCTATAACTAGGAGTCATATATATAATATATATGATGTTAGGAGTTAGAGTATATAAAATGTGTATTTGTAATATATAAAGGTATATTCCACAATTTCATCATATAGATGATGAAACGGGTTCAAGAGTTAGCTTTTAGCTATAGTAAAATGCATAATCATATAGTATATATACATATTCCACATTTTCATCACAAGAATGATGAAACGGGTTCAAGAGTTAGCTGATAGCTATAATAGAATGTAGTCAGTTGCTGTCCAGAATATGTAGTCACTTTCGGTTCGATTTTGGATAACTTCCAGGGACATTTAGGTCATGATAATTTATGACCAGTTTGTTAAATGTGTTACAAAACTTTTGACATAAGATTCATGATTTTTAGAGTGGTTTAAGTACATAAAATAATTCTTGACGTAAACTGCGACAGAGAACATTGCTGTTTGCGCACTGTCTTTGTGAAAAATGTTTGAAGGTCGAAATCTTAATATTTTTCAATGATTCCAGTTGGGTTTGATTCAAAACCCATAAAAGTGAACTTCAGAAAATGAATCACTTAATTTGGAGTATTATTGAGTGAGATATGACTTTTCAAAGAGAGACGAAAAATCTGACAGCATGCTGATAAAATCAAACTTTAAGCATGTGCACTTCTTTTTGTCTTTTTACCAATATCCCGGGTAAGTTCGTTAGTTAAAATCCCTTTTTCGTTAAGTTTAGTTAACTTTAAAGTTGATGTTTAGGGTAAGTTTGGGTAAATTTATAAGTTAAGGGTGTTTGGGTCATTGTTGAATAGTTTAAGGGCTAGAATGTAAATTGTGTTTGATATTACCCCTTTTAGACTTCAGATACGTCATAACTCAGAAATATCTAGATTAAGGTATGTGTGTGTGTTCTTGGAGCTAAGAAGAAGAAAAGAAAGAGATTTGTGGTTAAGACATCAATTGGTGAGCTTTGGAAGTGAATTAAGGTATGTTCCTTTGTATTTTGTGTTTGTAATTGCTTTTAGAAGGGTTCTATCGGAGTAGAAACATCATTTACACATCTGGTAATAATTCTGTCGAATTCTGGGTGAATTGGAGATGAACAGTCAGTAGTTTCCGGATAGAATGAATGTGTCCGGATACTTTTGTTGGTAGTGTCCGGGTAGCTTTGATGATGGTGTCCGGACGATTCAAGTATCCGGGTAAGTCTCTCTTGTTATACGTTTCCGGATGAAATGGGATACCGGATGGTATCCGGATTGCTCTGTTGTCCGGATTCCTCATGTTGTCCGGATTCTTTGTGTTGTCCGGAAAGTTGTCCGGATACTTTTGTGGTTTTCGGATATTTTGGCTGTTTGGTCAATTTTTGAGGGTAAGAGTTATGTAGATGTATCTAGAGTCCATAGCCTGCTAGTAAGTTTTATATATAAGTTGGTAAGGAGATATTTGTATGTAAATGGTTTCAGATTCTGAGAATTTTGGATAAAGGATCGGATAGCTCGGAGAAAAGCTTGGAAGCGTATTTTAAGCATTCAAGGTGAGTTTACTTTTAAAACGTTTTCAACTGGGATACATATATATGTGATATGTATATATGAGATAGATATGTACGGATTGAGATTATGATACATGATGTGATTATGTGTTTATATAGAGACGTATATGTGGTTGGAATGTGGTACGTTTTTCTAAAAGAAAATGTGATATATATATATATATGAGATAGATATGTATGGATTGAGATTATGATACATGATGTGATTATGTGTTTATATTGAGACGTATATGTGGTTGGAATGTGGTAACGTTTTTATAAAAGAAAATGTGATATATATATATATATATGGTTGGAATGTGATGAAAGGTTTTATAAATGACAATATGATATATTGAGATATATATTGTATTTATATGTGCATTGCACTACACGAGAGCACTTGCCGAACTATGCCGGCGGATGTTTGCTGTAGTTGTTGTACAGCGGTGCTGTAGTTGTTGTACAGCGGTGTTGTTGGCTCGCTACCAACTGTTATGGCCATGGGGAATGAGGATGAGGAGTTGTGCACGATATACGAGTCTTATTTGGTATTTAATTATTTGTGGTATTTGTGTATTTTATAAAAAGGATTTCTAAACTGACAGGGATTATCTCACTAGACCTTTAGGTCTAACCCTCATTTTCCTTTCAAAAATATGTATTCCAGGTCAAGCATCTTTTGTTAGCAAAGGGAAGAATAAAGCATAGGAGGCGATTGCTAGCTGACGAAGATTAGGATATGTTTACATTTCTGTATTGTATAGTTTTGAGACTTTGGGACCGAATGCGAAATATTATGTATTTTGTTATGAAAGTAACGACGTTGTGTATGAAATGTTAATTGTTATATATATATATATATATATGTATGATATGGGATACCGGGTCGTTACAGATGGGATCAGAGCCCTAGTTTAAGGGATTTAGGTATTAGTATATGTACCTAGACTTAAACTGCATGTGAAGTAGGATGTCCCTATGATTATAGAACCTTGGGATGATTAAGTATAAAAGGTAGAAGGAACATCATGTAAGGTAATTTCAGATTACACCTGGCCAGTGTAATTGTGATCTTACAGGTGCATGTTTGAACTGGAAAACCTTGTTATATGGGGTATGTGCTTACGTGTATATTAACCTTGTTTGAATCTACAGAATGGCAAGAAGTACTAGACAAACGAATCGGGGAGGAGGAAATCTTAATAGAACAAATCCCACAGCCAGAGGAAGGGGAAGAGGGGGAGAAAGAGGTAGGGGCAGAACTGGAGATAGAGTTCAGGGACGAGGTACCGAATTTGCTACACGAAATGATTTGACGGTGGAAATGGGAAGACTTCAAGCCAATATACAAGCTATGTTCGATAGAACTCGTCACACAGAAACTGGAATACCAGATCCTAGTCTGGAAGACGCAATGCCCATTACACATACTGTTATACCGATGCCAAGGAAGTGTGGCTATAAAATGTTTTTAAATTGCAAACCCCCGACATATACAGGAGAAAGAGATCTAGTGAAGACCATGAGGTGGCTGAAAGAGATAGAAGCTGTCTTCAGGACCAGCAAGTGTGCAGTAGAGGATAAAGTGCTATATGGAGCCACAATGTTGAAGGCAGATGCTCTATTTTGGTGGGAGGCTCATATTGCCTCTAGAGGATCTGATGTATACTCAACTTTTACTTGGGACGAATTCACAACAACTTTCAAAGGACAATTCTGTCCTCAAGCAGTAGTTAGACAGCTGGAAGAGGAATTCATGAACCTACATCAGAGAAGTTTATCGGTTAGAGATTACACTGCTCGCTTTCTGGAGAAGTCTCGCTTTGCGGAGTACTATGTTGCCACGGAGGCTCTGAAGATGGAAAGGTTTATTTTCGGGTTAAATACAGAAATTAGAAGGCTAGTGATTGCAAAAGGACCCGATACCTTCTCAGCCGCAGTAGATGCCGTGGAAAATGTGGAACAGGATAATAGGAGAGACGTTGGTGATAAGAGTGCTGGGAAAAGAAAACTGGAAGAAACGACGTACGATTCCGAAGAATACGAATCCCCGAGGTTTGATAGTTATTCACCTTTCAGGCCAGCTGAAAGAAGACCATGTTCAACATGTGACCGTATTCATCAAGGAAACTGCTATGATGATTCCCGAAAGTGCTACAAATGTGGAAAGGCTGGTCATATCGCGAGAGATTGTCGGGTAACTCGATTTTGTTTCGTTTGCAACTCCCCTGAACATATTCAGGTTAATTGTCCACAGTGGAAAGCACAACAAAGTAATATGACAGTGAGACCAACGGGTGGTAAGTCGGGAGGAGTACAAGGGTCCGAACTACCTGGAATCCAAGGTCGTGTTTTTCAGATGACGGAACAAGAGGTAGAAGAAAGTCCTGATGCTGTTACAGGTATGATTCTAATAAACTCTATACGTGCTAAAGTGTTATATGACTTCGGTGTAAAACGATTATTGGTATTTCCGTGCTTTTGTTGCTTGTCTGTGTTAGAGATATAGGTGGGTGTCGGGTGTCTAATCAGCTATTTCCTATGGCTTTGGTTGAGTTTGAGGTAGTAGTGGAAACTAAGTATTCATACCTTTTCGCTTAACCGAATTCCGGGACGGAATTCTTTTAAGGGGGAGATAATGTAATACCCCGGGTAAGTTCGTTAGTTAAAATCCCTTTTTTGTTAAGTTTAGTTAACGTTAAAGTTGATGTTTAGGGTAAGTTTGGGTAAATTTATAAGTTAAGGGTGTTTGGGTCATTGTTTAATAGTTTAAGGGCTAGAATGTAAATTGTGTTTGATATTACCCCTTTTAGACTTCAGATATGTCATAACTCAGAAATATCTAGATTAAGGTATGTGTGTGTGTTCTTGGAGCTAAGAAGAAGAAAAGAAAGAACTTTGTGGTTAAGACATCAATTGGTGAGCTTTGGAAGTGAATTAAGGTATGTTCCTTTGTATTTTGTGTTTGTAATTGCTTTTAGAAGGGTTCTATCGGAGTAGAAACATCATTTACACATCTGGTAATAATTCTGTCGAATTCTGGGTGAATTGGAGATGAACAATCAGTAGTTTCCGGATAGATTGAATGTGTCCGGATACTTTTGTTGGTAGTGTCCGGGTAGCTTTGATGATGGTGTCCGGACGATTCAAGTATCCGGGTAAGTCTCTCTTGTTATACGTTTCCGGATGAAATGGGATACCGGATGGTATCCGGATTGCTCTGTTGTCCAGATTCCTCATGTTGTCCGGATTCTTTGTGTTGTCCGTAAAGTTGTCCGGATACTTTTGTGGTTTCAGGATATTTTGGCTGTTTGGTCAATTTTTGAGGATAAGAGTTATGTAGATGTATCTAGAGTCCATAGCCTGCTAGTAAGTCTTATATATAAGTTGGTAAGGAGATATTTGTATGTAAATGGTTTCAGATTCTGAGAATTTTGGATAAAGGATCGGATAGCTCGGAGAAAAGCTTGTAACGTATTTTAAGCATTCAAGGTGAGTTTACTTTTAAAACGTTTTCAACTGGGATACATATATATGTGATATATATATATATATATGAGATAGATATGTACGGATTGAGATTATGATACATGATGTGATTATGTGTTTATATAGAGACGTATATGTGGTTGGAATGTGGTAACGTTTTTATAAAAGAAAATGTGATATATATATATATGAGATAGATATGTACGGATTGAGATTCTGATACATGATGTGATTATGTGTTTATATAGAGACGTATATGTGGTTGGAATGTGGTAACGTTTTTATAAAAGAAAATATGATATATATATATATGGTTGGAATGTGATGAAAGGTTTTATAAATGACAATATGATATATTGAGATATATATTGTATTTATATGTGCATTACACTACACGAGAGAACTTGCCGAACTATGCCGACGGATGTTTGCTGTAGTTGTTGTACAGCGGTGCTGTAGTTGTTGTACAACGGTGCTGTAGTTGTTGTACAGCGGTGTTGTTGGCTCGCTACCAACTATTATGGCCATGGGGAATGAGGATGAGGAGTTGTGCACGATATACGAGTCTTATTTGGTATTTAATTATTTGTGGTATTTGTGTATTTTATAAAAAAGGATTTCTAAACTGACAGGGATTATCTCACTAGACCTTTATGTCTAACCCTCATTTTACTTTCAAAAATATGTATTCCAGGTCAAGGATCTTTTGTTAGCAAAGGAAAGAATAAAGCATAGGAGGCGATTGCTTGCTGACGAAGATTAGGATATGTTTACATTTCTGTATTGTATAGTTTTGAGACTTTGGGACCGAATGCGAATTATTATGTATTTTGTTATGAAAGTAACGACGTTGTGTATGAAATGTTAATTGTTATATATATATGTATGATATGGGATACCGGGTCGTTACATTTTAAACTCAAAAGTTTAGATCTTTTAAGAAAGTTGCATGCATGCTATATAAAACTCTTCTTTGTTCTTAATATGGGTTTGATTATGGATTCATCACCTTTTTAATAACATATAAGATGTTATGGTGATGAATCTACAAACATTAAGATGTTCAAAGAAGTATGTCAAGAAAACAAGTGTAAAACTAAAACTAGTAGAAGAAAAACTTCAAGGAAAAGAAGATGATTAAGAAGAAAAGTAGGTGTATGTTTTGCACTACATATAAAATTTAACTTGATGTTCTTGAGGATTTGAACTAGTGTTTTTAGGGCTGGACTTTGGAGAGCTTTGTGGAGTTCTTGAGAAGAAAAGAGAGGAATAAAGAGAGAGATTTAAGTGAGAAGTTAGAGAAAGAGATGGAAATGAGAGAAATGGCTAAAATGAAGTGTGAAGGGGATTTATATGGGGGGTGGGGGCGGTTTTGGGAGAGGGTGAGAGAGAGTGAGATGGAGTGTGTTTTTGCACTTGCATTATTATGTCTTTTATTTTCTTTTTAAATTATTTTTATTTTTACTAATTGTTTGAATTATTTAACACAATAATTTTATTTAGTTATAAGGTTACTAGTTAAATTTACTAGTATTATTTTTGTAAGGTTTATATATATATATATATATATATATATATATATATATATATATGTATTTAAGATATTTTGGTTGGCATTTTATGAGATATATGGATAATTCCCTAATTTGAGGGGTTTTAGGCAAAAAATCTCAATTTTTCCCTACTGTACCGGGTCGACTACCGGGTCGACTGGTAAAATTGGACAGTGTGACATATAGTATCAGTATCTGATATGTTTAGTGCAGTTCTAACCTGAACGAGAATTTGATGGTTGTCACAAGGTCTAACCCTCATTTTGTTTTAAAAATATGTATTCCAGGTCGTGGATCGGGTAAGAGCAAGTGAAAAGGGTAATCAGTGGCTAGCTTTTGGGAAGACTTATATTTTGAAGACTATGACGTGTTTTGTAATTATAACCTCGTTATTAGATATCATGTATTTAGTTAGCAAAAAGTTTGTAATGAAATACCTTATTTTGGATTGTAAAGACTAAGGGACCGTACTTTTCATATGATGTATCTTTGTTATGTAACGATGTTATACAATATATGTTATTTGATGCTTGTTTGGGAGTCCGGGTTGTTACAGATGGTATTAGAGCCCTAGTTTAAGGGATTTAGGTATTCGGATCTATACCTAGACTTAAACTGCATGTGAAGTATGATGTCCCTATTATTGTAGAACCTTGGGATGCTAAATAAAAAAGGTATAAGGAACATCATGTAAGGTAATTTCAGATTACACCTGGCCAGTGTAATTGTGAACTTACAGGTACATGTTTGAAGTGGAAAATCTTATTATATGGGGTATGTGCTTATGTGTATATTAACCTTGTTGAAATCTACAGAATGGCAAGTGGTACTCGACGTACAAATAGGGAGGAAGAAGGAAACCCTAGTAGAACTAATCCAACAGTTGGGACAAGGGGAAGAGGGGGAGAAAGAGGCAGGGGTAGAACTGGAGGCAGAGTTCAGTCGCGAGGTAATGAATTTGTTACAAGAAATGACTTGACGACTGAAATGGAAAGACTGCAAGCAAGTATACAGGCTATGTTCGGCCGAACTCGTAATACTGAAACTGAAATACCAGATCCTGGTCTGGAAGACGAGATGCCCATTACACCTACTGTCATACCGGTGCCATGGAAGTGTGATTACAAATTCTTTTTAAGCTCTAAACCTCCAACGTACGCAGGGGAAAGAGATCCAGTGAAGGCCATGAGGTGGCTAAAGGAGATAGAAACAATCTTCAAGACCAGTAAATGTGCCGACGAAGATAGAGTGCTATATGGAACTGCAATGCTGAAGGCGGACGCATTATATTGGTGGGAGGCTCTTATTACTTCTAGAGGATCTGATGTATATTCTACTTTCTCTTGGGACGAATTCACAATAGCTTTGAAACGACAATTTTGTCCTCAAGCAGCAGTTAGACAACTGGAGGAAGAGTTCATGAACCTGCAACAGGGAAGTTTATCGGTTAGAGATTACACTGCCCATTTTCTGGAGAAGTCTCGTTTCGCGGAGTACTATGTGGCCACAGAGGCACTTAAGATGGAAAGGTTTATCTTCGGATTAAAGTCAGAAATCAGAAGTCTAGTGATTGCAAAGGGACCAGAAACCTTCTCCGCCGCAGTAGATGTCGCAAAAATTGTGGAATATGATAGAGGAAGAGATGCTGGTGATAAGAGTGCTGGAAAAAGAAAATAGGAAGGACCACAATATGATCCAAAGAAGTCCATATTTCAGAGATTCGATAGTCGTCCACCCTTCCGACCAGCTGAAAGACCTTGTGCAAAATGCAACCGTATTCATCAAGGAAATTGTCAAGTTGATCCTCGAGTGTGTTACAAGTGTGGAAAGACCGGTCATATTGCTAAAGACTGTAGAGTAACTCGATTATGTTTCTCATGAAATTCTCCTGATCACATTCAGTCTGATTGTCTACGGGGGAGAATACAACAGGGTGGTACTTCAGTGAGACCAACGGGTGTAAGACCAGTAGTACCAAGGCCAGAGTTACCAAGAGCTAGGGGTCGTGCCTTTCAGATGACAGCACGAGAAGCGGAGGAAACTCTTGATGTGGTTACAGGTACATTTTTAATAAACTCTACACGTGCTAAAGTGCTATTTAACTCCGGTGCAAACCGATCGTTTGTGTCTCCTTCGTTTGCTGCTTATATGCATTTAAAGCCTAAAGTGTTAGATCATGCTTTAATGGTAGATACTGCAAATGATAATCAAGTACCGGTTAAAGAGGTATTTAATAGTTGTGTTATAAATATAGATTGGTGTGGAGTACATATTCAGTTATTTCGTATAGCTCTAATTGAGTTTGATGTGGTAGTGGGAATGGATTGGTTAGCCGAAAATCAAGCTAGTATAGTTTGTGATAAGAAATTGATCAATGTTGTTTTACCTGAGAAGGGACCGGTAGTGATTTATGGTGACCGTAGAAATCATCAGTCATGCCTTATATCTATATTAAAATCTCGTAAGTGTATCAGTAAAGGCTGCCCGAGTTACTTAGCTTATGTGATAGATACTAAGCTAGAAAATAATAAATTGGTAGATATTCCGGTTGTTTGCGAATTTCCGGAAGTTTTCCCTGAAGACTTGAATAGTCTTCCGCCCATTAGACAAGTAGAGTTTGGTATAGATCTGATTCCTGGAGCCGCTCCTGTTGCCCGTGCACCGTATCGTTTGGCACCTCCAGAGATGAAAGAAATGATGACGCAACAGCAAGATCTTTCAGATAAGGGCTTTATCAAACCCAGTTCTTCGCCGTGGGGTGCACCGGTTTTGTTTGTGAAAAAGAAGGATGGTTCGATGAGGATGTGCTTTGATTATCGGGAACTGAATAAGCGCACAAACAAGAACAAGTATCCGCTTCCGAGAATTGATGACCTCTTCGATCAATTAGTTGGAGCTTGCTATTTCTCCAAGACTGATCTAAGATCTGGTTATCACCAACTGAAGGTCAAAGAAGAAGACGTTCTGAAAACTGCCTTTCGCACGAGGTATGGTCACTATGAATTCTTAGTGATGCCTCTCGGACTGACGAACGCCCAACTGCCTTTATGGATTTAATGAATCGGGTATGTAAGCCATATCTCGATAAATTTGTTATTGTGTTTATCGATGATATCCTTATCTACTCCCGATCCAAAGAAGAGCACGCACAACATCTTCGTTTGATTCTGGAATTGTTGAAAAAGGAACAGTTGTATGCTAAATTTTTAAAATGTGAATTATGGCTACGGGAATTCAATTTCTTGGGCATGTAGTTTCCGAAAAAGGCATTCAAGTTGATCCGACGAAAGTAGAAGCAATTGAAAAGTGGGAACCGCCGAAAACGCCAACGGAAGTACGAAGTTTTTTGCGCTTAGCCGGCTACTATCGAAAGTTTATACAAGATTTCTCTCGTATCGCTACGCCTTTGACCAAGCTGACCCGAAAGAATATAAAGTTCGACTGGAAAGCAGAACATGATGTTAGAGCATTATTGTATTCAAGATTTACTGTAAAGTCAATGTACTGTATTAGTTGCTAGTGCCTTTATACCTTGTATGTTATGGGTATAAATAGGCATGTCTAGTTCTTAGTTAGAAATGAATCTAGATCTCTTGTAACCTCTTGTATCATTTGTCATTTACACTTTAGAGATCAATATATGGATGACAAGTTCTCTCTAGATTCTCTCTCTACATCATTCTTGATTTCTTGCTAGATTTGGGATTTCACATTTGGTATCAGAGCTAAACAGAAAATTCAAGCAGATCAAAGAGCAAATTAAAGATTTTTTACACTGTTCTTGAAGATTTCAGATCCTTCATTCATCACTGTTCATGATGATTTCTTACCCTTCATCGATTACTGTTCATCTAGAATCATCATCTTTTTCATTTTTTGAACTTTTGGATTGATTCTTGACTTCATTGCACTCGTTTTTCATCCCTGAACATCTTTAATTCAAGGATCTATACCAAAATCTGCACAGAATTTGCAGATCTGATCATTTTATATCTGTTTTTGTTCGAAAACATTTTCTTACTATTCTGGATCATAATTCGATTAAATTGATCGAATTAGGATTTGTGATTAACTAAGAAAGTGTGTGGAATCAAATTTCGAACAAATCTGTGCAAATTTCATAACAATTGATCAAGAATTGAAAAAGTTATGGCTGATTTAGTGATTTTCATGTTCGAAGTAATGAATTCGGATCATTCTTGGTGAATTCGGATCATTCATACGGAATTCGGACCATTCAAGGGTTTTTCTACTTGATTTTAGTCAATTCGGAGTGTTCTTGATTTTTACAAGTGTTGAATTCGAACCCTTATGCATTCGAATTCCTTGAATTCGAACCCTTATGCATTCGAATTCCTTGAATTCGAACCCTTATGCATTCGAATTGATTGAATTCGAACCCTTCTACATTCGAATTGATTGAATTCGAATCCTTCTTCATCCGAATTCATTGATTTCGAATCCTTATACATTCGAATTCTTGGGATTTCGAACCCTTCAACATCCGAATTCAAGGGTTTCGGATCCTTTAGCATACGAATTCCGTGGTTTCGAACTCTTATACATCCGAATTCAGTGTTGTTTATTCCGAAATTTTTTCTATAGTGTTTTTCATACACTTTAAGAGCTTTTCAAGAAAAAATTTTATAGTGTATTTTATACACTTTCTGATTGATTTTCTGAAAGATCATCTTCTAGCATTCTTCAAGATGTCTGACATAGAGAATTTAAGTGAGAGAATATGGTATCAGTTAGGAAAAGATAAAAAATGGACTCTTTCTGAAGCTAAAGATGAGATCAAGCGTCTTGAAGGTTTTCTTTCTAGATACATAAGACATTCTGTTGAAGATGCAAGAAAAAATACAAAGCTCAAATCTGAGAAAGCTTTATTAGAAGACAAAGTCTCTTCTCTTGTGTCCGAACTGAAAGATTTGAATGACAAGATTGTAGTGCTTGAAGTTACTCAAGAGAAAAATAAGACATTTGAGATTTCAACTCATCAAGATAACATGAAGGAGCTTCAAGGGAGTATAAAGACATTGGAAGAAGAAAATGCTGATTTGAAGAGACACATTTTAGACATTTCTTCTTCAAATGAAAATTGTATTTTTAAAGAACAAAATGTTGAACTTACAAAAAGAATTACTGAACTTGAAGTTTATATTGCAGGTCTTGAAACAAAGAAAGACAACTCAAGTCTGCACAATCAAACAGAGAAACTTCAAGAGAAAGTAACAACTCTTCAAAGAGAAAATGCTAATATGAAGAGCGGGAAAGACAAGAGTGAAAAGGGGAACTCATATTTACAAAATCAAATAAAAAGAGTTCAAGAAAAGACAACAACGTTGGAAAGTGAAAACGTTGAATTGAAGAAGAAGCTTTCTGAACGTGAAAGAGTGTCACCTTCTTCAAAGAAAGTTCTTAAAGAAAAGGAAATAATTGAACTAAAATATATAAAACTTTTGAAACAAATCTCCGATTTTGAGAAAGTTTTATATCTTGAAAAAGAGAAGCAAGAGAAAGAAAGAAATGAATTTGAAACAGAAAGCAAATCTTTTGAGATTAAAAGTTCTGAACTTTCCGTGAAAATCACTGAATTAGAAAATCTTTTGGAAATGGAAAGAAAAGATTTCACGGAAAAGAAAAATCTCTTTGAAAAGGAAAGTAAAACCCTTAAAAAGAAAAATATGGAAATTTTCAAAGAGATTACTGATAAAAGAAAGTTTTTGGAAAAAGATTTTGAATCAGAACGCGAATATTTTGAAGATACGATTCTTAATCTTACCAAAAGATTATATGGTTTATCAGCTGATATTATGAAGGATCAATTGATCAAATCTGATCTCCAAAAGAAATTTGATCTAATTTTTAAAGAAAATAATGTTTTGACAAATAAAGTTAAAGAACTTGAAGACATCATTTTTAAATTTGATGTCTCAAAGCAGACTAGTCATAATTCGATCATTCAGACTCCACTTGTAAATTCAACTAATTCTGAATGCTCTTTCAAAACTGCTTCAAGTTCAAGTTTTAAAAACATTTCGTTTAAACAATTTAATAGATCAACTGATTTCTTAAAAGATCAGATTCGTTCAACAAATCTCTTCTATAATCCTCTGCTTGATAAATCAGATAACAAAACAAATGTGCCTAAAGTTAATACTTCCAAACCTGAAGAAGTTCCAGTCTTCAAAAAGGTGAAGATGGAATGGAGAGTCAAAGGCACAACAGTTCCAAAGAAAGATGTGCCAAAATCATTTGTCTCCACAACAAATGCCAAAAAGAACAATGCGCCGAAAGGTAAATCTTTTGTTCAACCTAATCCTATTCATTCTGTAAATCATCTAATTAGGTTGGCACATAAAAAATTTATTGTTCCTACTGTGGTTCAAATGATTTTGTGCATAAAAATCATATTTCTTATTGGTACGGTACTTACAGTATTCCTTTTAAGAAATCTACACCTAACCCACTAGGACCCAAGTGCCATTGGGTACCAAAATCTACTTAATCTGTTTTGCAGGTTTATCATGTGTTGTACTGATTTGTAAATACATACCACACACATGACTGAAAACAGAAGAGAAGCGGTGGATTTGTTTTTTGAAGAATATTTGTACCATTAAGGGGGAGACAAAGAATTATGGCTTCTAAACATCTCAGTTTAGAACCCGTGCTTCAACGTTAATGGTTTCTAAACACATCAGTTTAGAACCCGGATTTCAACGTCTATGGTTTCTAAACATATCAGTTTAGGACCCGCACTTTAAAGCGACTTTGGACATATCAGTTCAAAACCCGTGCTTCAACGACTTTGGCTTTTGAACATATCAGTTCAAAACCCGTACTTCAAAGACTAAGACTTCTAAACAAATCAGTTTAGAACTCACACTTCTCAGGTGATATCTTTAACTGTTACATCTTTCTGTTTCAAGGAACGTGGTAAAAGGTAACATTGGATTATATTTTGTTTCTACCACTTTGAAAACTTGAATCTTTACAAATTTAATTCAATGAGATAAAATTTTCAATTCTCTTTCAATGAATTAAATGTGTGCTAAAAGATGATTTTACAAGTATTTTTGTATTATCTGAGTTAGATTTGTTTCAACTTTCACCTCTGAAATAAATCGAAAGGTCAGCAAAACATGAATGAAATTATGCTGAATGCTCAAAGTTATGTGAATCTGGACTTATATAGAATATAATGCTCAAAAAGCCTATTTGTCAGAATGATGAATGGAAACGAAAATACGGGGGAAGCACTATGTTTAAGAACCAAGTGATTGAGATATCATTCATATTTTGTGATGGAAATCCGAACTTATATAGAATATCATTTAGTTTGAAAGTTTGTACCTGTGGCCTTTCTGGTTTGGGAGAGTAAGTCCTAAGGGGTGCTCGACACCTAGTCCCTAAGATCAACTAGTCTGGGATCGGCTGACCCAAATCCTGCAATAGAACCAGATAGAAAGCCATGTTCTACTGGTACAAATGGGTTTAAGATATATTGATGTGGCCTTTCTGGTTTGGGAAATTAAGTTCTAAGGGGTGCTCGTCACCTAGCACCTAAGGCCAACTGGTCTGGGATATACTGACCCAAATCCTGCTATAGAACCAGATAGAAAGTCATGTTTAACGGTGTATCTTATTCTTACAAAACTTTTTGATCAAAAGATGCCAATGAGCACAAAATCAAAGGATGCCAATGAGCACAAAATCAAAAGATGCCAATGAGCACAAAATCAAAAGATTTAAATGTGCACAAAAGATGCCAATGAGCACATATCTCTTGAAACTTGGGGAATACAAAGTAGCGATAAACCCGTAAATTTATGAAATTCTGTTTTTGGACAAATAGTGTGAGTAGAGCAAAGTATTCTTACATGTTTTAGAATTGCATATGCTTGAAGCTAATCATATTTCCCAAAGGGGTTGAAACTGAACATTTTTAACTTGATATACAATGATGACTTGTTCTTGAATCCAAACACATGCATTTGATTTCATTTGATTGAAAAATCTGTTAAATTTCATTAAGTTGAATTTCTTTTGTAAAGTTTTCAAATGATCAAATGTTTGTAGTTATAAAATGAAATTCAATGAATTTTATTTTCCTTGTGTAAATTTGTTTTAAAATTTGTGCTACAATTTCAAATACTGTACGTTATTGAAATATATGCATACTTTCAGGGGGAGAAAACAAATTGCTCCAGAATTCTTATTTTGAGGGGGAGCAAGGTTATCCACTAAGGAGGAGATTGTTAGTAATACTAAGAGACACGACTGAAATTGAAGAAGGTTTTCGATGATAATGATGCTCACTTTCATCGAAAAAGGGGGAGAAATGTTTAATTCAGTTTCATGTCAAAGAGCTTTCAAGTCAAAGATATTTCATGTCAAAGAACTTTCAAGTCAATGATTCGTGAACAAAGACTGAAGATCAGGGGGAGAAGGATCATGTGAAGTCCAAATGTTGCTGAATTTGGTTATCTTAGTTCTGAGTTGTTCTCGGAATGCGCTTACACCTAAAAGTTCAAAAATGTGGATGGTTTCACATCTTTCTGATCCAAACTCTAATAGTTTCTGATTCCTCTTGTTCCGAATTGATGGTTTTATATAAAGATCTGTTTTTCATATACAAGACTTGAAGATGGTTTGACAAAGTGTATGTTGGAGAAGATTGACTTTACAAAGAGCTGAAGACTGCTGTCATTTTTTTTTTAAATCTTGAATCCAAATGGGGAGATTGTTAGAGCATTATTGTATTCAAGATTTACTGTAAAGTCAATGTACTGTATTAGTTGCTAGTGCCTTTATACCTTGTATGTTATTGGTATAAATAGGCATGTCTAGTTCTTAGTTAAAAATGAATCTAGATCTCTTGTAACCTCTTGTATCATTTGTCATTTACACTTTAGAGATCAATATATGGATGACAAGTTCTCTCTAGATTCTCTCTCTACATCATTCTTGATTTCTTGCTAGATTTGGGATTTCACACATGATGAAGCATTCCGAATATTGAAAGAGAAACTCTGTAGCGCGCCGATACTGTCACTACCGGAAGGTTCCAACGATTTTGTTGTTTATAGTGATGCTTCCAAACTAGGATTGGGATGTGTACTAATGCAGCGTGGGAAAGTTATAGCTTATGCTTCTCGTCAACTGAAGGATCATGAACGGCAATATCCTACACATGACATGGAACTTGCAGCAGTTGTTTTCGCGCTAAAGATTTGGAGACATTATCTCTACGGTTCTAAATGTCAATTTTTTACCGATCACAAGAGTCTCCAACATCTTTTCGATCAGCGGGAATTGAATATGAGGCAAAGAAGATGGTTAGAATTGGTGAATGACTACGACTGTGAAATTATCTATCATCCGGAAAAGGCAATTGTGGTAGCTGATGCACTGAGTCGTTAAGAAAGAAGTGGAACAATAAAGGCAATTGCACTACGAGATGAACTTCTACCTAACATCTTTGACGAATTAAAGAAGTGTCAAGTAGAAGCTTTTCAAGAAGAACACTTGAAACCAGAACGGTTAGTGGGTATATCAACTTCACTTGTAAAAGATGATCGTGGGTTACAGTGCCTGGGGAACAGAATTTGGGTGCCTCGTTTGGGTGGTTTACGTGATCGGGTACTAGAAGAAGCTCATCAGGCTCGTTTCTCTATTCATCCGGGTACTAATAAGATGTATAAAGATCTACGACAATTTTACTGGTGGCCGGGAATGAAAAGAAGTATTGCTCAACAGGTGGAAGGTTGTTCTACTTGTAAAAAGGTAAAGATTGAACATCAAAAGCCTTTTGGTCAGTTGCAACGATTAGAAATACCTATGTGGAAATGGGATCAGATTACTACAGATTTCATCACGAAGTTACCAAGGACTCCGAAAGAGTTTGATGCTATTTGGGTGATCGTTGACAGATTGACAAAGTCTGCTCACTTCCTACCGATAAAAGAAACCTATTCGTTAGAAAAAATAGCCAAATTGTACATCGACGAAATAGTAACTCGACATGGACTTCCAGTCTCGATTATTTCTGATCGTGATAGTCGTTTTACTTCAAGATTCTGGAGGAGTTTTCAAAAAGAAATGGGAACGCAGATAAAGTTAAGTACATCATATCATCCTCAAACTGATGGTCAGAGTGAACGGATAATTCAGTCTTTGGAAGATATGCTACGGGCCTGCATTGTTGATTTTAGGGGATCATGGGATAAGCATTTGCCATTGATTGAATTTGCCTACAATAACTGTTATCATTCCAGCATACAAGCGGCACCGTTTAAAGTTCTGTATGGTAGAAAATGTCGAACGCCTTTGTGTTGGAACGAAGTGGGAGAGAAATAATTAGCGGGGCCAGATATAGTTCAGTTAACCACGAATAAGATTACTCAGATTCGGGAACGATTGAAAGTGCCTCAAGACAGACAGAAAAACTACGTTGACCGACGCCGAAAACCGTTAGAATTCCAAGTTAGAGATTTTGTAATGCTAAAAGTCTCACCTTGGAAAGGAGTCATTCGGTTTGGGAAACAAGGTAAGCTAAGTCCAAGGTACATCGGACCGTTTGCAATCACAGAAAGAATTGGTGAAGTAGCCTACAGGTTGGATCTTCCGTCTGAGTTAAGCAGAATCCACAACGCTTTTCACGTTTCAAATTTTCGAAAGTGTTTGGTTACGCCAAATCAGGCAGTTTCTCTACTAGATATACAAGTTGATGAAAAGCTGAATTATGTGGAAGAACCCGAAGCCATTGTTGACCGTAAAGTCAAAGTTTTGCGAAATAAGGAGATCAGACAAGTAAAAGTACAGTGGCGACATCATAAAGGGCAGGATGCTACTTGGGAATTAGAATCAGAGATGAGAACTAAGTACCCGTACCTCTTTACCTAACCAAATTCCGGGACGAAATTCTTTTAAGGGGGAGATGATGTAATACCCCGGGTAAGTTCGTTAGTTAAATTCCCTTTTCCGTTAATTTTGGTTAACTTTAAAATAGGATGTTTAGAGTAAGTTTGGGTTAAGTTATAAGTTAAAGGTGTTTTGGGTCATTAGGGAATAGTTCAAGGTTTAAAATGAGAAATATGGTTTAATATTATCCTTTAAGCTATTCAGATATTTTCAGAAATCAAAAACAAATCAGTAAGTGTGTGTGTGTGTGTTTTGGGGAGAAAAGAAGCAAAAGAAGAAAGGAAGGGTTAGGGATTCAATTGGATTCATTGGAAGTGAAATTAAGGTATGTTACTTTACATTTTATGTTTATAATTGCTACTAGATAGTTTCTATCGGAGTAGAATCATCGATTTCATATATGGGGTTAAAATCTGTTGATTTCTGGGTAGAAATTGGGAAACCGACAGAGGTTTCCGGACACAGTATGGTGGTGTCCGGTAGTCCCTTTCGATAGTGTCTGGAAGGTGTTCTAATGGTGTCCGGACGAGTTCATTATCCGGTAAGTTCCTCTTTTCTATAAGTTTCCGGTTAAAATGAGATACCGGATGGTGTCCGGATTGCTTTGGTGTTCGGATGTTGTCCGGATTGTTTATGTTGTCCGGAAAATCGTGCTGTCCGGATTATATAGGTTGTTCGGAAAGTTGTGTTGTCCAGATAGTCTTGAAGTATCCGA
The DNA here is from genome assembly GCA_033807775.1 of Saussurea involucrata. Taxonomy (NCBI): domain Eukaryota; kingdom Viridiplantae; phylum Streptophyta; class Magnoliopsida; order Asterales; family Asteraceae; genus Saussurea; species Saussurea involucrata. Next base: position 78,989,263 of record CM066325.1, read on the forward strand.
AAACTTTAGCTGTTTGGTCACTTTTGGGATTTCAGATACTTTTGAGTATCCGGTGGCTTTGTGTTTTGTCGACTCCTGAATAGGATATGAATCAGGACTGGATATAAGTTCGGGTCTGGGGGAAACATTTGAGGATAAGAGTTAGATAGGTTTATCTAGAGTTCTTAGCTCTAGTAAGTATTATGTTTTCCATTTGGTAAAGTGATATTTTTATCTAATTGTTTCAGATTCTGTGAATTTGGAGTGAAAGCTGAATCTGTTGGGAAAAGCTTGAAAGCGTTTCAATAAGCAATAAGGTGAGTTTTACTTTAAAATGTTTTCAAACTGGAATACATATATGTGGATTGAGAATGTTATAATTTGTGTAATTATGTGCATATATATGAAGTATGATATATATTGAGATGTATATTATATTTATACGAGTATTACACTATACGAGTGCACGTTGGCCGGGCTTAGGACCGGTGGAGTTGGCTGTACAGAGGGACAGCGGTGTTGGCTGTATTTAGTACATCGGAGTAAATTTATTAGTTGGCTCGCAACCATCTAATATGGCAATGGAAATGAGACAGGAAAGTACACGATGCATGAATTATAATTGGTGTTTATAATTGAATGATGTATATAGTGTTTGTGCAAATGGTTTTAAACTAACAGGGATTTTCTCACTTAGACCACTAGGTCTAACCCTCATTTTGTTTTAAAAATATGTATTCCAGGTCGTGGATCGGGTAAGAGCAAGTGAAAAGGGTAATCAGTGGCTAGCTTTTGGGAAGACTTATATTTTGAAGACTATGACGTGTTTTGTAATTATAACCTCGTTATTAGATATCATGTATTTAGTTAGCAAAAAGTTTGTAATGAAATACCTTATTTTGGATTGTAAAGACTAAGGGACCGTACTTGTCATATGATGTATCTTTGTTATGTAACGATGTTATGCAATATATGTTATTTGATGCTTGTTTGGGAGTCCGGGTTGTTACATTGATCCCTTCTAGCTTTTGCTTCGCGATAGATTAAGGGCTTCTGGAATGATCCAAGGAGGTCACCTTTGTAGTCGCACCAATAGAGTAGATCTCTGAGTTGTTCGATGGGAGTTTTGTATAACTCAGAGATACGCTGAAAGCATCTACGACCAGTGAAATCATAGGAAAAATATGCCGTAGGGATCACTGAGAACTTTACCAAGGATGAAGTCTTCAGCTGGAGGTAAGGAGATGTCGAGACCAGAGAGATCAGGATTGGGACCAAGAACTGCTTCACGAGAGAATTCGATCCCTGTCTCGTTTCTTATTGTTGGGTCTGAAGAGGAAGGAGTCTTCTTCTTTGGAGCAGCTCGTTTCTTCTGAATTGGTGGAGGAGGTGGAATATCAACCGCTGAGGTTACCATGTCGATCAGCTTGTTTATGGCTTTTTCAACACAAGACTTGAAGGACGATTGGGATCGCTGAATTGCGATTCTTATTTCCAACCATTCAGGGAAACCAAGTTTATCGAGGTCTGACATGTAGCAGGTTCTTCTGTAGCCATTTTCTCTGACTATTTGGACATCAACAATCGATGCCTTATTGACTATTTTTCCTTTTATGTTCACAATGCTTATTCTTGGTGCATGGCTTCTGTAGTGGCACTTTTTCTTACACCATGCGAATGTGGAGTCACTAACCTTGGTCTTCTCTTGACTTTTCTTCTATGCATCTTTCATCAGATTTTGCTAAACTTCCCGGGGAAACTTCTTTAGTTGTGGATCCTTCACTGAACGTTGGGCTAGTTCAAGAGCATAGTTTTTGTCACTAAGCTCAGCCTTCTGTTTTTCAGCGAGGATTTCTTCAGCTTTCAAGGCTCAACGTTGATGGTCAAGTTTTTGGATCATCGCTGCTCTCTTTCGTTGTTCATATTCACTTGGCATTTGAGGGGGCAAGGAAGGTCTTCTTGGATGTGAGAGCATTTCTTCTTCTTTAGCTTAAGCTTCAGTCTCTTCCAGAGCAGAGACTGGGATTATTTGTTGTTGTAGAGAAGCTTCAGCGATAGCCTCAAGCAGAGGAGAGGACTAGCTGAAACAAAATGATCGATAGAGGAGAAAAGATAGAGAAAGGAGAGAGCTAAGTGTTTAGAGGTTTGAGAAGGAGAAGGGTTGAGATTGAGAAGGGGTAGAGGAGGGATGCAGTATAAGGAAAAAGGATGTAGCATACCTGGCAAACTGGCTTTTTCAAGAGAATTGCCAAGTTGTCAGCGACGAGACCTTTTTGTTTTTCTTTGGAGGCCTTCTTTGAAGGAGACTTCGCCTTGGTCCCCTCCCCTGGTTTGTTTATAGAAACCCCTTTATGAGCATGGGCTCGGTTTGCTGCAGGCTAAAAGAAGAACCCGTCGTCATCATCGTCATCATTTTCATCTTTTGGAGATGATTACGTTCAGTTCGACGTTTTCTTCTTCTTCTTCCTCTTCCACATCATCAGAGAGGACTTGAACATCGCCTTGCTCCCCCTCAAATGGAGAGGGACTTTCAGCGGTTCCCTCAGGATGATCAGATTCCTGAGGGTCTTCATTCTTTTCGGTTCCCTCAAGATGATCAGATTCTTGAGGTCTTCATTCATTTCCTCCCCCTCAACATTCTGGGGAAGGCCTTTGTCTGTTTTCTCCCCCTCTTCCGCTGAATGGGTAGGGGAGGCAACGGTAGTAGCAGTAGCATCGGTTTTAGGGACCCTGTCTTCTTGGCTAGGGTTCCCTATTTGTTGTTCCACCACTGTCATTCTGTCTTCGAGGCCAGAAATGGAAGGTGTACTTTCAAGAATGAATGCCACTACCATCTCCATCTTATCTCGGTCATTCTGAGAGAAATGAGATGGAGGGACAGTGGGAGCGTCCAACCTTTGGAGGATCTTGGTGAGCAGGTCAATACTGTCAGCGACCTTTTTGGAGAGGCTGCTCACCTCACCTTGTAGACCGGAGTAGTTGGTCTTCAGAGAACTCACCTCACTTGAGAGATCATTAATGGCGGTGGTGAGTTTGGAGATGTTGGAAGTGTTGTTGATGATGGCAGTTTTCACAGTTGTCAGTCCCCCATCAATTTTGGAGACGTCACTGTTAGAAGCTTTGTCAGCGACAACAGTGTAGATATTCTTTAGTGTTACTCCAGCGTCTGTAACCGCTGAAGTATTGTTGGAGATGGTGGTGGAGAGATTTGTTACTTTATCAGCTATGTCCTTGAGGGAATCGCTGATGGTGCCTAAATTTGGACCTGTAAAAGAAAATAACCTGTGAGCTAAGGAAAGCTCAGAAGTTAGGGGTGCAGATAGAGAAGTGGATGATGTTTGGATACCTGTAGGAGGGTTGGAGAAAATGTTGAAGTCTCGGGTCCTTGAGTGATTAGTATTTCTTGAATTCAATGTTATTTTTGATGATATAAACAACATATTGAATATAATTTTGTATCGATGATGTTTTTTATAACTCGCCCAAGGCCTATAAAATGTCAGGATGCGAATCAGCTACGACACAACTTGAGGCTTGTGTAACCTAGGGCGCATGAAATGTGGCCTGGCCACATTTTTCAGCCATGTGCTTTGTAGACTTGCATCCTGGGCTTTCTGTTTTGTACATCTTACTCAGCTTTTAAACATTTGGCTTGAGATCAACCTGTTACATGACTTGACCAATTAACCGGAAGTTGTGTGCCAAGAATTACGTACATAGTCGAATTTTGTGCAACATTTAATTTCTACATTCTAACACTTGTTTGATTAGAGTTTTGAGAAAGTATGTTGAACAAATGAGGTTGATCTTATCACACAGTTAATAACCTTCATTAAGTTGTTAATGGGCCTCGTCCTAGTGAAATGAAAAGTGTATATATAGAAGTTGACCCTATCGTTGAATTATAAAAAGAATTTAAATTGCCACAAACAAAGACTTTAAAGGTTTACATCTCAAAACAATAAGAAATTTCTTTTAAAAGTATATCTTGAGTGAACGTCCCTGTATTTACTAGGATCATAAGTCACTACAGCAAATGTAGGTCTATTGCGACGACTGCCGTCACTAAAGCGTTTGTAGCTGTTGATCCGTTGTTGTAGCTCCCTATAGCAACGACTTGTCGTGGCTAAAAGCTAATTTTTAAATTTTCAATTATTATTTCTACTGCCACGACTTGTCGTGGCTAAAATCCAATTTTTTAATTTTCAATTATTTTTTTCTACTGCCATGACTTGTCGTGACTAAAAGCCAACTTCTAAATTTTCAAATATTTTTTTTATTGCCACGACTTGTCGTGGCTAAAACCCAATTTTTAAATTTTCAATTATTTTTTTCTACAACCATTACTTGTCGTGGCAATAGATAAAAAATTAAAATTTAGCTTTTAGCCACAACATGTCGTGGCAGCAGAAAAAAAAAACTTTACAAATTTTTAAAAGTTGTTATAAAATTTTATAAATATTAAATTTTAACAATTGTTGATTTTATAGAATTTTCATTTCATTGAAAGTTATTAAAAATATTTTTGAATACCTACTGCGACAACAAGTCTAAGCTATTAATTCTCCCAAATATTTTTTATAGAAAATAATTGGAAAATTACTGCAATGACATGTCATCGCTAAAGGTTTGTATTTTCTTTTACCAAAAATACAAACTCTGAAAAGACGGGTAATAAGCTAGTTAACACCTACAGCGACAAATTCCTAGTTGTTGCTATAGTCTTTGTGGCTATAGAGATGAATTCGTGTAGTAAGTTCTACATAGAGATGGACAAACGAAGAACCATGTCCTTTTTAGGATAGGTTATAAGCGAAAGCCATTTTTATTTTAAATTTGGAATAAGGTTTAAATGAATATACATAGATAGATATAAATAAATTTGTTTTAAATGAATATACATAAATAGCTATAAATATATTTGTTTTTAAATGAACTTGCATCTTCATCTCTCCATATTTCTCTTTTTCTCTCTCTACCCCTTTTAGGTAACCTTTTAGAAATCTACCTCAACTCAAGCCTCCAAATTTCCAACCATCCTTCATAATACACATGCAACTTCCATTTAATTTTAATCATCAACAACCAAAATATTTGGGCAAAATTTCACAGGTCTCTACCACGACCAGAAAAGGTAAGACACATGTTATGAACTATATCTTGTATTAAGATAAGGCCCCGACAAAGACCCAAAAAACCTCCGTCGTCCCTCCTAAAAGGTAAGTCGAGAGTTCCTCACGACACTCGACCTCGACGTCGCCCGTTCCGCACGACCGTCGCACAAGACCGTACGACCTTGACTAACTCAATATACGACTGTTATATGTGTTCAGTGATTAATGCAGGAGTCAAAGTCATTAATGGACAACGGCTATAACCGACGAAATCAGTTATGAGCATCTAATCCCACATTGAAGACGACGACCGTTACAACAATCATCAAAGATCTTAATGATTCAATTAAAATCATCTGAAGACTATAAATCCCAAGTTCAATTCTCAGTTTCAGGGGAGGGAATAACAGAGAGAGAGAGAGAGATAGAACAAGAGGACCGGAGACCGAAAATCGAACATCGAACAATAGAAGATAAGCATCCCAGCTCAGAAGAACACTACAAGCAAAGAACTCTCACTCGAAGAATCGCTCCCGACGCACGACTTTCACTCTCGACCAACCGTTTACACATTGTTTTCACACACGACGCACACTGTTTTTACATTTCAAACACTTGTACTTTACATTTCGAAGTCTTTTCCTTCATTTGTATTGTAATCTCTGTACGATCAACACCCGGAACACCAAGGACATCGCCCCTGATTGGCGACCATAGTGCAGCGACGACATCCACTGTCGTCCGCAGGTTTTTTCCTCGTTGAGGTTTTTCCTGCGTCATCAAATCCTCTGTTTCATTTACATTTTTGTCTTTGTCGCACGCCTTTGTCGAACGATTCCTTTCTTTAGTTGTTAAAGTCCACATCGACCTTAAGTTGTCCCTTTGGTGGGATTTTTGGCATTAACAGTTTGGCGCCATCCGTGGGACCTCATCTAGAGAAAATATTCAACAAACGTGCGTTTTACTAACGGTTTCTTGGAGTTTTCTTTGTTCTATGTTTCAGGAAAATGGCAGCCCCTGGAAATCAGCAGCATGTCATTGCCCAAATGTACCAGGAGCTTGAAGTCGCTCGAAATCAAATCAACGCCATGGCGGAGCAAAGCCGTAGAGCAGCTGAGGAGATCGCACGACTAAGGAATCCCTCTGGACCTTAGAATGGTCCTAGGCCATTCGTGCAGAATCCAGGCCAAGGATCGTTCGGTCAGAATGGTCCTCGACCATTCGCGCATAACCCAGGTCCACGATCAGCTTCGTTCGTTCAGACCCCGCATCCAGGTCCGTTCATGCAGAACTAGCAGCCAGGACCGTTCAACCCCAACCCCCAGTTCGGGACGGTTCCTCCTCAGCATGCATAATGGATCGCAGCCATTTCAGAATAGATCGCAGCCATTTCAGAATGGGTCACAACCGTATTTTGTTCCTTTCAACGGAGACGCCAATGGCTCGTCGCATGGCAATGAAACCAGTTCAGGAATCAATCCGCAAGTAGGGGCAAATCTCGACCCCAATGACCCCGTCGCCCAGCGATTGAAAATGCTAGAAGATCAGAACGAGCGCGTCCTATCTTTGCTCGCCAAGCTACCTGGGGAAGCCGTGCCCGTTGATGTCGAACCTCGATTAGGATTTCAGGCGTCACCCTTCATCGATGAGATCGCGACTGTCGAGGTCCCGAAGAAGTATAACGTCCCCGCCTTCACGCCCAAGTATTCGGGAGTGACCGATCCAACAGAGCACGTCGCGCAGTATAAGCAGCTCATGTGGACGATCTCGATCCCACACAAGGTCTGTATATGCAAAAGCTTCGGTGCGAATCTCACCGGTCCTGCTCTCCAGTGGTTGATCAATCTCAAACCCAAGTCCATCGGGTCGTTTGCTGAATTGGTCAACCAATTCTCCCAGCAATTCGCCAGCAGTCGCAAGATGGAGAAGCAGACCAGTGACCTGTATTACGTCGTGCAGAAGACCAGTAAGTCTATCCGCAGTTATTTCAATCGATTCAATGTGGAGATGATCAACATTCGCAATTGTGACGTCAAGACTGCAATTGAAGCTTATAAGTGTGGTCTGGACGACAGCTCAGGTTTATACACTAACCTGACCAAGTATCCTCCGGAGAATTTCGAAAACGTCCGAGCTCGAACCCTAGCGTACATGAGAGTAGAGGACGACGCTACCTTTTGTCGCAAGCATACCGACGACAAAAGGTCGTTAGGTGTGAAAAAGCCCGAGTTCAAGACAAAAGCAATTTCCAAAATAGAGCCCGCGCGCCAGATCTCGAACGTCCTATTCAAGACGAAAGCAGAGGCTAAGACCGCGACAAAGTTTTCTCAGTACCCCAAGATATCCTCTAATGGATTCAAAGGATCCACTAAAGATTTGGTCGAAGCTCTGAAAACCGCCCAGGCGACTATTCGATGGCCAAAGAAGTCCGATCAGGACGACGCTAAGAAAGACAAATCTAAATGGTGCGACTTTCATGTCGACCATGGTCATGTGACGGATGATTGCATAGCTCTCAAAAAGGAACTAGCGTATCATGCCCCGAAAGGAAATCTCAATTATATCATCGATGACGTCGTTACTCCAACTAGCAACCATCGACCGTCAACCCCCGAGCATGCGAAAGTCGTCAATTGTATCACCGGTGGTTCCGACGTATGTGGTCTGACGTACTCCGCGGCCAAGCGTCACGCCAGTCAAGCGCCTGACGATCGGCCTATTTCGCGTTCATCAAGGCCTAAAGGAGATTTGGAGTTGGAAGCTATGAAGATCGTATTCGACCAAGACGACCTCGGTGACTCGTACCAGAAACATCATGACGGGTTGATCATTCAACTCACGGTTGGTAATTGTTTAACCCAACGAGTCTTGATCGATGGGGGCAGTTCAGTAAACGTCATCTTCTTTGACACCATCAAGGCCATGGGAATCGATCGTTAGGAAATCACCCGACGTTCGACAACTTTGGTCGGTTTCAATGGAGAAGCGACGAGCACCTATGGAGATATCGTCTTGCCAGTCTACGCCGAAGGAATCAACAAGCAGAGCAAGTTCAGCGTCATCGACTGTGCGTCGGCCTATAACATCATCTTTGGCCGACCATAGATCCATGAGATGAAGGCCGTTCCCTCGACGTATCATTAGAATTTGAAGTTCTGTACGCCGTGGGGAATCCAGGAGATAAAAAGTGAGCCGAAAGTCGCTCGTGATTGCTGTAAAACCACTCTGAAGCCGCGAAAATAGACCTTCTATTGTGGCGATTCACGACGACATTTAGTATATCGTCTTAAAATCGCCACAAGGGGGCAAGATGGTAGCAATAATCAAGACGTCCCACGTAGTTGGGCACGACGCGTCAGAAAAGGTACGTCTTCTAAACCCTTTTCTATTTTTTCATACGATTTTTTAACAACGACGGTTACTGACTTAAGTATCGGAGGGTCGTTGGTTAGCCAACGACCAACCTCTGACATTGTTTATTCCGCAGAATCGCACGACAATAATCAAACGACTCTAGTTTCGCAAGGTCGCACGACATAAACGATCAGGTCTATGACTTGATCATCCTTCTACAGGGGCACACGATTTGAATTAATCGCACGACTTAGTCGTACGATCGCGAGGTCTAGCGATCTCATGATCTAATTTTCTTGACTTAGAAAAAAATTTCATACTCTAAATGTATGCTTTAGTCGCATGTGCTTATATTTATATACACGGTTTAAAAGTCTATTGGCTTACGTTCAAGTTATTGTGTTACAATAGATGCCTAAGTCGCATGATTCCTTGTATATTTTTCTGAATTTGACCGTCGATGTGATATTTTATAAAGCGCAAGTTCAAAAGAAGCCCAAGTTCCATTCATCGAATAAACTGTCATTTACAAAAGCTCGACCACCAACGATCGAGCAACAAAGAAACATAAATAAACGAAGATATCTTTCTAAGGTTGGGGAGGGACGTCGGTCGCATCTTTGCCCGACACGTCGCCCTGAAACCCTCCTCCTCCTCCTCGACCTCCTTCTCATCATCCGAGTCGAGCTCTCTCTCGGTCCCGACCTCCTTGAAGAACAGAGCCAACTCATCTGACACTGAGGCCACAGGATTCTTACCTAGCAAGTGATTTCGCATGATAGCCGCTCGAGCAGTGAGTCGAGCGAAGGAAAAGATGGACTTATTCTCATCCTTTGACTCCTCTAACTCCTTCTCTAAATCCACGGCTTTAGATTGAGAATCCTCAACTTCTTTCCCCTTCATAACCAGGGATTCCTTCATCCCCTCCAGTTTCTCCCTTTGATTGTGCATCACAGACAGGGACTCCTTTAGACGCGAGTTCATATCATCCCTTGTGTGGTCAAGAGACTCCAGCTCATTCAAGACATCGTCGAGTTTCACCGATGCCGCCTCTTCGCGTTCTAAAGTGGACCTTTCCCTTTCTAACGCCGCATCTTCTTTCTCGATGGCAGAAGCCACTAAGCCTTCTACCTTTGTCGATTTAGCGTACAACGCCAAAGACGACTGAAACATCTGAAAACATATGAAAACATATTAGCAAAGAATACGACGTCGACAACAGATAAACAAAAGTCTTGAAAGATAGACTTACCATGAACGCTAGTCCAACAACATGGGCCTCAGTATCCTCGAGAGAAACTCCGTCAAAACACTCTCTGAAAGAAGGGAGCTGATACTTTCCCAAATGAGGGAACAGTTTCGTCCCGTCTAGGACATTATCATCCAAAAATTCCGACGGCAACGTAAAGTTCACCGTCATTTCAGAGCCCGTTTTCACGCCCTTGCCCTTATCGGCGAAAGAAGGGCCTGACGCGGCAAGAGAAGACATCGTCGCCGGTCGTGCCGTATCAACGAACCTTGTGTCAGAAACCTTCTCGATAAACACGGTCGATACCTTCGCCTTCTCAGGCGGGACGACTTTCGACGAACCACCCGTCCTTGACAATGGTTCACTCAAAATGGACATCCTCGTCCTCTTGGGGAGACCCGACCCAGATGTCGGGACTTCTTTTCTATTTAAGACCCCTGACCCAGTTGTCGATGTATCCTTCCCCCTGTCTTCACTCGCCTTGCGAGTTAGCTCGACTTGAGCCATTTTCTCGACGGCTGCAGGCGTCAACTTCGCCCAAGATTCTCCTGTATGGTAAAAGAAAGAATTAGATGATTGAGAACAAAGATAGATTAGGACGAGCAGAAGCAAAGAGATACTTACCAGTTATCTCTACTTCCTCCTCCTCTCTCTCCTCGGTCGCCTCAGAATCCTCTCTCTCATCTTCTTCTTTCTCCTCTCGACCCATCCTCACTCTGTCGCTCAAGAAAACGGTGTCATCATCCTCATCTACCAAATGACGCGTGACGTACGACCGGTCTTCAGTACTAAACTCCAGGAACTTTTCGACCTTAGCCCGGGAAGCATCGTCCGGATCTACCTTGTCGAAATCAATATCTACACATAAAAAAGAAGATCAGTCGAAAAAACAACCGAGCAACAGAATAACATAAAAACATACAATCAAAGGCTCACCCGTCATATTCCAACCCTCCCGAATCCAGTCACTATCAGTGTCCAGCGTCGACACCCGCACGAATACATACCTCTTCTTCCACCCACGGTCGTTGACCGCAGTATTTAAAACCAAGGTACGATCACCCTTGTGCCTTGAAAACAAACTATAGCGACGGTACCGATCACTTTTGACCTTATACGCCGTCAGTAGGTCCCTCACATTCATCGGTGGATTCCAGTTGGAGGTAAGTCGTTCGATGATCAGGATAACTCGCCAGAACTGGGGCATCAGTTGCCCCGGTGAAAGATCGAATTCACACAGGAACTCTTTGACCAGAGGAGAATATGGCCAATGAAAGCCTATCTTGAACGGGTATTCGTATATAACGACGTACCCCTCGGGGCACATTTCTGGTCGAACCTTGCCAACCTTGCTTACGGTGATCCCCATAGGAATCCTCGCTAGACTTCTAAAGTCGTCGAGATCTTCTTTGTTTTTAATGGTGCTTCTAGGCTCTGTCGACATTGCTAACCCCGTTAAATTGATTTGCACTTTTGAAAGGCCCCATGTAACACCCTAAAAACAGGGCTAATTTAAACCTCAAATTATAACAAGATTTAGTCATGAACCTTATTAAAACTTTATACATAAGCAGAGAATCACTATGAGGTCAATTACATATATTAAATTCTTCAAATAACTTATTAATCTAATCATGTCACTATAATCAGATTAACTAAGTTATCTAAGCAATCTCTCAAAAACCTCAGTATCAAAACTTCTCCGCTAATCCAAAAGCTCTCGTCCCACATCCCATTTCATTCCCGAGCTAGTACCTGGTAAGAAAACATTATTTGAAACAATTAGGCTAATGCCTAATGAGAACATTCGGTTTCAAAATAACATTTACAAAGTATTGTAAACAAGGCCTGACAAACCTGGATTACCCTTTTTCTTACCACATGCAAAACCATTCATCAATACCAGTTTAAACCTGATTACATGACTACGAATCTGACATTAAGTCAATCGTTGCTCATATTCCAATTCCATGACTACGAATCTGACACTAAGTCAATCGTTGCTCATGTTTCAATTCCATGACTACGAATCTGACATTAAGTCAATCGTTGCTCATGTTTCAATTCCATGACTACGAATCTGACATTAAGTCAATTGTTGCTCATGTTTCAAATTCCATACATATCATAATAATGAAAGCCCATCATCTATTCTATGTGTACATAACCTCTAGTGCCTATGGATCCATATCACCTAATTGTACTGATACAGGTATTTATTCAATATAAATTCCTCATAGTAAGTGTATAAGCGAATTATATTTATACCTCATAAATTCCTCATAACAATCGTATAAGCGAATTTATTTATATCATTTAGATTTCTCAATTCTCCTTTATAATTTCTTCATATCATTTATTATAAGCAAATCACATTTAATATGTCAATTTCTTATAATAAAAGTCTAACCATCCATATTATCACTTACGGTCTTTAATATAAATATTGTTGTAATTCAGTTGTCCAATAAACACAATAATTACAACTCGTACATTTTCTTGTCGTAAGTCATTTTCCAATATCATTAATGATTTTAAACACAACCATCAATTTAAGATAATAGATTTTATTTTATAAAATCTTTCTTCCAAAAATTCACCCAAAACAGTTCATTTATAAAATAAACCTTACCATAATTTAAAACATTATAAAAACAGGTAAGGTAAGAATGAACTCACCTGATTGAGAGCTAATAATCCTTTCTCTATGTCGCAGGAATATCCAACACTTAATCGTCACAAATATCCGAAATACCCATATACAATTATACTGGTATTAATCTACTGTATATGATATTTAAATACCAAAATCCTAAGATTCTAATTTCTATCGCAACCAACTCAATTGCAACAGCTTCTCATCGCAAGCATAGTGATTGTCGCAAACAACTATTGCGACACCACCCTTTATCGCGACTAATAGCAATTATCGCAACCCATGGTTGCGATAAATTTCTTCTATCGCAACTAACCCTTGTGATTTATACTTTGTCGCAAGCAACATTTTTCGATGGACTCCTTATCGCAACACACTATTGCGATTCAAATGAGTTTGTCGCAACCTTAGGTTGCGACACTTATGAATCTTCAAGAATTCACAACTCTCGCAACTTACTCAAACGAACAAGAACCCAAAAATCTTCTATTTTAAACCATGTTTGATTCTTTAACTTTGCAGATATGTTCTATACCATCAATATAACATATTTATAAACTTAGTTTTCTCAAAAACATCTAAGAATCTCAAAACCCATTTTAGACTCATAACAGCTTATGAACACAAAATTCATACTTTCAAACTATGCATGTTACTGTAAATTTGCAGATGTGTGTAGGATTATTAACATAACAAGATTATCAGTTCAGATTATCATAATCTTCAAAATCATCTAAAATTCCTCAAAACCCATTTCTAAACCAAATAGAAACTTTATCTATATAAATAGAGAACTTTTAGCTATACACTAAGAGGATAGGTGGGATGGATACTTTTGCTTCTTCAGTTTGATTTCTAATTCTCCAGCTATCTTGTTTATCTTCTTCTTCTTTCTTTTATCTCTTCGATTCTATCTCCCTCTCTCCTTTGTTTCACCGCAACACACACACACACATAGTCAAAAACATAAAAGATAATACTTCTTATTTCATATGGAGATGCCACCTAGCCGAGATTTAGAGAGTGAGGCGGTGATTGGAAATAATTTAATTGCAATTACCCAAACACTCCCTTCAAGTATCATCACTTGGCAAATTTAATCCCTTCACTTAATAATTAAAATTAAAGTTTACCCCTTAACTTATAACTCCACAAAATAAATTACGTAACTTAATCGGGGATAAACTCTAAAATTAATTTATCAAATAAACGATCCCAACTTATTAAATAATTATACTCAAATTATTTAATAAACCCCAAACATCACATTATATAAAAATTTGAGATGTTACAATACTTCCCAACTTGAAAATGATTTCGTCCTCGAAATCAAAGCTAGGTAACAAATGAGGATATCTAATCTCTATATCCTCTTCCAACTCTAACGTCACATTAGAACCTCAATGATATGATACCACATCCTTAGGTCACAACTTCTTAACTGATCTTTCTATAATCCCTTTCACTTTTGCAAGTGAAATCACATCTTACCAACATGAAATGTTTTGTATAATTCTTCCCTTTAAGTCTTACATACTTAATCACAGATAAAAATCTAGAAAGAACAAGGATTCATCTTTCATATTTCCTGAACCTTACTTCTTTCATCATTACCCGCTCCCCAACTTGGATTTGCAAGCCTCCTTAGAGTAACCGTTTATCATTTAATCTTTATCCAACTATTGCTTAGTCTACCATACCGTTATGATTTCCTTTATGCCTACACAAAACATATAGCTGCAGTCCAAAATACGGTCTCTCTATAATCATCAGTTAAGACCTTTAGCCAAGTCCTCGTAACATCTAGAACTGTCACAAGCTTCTATTTTTTTTTCTAACATGATGGACCCATTCATTTCATTTCTTTTATACATAAGAAGCAACTCACATTCCTTAAAGATTTTGCATCTACTACACCACATTTTGACTAACGCACCCATCATCTTCGTTAAACTTCAATGATTCAAAAACATAAACTTACTTAGCGACTCACACAACCAAAATTACTTTGGATAAACACCCACCACCGCTCCGACATTCTATTCCGATATCAGCCATATCACTACGCCATCCTATAATCCACATGTCCCAACAACTTTATTGACAAATAATACACTTCATCCGAAATCCCCGAACAGACTTCCATCGGACGCTTCCTCTTTCTAACCTCACATTTCATACTAGTTGATACATCTAATTTGGCAACTGATGCCACTACTCATTCGTACATTCTCCACCCATATCATCTCACAACAGACCAGGTCTTTCATGGTCATTCATACATAATTCAAACGTACTTTCATGTTCTCCCGCATGATTTATCAAGTCTATTTCACTAATATATTCCTCCCCAACTTTAGTTGAACCACAACTCACGAGTATCTAATTAATTAAAATTACTCGTTTCTTGCTAGCTCTTGCGATTCCAAACCATAACATAGACAGGGCACAATCCCTCACAGATCGACACAGTCTATACACTCATTTCATTTGCACCTAATACTTCATCCTTTATAAACCATCCACATCGTAAGTAGAACGCTCATCCAAAACAATAGTCTTTCACTATTCTAACACCCCTACAAGGTGGTCCTTTAACTTTAATCTTTCAATTCAAAACTTAACATTTATACATGACCTCAAAGAATAACCAATGCATTCACATCATGAAAACTTCAGTTATAATACAATTCATGTAATTCCAACCCCAAGCCTACGTCGCTTATTAAACCGGGCGAATACCCTTAAGACTCAACCGAGTCCAAAACCGAGCCATCTGCTCAAAGGATCCAATGATCATTTATCAATATCAACTCATGCAATTTAAATACATCTAACTTACATTAAGCAACACACGCTCCAAGGCGTGATAATCTCACGACCCCTTCATTGCTACTTTCCCAATGAAGTCAATTCATATATGTATCTATATGTACAAGTATGTACAACTCTTTTATACTCAACAATATATATATATATATATATATTTATTTATATCTTACCAAAGTTCATTAGTACCAAAGGTACTAAGAATACAAAATCATCAAACGGTCCTCACACATAAGACCAATACTTAAAACGGCACTTATTTAAATAAATGCAATTAAGCACATAACACATCATAATTATTGCACAACCACAATAAACTCTAAAAGCGTATTTTGACCATCTAGTTTTCACTGATGCAATAATTTAACCAAAACCTCTTTCATCCGTGATTTATTCGTCAATCACTCAAAATCCCCAAACGTGGGTGTTTTGCAAGATATATACCATTCTGTAACATCCCCAGTCCACCATACAAGATATTGTCCGCTTTACGGATACCTTCTGCATCAACATACCGGCACCGCTCGCGGTTTCATTTCTGGCCGCACAGGCATACCCTCTGCATAAGCATACCGGCACCCTGCGACGGGCAAAACACGTCTTGCAAGGAAGGTATCCATCCACCCTTATAAGGAGGACTTCGTACCCCTTCCTATCCAATATGGGATGTAACAGTTCCTACCCGCACAGGCATACGCAGGACGCACTTAGACCGCACCCTGTGACAGGCAAAAGACCTCATACTCCTTACACAACTGCCGACTTCAAAGTCAATAGTCGACCTGTCGATACTTCCTTAACCCATTCTTTAGCAAGGGTCCCTAACTGAACCTAATCCTTTTAACATATCATAATCAAATTCACATCCTATCATCTTCATCTCCAATTTATTCGTGCAACATTAATATCATAAGATCACCATAAATTCTTATTTGACGTCGAGGATATTTCCTTTCTGTCTCACCACACTACTCATAGCGATGTGCAAATTTCATCACCTTGATGACCACTAGTCCTTCCTCCGGACACAACCGTCCCTCAGCAACAGTAATTTTAGTTACCAAACAAGGGTATAGACCTTCTTACAACCGACACTAAAGTCCACTTTTAACTTTCCCACTGTTCACCTCTCCTCTTGAACACAAATACTTAAACTACAAACATTCTCTCATGATTTTTCCAACACTTCTCCACTCTCGGAGTTCTTTCTTAGCTTTTAGTGTATTACTCTACGACCTAGTGAGTTCATAGCCTTCATGCATGACAACGCAAATAAATAAACCACTTCGCACATTTTCCTTTTTTTAGAACAACACTTAAAACAACTTGGGCACACATGACCCTAACATTTTCATAACTCCAATGTACTGCACAACGATCTCGAGAATCGTTTGCATACTATTTTTCATAAAACTTAATCTTTCTCAACCAAAACGATGTTGTTACGACAGTAATATATATATTAAATGAAAATCTTTTCATACGACAAAAGTTTGAAAGAAAATTACCGACACGAAGTAAGCTAGTCGGTTCTCACACTCATTTATATGATATCATCAAGTCAATACTCTTGTTGGTTATAAAAGTTTTGCTGGTCAACTTTTTCTTGTCTTTTTGCTACAATTTAACTTTTCATGTAAAGTATAAAATATTTTGCAAATTGCCAAGCTCAAATTTCGTTATGCGACGAAAATGAAATTGTCTTTTTCTTTAGATACTCACTTGCACATGCTGACTCAACTTCGACTAAAATTGTTATTTATGCATTTGTTTTGAAATCACGAAAACTCATGTAACACACTAGGACATCATACATAAAATTCTACTCGCAATTGAAGGCTACTCACTCGAACAAGGTCAATCGTTTTACTCACGCAACTTATTATTGATGCTCTACTTCCAACCAGTGGTCGCCCTCTCGGCCTTGTAATACTTGCTATACATGCGATCCACAGCCCACTCACTCAACCATTTCATACTATTTCCGTCTTGATCAATCATTTCACATTCTATCTCCACACATTTCAATCCACCTATTAAAGGTTGCCTCGACGGACTTTCATAAGTCCCGCCAATTCTAGGATGTCCTTCCAACCCCCAATCATTTACTTATCTATTCTCCAAAGAATTGAAGGACCTTGGTGGCATATCCACCATCGTTCTGCTATAACACAAAAGGGATAACCATAAGAAATGGTTATACGAATATAGACATACTAAACGTACTTTACCGATCATTAGTCACTGTAACAATTTAGAAACAAGCATGCTTGCGTAACAATATATTCATAATAACAGTAGCTAATTGAAATTGTGAATATATTATACATGAGAATCCTCGTTACCATTATCACAGTACTAATTTCACGTATTTCCGTCGACTCTAAGACTATCCCGTCTTAGTACCTCTACCCAAATCTCACAAATCATAACTTAATTCGTCATAGCTTAAGTCTAAGTACCTCCTCAGCATACTTAGTTCACTTAAACTAATGCTCTGATACCATATTGTAACACCCTAAAAACAGGGCTAATTTAAACCTCAAATTATAACAAGATTTAGTCATGAACCTTATTAAAACTTTATACATAAGCAGAGAATCACTATGAGGTCAATTACATATATTAAATTCTTCAAATAACTTATTAATCTAATCATGTCACTATAATCAGATTAACTAAGTTATCTAAGCAATCTCTCAAAAACCTCAGTATCAAAACTTCTCCGCTAATCCAAAAGCTCTCGTCCCACATCCCATTTCATTCCCGAGCTAGTACCTGGTAAGAAAACATTATTTGAAACGATTAGGCTAATGCCTAATGAGAACATTCGGTTTCAAAATAACATTTACAAAGTATTGTAAACAAGGCCTGACAAACCTGGATTACCCTTTTTCTTACCACATGCAAAACCATTCATCAATACCAGTTTAAACCTGATTACATGACTACGAATCTGACATTAAGTCAATCGTTGCTCATATTCCAATTCCATGACTACGAATATTACACTAAGTCAATCGTTGCTCATGTTTCAATTCCATGACTACGAATCTGACATTAAGTCAATCGTTGCTCATGTTTCAAATTCCATACACATCAGAATAATGAAATCCCATCATCTATTCTACGTGTACATAACCTCTAGTGCCTATGGATCCATATCACCTAATTGTACTCATACAGGTATTTATTCAATATAAATTCCTCATAGTAAGTGTATAAGCGAATTATATTTATACCTCATAAATTCCTCATAACAATCGTATAAGCGAATTTATTTATATCATTTAGATTTCTCAATTCTCCTTTATAATTTCTTCATATCATTTATTATAAGCAAATCACATTTAATATGTCAATTTCTTATAATAAAAGTCTAACCATCCATATTATCACTTACGGTCTTTAATATAAATATTGTTGTAATTCAGTTGTCCAATAAACACAATAATTACAACTCGTACATTTTCTTGTCGTAAGTCATTTTCCAATATCATTAATGATTTTAAACACAACCATCAATTTAAGATAATAGATTTTACTTTATAAAATCTTTCTTCCAAAAATCCACCCAAAACAGTTCATTTATAAAATAAACCTAACCATAATTTAAAACATTATAAAAACAGGTAAGGTAAGAATGAACTCACCTGATTGAGAGCTAATAATCCTTTCTCTATGTCACAGGAATATCCAACACTTAATCGTCACAAATATCTGAAATACCCATATACAATTATACTGGTATTAATCTACTGTATAGGATATTTAAATACCAAAATCCTAAGATTCTCATTTCTATCGCAACCAACTCAATTGCAACAACTTCTCATCGCAAGCATAGTGATTGTCGCAAACAACTATTGCGACACCACCCTTTATCGCGACTAATAGCAATTATCGCAACCCATGGTTGCGATAAATTTCTTCTATCGAAACTAACTCTTGCGATTTATACTTCGTCGCAAGCAACATTTTTCGATGGACTCCTTATCGCAACACACTATTGCGATTCAAATGAGTTTGTCGCAACCTTAGGTTGCGACACTTATGAATCTTCAAGAATTCATAACTCTCGCAACTTACTCAAACGAACAAGAACCCAGAAATCTTCTATTTTAAACCATGTTTGATTCTTTAACTTTGCAGATATGTTCTATACCATCAATATAACATATTTATAAACTTAGTTTTCTCAAAAACATCCAAGAATCTCAAAACCCATTTTAGACTCATAAAAGCTTATGAACACAAACTTCATACTTTAAAACTATGCATGTTACTGTAAATTTGCAGATGTGTTTAGGATTATTAACTGTTGGAACCCAGATACGCTTAATCAAGATTAACAGTCTATTAGTTGAATTTAGAGTTTAATGCGGAAGCGTATTTAAACTAACATATATGTTTGATAGATGTTAGAACGCACATATATAAAGAAAACAGTAAGGAATAAAAAGGATTTCTTGAACAGTTACTGTTATTCAATATATAATAAGAACACGAAGAACAAATTAAGAACTGTTGGTGTGTGTGAGAATATAACACTCAGATATTTGACAATAAAGTTTGAGAGTATTAGTGATTCCTTGTGTATTCGTTCTTAGGAAGATCTCAACATGAGACTTCCTTTTATACTACTCTTAGAAGACTATGAAGTAGGTCACTGTTCCTTTTACGGCATGAATAGTGAACTGGATGGTGTGAACAGTTGTTTGAGCCATGCGCATTTAATGGAGCAGATGTACTATTGGTAAATGCATTAAATGGCGCAGACGTCTATTTTGTACCATGCCTTATTGAGTCCACTCAGAGCTTGACACGTGTTTTGACAGTACTTTTCCATGCAAGTTGATGAACGTATCCAGTAATATCTTCCAAGTCTTCATAGCAGACCACAGAGGCTCTGTAAGGCATTACAGAGGTTCTATGGTCTGACCTTCTGTGGAGCAGTCCACTTGTTTCCGAGTTGATCTTCTTCTTGCGCACTACAGAGGTTCTGTGATTACCTCTGTAGCTTCTGTGGCTTTCTGGATTTGATCTTCTGTAAGAAGTGGCAGAGCCTCTGTGAGAGGCTTTTCTATACTTAGCCTATTTTTCACTACTTCTAAGTATTTCTATGATTAGGAAGATTTAAGCTAACAATCTCCCCCTAAGTAGTGAAAAATAAAAATTTGACTTTGAGTTTAGTTAGGCTAAGTTGGATAAGACAGAGGTTAAACAATACCTCGAAATTTCTTTCATTTAGAAATATGCCAGAGACATTTTACATTTGAGTACAATGAGAGATAAACTTTTAACTTTGTTTGCAGAGACTGGAGGTCTGAGAATCAGATTTTGGCATCTTTGAAATCATTGTAGCTTCTGTTGTCTCTTCCAACTTTTCTGATCTCTTTGTAGAATCTGATGCAGAGTTCTCTTAGGCGAATTGTTGCGTCAATCTCTCTTATGATAGTATCTGCAGCATCTTTTTCCATTTTCTTTGAACCTCTGTATTTCACAAGGCTTGCTCTGAACTTGTTCAGAGTATTTGTTGCGTACTTCTGACAGTCCATGCATACAAATAGTTTAGTTTCGCCTTAAGGGTTTTGAAATACTAACCCAAACCGTGGTTCTGTGATGATTGAGTTTGGTATGGCGTCTGGTGGGCAGCGATCCTCTAGTGGTCGTAGATCCAGATGTTTGAGACCGAGATCCTTTCCCAGCTGGAAATCTATCATGCTGTAGAGCAGAAGCTTTTCCCTCATCGCTTTTCTCAATACTTGATAGGCTCTGGTGTTTGCCTCTGTGTTGTAGTTGTCCTTTGTCCATTGCAGAAGGTCAGGTAGATCGTATGGATTGATGTTTCTTAAGTCAGCATCAGCGAAGGTAGATTCTGAATTGTTCTCTCTTCTGACTTTGTAAAGATTGTACCTGACCCTTGGATAGGTTCTTGTGAAGGAGAATCGGCAGAAGATCACCTTTTTGATCTTGTGAATTGAGAAAACATCTGCTTTGGTTCTTGGCTTTGTTCTCGTGAAGATGTTCTCAAATTCTTCTCTGATCCTTGGATCTGTCACATGATCTGTTGGATAGTTTGTCTGAAAGGATTGTTTGTAGAGGTATTTGTATACCACTTCTTCCATTTCTTCATGTGTTGGACCAGGTCGTGGAATTTGTCTTCTGAGACTCTCCATCTGTTGAACAACTTCTGCAGCTCTACCAGTTAATGGAATTTCTGACAGAGGCTTCAATCCATGTGCCCAGTCAACTTCTTCGGGTTTTGGGGTTTGAAAGGCGTCAAACGCACTCTTCATCAGTTTCTCTGTTGGCTTTGACAATGTTTTCTTCTTCTTAGGCTCTTCTGTCAGTATCCCTTTGCCTTTATCTTTTGTTGTCGTGGCAGAACCTGTTGCTTCTGTGGGATTTGAGGTTTGCACTTCTGTAGGTTTGATGGAGGTTGCCTCTATGGATTTTGACGATTGTGACTTGGACTTTTGTGGCGATGGTTCTGTTGGCTTGACTTGCTCTGTAACCTCTGTTGGAGGTTGTTTGGTGACTTCTTCTGTGAGCTCAGTTTCTATTGATGAAGTGTTGTCATTGAATCTTCTTGCCATTCTGAAAGCTAAAGTGAACCTGTGCCTTTCGTCTTCTCTCTTCACCATACGATCACTCATTGTTGTGTGCATCCTTTTCAGAATGTCAGAAGCAGAGGTCGTTGCTCTTTTTGGTTTGGTGGCAATCGACTTTCTTCTGGGTATGGTTTGGGGTGTTTCCACAGAGGTGGGTGTTTTCTCTGTGGTTCTTTGATCGGATTCTTCCAAAGTAATTACCTCAGGGGTGGTAGTTTCCTCTGAGGTTTGCTTATCTCCTTCTGTAGTGTTGGGTTCTTCAGAGGTTGAATCCACAGAGATGGGTGTATTCTCTGTGGTTCTTTGAGTTTGTTGTTGGGTTTGTTCTTGAGGGGCTTGGCTAATTGGTTCTGCTGCGATTGGTGGAGATTGAATTCCTCTGCTCGTAGCTTTCTCCCTTAAATTCTCCCCCTCAGGATTATCTGATGGACCAGGATGGTCATCATCAGAATCATCCTGACTCTTATCAGAAGTACCCTCTGCTCTGCAAGAAGTGTTGGGCTTCTTTGGCAATTCAGCTCCTGCTGCCTTCAATTTTTCACATATATCATCGCAGAGACTAATAAATGTCGCAAGCTCTGCTTCTGTCTTGAAACGCATTTTGCCGACACTTTTCTTGAAGTCCTTCACATAGTTGGCATTTGCAGTTGTGAAGGAGACAATGACTTATGTGACCTGGTTTATGACGTTTTGTCCTAGCTCTGTTAGCTGTGCTCTGGTCATATAGTCTTTTGGCTGCATCATTGTCGTGGTTCGTATTGCCTCTGCTTGAACTTGTGATAACGCATTCTGTAAGTCTGCAGGAGTAATGCCCTCTGCTCTGTTGGATTGCGTATTCAATTTTTCAAGGAAATCTTTGACCGAGTCCCTGAACGCAGAAGTTGCAGTTGTTTCGAATTGATGAGCGGCAGAAGTGGTTGTTTCTTTGGCAGTGGTTGTTGCAGAAGACTTCATCTCTGAGATGGCGGTTTTCACCTCTGTGGACAGATCGTCCATTTTGGTGTTCAGATTCAAGAGAGCTGTAGATGTTGTCTCTGCCAAGGATTTGAAAGAGCTTTGCAACTCTTTCATTGTTTGGTTCACAGAGGTGACAAGGGTTTGGAACTCATCCCTTGATACTTGTGTTCCTTGTGTAACCTCTGGAGGAACACATTCGTCTCCAGAGTGAGTCCCTGTTCCTGGGACACCTTCGTTCACCCTTGTTTGTACGATGGGGGTGGAAGGATTTCCTTCTGATCCTCGAGAGGAAACCTGAGTTTCGTTCTCTACAGAAGTTCTGTGAAGAACAGAGTCCAAATCCACTCCAGAGGTGGGTATTGGAATGTCCTTCTGTTGACTAGGAGACTTGTCTAGAGTCTCTTCGTCTCTGTGCTTACTACTTCTCTCTGAAAGAAGGTTTGGCCTTAATGTGTGCGTGACAGAGGAAACGAATTCCTCTGTAGGGTGTTCTTGTGTGATCTGGGGCGATTGATCACGAACATTAGGTGAGTCTCTTTGAGGAGACTCCCTAGGAATGGATTCCCCGGTTTCTGTGGGCACAGAGGTTGAAAGAGTAACCTCTGGCTGGATGGGTTGGGTTAGGATCGAGTTGTGCTGCTCTTTTTCAATAACTCCTTCTGCAGCTAGACCTGCGGAGTTAGAAATGTGGGTTGCACTGGGAGTTGGGTTTGGTTGTGTGCCTTCTTCAACTTCGGCATCTTTTCTTGTTTCTTCTTCTGGTTCTGTGGAAGTTCCTTGCTCTGTGCGCAAGGAGTCATACATGTGATGAGATCCGTATAATCTCATGACATGAGGATGATAGAGACCTTTTCGTATCCAGATAGCCTCTTCTTCATCTGAAACTACCTCTGAGATTTCTATCCCTGTTTCTGTGGTTTCTTCTACAACCGTTGCCTCTGTAACTTCAGTTGTATTCCACTCAGCTTCGGTTTGTTCTATATCTTCTGAAGCTTGGTTTGGACTTCTTCTGTGGACGTCCAATCCTTGAATGAAAGGGTTTTGTAAAATCACAGGGGTTTCGGCTGGTTGATTTCTGGGTGTTGTGTCATCTTCTTGTAGATGTGTGTCAATGCCAGAAATTAAGAAATCTTGTTCTTCTGGAGAGTGGTGGTCGAGAGGTTGTGCCGTCCACCCTGCTGTATTAAGGGTGTTTGCAATTTCGGGGTTCTGTAGGAAATCATTCAGGTCTCCCTGGTGAGCAAATCTATCTGGAGATTGATAGGGTGATTGATATCCTTCTTCTGTCATTCCTATTTCTGCATCTTCTTCTTCTGCAGTTTCACCCTCTATGATTGCCTCTTCTGCAATGGTAACCAATTTTTTAAGTGATTTACCATGCTTCTTTTTGGTTTTCCTCCTTTTTGGTTTTGGTGCCCCTTCCTCTGTTGATTTGGATCTTTTCTTTTTCTGTTTTGTGAAAAGGGGAGGAGCAGAGGAGCCAATCTCTGTGGCATGGGGAGGTGAAGGTCTATCTTCTGCAGTGCTAGTTGATGTGCCTTCTGCAGTTTTTTTCTTCTTAGCTTTTGGAGTAGAAGCAGAGATCTTTGCTGAAGATTTCTTTCCCATTATTTCTGCGCGTTTGGCTATGAAGCTGAGTTGAATAGCCATGTGTTTTGCTAACTTTTGATCCTTTTCTGCTTGAGTGGAAAGAGGTTTTGCTATCATTGTTCCTAGGGGGACACCTAAACGCGGGGGTGTCATAGGACTCGGTTTTGGAGTTCTATGATCGCGTATATATTCTTTCTGAAGGGATATGTTCGATGCGTAGCGCAGAAGTTTCTTTGACAGAGGTCTGCAGTGTGAGTAGCCATCAACATGATCAGTGGGGGTATTTTTGTTCATCGGGAACTGTTTGGGAGTTGGCCCTTCCATTGGCCAATTTTGGATTAGCAGCAGAGGTTCGAACAGTACTCCCAATATTCTTTGGAATTGCAGAGGTGGTAGAAAGTTGGGATCGTTCTCTTTGACCCTTTTCGAGTTGTTCTTTCTGTCGATGGTGTTTATGATCTCTTGCATCATTATGGTCGCATAATCTAGTGGAAGATCATAGTAAACCCCATACATGACGCTCAAGATTTGATGTGAGCTCTGGTCAATACTCCCTATCTTTCCTGTCACGCATCTGTTAAGAATAGAGAACAAAGTGTTCCACAGAGGTGGCAATCGGCCTCTGCGGAAGTCATTTCTCTTCCGTAGTTGGGTGTTGTACCCAAGCATTTCCACGAATCGACAGAGCTCTTCGTCTGTTGGTTGCTCTGCATAACTTTTCAATCCCAGAAGACCCCTTGTTGGTAGGTTGAATTCAAGTGAGAACATTGTTCTGTTGAACTTGATTTCAAGATGCTCAGTTTTATCAGGTCTTGAAATGTACCCTTTGATAAGAGAATCGTCTTTATCAAATCGGCAGCTTTGCCAAAATTGGTTCAAATAACGGACTGGAATTTTGTTAGGGGTTCTTGATAGTAGAGGGAAGAGGACATGGTTTTCCATGATGTTCAGAAGTATGGCATGGGCTTCGCCGAAAGTAGTGGGTGAGGGGACCAAATAGCAGTTGTTGGATTTGATAGGAAGAGTGGCTTCGAAATGATCCTTAGCTATGAAGTTTTGCAAGTGTGTCGTCGGAGCAAAGTCTGCGGAGTCCCCGGAATCTTGTTGTTCAATATCTCTTGCAAGGCTGGGGTTTTCAGAATGTTCTGAATGAGCAGGGGAGTTTTCCGTTGAGTTCGCCGGAGAGAGTTCAGAGGATGTAGCTCGAGAAGATGAAGCCATTTGCAAGTGTTTTGCAGGGTATCGCCGGAGAAGAAGATGAGAGTTTGTAAAAGGTTTTATGAGAGGGTAAGGTTTGTTTTTATAGGATGGTAAAACGGTAGACTTCGAAAGGGTAAAATATATGGCAATGGATTAAAGTTTGGAATCCGCACTCGAGTTTGAGCGGCGGGTTCAACTTACCAAAAAAAACGTTCCATGTTTGCCCAATGAAAATGGGACACGTAGGCCATGTCAGAAGATGACAGGACGTCGTGCGCGGCCCATTAATGCTAGGCGCGTGGAGTTGTTCTTAGCCATATGAGTTTCACTCTCAGTAAAAGTAACCGTTATTGTTACAGAAATGCCCAAATTAACAAAATAGCAGAGCCTTTGTTAGTTTCCAGAAGCTCTGTGATGTTGAAAATTTTGAAGTTTAACCCTTTTCTCATATATCTCATTGTTATCATTGCTGAAGGTTCTTCTTTAAACGAAAACGTTTGTAAAGATATTGGAGAAGATCAATAGGATTTTGTCAAGAAATTTTACTCACAGAGGTTTTGTAGCTCTGATGGAACTTGCAGAAGCTCTGCAAGAGCCAGCAGAAGCTCTATGAGAAAAAAAATCTTATAACTTGAATTCTATTAACTTTCTGATCACCCAATTTTTGATCTGTGTTAAGAGATGTTTTTCGCACATTCTTGAAGGTTGGTGTCCGAGAAAACTATTTTGATAAACATTTTGTTCGAGATAACATTCCAAAAGATCGACAGAGGGTTAATTTATGATCACAGAGCATATTTCTTGCATAAGCTCTGTTGAGCTCAGCAGAAGCTCTATGACCTTAAATTTCTACTATTTCGAATTTTGTTAAACCTTTTGAACTTTTGATTTTTGAAATGTTATTCACAGTATATTTAGGACATATTTGACAATTCTTGTCCTAGAAAACTGTTTTCTAAAAACCTTTCGTGCGAGAGACATACCTTTTGGTTCTTCTGTTCTCGGCAGTTTTGTCTTACTTCTGTCGATGGAAAATTATCGACATTCTTCTTTGGCTTTCCTTTGAAAGATTTATCTCTGTAGATCATTTGAGGGCCCCTTTTGCTCCCCCTTGATCTAATCACTTCTGTAGATCAAGAATTTTCCTTTTGCTCCCCCTTGATCTATGCTTGGATCAGAATATGATAAGTTTTGCATAGTACATAGGTCAAGTCTATCAGAGGTTCTGTGAAGGTTGTCAGATGTTCTGAGCAGACCTTACAGAAGTTCTGTAGTTTCAAGAACTATTGAAGGTTTTAAGAATTTACATATAGAAGTAGAATCTTTCAAAACAATAATTTAAGCAATGTATTTACTTATTATTTACAGAAGATAAAACTATACTTACTGAGGATTTTCACACCATGTTAATCATTCCTATCTTACCCACCAAGAAGTTGAATCTTTTCTTGTCTAGTGCTTTGGTGAATAAGTCAGCGAGTTGATATTCTGTGGGCACAAAATGCATTTCGATTGTACCGTATTCAACATGATGTTTCAAGAAGTGATACCTTATATCGATATGCTTGGTTTTTGAGTGTTGCACAGGGTTGGCAGAGATAGCAATAGCACTTTTGGAATCGCAAAAGATGGGTATTTTGAACAGAATGTGGCCGTAGTCTTTTAGCTGAGTCTTCATCCATAGAACCTGAGAACAACAGCTAGCGGCAGCAACGTATTCAGCTTCTGCAGTGGATGTGGAAACACAATTCTGCTTCTTGGAGGTCCAACTGACTAGTTTACCACCTAGGAATTGACAACTCCCAGAGGTACTCTTTCTGTCGAGCATGCATCCTCCATAGTCTGAATCTGTATAAGCTTTAAGACCAAAACCAGAGTTCTGTGGATACCAGAGACCAAGATTTTTGGTCCCTTTTAGGTATCTAAAGATTCTCTTTACGGCATCATAATGTGATTTCTTTGGATTAGCTTGATAGCGTGCACAGAGACATGTGGCATGCATAATGTCAGGTCTGCTTGTTGTTAAGTATAACAGAGATCCAATCATGCCTCTGTAGAGAGTGCATTCTACAGAGATGCCATCTGAATCTAAGAATAACTTGTTTCCAGTGGCCATTGGAGTTTTCATTGCAGAGGCATCAGAGAAGCTATACTTGGAAAGAATGTTAGAGACATATTTAGCTTGATTTATAAAAATTCCCTCTGATGATTGTTTGACTTGGAGTCCGAGGAAGAAAGTTAATTCTCCCATCATACTCATTTCAAACTCACTCTGCATGAGTTTTTCAAATCTTTTACACTCTTCTGAATTAGTAGACCCAAAAATTATGTCATCTACGTATATTTGTACAAGCATTATCTCACTACTTTTGCGTTTATAGAATAAGGTAGTATCTGTTGTACCTTTGTTGTAACCATTGACTAGAAGAAAGGTAGAAAGTCGTTCATACCATGCTCGTGGAGCCTGTTTCAGTCCATATAGAGCTTTTTCAAGGTAGTATACATGCCTTGGAAACTTTGAGCTTTCAAATCCTGGTGGCTGATTAACGTACACCTCTTCTTGGATTTCACCGTTGAGAAAAGCTGATTTTACGTCCATCTGATAGACTTTAAAACCTCTGTGGGCTGCGAAGGCTAAGAATATTCTTATTGCTTCGAGCCGTGCGATAGGGGCAAAAGTTTCATCGTAGTCTATGCCTTCTTCTTGTCTATATCCCTTTGCTACTAATCTTGCTTTGTTTCTGATGACCACTCCATCTTCATCCTTCTTGTTTCTGTAGACCCATTTAGTCCCAATGGCCTGTTTTCCTCTTGGCAGAGGTACTAGAATCCATACTCTGTTACGCTCAAATTGCAAAAGTTCTTCTTGCATGGCGTCTACCCAGTTTGGGTCATCTAGGGCTTCAGAAATCTTCTTTGGTTCTATCACACTAATAAAATTTGTAAAGAAACAAAAGTTAGCAGTGGCAGACCTTGTTTTTACTGCATCAGAAGGTTCTCCGATTATTTGGCTTGGAGGATGGCTTTTTGTCCATTGAGTTGTGCGTGGAAGATGATCATCAATGTCATTTAGACTTTCTTTAGAGACTTCTTGTGTTTCTTCTTGTGTAGCCTCTGTTGTTCTTCGTGCCTTGGTAGTTGATTCTACCGTTTGTGGAATGATTGGTATGAGTGGTGGTGGAGTTTGTTCCTCTGAGGACGTATAGTCTTGGTCCTCGATTTCCTCTGTAATTGGTTCTTCTGTGGTTTGTGCATCTTCTGTGGTCGTTTTCCTTGATGTTTCATCTTCTGCACTTTCTTCTGCTTCGGCAATTGCATCTGTAGTATTTACAGAAGAAGATGAAGCATTATTAGGACCAGTTAGAGACAAACCTGTAGGATTTTGTCCGACAGAGGATGGTTCTTCAGAAACCCTGATTGTTCCAACAGAAGGATCAATGTTTTCGTGGAGCATCTCTAAAAATAGAAGATCCAAGTCTTCTTTTGCTTGTGAGATGACAGAGGGTTTCCCTTTAATTCCGAGTTCTGAACTGATTTGTTCAGAAGTCATTTGGAATGAATCATCAAAAGAAACATTGATGCTTTCTACAATCTTGTGAGACTTTGTAAGGAATGTTCTGTAGGCTTTGGAAGTGGCAGAGTATCCAATGAATTTGCCTTCATCTGCTTTTACATCAAACTTTCCTCTTGAATCTCTGTCGTTTAAGACGAAGCATTTGCATCCGAATACATTGAAAAATTTGATGTTTGGCCGCCGTTTGTTAAGCAATTCGTAAGGCGTCTTGAGGTGTCTTTTCACAATGGTTGATCGATTTTGAGTATAACACGCAGTAGAAATTGCTTCTGCCCAAAAGTTCATTGATAATCCGCATGCTGACATCATAGTTCTTGCGGCTTCCACAAGTGTTCGATTTTTTCTTTCGACAACACCGTTCTGTTGTGGAGTGCGAGCTGCAGAGAAGTTCTGTGATATTCCTTCTGTTGAAAGATAGGCTTCAATGACAGAGTTTTTAAATTCTGTGCCATTGTCACTTCTTAACTTCTGTATTCTACAATTATAAAGAACTTGGATTCTTTTCATTAGATTTATCAATATATTTGGAACATCTGATTTCTTTCTAACGAATTCAACCCATGTGAAACGCGAATACTCATCAATTAGGACAAGTATGTATTTCTTGCCACCTAGGCTCTGTATGGCAATGGGACCGCAGAGGTCGACATGAAGCATGTACAGAGATCTAGTGCAAGATACATCTGTTTTGCCTTTGTGGGAAGCTCTTTTGAGTTTTCCCATCTCACAGGCAGAACATAAATGATCCTTATTGAATTTAACATTTGGCAAACCTTTAACTAGATCAAGTTTGACCAGTTTTTCCAATGTGTGAAAATTCAAGTGACAGAACCTGTTGTGCCATAACCAGGCTTCTTCACTTTTGCAGGCAACAAGGCAAACTTTGTCTTTGTTCTTTGAGTTGAAGTTCATTAGATATAGATCACCTATTCTTTCAGCTCGCAGAAGTTCCATACTTGTTTCTTCACTTTGTAGAGAGCAGAAAGTTCTTTTGAACAACACATTGAATCCTGTATCACAAAGTTGACTTACACTGAGTAGGTTGTGCTTAAGGCCATCCACATATGCAACTTTGTATACAGAAACGTCTTCTTTTCTTATGACTCCATAGCCTTTTATGTGTCCTTTCTTGTTGTCTCCAAAAGTCACAGATCCACCATCTTGTGTTTCTTTGTACGTGGATAGTGCACTTCTGTCACCAGTCATGTGCCTTGAGCATCCGGAGTCTAGATACCAGATTGGCACATACTTCTTCTGCAGGACAATCACAGAGATTTAGGTACCCATATCCATATGGGTCCAATATTGTTAGAGTTTTTCAAGTTTGCCTTGGCATTCTTGAAATACATTTTGTTCTCTGCAGAAGAGTCAGATTGTTTCTTTGTGGGATTTGACTTTTGAATTGTCGTAGAGAGTAAACAGACTTGACTTGAAAAATGATTATTAAGTTTAGACATAAGATCAAAGCAATGACAGTATTGAATATGAGATGTAATTTGCTTGAACTTTTCATTGAACTTTTTAAACTCAGCCACAGAGGCATTACATTCTTTCTTTACATTAGATTTCCTATTACTTGAAGATCTATGAATACTTGAATGTTGTTTGCAAAAGCTCTGTTTAGGACCTGCCTTCTGTGGGTTGCTTCTGTGGTGAACTTCTTTCATCACTGTCACAAAAGAAAAAGATTTATTAACCTTGGGTTTTGAAAGTCTAGAACTTATAGGATCAATAGAGGTCTTCTGTAACATTTTAAGCTCAGCAGAGGTTTTGATATGTAGATTCAATTTTAGAAAATCTTGGAAGATTGGAATCTCTGTGAGTTTCTCTTTTGGACAAATAGTTCTGTGAGGAACTTCAGAGGAGAATTTGACATCCTCTGTGTCACAGTGAATTATCCCTGATTTGAAATCAGTCTCTGAGTTGTCAGAGGATGAATCGTCCTCGTATACAGAGGTTGAGTCAATTCTTTCAATAGAGGCTGGATTTTCTGAGCATGTATCGTACGAGCTTTCTTCCTCTGTAGAATAGTTTTCATAGATTGCAGAGGTTTCTAATAAGATTTCTTCAGTGAGAGTTTTATCTACAGAAGATGTACAGAAATTTTCTAAAACGCTTGATTTCCATATTTCCAAAATTTCTTTTTCAATTAAATTTTTAAAGTTTTCTTCTGAAAAAATGGGTTTAAACTCAGGAGCTTCTGCTGATAATTTCTTTTCAACGTTTATCAAACAGACAAAAGCAACCTGTGTTTGGGTCTCTGGTTTACCAAACTTGAAGATACCAATCTGATCTTGTGTTTTCAGATATTTCTTTGGTTTGATACCTCTATTGACAGAGGTTGAAGATAATGAGTCTGTGTTTTCAAACCACACGTTAATCATCTTCTTATGTTTCTTCAAGTAAGGATCCACAGAGATTTTCGCCCTTTTGCTTACAGAGATTAGATTTGGAAAATCTGGTTTGTTCGTTTTTCCAATCACAAATAAAGAGGACAGAGGTTTGTTTCTTTTGCCTTCAACACCTAGGGTGATATCATCATACCCTATACCTCGTCTTCCTATTTGTGAGTTTACTTTTTCATAAACTTTCTGTGCATCTTTATAGTTTTTAATCAAAACTTCTCTTCTGAGTAAATCTTGCCATAATACCTCTCTTTCTCTTTGAAAGTATTCTTTAAGAGCTCTTATGTCAGTAGTTTCGCTCCTTGAAACTGAAAGTTCTTTTGTTTTATCTTTTAAAGTATTGGTTAATTCAGAAATTTGTTTTTTAAAGGATCTAGAGTTTTGTTCCAATTCTTTTCTATTCTCTCTTTTTCCTCAAAAACCTTTGCTTTTTCTTGAGTGAGAAGCCGTACTTCTCTCTCATTGAAGGTGGGTCTTTTCTGAATAATTTGATTTATCTCTTTCAGTTCAATTAGTTCAATGTGAATTCTAGGTGTATTATCATCTATAGAGGTAATACAAAAGTTTGAATTTGAAGTAGATACCTCAGAGTTAGTGCAGGAGTCGACTTCTGCCATGCCACAGAAGAGGGCATTGGCGGTATGTTCATCGTCAGAAGTAGAGTCTGACTGGAAGTCTTCTGTGTTCTCCTCAGAATGTCCTTTTGCCATTATGGATTTTTGAGCATAATACTCGGCTTTCTTTTTGTAGAAAGCAGAGTCCCTCTGTGGGCGATTTGATCTGCTTCTGCATTCATTCGCAAAATGGCCTGGTTTGCCGCAGTTAAAACATCCTTGAGGAGTGTTTCCTGTTCGATCATTGGACTTCTGTAGGTCTCCGCCTTTCTCTGATCTACATTCATTTGCATAGTGACCAGGTTTGCCGCATTTGTAGCATTCTTGTTGCGTGTGGCTTACCGAGTCATCTGACCTCTGTCGGTCATTTCCTCTGTAATGTCTTTCGATTGACCTCTGTCGGCCACTCGATTCTTCTTCTCTTCTGTCATCTCTTCTGTTTTCTCTATCATTTCTTTCATTTCCGGAACCTCTTCTGTTTCCTCTGAACTCTTTTGTCAATAGAGCTAAAGATTTAGCTAGTGACGCAAGAGTTATTTCTTTTTCTGCTTGCTCTTCTTCTTCACTGTCAATTATCACCATCTTCTTCTTCTCCTTCTTCTTCTCCTCTGTGGCTTTTTCATTTCTTGGTCTCTGTGCATCTTCTTTAGTTTTACTAACCAATGCATATGGTACAATGGTTAGTGTTTTAGCCTGTGCTATCTGAGGTTCTTGTGCGGCTAATGTTCCGTAAAGATCAGAGAGAGTCCAGGTGTCTAGATCCTGATTTTTCTGTAGGGACATAGACAGTTGGAGCCATTCTTCATTTAGACTTTTTAAAAACATGACATTGTTTTCTTCAGAAGTTCTGTCAATGCCTGATTTTCTGCACTTGTTGATTAGAGAGTTGAATCTGTCGTATGTTGTTTGCAGAGATTCTGTTGAAGAGGCTCTGAATACATGATATTCATTGATGTACTGTGCTCTTCGGTTTTTTTTTTGTTTTAGCACCTCCTTCCAACTGTCTTTCCAGTTCTTTCCACAGATCATGCGTTGTTTCACATGAATCCAAGGATTGAAAGAGTTTGTTGGGTATTGCCATAATCAATGTCCTCTTGGTTTTCTGAGCAACTTCATCTTCTGCTTTATCTTCGGTTGACCACTCCCCTTTTGGCTTTGGTTTTTGATGTTCGGGGATTTCGGCAGATTCAGCAGTAGCAGGTATACGAGGTACTACTGTCATGGGAATAGGAGGAGGATTGTACAGATATTGTACTTGATTTTTTTCAGTGCCCTCGAAAAAATGGACCATTCTTATTTTCCACTGAGGATACTCATCTCGAAGGAGACTAGGAGGTTTAGTGAGAGAACCAGTAGTAAAGAAATTATTTGTATTTGTCATTTTTGAAGATTTTAGAAAGAAGGTATGACTAAAAAGTTACATCGATGAACTTGAAGATTTTCTGAGTTTAAGCAGTTTCCAGACACAATAATATCTATCACGAATCTTGATAAGTGGATCACTTGATATTGAAAATCAAGAGAGGCTCTGATACCAATTGTTGGAACCCAGATACACTTAATCAAGATTAACAGTCTATTAGTTGAATTTAGAGTTTAATGCGGAAGCGTATTTAAACTAACAGATATGTTTGATAGATGTTAGAACGCACATATATAAAGAAAACAGTAAGGAATAAAAAGGATTTCTTGAACAGTTACTGTTATTCAATATATAATAAGAACACGAAGAACAGATTAAGAACTGTTGGTGTGTGTGAGAATATAACACTCAGATATTTGACAATAAAGTTTGAGAGTATTAGTGATTCCTTGTGTATTCGTTCTTAGGAAGATCTCAACATGAGACTTCCTTTTATACTACTCTTAGAAGACTATGAAGTAGGTCACTGTTCCTTTTACGGCATGAATAGTGAACTGGATGGTGTGAACAGTTGTTTGAGCCATGCGCATTTAATGGAGCAGATGTACTATTGGTAAATGCATTAAATGGCGCAGACGTCTATTTTGTACCATGCCCTATTGAGTCCACTCAGAGCTTGACACGTGTTTTGACAGTACTTTTCCATGCAAGTTGATGAACGTATCCAGTAATATCTTCCAAGTCTTCATAGCAGACCACAGAGGCTCTGTAAGGCATTACAGAGGTTCTATGGTCTGACCTTCTGTGGAGCAGTCCACTTGTTTCCGAGTTGATCTTCTTCTTGCGCACTACAGAGGTTCTGTGATTACCTCTGTAGCTTCTGTGGCTTTCTGGACTTGATCTTCTGTAAGAAGTGGCAGAGCCTCTGTGAGAGGCTTTTCTATACTTAGCCTATTTTTCACTACTTCTAAGTATTTCTATGATTAGGAAGATTTAAGCTAACATTAACATAACAAGATTATCAGTTCAGATTATCATAATCTTCAAAATCATCTAAAAATCCTCAAAACCCATTTCTAAACCAAATAGAAACTTTATCTATATAAATAGAGAACTTTTAGCTATACACTAAGAGGATAGATGGGATGAATACCTTTGCTTCTTCAGTTTGATTTCTAATTCTCCAGCTGAAATATCTTGTTTATCTTCTTCTTCTTTCTTTTATCTCTTCGATTCTATCTCTCTCTCTCCTTTGTTTCACCGCAACACACACACACATACTCAAAAACATAAAAGATAATACTTTCTTATTTCATATGGAGATGCCACCTAGCCGAGATTTAGAGAGTGAGGCGGTGATTGCAAATAATTTAATTGCAATTACCCAAACACTCCCTTCAAGTATCATCACTTGGCAAATTTAATCCCTTCACTTAATAATTAAAATTAAAGTTTACCCCTTAACTTATAACTCCACAAAATAAATTACGTAACTTAATCGGGGATAAACTCTAAAATTAATTTATCAAATAAACGATCCCAACTTATTAAATAATTATACTCAAATTAATTAATAAACCCCAAACATCACATTATATAAAAATTTGAGATGTTACACCCCAGATATCCCAGATTTTCCTAGGCTTTCTAGCAATAGACTTGTGACGCATACGCAAACTGGAGGGCCGTATCTTATATGATCTCATAAAATCCTAATTAGGTCAAAAATTCTTGCATATTTAGAAATAATCGAACGAAAATCGACAAGAAAACCCTTAAAGAAATCTTTGCTCAAAACCCTCTGAAGTCGTAAATAAGAAAAGATCCATCGTAATCTTTATTTATGCAGTCGATCATGTCAGGACGACTCCTTTGATGATCACCGCGGGCCCTCGTCCCTTTGTATGACCACATGGTTCGTCGACACCTGTCAAAGACAGCTGGTAAGCACCATCGTGCGTCGGCATGACGTCACGACTTTATCCTCTCTTCGATTTCCCTCTCTAGTTTGAATTGAACCGATTCAGTTCCAAAACAACCAAGGTATTTTTCAACACAAGACCCTGAACACCCGACAAGCAAAATTTAAAATTCTACTTTCAAATTTTGGGGGCAAACTGTTTGGGCAAAATTTCACAGGTCTCGACCACGACCAAAAAAGGTAAAACACATGTTATGAACTATATCTTGTATTAAGATAAGGCCCCGACAAAGACCCAAAAAACCTCCGTCGTCCCTCCTAAAAGGTAAGTCGAGAGTTCCTCACGACACTCGACCTCGACGTCGCCCGTTCCGCACGACCATCGCACAAGACCGTACGACCTTGACTAACTCAATATACGACTGTTATATTTGTTTAGTGATTAATGCAGGAGTCAAAGTCATTAATGGACAACGGCTATAACCGACGAAATCAGTTATGAGCATCTAATCCCACATTGAAGACGACGACCGTTACAACAATCATCAAAGATCTTAATGATTCAATTAAAATCATTCGAAGACTATAAATCCCAAGTTCAACCTCAGTTTCAGGGGAGGGAATAACAGAGAGAGAGAGAGATAGAACAAGAGGACCGGAGACCGAACACCGAACATCGAACAATAGAAGATAAGCATCCCAGCTCAGAAGAACACTACAAGCAAAGAACTCTCACTCGAAGAATCGCTCCCGACGCACGACTTTCACTCTCGACCAACAGTTTACACATTGTTTTCACACACGACGCACACTGTTTTTACATTTCAAACACTTGTACTTTACATTTCGAAGTCTTTTCCTTCATTTGTATTGTAATCTATGTACGATCAACACCCGGAACACCAAGGACATCGCCCTTGATTGGCGACCATAGTGCAGCGACGACATCCACTGTCGTCCTCATGTTTTTTCCTCGTTGAGGTTTTTCCTGCGTCATCAAATCCGCTGTTTCATTTACATTTTTGTCTTTGTCGCACGCCTTTGTCGAACGATTCCTTTCTTTAGTTGTTAAAGTCCACATCGACCTTAAGTTGTCCCTTTGGTGCGATTTTTGGCATTAAAACGAAACAAATTAAAGTTTTTAAACAAATAACTCAAAACTCAAAGAGGGTGAACGACTTGTTTGTGAAGACATGAAGAATATATATTCAAGAAGATTTGAAGAAAAAAGAGCAACAACGAAAACATTAAATTATTTTATAATTTATAGTTCGAATTTGTGTTACGATTAATTACTTTACAATTTTATAATGAACCGATTTGTATCTTTGACAATTTATTTGTTATAATTAAATGAAAGTTTGAGATATTTCTTATAATAGTTGTCCACTTCATTCTTTTACATTTGTATTTATTATTTAGAAAAAAAAGAAGCAAAAGGACTGGTTAGCTAGGACCCTAAACTTTTCGCCAATAACCGATTAAGTCCCATCCCAGTATTTTTTTTTCTTTTTTCTTTGCTAAAACAGGTAGGTCTTATTAAGGCCGGTTAAGACTCGGTCTTGGTGCACCTTTAGTTTCATATGTGAACATACATGAATTACCTTCGTATCCAAGAAATGATAAGAAAGTCATTGTACCTCACAAGAAACCGAAGCCAAAGCGTCAATCATCCTTTTCATCATGGTGTAAATGCATATGGCGAATGTATAATAAATGTACATATGATGAATTGCTGGGCAAATCTCCTTTGGCAGCTGCAAACACTAGTAGCGGTATGGCAACTAAGTGGGGAGATTCCAAAGGAGAACTTACCCTGTAATGCACCAATGCACTAGATAACTTCAATTGTTGATGGTGTCACGTCCAAAACAGATTTATAGTTATCATATTTTTCATGCAAAATGGATATTCCAAGCACCATAAACTTTATGCCTTTTAGTTTGTACCATCCAAGCATATAATAGAACAAGTAATACTCTTTTTCAGATTCTTCATGACAGAATTGAATCCATGGTTAATAAGATTTCAAGCGGCATATGCTGTTGTGTGAAATATATTTAAACATTTCCATCTACTTGATTATAGTTGGCATGTTTTACATAAAGAACTGAATCGGCTCTGCTTCGGGTTTAGCATACCTAGCTAGGTTGTGAGAACCTTATCCCGCAAAATAAGTCCAAATACATGCATCATACAATACTACTAGACAAACAACCTTTTCCGACGAAAAAATTCGTCGACATTTCGGGAGGAGTTTTTGGCGGATATTAAAAAGTTACTTAATTAACTAAGTAATTAAGATTAATCTTCCGGCGTATATATCCGCTGGAAACTATTTAATTATTTAATTTATGAACTCGAAATAAATAAATAAATAAAATTTCCAATGGATATATCCGCCGAAAAGATTATTTATTTATTTAGTCACAAGACCAATTTTTTAATTTGTCACCTACCTTTAATTAGTGACTAAAAGTGACCATCCAAGTTTTGGTGACTAATGAGCCTTAATGACCAACTTTACGTTATTGGTGAATGGTGACCACATTTTCTCGGACACTAACTAAGACTTTTCTTGTAGTGTGATAATGGTAACAAGAATTGTCATGTAGTAAATTAATAACACAAAAGCATGCCTAATAGAGATCAAACCTATGAGCTCTCCACTTATTGTGCCCCTTCATGTAAGGCACTAAAATTAGGCTCCTGAAAAGTGGATTGTTAAATGCCATACTTTATACCTTAACTGATTCACAAGCAGGATTGCCATCTATACGCGGCATATATTTGGACATATTTTCAAGTATGTGCATGCTCTCACAACAACCTGGATATGCTGAAGCACAAAGCAGCATATGCTGCAAGACTTTTCATAGGTTTTTTCATGGTCTCCATTAGCAGATATGGTCCACAGATTCAGTTCTCTCACCAAGATTCTGCCTTAGTAAATGGCCTGTTTTTTTCTGTACTTAAAGGGCATTAACCTCTTATATATAAGGTATAAAGTTCATGGTGCATGGCATATCCAATTTTCACTGAAAAAAGCCAAAGATAAATAGTTTCAAATGGGAAATATGATCGTCAAGTAAAGTCTTCAAGTGTATAGGTGAATTACTGGTAAGATCTCCTTTTGCAGCTTAGTTGCTTTCAGTATTATTCCGTCATAATGCGATTCAAGTATGCAAACTGCCAAAGGAGATTTGCCCAGTGATTCAGTCATACATACATTTAATATTTTCATCTTTGCCATACATACAAGCTACCAAGAATGAAGGATACTTTGGTTACCAACCTTATTTTATGATATAAAAAATATTATATTGTTACGGTTTAGTTGCTTTACATATATATATAATACTTATTCATATGTATAGATGCACCGTATCTATATGCTCAGTAAAACCCCATGATATGGTGCTTAATAACCTTGCACATTCCTCTATCATTTTTATTCACAACGTCCAATAACCTTATTTTGATTTATGTGTTCAAATGCCACCTTTGTTTAAAGTTTTTTTCCAGCAAATATTCCTACCATTAATTGTATGTATGTAAACTTAATTACGTTTTATTGATGTAAGTCATTGGCTTGGACTATTCCCTTCTATTTCTTAGATTATTGATTTTTGTTGCGTTTTATGCCCTAAGTGGTTTAGTGGACGTGTTGATACACATCAGCGTTTTCCGGTGGCAGGAAATCTTCCTCGCCATCAACGCATCAAAACCAGAAGGTCATGTAAGAAGTTTGGCTTTAAGTTCTCTTACATGCCTTCTATAATGTACATGACTGTATATATACTATACAACACAAATTTATTCTCTCATGTTTGGTGTAATATTAGACAGAACAAGACAAGATTGAGTGGAAAAAAAATACTTAGATAGAAAAAGAAATGGAAAATGACTAGAGTTAAGTAAATTACTAAACTACTCAAATTAAACCCACAAAACCTTCCACAATTAAAATTGGCCCCTTAATGTGAAAATCTTATAATTAAACTACTCAAATTAAACCCACAAAACCTTCCACAATTAAAATTGGCCCCTTAATGTGAAAATCTTATAATTAAAGTCACATTATAGGACTCAAATGGAGTTTGTAGAAGGCGATTGAATGCAAGTATAAATTTTCAGATGCAATTATTTTATTGACTAATATAAACTTAATTGAAAGAAATACGTTGTGCAGAATAACGATATGTAAGTTAAAATATTACCTAACAATCAATTTGAATGACAAATATAATCAAATATCACAAAGAAATGTACAAACTATTTACCAAACTAAAATCACTATTAATCTGACAAAGAACATTAATCATTGGGAGGATATTTCTAGTATTAAGAGCATCTGCTAACATGGTCTTCAAAAAAATTCCCAAAAACTAGAGAATTAAAACTCAAAATCTCTTCAAAAAACATACATCCATTTCCATTACTCTTTAGATTCTTCATTTTAGATACTACAAATAAATTATATTATTAAAATAATTTATACATGTAAAAAGTATTATTTCGCTCTCATGAACAAGTATTATTTCGCTCTCATGAACATACAACTTCAAGGATTACTGATATAATAAAAGTTATTTTTCTTTCATTGTAATCATTTCGAGGGAGTTCTTCAGATTTTTAGAAATTCACACACACACACTCTCTCTGTCTCATGCTTTCTCCACTTTGGAGAATCAGTTGTAGCAAAAAAACAAACCCAAAATCCCTAATTTCTCTAATTTGGAGGATCCGTGTTGTTTTAAGTCTTTGTATACTCAACAACTTATGATGAAGATCACAATTGGTATTTATAGTTGTTCTTAGATCCCTAAAACAAATTAATCAACACAAAAAAGTGAAGATGGGTTGAATAAACCTTTTTGGCACCGAATTAACACAAGCTTTGAAAGATTAATAATATGGATATTTTGATAATCTTCAAGGTAACATATTACAACTATCTCGGTGGAATTTGAATAGACGTCTATACCCTACTACAAAGAGGTAACTATAATTGATAATTGTACCGGACTTAAATTTCTCACTCAACTAAAATCTCAAAAGGTGTTTCCCTCTCTGTGTATAAATTATTATCTCACTTTGTGTTCTTCGTAACAAGCGTGTTGTGTAGAATCTCGGTGAGCTGTATAGTGAGTATATCTATTACATTCTTACACTACAAAACAAATGACATTTACCCACGAAATTTACCCAGGGAAAGTTCCGTCGGTGATTACCTGCAGATCACCCAGAAAATATCAATGGTTTGGTAGAATCTTATGTTTTTCGAGAAAATATTCATGGGTCCCCCAGAGGGATTCTCTAGGTAATTTGCATTACCCACAAAAAATTTACCCACCAACTTTTGTAACGGTTTTGTGACGAATCACCCTTTAGCGACAGATTTTCCAGTGTATAGTAGTGTTACTGTTTCTATAATGAGTAATTATGTACTGTATTGATAGTTGATTTTAGAGGGTATCAGATTGGTTAGGATGATGCAATCTTCACTGCTGCAATGTCTTCATTTACTTTAAAAGGTATCTCAATATGTTCTATGAGATTTGTGGTCCATTGGTCCACATGTTCACCGACGGGACCGTCAATGTTCATCGACGGATTACCGACAGTCATAGAGGGAATTATTACCGATAGATTATCAATGAGATGATTTTCACCCACATATTTCCAAGGGATCGAATTACCAAGGGATTTCCGAGGGACAATATCACCGATAGATTTATGAAGATCTTCACGGTCAGATTACCGACAGCGATACTCATGATCAAAGACGCGTAATTTCTATCGATGATTATCCTTCATTTAAAAAAAACATTATTTTCTAGTATAAAATACGAAACATACCCATATATTAATTATACCACATATTTTCATACAGTTAACAAAAATATTATTATTACAATTTAAGACGTAATTAATATAGCTAGGGAGGGGGAGGGGGTCACCCAAAAACTACTACATAAAAGCTCGAAACCAGTCTGATAACATGACCTGCTGAGCTAAGTGGACCGCCTGCACACCAAGAAACCGTGACCATGCCGATATGTATGAACACAATGATTTCCAACCGGAATTAAAGAAACAGTACCTGAAGTAAACATAATCTTCTTCCGCAAACAAATGTAATTTTGCATAGACATCGATGGTATGAATTCAATATTTGCGGGGAAAAACACAACACAAATATGGCATTTGAACACATACTTGAGTCGCATTATGATGGAATAATACTGAAAGCAAATAATCTGCAAAAGGATACCTTACCACTTTACCAGTAATTCACCTATACACTTGAAGACTTGACTTAACAATCATATTTCCCATTTGAAACTATTTATCTTTGGCGTTTTTCAGTGAAAATTGGATTTGCCAAGCACCATGAACTTTATACCTTATATATAAGAGGTTAATGCCCTTTAAGTACAAAAAAGAACAGGCCATTTACTAGGGTAGAATCTTGGTGAGAGAACTGAATCCTTGGACCATATCTGTTGACCATGAAAACCTATGAAAATTCCTGCAGCATATTCTGCTTTGTGCTTCAGCGTTGTGAGAGCCTCATACTTGAAAATATGTCCAAACATATGCGGTGTATAGATGGCAATCCCGCTTTTGAATCAATTAAGGGATAAAGCTAGGCATTTTAACAATCCAATTTCCAGGAGCCTAATTATAGTGCCTTGCCAGAAGGAGCACAATAAGTGGAGCTCATAGGTTTAATCTCCATTAGGCATGATTCTCTGTTTTGAAACTACGAATATTATTAATTTATC
Source organism: Saussurea involucrata (assembly GCA_033807775.1). Classification (NCBI taxonomy): domain Eukaryota; kingdom Viridiplantae; phylum Streptophyta; class Magnoliopsida; order Asterales; family Asteraceae; genus Saussurea; species Saussurea involucrata. The sequence continues at coordinate 79,031,473 of CM066325.1, forward strand.
GACTAACAAGCTATAGAACCTTACACTTATTACATAATTCATTTTTCTTGGAAAATATTTGCACCAACCTGAGTTCATGGGCATAAAAGGTATAAAGCCTCCCTCTGTTTTTCTCACTAGTGATATACTTTTAGTAACATAAGTACATAACAACATTTGTATCCAACATGTACATAGTATAGGATGCATAATGCATCCACAAACCAATCCACTCTGTGAATGAGTTGTATTATAGATTCGTGGACATAGATAAAATACACATTATACATGTACCCAGACACACACACACACACACACACATATATATATATATATATATATATATATATATATATATATATATAGGTGGGTTCAAACGAGAACGGTAACTATTTAAGAAAACACAAGAACAATAAATCATGTGTAAAATCACATGTGATTTACATTAACGGCAAAAAAACTCCGCGACTTAAGTCGCAAGGCAAAGTCGCGTGAATCATATATGATTTTGTACATTACCGTTATTTCTGGTGTATTCTTAAATAGTTAGCATTCTCATTTGAACCCACATCTATATATGTATTATGTATATATACATATTTTTATACACTCATTAACCTTCTTAGGTTGCTCTCTGACCATCATTAAACCAACCCTTATCCAGTACTGAATCGAGTAATAAGCTATGTGAGCCACATATATCCCCCGTGTGCGATCAATTTGATGCACCTTATCCCATTAATTATAACACACCTTAGCCACACCGCTTACACCTATTACAAACATCCTACTACCACCCTTTTGGTGGTAATCAACCCCCACTACAAAACCATTGCATACTCGTGAAAATACGAAATTTATTGTTCTGAAAAAGACGTTAACATTCTTCTCTTTTATAATCAGATAGCAAGTCCATCATACACATGTAATAATATGTTCGTAACAATATTGGCCATATTTGATATGACTATATTATACATGACAATCCTTCTTACCATTATCACAGTACAAGGAAATCCTTAGTTCGTGAAAGAGAAAATTTTGGATGGTCATTTTTCGTCATTAATTTGCATTAGTGATCAAATAAAACTGGTCATGTGACTATATTATATATATGTGATCACGGTTCTGAACGATTATTTTTCTGTTAAAAGAGCTAGTTTAAGTCTTGGTATTTTAGTCCAATACTTCCTGTAACTTAAGTTATGTTACCAACTTTGAACACCCTTAAATTTAAAATAGAAGACAACGATGAACCCTAACTTCCTCAAAACTTTAAGTAAACTTCAAATGTCAAAATCAACCGATGATTTCAGAATTCCCAAATGGAGAACAAGATAAGTATGAGGGTGATAGATAAGTTTTCATACTCTAAACTAGAATTATAGATATGGTTGTTACTAAAAAAACCCACCAAAATATGTTTTATTCCAAAATTGATGACTCTCAAAGGCCATCCTTCATAAAGATCAACCAAACTCTCTTCCCAATATGGTCTTCTTACTGCTTGTTATACATGTCGACAAACAAAAAGGTTATGATTAAAACCTAATGACTTCAAATAGTTTAAATGATAGATATAAAAAGTGTAGAACGAAAGATTGTTCCAACACAATGATTTCCCCAATTCAATGTGTTTACAGTATCAATAACTCTCTGGATCTACCCTTTAACAATAAGAGTGTATAAAACCACTCAAGAACACACGATTACAGCAAGGAAGTCGCATGTCATTATTGACAGCAATCTAGTTACAATCTTGAAAGAATCTTCTAGAGAGAGAAAGTAGTTACAAGATACTAAATTGATTCATACTTGATTATGATGAATGATGCAGAATCTTGAAACTACACACATTATAAAAACTTTCAAAAGTAGACTTTTCAAACACTGATTTTTCTCGAACTATTAGCCTTGGCTCAATCACCAAAAATCTCTGAAGCATCGGGTTTTTCAACACTTTAGTTACGTTAACCGACCTCCATTTTGTGTGTAACAATATATGTTAGAAACAAATGAAAAAGGGATAATGTACATTGAATGTTATTTATTATAATATACAGTTACAACATCAAATCTTAAACTTAACCACATACAGACTTTACTATTATATACAGGAAAGCCAACCATTGTGACCCTTCTAAACAATGGTTAAGATAAAAACTAACACACACAGATAACTAAATGGAATAACTAACTGAACTGTTATATCTAGCTTACTTTTAACATTCCCCCTTAGAGGTGACATGCACGGAGCATCCTCGTATGATTGAAACTTCCAACATGAAGAACCTTTGTAAATGAGTCTCAAATCTGATCCTTAGTGCCACAGCTCATCAACTCAATCCTCCAAATTTCCAACCATCTTTCATAATACACATGCAACTTTCATTTCAATTTCATATCATCAACTACCAAAACAAATTAAAGTTTTTTGACCAAATAACTTAAAACTCAAAGAGGGTGAACGACTTGTTTGTGAAGACATGAAGAATATTTATTCAAGAAGATTTGAAGAAAAAAGAGCAACAATGAAGAAATTAAATTATTTTATAGTTTATAGTTCGAATTTGTGTTACCATTAATTACTTTACAATTTTATAGTGAACATATTTGTTTTTTTTACGATTTATTAGTTACTATTAAATAAAAGTTTGACATATTTAATATAATAGTTTTCCATTTCATTCTTTTACATTTGTTTTATTATTCAAAAAAGCACATTTGTATTTATTATTTACAAAAAGCAAATGGACCGGTTAGCTGGGAAGCTAAACTTTTTGCCAATAACCGATTAAGTCCCAACTCGGTATCTTTTTTCTTTTTTCTTTTGCTAAAATGGGTAGGTCTTTTTAGGGCCGGTTAAGACACTCGGTGCTCGGTGCTGGTGCACCTCTAGTTTCATATATGAACATAGATGAACTACCTCCGTATCCATGAAATGATAAGAAAGTAATGGTACCTCACAAGAAAGCGAAAGTCAAAGTGTCAATCATCCTTTTCATCATGGTGTAAATGGATACGGTGAATGTATGAAAATGTACATATGATGAATTGCTGGGCAAATCTCCTTTGGCAGCTGCATACTCTAGTAGCGGTATCACAACCAAGTGGGGAGCTTCCAAAGGAGAACTTACCCTGTAATGCACCAATGCACCAGGTTCAGTTGTTGATGGTATCACGTCTAAAACAGATTTATAATCGTCATTTTATTCATGCAAAATGGATATTCCAAGCACCATAAACTTTATGCCTTGTAGTTTGTACCATTCAAGCATGTAATAGAACAAGTAATTCTCTTTTAGAAATTCTTCATGCAAGAATTGAATTCATGGACCATACATATAAGAAAAGAGAAAGGTCAAACCCTAATAAGATTTCAAGCGACATATTCCAAGATATCCAGCTTGGTTGTGTGAAATACATTTTCACATTTCCATCTACTTAATCTTAGTTGGTATGTTTTACTTAAAGAACTGATGAATCGACCATGCTTCGTGTTTAGCATATCTAGCTAGGTTGTGAGAACCTCATACCGTAAAATAAGGCCAAATATATGCAGAATACAAATAACAATAGCATTTTCGATTTCAATCTATTTAAGGTAATATATTAAGCATTTAAGAAATCACACAATCCAATTTCTTGGGGCCAAATTGTGCTCTATACGCGAGGGGCACGTTACCTAAACTTCGGGTAGTTTCTGAACATTGGAAAAAGAAAACCCAAATAGAAGTAGAAACATATGACGTAATTAAGTTTATGTGATTAAAATAGCAAGTCCTTGTTTCTGAAGTTGGCGCTAGTTATATAGATGTGATCGTTGGAGCAACTCCAACATCTTTTCTAAAATATAGAAAATTGAACTTTTATTGTCTAAATTGCTCCAACATTTTCTTTATATTGTTCTCTAAAATAGAGAAAACTCCAAGATTAGATAGTTTTCTAAAACTTGATAGAATGAGAGGGAAATTATTATTTTTTTCATTCCGTAGGGTTGACTTATTATTATTATTTTTTACAAATTCATTTATAAAATTGTGTTGTGATCATACATTTAAATAATATTTTAATAATATAATGGATGTCGGAATCTTTAAAATAGGGAATCTGTTGGAGCTAAATGTAATTACTTTTCGAAATTTTAACTTTTAGTTCTCTATTTTAAAAAAGTTATAATGAAGCTGTTGGAAATGCTCTTATTGCACTTGATTTTGTGTTTGAAACTATGAAATAAGATTGGGTAATAAGTTGACAGAATATTACAAGTCGCCACATCATACATTTGCTTGAAGATATTTGCAACAATCTCTTAGGTGGTAATGTCGTGGAAGGCATCCGCACAAACCCTCCATCTGATATCTTTTCACTAGAATATATTTATATGACATAGCGGCATGTTATCCAAAACACTTAGCGGGTGTTTGGTTTATTGATTTTCGAAGGAATTGGAATGGATAATTTCTGTGACCAAATTTCAAATCCTTGGTTCACGTGATGAAATTGCAAGAATTATTTAAATTTCATTGAATATTACAAATTAATGAATTCATCGTTCCCTGGGATAAGTGAAGAAACTGAATTTCATCTTTTATATCCAATTTAAGCAACACCCCACCCTAAGCTTCAACCACAATCTTGCTACTACTCTCATTGTCATGCCCCACCCTAACCCCCTCCACTACACCACTACTGTAGTCATCACAACTGCTAACCACCCCTACCTTACACGACCCCAACCCCACCTACCAACTTCCGTACCCCACCCCACCCCATCTCCGACACCACCATGCTAGTGTCATCGTCAATAACCTGCACCTCCACCCCCACCAATTAGTACCTCCACCCCCACCAATTAGTATTATCATTATCATTATATTTTTAATTTAAGGAAAATGTATTAAAATATATTATTGGGATATTTTAGTTATTTATTGTTAATACGTTATGTGAGACAAACATGATGATTCCAATTCTTTTGAAAGATTATACTCCAATTCTTACCAACCATAAGTTGTGGTCAAATTCTATTCCAAGTCTTCAAAGTTAAATTTCAATGATAGATTCCAATTGCACCCAATCCCATTCTACAAACAAAAACGCTCCCTTACTATGTTAATAAATTTTAAAATACCAATATCACAAGTGTATCTCTATAAAAGAACAAACTTTTAGTACTAGACAAGACACTTTCAGCGACAATTTTTACCACGGGTAATCCATTATTGACGGAACACCATAGGTACCGACAACAAGAAGTATCATATGGTTTTACCCACAATTACCAACACCGATGATCCATCAGTACAATAATGGCCGAATGATTATTAACGTCTTCTACAATATTACAATATTTGAAAGTTCTCCATAACACTGATCAACTTCCTTCTTCTATATGCTAACGCTAAATGTTTTTGTATAGAGCAAGAGAGGAAGGATAATTGAAGTCCAATAATATTTGTATCCATTGTTTGACTTCTTCATCTTTTATTGGGATTCTACTACACACCACAAAATCAATTTAACTACTCAACCAATCAGTCATCGAGCTTGCAAATCATAGGAGTCATTCATTAATTGTTTTTTATTGCATCTCAACGAATCATCTCTTTGTTTCACATTTTGACCGATCCTCATCTGTCACATTTTCCAGAGACCCTAACAATCTTATTTATCATTCATTTTTGAGTGACTCTCTTGGTTAATTCTTTCATATGAATTCTCTTTATGTATTAGAAATTGTTATATATATGAACTGAAAACTTATTACTTTTTAACAAATTACAAACCATTGTTAATGGTCAAATTCGTATCTATATTTTAGAGTTTCAAAAAAGTACCCTTGTTTTCTATACATAATTAATTATTATTTACCTAATAAAAATTATGTGAATCTCAAGTACTCTCATATCTACAATAAACAAAAAAATAAGATTTTTTTCCTCCATGAATTATTAATATTTCTTGTATTTAATTTTTAATAATAAATAAACATTTATAGAGTATTTTTTTTTATACTTATCGAGAGCCCTTGTTTTTAAAATTGTCGATGGCCAATAAAATCTCAGGAACGAGTTTGAGAGAAAGTCAAGCTATCAAATGCAACTTGCTTTGCTTCTTATCCTCAATGTTAATTTTAGGGTCTTGAGAAACCATTATTGTTGATTAATGGTTTGAAACTTTTATGGCTTTGATTTAGAATAAGTGGTTTCTCCATCATAGTTTTTTTAGATGCCCTGATCATGTGATCATGTTCTAGCTTTTTATTCAATGTTTATGTTTTGATTTTTCACCTATATGTTCTTTTCATTGTATAAAAAGAAAAATGACAAAAAGAATGACAATCATGTGGAGCATGTAGATACACATATCACTACAAAACAAATAACTTTTACCCACAAAATTCACCTAGGAAAATTTTCGCCGGTAATTACTCAGGGATCACCTTGAAAATACCAATGATTCAGTAATATCCGATATTTTTCTAGAAAATACTCATGGATCACCCAGAGAATGCTTGGGTAATCAGTCACTGATTTGCGTTACACACAAAAAATTTACCCACCAACTTTTATGACGGTTTTGTGACGAATCACCCTTTAGCGACAGATTTCCTAGGGAAAAGTTCGTAGTTAGGGTAGCGTTTGGTACGCAGACAGGATTGGACGGGACATGACAGAACTAGACAGGACTGGACAGGACAGGACAAGAGGGCAAGGCAGGAATGGACAGGACGGGACAAAACAACTGTATGTCTTGTGTTTGGTACGACTAGGACTAGATAGGACAGGACTAGACAATTTTCCCTAAAACTTGTTTGATGATTTTATATATCATATAATAGTTATAAATGACACAAATAAAGCTGGTCGACGATGGTAGTGGTGGAGGTGGCCGCCGATGGTTGGCGGTGATGGCCGGTGGTCGTGGCGGCAATGGGTGGTGGTGATCAGTGGAGGTGGAGGTGGCGATGGGTGGTGGACGAAGTTGTTGTAGTGAAGGAATAGATGAAAGTGGTCGACCATAGTCAGTGGTGGCTATCGGTGGCCGCCGATGGTGATGGCAGCCATGGGTGGTGGTGATTGGTTTCAGTGTAGGTCGAGGTGGTCAACGATGGTAGTGGTGGTGGTGATGGACAAATGGTTGTGGATATGGTGGATAAGGTTGTTATAGTGGAGAAATAGGTAGTGGTGGCCGGTGGTGGTTGGCGGTGGCTACCGGTAGCCGCCGATGGTGGTGGCGGCGGTGATTGGTGGTGGTGAACTTTAAGACTAATATCATATATATTAGGGTTATATATCAAATAAGGGTAGGTCAGTGATTTTTTTGTTTATGTCTCACTTTTGTTCCATGTTGTTCCACCTATTTTGGTGGAACAAGAAAATGCCTTTTTTGTCCCATCCTGTCCCACCCTGTCCAGTCCTTGTCCATGTCCCATGTCGCGCCAAACGTGGGACAGTGAATTTTTGTTTTGTCCCATGTCACGCCAAACGTGGGACAGTAATTTGTCCCGTACTGTATTTTCTTGTCCCATGTACCAAACGCAGCCTAAAAGTCTTTCATTTAGTAGCTAGTGTATTGACCGTGGTATGGACATATACCAAAATGAAATGCAAACGATATATGTATATTTCTAATAAACAAAATGACGAAAGAAACCTGCAAAGCGATTTTCTTGTTTTTATTAATATTTCTCAATGTCATAACTCAGGTAAGTTCCGTTACATAGAAAGTCGTTTTAATTTAAGATTTAGAAATGTTTGTTTATTTATTTGTTTATTTCACTTTATTTTAGTATGTTTATTTAGTTTAAGGGTAGGTATTAGTTAAGAATTGAAACCCCGGGGGTGGGGGGGGGGATAGGAGTTAAGTTAGCATAGTTAGAAGGTAATTTAATTAAAATACCCAAAGTTTGACTTTGACTTACCAAAATACCAATTTTCTTTCTGATTTTACCAAAATACCCATTTTTTCCGCGAAGGGGTCCGCGATCGCGGACAGGGACCATTTTTGAAAATATTCATCCCGAGATCGCGAAGGAGTGTCCCACGATGGTGTGATTTTTGATTGTTTTCAATTGCAATTTACACTTTCAACCCCTATACTTATTTACTTATTTTACTTTATACCTTTTACATTCATAATTTTAGATTTACATTTAACACATATAATCCTTTATTAACTAAAATACATTAAAAAATATGTTTTAATTTTAACAAGTTACACCATTATAATCGTCTCTTCGATACGTTCGAAATAAGCCCAATATTGAATATTTTTGGATTTATTTATTTTATTATATATCATATATACTACATAAAAATATTTTTTATATTTAAAATTCATATTCTTATAGTTAATTATTTAATTTATGGTACTCTTATAGTTAAAATACGTTTTATTTATTTTATTATCGATGGTCCAAGTGTAAGTATTAAAAATTGGTGGAGGCTTTGTGACGGCCAGACATCGATCATTTTGTGCATACTTTGTAACTGCAAATACTTCAGCTCCAAACACACATGAATCATTATTCGCCAAATACCTATTTTCACAATTCTTAAATGAGTCCAGTGATACCAACTTGTCAAAACCCCATTTAATGAATTAGTTAATATATGATTATTATGTTAATGCGATAGGAGTGTAAAACAAATTTGAAAAAAAATAACAGATGTACCATAAATTAAATAATTAACTATAACAGTATGAATTTTAAATATTAAAAATATTTTTATGTAATATATATGATATATAATAAAATAAATAAATCCAAAAATATTCAATATTGGGCTCATTTCGAACGTATCGAATAGACGATTATAATGGTGTAACTTGTTAAAATTAAAACGTATTTTTTAACGTATTTTAGTTGATAAACGATTATATGTGTTAAATGTAAAATTAGAATTATGAAAGTAAAAGGTATAAGGTAAAGTAAGTAAATAAGTATAGGGGTTGAAAGTGTAAATTGCAATTGAAAAGTCACCAAAATTAGAACCATCGCGGGACTCCTTTGTGATCGCGGGATGGAATTTTTAAAAAATGGTCCCTATCCGTGATCGCGGATCCCCTTCGCGGAAAAAATGGGTATTTTGGTAAAAACAGAAGAGAAATGGGTATTTTGGTTAGTCAAAGTCAAACTTTAGGTATTTTAATTAATTTCCCTAGTTAGAAACCTTATGTCCAATTTTAATTTCCCTTAGAAGGTGTCACCTCCTTTTTGTATTGCATTAGTCAGTTTAAGTTTGGTGTTGTGTGTGTGTTCTGTGAGAGAAAGAAGAGCACAAGAAGAAGATTTTGATTTCAAGTTTAGGTTTTGAAATTCTACCATTTTAAGGTATGTTTCTTCTTAAAATTTCTTTCTTATTAAGTGTTAGAAGCTTTTCAACCGGTTTAGAATCTCTAAATTTGTTACTGAAATTGGTTTATGTCCAGTCGGGTTCCAAGTTTCGTTCGGGAAAATTGAAAATCCCGGATACCTTTGTATCCGGGATTGAGCAATTCCCGGTTGGGTTTCATCCGGATTTTTGGGTGATTCCCAGTTGGGTTTTGTAATGTATTTTGTAATGTATCGGGTAAGTTCGTTTATTAATTTAGGGTGAGTTGGGTCGATTTATAAGTTTAAGGGTGTATCCGTCATTTTAGTAAAGTTCAAACCCTCAATCGCAATTTGACATCTATATATATAGAATCACCTCCTCCTTTTGATTTTTCATTGAGTCGGTTTCCTTTTAGTATGTGTGTGTGTGCCGAGAGTTAAGAGAGAGAGAACAGAGGTCTCGAACGATTAGGGCCGAGGATAAAGTTTGATTGAGTCGACTTGAGGTAAAATTTCTTTTCACTTTGTGTTTATAATCGTTAGTATTAAGTTTCTATCGGTTTAGATTTGTCAATTTCATGATTGTTTTGTAGTTTTGATCAATTATGGGTTAAGTCAAAGCGCCCAGATCCTTTGAATTTCCCGGAATTAGTTACCCGAAATTGGGTTTCCTGGAATCGGATTTCCGGAATTGGGTTTCCCGGAATTGGGTTCCCGGAATCGACCCAGATTTGGGTTCCCGGATTTGGTTTCCGGATAAAGTTTTCCGGGTGAGTCATGCTTGGTATTCGCCGAAGAGGGACATTTGTGGATAAGGGTATGATAGGCTTATTTAGGATTCTTCGCCTGTCACTGAGTTTTATGTGGTAAATAGTTATTTGTATTTTATAACTCAGATTTAGTGGAGTTGGTCGAAAAGTGTAATTCTTGCAAGTTTCAAGACAAAGTGATAGTTGCGTTATTTGCTTTCAGGTGAGTTTTACTTTAACCTTTTTCAAACTGGAATACATATATACTGAATGAGAATGTGGTAGGTAGTGTGATGATGTGCTTTTGATTGAAATATGATATATTGGGATGTATGTTATATTTATATAAGCATCACACTACACGAGTGCACGTTGGCCAGACTTAGGGCCAGTGGAGTATTGGTTGTACGGAGGGATAGCGGAGTTGGCTGTATTTTAGTACAGCGGAGTAAATTGATTAGTTGGTTTAGCGCAACCAACCAATATGGCCATGTGAATGAGTTGTACACAGTGCATACGAGTCATGCTTGGTATTCAATTACTTGTTGTATATATGTGTTTTACAAAGTGATTACTAAACTGACAGGGATTTTCTCACTTAGACCAATTGGTCTAACCCTCATTTTGTTTTAAAAAATATGTATTCCAGGTCAAGGAACGTTTAAAGGCAAGGATAAAGTGTAAGGTGCTTTTGAAGGCTGTTTGTAATTGAGAAGTTTTCCTAAATCGTTTATAGGGATAGTATTGTAATATTAGCGAAAAGTTTGTACTGAAACATGTATTATATAGTTTTAAGACTTTCGGACCTTATGTGATATAATATGTATCTTTTGTTGTATATGTTTGGCATGTAATTTATGTTATATGGTGCATGTTTGGGATGGGTCGTTACAGGTTTCATCTGGATTCTTGGTAATTTCCGGTAGGGATTTTGTCCCGGTTTTGGTCGATTCTCGGGTGGGATTTTATCCGGGTTTTGAGTAATTTCCGGGTAGGATGTTATCAGCATATTAGGTGATTTATGAGTAGATTATATTCGTGTATTGGTGGAATTTTCGAGTGAAGTTTCATCCAGATATCTGGTGATTTCCAGTTGGTTTTTATTTGGGTACTGGGTGATTTCTGGATGAGTTTTATGTGGGAATTTGAGAGTTTCCGGATGAACGTTATTAGGGAAAAGTATTGATATTCGAATTTTGGGTCTTTGATACCAGCTTTTAGCGCAATAATTCATTATTAAGTATAGAAGGGGATAATTTGAGTCTATTTAGGATTCTTAGCCTGCTATAGAGTTCTATATGTTAAGATGATAAATTGTTATTTGTATTTTATTAATTCAGATTCAGTGAAGCTTGTTGGGAAGTAAACTTCTTTCGAGTTTAAGAGAAAGTGAAAGTATCATTATTCTAATCAATTGAGTTTTACTTTAACTATTTTTGAACTGGAATACTTATATAAAGCAGATAATATATGATATGTAGTGTGATGATGTGGGAACTTATGTGCAAGTTGAACTATTGACATGTATAATCTATTTGTGAGCACTGCACTACACTTTCATAATTTGTCCAAACTTAGGGACTGGCGGAGTTAGCTATACTTGAAGGTCAGCGGAGTTGGCTGTATTTTAGGTATAACGGAGTAAATTAATTAGTTGACTTAGCGCTGTCAACTAATATTATGGCCATGTGTCGGTATTAAAGATCAACGAAAGGGGTTTGTACACGATGCATATGAGACAACATTTGATATGATGATTCTTATTATGTATTGATATTTTATATTATGTTTATTAAACTGTATGGATTTTCTCACTTAGACCAAATGGTCTAACCCTCATTTGTTTTCAAAATCTGTATTCCAAGTCAAGGAGCAGGTAGGGATAAAGGAAAGATATGATGTAATGTTGTTATAGAGTCTTTCTAGTTATGAAAACTATTATGGATTGCTTTGTATGAACATTTTTGATTAGTTTGTAACTATATAAGTTTACTAAAAGTTTGTACTGGAATTTTGTAGTGTACAATTTAGGACCGGAAGACTATATGTGATAAAATGTATCTTTTGTTGTACATGTTTGTATGTATATTGTGTTATATGTTGCATGTATTGGGGTGGGTTGTTACAGTTGGTATCAAAGCCTAAGTTTAAGGGATTTAGGTATCTGGATCCATACCTAGACTTAAACTGCATGTGAAGTAGGATGTCCCTATTATTTTAGAACCTTTGGGATATTAAATATAATAGGTCTAAAGAACATCATCTGAGGTAACTTCAGAACTAAGATCTAGCTAGTGTAATTATGAGCTTATAGGTACATGTTTGAACTGAAATACCTTATTATATTGGGTATGTGCTTATATGTATTTTAACATTTTTGAAAATCAACAGAATGGCGAGTGGTTCCTGACAAATTCATAGAGAGGAAGAGGGAAATCCTGAGAGATCCAATCCGAGAATGGGATGTATACCTGGAGTGTCGACAGGGACACGTGGAAGAAATGGGGAACAAGGTAGGGGTAGACCTAGAGGTAGAGGTCAATCACAAAATACTGAATATGTTACCAGAAATGATCTGGTAGCGGAAATGGGGAGATTACAAGCTAAGCATGTTTAGACGTCCCCATCATACTGAAACTGAGGGACCAGAAGAACTTGATCCTAATATGGAAACAAAGGTAATCACTCCACCTATTGTCGTACCAGTGCCAAAGAAATGTGGCTAAATTTTTTTTTATCATGCAATCCCCCGACATACTCGAGTGAACGAGATCCGGTTAAGGCCATGCGGTGGTTTTCTACAGGCACTAAGTAGATCAGGAGAGATCCTCAAAAATGAAGGGGTATTACTCCTATTTATACCCCATGTATTAAACGCATGGCAGGATAACTTTACACGTGTCAGCATCTCGTTGGGCGCATGCTTCTGACTTTTATCAAGAAATGCTTTGGGCCGCATGGTGAAAAGTGTAGGTAGCATAGTGGTTGTACGATTATAGACAAAAGTAAACTTCTGTTGTACCTTCATACTTTTGTGCAAGAAGATAAGACAAACAATTCTTGAAGCACAAGCTTCATGATCAGCGATCGCTGATGAGGTCTTCCATCAGTGAGGCCTGATGTAAGTCAACTATCGCTAAAGTCTTGTTCTTGAAATGTCACGCGTGTGTAGACTTGTCTTGGTTTCACTGATGTCCGCATCAGATCATGAGTAGACTTGTCTTTGTTCATCAGCTTTGTCTTTGATGTCAGCGATGAACTCTTTAGTCGTGAAACTTGTCTTCAGGGATTACAAATAACAGTATTACATTAGAAATCGTCAGCGATACCCACATTCTTTGAGTATTTCCTGATAGTTTTGTTAGACATTAAAGCAAGTGGATCTATCTCTTCTTCCTTAACCTCTTTCTTCTTTGTCTTAACCCTTTTTTCATCAGCATCTTCCTCATCTTGTTTCAGGGTTTCATACATCTCTTGTAGAGGAAAATCAGCTAACTTAGCATTCTGTTTCATTCGGTGAGCATACTTCTTCCATTCCGGTTGAAGAACACTCTGGAATTTCACATTGTGCTCGATTATTGACTTGTCTATCTTGTACCTGTTCAGCTCATTCAAAATAGTAGTGAAACGTTCATACGTAGAATCAAGTGCCTCCCCTTCTTTTTGTTTAAAATTTTCATACATATTGATGACATTGGAGATTCTCATTTGGTTCTCCACTTCAGATCCTTGATACAGCTTAATCAACTCATCAAACATAGCCTTCCCAGAATAGTTTTTGCTATCTACCTTTCGATAAATATCGTTGGTCAAGGCTTGTATAACTAGGGACTTTGCCTGTTTGTCTCCATAATGCTTTTTCTTTTGTTCAACGTCATAAGGTAATGGTATAACATCAACCCATTCTGGAATTGGATCACCATAAGTAGCTATTCCTCTTCTTCTTTGTTTCTCCATAGGACCATTCTCAAGTGAATTAACAATGTAGTCCCCATTCTCTTGTCGCTCAACATAGTCCATAAATCTGTATTTCCATATCTTGAATTCATTGGGAAAAAGAACAGGTGGTTTGTCCTTTGACCCAATAGTCAAGATGTCTCTCGCTGTCATATTTAGATTACTTGTTGATGATCGTTAAGTACCCCTTATGATCCGATTAGTAAAAATTGGTTCACACAATCTTGTCTCAACCCACTGTTTGTCTCAACCCAAGTCTTCTCACAACTCAAGCCTTATCGCAACACAATTCTTATCTCAACTCACTTCTTGTCGCAACCAAAATCTTGTCTCAACCAACAGATTGCGAAAAAAGCCAAAAACCTTGTCGCAACAAATAGGTTGCGATACAAACCAATAAAAATCTTATCGCAACAGAGGGTTACGATAAGTACTGCTCATAATGAAGTAGGTTGCGATAGTTGAGTCTTGTCGAAACAGGCAATTGCGATATGGTACTGTTCACTTCGAAAATTTGCGATAATAACGGCTTGTCGCAACTGAGGGTTGCGATACAATAATGTTCACTTCTTGTGAGTTGCGATACTGAAGAACACTCAATAACACTTCATGTTGCGATAGTTATGAATATTCAAATGAACTTAAGTCGATTCTTAAAAAATGATCCAATTACTCTGAAAGTTGGTACGTAGGTTCGCAATGATATTCTGGACAACTTTAATACTTCGAGTTTTGTCCAAAAACCACTAGAACAACGAATTTCGATTCAAAACAGTAGGTATTTCTCAAAAGTCCGAATATGCAAGTTTTGCACAAATTGAGTCAAATTCTGGTGTAATTGCGGAATAAAAACACACAGAGATGAATAGAAAACACTCTTAGAACAATTCTAATCCATTTGAAGCACTCATGTTAGTGCTTAATATATGATTGTACCAAGTAGAGGGACCATATTTGTAATAGTGTCAAACTTTTCTTAGTATATAATGTTTGCTATGCCTAGGGGTGTAAATGAGACGAGACAACTTGCGAGCTACTCGAGATCAACTCGGTCAAAACTCGGTCAACACTCGACTCGAATGTGCTCGACTCGAACTCAAACTCGACTCGACATACTAACGAGTCGAGTCGAGCTACCTGATACTCGACTCGATAAGCTCGCGAGATACTAGAATTAATTTTATATATAATAAAGTTTATATTATTACTTATTATATTTATCAATTAGAATTAATAGAAAAAATAAATTTAAGTCTTCAAAAAAAAAATTAAAATTAAATTGAAATTGAAAATCTGAATTGTGTAAGTATGTAACCCGCCTAAAATCTAAATGATTTAAAAACAAAATATTTTTATTTTTAATTAAAATTCAGTTAAGTTAAGTCATAAGTGAAAGAAATAAAGAAACCTAGCAAACTTTTTCCATTTCCATCTTTATTTTGAAGGCTGCTTAACCAAGAAAAACCTAGCAACCCTAGTCGCCGCCTCCTTCCTCTCTCTCTCTCTCTCTCTCACGACGGCTGACAACTAGTCGACGACCGGTCGACCACCAGAGCCGGCGATGCCGGCGACGCCAACTGACGAGCAGCAACGAGCCGAGTAGCGACACGTTTGACAAGCTACACGACGGAAAATGGTACAAATCCATTCTTTTTGTCGATTCTTGATGGTACCCGAATAATAAAACTTAACAAAATGGTTAATCTTAGTATGTTACTCTCTCTTTATTGATCGATTTTTAGTTTTTTTTGGTTAATCTGCTTATAAATCGATTGGCGATGCTCATGGTTCTTTTTGCTTATTACTTTGTTGCTTATTAATCTGATTGGAGATTTTCATGGTTCCTTTTGCTTATATAATCTGTTTTGAGTTGTAATATTGATATTTGAGTTGAAATAATCTGTTTTGATAAGGAAATTTAGTTACTAAGTTGAAGTATTTTTTTAGTTGGAATTTGAATGTTTTTAATTTATTTCTATTCTAGAGATGTCTAGTGGACCATGTTAATGTAACATGTTAATGTCAATAGGGACCGTGTTAGACCCTAGAGTGAAAATGAGGGCAATAGAGATTGCATGGCCAAAAATGTTTCTTCCAAATGTAGCTCGGGAAAATATTAATAAGGTTAAAGAGGTTATGTATGAGCTTTTTGATGAATATGTGAGGATGTATTCTTCTTCTATTGTGGATGAAAGTGGAGAGTGTGAATTTGGATCAAATACCCATGAAGGAAATGTTGGATCTAGTGGTTTATCCGAACTTTTGTTAGATGTGTTTAGTGGGGAGACATCGGTAACTCGTGTGAAATCTGAGCTTGATATGTATCTAGAAGAGGGGTGTTTCTTTAGTCAAGACTACAAATTTGATGTCTTAGCTTGGTGGAAGGAAAAATCAAACAAGTTTCGAATTTTGTCTAGAATGGCCGTAAATATCTTGGCGGTTCCTATCACTACCGTGGCTTCGGAGGCAACTTTTAGTGCCGGTGGTCGTGTAATAGATACTTCATACTTATAGAGCTTCTCTTGCTCCGAAAACGGTGCAAATGTTGATGTGCACGGGTGATTGGTGTAGATCCCTCCATGGAGTGAAAAGGAAGAACAAGGTATATATTTAAATAAGTTTAGTTAATTATCTTCACTTTTATTAAGTATACTAATTTGTTTTTCTTTTTATTGTAAGAGAGTGAAGAACATCCAAAAGAAATCTTCATTCAAGTACCGTTCAAGGAACCCGAAAGTACCGTTCAAGGAACCCAACCATTGAATTGAAATTAAATCGTATTTTGCTTTTTGATGGATTTATAATGTACTTTGGTTTTAATATTGTAATTTTCGAATTCGTTTTGCTTTTGGTTGCAAGTTACAACTAGTTTCGGCTTTATTTTGTATTTTGTTGTAAACTTTAAATTTTCTGGAATTTTTAGTTGGTAATTTAGACTTATTTTGAGCTTCTAATAATGTTATATATTAAAAAAGTTCGAGCTTGGTTCGAGCTCGAGTTCGAGTTCGAGCTTGATTCGAGCTTGAAAAGAGCTCGAGTTCGAGTTCGAGTTCGAGCTCGAGTTCGAGTTCGATCTTGATTCGAGCTTGAAACGAGTTCGAGTTCGAGTTCGAGCTCAGGAATTAGGTTTCGAGTCGAGTTCGAGTTTGGGTTTTTACTACTCGCGAGTTTTCGAGTCGAGTTCGAGCTCGAGTATTGGTTTTCGAGTTCGAGTCGAGTATACTGATACTCGAGCTCGACTCGCATCATTTACACCCCTAGCTATGCCTAGCTTTCCTAATTAGGTCATCCAATACCCACACACACACACAAGTACACACATAGTCATTCTCTCTACATTCCCTTGTACTTGGTGTGAATTGATCCATATTGAATATATATTGGTGGCCATCTTATTGAAATCATGGATTGATTACTTGTTCTGGGATCACAATTGGTATCAGAGCAAAGTATTTCATCTAGATCAGATTAGTTTTTGAGAGTTTCTGCATTTTGAGTGTTCTTCATATTTTCATCTATTTTTTATTGATTCTAGCCATTTGAGTGCTTCAAATAGATTAAAATTGATCTAGGAGTATTTGATTTTCATTCCTGCGTGTTTTGATTCCGTAATTACACCAGGATCTGTCTCAATCTGTGCAAAAATCGATTTTCGGACTTTTATAGAAAAACTCACTGTTTTGGTTTAGAAATCACTGTTCTAGTGGTTTTTGGACAAAACTTGAAGAATTAAAGTTGTTCAGAATAGTGTTGCGACCCTTCGTACCAAAATTCATAGCAATTGGATCATTTTTGAAGAATCAACTCACGATCCTTTGCATCTTCATACATATCGCAACCTTGATATTCATACATATCGCAACCTTCAAATTTCATACATATCGCAAGCGTGAACAGTACCATATCGCCAGGGTCACTTGCGACTAGGTTCATATCGCAATCATCAGTGTTTGAACAGTAAACTATCGCAACCTTCTGTTGCGATAAGACCCCTTTTCTTATTGCGACAAGACTTTTCTTATTGCGACAAGTTGTTGTGTTGCGACAAGTGTTTGGTTGCGACAAGCAGGGCATTGCGACTAGTGTGGGTTGCGACAAGTCTGTGTGAAGTTATTTGCTACTAATCTAATCTAAGGAATACTTAACGATCATCAACAAGTAATCTAATATGACAACGAGAGACATCTTAAATATTGGGTCGAAGGACAAACCACCGGTTCTTTTTCCCAAAGAGTTTAAGATTTGGAAAGACAGATTCATCGATTATGTTGAGAGAGAAGAAAACGGGGAATATATTTATAATTCTCTTAAGAATGGTCCTATGGAGAAACAAACGAGAAGAGGACTTATTACTGATGGAGACCCTATTCCAGACTTGGTTGAGGTTTTACCAATACATTATGATCAAGAACAAAAGTGTAAAGCATATGGAGACAAAATGGCAAAGTCTCTTGTTATTCAAGCCTTAACCAACGATATTTATCGAAAGGTGGATAGCAAAAATTATTCTGGGAAGGCCATGTTTGATGAACTGACAAAGCTGTATCAAGGATCTAAAATAGAGAATCAGATGATAATCTCTAATGCTATTAACTTGTATGAAAATTTTAAACAGAAGGAAGTAGAGGCTCTTGATTCTGCTTATGACCGTTTTACTACCATCCTGAATGAGCTGAATAGGTACAGTATCAACAAATCTATAATCGAGCATAATGTGAAATTCCTGAGTGTTCTTCAACCGGAATGGAAGAAGTATGCTCACCGAATGAAACAAAATGTTAAGTTAGCTGATTTGCGTCTACAAGAGATGTACGAAACCGTGAAGCAGGATGAAGATGATGCAGATGCAAAGAGGGCCAAGAAAAAGAAGAAAGAAAAGAAGGAAGAGAAAAGAGAGGTTAAGGAAGAAGAGTTAGATCCACTCGCTTTATTGTCTAACATGAATTACTCCAAGAATGTGAGTAATCAGTCTGATGAGGAACAGAATGAAGCAGGTGCGATGGATGATATTGAAAGTATAAAGAATTTTTTGATACTCCTTACCAGATCATTTCAGAGACAGTTTGGGAAAAGCCCCAGTTCTAGCAGTCAAAGATATACTTCTGGCTCCAAGAACTTCGAGCACAAAGCTCATGTTGAATCGGGCAAGAAGTTTGAGGACAAGAGGGCTGAGTATAAAAGGCCAGATGAGTATAAGAGGCCAGAAGAGAAGAAGGTTTTTGAAAAGAAGGATGAAGCACCGAAGTGTTATAATTGTGGGAAGACTGGTCACTTTTCGAAAGAATGTTGGAAGCCGAAAGTGAGGGATTCCAGTTACTACAAGAATAAGTTGATGCTTGCTGAGCAAAAAGAATCGGGGATCGCGCTGTTGGTTGAAGAAGAATACTGGCTTGATCAGACTGATGATGAAGCAGATAATGAGAAACCAGCTCAAAACAAGATGTGTCTCATGACCAGAAATGCCGATGATGAAGGATCAGAGTCTACTTCAAATGAGGTACATCCCGATAATCAATTCTTTATTCAACAAGCGCATTTAGAAAAGAAGTTAGAAGAACTAACAACTGACCGGGACACATCAAATGAAATAATTTCCACTCTAAGAAAGAAACTAATTGAACAAGACAGTCAAATTCAAGAATTCGAAAAGAAAAAAGACTGATTTCAATATTGGTCATGTGTAACACCCGTAATTTCAGATAAGTACGACTTCGAATCAGTGTAGAACCAATCTTTAAGAAAAATATGAAAAATAAGTTTTTGGGTCAAATCTTAGATTTTATGGGATTGTTGGATGAGGAATTCAAATACGAGTCCAACGGTCCTTTCCGGAGCGAAAACGGAGCTAAAACGAGAAAGTTATGGCCAAAACGAGTTTCAGTACACTCTGAGCTATTGTGCCCGGCGAAAGTGACACTGTCACAATCGCCGTGTCACTATCGCCCATAATGTACCGAGAGTTGGGGGACACGGGCGATTGTGCCCTGGCGATAGTGATACTGTCACTATCGCCGTGTCACTTTAGTCGACGGGCTCCAGGGTGTTTTAAACCCCTTTTCTTCCTTCTTCTTCCCCATTTCACTCATCTCTCTAAACTCTCTCTCAAAAAAAAAAAAATCGGTTTCTCTCACTAGAAACCCTACAACCCCTCTCCTCTCCTCTTCATCTTCTCCACATAAATTAAACCCACTCCACCATTGTTGACCATCTTGAAGGTTTGAAGCTTTTGGGAGTTTAGGAAGCTATCACTTGGGGGATTCAAGTGGATAAGGTAATATCTCTACCCAAAAGTGTTATTGATGTTGATTTCATATTCCTTTCATCTTGAGATGTTGTGGAACGATTTTAGTAGTGAATGATTGGGAAAAATAGTTATCTCCTTCATGTATGAAAGCTAGGGTTTGGTATAGATGGATATTTTGATATATTGGATGGATGATGATTCCTTTTGGTTAGAATTGGGTATTGATGGTTGGAAATTTATAAATCTAGGTTATTGGAAGTTTTGGCTTGAGGATGCAATCTTCATCAAAGGAGCTTACGTTGGAGAAACTCTAGATTTAGCTTAATTTAGCAAAGGTGAGTTCAAGTTACTTTGTGAAAACTTTGTACATGCCAAAATGTTATTTTCCAATTGATTATGTGTTTTACATGAAAAGTATCAATGTCGAGTTATTTGGTGAGTTTTAACCTTTGAAATATTTATGGTTGTAAATATGGTAAAACACTTGCATGTGGAATTTTGGGGAAATGTGATGAATAAATCATACATAAAAATGAGTTGTTGGTTTATGTGATAAATGGAGTCTATTTATTATGAAAATGCATTTTGTGGATATTTGGAAATATGCATATAGTACATCATGAGATGTTTTGAAAATGTAAAGGTTGAGTCCTTTTGGAAATGAGGGTTATCCCGATCCAAGGTGTTATTTAGGGTTTTACGGATTTAAAGTATTTACTGACAACCGGTGTGTGTTGTTATACTTAATGTCATTTTATGACTTTCATGAACTATCTTTTGAGTTAGTTGAGCTTGTGGCTCGGTATTAGATTTTATTAAGTTTTGGGGACATTTGTCCGGTTGGATAGCTCAAAGTTGAGTTTTGATCATGATTTATGTTAATTGGGGAATTGCATGTTTTGAATGCAATTGTTTATTTATTTGGGGTCGTGTAATATTTTAGACCTTGCTAGCCATGGATTCATAGGCATTTGAGTTTCCCCTAGTCTCGCGGGCAAGAGGTCGGAACTGATTGAGCTCGGTTTACGAGACGTTAGTTTATTTTGTAGCACGGAATAGGCATCGGGTTCCATGATAAGTAAGGCGTGGACTTAGATGGTCGGGCGTCGTCTCATGGGCAGTAAGGTGTAATTCCATACATGTGCTTAGCACGGGATAGGCATCGGGATCCATGATAAGTAAGGCGTGGACCTAGATGGTCGGGTGTCGTCTCATGGGCAGTAAGGTGTAATCCCTAATGTGTTGTTGTGGATTTGGTGACCCAATGTATAGACCTGGAGTGGTTGAAGTTGGGGGCATCCTAGTCTCGTGAGCAATAGATCTGGAGTGATTGAGCTTAGTTTTACGAGAGTAATCCACGTGGGTGTTTTTATTACCTAGTAAGTGACCCACTTTGGTGTTCCGTCACGTGCGATGTATACGGGTCTCCCCCGTCACCGAAAGGTGTTGTTTTGGGTATTTGTTACTACTCATGTTTTCGGTGACGTGTTGTATTTATATGGATTGTTTTCCATGGTATGTAAGTTGTGGTTAATATCTCATCCGTGTGCGATGTTTTGGGTATTCGTGTTTAACCATGTTTTCGGTAATGTGTTATACTTATGAGAATTACTTTCCACGTATATGAGTTGTTAATTACGTTTCATCCAGGTTTTGGGATGTTTTAGGATAATGACAAATAATTATGAGTTTAAATCGTTTTGGGTATCAAATGCTATTTCACATTTTCTTGGACTTTGTGAATAAGCCTATTTTGGGAAATCCTGTTATATTAAAGATTTTAGCATGAGAAATGTGTGAGTTGGAAAATGGGTGTTTTATATTTAAAGTAAACCCTTTTGAAGTCATGACTAAAACTACACTCCTTTCTATTTATGATTTTATATAGTCATGATAAAATGCTTGAACTCACTAGGCGTAAGCCTAACCCTTTTTATTTGTCGGCATGTGCAACAGGTCTCAGGTTGGGAGTAGTTCTAGTGACACGTGTGAAAGGTCGTGTGCTAGTAGAGTGCTCGCGAGGTGATTTGAATTAGTGAAGTCTTCCGCATTCGTTTGGACTAGCAACTTGCATTGTATTAAGTGACACCCGATTGAGTTATTTTCTTGTAGATATTGATATGTTTTAATTCTGAGGTATTTTGATGAAGGAATTGTAGAGATGATCTATTGTATTTAGATATTTTGTTGAAATTTCAATTAGTTGCTCTTTCCAAATATGAGGGTGTTACATCATGCTTACTTTCAAGATAAAATAACTGAACTATCAGATAAATTATTGAGTTCGGAAACCAAGAGTAATGAGTTTGAAAGTCTTTTACATGCTTATAAAGATAGGAATGATGAGCTGTGTGAAAATGTCAAAGATCTGGAAAATAAACTGTACAAAGCAGGTCAAACTGAACAAACAATTCACATGCATAAGCCAAGTAAGTTCAGATATTTCAATTCAAAGTGGGGAATCGGGTATGACAATCCACAGTACCTAGAGAATGCCTTAATAAAATCTCCCACTCTGTATAAATTTGAATGGATTGAACTTGCAGTATATTCTAACTACCAGACTAAATGGCTTAAAATGGATGGTGAAGACTATGAGGCTGAGGAAGACATAAAAAGAAAAACCACTGTTAAAATGCAACTTCCTTTTTGGTATGGTCCTGATAATGCAAAGGCATTAAATAACAAAAAGACCCTACCAAATGATTACTTTGATAGTTATATTGTTAAAGAACCGGAGGAAACGGAAAATACACAAAAGGCTTATTCTGAAAAACCTATTTTAGAAGGAAAAAGGTATTTTCCACCAATGGTTCTTGAACAAAAACTCATGGACCTCGAAAGAAAGATCGAAAGTACTATTCAAGAAGTCAGAAATGACGAGAAGCTTGCTTCCGAGATCGAAAAGGAAGTTATGATCATAGTGTTTTCGGAAAGCTTAAAAGAAATGAAAACAAAACTTGTGGAAATATTTGAAGAAAAAGTTTCAAAAGAAAAGCATTCTTCAGATTCAGATGTTTCCTCATGCAAAGCTTTTATGGGAACTACTTTCTTGAGGAACTGGACAGTTGATGACAAAGATGATTTTGAACCTTGGGATTTGGATAGTCAATTTGTCAAAGATCCTCCTGAAATGCAATGTTATACAGAAGAAGATAAAGCTATTGAAAAAGAAATAAATGAATTTCTGTATCCGAAGTCTCGTGGTATTTTTCACACTTCATTGGACAGTCAGTCTGATTGTGATATTCAAATTAATTGTGATAGTAAGAATGTTGGTAAGGATAAAGGTAAAGTTGTATGTGAAGTGCCTGTTCAATTTGACTTTAGTGCCAAACTTCCAGATCACACTGACTTTCTAATAAAAGAAAAGGAACCTGAAAAGATTATCTTGGAAGGGGAATCTTCAAAATCAGCTGAGAAAATTTCTGCTAATGATTATTATTCTAAATCAAAATCAAAACAATCATTACAGAAAAAGAAAAGAAAAACAAAAAGAAAGAAGCATGTTAATTCTTCTCAAGCTCAGAATTCAAAAGCTTACGACTCATATTTGTCTGGTGTTTCAGATCGTAATTTGAGAAACAACACGCGCCTTGAGTGGAGAATAAAAGAGTCCACACAGGATGTGGCCCAGATCAAATCATCCCACATTTCTTCAAATGTTTTAAATTCCAAGAAAGACAATTTTGTTTCAAATGTTAATAATTATGATGTTGGCAAGGGACGAAAACTTGTAGTTCCTTACAAGGTTTATTCAATGCAACAACTGATTAATTTGGCACGTGATCAAATTTGTTGTGCTTCTTGTGGTGTGGATGATTTTATCTGTAAATCTGACTATAACCGTTGGTTTTATTCAAATGCTTATGTTAATACCGGTTATAGAAAACAAAATGCCAAATCCAAAAATACTAATCAGAAAGGACCCAATTGGCAATGTGTACCTAAACCGTTTAATTTCCATTTTGGAGCCCAGTCATGTCTGGTACTTAGATTCAGGCTGCTCAAAACACATGACTGGAAGAAAGGAGTTGCTCGTTAATTTTGTAAAAAAATACCTTGGACGCGTGAAGTTTGGAAACGATCAATATTCTCCAATTTTGGGTTACGGAGATATTGTAAAGGATAATGTGAGAATAACAAAAGTCAACTACGTCAAGGGCTTAGGACACAATTTGTTTAGTATATGTCAATTTTGTGATAAAGACCTAGAAGTCCATTTCAAGAAGACCCGTTGTGCAGTTCTTACCGACGGAGGAGATGAGCTTCTTGTTGGTTCTAGAAACTCCAATTTGTACACCATTGACCTATCAACGTCCAAGCCTAAGGATGACGTACGTCTGATGTCGAAAGCGTCTTTGGAGAAAAGATGGTTATGGCATAGACGACTATCTCATCTCAACTTTCGTTACATTCAAAAGTTGACGTTGGGTGATTTAGTTATAGGTCTACCAGTTCTGAAATTTGAGAAGGATAATTTCTGTATCGCGTTTGAGAAGGGGAAGATTAAGCGTGCTCCTCATCCTCTAAAACCCGAACCCAACACAAGCAAATCTTTAGAAATCCTTCATATGGATCTCTGTGGTCCGATGAAGACTCAGAGTATTAGTGCCAAACGTTATGTGTTAGTTGTCGTCGATGATTACTCGAGATACACATGGGTCAAGTTTCTACGCTCAAAAGATGAAACACCTGACTTGATCATCTCGTAAATCAAACAGCTTCAAGTGAATCGTCAACAAACAGTTCGGACTGTCAGATCAGATAATGGGACAGAGTTTAAAAACAGAACTCTTGATGACTTCTTCAAGTCATTAGGAATTACTCATCAATATTCTGCGGCTAGAACACCTTAGCAGAACGATGTCGTTGAAAGACGGAACCGAACACTTGTTGAAGCGGCCAGAACGATGCTGTCTTATGTTGATCTACCTCTGTTTCTGTGCGCTGAAGCTGTTGCAACGACATGCTATACACAAAACCGTTCAATCATACATCGACGGTTTGGCAAGACTCCATATGAATTGGTTAATAATAGAAAACTTGTTATACACTATTTTCGTGTTTTTGGATGCAGGTGCGTGGTGCTGAATGATAAAGACAACTTGAATAAATTCAGTCCTAAGCGTATTGAGGGCGTTTTCATCGGATATTCGCTCACATCTAAGGCATACAGAGTCTACCTCAAGTCATCCAGAACTGTGCTGGAAAGCATAAATGTCAAGTTTGACGAGTCTGAAGACATGGCTTCTGTGCAAAATAGTACAGAACCCGCGATCTCTGGAATTCTAGCATCTGGACAGATCCGTCCTATGATGACTAGATCTTCAAACAAGGATCAACCTTCCACTTCTAACTCTAATCCTAATGAACTTGATGTTTTGTTTGAACACTTTTATGATGACTATTTTGGTCCTGATAAATCTTCTACATCTGTTATTAACAGGATACATGTTGAACCACCACCAGTACAAGCTACTGTGTCAGGCCCTTCGCCGGTGCTGACCTCACCAAATTCTGGTGCAACTACTCCTGCAACTTCTCCAAGGAACACAACGGTGGTATCTCCACAAGCGAGATCACATGCATCTACAAGTGGTGCTTCTTCATCTGGAACATCTTCGAATGTCGGTGATCAGGGTAATAACAACATTCCTGAACATTCTACCGAATCAGTTCCCGAGGCTGTGCCAATTGTCAATTCTGACAAGCAACTTGTCTCACAACCGGAACCGACGCTGACGATCGAGTTGAACTTCGATAAGGATCCTACCCTTGTAGACCCCAATGAAAATGCTATTTCTCTCCATCCAGACTCCACAAGGTGGACACGCAGTCACCCAATTGATCAGGTGATTGGTGATGTTTCTGAACCAGTGAAGACAAGATCCGCATCCACAACCGCAAACGAAGTTTTATATGCACTCTTCTTAAGTCAAGTTGAACCCTCAACTATTCAACAAGCCTTAGAAGACCCTGATTGGTTGGTTGCGATGCAAGAAGAGCTCAATCAGTTTGAAGCTTTGAAGGTGTGGAGACTAGTTCCGCGACCCAAAGGTAAGACATTCATTGGTACCAAGTGGGTCTTAAAGAACAAGAAAGACGAAGACGGAATAATTGTGCACAACAAAGCTCATTTGGTAGCAAAAGGGTATAGGCAGCAAGAAGGGATAGATTATGACGAGACATACGCGCCGGTTGCTCGTCTTGAGGCAATTCAGATGTTTATTTCGTATGCCGCTTTCAAGAACTTCACCGTCTATCAAATGGACGTGAAGACCGCCTTCTGGAACGATGTCCTTAAGGAGGAAGTGTATGTGTCTCAACCGGAAGGCTTTGTGGATAAAGACTATCCAAACCATGTATACATTCTAGACAAAGCCCTCTACGGTCTCAAGCAAGCCCCTCGTGCCTGGTATGAAAGATTATCTACCTCTCTACTAAACGCTGGCTTTGTGAAAGGTAAAATCGACACAACTTTGTTTACTTTACGCGACAAAGGTGATATTCTTTTAGTTCAGATTTACGTTGACGATATTATTTTTGGTTCGACTAACCCTGGACTTTGTACTTGGTTTTCGGGCATTATGATGACTCAATTTCAAATGAGTATGATGGGAGAGATTAATTTCTTTCTCGGATTACAAGTAAAACAATTCTCTACGGGTATCTTCATCAACCAGTCGAAGTATGTGTTTGACATCTTGAAGAAATTCAAAATGGAAAACTGTACGTCGATCGATACGCCTATGGCTCCTGGATCTAAGATAGGTCCAGATCCACACGGTATTGATGCTGATGTCAAGCTTTATAGAGGAATGATCGGGTCTCTAATGTACCTAACCGCTAGTCATCCAGATATAATGTTTTCGACTTGTCTCTGTGCTAGATTTCAGGCCAACCCAAAAGAGTCACATATTGGCGCCGTCAAAAGAATCTTTCGGTACTTGAAAGGCACTCCGTACCTTGGACTGTGGTATCCCAAGGGAACCGGCTTCGAACTCACTGCATATTCAGATGCTGATCACGGAGGAAGCATGTTGGATAGAAAGAGCACCTCTGGGCACGTCCAGTTTTTGGGAGACAAGCTTGTGAGTTGGTCGTCGAAGAAGCAGAATTGTGTTTCGACATCAACTGCGGAAGCAGAATATGTCACCGCGGCGAGTTGTTGTTCACTAGTCCTTTGGATGAAGACCCAACTCGTGGACTATGGGTATAAATACGAGAAGATCCCCATTTACTGCGATAGTAAGAGTGCTATTGCCATATCTGCTAATCCTGTCCAGCACACCAAAACCAAACACATCGACATAAGTTATCATTTCATAAAAGATCATGTTGAGAAAGGAACTGTTGAATTGTATTTTGTTACAACTGAGTATCAGCTTGCCGATCTCTTTACCAAAGCCTTGGATGAAAAACGTTTCAATTCTAGTATCCAAGCTCGGCATGCTGAATATGAAAGTTTAACTTCCATATATTGATCATATAATAGATGGAAATATTTGTATCCCAATCTAGACTTAGTATCTAGATTGATACACTCAAATTTTCATCATATTCTATTCTCAATATTTGTTATTTAAAATTTCATATCTTAGTTGTAGTATATATATTTCTTCAACGTGTTCTTTCTTTCTCTTCATTTAATTGTCTTATCTATGATTTGTTATGATACATGTATCTGCACAAAGGTATGTTCTTGGTTTCAGGGGGAGTTATAGATCAGATCATATGCATAAATTTAGGGGGAGTGTGCATAACTGCCATATCATGTAAGTGTAGTTCCATTGTGACTGTTGCTTCCGAGAAGTCAATGTATGTGTTCTGACTTGTTTTTAAACACTAACTCTTAAATGATGAAACCAATTTTTCAAATCTATGCATCATTTAAGGGGGAGTGAAAACTGTGTTTTAAAAACCTCGAGTGCTGAATCAATTGGAAGTTGGACATCTTCCAATGTGATAAAATCTTTCAAACTTTTTAATCTGAAAAATGTCCAAATTTCACAGTGAACAGTGTGATATCGCAACCTTCTCTTGCGATATCTCAATGAATAGTGTCTCATTGCAACCTTCTATTGTGATGAAACCAAGTGGATTCCTTATCACAACCGTGCATTGCGATATGGGTAAGTGAACAGTATCGTGTCGCAACCTTCTGTTGCGATACGATTGATCGTCTGTCGCAACTTGTTCTTTGCGATATG
Organism: Saussurea involucrata; assembly: GCA_033807775.1. NCBI lineage: Eukaryota > Viridiplantae > Streptophyta > Magnoliopsida > Asterales > Asteraceae > Saussurea > Saussurea involucrata. The sequence goes on from CM066325.1 coordinate 79,059,937, forward strand.
ATGACACGTGGCAGGTCAAACCTTGGACCAATCGTGTTGTGCCACGTGTCCCTGATTTCAAAATCGTTTAAATAGGGTTTAGGGTTTTTCACACTTATCTCAACTCAAAAACTCGAACTCTCTCTAAACTGCTACTTTGCATTTTCGATTTCGAAGTCGATTTTGTGGTTTTTCAATCCGAGCATTCCATTCAGATTATCATCGAGGTACATCCTTTAAAATTTCAGTCGATTTCAACCATTCAATCGCATGCTACAGTCTTTTTTTTAGGGGTTTAGGTTCGACTTTGTTGTTTATCTACGATAAATCCATGTGGTTGTGTGTTTAGGTTGTTAGAATTGCATAGGCTTTACTCACGTTGTGTTTGCGAGTCTAGTGGTGTAAGTTTTAACATCAAAATGTGCGAAATAGACAAATCTGGGCTTAACACTTAGGGTTATTTCGGTGTTCGTCAATATCGCAACCAACACTCCCTCAAACCTTCAAACATATCGCAATGGTCATTTGTTCTTCAATATCGCAACTGTGGGTTGCGACAAGACCTTATCGCAACCTTGAGTTGCGACAACCTCTTGTCACATACTTCACACTGCGATAATCCTTTACTTGCGATATCCTTTTGATGTGGGTTGCGATATGCCCAAGACTTAGGGATTTTTGGAAAACTTTTCAAAGCAAAACTCAACTTTGGCACTGTACTAAACTGTTAAGTGGTTTAGATGGCTGATCAAGATGGCAATGCTTCGGATGACAACACCATCATCCGTTCGCATCGTTTATCCCACCCGTCCGTAAATGATCAGGACCGGGATGAGGAGATCTTTCCAAGGGCCTTGTTTCTGAGTTTCCCTGACAACAACCATCATCTCGATCTAGCGGTTCCCTTCGACTATCAGATAATCATAGAGATCATCCGCGACCATCCTCTATGAACCGCTCTTACACGTGTTGAGCTTGTACCGTTCATTTATCTTCAACAATTTTGGGGTACACTTCAGTTCCATCCTACTGCTCGTACACCACACTTCACAGCCAGAATTGATCATTTTGACTCCCGCATTACTCTACGAGGACTCAGACGTGCACTGAACCTTCCTTATTCTGAGAAATTTGAGGATCCGGTTCCTGAAGAACAACTATTTACCGATATCCGAAGTCTTGGATATCAACATCCCAAAAACCATGTTCTTACCGGTTCATCACAGTTCAGACGCAACTATCTTCCGAGAGTATGGTACACAGTATGGTCTATCTTTAATTGCTGTATGACCTCTAAACACACAGGAGTTGATAAGACGAATCTGCCTATCCTGCGAATGTTCCATGCCTTTACTTTTAACCGGAACATTGACTACGCTGTTCTTCTATGGAATGAAATTATTGAGCTAGTCGCGGAACAGGCTCGCCCGAAAAAGAAACGCAACTTTATACCCTATCAGAGGTTCTTCCAGATCTTGATTCATCAAGCTATGGTTGACAACGACCAAATTCCCCAACGTGCTGATGCTCCACGAGGCCCGAGCCAGTACATGCATTACTTATGGATGCCCCCGCACATAAACTTTGCTCACATTGCTGTTATCCGACAAGACTTACTTGCATTTGCTGACCAACGGTCCGGGGTAGTTCAACAGTATATGTTAGAAAATGCATTGATGGTCCAGCCACCACCGGAGGGACCTCCCCACGATGCAAACCCATTAGGATGTGAGGGTCATAATGTCGAGGGAGTTCAGGAACACAGGGTACCTGAACAACGAGAGGTGAGGAGACTAAAAGAAAGAGAGTTGGGAGAAGATTACGGACTGTTGGCCATGCATCCTCTTCCAGACCAGTTCAACCACCACCTCGACGACCTCCCGTCCAAGTCTTTGACGATGATGTCTCATGGGACGAAGCCGATGTCGTTGCATCATCTTCTGATGATGATGCAGTTAATCAAGACGATGAGGCATAACCTTTCTTTCCTCCTTTTGACAACAATGATGACGATGATGATTCAGGTCACGACCATATGGTCCATTTAATTCTAAGGCATATGGGAAAGAGACCACGTGTCGTGAGTTCTGATGCTGATTCCACTCGGAACACGGAACTCTTAGACACTGCTACTGATGCCGCGGGTCCGTCCATTGTGAACGAAGAGGTAGAAGTAGAAATGGTAGCTAGTGGTGAGGATGGAGGGAGAAAAGAAATGAGTGAAGCTGTGAAAGAGCCGGAAAAAGTTTTAACTATCGGCTCTCCCCAATCTGATACTAGCTGGGTAGCCACATCATCTACCAACGAGCGTACGTCGCCGTTGCGTATTGAAACAGACATGGTGGACCCAGCCATGCATAGCACAGCCCCACTCATCCACTCATCGGTCTCTCAACAGGCCGGTGTTTCATCTTCCACAGAGGATAAAGCACAACTGCTATCGGCGACACACTTGGTGTCTGCTGATATTGAATCAGGTAGGCTCCTGCCCCGGCCACAGCCTTCCATTCAAAGCACATTGAGTCTAGGACCATTTGGTACAACTTCCTTTCCTAGGACACGAATGATGGCACCTCAACAAGTTGCGGGCTTTCGTGCCCCAACCGGAACACCCCGAGTTAGGCCACCATTCGTTGGTGCCTCGCGAGGACCGGGTGGAAGTCCTGTCACTGCTAACACTATGTCAGCGGTGAGCACAGACCATGTAGTTATTCCAACTACTACGATAACCGAAAACATACGTGGCTCGGGTGTTAGCGTAACCCTTCAATCTTTAACAGATCAGCAGGTGGCACAGTATCTTGGTCCTTATCCGCATTACATCACACTTGAAGTTCTCCGTGCGTCTCTTGCCTAAATCAACACAACGTACACAAATCATGCGACTCAACTGCAGGGTATAGTAAGAGCTCTATCTGAAGAAGTAAAGAGAGCAGTGAAAGGTAAAGGGATAGCCGAGTCTTCCTCCACACCAGAACCTCCACCACAAAGAACTCAACCAACTCCACAACAACCACCATCTGTACCATTACATCTTATACCTGAAGACCAGCTCAAATCAGAGCTGTTAGCCCATCTTCTAGCCAAAGCAATACTAGCATAGCTGAAGAAGTTGACCTAATCAGTTTACTCCGTCAACATACACAACCTCAAACCCAACCTCAAGCTTCAACATCCACAGATACACAACTTCTTCTGGGATCACAACTTCAGAAGCTAACCGACTCGATCTCAGATATGACCAACACCTTGCTTACTGGATATCAGTCTCTAGTCAAGCGAGTTACAGTAGTCGAACAAGCATGTGGAATTCAAGCTGAAACCTCCCAGAAAAGAAGACATGATGATCAGGATGATCCTGATCACCCTGAGGGGGAGAGGAGAGCAGGAGGTGTTGGATCTGGTGCTGCTGCTTCTGCCAACAATGTTGGTGAAACCGCAACCGAAGGAAATACAGGTACAGGTACTGGCGGAACGGATACAGATATGGTTCAAGCCGATGATATGAATGTTCTAGATGATGTCATAGCTGGGGTTGAAATGCCTTCGGCTGGTGACAATAGAACGGTAGATGAGCGATTCTCCGATGATATGCTTATTGACTTCATTTATATTGATTCAGAGGAAGAACCAGAACGGTTGAGCCGCAAAATCAAAGAAGAAATGGTGGATGCTTTAGATGATGTTATTGACACTACTGGGGATCATGTTATGGAAGTTGAATCTGAAGATGATGCTCCTCTACAGCCTGAAACAGCAGATCCGGGTGTTGGTACTTCAACTCCACAAGCTCCGGTAATTCATGATGGGATGATCAGAGATCCTGTACTTGAGGCTGAACTTAGAGTCTATCAGGTAGTCATTGATGCTGAACCGAGATACATAGCTACGGGCGAAAGAGTGGCTATCCTGACTCCGTATCTAGAGACCCTAAGGAAAGAATTATATGTACGGGAAGTTCAGCGACTCAACTTGGAGAAAGTTTATGGTATTGAAGACTGGCCGCCACTGAGGAAGATCGAGTTTCTATACGTGATGAAGAATAAAGACAGAGAATCAGGTGCTGTCAGATCGGACAACATGATTATGAAGTTGCTGAAGGTTGAATCTCTAAAGCTGTTTAATGTCTTTTATCCAGAGTTCACCGTCTTAAGATCTGATGGTTCTGAAAGCGTATTCTCTGAGGCTTACTTCGAGAGTTTGAAACTAGGTGATCTTATGAGCCTTTACAACCTCTTAGCCTCCCGCCCAGAAAAGAAGATTGCATATGACGCTGCTTACCAGAGTGTGAAGAAGTTTATGAGAAATATTCTGAAGTTCTCATACCTTACAGATTTCCAGATGGCTTTGGAATCTCATCAAGCTTCTGTGAACAAAAGAAGACCAAACAGACGCTTGCCTGATATTCAAGGTATCCCCGCCTACACCGTACTGAAAAAGCCTGAGCTCGGGGTTGTCTACCTTGATACTGACTCAAAGAAGAGATTAATGAGAGTAATTGAAATCAACAAGTTCTGTGACGGTACTCTGAAGATAATTTTGGTTCACCTGGAAAGTAAGCTACGTCTGGATACAAATGTAGAGGTAAAGCTCACTGACAAAGAAAAGGATCTGATCAACCAAGTGATTGAAGCCATCAACTACCGGAAGGATTACCGACACTTCCTGCGAAGATTCGAGATCATCTTTGGCATTCGAAAAAAGTACGTGACCCCGGTAGACGTCTAAATCTGTTGCTCTACATTGGTACAAAGGGGGAGAATGTTAGTGCTTAATATATGATTGTACCAAGTAGAGGGACCATATTTGTAATAGTGTCAAACTTGTCTTGGTATATAATGTTTGCTATGCCTAGTTTTCCTAATTAGGTCATCCAATACCCATACACACACAAGTACACACATAGTCATTCTCTCTACATTCCCTTGTACTTGGTGTGAATTGATCCATATTGAATATATATTGTGGCCATCTTATTGAAATCATGGATTGATTACTTGTTCTGGGATCACAACTCAAATGGCTAAAATCGAATAGAAATGAATGAAAAATGAAGAACACTCAACTTTTGAAAAAATCCTCAAAATACTAATCTGATCTAAGTGATGTACTAGGCTCTGATACCAATTGTGATCCCAGAACAAGTAATCAAGCAATTAATCCAATCAGATGGCCATCCATATATATTAATCAATGATGATCAACCCCAAGTACAATAGAGAATGTAGAGTGTGTGTGTACTTGAGAGTGTAGCAAATGGATGACCTAAATGAAATCTAGGCTAAAATTACTATATATACTTTGTAACTTAACAATTACATAAATGATCCCTCTACATGGTACAACTTAGAATATTAGGCACTAACATAGAGATAAAAAGCACTACAGTAAATCGCTTGAGTTAGCTGCATAATGCAACCAAATCCATACAAGATTTAATGTATGAGAAAAACATGTAAACCAACAAATTTGTAAAAACACGATAGAATAGTAGAAGAGTGTGATAGCAACATTATTTAGCTCAAAGAAAATCTCACAAAATACGATGTGAATACAAGATACCAAAACATTTTAAAACAATTTTAAAACGGGAATTTAATTAAAATACCCAAAGTTTGACTTTGATTTACCAAAATACCCATTTTTTCAATTTTTATAAAAATACCCAAAAATCCCGCGTTATGTCCCACGATCGCAGGATAGGGTAGTTTTTGAAACTTTGCATCCCGCGACAACCCCACTACAACCCCGTGACACACACAAAATTGTGAATTGAATTTGATATTTACAATTTCAACCCCTATACTTATTTATTTACTTTATTTTATATCTTTTACTTTCCTAATTTTAATTTTACATTTAACACATATAATCGTTTATTAACTAAAATACGTTAAAAATACGTTTTAATTTTAACAAGTTGCACCATTGTACTCGTCTCTTCGATACCTTCGAAATAAGCCTAATATTGAGTATTTTTGGATTTATTTATTTTATTATATATCATATATATACTACATAAAAATATTTTTAATATTTACAATTCATACCCTTATAGGTAATTATTTAATTTATGGTATATTTCTTACTTTTTCAATTTTCGTTTTACACTTCTATCGCATTAACATAATAATCATATATTAAATAATTGATTAAATCGTTTTAAATTATTCGTTTTAAAAAATACGTTTTAACATATCACATTAACATACATAATTACGTTAAAATATGTTAAGGAGTTCAATAAATATATATACGTTTTAACATATCACATTAACATATATAATTACGTTAAAATATGTTAAGGAGTTCCATATATATATATATATATATATATATATAAAATCCAAATAATTTGACGATTTATTGAATTAGTTAATATATGATTATTATATTAATGCGATAGCAGTGTAAAACAAAATTGAAAAAATAAGAGATGTACCATAAATCAAATAATTAACTATAAGGGTATGAATTGTAAATATTAAAAATATTTTTATGTAGTATATATGATATATAATAAAATAAATAAATCCAAAAATATTCAATATTGGGTTAATTTCGAAGATATCGAAGAGACGGGTACAATGGTGTAACTTGTTAAAATTAAAACGTATTTTTAACGTATTTTAGTTAATAAACGATTATATGTGTTAAATGTAACATTAAAATTAGGAAAGTAAAAGGTATAAAGTAAAATAAGTAAATAAGTATAGTGGTTGAAAGTGTAAATATCAAATTCAATTCACAATTTTGTGTGTGTCGCGGTGTTGTAGCGGGATGCAAAGTTTCAAAAACTACCCTATCCCGCGATCGCGGGACATATCGCAGGATTTTTGGGTATTTTTGCAAGAGTTGAAAAAAATGGATATCATTTATATATATAAAAGGAAGACCCATGTGCAATGACATGGCACACTCTTAGAGTAGTATTCTACATATGAATTTTCTTGATTTTTTGATTTTCAAAAATCAATGATTTGTTAAAGACTTTTCTATCCTTAATGAGAAAATGAATGTTTAACCATGAGTAGGGGTTCTTTGGTAAAATTATATTCATCTTGACTAACTTATCATTTACTTCCCATGCCTTCTTGAATTCTCACCCTTCCGGTTTTCCACTCTATTCATTCCTTGAAATACATGCCATCAAAATCATCCCTACCACAAAGTTCAAACCTCCACATAGAGATTTCAAGTGTAATCAGCACAAGACCGAATTCAAGCGAAAACCCTATGTTTTATACCAAATCCCCTAGAGTTGTTCTTGAATTTGATATATTAAGTTTTATTGTAAGAATAAACTTAAAAATGTTTGGTTCCAATGAAGAAATCATCGTCAATATTACATTTTTCTTCCGCATTCGTCGATTTGTTTATAGAACCCTATCCTTATTCTTCTATTTGATGTTGATATTCTTGATATATTGGTTTTGATTTTGTTGGGATTTTGGTGGATTATCTTTTGGTTGCTCAAGAGTTCCATGTTTATTAAAGATAAATAGGTAATACACTTTTCTACTCTTGATTTATGCACATTTAGTAGTCAAATACATCGACATCATTATCAAAGCATGAAAAATGTATTTATTCTTTTAACCGCCATGAAATATTCGACATTATAAGTTATTTGGTTTTCCCCGATAACATGTGCAATTGTTGAGTATCCACCTTGACATGCATATGGATGGAATTGTACGAAAAACCTTCTCTTTGAGAATGAAACAAGGAAAAGATGCCTTATAAATTTAGCATTTTAATGTATTGAAATTGTTATAGCATTGGAATTCAATTGAATTATTTGTTCTGCATTTGTAGCCCGCCTTATATATTATACGTTTATGGAATTGTTTTGGTTACATACAAGTAAACTACATATTATTTATACTTACGAACTGAGAGGTTAATCCTTATCTCATTGATCTCCCTTTGGTAAGAGAGATCACTCCTCAATTTTCTAAGTAGGTTGTTTTACCTTAGGTCTTAAATCATATATCTTTTATTCCATTTACAACATCCTTATACCTTTATAGTTTCATGTCTCTTATTTGTCGGGTCAAGTTTGGATATTTGGTTATACAAAATAGAAGAGATATTTCGTAATTTGAATGTGAAGGCTTTTATTTTACGATTTGGTTGGATAAAAATGTAGTTGTTTAGAGGAGGTTTTGAGGATATATACACGAATTTGTTTAATAAACTATGATGCAAAACAAGGTTTATAAGCTACATTGGAGAGATCAATTTTGAGCATAATCGTTAATATTGTGTATATACACTTACTATTAACCATTTTTATAAATGTTTAACATTGAAACATTATTACGTTTACAAAAAATAAAAAGTTGTACTAAATCTCTTTGTTAAGAAGAAACAATTAATGTTAATGGAAAAAAATATTTACTTATGACATTTTAAAAAACGGTTCCAATATACAATACAATAGATTACAATTCATTGTATTAGCTGTCGATTTAAGAATTATATTTTATCATAACTTAGTTACATATTTTTTAACAAAACAAATTTCGTAACCGCGCAACGCGTGGTGCCACACACTAGTTTTAGTAACTTAAAGTCAAATTTTAGGTATTTTAATTAAATTCCCTTTTAAAAACGTTGTGTGAACACACGATGGTCTTTAACTCTTTATGTTAACTACTCCATCCCAAAGTACTACCTATCGTGTAAATCAGGCTCCCAACTTTGAGGGTAATAAACGCCCTGAAGCCACTGCCGGTAAGATTCTAATGGATGAACATACGATCCGTGCACCCCCTGATTTCCTCCATGGAACCAGTCATATGCAGTATCTAGGATCCCAGTCATCAAGCGATAGAAATCCACCATAACTAACTTCCAATACTTACATCTATCCATGAATTTAGTCGATAGCCACCTCGCTGCTATGCGTCTATCTCACTCATACTCTCTGCATCGCATGCGAAGCCACCAATTATCTTGGTCCAACCCTTGCAACTGGTCTTGGATGCTCTCCCATTCGTCAACAGGTACTTGCCTCGTAGCTACAAAATATGTTGGGTCTACTTCTTCGTGGTCCATGAACTCATACTCTATCCCTCTCTAAACTTGGAGCTCCATGGATTGAATATTTGTATCCGAATTAGACCCCTCTGGACTTTGCAGCAACTGGGTAGTGGGTATTACTACTCCCAGCTGGCTGCTACAAGCAACATCCTCTCGACGAGCTTTACGCCTAAGTTGTCTTCGGAGTACGCTACTGGTACTGTGAATTTAAGAGAGGGAGAGAGATTTGGTGTATCGTGTCTTTTTCACCAAATAGGAGTACAAGTATTTATACAAGGAGGCAACTAACTATCTATGGTATGGCCTTAAATCACGGATCAAGAAAAGGAAATACACAACAACCTACAGCTAAGCACAGCTAAGTTTCCGAGTTTGGCTCTCGCTAACACTCCCCCTCAAGGTGGAGAATGTATATCCAACATTCCCAGCTTGTTAAGAGAGCCCTGAAAAAAACTCCCACAAACTGCTTTTGTTAACATATCTGCAAGCTGATTCTTTGACTCGACATATGGAAGTTCCACAGTTTTCTTCTCGAGGTGATCCTTAATGAAATGTCGATCAATTTCTACGTGTTTGGTTCTGTCGTGCTGAACTGGGTTGTTAGCTATCTTCACAGCAGCCTGGTTGTCACAATGTAGCTGCATAGGGGATGTTAAGTGGATACCCAAGTCCTTCAAAATTCTCCTAATCCAAATTAGTTCACACACACCGTGTACCATTCCTCGAAACTCGGCCTCGGCGCTCGATCTTGAGACCACTTTTTGTTTCTTGCTTCTCCATGTAACCAGATTTTCCCCTACAAATGTAAAGTACCCCGAGGTGGACTTTCCATCAGTTCGATCTCCTCCCCAATCTGCATCCGTGTATCCGCACACTTGATGATCTCGATTCTTTCCAAAAAATAAGCCCTTACCCGGAGAGGATTTAAGGTACTTAAGAATTCTATATACTGCCTTCATATGATCTTCGCTTGGTGCGTGCATGAACCAACTGACTACACTCACAGCATAGGCTATGTCTGGCCTGGTGTGAGAGAGGTATATGAGCTTTCCAACTAGTCTTTGATACCTTTCTTTGTTCGTGGGAACTTGATCTGGGAGAATTGACAACTTGTGGTTCATCTCGATTGGCGTTTCGATGGGTTTGCAATCCAGCATCCCCGTTTCAGTCAACAAATCTAGTATATACTTGCGTTGACACATGGAGATTCCAGATTTCGATCTGGCTACTTCAATACCCAAGAAGTACTTTAGGTGTCCGAGATCTTTTAGTTCAAACTCCGTGGCAAGTATAGTTTGAAGATTCGCCATTTCTTCCGGGCCATTTCCAGTGACTACCATATCGTCAACATACACGATAAGAGCAGTCACTTTTCCATTGTTTTTTTTTTAACAAACAATGTATGATCAGCATCGCTTTGTTTATACCTGATTTTTTTCATGAAGTTTGAAAACCTTCCGAACCAGGCCCGGGGGGATTGCTTCAGACCGTATAATGACTTCTTCAGTTTACACACCTTTCCATTGCTTTTGACTCCTGGAGGAAGATCCATGTACACTTCTTCTTCAAGGTATCCATTTAAGAAGGCGTTTTTTACAACAAATTGCTTTAGAGGCCAATCTTGGTTGGCTGCAATCGAGATTAAGATTCGGATTGTGTTCATCTTGGCTACAGGGGCAAAAGTGTCCCCATAATCGATCCCGTACTTTTGTGTATATTCCTTGGCCACGAGTCTCGCCTTGTATCGATCTATGTTTCCTTCTGAATCTAGTTTTACCGTATATATCCACCTGCATCCAACCGTTTTTTTTCCGAGAGGAAGTTCCACAAGCTCCCAAGTTTGTTTTTTTTAGCGCCTCCATTTCTTCGTTCATGGCTTTCTTCCACTTTTCATCTTTCATGGCCTCCTGTACATCATTTGGTATTGATATAGTGGACAATTTTTCAACTACTAGCGCATGTGGAGATGCCAGGCGGTGATGTGAAGCATAGTTTCCGATTGGATACTTCTTCTTTGCCTTCAGGTCCGGTTGGTACTGTTTCTTTGGAACACCTCTGTCATTCGTTTCCTGCAAGATAGAACCAAATGTGGTATCTGGAATGTTAGTCTCGTTAGGCGTACTATCAGCTACCTCGGGGTGATCGATATTGATAGACTCGGTTTCATCGGCATTCTCAGTTTCAGTGGTGGTTGTACTATCTCGGTTGTCTTCTTCTTCAGTTTCATCATCGTAATTACCCTCGTCAGGTATGTTCTCGAAGGTGGCATGCTCGGTTGTTTCGTGTACCGTTGCTGCATTCTCGTTGTCATGGAGATCCAAATCCGGTGTAGATTCCATTTGTTGGTAGTGTGGGTTCGCTTCATCTTGTTTCTCCCCCTGAAGCGAATTCGCATCTCCAAAGTATTGAACGGTCTCGTGAAAGGATACATCGCGTGTCACATACATTTTTTCCATGATTGGATCATAGCATCGATACCCCTTTTTTTGATCTGCATATCCCAAGAAAATGCATCTGATTGCCCTTGGTTCTAATTTTCCTACGTTCTGGTGAACATATGCCATGCACCCAAAAATTCTTGGTTCGAGTCCGTAAGACACAGGCATGTTTACCAGTTCATGTAGCTTTTGTAATGGGGTTTTGAAATCTATCACCCGTGAGGGAGTTCTATTCATGAGATATGCAGCTGATCGAACTGCTTCACCCCAAAATTTTCGTGGAACATTCATGTCAAATAGGGAGGCCCGTACTATTTCGAGAATCTGTCGATTTCGTCTTTCCGCTAACCCATTTTGTTGAGGCGTTCCTGCACACGATGTTTGTTGTCGAATGGAGTTTTCTTTACAAAAAACTTGCATTTTGTGGTTGATATATTCCCTGCCATTATCAGATTGTAATATATAAATTTCCTTTCGATACTGAGATTTGATGATGTGGTGTAGTTCCTTGAATGCATAGTGTACTTCCCCCTTGGTTTTCAGAAGTGAGATCCAAATCATCCGAGTGCATTCATCAACGAAGGTTACAAAATACCGTGCACCACTAGGAGTGGGAATTCGAGCCGGACCCCATACATCGGAGTGTATGGTCATAAAAGGAGTCAAATTTTTATTAAAACTGGGAACATACGAAATTCTTTTATTTTTTGCTAACTCACACGTGCCACACTTAAAATCACTATCCAGTACATTCAAAAACAAATTTGGCTTAAGCTTCCTAAGGTAATTAAAAGATAGATGCCCAAGCTGGCGATGCCACAGCCATGCCACAGATTGGTTTGCTTGGTTTATTCCAGTATGATGTGCTTGACTTTGATGGTTTTCTTCGAAATAGTACAACCGCCCCCGCCTAGTACCATAGCCAAGAATCCGATGGGTTGTCATATCCTGAAAGACACAATCATTTGGCCAAAAAATCACATAGCAGTTAAGGGCTTCCGTAACCTGACTAACGGATAGTAAGTTAGACGATAAGGATGGGACCACTAGGACAGAATCAAGATTCATTCAGCTTGAAATTTTTACGGATCCTTCACCTGTTACAGGTGCTGTACTGCCATTCGCGGTACATATGGTTTTTTGTTTTGGGGAGAAAACTGTCATTATTTTTGAGTCATTAGTCATATGGTCGGTGGCACCTGTATCAATTATCCAACCACTATTTGAAACGTGGTTATGGTGTGACATACCAGAGTTGGTTGACGTGTGAGCTGCTATTGGAGTGATTACTTCCTCAGATTGAGATGAAGTTGCCACAGTTGCCTGGCTGATCTTTTTCCGTGGTTTCTTAGTGAAGTCCCACCATTCAGGATATCCGATGATCTCATAGCATCGGAGTTTTGAGTGACCTTCTTCCCCAAAGTGCGTACACGTGAATGTATTCCCCTTCCCATTCGATTTTTTCTCTTTTGTGTTACGATTTCGAGTGGCCATATGAACCACACTGTCTGATTCGGTTTTTTGTTCTTCCATGGTTTGTCTTTGATTTTGATCTTTTCAGATGTAGGCATAGCATGATTAAAGATCAAGGGGCGTGTCTTTTCTCAAGACTTCGCTCCTCGCTTGATTAAATTCCGGATCTAGTCCAGCCAAGAAGATGTGCACACGAAGGCGTGATAATGTTTTGTTTAGTGTACCATAAATTAAATAATTAACTATAAGGGTATGAATTTTAAATATATAAAATATTTTTTATGTAGTGTATATGATATATATTAAAATATATAAATCAAAAAAAATTCAAGATTGAGCTCATTTCGAACGTATCGAAGAGACGATTATAATGGTGTAACTTGTTAAAATTAAAACGTATTTTTTAACGTATTATAGTTAATAAACGATTATATGTGTTAAATGTAAAATTTAAATTATGAAAGTAAAAGGTATAAAGTAAAGTAAGTAAATAAGTATAGGGGTTGAAAGTGTAAATTTCAATTCCAAATTGTGATTTTGATTTCATATTTACACTTTCAACCCCTATACTTATTTACTAACTTTACTTTATACCTTTTACTTTCATAATTTAATTTTACATTTAACACATATAATCGTTTATTAACTAAAATATGTTAAAAAAAATACGTTTTAATTTTAACAAGTTACACCATTGTAATCGTCTCTTCGATACGTTCGAAATGAGTCCAATCTTGAATTTTTTTGATTTATATATTTTAATATATATCATATACTACATCAAAATATTTTTAATATTTACAGTTTATACCTTTATAGTTAATTATTTAATTTACGGTAATCTTAGGTAGCGTTTGGTACGCATACTAGATGGGACGAGACGGAACTGGATGGGACGGGACGGGACTGAACTGAAGGAGATAATTTTAATCTAAGTTACGTTGAAAATACATCGATCATTTTGTGCATACTCTGTAACTGCAAATACTTCAGCTCCAAACACACATGAATCATCATTCACCAAATACCCATTTTCACAATTCTTAAATGAGTCCAGTGATACCAACTTGTCAAAACCCCATTTAATATTATTTTCGTGAAACCTTCTCCTATTGCCATTCACGATATCTATAAACACATTCAAATAATAATAATTTAAAACGATTTAATGAATTAGTTAATATATGATTATTATGTTAATGCGATAGGAATGTAAAACAAAATTGAAAAAAAAAATAAGAGATGTACCATAAATTAAATAATTAACTATAAGGATATGAATTTTAAATATAAAAAATATTTTTTTATGTAGTGTATAACTGTATATGATATATATTAAAATATATAAATCCAAAAAAAATTCAAGATTGGGCTCATTTCGAACGTATCGAAGAGACGATTATAATGGTGTAATTTGTTAAAATTAAAACGTATTTTTTAACGTATTTTAGTTAATAAACGATTATATGTGTTAAATGTAAAATTAAAATAATGAAAGTAAAAGGTATAAAGTAAATTTAGTAAATAAGTATAGGGGTTGAAAGTGTAACATTTCATTTTAAATTCGTAAAATTGGACGAAAGCGGGGTGAACAGTGTCAAACGCGTGTCAAATTTTCAAAAATGATCCCTGAAATTTTTAAAAAATGGTCAATTGCAATTGAAAAGTCACAAAAAGAATCCCATCGCGGGATGAGCCCGCGATCGCGGGATTCCATTTTTCAAAAATGGTCCTTGCAAGTTTAAAAAAGTGTCAGAAATGGTCCCTGGCCCGCGATCGCGCGCTCCCATCGCGGAAAAAAATGGTATTTTTACAAAGTGGGAGAGATTTTGGGCATTTTGGTAATACTTGATCAAACTTAGGGTATTTTAATTAATTTCCCATTGATTAATACAACATACTCTAAAATAATAGTAAAAATGTAGTTTCTTTTGCATTATTATAAATAAATAAATAAATAAATAATAATAAGACTTGTCACAGTAATTATTCATGAACAAATTAAAAAGGATCAAATAACCCCCGATTGAATAAATGGTGGGGACTGGGGAGTAATTTTTGGTAATAACATAAAGCAATACAGACAAGTTGTGGTACGTGCTACCTGAAGCGAAACAAAATCTCCTTCCTCTAATATATTGTAACTTTACAAGTATATTTGGACAAAATCTTCTTGGTCTTATATATTGTAAGTTTACAAATACATGTTGACAAATTGCAGGGCAAATCTCCCTTGGCGTTTATGTCTATGACGTTAAATTTTAACAACCAAGTTGCCAAAGGAGAAACTACCCTGTAACTCACCTTTACGCTCGAAAGAAAGACTTTACTTGATGATCATTTTCCACATAACAATCTATTAATTAATTTATACTTGAGAGGACTGAATCGATGGACCTGACCATATATATATGTTTATGAGAATTATATTCTTGTAGCATATGCTGATTTGTGTTTAAGGATAACATTTTTGCTTAATTATTTAATGTAAAAGATTTAGCATTTACACAACATATTGAAAAGTGGCTAATGCTTTATCCGAACTTAACAGAAAAGGAATCACACAATCCAGTCAAGTGCTCTATATATGACTACGAGGGGCACACTATGTAAACATTAGGAAGTTTCTCAACATTGGAAAGAGATTTAGAAATATATGACATATTCACCAACTTTAATTCTGGTATTAAAATAGCAGGACCTGGTTTCTTAAGCACCTAGTGTGACCTATACATATGCATATTTTAAGTTTGAAACTGGTGGTGAAAGCATTAAATTTTGGAGAAACTTGTATTCACTAAGAAACATACACACTTTCATATCTTATTAACATTCACGATTACATACCTATATACAAAGCCATCCATCGTATCCCTTCAATAGCCCCATAACTGTCATATGACTTTGATTCGGTGATTCCATGAACCTGCTTAGCATGCTTACGGTGAACATGATGTCTGGTCGTGTAGCCGATAAATACATTAGGCTACCGATCAGACTTCTATATATGCTCGAATCAATTTTTCCTTCCTTTGGTTCTTTGGTTAATTTTAAACCGAACTCCGTAGGTGTTGAGCAAGGATTTGCATCAGCCATCTTGAATCTCTAAAACTTCCAGTGCATACTTTCTTTGTGAGATGGCTATACCATCTCCTCTTTGTTTTACCTCAATGCCTACAAAATAATGGAGATGCCCTATATCTGCCATTTCAAATTCTTGCTTCATAGAATGCTTAAACTCGTCTATCATTCTTGGACAATTTTCGGTGAAGATTAAATCGTCCACGTACAGACAAACAAACAAGAACTCACCCTTGAGATCTTTAACAAACAATGTGTGTTCATAGGGACATTTTCTAAATTCATGCTTTTCAAAATAGGTGTCTATACGGCTATACCAAGCACGAGGTGCCTGTTTTAGTCCGTATAGCGCCTTTTTTAAACGACATACCTTTTGTTCTTCTTGACGTAACCCGGTGGTTGATCCACGTACACTTCCTCGTCCAAGTACCCGTTAAGAAACGCAGACTTAACGTCCATTTGATGGATTTTCCACTTATTTTGGGCTGCTAAGGCTATGACTAACCTGATGGTTTCCAGCCGAATCACGGGTGCGAACACTTCATTGTAATCGATACCCAATCTTTGCTTGTATCCTTTCATGACTAAACGTGCCTTGTACTTATCCACATCCCCATTTTCTTTAAGCTTTGTTTTGTAAACCCATTTGACACCTATAGCTTTGTGCCCTTTGGGTAATTCAACCAAATCCCACGTATCATTTTTTATAATAGACTCAATTTCAGAATCCATAGCTTTTCGCCAATTTTTCACTCTTACAGGTTGTCTCGAACTGGGTTGGATCAGCATCCGCAAATAATGCGAAATCCACCAGCTCACTGTTTTCAATCTGTTGTGATCTATAAATCTCGCTCAAGCTCCTCACCTTTCGTGAACCAGATTCTTCATCATCATCATCAGATGATGATGATGTAGAAGTGGATGGAGAGGAGTGTGGTGTCGGGTTCAAAGAAGAGTTAGAAGTAGGAGTATGAAACTTGTTAGCTCCAATCTTTATGATTATAGAAGTATTGAAAAATAGGCTAAGTATAGAAGTCTTCGGCAGAAGCTCTGCCGAGTCACCGAGAAGACAGAAGCATAGAAGTCTTCGACAGAGGCTCTGCCGAGCAACCGAGAAGACCGAAGTGAAGAATCACCTAAAGACTCTTCAATGCGGACAAGGCCACAGAGCCTCTGTCATACTTGACAGAGCCTCTGTGGTATAAAAGACTAAAACTCTATACAGGGACAATCGTGCTTCTCACAATTTCTGCTGTACGAAGATACTCAAGATCATTCGTACAAGGCGTGACCTAATAACTCCACGTGTCAAACTCTGATGGGTCATAGCCTTAGTAGAAGCCGGCGCATTAAATTAACGTTGTACTATCAACAGTACCTGAATAGTGTTTTTAGTACCTTCAGTCCTTGTTGTCCAGATCTTGTCCCATTTAGAAGTAGTATAAATAGAAGACTCATGTTGAGTTCTTCTATTAAGCTTTTCACGACACACACACCTTTAGAGCGGATTCTTGTCAAACCTTTCGGTGTTCTTGGTGTTCTTATTATATCAAATACAGTGAATCATTGAGCTATTTATCCGTGTTATTTACATTTCATATATTTGATATTGTGTGTTATTCTACCTCAAATACAGTTAATCATTGAGCCACAGACGACACTCCTGAAATCCCTGAGCACACGAAACCAAAGACCAAGGACAAGTGGTCAGATCATGATTCGGCAAAATATGAAGTTGCTCAGAAGACTAAGAGACTTCTGATAATGGCCATACCCAATGACCTTTTCCAATCCTTAGATGCGTGTGAATCTGCATACGATCTGTGGAAGGAACTGGAAAAACAACTGGAGGGTGGGGCCAAAACTCAGAAGAACCGCAGAGCCCAATGCATCAACGAATACTACGCATTCAAAGCTCTGCCGACAGAACCTCTGCAGACAACATATGATCGGTTCAACTCTCTAATCAACAAGTGTAAGAAGTTCGGAATCCACAGAACTTCTGAGGAAAACAATGTCATGTTCCTAAAGAGTCTCAATGATGAATGGCTCCAGTAGTCTATGTCTCTGCAAACAAATCAAGACTTAGACTCCTGGACTCTGTCAGATCTCTATGGAACGTTGGCAGCTCAAGAGCCTCAGATTGCACAAGCAAAAATTCAAATCAGTGCACCTCTAGCGCTGGTTGGTAAGGCTACAGAAGATAAAGAGAAACCGAAAAAGGAGAAATCTATGGAAGAAAAGAAGAAGAAGAAGATCTTGATCGTTGATAGTGAAGAGGAGGATGTGGTGGAAGAAGAAGAGGCAACTATGGCCTCGATAGCTAAATCGTTAGCTCTTTTGACTAGGGAATTCAGCAGAGGATACCAGAAGAAGTCTGGTAATGAACGTTACGAAAGAGATGATCGTGGATGAGAAGGGTCAAATGACAAGAACGACAGAGGTGTCGACCAACAGAGGTCGAATGACAGAAATGACAGAGGTGGTGACCGACAGAGGTCGGACGACAGAGCTGGCAACGGTTCCCAGAACCAAGGATGTTTTAACTGTGGAAAACCAGGCCATTATGCCGCTGGCTGCAGGAGCAAACCAAACCGCCCACAGAGGGACTCTGCTTACTATAAAAAGAAAGCGGAGTTTTATGCTCAGAAGTCGCTAATGGTGAATCAGGAGAACTGGCTGTCAGACGAATCATCCAATGAAGGCGACAAAAACGCCTTGTTCTGTGGAATGGCAGAGGTCACCTCATCCGACTCCGATAGTGAGGTATCCACTTCTGACTCTAACTCTAGTCAAGCAGAAGCTGATTTGCTTAAACTAAACATTGAATACACAGAACTTAAAAAGACCTGCGAAAGTGTTCAAAAGAAGCTTACCTTCTTTGATAGAGAAGCTAGACTTCTCACTCAAGAAAAGGCTAAAATCTTTCAAGAAAAGGAAGAAATTGAAACAAACTGGAACAAACACCTAAATCCTTTGAAAGAAAAGATTTCTGAACTTAACTCTGCATTAAAAACAAAATCTAAAGAACTTATGGACGTTGAGACCGACAGAATGAACATTCTAGCTCTTAAACATTATTTTCAAAAGGAAAGAGAAGTCCTCTGTCAAGATTTACTCCAAAGAGATTTGTTAATAAAGAAATATCAAGATGCACAGAAGCTGTACGAAAAAATTAATACACAAATTGGGAGACGGGGAATTGGCTTCTGTGATATAGATCCATACACTGGAAACAAAAGAAACAAGTCTATGTCCTCTCTATTTCATATTGGAAGTACAAGAAAACCCGGTTTTCCAAATTTACTCTCTGTAAGCAAAAGGCGAAAAGTCTCTGGTGAACCTCACAGAATGAAACCTCTGAAGATGGTGAATGTGTGGTTTGAAAACACAGATCTACCATCATCAGCCTCTGTCAAAAGAGCGTCCAAACCTAAGAAATATCTGAAAACACAAGATCAGATAGGAATCTTTAAGTTTGGTAAACCCGAGACTCAATCACAGGGTGCCTTTGTCTGCACTACAGATTCTAAGAAGAAACTATCGGCAGAGGCACCTGAGTTCTTGCCTGCTTCAACAGAGGAAAAACTGACTCATATTTCTGAAAAGGAATTATTGGAAATCGATGAAAACAACTTTTATGAATGCCCCAGTACTTTCAATAATGGCCAAAATCTCTCTGAGGAAACCTCGATGAAGACTTTTGTTGACTTAGAAGATATCCCTGAAAGAAAGGAAGAAAGCGAGTATGGCACGTGCTCTGAAAATCTAGCCTCTGTCGAAAGAGAACTAAGTGACTCAACCTCTGTATATGAGGACGATTCATCCTCTGACGAATCTGAGTCTGACTCTAAGTCAGAGATAGTTTCAACAAATTGTTCTTCTAGCCTATTTCTATTCAATCTTTATGGAGTATTCTTGATTGTTGCTTCAATTATGGGACTTACAATTGGTATCAGAGCCACATCGAACCAATTTTCATTTGATACGATTATCTTTGCAACAATTCAAGAATTCAAGATCTAATTTGAAGATTTAGAGATTCAAGATTGTTCTTATTCGTATGTTACAATTCAAGGTAAATTTTCTGTGATCTTATACATCTTGAAGATCTTTTTGATTTTGGAGAAAGATTTTATAGATCTTGATGGTTCTTGATGAAGAAAAGAAGTTAGATGTTCTTGATCTACTTCTTAATCAGTTTCTGCACACAAATTGCTCGATGAAATGTCTACAAGGGATTTGGTACTAAATTTCATGTTCAAAGTCAGATCTGAAACGAGTTTTAGATCTTCGATTGCTTAAATTCAACTTTCTGAACTGATCAATCAGAAACTTGACTCTTGGCAATCTTTGTTCTAAGAAGAATTATGGAGATCGACTCATTCTTCTACATCAAATCAATTTGATGAGCATCTGATTTCATTGAAGGTGTTTAATGTGACAATATGAAGATTGTTGTGACAAGAGGATTATCAATGTAATAAACATGAGAAGTTATCATTCTTGTGCAAAAGTTTGATGGTTGATTGTAAAGAATTTTTGATACGAATCTTGATTGAAAATTCATGTTGGATTCTTGTGAGGATGAATCAAACAATGATGTTGTTGAATTCTTGATCTGTTCAAGATTTATTTGGTACTATTTCAAGATGATCAAAGCAATGGAAGTTTTCTTAATCCAAATCATGAAGATGTGGTGCTTGAATTAGAAGAAAAACATATTTGTTCTTGTTAATCGTGAGTTTGACAAGTGCAGCAAATTAATGGCTATAGTGGGCTGTTTGGTTGGTTTTAAAACAGTCTATTAATGATGATGTCAAGTTCTCAAAGCTGTCAAAACAGAAAGCAAGCTGTAAGGGGTTGTTTGCTTGCTGTCAAAACAGTTTGGTGCTGATTGGAGCTGTCCAAAACAGAAAATCTGAGCCGAAATAATTGGTTGCTGTCAAAGAAGATTTTGTTGCTGTCTTGTTGATTTAAAACAGAAAACTAGCTGCTGTTTTTGCTTAAAAGAAGATGTTTGCTGTCTATTCGAAGTACATTGCAGAAAGTTATGGGGCTGATTTGTTTCTGAATTTGTTTGCTGTCCAAAACAGTAGATTTGAGTTTGCTGTCAAAGAAAAATTTTGTTTGGTGCTGCTAAATTCATAACATTTCAACTGTCAGTTTCGAACAAACAATAAGTTGTTTGCTGTCAGATCAGAGTGTTTGCTGTAAGAGATGTTTATGCAGATCCAAGAAACTATTGGATGTATATCGAGAATTTGATGTTGTTTATTCAAGATTTTAAGTCTTGTGTAATCGGAGACTACTTGCAGCATACTTAGAGTTGTGTTCAGAATCAAGTCTTCATAGTTCTGATCGTATTTAATCAGAATTCTAATCATGTACAATCAGATTTGGGTGTCTCCTCAGAAGTTTAAGTGAACTCAGAAGCTAGATCGTGAGATGTTCAAAAGCTAATCAGAACTCAGATTAAGTTGTCCATATTTCTCAGTTTAATCAGACCTGTTCATAAATCAGATTGAGAACAAAATGGAGTTAAGGGACAAACTATTCAGATTTTTGATCAAGGCTATTCAGAGTTGTGATCGTTCTTATTCTGAGTTTTTGGAAAACTTCAAAATTCTAAGTCTTCAAGTTCCGATCTTGTTTAATCAGATTTCTGATCATGAATGTTCAGAACTATGATCAAGAGTGATCAGAATTACACTTAAGCTTTCTCAGAACATTCTTGTGTAGTCAGAATTTCAACAAAGGCCATTCAGAATTCTGACTAAGAGTAATCATAACTTACACTTAGTATTTTCAGAGCAATCATGCATACTCAGAATTATAATATGTCCATTCAGAAGTAACACTTGGTCTTTTCAAAGCAAAAATGTGAAACTTGACAGATTTGCACACCTGCCATATTTTGATCAGAACTCCCTCCTCGAAGCTCCAAATTTGACGATTTCAGATGCACTGGATTTCTAAGACACAGATGAACATTTTTCATGTTTTGAGTTTGTTCTGAATCGATGTGCTTATTGGTCAGATTCTGTGTCAAAGTCAGTGTATTGCTGCTGGATCGAAGCAACGTTTTTCACGATATTTCTCCCAACTTTCAGAAAGATGTTCTGTCTTCTATTTTTTTGTGAATCCAAGCTGAGTTATTGAAGTATGTTAAGACACTCCATCTACTGAGCTTAATGGATTAAGCTCTTGAGCTTAATGGTCATACAACTAGAATTTCAAGGACGAATTCTTTATTATAAACTGAGGTGGTTTCAGTCAAGCTTATTGCACATTGAATTCGATTTTAAAGTTGTAATTTGTGAAGAAGAAGAGCAAATTTTCAGGGGGATTTTGGATAGATTTGCAAGGGGTGAAGATATGCAACATTAAAGTTTTCAAAGAAATCAAGGGGGGGATCATTTGAAGATGCTTTCTTTATAAAACTCTAGGGGGAGATTGTTGGGTCTAGAAAGCCCCAATTATATAGAAAGTTTTATAAAGTCCATGTAAAGTCAAATGTGTTGTAATTAGCTTTGTAAGTATTTTGGGCTTTGGGAGTTTAAAGGGACTTAAATGGGCTTGGGCCCATGTCTTGTATTTTGGACACTATAAATAGGTGTCTTGGGCTTACATTGTCATTTGAGACTTTGAGAGTCATTTAAGAGATCAGTATACTTTGAGAGACTCGTATACTTTCAATTCTCCCTCCATTGTATTGTAAAGCATATGAATAGAGATCATTCAACAAATTGTTCTTCTTGCCTATTTCTATTCAATCTTTATGGAGTATTCTTGATTGTTGCTTCAATTATGGGACTTACAGTATTCATCTTTTGTAATCTTTGAGATACTCTCTCTCTAAGATCTGTAATTCTGTTCTTCATTGAATACAAGTTGGTTTGATCATATTACTTCTCAATTACTGTTCTATACATTGATATATTGATTGTAAGAGTGAATCCTGATCTTACAATTGGTATCAGAGCCAATCAACAAACAAATTTGTTCAAGATTGTGATCGTGAAGGTTATTGATCAATTTCTTGAAGATTTCTTGATTCGTTCAAAAATCGATTCCGCTGTTAGTTCTAATTCTTGAATTCTTAGCAATTCTTGAATTAATTGTTGTTTTTTGATCAAGAAATTCAAATTTGTCTCTCTGTTGAAATATCTTACAATCATGACTTCAAAAGAGTATCTAGCCATGGGATCTGAAACCAAGCCACCTGTTCTCATACCTGAAGAATATCAGCAATGGAAGATCCGAATGATCCAATTCTTGGATAACATAGATGAAAATCTGATGGTCTCTATCCGAGAAGGTCCTATCCAAGTCTATGTCGATGTTGCTACAACTCCTGAAACAGAGACAACTCCAGAAATTCCTGCTACAAGGGTGAAGAAGAATTTCTCTCAATACACAGCAGAACAGAAAAACATGCATGTTATAGACAAAAGAGCCATCACATTGATGACATTGGCCGTCCCAAATGAAGTTCTAAACAGAATTGACAGTGGATCATCTGCTAAGGAAATGTGGGATGAACTGGAAAGACAGATGTTAGGAACTGTCAGGTCAATACAAGCAAAGTTAAATCAAAGCATAAATGCTTATGAAAGGTTCAAGGCAAAAGAATCAGAAAGTTTGACTCAGACGTACAATAAATTTTGCACCATACTGAATGATTTGAGAAGAAATGGGTTGAAAAAGACAAAGTCAGAAATAAACTACAAGTTTCTGAACAGTCTAAATTCAGAATGGTCATCGTTTGCTATCAGTCTGCAAATGAATAAGGATATGTGTGAAGAAGATCTCAATGATCTATTTTGTGTTCTTAATCAACATGAATATTCTGTTAAGATTGTTGTTGAAGAAAAGAAAAATGTTGCAGAACAGTTAGCTTTTCTGTCAAAGTCTAAAATCGTCAAAGCACCCAAGAAGATTGCGTATCTATCTGAGATACCAAAGCTGGAGGAATCTGATAAGGAAGAGGGATCAGAAGAAGATGAAGATATCAAAATAATGGCTGAGAAGTTGGCTTTGTTGACTAACACTTTCAACAAGAGGTATGGAAAGGGTAAATTTCAGGGAAATTACAAGAGAGAGCAGGGAAATTCAGATTTCAAGAAAAGAGAAGAAAGAGGAGAAAGTAAATATGAGAAGAAGGTATAGAGAAGAGAAGAAAAGAGAGAAGAGAAGGAAGAAAGAAAAGAAAAGGATCTGTGCTTCAAATGTGGAAAATCTGGCCACTATGCAAAGGATTGTAAAGTAAAGATTGTGAAGGATTATGATTACTACATCAAGAAAACTCAACTAGCCAAGAAAAGAGATGATGAAGTGGCAATGTTAGCTGAACAGGAAAATTGGTTGTACTACACTTCAGATGAAGATGACTGCATTCCCATTTCACAGATGCAGAGTTACATGGCAAAGATGAAGAATGAGGATGATTCTGACTTTGAAGATGCTGATTCTGAGTCATCCACTGAGGTACATTCTGCACTTGAAATTGATTTAATGACACAGATTGGTGACATGAAAGCTGAATTTGATAAACTCAGAAAACATATAAAAGGTGAAAGAAGTCTGGTTAACAAATTCAGAATTGAAAAAGAAGTAATAAGAGAAAAGTATGAGGAATCTGAGGTTGAGAAACAGAAAGTTAAAACTGAAAATTCTGAATTGTTGAAAAAGCGTTCTGAATTAAAAAATGAGCTTTCAAAAGTTAAAGATGAAAAGGGTGATTTACAAATAAAGTTTGATATGCTATTTGAGGAAAGAAAGAATTTGTACACCAAAATCAAAAAATTAGAAGATCTTAATTTGAAAAGAGGTCAGACTCAGCAAACATTAAATCTTCTAACAAGCAATGTTAAAGATACAAGGTTTTACAATCCAAAGAAGGGATTGGGATTGGAAGAAAATGTTGTTTTGAAAAGAGCTCCAGTCAACTTGCATGATTTTGAAAAGCTTCATGTTCCTAAACCAAAAATTCCAGAAATTGTTGAAGTTTTTATCAGACCTGCAAGTTCTATAACAAGTTCTGATAGTTTGCAGAAATCAAGTTCTAAAAAGACAAAGGAAACAGTTTCTGAATCAAAAACAGAAAAGTCAGATGTTTCAGAAGATAAGGTTAAGAAAGAAATTTCTAAAACAAAAGAAGAGAAACCAAGATACAATGACACTAAATTCAAATATGACTCTCTAAATGTCAGTTACAAAAATAAACAACAAAGTTTTTCACATTCTGACATAGAAAGTATATTTGATACTAGTAAGGTTTCTGAAACAGTTAGTCAGAAATCTGAATCTTCTAATCAGAATTCTGATTGCTTAAGTCAGATCTCTGAGTCTAAAGGTCAGAAGTCTGAGTCTGTTAATCAGAATTCTGATTCAAAGAGTCAGAATTCTGAGTCAACTGAATATTCTGAAACAAAGTCAGAAGACTTTTTAGAACTTGAAAAGAGATTTAATCTTGTAAGTCAAGAACTTGAGGACTTAAGGAAATCTTTTGATGAACTTGAAAATGATTACCGTGATGTGGATGTTAGACTTGAAGAAGCTTTAAAATAAAAGAGTGTCTTTATTCAGAAAATAACAAAGCTTGAGAAACTGAAAGCTGAATATGATCTTTTCAAGATTAATGCTCTAAAAGATAATGATAAATTCCTTAATGAATCAAGTACATATGAAAAAGGTGATTCATCTACTTCATCCTCTAACACAAACAGGTTGAATTTTTCAAAAAAAGAGGAAAGCAAAAGGAAAGATGATCTCAAAAGAGTCTATGAGAAGATTGGATTGAATTCTGCTTTTGTACCAAAAGCACATAGTTTTTGTAATAAATGCACCTGTACTTTGAAAAATAGCAATAACAGTGAAAAGACTTATGGTACAGATCTGTTGTTACTTGCAAAGAAAAATCTCATTTGTGTTCAATGTGGTAGTGATTCTTTTCAATATTATCAGAAATGTCCAATCATAATAACATCTGGTTCTTTTATAAGAAAAGATATTCAGAATACAGAAAAGAAGAATGTTTATGTTCCTCAAACTCAGAGAAAAGAAAAGATAAAAGAAGTGAAGCCTCAAACTAAAATCAAAGGAATGAATGAGAAAGAGCTTAACGAGAAAGAAAAGAAAGTTGAAAACACTTCAACATCCAAATTTAAAACTTTCAAGAAGAAATTGAACAAGTTTGTGAACAGAAAATGTTCTAACTTCATAAAAGTTCAAGGAAAATGGTGTTTAAAGAAAGATTTTGAATGGAAAGTAAAAGGCACTTTTGTTAAATCAAATAACAAAGCTAACAAAGAAGGACCCATTCCAAAATGGATACCTAAAACTAACTGATTGTTTTTGCAGGGCTGTCATGTGTGGTTTTTAGATTCAGGAGCTTCAAGACACATGACAGGTCAGAAGTATTTTCTATCAAATTTCACAGAAAAGGCTGGAGGAGCAGTAAACTTTGGCAATAACAGCAAAGGAAGTAGGTTGGACAGAAAAAGTACTTCTGGTGCTTGTCACTTTTTTGGGGATAAGATAGTGAGTTGGGCATCAAAGAAGCAGAGTTGTGTGTCCACATCAACTGCTGACGCAGAGTATGTTGTTGCTGCTGCTTCATGCTCTCAAACTTTGTGGATGAGAACACAACTCATGGATTATGGGTATCAGCTCAACAAAATTCCCATCTACTGTGATTCAGAAAGCGCAATTGCCATTACTCAGAATCCTGTTCAACATTCAAAGACTAAACACATAGATGTGAGGTATCATTTTATAAAGGACTATGTGGAAAAGGGAACTATAGAGATGCACTTTGTGCATACAAAGTATCAATTGGCTGACTTGTTCACAAAGCCTCTTGATCACAAAAGGTTCTCTTTTCTCATATGTAAAATAGGAATGCTTAATCTAACTAATTGATTATATTTGTTTTTTTTAAATGATAAAATTTTTCTAAGTAAGATTTTCTGAGTAGTGTACTCAGAACTCTGAATCTTGTATTCAGAATTCTGACTCTTGAGTTCAGAACTTATGAGTCTTGAGTTCAGATATTCTGAGTCAATACTTCAGAAATCTAACTTTCAAGAATTCATTTCTGAGAAATACAAGTACTTCAATCTTGTGGATTATTTTCTTTCTATTATTTTTCTATCTCATCTTTATGTCTCATATATGTTTAAGTACATGCTAAAGTCAAGGGGGATCATTAATATCTTTTGGAAATCATTTCATGATGCTTAAAAGGTTTGTTTTCATTTCTTATCTCTGATCATTCTAAGAAGAACAAGCTTTTAATGATAGAAGTTTTTGATTACTTGTTAAACTATGTCTGAATTTCAAAAAAATTTCATATTCAGATATAAGATTTTAAATGATTTTTTTTTCAAATATCTCAAATCATCATTATTTGAACAGAATTCTGATGATAAAATGTTTTTCTATCTGTTCAAACCTCTTCTGAATAATTAAAGGTTTTACATTTATCAGAAGTTGATTTTAAATAAATTTTGGTTACAAGGCAAAATTCTTCTGAATCATGGATTCAGAACTCTGAGTAGAATAATCAGATCTCTGATAAAAGAAAGTCAATATTCTGAGCGTGTTATTCAGATCTTTGACTTGTGTCAATATTCTATCCAATAACACGTGTCAGCTTCGTATTTGGTTGATTATGCCACGCATTTCATTTAAATCCTCTGTGGCATTTCAAATGTGTTGACTCCGTTATAACTTTGACCTCATTTTTCCGTCAAACCGTTCAACTTCGCAGATTTTAAATAGATCTTAAAATCCCTCTTTCAAATTCTTTCAAATTTCAGAGCGAAAAGTGAGATACGAATCAATCCAGAGTTCTTTGAGTTTGTTTTCTTCTTAATCATGTATGGTTTCCGAAGAAGTAGTCAAATATCTCTGCATTCTGCTAAGTCTTTAATGGATTCATCCAATTTGGATAATGATGAAGTGCAAAATAGAGCTGTTGAAGAAGAAGCAATAAGAAATGATGAAATAAATGCAGGAGATGAACAAATGGCTGAATCAGAAGGAAATGCAGATGAGGAAAACATGAATGTTGAACATGAACAGAGTGCTGCAGGGTCGATAATGTCAAATAGACCAAATTTAGTGGAAAGAGTTGTACCTGAAGGCGAATGGTTGAAATTGTTAGAGAACAATTGTGTCTTACTATTTGAGGAGAGTAGATTTAAGCCTGAACACAGAATCATAATGGAATTATTCAAATATCATCCTTACAGGAAATGGTTTACAAGGTGCAAAACAGTCCCTGTTCAGTATATTCAACAATGGTGGAGACATCTTAGGTTAGAAGGAAACAAGTTTATATCTGAAATTGGAGGAGTAACATTTGCTTTATCAATCTCTGCACTGAGAGAAATGCTAAATCTTCCAGAGAAAGATGATGTGCAAAGAAGGTCAGATTTTGAAGACTCACCTTTAACAGAAGAATTAATTGCAGAGTTTATGAAGTTAGGGTACAATGAAGGATTAAGGACTCTTAGTTTGTTCAGAAGGAACAAATTGCCACCAATTTGGGCATGTTTCTTTCATGTGGTGAATAAGTGTTTGTCAGGGAAGAATAGTTCTGCAGATCAAGGTTCAAAACAGATTCTTCAAATTTTTCAGGGTTTAGTGAAGAATAGGCATTATGACTACACTGCTATACTTTGGGAAGACATGAAGAACACTTTTGAGGAAAATCAGAAGGCTATTCAAAAGAAAACAAAGGATACACCTCTGTCATACATACCTTACATAAGGTATTGGCAAATTGTGATTTGGTATGCAATGCAAGAAAACAGAACCATTCCTAGAAGATCAAATGAACAGCATGGTCCTATTTTCTACTTGGGTAAGATGTCTTCAGTTACTAAAATCCAGCATTATCCTAATCATAAAATTTTTCCAAGATCACTTAGGAATTACATACCAAGGGAGAGTGAGATTTTAAAAGCATATTGCACCTCTGTGGGAATTGAAGAACCTCAAATCCCTACCCAAGAGGACCAACCTGAGAAGAGAGGTGAGGGGTCTAGTCAAGTTAGAGAGGGGAGGATGTTCAAGTGGGTGAACATTCTGAGAGAAATGAAGGGCAAAATTCTGAGAGCTCGGTTAGAATATGTGAGGAAAAACAGAATGAGGGTGGTGAGGATGAGAGATTGTCACCAGAGGTTCAAACAGAAAGAGATGCCTCTGCACTAGCTAATTTTAACCAGGTAACCACATTTGCTATTGGTTCACAATTCTTGGTGTCCAATATTGAAACAAACACCATGGACCTAGTGGTGGAACTTGAACAACCCATCCATACCCACTCAGAAGCATTTCAACATGCTACTGTTTCACATAAATCAGGGGAACCATCTCAAACTCATTTGGAGGGAGGTGATAAATCCCAACCTGTTATTCATCACATTGAGTCTGGATCTCACAGTCCTATCCAATTTGAGCCTGAAATTCCTTCTAACACTTGCACAAATCAGGAATTTCGTATTCCTGACAAAACATTCATAGACATACCTAATTTTGGATGTCAAGGATTGGATGGAAGACCTGGTGAGGTGAACATTTCAAAAGCCTCATTAAAATGTGCATCTGTTGTACAAGATGACTTATTGTTATCTACAGGCCATGAGCCCTCTGGGCACATGAAAACTGGACCATCTGTTGGTTCAGGTTCACAGTTAGACTCTTCTGAATTTGTAAAGATTCAGAATCAAAACAAGGTGATGGGGGATAAAGTTGAAAATTGGAGAGAAAGGTAGATGGACTGAATGATGAGGTGAAGGAGTTGAAAAATATGTTGGAGGGAAGGATAAAATCTGTTGAGACTAAGATGGATGATGTGAAGCTATCTTTGGAATCTCATAAAAGGAGATCAAGGATATTATGTCTGAATTTCAGAAGGATTTGTTTAAACAAATGTAGAGTATGCAAGATTCTGTATTTAAAGTACTGAGCACTTCTTTGGCTTCAACTTCAAAGCCACTTGAAATTGTTCCACTAGCAGAAGCTGAACCTGAAGGTGTTTCTGATCAGAACTCCAAAAGGAAGTTTGATGATAATGACTTTCATAATCATCAAAAGGGGGAGAAAAAGCAAAGGTTGAGTTCTGATGATGATATTGGTATAGAAGATTTTGAAATGGCAGATATGCAGTTAGTCAATACAAAGTGCACAGAAGTTCAGACAGATGAAAATGTTCAGATAGTGGATACTCAGATAGTTCAGATTGAAAGTTCAGATACAAAGGAAATGGAGGTTGAATCTATAGATGGTGGTGATTCTGATAAAATAGAAGAATTGAACTTAGATACAGAGATGCAAGTAAATTCTGATGAAACTGAAGCCATTGAGGAACCTGTTTTGAGGTCAGAGGAAACAGTTGAGAGTTTAGTTGTTGAAAACATTTGTACAGACGTTGTTCCCTATGTCAGAATTGGCTTGTTGAACTCTGAGTTAGAAGAAAGGAGACTGAATGAAGTCTTGATCAGAAGGATGCATAGTGAATTAGTCAAAGCTCTAAATGTTCGGAAAATTCAAAAAGTTGTGAAAACAGTAAGGCCTATTGATCTGATGGGAGAAGAAGATAGTACTGTTGGCTATTCACAGAAATTTCAAGAGGAGTTTCAGTTTAACTATGCTGATGATATTGGTGACAAATCAGAAGAATATGATAGAGTTGAAGAATACTTTATGCCTTCATAATACTTATTCAGAAAGGCAATTGAAATTCCTAAGATTGACTTGCCAATTTTAGAGGAGCCTTTATGTGACTTTGTTCTGGAAATAAGTGATGTACCACTTGCTAGTCAGTTTCATGATGATATCTTTCCAGAGGAAACATATGAGGATATCTATCACACAGAAGGAGATTATGCGGTTTTGGAGAGCAATGTTGATGGTTTCATGGATGGGAGATCTCAGATGACTTATGCAGAAGCTTCAAACAGATTCAGAATTCCTGATTCAAGATTGCATATTCAGAAAAGGATTGAGAAAGTGTTGATGTTTCAAACAGAAGAGTTTGATGGTCTGAAGTATGTAAGATTGGAAGTACTGAAACAAAGAAGTGTAAAAGTTTCCATGTACAGCTTTGATTTTCACAGATTAACTATTGATGATCAGATCTTCCTAGTTAAATTCTTTGCCAGTACAAAAGAGACCTGGATAGAGATTGAATACAGAATACTTCTGGGCATTTATGTCAGGAATATGTATATGTATGACTTTCAGTTGGCTATTGAAGGAAGAAAAGAGAAATGCAACTTGAGTTGTCCAGTAAAGATTCCAGGGATTGGTGTGAATATGAAGGGGTTTATAAATGAAGGAATGGAAACTGAAGGCTTTGCATATAGAGTTCAAGGAAGACTTGAACTATTCAAATTAAAGGAATTGGTGAAGTATAGTAATGCAACTTTGAGTTGGTTACTAAAAGAAATGAAAGGAATTTCTAATACTGAAAGAAAAAATCTAAAGAAAAGATGTGTGAAATCTGTGGAAAGAAGATTAAATCTCAGAAGTAAGATCAGAAACTGTGGTGAATGGTTGTTATTAGAAGTTAATCCTAAAAAGATGTTGCACAGTGACATTGTATTTCCCGCTGAATATGAAGTAAATGAATCTTTTCAGAAGAAGTTGAAGAAGTTCAAGACACAACTCCTCGGAATGTTCAAATAACAAGTATTGATCAACCTGAACAATCTGAACCAAAAGAAGATGAAAGATCTATTGATTTGAATGGATATTTTCTTGAATTTGATTTGCCCAAGTTTTTCAAGCCTAAAGAAATACAATTTCTGAGTGTATATCATGACAGACCAAAAGAGACTCAGATCTGGTTGGCAGAGAAGTCAAGGTGTCTTGGAAAACCAAAGCAAGCTGTGTATTCAGATTTTTTAATCACAGGGATCAGAGAACTAAAGGCTAAGCAATTCAGAAAGCAAGAGTACTTGTCCTTTGAAGTTTTAAGAGAGGATGGAAAAGTGTACTATTTTACTGATGCAGACTTTGAAAAGTTATCAGTAGTTGATTTCTACAGGTTACATTGTCTTTTGTGCTTCAAAGATTCAAGCAAAGACAAGAATGAAAGAAAGGCAAGGATTGTGGTGATTGAAGCTATGTTCTATATCTTAAGATGGCATTGTTACACAGATTTTCAAATAGCTCTGTATCTACAAAGGCCATGTGTTTATCTTTCAAATCCCAACACAGACCATGATCAGAAAAATGTCTTGAGAACTGGAAGTGTATCCAAGCATCCAGAATTGGGAGTCTTTCTGAAGAATAAAAGTGAAAAGATCTTCTTCAGAGCAAAGGAAACTGCAAAGTATAGTTCTGGAACTTTAAGGATCATTAAGCACAATTTGGAGAGAAAGATGCTGAAGGTGAAACAAGCTAACATGACTCAAGAAGTGATCAGTCAGCAGGTTGAAACCATTCAAGAAATCATTGTTAAAATTGACAAGAGGCTTACTCAAAGAAATGTGCTTTTACAGAAGATTGTTCATGCCTTAAAAGAATTGGATGATGCAAAGTATAAGTTTATTTGACAAAAAGGGGGAGATTGTTAGATCTGAATTTTGTCAATAAACTAAGTCTTGAATTCTGACTAAGACGGCTCAGAAGTTTTGAAGTGAAGAGTCATAGTTCTAAATAAGAAGGCTCAGAATTATTGCTCTGAAAGTTTGGCAAGTATAGAAGTCTGAGAAGAAGAGTCAGAAGTTCTGAGAAGTTGAATCAGAATAATGTTCAGATGTTCTGAACAACATGTTCAGAACTTATAAGTAGACGCTTTACTTTGTATTTAGTTAACTAATTAGGACACGTGTATTGTTCCTATTAGTCTTTCATATATGTACTGTAGCTTTAGTATTTCTATTACAGTATAAATAGTGGTTAGCACTATTACGCTAACTAACTTTCCCGCATATATTTGTATTCATCTTTTGTAATCTTTGAGATACTCTCTCTCTAAGATCTGTAATTCTGTTCTTCATTGGATACAAGTTGGTTTGATCATATTACATCTCAATTACTGTTCTATACATTGATATATTGATTGTAAGAGTGAATCCTGATCTTACAACTAATATGGTGTTTTAACCAGAATAACAGATTCTATAAGTTTACCAAAGTTCGAATGAATCGAAAATGGCAGAAAAACAAAAACTCTTTGAATATTATGAGGAATAGGTTAAAAGTCCAAGTTTCTACCAAAGATCATTGTTTAGAGTGGATCCCTTGATATTAAAAGTCAAGGTTTGCTCTGATACCAATTGTTGGTTCCTGTTTTGCTTAACAATGATGAGTCTTTCAGATAGTTCAGATAAGATATATTTGCGGAAGCGTATTTAATTAATTGAAAGATTACTAAGGTAGTAGAACACACAATATCCAATAAGCAGTTTGTAAAAGATAGATAAATATCTCAAAGATTTACTGTATTTGATATTATCAAGAACATTAAGAACATAACAAGAAATCTGCTGGTGTGTGTGTTGTGCGTAGCTTAAGTTCTGATTCTTGTTAATAGAAGAACTCAACATGAGTCTTTGTTAGCTCCAATATTCATAATATTAGAAGTATTGAAAAAATAGGCTAAGTATAGAAGACTTTGACAGAAGCTCTGCCGACTGATCACAAAAGTTCTACGAAGTGTCACCAAAGCTCTGCCGAAGTAAACAAAAAGATCAATCAAGAAACGCCAAGACCAAAGAACGAACTACAGAAGTACTGCTCACAGAGGACCGAGCCGTAGAACCTCTGTCACCCTTGACAGAGCCTATGCGGTTTATACTAAAGACTTAGAAGATTTAAAAATATCTTTCTACTGTTCCAGGATCCGTTCATCCACTTGTTCCAGGCGTGCCCTGACATCAACTACACGTGTCAAACTCTGATTGGGCTCTGTCAGAATTGGAACATACGCATTAAATGAACATCGTACCAAGCTACTATTCACCTAATCCTGTCTACTATAGATCAGTCCTTATTGTCTAAAGTATGTCCCCTTTAGAAGTAATATAAATAGAAGACTCGTGTTGAGTTCTTCTATTAAGATTAAAATCACGAAAATACTCATATATCTTTTAAGTTTTTCACAACACACACACACCATTAAACTGCAGATTTCTTGCTAATCCTTTAAAGTTCTTGGTGTTCTTATTATAAATCAAATACAATAATCTTTGAGAAACATATGTTATTTACTCTTTGCTTTATTTGATATTGTGTGATCTTTTACCTTACATTATCTTTCAGTTCTTAAATACGCTTCCGCACCATACAATCTGAACTAACTGAAAGTTAAGATCATTGTTTTAGCAAAACAGGAACCAAGGCACTAGATGAGAAAAGATTTCTTTTCTTGGTGGGTAAGTTGGGAATGATAAACATGAGTTAAAACCTCTGTAAGTATAACTTAATCTTCTGTAAGTATGTACATACATTGCTTTTATTATCTGGTTAATTTATTTCTGAATGTAAATTCTTAATCACCAAGTGTTCTGCAAAAAACAGAGCTTCTATAGGATTGCTCAGAACCTCTGACAGTCTTGACAGAACCTCTAAGAAACTTGATCTATGTCCCATATTACTTATCAAATTTTGACCCAAGCATAGATCAAGGGGGAGCAGAAGGAGACCTTGAAATGATCTACAGAAGTTGATCATTCAAGGGGGAGCCAAAGAAGAATTGTGATCAACCACAATCAACAGAGGTCAAGAATTTCGCCGAACAAAGGAAAGTCAAAATGTGAGTATCTCATAAAAATCCTTCAAGAAAACAGTTTTCTAGGATACAAATTTCCAAATATGTCCTAGAAACTTTGCTTATGACATTCCAAAAAGAAAATAATCAAAACGATTGATGAGTCTCTCTTTATAAGAATTTTAAGGTTCCAGAGCCTCTGCTGGGCTCAACAGAGCTTCTGTAAGACAGATCCTCTATGACTACAAATTACATAAGAACTCGATCGATCGTCTTGAATGTCATACAGAAGGTCTCAAGTCAAAAGGGTTCATATACCACAGAACTTGTGCTAACAAATCAAGATATTTGATGTTTACACGTACGAAATCTTTTTAGAAAACAGTTTTCTAGGACAAAAATTTCCAAGAAACACTGCCAAAGACATTTCAAACTTCAAATGATCAAAAAGATGCATAAATTGTGAGTTATGAGAAATTTGAGTTCATAGAGCCTCTGCTGAGCTCAACAGAGGCTTTGCCAGAGAATCTCTGATCGTAAATTTAAACTCTTTTGATCGATTATGAATGTCTTCTCAAAAAGACCTCTTTTGCACAAATGCACACTTTGAGATTCTCAAAAGGTTGTTGGTCATAGAGCTCATTCCACCAAAGAAACTCTGTTGACCAACAAAGGCTTTTAAAAAGGAGTTACTCGCACAGAACCTTATCCAAAACAGTTTTCTAGGACACCAACTTCAAAATATGTCCTAAAAACAATTCTTAAAAAGATTAAAAACCTGGATGATCAAAAAGTTTAATAGATTTTTTGTTATGAAAAATTTCCTCTCATAGAGCTTCTGCTAGCTCTGACATAGCTTCATAACCTCTGTGAAAGAAATTTCTACTCTATAAATCTATCGATCCTCTCCAATGTTTTTCAAATGTTTTTGGTAAAGGTACAAACAGAGGAAACAAAAGAGAGTTTTTTTTAAACTACAGAGCTCTATCACTACAGAGCTTCTGTCACTTTCAAACTTGGGTAATTTCTGCAACAGTAACGGCTCTTTTACTGTGAGTGAAAATTATGTGGAGGAAAAGAAACCCACGCGCCAAGCATTAATGGGCCGCGCACGACGTCAAGTCGTGCTCTGACACTGCTGACGTGTCATGTTTTCATTGGACGTACACGGCACACGTTCTCCTGGAAAGTTGAACCCGCCGTTCACACTCAAGTACGGATTCCAAATTTTATTCACTTCCATATAGTTACCTCTTCAAAATCCTAACCGTTACCATTCACTATAAAACCCAAGTTACCACTCCTCATAAAATCTTTACGAACTCTCATCTTCTTCTCCGGTGAACCTTGCAAAACCTGCAACCTACCTATCTTTCATTCTATTCTTCAAAATAAACAATAATGGCATCATCATCCAACATTCCTGAAGACTCCCCTATTCAAGACAACTCACCTGCTCAATCTGAGCATTCCTAAAATCCAAATATAGCCGCAGACCTTGAGAAAGATAACTCCGGCGACACAACAGAATTTGCTCCGACCACCCATCTCCAAAACTTCATAGCAAATGAACACTTTGAAAGTGTTCTTCCTTCAAAACCTAACAATTATCATTTGGTTCCCTCAAGAACCACATTTGGGGAATCAAACGCCATTCTCCTCGATATTCTTGAATACCATTACCTATACCCCTCTTATCCACAACAGTGCAGAAAATCCCTGCCAGATATCTCTACCAGTTCTGGAAAAGCTGCAGATTTGACCCAGAGGATCGACAGATCAAAGAATACATCTCCAAACCTGACAAAACAGAGCACATTGAACTCAAGTTCA
Organism: Saussurea involucrata; assembly: GCA_033807775.1. Classification (NCBI taxonomy): domain Eukaryota; kingdom Viridiplantae; phylum Streptophyta; class Magnoliopsida; order Asterales; family Asteraceae; genus Saussurea; species Saussurea involucrata. Next base: position 79,096,522 of record CM066325.1, read on the forward strand.
ACAGAACAATGTTCTCACTTGAGTTCAATCTACCAACTAGAGGCCAATTAGGAATAAAAAGGTATGCAGAGGATCCCACAGATGAAGAGCTCTGTAGGTTCGTAGAAATGTTGGGGTATAACACAACCCTAAGAAAAAGGAACGAGTTCAGAAGAAATTGTCTTCCTCCTCTATGGAATACCCTCTTCTCAATTCTAAACAGATGCCTAACTGGGAAAGTTGGCAGTCCAGACCAAACTTTGCACCAAATCCTGGTCATAATATACGGAGTATATTATGATCTACCTCTGGACTACGCCAAGCTCATGATGCAAGAAATGGTCAACACCATTGAGCGAAAGAACCTCTCCCAAAAGGCCAAACCAACTCTTCCTCCTCTGCAGTATCAACGATTTTTGGGTGTCATGCTCGAACCTCTACTCTTATGTGAACAATGGCCAATGGAAGGTCCCACGCCCAAAACATATCCTATGACAAAGAACACACCGACAGAGCACAAGGATGGATACAAATACTGCAGACCTCTGTCAAATTACCTTGTGGGATATGTCAAAAATAAAGAGATGAAGTTAGAATATATACACGTCCACAGGACTCCAGAACCAAGTCATGTGACACCCCCGTGTCAGGGAGCCCCATTAGATTTAAATGTAGTGGAAAGGATGACAGAAGAAGAGTGGGAAGTAGCGTTTAAGAAATATAAGCAAATACAAGAGAGGTTCCACAAACAAAGAGAATCCATTATCCCTTCAACTAAGAGAAAAACCTCTGCAACCACACCCCAAAAGAAGAGCAAGAAAAGGAAACCCACAGAGGAAACTTCAACCTCTGCAGCTCAACCATCTCAACCCCCTGCAACAGAAACAGGATCCTCTGCACCTCCCTCCCCTCCAAAACAAAAGAAACGAAAAACCAAATCCACAGAGCAGGGAGCCCCTAAACCAAAAAGGAGGAAGTCAAAAAAGAAGAAACCCACATCACCTCTGCAGTCCATTACAGAGGGAGTCGAACAGGAAGAGGAAGACCAAACTATACCTCTACAACCTCCCTCCCTAATAAACTATGCAGATCAACAGGGAGACTTTAATGCCTTCCTCATCCAAACCGAAATAGCTCACACCTTAGATTCTTCAGGATGGACCGCATAACCGTTGTCTCATGAATCGACAGAGACACCCAACTACACGATAGCCTCAAACTTGGATGAACATGATCAAACTCCTAAGAACATTCAATGTCAGACTCCAGAGGTTCTGCACAATCCTTTCCTCCATCCAGAGCTTAACACTCAGGAACCAACCCCTACACGCACAGAAGAAGATGTTAGGGTAGAAACCATAGAGGATCCTATAGAAAAAGATGCCGCAGAAGAAGAACGCACAAATCTCCAACCCCCTCCCAGTGCAACCCACATATCTAACACCGTCGGTCTAGCGGCAGAAGGCGTTATTGAAAAAGAGCCGCACAGCTCGACCCCAACCCAAACCGACTAGCCATAGGTTACTCTTTCAACCTCTGTGCCACCAATACATAGGGAAACCATTCTAGGGGAGTCCTCTCTAAAGGATTTACCCGTAGTTCGTGGTCATTCGCCCGAGACCACAATCGCACTCCTGACAGAGGCATATGTTGCCTCTGCCACGTACACAACAACAGGGCCCAACCTCCTTTCAGAGAGGAGAAGAGAGCATGGAAATGAAGAGACACTAGACAAGTATCTGAGTCAACAGAAGGACATTACAATACCCACCTCTGTAGTGGATTTGGACACTGGCCTTAACAGAACTTCTGTAGAGGTTGGAACACAAGTTTCTCCTCAAGGATCAGAAGGAAATCCTTCCACCCTCAACGTAAAAACATGGGTGAACGAAGGTGTCCCAGGAATAGGGACTCACTCTGGGGATAAATGTGTTCCTCCAGAGGTTACCACTGACTCTCATGTGATAAAGGATGAGTTCCAAACCTTTGTAACCTCTGTGAATCAAAAACTACAGGAGTTGCAAAGCTCCTTTTCTATTTTTACAGAGACTACTTCAGGAGCCATTACAAGTCTAAATACCAAAATGGACGCCTTGTCCATAGAGGTACAACAAGCTCTCTCCCAGATGAAGTCTGCTGCCGAATCTTCTATCACAACCTCTACCAGAATACATGCTGCCGAATTCGAAAGAAGTGCAACCTCTGCATTCAAAAACTCCATCAAGATTTATCTTTAAAAGATAAGGCAACAAGCTGCAAAGAATCCCGACAATACTTGCAGGGCAGAAAGTTCTAAAGAAAGAAGACAGGATGACCCTAATAATGATGATGCATCAGGTCATCCTGAAGGGGAGAACCAAACTGAGAAAACAACAGAGGCTACACCTGCAGAAACTACGACAACCGAAGAGCCTGAAACTCAAGATCCCCTAACCCAAAGTCAAGGAAACCAACAGAGGCCCACAGAGGAAACACCAGCCTCTGTGGAAACCACCTCTATCATTGGAAAAGATGCTCCTACTCAAGAAAATATCCAGATCCTATCATCTTCCTCCTCAGAAGAACTTTCCATTCCTCCACCAAAACCAATATCCCAACCCAAAATATACCCAAGAAGAAAATCCATTGCCCACAAACCAAAAGGACCAAAACGCTCTACTACTTATGTTCTAAAAAGAATGGAATTTGTATCTTCTTTCAGAACAGCAAGACGTTTTGATATCTCTCCACAAACCACAACCGGGCTCACAGAAGAACCGTCTACAGAACCCAAATCCCCAATCAAACCAACAGAACCATCACCATCAAAGTCCTCAGAAACTGAAGTGTCAAAAACTACAGAGACAATCCCCATCATAGCCACAGAAACCTCTACACCCAAACCAATAGAGGACCAAACCCCCAAACCAACAAAAGCAATCCCAGAAAATCCAAAACAGGCAACAGGTTCTGAGCCTCCCCAAGCCAAAGATAAAGGAAAGGGTTTCATGACAGAAGAACCAAAGAAGAAAAAGCCAATGCCTCAGACAACAGAGAAGTTGATGAAGAGATCATTCGATGCCTTTGTCACTCCTAAACCTGAAGAAGACTGGGCATTCAATTTAGATCCTCTGTCAAAAATTCCGATCCTTGATCCAAAAGCAAAGGTAACAGAGGGTAGAGTTGCAGAGATAAAACGAGAAATGGATGCTTTACGAAGACCAATACCTCCACCAAGAACACGACATGCAGAAATGGAAGAGGTGGTGTATATGTATCTTTACAAACAGCATAATCAGAACAATCCTCTGCCTCACATCGAAGATCCTCAACTCAGAGTTGACCTTGATAACACCTTCACAGGAACAAAGCCAAAAGCAAGAGCAGAAGTCTTCTCAGAGTCTAAAATTGAAAAGGTAATTTACTGCAAATTCTCTCAAACAAGAACCTTTCCAAAGATAAGGTACAACATCTACAAAGTCAAAAGGGAGAACAAGTCCGAAAATCAATTTTCAGATGCCGATATAAGAAACTTGAACCCCTACGATCTGTCAGATCTTCTACTTTGGACAAAAGAAAACTTCGACACCGATGCTAACAGAAGGCCTATCAAGTATTCAGGAAAGCGATGAGGGAAAAGCTTCTGCTATATAGCATGATAGACTTTCAACTGGGAAGAGATCTTGAAGTCAAAAACCTAAGCCTAAGACCAATAGAGGATTACTGCCCACCTTCTGCCGTGCCCAACTCCATCATAAAAACACCAAGGAACGGGTTAGTGTATAAGGATCCTGCTGTCAATTAAGACTTTTTATGGAAATGGACTGTCAGAAGTATGCAACCAGTACTCTGAACAAGTTCAGATCAATCCTAGAAGAGAACAGAGATACTGAGCTTATGGATCGAGAATCAGCAGACAGAATGATCGGAGAAATCAATGCTACAATTGACTTAAGAGAACTATGCATCAAATTCTATCACGAGCTCAGAGAAGTGGGATTCGACAACAGAAGTTTCAACGACTTCACAAATGCAAATGTCTGAGTCTCATCTACATACCTCTGTAAACTTTAAAATGCCTCTGGCATAATTTCAAAATGAAAAGAAATGAAATGAATCTTTGAGGTATTGTTTAACCTCTGTCTATTTACATAGCCTAATAAGCATATTTCAAAATTTTCATTTTTCAATACTTAGGGGGAGATTGTTAGCTCCAATATTCATAATATTAGAAGTATTGAAAAATAGGCTAAGTATAGAAGACATCGACAGAAGCTCTGCCGAATGATCACATAAGTTCTACGGAGTGTCACCAAAGCTCTGCCGAAGTAAACAAAAAGATCAATCAAGAAACGCCAAGACCAAAGAATGAACTACAGAAGTACTACTCACAGAGGACCGAGCCGCATAACCTCTGTCACCCTTGACAGAGCCTCTGCGGTTTATACTAAAGACTTAGAAGATTTCAAATATCTTTCTACTGTTCCAGGATCCGTTCATCCACTTGTTACAGGCATGCCCTGACATCAACTACACGTGTCAAACTCTGATTGGGCTCTGTCAGAATTAGAACATACGCATTAAATGAACATCGTACCAAGCTACTATTCACCCAATCCTGTCTACTGTAGATCAGTCCTTATTGTCTAAAGTATGTCCCCTTTAGAAGTAGTATAAATAGAAGACTCATGTTGAGTTCTTCTATTAAGCTTAAAATCATGAAAATACTCATATATTTTTTAAGCTTTTCACAACACACACACCATTAAACTATATATTTCGTGCTAATCCTTTAAAGTTCTTGGTGTTCTTATTATATATCAAATACAATAATCTTTGAGAAACATATGTTATTTACTCTTTGCTTTATTTGATATTGTGTGATCTTCTACCTTACATTATCTTTCAGTTCTTAAATACGCTTCCGCACCACACAATCTGAACTAACTGAAAGTTAAGATCATTGTTTTAGCAAAACAGGAACCAACAGTCTTCTATTTATACTACTACAAAGGGGACATACTTTAGACAATAAGGACTGATGTATAGTAGACAGGATCGTATGAACAGTAGCAGGTACTGCATGCATTAAATGCGCTGATGTCGACTTGGTACTGCGCCCTATCAGAGTTTGACACGTGGAGGTTGTCAGGGCACTCCTCGTACAAGTGGATGAACGGATCCTGGAACAGTAGAAAGATATTTGTTGATTTCTTCTAAGTCTTCAGTATACCGCAGAGGCTCTGCCAAGGGTGACAGAGGTTCTGCGGCTCGGTCCTCTATGAGCAGTCTTCTGTCGATTCTTGCCTTCGGTGTTCTTGGTGTCTCGGCAGAGCCTCTGTTGGAGGTTTCAATATTTAGCCTATTTTTCACTACGTTTATAAACAGAAAGATTGGAGCTAACAATCATAGTCGATGAATTCTCTCGCTCTACCTGGGTTATGTTTCTCCGTTCTAAGAGTGACACCCCTGAAGAACTCATCGCTTTTGTCAGGAAAATGGAAGTCCTGAACAATATGACCATTCGCTCTATAAGGAGTGATCATGGGACTGAATTCAAAAACAGTTCCCTTGATTCCTTCTTTGAAAGCAAGGGTATTTCTCACAACTTTTCCTCAGTGAGAACACCGCAACAAAATGGAGTCGCTGAAAGAAGAAATTGAACTATCGTCGAAGTTGTACGATCAATGCTCAATGATTCTCATCTACCTACTCAGTTTTGGGCAGAAGCTGTCAACATTGCTTGTTTTACTCAAAACAGGTCACTGATTGTCAAAAGATTCAAGAAGACAACCTATGAACTTTTCCATGGGAGAAAGCCTTCAATTAGATTTCTTCACATCTTTGGATGTCAGTGTTTCATACTGAACAACAGAGATGCCCTTGGAAAGTTTGATCCTAAGGCTGATGATGGAATCTTTCTTGGATACTCTTCTATCTCGAAAGCCTTCAGAGTCTTCTATCGAAGAAGACAAACTGTAGAAGAAACAATCCACGTCAATTTGGACGAATCCCGATAAAAAAACTCCAGACCTTCTGCTGATACTGAAGAACTGAATCAATGGATGTTTTCTCATCTTGGTGATTCAGAAGATGCTCCTATCCCTCAAACTCATACTCATACCGCTGAAGATGATGATCCTACTATCATCCAAAACATGCAGACAAGTGAAGCTGAATCCTCATGGGTCTCAGCTGTTCCTCTTAACACCATGCCTGTTTCTGAACCTTCTACCTCAGACATACCATCTACTTCTCAGCAATCAGTGAATGAAATGACATCTGAACCTCTTCGTCTCTTGCCTAAAATACCCGAAGTTGCTGAAGCCTCATTTTAGCTCCTCCAGAAGTTCAGATTGAGTCAACAACTTTTGTACCGTGGGATGATCAGCTCTCTTCTGTATCTTACAGCTAGCCGTCCTGATATTATGTACGCAACCTGATTGTGTGCACGATATCAAGCTGAACCTAAGGAATCTCATTTGATCACTGTAAAGCGTATTTTTCGATACCTTAAGGGTACTACTAACCTAGGTCTTTGGTATCCCAAAGACTCTGGGTTTGATCTAATCGCCTATTCAGATAGTGATTTTGCAGGTTGCAAATTGGATAGGAAAAGCACCACAGGAGGCTGTCAGCTCCTGGGTGGAAAGCTGGTGAGTTGGACAAGTAAAAAGCAAAACTCAGTGTCCACCTCAACCGTTGAAGCTAAGTATGTAGCTGCTGGAAGCTGTTATTCTCAAGTTTTGTGGATGAGAAATCAACTACTGGACTATGACCTTCAGCTCTCCAAAATTCCAATCTATTGCGACAGCACTAGTGCCATCGCCATAGCAAATAATCCAGTGCTACACTCAAAGACCAAACACATCAAAATCAAGTATCATTTTATCCCAACTGACTTTTAGTTAGCTGCTCTATTCACCAAACCTCTTGATGAGACAAGATTCAACTTTCTCATCAGCGAGCTTGGAATGCTGAACTTAGAAGAGTAAAATCCTCAGTGGTTCACATTGGATCAATGATAAAAATGAATTTGTATAATCCTATTAATCACCTACTCTCTGAACAAAATTGATTTGCTGATATCAAGGTATGTTCTTTCATACTCGCTAACGTTCGCCTAAGAATGAAAGATTTCAAAACAAATTAAATCGCTGAATATCTCTTCATTTCAGAGATATTTAGAAGATCTAAAATAAACACTGATATTTCTAATCAGTGCTTCGTATTTTAAATATATCCCTGAGTTTTTCCAACACCCTCAGAGACATCTTAAAATGTGAAAGGACGTTTGTGACGTCATCACAACGGATAGACCATGGCACGACTTTTCTCTGACACGTTCGCCCGTTTCGTTTCCTTGTCCAATCAAATTCAAGGGATGTGTCCGTGTCATCATGAAAAACTTTTCCCGCTCATAGTTTTTCTCTCTCTACTCTCACTATATAAACCCTTTGAGTTTATATTTTTACCTTTTACGCGGACATCATCTCTCTCAAGCAAGGAATCACTGTTGCATTTGAAATATTTTCTCAAGAAACATGTTCATCTGCATCTTCTTCAATACTACAGGTTAATATTTCTTTTATTTTGCAACTAATAAACTTGTTTTTTTTAATCTTATTCTTGTTTCTAAAAGATCAAACAAAAGAACTTCCTCAAAATGAAATCATTTTCTTCGTGGTTTTATAAATACAATCTGCTTACTTATTGTTCTTCGAGTTTAAAATCAAAATCTTAAACTTGACTTTTCATATGTTTTTCCAGAATCCTTTCCATAAAAGGAAACTGGAGAACAAGAACATTCACTATGTTTTGCATTATTGTTCAAAACTAGAAAACCCTAATCTCCATTTCTTTCTCTAAATGGAAATTACTAAACCCTAAAAACCCTCATTTTGGAATTTTATCCATTTTAAGAACTTCTCTTCATATTCTTCATGTTTATACTTTTTAAACAGAAATGGAAAACACTGAAGCAACTCCTCAATATCCTACTACATCCTCTGACAATATAGAACTTGTCAAAGCACCAATTGTCAACTTTGAACTGGAACATGTCACATTTCAAGGAAACAACCCTTATGCTCTTTTCGACTTTCCTCTAAAGAAAAACATCACACACTTGAATGAAGTTGTGAATTTACTGAAGACATGTCCTCTGTCAACAACCCTGACCATCAAACCTCCTGCTCACAAGAACCTCCTCTCTCAGTTCTGGTATGCTGCCGGAAGAGCTCAAGTTCTCTCCACCAAAGACCCTAAAAAGATGATCGATGTCATTCTATTTGACACTGAACATGGTGAATCCAAGATTTATCCAGGGGCTCTCAGGTCTGCCCCAAACCTCCCTGGATGTTCAAAGGATAGACGCTTTGATTCTCTACCTGGTCACAAAAACGCGGTTGATAGAGATATACTTATTGCATTCTATGATGTAATGCAGTATACTTGGAGCACAGGGATAGATAAACTACCTGAGAAAAAGCTCACATGTAAATCCTCAAATCCAAAATGCCAAGCGAGATGAACTTCATCTTCGCTCATCTGATCAGCTGCATGACCGCCAAAGTCGGGTCAACTGACCAATCCTCTCAACCCCAACAGGTTATGGGGTATGTGCTGATGAAGGGCCTTCACATCGACTGAGTCAAGATCATTTTCGACGACATGATGCTCAGAGTCGAAGAGAAGATGCCACCACTGACTGTCCCATATCCCCGCTTTCTCAGTGCTCTTTTCTGACAAGGACTTGGGGATTCATACCCTAAGGTTGGAGACCTAAAACTATCCCAGGTTGGCCCCAATATCCTCGACTTCAAGCCGGTGGCAAACGAGGTACGTATCCCTATTCTCTTACCTCTTCTTAGAACTCCTCCTTCTTCTACTTCTGCGACTACCACATCGATAGCGGTAATCCCAACCGCTGGTACCCAGGCAGCACCATCTACTCCTTCTAGAAAAAGGAAACACTCTGACACCCACCTTGGCGCCCCTAAGCCCAAGAAGTCCTCTAAGGAGCAACCCCCTAAGACTTCCCAGGCTGAAGACTCAGCGTCTGTCTCTCTACAGACGTTGTTGAAAGATTTCTTGGCAAGCTTGTTGATCCAAACCCTTAGTGATTTGATAATGACCCTCTCTTATACTTTGTGAAATATGTAAGTAAACAATATGTATCAGACTTTCACTATCGCTGTTAAGTACTAAGATCTTACAGTACCGCTGATAGAAACTCTCGCTCTTTAAATTAAACCTTCAGCGAACACTGTTCACCATTAATGCTATGAGTCTGTTCAGTCATTATGATGATCGCTGATAAGTTAGTTGTTTACTTATGATCCCTGAAGACAAGTTTCACGTCAACAAAGGTTCTACGCTGAAGTCGAACATCAAGCTCAAGAACCAGCGAAAAGTCTCCTAATGAACTGATGCGGATCAGCGAAGACTCAGATTTGTCCACTCAACGTGAAGTATCAAGTACAAGACTTCAGCTATCGCTGAACTTTATCATTCGCTGAATAGAAAATAATAATGCTCTGAATCAATGAAAGCTGATCATGAAGTCCTCCGTACAAAGTACTTTTGTCTTAACCCCCTTGCACGACTCCGTACGAAATGTTAGAAAAGAACCTCCGACTGTCTGAAATCGTACAACCACTCTGATACTACACTGTTCATCCATGCGGCTACTAAGGTTATCAACCAAGGTCAATGACATGCAACCAACCAGCTGATGACACGTGTAAAGTGTATACTGACTTGCATTAAATGCATGCAGTATATAAAGTGATGAACCCACTTCATTTGAAGTAACTTGCTAACTCTGGACAAGTTCAATCTCTTATCTCAAGATAGGTTATTATTAGTAATTTCCTTATCTCTCTTAGTGCAAGAAACCTTAGTGTTCCAACTTGTTTAGATTTAGGTTTAACCTTAATCTTGTTTCCGCAACAAGTTGTAAATTGTTAATGATTTATCAATAAACAATTTAGAAAAGTAAAATCTGTGTGTTTGTATTCAACCCCCCCCCCCCCCTTCTACAAACTTGTATAGGCCTTCGGGACCAACAAGTGGTATCAGAGCGGATTTGTTTAATCTCATAAACAAGATCTAATCTAAGATATTTCTCTTCCTTGCTATTATCTGAAAATGGCCACCAACACAAACACAAATTATATAGACAATGGTTCTCTTGCTAAACCCCCTAGATTTTCCAAAGATAACTTCAACTTATGGAAAAATAGGATGACACTCTTCTTAGAAGGTGTAGACCCTACTATGCCTTACTATCTCGAGAATGGTCCATTCATCCCTGTAAGTATTGATGCTGCTGTTCCAGCCGCTGAGAATAGACCTGCTATTCCAGAAAGGCTGGTACCTAAGGAAATCTTTCAATGGACTGACGAAGATAAGAAGAAAGTGGCTATAGATACAAAAGCCAGATCCATACTATCCATGGCTCTTCCTGACGAAGTCTACCATTCCGTCATGAATCTGAAAACATCAAAAGCCATGTGGGACACGATATGTGTTCAGTATGAAGGAACGTCTGAAGTCCAGGACTCAAGAAAGATCAACCTGGTAAGACAATACGAAAGCTTCATTTCTGGTAAGAATGAATCTCTCTCTGAAGTTCACCAACGTTTTAATTGTTTAATTATAGATCTGAAAACTGTTGGTAAGGAATATTCTAACTTTGAAGTACTGACAAAGTTTCTAGAATGTTTACCTGAAAGCTGGGACAATTATGCTATGTGTCTCAAGCTGTCAAAGGATCTAAAATCAATGACCCTTTCAACCTTATATGGCACGTTGCTGAATCATGAGCAATCAAACCATCTTAAAAAGAATCTTGTAAAAGATTCCAAAAGCACCCCTGTTGCTTTAATCTCAGAGGAACCTTCTACTCAGTGAATGAAATGACATCTGAACCTCTTCGTCTCTTGCCTAAAATACCCGAAGTTGCTGAAGCCTCATTTTAGCTCCTCCAGAAGTTCAGATTGAGTCAACAACTTTTGTACCGTGGGATGATCAGCTCTCTTCTGTATCTTACAGCTAGCCGTCCTGATATTATGTACGCAACCTGATTGTGTGCACGATATCAAGCTGAACCTAAGGAATCTCATTTGATCACTGTAAAGCGTATTTTTCGATACCTTAAGGGTACTACTAACCTAGGTCTTTGGTATCCCAAAGACTCTGGGTTTGATCTAATCGCCTATTCAGATAGTGATTTTGCAGGTTGCAAATTGGATAGGAAAAGCACCACAGGAGGCTGTCAGCTCCTGGGTGGAAAGCTGGTGAGTTGGACAAGTAAAAAGCAAAACTCAGTGTCCACCTCAACCGTTGAAGCTAAGTATGTAGCTGCTGGAAGCTGTTATTCTCAAGTTTTGTGGATGAGAAATCAACTACTGGACTATGACCTTCAGCTCTCCAAAATTCCAATCTATTGCGACAGCACTAGTGCCATCGCCATAGCAAATAATCCAGTGCTACACTCAAAGACCAAACACATCAAAATCAAGTATCATTTTATCCCAACTGACTTTTAGTTAGCTGCTCTATTCACCAAACCTCTTGATGAGACAAGATTCAACTTTCTCATCAGCGAGCTTGGAATGCTGAACTTAGAAGAGTAAAATCCTCAGTGGTTCACATTGGATCAATGATAAAAATGAATTTGTATAATCCTATTAATCACCTACTCTCTGAACAAAATTGATTTGCTGATATCAAGGTATGTTCTTTCATACTCGCTAACGTTCGCCTAAGAATGAAAGATTTCAAAACAAATTAAATCGCTGAATATCTCTTCATTTCAGAGATATTTAGAAGATCTAAAATAAACACTGATATTTCTAATCAGTGCTTCGTATTTTAAATATATCCCTGAGTTTTTCCAACACCCTCAGAGACATCTTAAAATGTGAAAGGACGTTTGTGACGTCATCACAACGGATAGACCATGGCACGACTTTTCTCTGACACGTTCGCCCGTTTCGTTTCCTTGTCCAATCAAATTCAAGGGATGTGTCCGTGTCATCATGAAAAACTTTTCCCGCTCATAGTTTTTCTCTCTCTACTCTCACTATATAAACCCTTTGAGTTTATATTTTTACCTTTTACGCGGACATCATCTCTCTCAAGCAAGGAATCACTGTTGCATTTGAAATATTTTCTCAAGAAACATGTTCATCTGCATCTTCTTCAATACTACAGGTTAATATTTCTTTTATTTTGCAACTAATAAACTTGTTTTTTTTAATCTTATTCTTGTTTCTAAAAGATCAAACAAAAGAACTTCCTCAAAATGAAATCATTTTCTTCGTGGTTTTATAAATACAATCTGCTTACTTATTGTTCTTCGAGTTTAAAATCAAAATCTTAAACTTGACTTTTCATATGTTTTTCCAGAATCCTTTCCATAAAAGGAAACTGGAGAACAAGAACATTCACTATGTTTTGCATTATTGTTCAAAACTAGAAAACCCTAATCTCCATTTCTTTCTCTAAATGGAAATTACTAAACCCTAAAAACCCTCATTTTGGAATTTTATCCATTTTAAGAACTTCTCTTCATATTCTTCATGTTTATACTTTTTAAACAGAAATGGAAAACACTGAAGCAACTCCTCAATATCCTACTACATCCTCTGACAATATAGAACTTGTCAAAGCACCAATTGTCAACTTTGAACTGGAACATGTCACATTTCAAGGAAACAACCCTTATGCTCTTTTCGACTTTCCTCTAAAGAAAAACATCACACACTTGAATGAAGTTGTGAATTTACTGAAGACATGTCCTCTGTCAACAACCCTGACCATCAAACCTCCTGCTCACAAGAACCTCCTCTCTCAGTTCTGGTATGCTGCCGGAAGAGCTCAAGTTCTCTCCACCAAAGACCCTAAAAAGATGATCGATGTCATTCTATTTGACACTGAACATGGTGAATCCAAGATTTATCCAGGGGCTCTCAGGTCTGCCCCAAACCTCCCTGGATGTTCAAAGGATAGACGCTTTGATTCTCTACCTGGTCACAAAAACGCGGTTGATAGAGATATACTTATTGCATTCTATGATGTAATGCAGTATACTTGGAGCACAGGGATAGATAAACTACCTGAGAAAAAGCTCACATGTAAATCCTCAAATCCAAAATGCCAAGCGAGATGAACTTCATCTTCGCTCATCTGATCAGCTGCATGACCGCCAAAGTCGGGTCAACTGACCAATCCTCTCAACCCCAACAGGTTATGGGGTATGTGCTGATGAAGGGCCTTCACATCGACTGAGTCAAGATCATTTTCGACGACATGATGCTCAGAGTCGAAGAGAAGATGCCACCACTGACTGTCCCATATCCCCGCTTTCTCAGTGCTCTTTTCTGACAAGGACTTGGGGATTCATACCCTAAGGTTGGAGACCTAAAACTATCCCAGGTTGGCCCCAATATCCTCGACTTCAAGCCGGTGGCAAACGAGGTACGTATCCCTATTCTCTTACCTCTTCTTAGAACTCCTCCTTCTTCTACTTCTGCGACTACCACATCGATAGCGGTAATCCCAACCGCTGGTACCCAGGCAGCACCATCTACTCCTTCTAGAAAAAGGAAACACTCTGACACCCACCTTGGCGCCCCTAAGCCCAAGAAGTCCTCTAAGGAGCAACCCCCTAAGACTTCCCAGGCTGAAGACTCAGCGTCTGTCTCTCTACAGACGTTGTTGAAAGATTTCTTGGCAAGCTTGTTGATCCAAACCCTTAGTGATTTGATAATGACCCTCTCTTATACTTTGTGAAATATGTAAGTAAACAATATGTATCAGACTTTCACTATCGCTGTTAAGTACTAAGATCTTACAGTACCGCTGATAGAAACTCTCGCTCTTTAAATTAAACCTTCAGCGAACACTGTTCACCATTAATGCTATGAGTCTGTTCAGTCATTATGATGATCGCTGATAAGTTAGTTGTTTACTTATGATCCCTGAAGACAAGTTTCACGTCAACAAAGGTTCTACGCTGAAGTCGAACATCAAGCTCAAGAACCAGCGAAAAGTCTCCTAATGAACTGATGCGGATCAGCGAAGACTCAGATTTGTCCACTCAACGTGAAGTATCAAGTACAAGACTTCAGCTATCGCTGAACTTTATCATTCGCTGAATAGAAAATAATAATGCTCTGAATCAATGAAAGCTGATCATGAAGTCCTCCGTACAAAGTACTTTTGTCTTAACCCCCTTGCACGACTCCGTACGAAATGTTAGAAAAGAACCTCCGACTGTCTGAAATCGTACAACCACTCTGATACTACACTGTTCATCCATGCGGCTACTAAGGTTATCAACCAAGGTCAATGACATGCAACCAACCAGCTGATGACACGTGTAAAGTGTATACTGACTTGCATTAAATGCATGCAGTATATAAAGTGATGAACCCACTTCATTTGAAGTAACTTGCTAACTCTGGACAAGTTCAATCTCTTATCTCAAGATAGGTTATTATTAGTAATTTCCTTATCTCTCTTAGTGCAAGAAACCTTAGTGTTCCAACTTGTTTAGATTTAGGTTTAACCTTAATCTTGTTTCCGCAACAAGTTGTAAATTGTTAATGATTTATCAATAAACAATTTAGAAAAGTAAAATCTGTGTGTTTGTATTCAACCCCCCCCCCCCCCCTTCTACAAACTTGTATAGGCCTTCGGGACCAACAAGTGGTATCAGAGCGGATTTGTTTAATCTCATAAACAAGATCTAATCTAAGATATTTCTCTTCCTTGCTATTATCTGAAAATGGCCACCAACACAAACACAAATTATATAGACAATGGTTCTCTTGCTAAACCCCCTAGATTTTCCAAAGATAACTTCAACTTATGGAAAAATAGGATGACACTCTTCTTAGAAGGTGTAGACCCTACTATGCCTTACTATCTCGAGAATGGTCCATTCATCCCTGTAAGTATTGATGCTGCTGTTCCAGCCGCTGAGAATAGACCTGCTATTCCAGAAAGGCTGGTACCTAAGGAAATCTTTCAATGGACTGACGAAGATAAGAAGAAAGTGGCTATAGATACAAAAGCCAGATCCATACTATCCATGGCTCTTCCTGACGAAGTCTACCATTCCGTCATGAATCTGAAAACATCAAAAGCCATGTGGGACACGATATGTGTTCAGTATGAAGGAACGTCTGAAGTCCAGGACTCAAGAAAGATCAACCTGGTAAGACAATACGAAAGCTTCATTTCTGGTAAGAATGAATCTCTCTCTGAAGTTCACCAACGTTTTAATTGTTTAATTATAGATCTGAAAACTGTTGGTAAGGAATATTCTAACTTTGAAGTACTGACAAAGTTTCTAGAATGTTTACCTGAAAGCTGGGACAATTATGCTATGTGTCTCAAGCTGTCAAAGGATCTAAAATCAATGACCCTTTCAACCTTATATGGCACGTTGCTGAATCATGAGCAATCAAACCATCTTAAAAAGAATCTTGTAAAAGATTCCAAAAGCACCCCTGTTGCTTTAATCTCAGAGGAACCTTCTACTCAGTGAATGAAATGACATCTGAACCTCTTCGTCTCTTGCCTAAAATACCCGAAGTTGCTGAAGCCTCATTTTAGCTCCTCCAGAAGTTCAGATTGAGTCAACAACTTTTGTACCGTGGGATGATCAGCTCTCTTCTGTATCTTACAGCTAGCCGTCCTGATATTATGTACGCAACCTGATTGTGTGCACGATATCAAGCTGAACCTAAGGAATCTCATTTGATCACTGTAAAGCGTATTTTTCGATACCTTAAGGGTACTACTAACCTAGGTCTTTGGTATCCCAAAGACTCTGGGTTTGATCTAATCGCCTATTCAGATAGTGATTTTGCAGGTTGCAAATTGGATAGGAAAAGCACCACAGGAGGCTGTCAGCTCCTGGGTGGAAAGCTGGTGAGTTGGACAAGTAAAAAGCAAAACTCAGTGTCCACCTCAACCGTTGAAGCTAAGTATGTAGCTGCTGGAAGCTGTTATTCTCAAGTTTTGTGGATGAGAAATCAACTACTGGACTATGACCTTCAGCTCTCCAAAATTCCAATCTATTGCGACAGCACTAGTGCCATCGCCATAGCAAATAATCCAGTGCTACACTCAAAGACCAAACACATCAAAATCAAGTATCATTTTATCCCAACTGACTTTTAGTTAGCTGCTCTATTCACCAAACCTCTTGATGAGACAAGATTCAACTTTCTCATCAGCGAGCTTGGAATGCTGAACTTAGAAGAGTAAAATCCTCAGTGGTTCACATTGGATCAATGATAAAAATGAATTTGTATAATCCTATTAATCACCTACTCTCTGAACAAAATTGATTTGCTGATATCAAGGTATGTTCTTTCATACTCGCTAACGTTCGCCTAAGAATGAAAGATTTCAAAACAAATTAAATCGCTGAATATCTCTTCATTTCAGAGATATTTAGAAGATCTAAAATAAACACTGATATTTCTAATCAGTGCTTCGTATTTTAAATATATCCCTGAGTTTTTCCAACACCCTCAGAGACATCTTAAAATGTGAAAGGACGTTTGTGACGTCATCACAACGGATAGACCATGGCACGACTTTTCTCTGACACGTTCGCCCGTTTCGTTTCCTTGTCCAATCAAATTCAAGGGATGTGTCCGTGTCATCATGAAAAACTTTTCCCGCTCATAGTTTTTCTCTCTCTACTCTCACTATATAAACCCTTTGAGTTTATATTTTTACCTTTTACGCGGACATCATCTCTCTCAAGCAAGGAATCACTGTTGCATTTGAAATATTTTCTCAAGAAACATGTTCATCTGCATCTTCTTCAATACTACAGGTTAATATTTCTTTTATTTTGCAACTAATAAACTTGTTTTTTTTAATCTTATTCTTGTTTCTAAAAGATCAAACAAAAGAACTTCCTCAAAATGAAATCATTTTCTTCGTGGTTTTATAAATACAATCTGCTTACTTATTGTTCTTCGAGTTTAAAATCAAAATCTTAAACTTGACTTTTCATATGTTTTTCCAGAATCCTTTCCATAAAAGGAAACTGGAGAACAAGAACATTCACTATGTTTTGCATTATTGTTCAAAACTAGAAAACCCTAATCTCCATTTCTTTCTCTAAATGGAAATTACTAAACCCTAAAAACCCTCATTTTGGAATTTTATCCATTTTAAGAACTTCTCTTCATATTCTTCATGTTTATACTTTTTAAACAGAAATGGAAAACACTGAAGCAACTCCTCAATATCCTACTACATCCTCTGACAATATAGAACTTGTCAAAGCACCAATTGTCAACTTTGAACTGGAACATGTCACATTTCAAGGAAACAACCCTTATGCTCTTTTCGACTTTCCTCTAAAGAAAAACATCACACACTTGAATGAAGCTGTGAATTTACTGAAGACATGTCCTCTGTCAACAACCCTGACCATCAAACCTCCTGCTCACAAGAACCTCCTCTCTCAGTTCTGGTATGCTGCCGGAAGAGCTCAAGTTCTCTCCACCAAAGACCCTAAAAAGATGATCGATGTCATTCTATTTGACACTGAACATGGTGAATCCAAGATTTATCCAGGGGCTCTCAGGTCTGCCCCAAACCTCCCTAGATGTTCAAAGGATAGACGCTTTGATTCTCTACCTGGTCACAAAAACGCGGTTGATAGAGATATACTTATTGCATTTTATGATGTAATGCAGTATACTTGGAGCACAGGGATAGATAAACTACCTGAGAAAAAGCTCACATGTAAATCCTCAAATCCAAAATGCCAAGCGAGATGAACTTCATCTTCGCTCATCTGATCAGCTGCATGACCGCCAAAGTCGGGTCAACTGACCAATCCTCTCAACCCCAACAGGTTATGGGGTATGTGCTGATGAAGGGCCTTCACATCGACTGAGCCAAGATCATTTTCGACGACATGATGCTCAGAGTCGAAGAGAAGATGCCACCACTGACTGTCCCATATCCCCGCTTTCTCAGTGCTCTTTTCTGACAAGGACTTGGGGATTCATACCCTAAGGTTGGAGACCTAAAACTATCCCAGGTCGGCCCCAATATCCTCGACTTCAAGCCGGTGGCAAACGAGGTACGTCTCCCTATTCTCTTACCTCTTCTTAGAACTCCTCCTTCTTCTACTTCTGCGGCTACCACATCGATAGCGGTAATCCCAACCGCTGGTACCCAGGCAGCACCATCTACTCCTTCTAGAAAAAGGAAACACTCTGACACCCACCTTGGCGCCCCTAAGCCCAAGAAGTCCTCTAAGGAGCAACCCCCTAAGACTTCCCAGGCTGAAGACTCAGCGTCTGTCTCTCTACAGACGTTGTTGAAAGATTTCTTGGCAAGCTTGTTGATCCAAACCCTCAGTGATTTGATAATGACCCTCTCTTATACTTTGTGAAATATGTAAGTAAACAATATGTATCAGACTTTCACTATCGCTGTTAAGTACTAAGATCTTACAGTACCGCTGATAGAAACTCTCGCTCTTTAAATTAAACCTTCAGCGAACACTGTTCACCATTAATGCTATGAGTCTGTTCAGTCATTATGATGATCGCTGATAAGTTAGTTGTTTACTTATGATCCCTGAAGACAAGTTTCACGTCAACAAAGGTTCTACGCTGAAGTCGAACATCAAGCTCAAGAACCAGCGAAAAGTCTCCTAATGAACTGATGCGGATCAGCGAAGACTCAGATTTGTCCACTCAACGTGAAGTATCAAGTACAAGACTTCAGCTATCGCTGAACTTTATCATTCGCTGAATAGAAAATAATAATGCTCTGAATCAATGAAAGCTGATCATGAAGTCCTCCGTACAAAGTACTTTTGTCTTAACCCCCTTGCACGACTCCGTACGAAATGTTAGAAAAGAACCTCCGACTGTCTGAAATCGTACAACCACTCTGATACTACACTGTTCATCCATGCGGCTACTAAGGTTATCAACCAAGGTCAATGACATGCAACCAACCAGCTGATGACACGTGTAAAGTGTATACTGACTTGCATTAAATGCATGCAGTATATAAAGTGATGAACCCACTTCAATTGAAGTAACTTGCTAACTCTGGACAAGTTCAATCTCTTATCTCAAGATAGGTTATTATTAGTAATTTCCTTATCTCTCTTAGTGCAAGAAACCTTAGTGTTCCAACTTGTTTAGATTTAGGTTTATCCTTAATCTTGTTTCCGCAACAAGTTGTAAATTTTTAATGATTTATCAATAAACAATTTAGAAAAGTAAAATCTGTGTGTTTGTATTCAACCCCCCCCCCCCTTCTACAAACTTGTATAGGCCTTCGGGACCAACAAGTGGTATCAGAGCGGATTTGTTTAATCTCATAAACAAGATCTAATCTAAGATATTTCTCTTCCTTGCTATTATCTGAAAATGGCCACCAACACAAACACAAATTATATAGACAATGGTTCTCTTGCTAAACCCCCTAGATTTTCCAAAGATAACTTCAACTTATGGAAAAATAGGATGACACTCTTCTTAGAAGGTGTAGACCCTACTATGCCTTACTATCTCGAGAATGGTCCATTCATCCCTGTAAGAATTGATGTTGCTGTTCCAGCCGCTGAAAATAGACCTGCTATTCCAGAAAGGCTGGTACCTAAGGAAATCTTTCAATGGACTGACGAAGATAAGAAGAAAGTGGCTATAGATACAAAAGCCAGATCCATACTATCCATGGCTCTTCCTGACGTAGTCTACCATTCCGTCATGAATCTGAAAACATCAAAAGCCATGTGGGACACGATATGTGTTCAGTATGAAGGAACGTCTGAAGTCCAGGACTCAAGAAAGATCAACCTGGTAAGACAATACGAAAGCTTCATTTCTGGTAAGAATGAATCTCTCTCTGAAGTTCACCAACGTTTTAATTGTTTAATTATAGATCTGAAAACTGTTGGTAAGGAATATTCTAACTTTGAAGTACTGACAAAGTTTCTAGAATGTTTACCTGAAAGCTGGGACAATTATGCTATGTGTCTCAAGCTGTCAAAGGATCTAAAATCAATGACCCTTTCAACCTTATATGGCACGTTGCTGAATCATGAGCAATCGAACCATCTTAAGAAGAATCTTGTAAAAGATTCCAAAAGCACCCCTGTTGCTTTAATCTCAGAGGAACCTTCTACTCAGCGACCCTCGGTCACTATCACTGAGTTAGAGAGTAACTCTGAAAGGTCATCAGATTCTGATTATTCAGATAATGATGAATCTTTGGCTCTCCTAACTAAGAAGTTCAGGAGATTTGCCAAAAAGAAAATGTTTAGAAAGAACAAACCTCTTTCCATAACTGACAAGCCTAGATCATCAGCTTTTGTTGATAAGGCTACTGCTACTTCTTTTAACTGCGAAAAGACAGGACATTTCGCTAACGAGTGCAGGTCTAAGAGAGTTTCTAGACCCTCAGCTTTTACAAAGAAACCCTTTGTTCCAAGGAATAAAGATGACAAATATTCAAAGCTGAAAGAAAAATATGCTAAGCTGAAAAGCTTTAAGAAGAAGAATAAAGGCCTGATGGCTGACTATGATTGGGGTGCTTCTGATGAAGAAGCATCATCATCTGACTCTGAAGATGATGAAGCAAATCTATGTCTTATGGCCAAGATTGAATAAGAGGAAGAAAGTTCAGACATTCCCTCCACTTCAACCTCTGCTATTCAGGTATCACCTTCCTTCTTTACCAATATTGCAAATATTGATGAAGCTGATAGTCTTCGTAAGATCGATCTCTTGACTAGAAGTTTATACGAAGCCATGAACGGCAAAACTGTGGTTGAAAACCAAAACCTTGATCTCGCTGAAAAGCTTAAAAACTGCCACCTTCAAATAGAAAAGCTTTCTAAAATTGAAGAAGATTTTAAAGATCAAGTATATTTAAATCAGCTAGTCAAAATCGAACGAGCAGAAGCTATCGCTGCATTAAAAGCTGAAAAAGCTACTGTTGAAGGATGGTGTAATTCTTCAACAAAGATCACTGAGATTATAAAGTCTCAGATTCTCCTGAGTGATAAACGTGGTTTGGGCTACAAATATGATACTCCAAAACCAACCACTGAGCGTTCAATGCTTAAATTTGGAACGTTCGTATCCTCAGTCGCTGATACTTCATCTTCTCAGTGCTCCTCGTCCATTACACCAATCCCTGAGGAAACTCCTACCTCCTCAAAAGGCAAGGAGAAAATGGTTTATTCAAAACCTACCTCTGTCTCTAAAGACAAAGGTAAAGGAATTGTTATTTACCAGAATCCTCAGAAGGGTACCTTAGTACCAAAGCTGAATGCTCCTAAAGCTTCAGTGACTCATCCCTCTGGATCAAGGAAGCAGATCTCTGGATCTATTCAGCGATCTACTCCTAGACTCAGAGTAGATGTCCTTGGTAAGAAATCTGGAGAACTGAATGTTCGTCCCATTTCTAAAGCCAATAGTTTACTTGGTGCTGGCACTTCTAATTCTAAATTAAAAGCTCAGCATTCAAATTGTCCTAGAACTACTTTTAGTTATAGGAAATGTTATCACTGTGGACTTACCGATCACATTGCTAGTAAGTGTCCCACAGCCACCAAAGCTGAAAAGATAGCTAAGGTGAAGATTGCCCCCAAGGCAAAGAAGACCAACCCTGGTGCAAATTAGGTCAAGGTGAATCCTACCACTGAGGTTAAGAAATTAACCAAAGTAAAGAAAGACAAAGCTGAATCTTCAAATGCTGCGAAGACTGTTGAATCTTCCATTCCAACTACTTCCACTGACAAATGTGTATACATGGTCAAGTGGGTACCCAAGAAAAACTAATCTTCCTTTGTATTGCAGGTTAAGAAGGGTATCTGGTATCTCGATAGCAGATGCTCTAGACACATGACTGGAAAGAAAAGCCTGCTCGCTGAATACAAGGAAGAGAAGGGTCCCTCTGTAACTTTCGGTGGAAATGGAAAACGACATACCCGAGGGTATGGTGTACTTTCAAATAGTACAACCTCCTTCAGAAGAGTCGCATATGTTGAAGGGCTGAAGCATAATCTTCTAAGCATCAGTCAGCTTTGCGACATGGATAACAAAGTAATCTTTACTAAGGAATCCTACTTTGTCGCTGACAAAAAGGAGAAGATAGCTCTCAGCGGTTATCGTTTGGAAAATGTTTATGTAATAAACATGGACTCAACAACCACTGAGAACTCCTATTTCTTCTCAAAGGCCTCATCTGATGTCAACTGGCTATGGCATAAGAGGCTATCTCATCTAAATTTCAAGACACTGAACACTCTTTCTTCAAAAGAGTTAGTCACTGGTCTCCCTCAGCATTCATACGCCAAAGAGTCTTTATGTTCAGCGTGTGAAAAAGGGAAGCAGACCAAAGCAAGCTTTAAATCAAAGCAAGTTTCTTCAGTGTCATCTCCTCTACAACTACTCCATATGGATTTGTTTGGCCCTGTTAACAAATAATCCATCGCTGGAAAACATATACGCTGGTCATAGTTGATGAATTCTCTCGCTTCACTTGGGTAATGTTTCTCCGTTCTAAGAGTGACACCCCTGAAGAACTCATCACCTTTGTTCGGAAGATGGAAACCCTGAACAATCTGACTGTTCACTCAATAAGGAGTGATCATGGGACTGAATTCAAAAATAGCTCTCTTGATTCCTTCCTTGAGAGTAACGGTATTTCTCACAACTTCTCTTCAGTGAGAACACCGCAACAAAATGGAGTCGCTGAAAGAAGAAATAGAACAATTATTGAAGCTGCACGTTCAATGCTCAGCGATTCTCACCTGCCTACTCAGTTTTGGGCAGAAGCTGTCAACACTGCTTGTTTTACGCAAAACAGGTCGCTGATAGTTAAAAGATTCAAAAAGACAGCCTATGAACTCTTTCATGGGAGAAAGCCTTCAATCAGCTTTCTTCACATCTTTGGATGTCAATGTTTCATACTGAACAACAGATATGCTCTTGGAATGTTTGATCCTAAGGCTGATGATGGAATCTTTCTTGGATACTCCTCAGTTTCCAAAGCCTTCAGAGTCTTCAATCGTAGAAGACAAACTGTAAAAGAAACTATTCACGTCACGTTTGACGAATCCCGTTCAGCGAACTCTAAACCGTCCGCTGATACTGAAGAACTGAATCAATGGATGTTTTCTCATCTTGGTGATTCAGAAGATATTCCCACTCCTCATGCTCATCAAGTAGAAGATGATAGTCCTATCATTCCAAACATGCAGAATAGTGAAGCTGAAACATCATGGGTCTCAGCTGTTCCTATAAACACTATACCTACCGCTGAACCAAATGCCTCAGACATTCCACCTATCTCTCAGCAATCAGTAAATGAAATGACAAATGTAAGTATTCCTCTCTTAACTGAAACTCCAGAAGTAGCTGAAGCCTCATCTTTAGCTCCTCCAGTTCAAGATGAGTCAGCGACTTATGCTCCGGCTCAGCGATGGATCATAAATCACCCAATTGATCAAATTCTTGGTGATCCAAACGCTGGTGTTCAGACTCGACGAAGTGCAGGTAATATTTGTTAACTTTATTTATCTAACTGAACCAAAGAAAGTAGATGATGCCCTCAAAGATCCTAACTGGGTCAGCGCCATGCAAGAAGAGCTGACTGAATTCGAAAGAAACAAAGTTTGGAAACTTGTTCGGAGACCAACTGATAAAACGGTAATAGGCACTAAATGGGTCTATCGAAACAAGTTGGACGAACATGGTACTGTAACCCGCAACAAAGCTCGTCTTGTTGCTCAGGGATACAGACAAGAGGAAGGTATAGATTATGACGAAACATTTTCTCCAGTAGCAAGACTTGAATCTATTCGTCTTCTTAGCATATGCTGTACACAAAAACTTCAAAGTACATCAGATGGATGTTAAGTCAGCGTTTCTGAATGGAAAGCTGAATGAAGAAGTGTATGTGGAACAACCTCCAGGATTCTCAGATTCTAAGCGTCCAGGTTATGTTTATAAACTGGATAAGGCACTTTATGGCTTGAAGCAAGCTCCTCGTGCATGGTATGACACTCTTTCAACTTATCTCCATATTGAAAAATTTGAGCGAGGTAAGATTGACAAAACTCTATTTTTTAGAAAAGTGAAAGGTCATATCATTCTAGTTCAAATATATGTTGATGACATTATATTTGGTTCTACTAACCCTGAGCTTTGTACTCGTTTCGCTGATAGAATGAAAGATGAGTATAAAATGAGCATGATGGGTGAACTAACATATTTCCTTGGTCTTCAGATTAAGCAAACTGAAAAAGGAACTTTTATCAATCAGGGAAAGTATGTTAAAGATATGCTGAAGAAATTTGATTTAACTCATAGTTCAGCTATGAAAACCCCTATGGCACCACCGCTGACACTTGACAATGATTCAAAGGGAATACATGTTAATGTCACGCTGTACCGTGGGATGATCGGCTCTCTCTTGTATCTTACAGCTAGCCGACCCGATATTATGTATGCAACATGTTTGTGTGCACGATATCAAGCTGAACCAATGCTATCTCAAATGAAAGATGTAAAGCGAATCTTTCGATATCTTAAGGGTACAGCGAACCTAGGTCTTTGGTATCCCAAAGATTCAGGATTCGATCTAACCGCCTATTCAGATAGTGATTTTGCAGGTTGCAAATTGGATAGGAAAAGCACCACAGGAGGATGTCAGCTCCTGAGTGGAAAGCTGGTAAGTTGGACAAGTAAAAAGCAAAATTCAGTGTCCACTTCCACAGCTGAAGCTGAATATGTAGCTGCTGAAAGCTGTTGTTCTCAAGTCTTGTGGATGAGAAATCAGCTACTAGACTATGATCTTCAGCTCTCCAAAATTCCAATCTATTGCGACAGCACAAGCACCATCGCTATAGCAAACAATCTAGTACTACATTCAAAGACCAAACATATAGAAATCAGATATCATTTTATCAGAGATCATGTGATGAATGGTGATATAGAACTTCATTTTATCCCAACTGATTATCAGTTAGCTGATTTATTTACCAAACCTCTTGATGAGACAAGATTCAACTTTCTCATCAGCGAGCTTGGAATGCTGAACTTTGAAGGGTAAAATCCTCAACGGTTCACATTGATCAGCGATAGGATAAAATCAACTCGTATAACCTATTCAATCATCTTCTCTCTGAATAAAACTTGGTTAAACCTGATATCAAGGTATGTTTTCTCTCTCTGACAATCGCATGAAAAATGCAAGATTTCAAAACAAAATGCATCGCTGAGTATCTCTTCCTTAACAACGATATTTTGAAAATTCTTAAAACCATCACTGATATTTTCATTCAGTGCTTCATGTTTATAAAAGAGTCCCTGAGTTTTTTTCAAAACCTCAGAGACATCCTAAAAGAATATGAAAGGACAGTTGTGACGTCATTGCAACGGATAAACCCCGGCACGTTTTCTCTTCCTGACACACGTTTGCACGTCTCGTTCAAACTTCCAATCAAATGCAAACACGTGTCCGTGTCATGATGAAAATCTTTTCCCGCTCATGATTTTCTCTCTCTAATCTCTCTATATAAACAAACTCGTGGTTTATATTTTTCTTTTACGCGATCAATCTTCCTCCGCAAGAAAGAATTCACTGTTGCATTTGTGCTTTCAAAAACTTCAAGAACTGTTCCTCATCTTCTTCATCAAACATCAAGGTTAATATGTTCTTATTTATTACCAAATGCGTATAACTTGTTTCTGATCTTTTCCTTGTTTTAACAAGATCAAACAAAAGAACTTCTTAAAATGAAATCATTTTCTTTCATGGTTTTATGAACACAACCATTTCATGGTTGTTCTTCAAGTTTAAATGCGAAAATCTTAAACTTGTTCTTCATTCGTTTCCAGAATCTAATTCTTCATAGAAAACTGGATAACAAGAATATATGGGTTTTACATTTCGTTTCTTAAAATCAAGAAAAACCCTAATCTTCATTAAGACATTTGTGTCTGAATGAAATGAATAAAATTTGAACCATCTTAATGGAAAATCTTTCCACATTAAGATAATTCTTATTTGTTAACATCTTTGGTTGAACTGATAATACAGAGAAATGGCTTCGTCTGACATTCCTGCTACCGCTGAGAACATCTCCGATGATTCTGAGGAAGTGGACATCCTCAAGGCTCCTCAAGTCAAGTTTGCCCTTGACAAACTGGATTGGACTAAGGTGAACAACCTCTATGCGCTTCTCGAGTTTCCTCCTCGAAAGCAAGTCACACATCTAGATGATGCTGTGAAATTCCTAAAGAATTGCTGCATCTCCACAGCCCTGACCATAACACCTCCTGCGCATCAGCTTTTGCTCTCACAATTCTGGTACTCAGCCAGACACTCTCAACTACCTTCAGCTAAAGACCCCTCCAAAACAATCGATTGCATCCTCTGCGATATCGAATATGGCACCATGAAGATCACCCCTGCCATTATTCGCAAAGCTCTCAGCCTTCCCATCGCTACCAAGGAAAAACCTTTCGTTCCCCTCCCTGGCCCCAAGAAAAACTCAGACAGGGAAGCCATCATTGCATTTTTCGATGCAATGGGCTATGTATGGGAAATCGGCAAGGACATGAAGGCCGAGAAGAAGCTGACGATTATCAAGAAACCGAAAATGCCCAGCGAGATGAATTTCATCTTCGCTCATCTAATCAGCTGCATGACTGCAAAGAGCGGCTCCTCTGACCAAGCCGCTAAACCTCAGCAAGCAATGGGGTATGCACTGCTGAAAGGTCTCAACATAGACTGAGCATCGATTATCTATGATGACCTAGTTCTAAGAGTGGACACCGTCGCTGACAGACCTCCATGGGTTCCTTACCCCCGATTCATCAGCGCCATCTTCCAATATGGCCTGAAGGAGAGCTACCCAACTGAAGGTGACCTGAAACTCTCTCAGGTCGGCCCAAAGATACTCGGCTTCAAACCAATGGTGAATGAGGTACGTCTTTCTACACTCTTGACTCTTCTCAACCCTTCTTCTTCTCATTCTGTGGCTCCTTCAGCGACAATACCCATCGCTGATACCCTGACCACTTGGTTCTAAAAGGATCAAGAAAACAAAGGAGCAACCCCAGCAATCTCATGCTGAAGACTCCTCAGGTCTTCTTGCAGAGCTGAAGGAACGTTCAGTGGTACGCTCTGCCACACCTGAACAACCCATCCATTCCATCCCAACTTCAGCGTCTCTAAACGCTGAGGTTACAAACTTAGAACCTACCCAACCTCCTTCAGTCTCTCAAAAGACTGATGAAGTGATTGTCAGCAAATCCAACGCTGAACTCAGAACCCAACCCCCATTCTTATCCTTCGCTCCTCCCTCTACTCATTTGGTCTCTACTCCAGATCTCGCTGGAGCTGCCATCATTTCTACGGAACCTAAAGCTGATTCTCCAGGAATGATGAAGACAGGACCTGCAGGACAATCCATGGGCACTTTTGAAGATGACATGGAACACTTTTCATGAACCCGTAATTTTGACGAGTTCATCAATCCTCCTGCAGGTACACACCAACCCATAAACACTGTGACTAAACCCCAAACTTCTGAGCTTTCCTATGTTCACAAGTTTTTATATGTTACAGGTCCTAATTTGGGAGACATCAACGCCTCTTTGAAAGCTGTGGAGAAAATGCTGACAGATCTCACCACCACTCTTTCTAATAACTCTACAGCTGTAACAAACGCTGGAGAGAATCTGAACAAGCTGACAACAGTGGTGGAGAAGAAGGCTTCCACAGATGACTTGAAGCAAGTTGATAACACTCTCAGTGACTTCGCCAAGGTGCTCGCTGACATCTACACAGACTACACCTCTGTCAAAAATTCAGTTTCATCCATGTCCAGCGAGGTCACAACGCTGAAGACATCGGTTGCACAACTAGAGGGAGATATGTCTACTGTAAAGACTGACTTAGGCTCTGTAAAGACCGATGTTAGTTCGATGAAATCAATGATCGAGCAGCTACTACAGAAAGCGAATACTCCTGCTCCAGCCCCTGTCCCTGCATCAGACAATTTCACAGCGGCGTATCGCACTAAGCTAGAAAAGATCAATCCTGCTATCTCTGGCCTTCAAGAGGGGGAGAAGAGCAATCCTACCGACGCTGCTGAGTCAACCCATTCCTCCCCCAGTCATCATGAAAAGAGGGGGAGAAGAGCGCTGAAGATCTCTCAAAGAGCGCTGAAGACCTTTGCCATGATGAATCTATCAGGGGAGAGAAGGATGCTGAAGAAATCACCGCTGGACCTCAGGGAGATGAAAACCCTGAGGAAACCGAGAAGCTCGCCTCTGTATCTGAGGGGGAGCAACTTGAAGAAGAAGCTGATAAAACCGAATCCGAAGCAGAAGATGATGAAGCCGTCGACATCCCTGATGATGAACCATCCTCTTCTCCATAGAATGATGATGATGATGACGAAGATGACGATGACTTCTTTATCGTCAAACCTGCTCCGAAGATCAAAGTTCTTAAGGGAATCTTGATAAATGAACCTTCAGGGGAGCGGACAAAGACAAAGCCCTCAGCCTCTGCAGCTGAGAAAGGCAAAGGCAAAAGCATCGCTGAAGATGACAATCTGACGATCTTGCTTGAAAAGCCGGTTTGTCAGGTACACTAAACATCTCTCACTCCATCCCTCCTCTATCATACACTATCAGTTCTTGTTGGTCCCGAAAGGCCTATACAAGTTTGTAGAAGGGGGGGGGGGGGTTGAATACAAACACACTATTTTACTTTTCTAAATTGTTTATTGATAAATCATTAACAATTTACATCTTGTTGCGGAAACAAGATTAAGGATAAACCTAAATCTAAACAAGTTGGAACACTAAGGTTTTCTTGCACTAAGAAAGATAAAGAGATTACTAATAAAATCTTATCTTGAGAGAGATTTGAACTTGTCCAGAGTTAGCAAGTTACTTCAAAAGAAGTGAGTTCATCTCTATATATACTGCATGCATTTAATGCAAGTCAGTATACACTTTACACGTGTCATCGGCTGGTTGGTTGCATGTCATTGACCTTTGGTGACATCCTTAGTAGCCGTAAGGATGAACAGTGTAGTATCAGAGTTGTTGTACGATTTCAGATATTCGGAGGTTCTTTTCTGACAATTCGTACGGAGGCATGCAAGGGAGGTTAAGACAAAAGTACTTTGTACGGAGGACTTCATGATTAGCTTTCGTTGATTCAGCGATTATCATTTACTATTCAGCAGATGATAAAGTTCAGCGATAGCTGAAGTCTTGTACTTGATACTTCACGTTGAGTGGACAAATCTGAGTCTTCGCTGATCCGCATCAGTTCATTAGGAGACTTGTCGCTGGTTCTTGAGCTTAATCTTCGACTTCAGCGTAGAACCTTTGTTGACGTGAAACTTGTCTTCAGGGATCATAAGTAAACAACTAACTTATCAGCGATCACCATAAGGACTGAACAGACTCAGCGATATGGTGAACAGTGTTCACTGAATGTTTAATCTAAAAGAGCGAGAGTTCCTATCAGCAGTACTGTAAGATCTTAGTACTTATCAGCGATAGTGAAACTCTGATACATATTGTTTACTTACAATTTTCACTAAGTATTTAAGAGAGGGTCATTATCAAATCACTGAGGGTTTGGATCAACAATCTCCCCCTATTTGATTATGACATAGCAACAAAGAAAATTGCTATTAAATGAAAACATAAGGATAAAAAGAACTCATAAAATATTTGTCCCTTTTACTGTTTTCTGGGATCTTTTCAGTACTGATGGAGTAAAGTACATTCGCTGAAATCTTTCTTTAAATCTTTGAATCAGGTTACAATTTGAATAAGAAAGATTACAAGTACAAGCGAAATAAATTACAAGTACTGAAGGATGACTGATACAATAGAGAATGAGGTGATTGTTGTCAGCCTTCAAAGGGTTCTTCCTTAATGAGAAGTTCATCAAGGGTTGTCTTTTCAGTTGGAATCATCCAGTTAGGAACCTTTTCTCCTTTATTCTTTAGCTTCAGAGCAGCTTCAAAAATCAAGGGTTTTAGGTGTCGTGCCTGAATGTCTTTTCTGAAGTCACACCAGTAGATGAGATCTCTGAGCTGTTCGATTGGAGTGATTGGAAGCTCAGCGATCCGTTGAAAGCATTTACGTCCGTCGTAGTCAAGAAAGAATATTCCATAAGGATTACTGATGACTTTACCAGGGACGAAAAGTTCACATGGTGGCAAAGAGATGTCAAGGGCAGATAGATCAGGATCATGACCAAGTACTTCAGCGCGAGAGAAACCAATTCCAGTTTCATTTCGTATGACAGGACCTGAGTTTGAATCTTGACGTTTCTTCTTTGGTGAGCCCCTTTTTCTTTTTGGCTTTAGATCAGGAACAGGAGGAATATCCACACAAGAAGATATCAAATCGACCTGTCTGTTTATCAGCTTTTCGAAATCATCCTTGTACTTAGATTGTGATGGTTGGATAGCTAACCTCATCTCCAGCCATTCAGAGAGACCATACCTTTTTACAGTGTCAGCGCGAAAGGTTTCAGATGTGCCATCTTCTCTGAACAGTTTGATGTCAACAATAGGTACTCCGATGGAGGTTCTTCCAGAGATGAATACCTTGTTGATCTTCGCTGGACGATATCTGAAGTGGATTTTCTCTTTACACCATATCAGGGTGGTCTGAGAAACTTCAGATTTCTTTTCCACGATCTTCTGGGCTTGTTCCCAAAGCTTTCGTTGGATTTGAATGGGAACACGCTTCAGCTTGGGGTCTTTGACAGATTCTTGAGTGAGCTTGATGGCGTATTCTCTGTCTTTATCTTCAGCTTCCTTCCTTTTAGCGATGAGGCGTTCAGCTCTGAGATGTTCCTGGTATTCATCTTTTGAAATTTTGAACTTAGGAGGAACTGAGGGCAGTTGATCGCGCCTTAGAATGATTCGCTGATCCTCGAATTTCTTTATCATTTCTTCTCTTCTCTTTTGATCTTCTTCACTCAGCTTTTGAGGAGCTGAGGAAGGTCTGTTTCTGTGCGAGAGAGGTTGTTCTTCTGGTTCATCAATCTCAGAGATCAAATCCAAGACTGGGATTATGTCTTCAGCGGTAGCTGGAATTATTGGTGAAGTCGCAATAGTAGAGCCTTCAGCGATATCCTCAAACAGGGGAGAGGACTAGCTGAAACGCAGCGATCTTACAAATAAGAACTGGGTAGAAGAACTTGGGTAGAAAAGATAGAAAAAATAATGTGGATGTGTATGGTGTTTGTGGAATGGATAACTGATTGATCAGAGATGATCAGGGAAGGAAAAGTAAGTTTAGTGTACCTGACAAATCGGCTTTGCAAGCAAGATCGCCAGATTTTCATCTTCAGCGATGCCTTTGTCTTTGCTTTTCTCAGCGCCAGAGGCTGAGTGCTTTGTCTTTGTTTTTGTCTTCTCCCCTGTGGATTCGGTTATCACGATCCCTTTAAGAGCTTTTCGAGGAGCAGGTTTGACGACAAAGAATTCGTCATCTTCATCATCATCATCATCATCGTTCCTTGGAGAGGAGGATGGTTCAGCTTCAGGGATGTCGATGTCTTCGTCTTCTTCTGCTTCGGATTCCTCAGCATCTTCTTCGAGTTGCTCCCCCTCAGATACAGAGGCGAGCTTCTCGGCTCCCTCAGGGTTTTCATCTCCCTGAGGTCCAGTAACCAGATCTTCATACCCTCTCCCCTGATAGATTCATCATGGGAAAGGTCTTCAGTGCTCTTATTTTGATCTTCAGCGCTCTTCTCTTGTTCAGCGCTCTTCTCCCCCTCTTTCTCATGATGGGCGGGGGAGGAATGGGTAGACTCAGCATTGGTGTTATCTCTGTCTTCTGGGCCATATATTTTCACACAACCTTCAAGCTTAGCTATTCTGTCTTCTAGGCCAGAAATAGTAGGCGTGATTGTTAGGTCTAGAGTTTTGTCAAAAACACAAGTGTTGAGTTCTGAGTAAGAAGACTAAAGAAGACTCAGAAGACTCAGAAGTTCTGAGTAGAAGACTCAGAAGTTCTGAGTGAGAAATCTCAAAAAGATTCTAAGTGTTGGATTCTGACTAGAAGGTTCAGAGTTCTGAGTAGGAGACTCAGAACTTCTGACTATGAAGACAAATGTTCTGAAGCGCTTATTCAGAAGTATGTTCAGAATTCATATCTTGGGATATTATCTGTTATATTCAGTTACTAATTAGGACACGTGTAATTGTTCTATTAGTCTGTTTCTTATATGTACTGTAGCTTTAGCTATTCTCTACAGTATATATAGAAGTTAGCAACTGTAGCTAATAGAATCTTTTTTGGAGAATCTTTGATAAAATCTTTGGCTAACCTTTTGGATAACTCTTTACGCATAAATTGTTAGATCTATTGAGAGAGAAATTCATTGTAATATCTTTAATAGATCATATGACCAGTTGCTATTAATACGATCTTAATTGTTCATATTTGATTGTAAGAGTGTAACCTGGACTTTCAATTGGTATCAGAGCCAATCAACAAACAAATTCGACCAAGAGTGTGTTTGATCGCGTTCTTGAAGTTTCTTGATCAATTCGACAATTGATTCCGCTGCTGCTAACAATTCTTGAATTCCTAACAATTCTTGAATTCGTTTCTATCATTGATTCAAGAAATTTGAATTTGTCTTTCTGTTGAATCGATATCTTACAATCAAGTTATCCAAAGATTTTCTCTCTATGCTGATTAATTCTCGAAATTAAACAGAGATCACAGGTATGTTTTCGAAATTCTTGATTGGTTTCTGGATCAAAGTGATTATATCTGCTGCATGTTGATTAGTATTCAAATTTTTTGTTGAAAAGAAGATTTCATTAATTCATGTACTCTAACTGTTTGATGAAATGCATGTGACAGATTTGATTAATTCTTGCATGTTCTAGATTTGTGTTGATTCTCATTTTTTATCATAATTCATAGTTGATATTCGAATTTGTCATTTCATCATGCCTGAGATTATTGAAGTTTTTGTGAGACCTGCAATTTCTATAACCAGTTCAGACAATTTACAAAAATTAAGTCCTGTAAAAGCAAAAGAAACAATTTCTGAACCAAAAACTGAGATTGTTCATTTTGAAAGCAAGATTGCTAATCTTCAAGCAAAACAAGACGAATATGCAAAAGTTATAAAGATTTTGCAAAAAGAGAAATCTGATTTTCTAAAGGATTTTGAAAAGGTTCAAGAAAACATAAAATTGTTAGAAAAAGAGAATGTTGATTTGAAAGAGAAAGGAAATTTTAGAAGAAAGATGTTGACAGAGTCTGAAAATAGAATCAAATCATGTGAAATGAAAAATTGTCAACTCTTGAAACAGATCTATGATTTTGAACAAGTACTTATACTTGAAAGAGTGAAATTTGAGAAAGAGAGAAGAGACTTTCAAACTGAGAGGAAAGGTTTTGAAACAAAGTCTGTTGAATTATCTTTGAAAATTTCTGATTTGGAGAAAATTCTTGCAAAAGAAAGAAAAGAGTTTGAATGCAAGAAAAATGTTTTTCAAAAAGAAAAGAATGGTTTTGAGAAAAAGAAAACAGGAATGTTAAATGAGTTTTCTGTAAAAATAAATGAGTTGGAGAAAGAGTTAGAAGATGGAAGGAAAGAGACTGAAAAGAAGAAGGTAAATGGATTTAAAGAAAAATGCTTAAAAGATGAGTTTGAGAAGGAAAAGAAAGTTTTTCATTTGGAGATAAGGAGGCTTATTAAGAAATTATCTGATTTATCAACTAAAATCATGATAGAGAGGAAGTCCAAATCTGATTTGCAGTCAAGGTTTGATATGTATGTTAAAAAAGTTTAAAGAATTTGAAACAAAAGTTGTTAACAAATCAAATCATAGTTCAAAAGATCAGATTCGTTCTTCTAATCTGTTTTATGATTCTTCTATTGATAAATCTTATAATTGTTCTTTTAAAAAGATAAAAATGGAATGGAGAGTTAAAGGAACTACTTCCAAGAAAGAAGTGCCAAAATCAAAGGTTCCTAATTCAAATGTCAAGAAGAACAATACATTTCAAAGAAAATCTTTTGTTAAACATGATGTGATTTATTCTGTAAATCAATTAGTCAGAATTGCACAAAAGAAACTTTGTTGTTCATATTGTGGGACTGATGATTTTGTGAACAAGAATTTTATTCAGCACTGGTATGGTTCTTATAGAATATCTGCATATACCACTGCACCTAACAAACCTGGACCCAAGTTCATATGGGTACCAAAGTCAACTTAATCTGTTTTGCAGGTTATTCATGTGTAGAGCTGAATGATAATACTGACACATGACTTAAAACCGATGCTGTGCTTAAATTGAGAATTTTGACTTTTGGATAATTCAGTCCAAAACTCGGTCTGAATGTGATTATGGACTTACAATTGGTCTCATCTTGATTATGGATTTCTGATTCATACAGATCAATTTGTTGATTTTTGAAGATTTTTTTAAAAGTTCTGTTTACTATGGGGTTATCAAACTCATAGTTGTGGGTGTTTTTAGTAGAAAACATTTCCAGAGAATGTGTTCAGAATCACATTTTGAGCAACCCTGCAAATTTTGGTTGAAAAATTCTGATTTTTGAGCAAGTTATGGTGATTTGAAGTTCAGAATGTTCAAAAATCACAAAATCCAAACATTTTTCTAAGGCATTTTCTCTGGATAGTTTTATCAGAATTCTGACTCTGTTACTCAGAAGTTCTGACTCTACTACTCAGAAGTTCTGACTCTACTACTCAGAATTCTGACTCAACTAATCAGAATTCTGACTCTGATACTTAGAATTTTGAACAAGTTACTCAGACTTCTGACTATACTACTCAGAATTCTGACTCAACTAATCAGAATTCTGACTCTGATACTTAGAATTTTGAACAAGTTACTCAGAATTCTGACTTTTCTACTCAGAATTCTGACTCAACTACTCAGAATTTGGATTTTTGATATCTAATGAGGAATCATCGAAGATGATTACCAAAATCTCTTGATTTTGCAGGATTATCTTGATTTGAGAGGGAATATTGTCTCAAAATTTGATCTGATTGTTTCAAGATGAAGTTCAAAACCCGTGCTTCAACGTTTTAGGCTTTTGAATATATCAGTTCAAAACCCGTACTTAAAATGACAATGGCTTCTGAATAATTCAGTTCAGGACCCGTACTTCAGAGACTAAGACTTCTAAACAAATCAGTTTAGAACTCATACTTCTCAGGTGATATCATTAACTGTCATATTTTTCTGTTTCAAGGAACAAGTGGTGAAAGGTAACATTGTATTATGTTTTATTTCTATTGCTTTGAATGTTTGAATCTTAACAATTTAATTCAATGATATGATTTTTTTAATTTTCATTCAATGAATAAATGTGTGTCAAAAAGTGATTTTACAAGTATTTTGTATTATCTGAGCTATATTTGTTTCAACTTTCACTTCTGAATTAAATCGAAAGGTAAGCAAAACATGAATGAAATTATGCCGAATGCTCAATGTTATGAAATCTATACTTATATAGAATATAATGTTCAAAAAGCCTAAATGTCAGAATGTTGGATGGAAACAAAAATATGGGGGAAGTACTACGTTTTAGTACCAAGTGATTGAGATGAAATATAAATATATATAAAATCATTTAGTTTGAAAGTTTGTACCTGTGGCCTTTCTGGTTTGGGAGAGTAAGTCCTAAGGGGTGCTTGTCATCTAGTCCCTAAGATCAACTGGTCTGGGATCGGCTGACCCAAATCCTGCAATAGAACCAGATAGAAAGCCATGTTCTACTGGTACAAATGGGTTTAAGATATATCGATGTGGCCTTTCTGGTTTGGGAAATTAAGTTCCAAGGGGTGCTTGTCACCTAGCACCTAAGACTAACTGGTCTGGGATATGCTGACCCAAATCCTGCTATAGAACCAGATAGAAAGTCATGTTTAACGATGTATCTTATTCTTACTAAACTTTTTGATTAAAAGATGCCAATGTGCACAAAATTAAAAGATGCCAATGTGCACAAAATTAAAAGATGCCAATGTGCACAAAATTAAAAGATGCCAATGAGCACATATCTCTTGAAACTTTGGGAAAATTCAAAGTCGCAATAAACCTGTAAATTTGTGAAAATCCTGATTTTGGACAAATAGTGTGAGTAGAGCAAAGTACTCTTATATGTTTTAGAATTGCATATGCTTGAAGCTAATCATATTTCGCATGCTAAGCACACCAAATAGATTTAATAAAGGGATTGAAACTGAACATCTTTAACTTGATATGCAATGATGACTTGTATTTGAATCCAAACACATGCATTTGATTTTATTTGATTGAAAAATCTGATAAAATTCATTAAGTTGGATTTCTTTTGTAAAATTTTCAAATGATCAAATGTTAGTAGTTATCAAGTGTAATTCAGTGAATCTTATTTTCCTTGTATAAATATATTTGAAATGAATAATTTTAATGAAATATATGCATATTTTCAGGGGGAGAAAACAAATTGCTCCATAATTCTTATTTTGAGGGGGAGGAAGGTTATGCATTAAGGAGGAGAAAAAGCATAGACTTCATTCGAAGAAAAAGCATCGCTAAAGTTTTGAAAAACAAGGGGGAGAAAAGCTAAAGATTTTTTTTTGAAGATGATTTTGCTTTCCAAAACTTTAGGGGGGGAAAAGCTAAAGATAAGATTTGTCATTTCAAGGGGGAGCAAAGAAAAAGCAAATATGTAACAGAAATCATTTTGGAAATCATTGCTGCTGCTGATTAAAGACTGACCAGAAGTTATTAACTCAGATTATTCAGAATTCTGAGCAAAAGTTGTCAAAGC
The DNA here is from genome assembly GCA_033807775.1 of Saussurea involucrata. Classification (NCBI taxonomy): domain Eukaryota; kingdom Viridiplantae; phylum Streptophyta; class Magnoliopsida; order Asterales; family Asteraceae; genus Saussurea; species Saussurea involucrata. The sequence goes on from CM066325.1 coordinate 79,133,386, forward strand.
ATTCAGAAGAGCTCCTTCTGAAGATTGTTCCTGCTCTAAGAATTTGATGATGAAAAGTACAAGTGTGTTTGACAAAAAGGGGGAGATTGTTAGGTCTAGAGTTTTGTCAAAAACACAAGTGTTGAGTTCTGAGTAAGAAGACTAAAGAAGACTCAGAAGACTCAGAAGTTCTGAGTAGAAGACTCAGAAGTTCTGAGTGAGAAATCTCAAAAAGATTCTAAGTGTTGGATTCTGACTAGAAGGTTCAGAGTTCTGAGTAGGAGACTCAGAACTTCTGACTATGAAGACAAATGTTCTGAAGCGCTTATTCAGAAGTATGTTCAGAATTCATATCTTGGGATATTATCTGTTATATTCAGTTACTAATTAGGACACGTGTAATTGTTCTATTAGTCTGTTTCTTATATGTACTGTAGCTTTAGCTATTCTCTACAGTATATATAGAAGTTAGCAACTGTAGCTAATAGAATCTTTTTTGGAGAATCTTTGATAAAATCTTTGGCTAACCTTTTGGATAACTCTTTACGCATAAATTGTTAGATCTATTGAGAGAGAAATTCATTGTAATATCTTTAATAGATCATATGACCAGTTGCTATTAATACGATCTTAATTGTTCATATTTGATTGTAAGAGTGTAACCTGGACTTTCAGTGATCTTCTTCAGCTCTTGGCGATCCTCTGCTGTGAATGAGTCCAAAATAGGTGCAGGGGCCGGAGCAGGAGCTGGATTGTTTGCCTTGTTCACCAGTGTCTCGATCATTGTCTTGACAGAACCAAGGTCGGTCTTCACTGAGCCCAAGTCGGTCTTCACTGAGCCCAAGACAGTCTTGACCACTGACATATCACCTTCGAGTGTACCAACCGATTTCTTCAGCGTTGTAACCTCGCTTGAAACGGTGGAAACTGACGATTTGAGGTTGGTATAGTCAGTGTAGATGTCGGAGAGCACTTTGGCAAAGTCGGCGAGAGTTTTATCAAGGCCTTTGATGTCATAAGAGGAGGCCTTCTTTTCCACCACAGTAGTCAGCTTCGTCAGATTCTCTCCAGCGTTTGTTACAGCTGTAGAGTTATTTGATAGACCGGTGGTGAGATCTGTAAGTTTCGTCTCCATGGACTTCAGAGACTGGTTGATGTCTCCCAAATAAGGACATGTAACATATAAGTACTTGTGAACAAAGGAAAGCTCAGAAGTTTCAGGTTTAGTTACAGTGTTTAAGGTGGGATCTGTACCTGCAGGAGCGTTGACGAAATCATCAAAGTTTCGAGTCCCTCCATAGTGTTCCATATCTCCCTCAAAAGTTCCGTGAGGGATGGAGATCTCTGCAGGTCCTTTCTTCGTCATTCGCTGAGAAGCTTCAACGGCTTTTTGAATGATGGCATCTCCAATTTTACCTGGAGGAGTGTCCAAAGAAATGGAGGGAGGATCGAAGGATAAGAATTGGGGTTGGGTTTCAAGTTCAGCGTTGGATTCGCTGAGAAGTACTTCAGCAGTCTTTTGAGAGACTGAAGAAGGTTGGGTAGATTCCAAAGTTCTAACCTCAGCGTTTAAAGACGCCGAAGTAGGTTTAGAAGGGATGGCTTGAATCGGTGTGGCAAAGCGTACCACGGAACTTTCCTTCAGCTCTTCAGAATGAGCTGAGGAGTCTTCAGCATTGGAGTGCTGGGGTTGCTCCTTGGTTTTCTTGATCCTTTTGGAATCAAGAGGGGTAAGAGATTGTTTCCTTTTCTTAGAAGGAATGGATTTTGTGGCCTGAGAATCAGCGAGGGGTATTGTCGCTGAAGGAGCCACAGAAAGCGGAGAATTAAGTAGAGTGAGAAGGGTAGAGAGACGTACCTCGTTGGCGACAGGCTTGAAGTCGAGAACTTTAGGGCCAACCTGAGAAAGTTTCAGATCACCCTCAGGATAGCTGTCCTTCAGGCCATATTGAAAGATGGCGCTGATGAATCGTGGGTAAGGAACCCATGCTGGTCGGTCAGCGGCAGAATCAACACGTTGAATGAGGTCTTCATAGATGATGGAGGCCCAGTCAATGTTGAGACCTTTCAGCAGTGCGTAACCCATGGCTTGCTGAGGTTGTGCGGCTTGATCAGAAGATCCGGATTTTGCTGTCATGCAGCTGATCAGGTGAGCGAAGATGAAGTTCATCTCGCTGGGCATCTTGGATTTCTTTATCAGCGTCAGCTTCTTCTCAGGTAGCTTGTCTCTTCCAGTCTCCCAGATGTAACCCATTGCATCAAGGAAAGCAATGATTTCTTCCCTGTCAGCGTGCTTCTTGTGGTCAGGTAATGGAACGAAAGGATTTTCTGAGGTGGCGTTGGGGAATTTCAGGGCTTTGCGGATTATTGCGGGGGTTATCTTGATGGTGCCATACTCAGTATCGCTGAGTATGCAGTCGATGGTTTTTGATGGATCTTTGGCGGAGGGTAGCTCGGTGTGTCTGGCAGAGTACCAGAATTGGGATAAGAGACGCTGACTGGCAGGAGGTGTGATTGTCAGCGCTGTGTAGATGGGGCTATTCTTCAAAAGATTTACAGCGTCGTCTAGATGGGATACCTGCTTCCGAGGAGGAAACTCGAGAAGCGCTGAATAGTTGTTTGCCTTTGTCCAGTCTAGTTGATCCAGCTCGAACTTAACCTGAGGAGCTTTAGTGATATCCAGTTCCTCAGAATCAGCGGAGATGGACTCAGCGGTAACATTCAGCTTTGAAGTTGCCATTTCACTGTATTATCAGTTCAACCAAAGATGTTAACAAATAAGAATTATCTTAATGTGGAAAGAAAATTTCCATTAAGATTTTTCGAATTTTGTCCATTTCATTCAGACAAAAAAGTCTTAATGAAGATTAGGGTTTTTCTAGATTTAAAAAAAATGAAATGTAAAACCCATAAAGTCTTGTATCCCCGTTTTGAAAAACTGGATACGAATGAAGAACAAGTTTAAGATTTGGATTTAAAACTTGAAGAACAACCATGAAATGGTTGTGTTTATAAAACCATGAAATAAAATGATTTTATTTTTGAGTTCTTTTGTTTGATCTTGTGTAAAACAATGATAAGATCGAAAACAAGTTATTCGCATTTGATAATAGATAAGAACATATTAACCTTGAGTTTGATGAAGAAGATGATGAACAGTTCTTGAAGATTGAGAGCACAAAATGCAACAGAGGATTCTTTCTTGCGGAGGAAGATTTGATCGCGTAAAAGACAAATATAAACTTTGAGAGTGTTTATATAGGAAGAGAGTAGAGAGAGAAAAACTTGAGCGGGAAAGTTTTTCATCATGACACGGACACGTGTTTGCATTTGATTGGATAGACAACGAAACGTGCAAACGTGTGTCAGAAAAAGGGCGTACCTGGTGTTATCCGTTGCAATGACGTCACAACTGTCCTTTCACATTCTTTCGTTGTCTCTGAGGTTTTGAAAAACTCAAGGACTCTTTGGAAAATATGAAGCACTGAATAGAAATATCAGTGAGGGTTTTAAGAAATTTCAAAATATCGCTGTTAAGGAAGAGATATTCAGCGATGCAATTTATTTTGAAATCTTGCATTTACATGCGATTGTCAGAGAGAGAAAACATACCTGGATATCAGTTTAACCAAATTTATTCAGAGAGAAGATGATGAAATGGATTGTACAAGTTTATTTTATCCGAGAGCCTATACAAGTTTGTATAATCTTATCGCTGATCAAATGTGAACCTCTGAAGATTTTATCCTTCAAAGTTCAGCATTCCAAGCTCGCTGATGAGAAAGTTGAATCTTGTCTCATCAAGAGGTTTGGTAAAAAGATCAGCTAACTGATAATCAGTTGGGATAAAATGAAGTTCTATTTCACCATTCATCACATGATCTCTGATAAAATGATATCTGATTTCGATGTGTTTTGTCTTTGAGTGTAGTACTGGATTGTTTGCTATAGCGATGGCACTTGTGCTGTCGCAGTAGATTGGAATTTTGGATAGCTGAAGATCATAGTCTAGTAGCTGATTTCTCATCCACAAGACCTGAGAACAACAGCTTCCAGCGGCTACATACTCAGCTTCAGCTGTGGAAGTGGACACTGAATTTTGCTTTTTACTTGTCCAACTTACCGACTTTCCACCTAGGAGCTGACAACCTCCTGTGGTGCTTTTCGTATCCATTTTGCAACCTGCAAAATCACTGTCTGAATAGGCGGTTAGGTCGAATCCTGAATCTTTGGGATACCAAAGACCTAGATTCGCTGTACCCTTTAGATATCGAAAAATTCGCTTTACAGCTTTCATATGAGATATCTTTGGTTCAGCTTGATACCGTGCACATAGACATGTTGCAAACATAATATCGGGTCGGCTAGCTGTTAGATACAACAAAGAGCCGATCATCCCACGGTACAGCGTGACATCGACAGGAACACCCTTAGTGTCCTTATCAAGTATCAGCGGAGGTGCCATTGGGGTTTTCATAGCTGAACTATCAGTTAAGTCGAATTTCTTCAGCATATCTCTAACATATTTTCCCTGATTTATGAAAGTTCCTTTTTCAGTTTGCTTAATCTGAAGACCAAGGAAATATGTTAGTTCACCCATCATACTCATTTTATACTCATCTTTCATCCTATCAGCGAAACGAGTACAAAGCTCAGGGTTAGTAGAACCAAATATAATGTCATCAACATATATTTGAACTAAAATGATATGACCTTTTACTTTTCTAAAGAAAAGAGTTTTGTCAATCTTACCTCTCTCAAATTTTTCAATGTGGAGATAAGAAGAAAGTGGCTATAGATACAAAAGCCAGATCCATACTATCCATGGCCCTTCCATATGGAGGCATGCAAGGTTCTTTTCTGACAATTCGTACGGACGCATGCAAGGGAGGTTAAGACAAAAGTACTTTGTACGGAGGACTTCATGATCAGCTTTCGTTGATTCAGCGATTATCATTTACTATTCAGCAGATGATAAAGTTCAGCGATAGCTGAAGTCTTGTACTTGATACTTCACGTTGAGTGGACAAATCTGAGTCTTCGCTGATCCGCATCAGTTCATTAGGAGACTTGTCGCTGGTTCTTGAGCTTAATCTTCGACTTCAGCGTAGAACCTTTGTTGACGTGAAACTTGTCTTCAGGGATCATAAGTAAACAACTAACTTATCAGCGATCACCATAAGGACTGAACAGACTCAGCGATATGGTGAACAGTGTTCACTGAATGTTTAATCTAAAAGAGCGAGAGTTCCTATCAGCAGTTCTGTAAGATCGTAGTACTTATCAGCGATAGTGAAACTCTGATACATATTGTTTACTTACAATTTTCACTAAGTATTTAAGAGAGGGTCATTATCAAATCACTGAGGGTTTGGATCAACAGTTCTACTACCCAAGCCTATACACTTGAACCAATTCTCTCTATCTGATTCTACCCAAGTTCTTACTCGTAAGATCGCTGTGTTTCAGCTAGTCCTCTCCCATGTTTGAGGATATCGCTGAAGGCTCCACAACTGCGACTTCACCAATACTACCAGCTGCTGCTGAAGAAATAATCCCAGTCTTAGATTTAATCTCTTTGACTGATGAACCAGAAGAACAGCTACTCTCGCACAGAGGCATACCTTCCTTAGCTCCTCAAAAGCTAAGTGAAGAGGATCAGAAAAGAAGAGAGGAGATAATAAAGCGATTCGAGGATCAGCGAATCATTCTGAGGCGTGATCAACTTCCTTCAGTTCCTCCAAAGTTCAGAATTTCCAAAAAGGAATACAAGGAACACCTCAGAGCTGAACGCCTAATCGCTGAAAGAAAGGAAGCTGAAGAAAAGGACAGAGAATACGCCATCCAGCTTTCTAAACGATCAATAAAAGACCCCAAGCTGAAAAGAGTTCCCATTGATGTTCAACGTCAGGTATGGGATGATGCTCAAGAGATCATTAGAGAAAAGACTAAGGTCTCTGATACGACTTTAGAATGGGCTAAACAAATGCTGACCTATCGATCTAGACCATCCAAAATCATTAAGGCAAACATCAGAGGAAGACTGTACGCTGAAGTTCCTGTTGTTGAAGTGGATGTCTACAGAGATGACAAAACCAAGCAAACCTTCTATGCTGCTACCTTAGAAAAGTTTGGTCTCTCTGAATGGTTAGATACAAAATTAGCTATTCAGGGACCGCGCTCAAAGTTCAAAAGCCATGTCGAGATGATCTTAAACAAACAGATCGACCTGCTTTCATCTGCTGTGGATATTCCTCCTACTCTTCCTCAACCAAGAAAAGTCTCTGATAAGAAAAAGAAAGCCTCTAGTTCAGGTCCTCATATTCGGAATGAAACGGGCATTGGTTTCTCTCGTGCTGAAATTGTTGGCCCTGATGCCGATCTCTCTATGCTTGACACCTCCCTACCACCTGGAGAAACATTCATTCCTGGCGCAGTTGTAAGTGATCCCTATGGTATATTCTTTTTAGACTACTATGGAAATCATCACTTTCAACGTATCTCTGAGCTCGACATCGCTCCCATCGAACAACTCAGAGATCTCGTATACTGGTGTGAAGTCAGACGCGACATCAAAGCTAGACACCTGAAGCCCTTGATTTTTGAAGCAGCTCTGAAGAAAAAGAATCAAGGAGTAGATGTCCCTGACTGGATGATCCCCACATCAAAGACCCTTGATGAACTTCTCATCAAGGAAGAACCCTTTACAAGCTGATATAACCGCCCTTTTCTCTATTGTATCAGTTATTCTTCTGTACTTGTAATTTATTTCGCTTGTACTTGTAATCTTTCCAATTCTCTTTGTAATCTGATTCAAAGTTTTAAAGAAAGATTTCATCGAATGTACTTTACTCCATCAGTACTGAAAAGATCCCAGAAAACAGTAAAAGGGACAAATATTTTATGAGTTCTTTTTATCCTTATGTTTTCATTAAATAGCAATTTTCTTTGTTGCTATGTCATAATCAAATAGGGGGAGATTGTTGATCCAAACCCTCAGTGATTTGATAATGACCCTCTCTTATACTTAGTGTAAATTGTAAGTAAACAATATGTATCAGAGTTTCACTATCGCTGTTAAGTACTAAGATCTGACAGTACCGCTGATAGGAACTCTCGCTCTTTAAATTAAACATTCAGCGAACACTGTTCACCATTAATGCTCTGAGTCTGTTCAGTCATTATGATGATCGCTGATAAGTTAGTTGTTTACTTATGATCCCTGAAGACAAGTTTCACGTCAACAAAGGTTCTACGCTGAAGTCGAACATCAAGCTCAAGAACCAGCGAAAAGTCTCCTAATGAACTGATGCGGATCAGCGAAGACTCAGATTTGTCCACTCAACGTGAAGTATCAAGTACAAGACTTCAGCTATCGCTGAACTTTATCATTCGATGAATAGAAAATGATAATGCTCTGAATCAACGAAAGCTGATCATGAAGTCCTCCGTACAAAGTACTTTTGTCTTAATCCCCCTTGCACGACTCCGTACGAAATGTTAGAAAAGAACCTCCGACTGTCTGAAATCGTACAACCACTCTGATACTACATTGTTCATTCATGCGGCTACTAAGGTTGTCAACCAAGGTCAATGACATGCAACCAACCAGCTGATGACACGTGTAAAGTGTATACTGACTTGCATTAAATGCATGCAGTATATAAAGAGATGAACCCACTTCATTTGAAGTAACTTGCTAACTCTGGACATGTTCAATCTCTTATCTCAAGATAGGTTATTATTAGTAATTTCCTTATCTCTCTTAGTGCAAGAAACCTTAGTGTTCCAACTTGTTTAGATTTAGGTTTATCCTTAATCTTGTTTCCGCAACAAGTTGTAAATTGTTAATGATTTATCAAAAAAAATTTAGAAAAGTAAAATCTGGGTGTTTGTATTCAACCCCCCCCCCCCCTTCTACAAACTTGTATAGGCCTTCGGGACGAACAAAGCTCCACCACAACTGCTGAACCAACCCCTTTAATACCTAATTCAGCGTCCCAGAAAGCTGAGGTTAACTTGGAACAGAACCCACCTCTTCAGTACCTCTAAGTACTGCAGAAGTAATTCTCAGCGGATCCAACGTTGAACCTGTTACCCAATCCCTCTTCTCAACCATCATTCCTCCCACTACTTCCTTGGTCACTCCATCTCTATTCCCCTTCTCTGCAACAAATGTCATTCACCCGAGTGACACATCTGCTGAAGATCTACAGCGGATGATGGATCAAAATAAAGGACCTACGGACACCTGTACGCATGCATCTCTAGAAGACGACTACGAAAAATATTCAGGTTATCGAAACTTCGATGACTTCGTCAACCACCCCGCAGGTATACATAAAACCCTAAACGCTCCTCTCTCAAAATCCCCAACTTCTGAGCTTTCCTTTGTTCATAAGTTTTTATCTTCTACAGGTCCTAATTTGGGCGACATAAACAACACGCTCAAGGATTTGTCTACAAAGGTGGAATCTCTCACCACAACTCTCTCGTCCAACTCTTCAGTGGTTAAAAACGCTGGAGAGGCTCTCAAGACACTCACCAACGAGGTGAAAGGCAAAGCATCCAGTGCTGATTTGGAAAAGGTGGAAGGTAGTCTTTCAAATGTTACTCAGGCTCTCGCTGATAACTCCACCTCCATCACCACCGTGAACTCTACCAACAACACCCTCTCCAACAGCTTCACCACCCTGTCCAACGAAGTCACAACGTTGCAGACAGTGGTTGAAAATCTTCAGGGAGAGGTGTCTACATTAAAGACAGACATCAGCACTGCAACAAATCTCCTGCATTAGATCCCTGATCGCCTGAATGCTCCAACATGTCCTCCATCACATTTCACTCAGGTTGATCGGGAACATCTTGAAAAAATCAACCCTGCTATTTCTGGCCTGGAAGACAGAATAACAAGGGTGGAAACATGTGTTGGGATCACTGGCCTATAAGACAGTGACCCAAAAGCTGTGCTGCTACTGTTATTACCTCCGCCATCCGTCATGAGGAAGGGGGAGAAGACTCAAGACGACCTTCCCCATAACTCTTAGGGGGAGGGTATTATCTCTGGAGCTGCTGAAAAACCTCAGGGAGTTGAAAACCCTGAGGGAACCGAGTTTCCCCAACATAACGCTGATTCTGAGGGGGACAACTAAATGAAGAACTGAAAACTGAAGTTCTTGTCCCTTCCGAAGACGAAGCTAAGGAAGAAGAAGAAGAAGAAGATCTCGAACTTCACGATGACGAACCATCAGCATCACCTAAAGAGGATGGTGATGACGATGATGATGATATCGACTTCTCATTTAAATCCAAAAGGACCCCTGCTCTCAAAGGGGTAGTTATTAAAGAATCATCAGGGGATGGGAACACCAAAAAGCCTGCAGTGACTGAAGCCAATAAAGGCAAAAACAAAGGCAACGCTGTAGAAGATAACCTGACTATCCTTCTACGAAAGCCAGTTTGTCAGGTACAATATATTTTCTTCCCTTACACTACATCCCTCCTCTATCCCATCTCAACCTCAGTTCTCCTCTCCATAAAACCTCTATACACTTAAACCTCATTCTTTCTCTATCTCTTTTCCCAAATAATCTTACTTAAACGATCGTTGTGTTTTAGCTAGTCCTCTCCCCTGCTTGAGGGTCAAGCTGAAGTTCCTCCAACAACTCCTCCAATAATCCCATCCCTGAGCGCTGAAGAAATAATCCCAGTCTTAGACTTCACTAAGACTGATGAACCAGAAGAAGAACTGCTCTCTCACAAAAATAGACCTTCCTTGGCTCCTCAAAAGCTAAGTGAAGAAGAACTGAAAAGAAGAGAAGCAATGATCAAACAGCTTGAGGATCAGCAAATCATCCGTGCCCCTCGATTCAAAATAACTAGAAAAGAAGCCGCTGAACACCTCAAAGCTGAAGAACAACTCGCCGAACGAAAAAGAGCTAAAGAAAAAGATAAAGCTTATGCTATTGAGCCCGCCCAACGATCGGTGGAAGATCCTGCATTGAAGAAGACTCCCATCGTTGTTCAACGTCAACTGTGGAAGGACGCCATAAATATCATAGAGAAAAAGACCAAGGTATCTAACTCCATTCTGGAGTGGTGCAAAGAAAGAATTCACTATCGATATCAGGTCTCCAGAATCAACAAGGTGAACATCAGAGGAAAGATGTCCATAAATGTACCAGTTGTTGATGTCGACATTTTCAGAGAAAATGGTAGTAAGGAAACCATCTACGCTTCATCGATCGTCAAGTACGGTTTCTCTGAGTGGTTGGAGATGTGAATAGCCATTCAGCGATCTCGCTCAAACTTTAAAGACATTGTCGAAAAAGTTTTGAATAAGCAGATCGACTTGGTTACATCTGTTGTGGATATTCCTCCTCCTCCTACTGTTCCAGTTCAACGAAGAAGGCCTGCTGCAAAGAAAAAGATAATACCTTCAGACTCAGGTCCTCCTATCAGAAATGAAACCGGAATTGGCTTTTCATGCGAAGAAGTTCTTGGTCCTGAACCTGATCTCTCAGCTCTCGACATCTCCCTGCCCCCTGGTGAACGCTTTGTCCCTGGAAAAGTCTTAAGTGATCCTTATGGTATCTTCTTCAACGACTACGATGGACGAGAATGCTTCCAACGAGTCTCTGAGCTTTGCATTGCCCCCATCGAATAGCTCAGAGATCTCGTCTATTGGTGTGGATTCAAATATGATCTTCTCGGATACTTCATGAAGCCCCTGATCTTTAAAGAAACACAACGAATATGGGATCTTGGAGAAAAAATCCCTGATTGGATAATCCCTACCACAAAATCCCTTGATGAACTTCTTATCAAGGATAAACCTGAATAGTTGATAGAATTCCTTTTGTAAGTTCTTCTTAATTTTATCAACTGTATCTTTTGTACTTGTAATTATTATTTTCTGTACTTGTAATTTTTCCACTTCCCTCTGTAACTTATACGAAGTTTAAAGAAAAATTTCAGCGAATGTACTTTACTCCATCAGTACTTTACAGATCCCCTAAAACAGTAAATGGGACAAATATTTTATGAGTCTTTTTTATCCTCATGTTTTCTTAGTTAGCAATTTTCTTTTATTATTATGTCATAATCAAATAGGGGGAGATTGTTGATCCAAACCCTCAGTGATTTGATAATGACTCTGAGAAACACTTCGTGAAAATTGTAAGTAGACAATATGTATTAGAGTTTCACTATCGCTGATAAGTACTAAGACTGTTTAAGTACCGCTGATAGAAACTCTCGTTCTTTAATTTATATATTCAGTGATACTGTTCATCAGTGAGCCCTAAGTCTATTCAGCCTCACTGATGATCGCTGATAAAATATGTTGTTTACCTATGATCCATGAAGACAAGTTTCATGTCAACTGTGTTCTATGCTGAAGTCGAAGATCAAGCCAAAGAACCAGCGACGAGTCTACTAATAAACAGAAAGGGGACATACTTTAGACAATAAGGACTGATCTATAGTAGACAAGATCGTATGAACAGTAGCAGGTACTGCATGCATTAAATGCGCTGATATCAACTTGGTACTGAGCCCTATCAGAGTTTGACACGTGGAGGTTGTCAGGGCACTCCTCGTACAAGTGGATGAACGGATCCTGGAACAGTAGAAAGATATTTGTTGATTTCTTCTAAGTCTTCACTATACCGCAGAGGCTCTGCCAAGGGTGACAGAGGTTCTGCGGCTCGGTCCTCTGTGAGCAGTCTTCTGTCAATTCTTGCCTTCGGTCTTCTTGGTGTCTCGGCAGAGCCTCTGTTGGAGGTTTCTATACTTAGCCTATTTTTCACTAGTTTTATAAACAGAAAGATTGGAGCTAACAGTCATAGTCGATGAATTCTCTCGCTATACCTGGGTTATGTTTCTCCATTCTAAGAGTGACACCCCTGAAAAACTCATCGCTTTTGTAAGGAAAATGGAAGTCCTGAACAATATGACCATTCGCTCTGTAAGGAGTGATCATGGGACTGAATTCAAAAACGGTTCCCTTGATTCCTTCTTTGAAAGAAAGGGTATTTCTCACAACTTTTCCTCAGTGAGAACACCGCAACAAAATGGAGTCGTTGAAAGAAGAAATTGAACTATCGTCGAAGTTGCACGATCAATGCTCAATGATTCTCATCTACCTACTCAGTTTTGGGCAGAAGCTGTCAACATTGCTTGTTTTACTCAAAACAGGTCGCTGATTGTCAAAAGATTCAAGAAGACAACCTATGAACTTTTCCATGGGAGAAAGCCTTCAATTAGCTTTCTTCACATCTTTGGATATCAGTGTTTCATACTGAACAACAGAGATGCCCTTGGAAAGTTTGATCCTAAGGCTGATGATGGAATCTTTCTTGGATACTCTTCTATCTCGAAAGCCTTCAGAGTCTTCTATCGATGAAGACAAACTGTAGAAGAAACAATCTACGTCACTTTTGACGAATCCCGATAAAAAAACTCCAGACCTTCTGCTGATACAGAAGAACTGAATCAATGGATGTTTTCTCATCTTGGTGATTCAGAAGATGCTCCTATCCCTCAAACTCATACTCATACCGCTGAAGATGATGATCCTACTATCATCCCAAGCATGCAGACAAGTGAAGCTGAATCCTCATGGGTCTCAGCTGTTCCTCTTAACACCATGCCTGCTTTTGAACCTTCTACCTCAGACATACCATCTACTTCTCAGCAATCAGTGAATGAAATGACATCTGAACCTCTTCGTCTCTTGCCTGAAATACCAGAAGTTGCTGAAGCCTCATCTTCAGCTCCTCCAGAAGTTCAGATTGAGTCACCAACTTTTGCTCTGGCTCAACGATGGACTGTAAATCACCCTATTGATCAGATTCTTGATGATCCAAATACTGGTGTTCAGACTCGATGAAGTGCATGTAATATTTGTTTATTTGTTAACTTTATTTCTCTGATTGAACCAAAGAAAACAGATGATGCCCTTAGAGATCCAAACTGGGTCAGCGCTATGCAAGAAGAGCTAACAGAATTTGAAAGAAACAAAGTTTGGAAGCTCGTTCCACGACCATCTGACAAGTCAGTGATATTTACTAAATGGGTATATCGAAACAAGTTAGATAAACATGGAACTGTAACCCGCAACAAGGCTCGTCTTGTTGCTCAGGGATACAGACAAGAGGGAGGTATAGATTACGACGAAACATTCGCCCCAGTGGCAAGACTCGAAGCCATTCGTCTATTCAACATTCCTTAGTGAAAGTTAAATCAACATTCCTCAATGGAAGACTGAATAAAGAAGTCTACGTGGAACAACCTCCAGGATTCTCAGATCCTAAGCATCCATGTTATGTCTATAAACTTGATAAGACACTTTATGGCTTAAAGCAAGCTCCTCGTGCATGGTATGACACTCTCTCTTCTTATCTCCATATGGAAAAATTTGAGCGAGGTCAAATCGATAAGTCTATTTTTCAGGAAAGTAAAAGGTCATATCATTCTTGTTCAAATATATGTCGATGATATTATATTTGGTTCTACTAACCCTGACTTATGTATTCGTTTTGCTGAAAGAATGAAAGTTGAATATAAAATGAGTATGATGGGTGAGCTAACCTATTTCCTTGGTCTTCAAATAAAACAGAATGAAAAAGGAACTTTCATTCACCAAGGAAAATATGTTAAAGATATGTTGAAAAGTTTGATTTAACTCATAGCTCAGCTATGAAAACCCCTATGGCACCACCGCTGACACTAAACAAGGATCCTTCTGGGAAACCTGTTAAAGTCACAGCGTACCGTGGGATGATCAGATCTCTTCTGTATCTTACAGCTAGCCGTCCTGATATTATGTACGCAACCTGATTGTGTGCACGATGTTAAGCTGAACCTAAGGAATCTCATTTGATCGCTGTAATGCGTATTTTTCGATACCTTAAGGGTACTCCTAACCTAGGTATTTGGTATCCCAAAGACTCCGGGTTTGATCTAATTGCCTATTCAGATAGTGATTTTGCAGGTTGCAAATTGGATAGGAAAAGCACCACAGGAGGCTGTCAGCTCCTGGGTGGAAAGCTGGTGAGTTGGACAAGTAAAAAGAAAAACTCAGTGTCCACCTCAACCGCTGAAGCTAAGTATGTCGCTGCTAGAAGCTGTTGTTCTCAGGTTTTGTGGATGAGAAATCAACTACTGGACTATGACCTTTAGCTCTCCAAAATTCCAATCTATTGCGACAGCACTAGTACCATCGCCATAGCAAATAATCCAGTGCTACACTCAAATACCAAACACATCAAAATCAAGTATCATTTTATCAGAGATCATGTGATGAATAGTGATATAGAACTTCATTTTATCCCAACTGACTTTCAGTTAGCTGCTCTATTCACCAAACCTCTTGATGAGACAAGATTCAACTTTCTCATCAGCGAGCTTGGAATGTTGAACTTAGAAGAGTAAAATCCTCAGTGGTTCACATTGGATCAGTGATAAAAATGAATTTGTATAATCCTATTAATCACCTACTCTCTGAACAAAATTGATTTGCTGATATCAAGGTATGTTCTTTCATACTCGCTAACGTTCGCCTAATAATGAAAGATTTCAAAACAAATTAAATCGCTGAATATCTCTTCCTTTCAGTGATATTTTGAAATTCTAAAATAAACAATGATATTTCTAATCAGTGCTTCGTATTTTAAATATATCCCTGAGTTTTTCCAACACCCTCAGAGACATCTTAAAATGTGAAAGGACGTTTGTGACGTCATCACAACGGATGGACCATGGCACGACTTTTCTCTGACACGTTCGCCCGTTTCGTTTCCTTGTCCAATCAAATTCAAGGGACGTGTCCGTGTCATCATGAAAAACTTTTCCCGCTCATAGTTTTTCTCTCTCTACTCTCACTATATAAACCCTTTGAGTTTATATTTTTACCTTTTACGCGAACATCATCTCTCTCAAGCAAGAAATCACTGTTGCATTTGAAATATTATCTCAAGAAACATGTTCATCTTCATCTTCTTCAACACTACAGGTTAATATTTCTTTTATTTTGCAACTAATAAACTTGTTTTTTTATCTTATTCTTGTTTCTAAAAGATCAAACAAAAGAACTTCCTCAAAATGAATTCATTTTCTTCGTGGTTTTATAAATACAATCTGCTTACAGATTGTTCTTCGAGTTTAAAATCAAAATCTTAAACTTGACTTTTCATATGTTTTTCCAGAATCCTTTCCATAAAAGGAAACTGGAAAACAAGAACATTCACTATGTTTTGCATTATTGTTCAAAACTAGAAAACCCTAATCTCCATTTCTTTCTCTAAATGGAAATTACTAAACCCTAAAACCCCTCATTTTGGAATTTTACCCATTTTAAGAACTTCTCTTCATATTTTTCATGTTTATACTTTGTAAACAGAAATGGAAAACACTGAAGCAACTCATCAATCTCCTACTACATCCTCTGACAATATAGAACTTGTCAAAGCACCAAATGTCAACTTCGAACAGGAACAAGTCACATTTCAAGGAAACAACCCCTATGCTCTTTTCGACTTTCCTCCAAAGAAAAACATCACACACTTGAATGAAGTTGTGAATTTACTGAAGACATGTCCTCTGTCAACAACTCTGACTGTTGGTTCCCGATTTGTTTAAACAAGATTATCAGATCTATTAGTTCAAGTTTATGTTTGATGCGGAAGCGTATTTAAAGAACTAACAGATAAGTTTGATAGATTTAGAACACAATATAAATAAACAGTGAACAAGAAATAATATCTCAAAGTTTACTGAATATATATATATCAAGAACAGATTTAAGAACAGTGAGTAAGCAAATCTGTAAAACAGATATGACTGTCAAAGTGTATAAGCTATGTGTTCTTGTGATGTTCTTATCTCTTGATTTTTCGATTGGGAAGAACTCAACATGAGTCTTCCTTTTATACTACTACAAGGAGACCATAAAGCATGAGCTATTGTTGATCGGACGGCATGAATAGTTGAATGTGCTGTATTGCATTTAATGCCGCAGACGTCTATTATGTACTAAGCCGTATTGAGTCCACTCAGAGTTTGACACGTTGAAGTTGGACAGGGTACGTTGCCATGCAAGTTGATGAACAGGTCCGGGAACAGTAGCAAGATATTATAAATATCTTCCAAGTCTTTAGTGAGGACCGCAGAGGCTCTGTAAAGTGTTACAGAGGTTCTGCGGTATGGTCCTTTGTAGATCAGTCTACCGGATTCCGCGTCTTTGGTCTTCTTTGCGCATATGACAGAGCTTCTATAGGACGTCTCTGTAGCTTCTTGACCTTGATCTCTCGGTAAGTTCGGCAGAGCCTCTGTAAGAGGCTTTCTTCACTTGGCCTATTTTTCACTACTTCTAAATACTTCTACGATTAGGAAGATTGAAGCTAACAATCTCGCCCTAAGTAGTGAAAAATAAAAATTTGACATTTAAGTATTTTTAGGCTAAGTTAGATAAGACAGAGGTTAAACAATACCTCGAAAGTTCTTTCATTCAGAGATATGCCAGAGGCATTTTACATTTGAGTATAATGAAAGATAAACTTTAACATGGTTTACAGAGATTGGTTGTTTGAGAATCAGATTTTGGCGTCTTTGAAATCATTGTAGCTTCTGTTGTCTCTTCCGACTTCTCTGATCTCTTTGTAGAAACTGATGCAGAGTTCTCTTAAGCGTATTGTAGCATCAATATCTCTGATGAAGGTATCTGCAGCGTCTCTATCCATTTGCTCGGTATCTCTGTATTTTACAAGGTTTGCTCTGAGCTTGTTCAGAGTACTAGTTGCGTACTTCTGACAGTCCATGCTCACAAAAAGTTTGACTTCGCCTTGTGCGTTTTGAAATACTAACCCGAACCTTGGTTCTGTAACGATTGAGTTGGGCACGACGTCAGGTGGGCAACGATCCTCTGGTGGTCGTAGGTTCAGATGTTTGAGACCAAGATCCTTTCCCAGCTGAAAGTCTGTCAGACCGTAGATCAGAAGCCTTTCCCTCATTGCTTTTCTCAACACTTGATATGCTCTGGTGTTTGGGTTCTGTGTTGTAGTTATCCTTCGTCCATTGCAGAAGGTCAGGTAGATCATAGGGATTCAGATTCCTTAGGTCAGCACCAGCGAAGGTGGTTTCTGAATTGTTTACCCTTCTGACTCTGTAAATATTGTACCTGACCCTTGGATAGGTTCTGGTGAAGGAGTATCTACAGAAGATTACCTTTTTGATCTTGTGGATTGAGAAGACGTCTGCTTTGGTTCTTGGCTTTGTCCTGGTGAAGACGTTGTCAAATTCTTCTCTGATCTTTGGATCTGTTATATGATCTGTTGGATGATTGGTCTGAAAAGATTGTTTATAGTGGTATTTGTATACCACTTCTTCCATTTCTTCTTGTGTTGGACCAGGTTGTGATACTTGTCTTCTGAGACTTTCCATCTTTTTAACAACTTCTGCAGCTCTTCCTGATAGAGGAATGTCTGACAGAGGCTTCAATCCATATGCCCATTCCTCTTCTTCAGGCTTTGGAGTTTGAAAGGGATCAAAGGCGCTCTTCATCAATTTCTCTATAGGCTTGGGTAATGATTTCTTTTTCTTGGGCTCTTCTGTCATTATTGCTTTGCCCTTGTCTTTTTCTTTTGGAGGTGCAGAATCTGTTGCTTCTGTAGGTTTGGTTGTTGGTGCTTCTGTTGGAATGATGGGGGTTGCCTCTGTAGGTTTTGACACTTGTAGTTGAGAGGACTTTTGTGGTGTTGGTTCTGTTGGCTTGATTTGCTCTGTAACCTCTGTTGGAGGTTCTTTGGTGACTTTTTCTGTGAGCTTGGTTTCTGTTGGTGAAGGTTGGATATCAATTCTTCTTGAAAGCTAATGTGAACCTGTGCCTTTCTTCTTCTCTCTGCGCCATTCGTTAAGTCATTGTTTTGTGCATATTCCTTAGAACAGAAGAAGCAGAGGTTCTCTGCTCTTTTTGGTTTGTGGGCAATAGACTTTCTTCTTGGTATGGTTTGGGGTTTTTCTGTTGATTTTGTAGTTGGGGAGGGAAGATCTTTTTCTGAAGAGGATGGCAAATGTTGAACATCTACTCCAGACATTGTAGGGAATTCCACAGAGGTGGGTGCTTCCTCTGTTGTCTTTTGAGCTTCTTTTCCTCCGGGTTGTTGGTTTGTTGAAGGACTTTCTTCCAAGATGATTACCACACGGGTGGTTGTTGCCTCTGTGGTTTGTTGATCAGTTTCAGGTACATGGGTTTCTTCAGGAGTTGATTCCACGGAGATGGGTGTTGTCTTTGTGGTCTGTTGAGTTTGTTGATTTTTGGTTTGTTGTGGAGGGACTTGGCTGATTGGCTCTGCTGCGATTGGTGGAGCTTGTAGTCCTCTGGTCGTAGCTTTCTCCCTTATATTCTCCCCCTCAGGATGATCTGATGGACCAGGATGGTCATCGTCAGAGTCATCCTGACTCTTATCAGAAGTACCCTCTGCTGTGCAGGAAGCTTTGGGTTTCTTTGGTAGTTCTGCTCTTGCGGCCATCAACTTCGCACATACATCATCACGGAGGCCGATCAGAGTTGCAAGCTCTGCTTCTGTGTTGAAGCGCATTCTGCCGACACTTGCTTTGAAATCTTTGACGTAGTTGGCATTTGCGGTAGTGAAAGAGATGATGACTTATGTGACCTGGTTTATCACATTTTGCCCGAGCTCTGTTAGCTGTGCTCTGGTCATGTAGTCTTTTGGTGGCATCATTGTAGTGTTGCGCATTGCCTCTTCTTGTACGTGTTTGAGGGCATTCTGTAGATATGTAGGTGTAATGCCCTTTGATTTGTTGGATTGCTTGTTCATTTGTTCAAGGAAATGCTTGACTGATTCCTTGAATGCAGATGTTGCGGCTATTCCGAAATCTTTAGCAGCAGAAGTGGCTGTAGTTGTGGCAGTTGTTTGAGCAGAAGACTTCATCTCTGTGATGGCGGATTTCACCTCTGTGGACAGATTGTCCATTTTGGTGTTCAGATTTAGCAAGGCCGTTGATGTTGTCTCTGCAAAAGATGTGAAAGAGCTTTGCAACTCTTTCATGGTTTGGTTCACAGAGGTGACAAGGGTTTGGAACTCATCCCTTGATACTTGTGTCCCTGGTGTAACCTCTGGAGGAACACATTCGTCTCCAGAGTGAGTCCCTGCTCCTGGGACACCTTCGTTCACCCTTGTTTGTACGTTGGGGGTGGAAGGATTTCCATCTGATCTTCGAGAAGAAACCTGAGTTTCGATCTCTACATAAGTTCTGTGAAGAACAGTGTCCAAATCCACTCCAGAGGTGGGTATCAGAATGTTCTTCTATTGACTTGGAGACTTGTCTAGTGTCTCTTCGTCTTGGTGCTCTCTACTTCTCTCTGAAAGAAGTTTTGGCCCTAAATTGTGCGTGTCAGAGGAAACAAATTCCTCTGTAGGGTGTTCTAGTGTGATCTGGGGCAATTGATCATGAACTATAGGTGAGTCTCTCTGAGGAGACTCCCTAGGAATGGATTCCCCGGTTTCTGTGGGCGCAGAGGTTGAAACAATAACCTCTGGCTGGATGGGTTAGGTTTGGATCGAGCTGTGCTGCTCTTGTTCAATAACACCTTCTGCAGCTAGACCTGCGGTGTTAGAAGTGTGGGTTGCACTAGGAGTTGGTTTTGGTTGTGTGCCTCTATTAATCCAGGCATCTTTTCTTGTTTCTTCCTCTGTTAGGCATCCAAGCACTACATCATTATCTATCATTTCAGTCTCTGTCGCTATCCTATGGCTTGGTGCTTCTTCCCTAACTCCTGTTGTACTTCCTGGCTCTGTGACTAAGAAGTCATAGATTGGATGAGAGCCGTATAATTGCATGATATGTGGATGATATAGACCTTTTCATATTTGGTCAGCTTCTTCTTCATCTGAATCTACCTCTGAGACCTCTACAACTTCGACATCTTTTTCCTTTTCTTTTTCTTTTCCTCCCATTCTTTCTAAAACCTTTGTAACCTCATCTCTATTCCACTCAGCTTCTGAGGCCTGGTTTGGACTCCTTCTGTGGACGTCCAGTCCCTGTTGGATGAAGGGGTTCTGTAGAATGTTAGGGGTTTTAGATGGTTGATCTCTGGGGGTTTGATCATCTTCTTGCAGATTGGTGTCAATTCCAGAGATAGAGAAGTCTTGTTCTTCTGTGGTGTGGTGGTCAAGCGGTTGTGCCGTCCACCCAGCTGTATTTAGGGTGTTGGCAATTTCAGGGTTTTGAAGAAAATCATTTAAGTTTCCTTGATGAGCGAATCGATCTGGGGATTGATAAAGTGATTGATATCCCTCTTCTGCAACTTCTTCTTCTGCAGTTTCTTCTTCTGCGATGGTAACCAATTTATCAAGCTTCTTTTTGGTCTTCCTCCTCTTTGGTTTTGGTGCCCCTTCTTCTGTGGGTTTTGATTTTCTTTTCTTTTGTTTTGGAGAAGAGGGAGGAGCAGTGGAGCCAATTTCTGTGGCATGAGGAGGTGAAGGTTGATCTTCTGCAGCGCTTGTGGAGGTGCCTTCTGCAGTTTTCCTCCTTTTTTATTTTGGAGTAGAGGCAGACGTTTTCGAAGAAGACTTCTTTCCCATGAGTTCGTCACGTTTGGCCATAAAACTAAGTTGGATTGCCAAGTGTTTTGCTAGTTTCTGCTTCTTCGCTTCTTTAGAGAGGGGTTCTACAACCATTGTTCCTAGGGGGACACCTAAACGCGAGGGTGTCACAGGGCTCGGTTTTGGAGTCCTATGATCGCGTATATACTCTAACTTAAGGGTTTTGTTCGTGGCATATTTCAGAAGTTTCTTTGACACAGGTCTGCAGTGGGAGTAGCCATCTATATGATCGGTGGGGATGTTTTTGTTCATTGGAACTGTTTGGGAGTCGGCCCTTCCATTGGCCAGTTCTGTATCATCAACAGAGGTTCGAACAGGACTCCTAATATCCTTTGGAATTGCAGAGGTGGTAGAAACTTAGGATCGTTCTCTTTTACCCTTCTGGTGTTGTTCTTTCTGTCGATCGTATTGATGATCTCTTGCATCATTATGGTCGCGTAATCGAGTGGGAGATCGTAGTAGACCCCATACATGATGGTTAAGATCTGATGCGAGCTCTGGTCAATGCTGCCTATCTTCCCTGTCAGACATCTGTTGAGGATCGAAAACAAGGTGTACCATAGAGGTGGTAGTCTGCCTCTGCGGAAGTCATTTCTCTTCCTAAGTTGGGTGTTGTACCCAAGCATTTCTACAAAACGACAGAGCTCGTCGTCTGTTGGTTGTTCTGCATATCTCTTCAGTCCAAGAAGACCCCTTGTTGGTAGGTTGAACTCAAGTGAGAACATCGTTCTATTAAACTTGATTTCCAAATGTTCAGATTTGTCAGGCTTAGAGATGTACCCTTTGATAAGAGAATCATCTTTATCATATCGGAAACTTTGCCAAAACTGGTTCAAATACCTAACAGGTATTTTCTTTGGGGTTCTTGAAAGTAAAGGGAAGATGACATGATTTTCCATGATGTTCAGAAGAAGGGCATGGGCTTCGCCGAAAGCAGTTGGTGAGGGGACCAAGTAGCAGTTATTTGACTTTATGGGTAGTACCTTGTCGAAGTGTTCTTGAGCAATGAAGTTCTGGAGATTTGTGGTCGGAGCAAAGTCAGCTGTGTCGCTGGAATCTTCTTGTTTAATATTTTTGGCGAGATGGGGGTTTTTTGAATGTTCCGAATGAGCAGGTGAATGTTCTGGTGAGTTCACCGGAGAGTGTGCAGGGGAGATAACTTGAGAAGATGAAGCCATTTGGTAAGAAGAATAGGATTCTTGCAAGGTTTTGCAGGGTTTCGCCGGAGAAGAATGAGAGTTTGTAAAGGTTTTATGAGAAGGTAAGTTTGGGTTTTATATGAGTGTAAAATGGTAGAATTCGAAAGAGTAAAAATATATGGCAATGGATAAATATTTGGAATCCGTACTCGAGTTAGAACGGCGGGTTCAACTTTCCATAGAAAACGTTCCATGTACGCCCAATGAAAAAGAGACACGTAGGCCATGTCAGAGGATGACAGGACGTCGTGCGCGGCTCATTAATGCTAGGCGCGTGGGGTTATTCTTAGCCACATGAATTTCACTCTCAGTAAAAGTAACCGTTATTATTACAGAAATGCCCAAGTTGTAGATTGACAGAACCTCTGTGGTTTACAGAAGCTCTGTGATTTTGAAAAACTTGAAGTTCATGCCTCATATATCTCATTGTTATCATGACTCTTTAGGTTCTTATTTAACCAAAACATTTGTAAAGGCATTGGAGAGGATCGATAGGATTTTAGTGAAGAATTTTTACAATGAGGTTTTGTGGCTCTGTTGGAACTTGCAGAAGCTCTGTCAGGGCCAACAGAAGCTCTGTGAGGGAAAAAATCTCATAACTAAAATTCTACTACACTTTTTGATCATCCAATTTTTGATCTGTTTTAAGAGATGTTTTTCGGACATATTTGAAAGTTGGTGTCCGAGAAAACTGTTATGAAAAAAGTTTTGTTCGAGAAGGTCATGGTGTGTGTATTCGGTTTTCGAGATAACATTCCAAAAGATCGATAGAGGCTAAATTTGCGATCCCAGAGCATATTTCTGGCAGAACCTCTGTTGAGCTCAGCAGAAGCTCTATGACCTCAAATTTCTCATAACTCGAATTTTATGAAACTTTTTGATCTTTTGATTTTTGACATGTTATTCACAGTATTTTTAGGACATATTTGACAATTCGTGTCCTAGAAAACTATTTTCAAAAATCTTTTGTACGGGAGACATACCTTTTGGTTCTCCTATTCTCGGCAGTGATGTCTGACTTCTGTTGATAGAGATTCATCGACACTCTTCTTTGGCTCCCCCTTGAAAGATTTACCTCCGTAGATCATTTCAGGGTCCCTTTTTGCTCCCCCTTGATCTAATCACCTCTGTAGATCAAGTAATTTCCTTTTGCTCCCCCTTGACATATGCTTGGATCAAAGAATGATAAGTTTTGCATAGAACATAGGTCATGTTTTCCAGAGGTTCTGTAGGGGTCGTCAGAGGATCTGAGCAGACCCACAAAAGTTCTGTGTTTCCAAGAATTATTTTAGCTTTGAGAATTTACATACAGAAATAAATCAATCAAAGCAATAAGTAAGGCAATAGAAATATACATATTTACAGAAGATAAAGCTATACTTACAGAGGATTTTCACGTCATATTAATCATTCCTAACTTACCCACCAAGAAATTGAATCTTTTCTCGTCTAATGCTTTGGTGAATAAGTTAGCGAGTTGATATTCTGAGGGCACGAAATGCATCTCGATTGTACCGTATTCAACATGATATTTCAAGAAGTGGTACCTTATTGATATGCTTGGTTTTTGAATGTTGCACAGGATTGGCAGAGATGGCAATGGCACTCTTGGAATCACAGAAGATGGGTATCTTTAGTAGGATGTGGCCGTAGTCTTTTAGCTGAGTTTTCATCCACAGAACTTGAGAACAACAGCTAGCGGCAGCAACGTATTCAGCTTCTGCAGTGGATGTGGAAACACAATTCTGCTTCTTGGAGGTCCAACTGACTAGTTTACCACCTAGGAATTGACAACTCCCAGAGGTACTCTTTCTGTCGAGCATGCATCCTCCATAGTCTGAATCTGTATAGGCTTTAAGACAAAAACCAGAGTTCTGTGGATACCAGAGACCAAGATTTTTGGTCCCCTTTAGGTATCTAAAGATTCTTTTAACAGCATCATAATGTGATTTCTTAGGATTAGCTTGATAACGTGCACAAAGACATGTGGCATGCATAATGTCAGTTTTGCTTGCAGTTAATTATAACAGAGATCCAATCATGCCTCTGTAAAGAGTGCATTCTACAGAGATGCCATCTGGATCTAAGAATAACTTATTTCCAGTGGCCGTTGGAGTTTTCATTGCAGAGGTATCAGAGAGGCTATACTTGGAAAGAATGTCAGAGACATATTTGGCCTGATTTATAAAAATTCCTTCTGATAATTGTTTGATTTGGAGTCCTAGGAAGAATGTTAATTCTCCCATCATACTCATTTCAAACTCACTCTACATGAGTTTTTCAAAACTTTTGCACTCTTCTGTATTAGTAGACCCAAAGATTATGTCGTCCACGTAGATTTGTACAAGCATTATTTCACTGTTTTTACGTTTATAGAATAAGGTTGTATCTGTTGTACCTCTGTCGTAACCATTGACTAGAAGAAAGGTAGAAAGTCGTTCGTACCATGCTCTTGGAGCCTGTTTCAGTCCGTACAGAGCCTTTTCAAGGTAGTATACATGCCTTGGGAACTTTGAGCTTTCAAACCCTGGTGGCTGATTTACGTAAACCTCTTCTTGGATTTCACCGTTGAGAAAAGCTGATTTTATGTCCCTCTGATAAACTTTAAATCCTCTGTGGGCTGCAAAGGCTAAGAATATTCTTATTACTTCGAGCCGTGCGACAGGGGCAAAAGTCTCATCGTAGTCTATGCCTTTTTCTTGTCTATATCCCTTGGCCACTAATCGTGCTTTGTTTCTGATGACCACTCCATCTTCATCCTTCTTATTTCTGTAGACCCACTTAGTTCCAATGACCTGTTTCCCTCGTGGCAGAGGCACTAAAGTCCATACTCTGTTGCGCTCAAACTGCAGAAGTTCTTCTTGCATGGCGTCTACCCAGTTTGGGTCATCTAGGGCTTTAGAAATCTTCTTTGGTTCTATCATACTGATAAAATTTGTAAAGAAACAAAAATTAGCAATGGCAGATCTGGTTTTTACTGTGTCAGAAGGTTCGCCGATTATTTGGCTTGGAGGATGGCTTTTTGTCCACTTAGTTGTGCGTGGAAGGTGGTCACCAATGTCATCGAATCTTTCTTCAGAGGCTTCTTGTTGTTGTTCTTCTTCTTGTATAGCCTATGTAGTAGTGCGTGCCTTTGTAGTTGATCCTACAGCTTGTGGAATGATTGGTATGAGAGGTGGTGGAGTTTGTTCCTCTGAGGACGTATAGACTTGGTCCTCTATATCCTCTATAATTGGTTCCTCTGTGGATTGTGAAGTTTGATTTTCAGCAGCTTCTGTGGTCGTTTTCCTCGTTGTTTCATCTTCTGCGGTCTCTACCTCGGCATTTACATCTGTAGTATTTATAGAAGAAGATGAAGCATTATTTGGACCAGTTAGAGTCATACCTGTAGGATTTTGACCGATGGAAGATGGTTCTTCAGAAGCTCTGTTTGTTCCAACAGAGGGATCAATGTCGTCGTGGAACATCTCTAAAAATAGAAGATTTAAGTCTTCTTTCGTTTGCGAGATGCCAGAGGATTCCCCTTTAAGTCCGAGTTCTGAACTGATTTGCTCAGAAGTCTTCTGGAATGAATCATCAAAAGAAACATTGATGCTTTCTACGATTTTGCGAGACCTTGTAAGGAATGCTCTGTAGGCTTTGGAAGTGGCAGAGTATCCAATGAATTTGCCTTCGTCAGCTTTTACCTCAAACTATCCTCTGGAATCTCTGTCGTTTAAAACAAAGCATTAACATCCGAACACATGGAAAAATTTGATGTTTGGCCGCCTTTTGTTGATCAATTCGTAAGGAGTCTTGAGGTGTCTTTTCACAATGGTTGAACGGTTCTGTGTATAACAAGCGGTAGAAATCGCTTCTGCCCAAAAGTTCATCGGTAATCCGCATGCTGATAGCATAGCTCTTGCGGCCTTCATGAGCGTTCGATTCTTTCTTTCGACTACGCCGTTCTGCTGTGGAATGCGTGCGGCAGAGAAGTTATGTGAAATTCCTTCTGTAGAAAGATAGGCTTCAATGACAGAGTTTTTAAATTCTGTGCCATTGTCACTTCTTAACTTCTGTATTCTGCATTCATAAAGAACTTGGATTCTTTTCATTAGATTAATCAAGATGATTGGAACATCTGATTTCTTTCGGACAAATTCAACCCATGTGAATCGCGAATACTCATCAATTAAGACAAGTATGTATTTCTTGCCACCTAGGCTCTGTATGGCAATGGGACCGCAGAGGTCGACATGAAGCATGTACAGAGGCCTAGTGCAAGACACATCTGTTTTGCCTCTAGGAGAAGCTCTTCTGAGTTTTCCCATTTCACAGGCAGAACACAAATGATCCTTATTAAATTTAACATTAGGCAAACCTTTAACTAGATCAAGTTTGACCAGTTTATCCAAGGTGTGAAAGTTCAAGTGACATAACATGTTATGCCATAACCAGACTTCCTCACTTTTGCAGGCTACAAGGCAAACTTTGTCCTTGTTCTTGGAACAAAAATTCATCAGATACAGATCACCTCTTCTTTCGGCTCGCAGAAGTTCCATTCCCGTGTCTTCACTTTGCAGAGAGTAGAAAGTTCTTTTGAATAACACATCGAATCCTGTATCACAGAGTTGACTTACACTGAGTAGGTTGTGTTTAAGGCCATTCACATATGCAACTTTGTATACAGAGACGTTTTCCTTCTATATGACTCCATAGCCTTTGATGTGTCCCTTCTTGTCGTCTCCAAAAGTTACAGATCCACCATCGTGTGTTTCTTTGTATGTGGATAGTAAACTTATGTCGCCAGTCATGTGCCTTGAGCATCCGGAGTCAAGATACCAAATTGGCACAAACCGCTTCTGTAAGACAATCACAGAGACTTAGGTACCCATATCCACATGGGTCCAATATTGTTAGAATTTTTCAAGTTTGCCTTAGCATTCTTGAAATACATTTTATCTTTTGTAGAAAAATCAGATTGTTTCTCTCTAGGTTCTGACTTTGGAGTTTGAATTTTAGTGGAGAGTAAGCAATCTGGACTTGAGAAGTGATTATTCAATTTGAACATAAGATCAAAGCAATGAAAATATTTAATATGAGACGTGATTTGTTTGAACTTTTCATTGAATTTATTGAACTGAACCACAGAGGCATTACATTCTTTCTTAACATTAGATTTCCTATTACAAGAAGATCTATGAATACTAGAATGTTGTTTGCAAAAGTCTTGTTTAGGCCTTTTTCCCTTTTGTTGCCAAGTGGGATTCTCTTTAAATTACTTTAAAGGTTTTGAAAATTTTGAGCTTTTAGGATTTTCAGAGACCTTTTTCAGATTATCAAGCTCTGTAGAGGTTTTGACTTGTATACACATTTTGAGAAAATCTGGACAGATAGGTATCTCTGTGATTTTCTCTTTTGGAGAAATTGTTCTGTTAAGAACCTCAGAGGAGAATTTAACATCCTCTGTGTCACAGTGAACTATCCCTGATTTAGAATCAGTCTCTGAGTCGTCAGAGGATGAATCGTCCTCATATACAGAGGTTGAGTCATCTCTTTCGACAGAGGCTGGATTTTCTAAGCATGTATCGTACGAGTTTTCTTCCTCTGTAGAATAACTTTCATAGATGGCAGAGGTTTCTTATGAGATCTCTTCAGCGAGAATTTGACCTATAGAAGATGTACAGTGATTTTCTAAAACATTTGATTTCAAAAATTCCAAAATTTCTTTTTCAATTGATTCTTTAAGTTTTTCTTCTGAAAAGATGGGTTTAAACTCATGAGCTTTTGCAGATAATTTATTTTCGACATTTATCATACAGACAAAAGCGACCTGTGTTTGAGTCTCTGGTTTACCAAACTTAAAGATACCAATCTGATCCTGTGTTTTCAGATATTTCTTTGGTTTGATTCCTCTATTGACAGCGGTTGAAGATGATGAATCTGTGTTTTCAAACCACACATTGATCATTTTCGTATGTTTCCTCAAGTGAGGTTCTGCAGAGATTTTAACCCTTTTACTTACAGAGAGTAAGTTTGGAAAATTTGCTTTATTTGTTTTTCCCAAAACAAATAGAGAAGACAGAGGTTTTAGTCTTTTATTTTCAACACCTAAGGTAATATCACTGTACCCTATACCTCGTCTTGCTATTTGGGAGTTTACCTTTTCATACACCTTCTGTGCATCTTTATAGTTTTTAAGTAAAACTTCTCTTCTTAGAAGATCTTGCCAAAGTACCTCTCTCTCTCTTTGAAAGTATTATTTGAGAGCTCTTATGTCAGTTGTTTCACTCCTAGAAACTGAAAGCTCTTTTGTTTTGATTTTTAAAGCAGAGGTTAATTCAGAAATTTGCCTTTTTAAAGGATCTACATTTTTGCTCCAATATTTTTCTACTCTTTCCTTTTCTTCAAAAAATTTGGCTTTTTCTTGAGTGAGAAGCCTTACTTCTCTCTCATTAAAGGTGAGTCTTTTCTGAATGCTTTCATTTATCTCTTTTAGTTCAATCAGTTCAATGTTAAGTTTAATTGAATCATTATCTACAGATTTAGTACAAGAGGTAGAGTTTGAAATGGATACCTCAGTGTTAGTGCCGGAGTCGACTTCTGCCATGCCACAGAACAGGGCATTGGTGGTGAATTCATCATCAGAGGTAGAGTCTGACTCGAAGTCCTCCTTGTTTGCTTCAGAATGCCCTTTGTTCGCCATTAGGGATTTTTGCGCATAATATTCAGCCTTATTTTTGTAAAAAGCTGAGTCCTTCTATGGGCGATTTTGTCTACTTCTGCATTCTTTTGCGAAATGGCCTGGCTTGCCGCAGTTGAAACAACCTTGAGAGGTGTTTCCAGTTCGATCGTCGGACTTCTGTTTATATCCACCTTTCTCTGTTCGGCATTCGTTTGCGTAATGACCAAGCTTACCACATTTGTAGCATTCTTGTGTGTGGCCTACCTTGTCATCTGACCTCTGTCGGTCATTTCCTCTGTAGTTTCTGTCGCTCAACCTCTGTTGGTCATCATTTCTGTAGTCTGACCTCTGTCGGTCACTCGATTCTTCTCTTCTTCCATCATCTCTTCTACCGCTCTGGTTGTCTCTGCTATATCTGTCATTTCCAGAATTCCTTTGGTTACCTCTGAACTCTCTTGTCAATAGAGCCAATGATTTAGTTAATGACGCAAGAGTTATCTCTTCCTCTATCACCTCGTCTTCTTCGCTATCAACCATCACTATCTTCTTCTTCTCCTTCTTCTTCTCCTCTGTTGCTCTCTCATTTCTCGGTCTTTCTGTAGCTCTATTGATTTACTAACCAATGCGTATGGTGCAATGGTTAGTGTTTTAGCCTATGCTATTTGAGGCTCTTGTGCAGCTAGTGTTCCATAGAGATCAGAGAGTGTCCATGAGTCTAGATCTTGGTTTGTTTGTAAAGACATAGACAATTGAAGCCACTCATCATTCAGCCTCTTTAGAAACATGACGTTATTTTCTTCCGAGGTTCTGTGAATGCCATACTTTCTTCATTTGTTTATGAGGGAGTTGAACCGGTCGTATGTTGTTTGCAGAGATTCTGTTGCAGAGGCTCTGAAGGCATGATATTCATTTATGTATTGTGCCCTTCGGTTCTTCTGTGTTTTAGCACCCCCTTCCAACTGTCTTTCTAATTCTTTCGAAAGATCGTGCGCTGTTTCGCATGCATCTAATGATTTAAAAAGTTCGTTGGGGATAGCCATGATCAATATTCTTTTTGCTTTCTGTGCAACTTCATCTTCTGCCTTATCTTCATCTGACCATTCTTCTTTTGGCTTGGGTTTTTGATGTTCAGGGATTTCAGGAGATTCAGCAGTAGCTGGTACACGTGGCATAGTTATCATAGGGACCGGAGGAGGATTGTAAATATATTGTTTGAGAGTTTTTTCAGTACCCTCAAAGAAATGAACCATTCTTATCTTCCATTGAGGATACTCATCTCGAAGGAGAGTAGGAGGTTTGGTTAATGAGCCAGCAGTGAAAAAGTTATTGGTATTTGTCATTGTAAGAGCTTTTCAGGGGTTCAGAAAGGATAATATGATGAAAGATTTATGAATATGAAGATCTGGAAGGATTTCTGGGTAATAACTAATATCCAGAATTACTTTACTGGTGTTCTAACCTGGAAAAAATGGTTTCTATCAGCATGAATCGAAGAGTGATAGGAAAACATAAACCTTTTTAATTATGATGAAGAGTAGGTTAAAAACAGAATGAAATCTATCAATAGTGTTGTCAAACGAGGATCACTTGATATTGAAAATCAAGCTATGCTCTGATACCAATTGTTGGTTCTCGTTTTGTTTAAACAAGATTATCAGATCTATTAGTTCAAGTTTATGTTTGATGCAGAAGCGTATTTGAAGAACTAACAGATAAGTTTGATAGATTTAGAACACAATATAAATAAACAGTGAACAAGAAATAATATCTCAAAGTTTACTGAATATATATATATCAAGAACAGATTTAAGAACAGTGAGTAAGCAAAGCTTTAAAACAGATATGACTCTCAAAGTGTATAAGCTATGTGTTCTTGTGATGTTCTTATCTCTTGATTTTTCGATTGGGAAGAACTCAACATGAGTCTTCCTTTTATACTACTACAAGGAGACCATAAAGCATGAGCTACTGTTGATCGGACGGCATGAATAGTTGAACGTGCTGTATTGCATTTAATGCCGCAGACGTCTATTATGTACTAAGCCGTATTGAGTCCACTCAGAGTTTGACACGTTGAAGTTGGACAAGGTACGTTGCCATGCAAGTTGATGAACAGGTCCAGGAACAGTAGCAAGATATTATAAATATCTTCCAAGTCTTTAGTGAGGACCGCAGAGGCTCTGTAAAGTGTTACAGAGGTTCTGCGGTATGGGCCTTTGTAGATCAGTCTACCGGATTCCGAGTCTTTGGTCTTCTTTGCGCGTATGACAGAGCTTCTGTAGGACGTCTCTGTAGCTTCTTGACCTTGATCTCTCGGTAAGTTCGGCAGAGCCTCTGTAAGAGGCTGTCTTCACTTGGCCTATTTTTCACTACTTCTGAATACTTCTACGATTAGGAGGATTGAAGCTAACACTGACCATCAAACCTCCTGCTCACAAGAACCTCCTCGCTCAGTTCTGGTATACTGCCAGAAGAGCTCAAGTTCCCTCCACCAAAGACCCTAAAAAGATGATCGATGTCATTCAATTTGACACTGAACATGGTGAATCCAAGATTTATCTAGGGGCTCTCAGGTCTGCCCTAAACCTCCCTGGATGTTCAAAGGACAGACGCTTCGATTCTCTACCTGGTCACAAAAACGCGGCTGATAGAGATACACTTATTGCATTCTATGATGCAATGCAGTATACTTGGAGCACAGGGAGAGATAAACTACCTGAGAAAAACCTCACATATAAATCCTCAAATCCAAAATGCCAAGCGAGATGAACTTCATCTTCGCTCATCTGATCAGCTGCATGACCGCCAAAGTCGGGTCAACTGACCAAGACTCTCAACCCCAACAGGCTATGGGGTATGCGCTGATGAAGGGCCTTCACATCGACTGAGCCAAGATCATTTTCGACGACATGATGTTCAGAGTCGAAGAGAAGATGCGACCACTGACTGTCCCATATCCCCGCTTTTTCAGTGCTCTTTTCCGACAAGGACTTGGGGATTCAAACCCTAAGGTTGGAGACCTGAAACCATCCCAGGTCGGCCCCAAGATCCTCGACTTCAAGCCGGTGGCAAACGATGTACGTCTCTCTACTCTCTTACCTCTTCTTAGAACTCCTCCTTCTTCTACTTCTGCGGCTACCACATCGATAGCGGTAATCCCAACCGCTGGTACCCAGGGTGCACCATCCACTCCTTCTAGAAAAAGGAAACACTCTAACACCCACCTTGGCGCCCCTAAGCCCAAGAAGTCCTCTAAGGAGCAACCCCCTAAGCCTTCCCAGGCTGAAGACTCAGCGTCTGTCTCTCTATAGACGTTGTTGAAAGATTTAATGGCAAGCTCCACCACAACTGCTGAACCAACCCCTTCAATACCTAATTCAGTGTCCCAGAACGCTGAGGTTAACTTGGAACATAACCCACCTCCTTCAGTACCTCTAAGTACTACAGAAGTAATTCTCAGGGGATCCAACGCTGAACCTGTTACCCAATCCCTCTTCTCAACCATCATTCCTCCCACTACTTCCTTGGTCACTCCATCTCTATTCCCCTTCTCTGCAACAAATGTCATTCACCCGAGTGACACATCTGCTGAAGATCTACAGCGGATGATGGATCAAAATAAAGGACCTACGGGCACCTCTACGCATGCATCTCTAGAAAACGACTACGAAAAATATTCAGGTTATCGAAACTTCGATGACTTCATCAACCAACCCGCATGTATTCATAAAACCCT
The DNA here is from genome assembly GCA_033807775.1 of Saussurea involucrata. NCBI lineage: Eukaryota > Viridiplantae > Streptophyta > Magnoliopsida > Asterales > Asteraceae > Saussurea > Saussurea involucrata. Next base: position 79,165,591 of record CM066325.1, read on the forward strand.
AAACGCTCCTCTCTCAAAATCCCCAACTTCTGAGCTTTCCTTTGTTCATAAGTTTTTATCTTCTACAGGTCCTAATTTGGGCGACATTAACAACACGCTCAAGGATTTATCTACAAAGGTGGAATCTCTCACCACAACTCTCTCCTCCAACTCTTCAGTGGGTAAAAACGCTGGAGAGGCTCTCAAGACACTCACCAACGAGGTGAAAGGCAAAGCATCCAGTGCTGATTTGGAAAAGGTGGAAAGTAGTCTTTCAAATGTTACTCAGGCTCTCGCTGATAACTCCACCTCCATCACCACCCTGAACTCTACCAACAACACCCTCTCCAACAACTTCATCAACCTGTCCAACGAAGTCACAACGTTGCAGACAGTGGTTGAAAATCTTCAGGGAGAGGTGTCTACATTAAAGACAGACATCAGTACTGCAACAAATCTCCTGCAGTAGATCCTTGATCGCCTGAACGCTCCAACATGTCTTCCTTCACATTTCACTCAGGTTGATCGGGAACATCTTGAAAAAATAAACCCTGCTATTTCTGGCCTGGAAGACAGAATAACAAGGGTGGAAACATGTGTTGGGATCACTGGCCTATAAGACAGTGACCCAAAAGCTGTGCTGCTACTGTTATTACCTCCGCCATCCGTCATGAGGAAGGGGGGAGAAGACTCAAGATGACCTTCCGCATAACTCTAGGGGGGGGGTATTATCTCTAGAGCTGCTGAAAAACCTCAGGGAGTTGAAAACCCTGAGGGAACCGAGTTTCCCCAACATAACGCTGATTCTGAGGGGGGGCAACTCGATGAAGAACTGAAAACTGAAGTTCGTGTCCCTTTCGAAGACGAAGCTGAGGAAGAAGAAGAAGAAGATTTCGAACTTCACGATGACGAACCATCAGCATCACCTAAAGATGATGATGATGACGATGATGATGATATCGACTTCTCCTTCAAATCCAAAAGGACCCCTGCTCTCAAAGGGGTAGTTATTAAAGAATCATCAGGGGACGGGAACACCAAAAAGCCTGCAGCGACTGAAGCCAATAAAGGCAAAAACAAAGGCAACGCTGCAGAAGATAAGCTGACTATCCTTCTACGAAAGCAAGTTTGTCAGGTACAATATATTTTGTTCCCTTACACTGCATCCCTCCACTATCCTTTCTCAACCTCAGTTCTCCTCTCCATAAAACCTCTATACACTTAAACCTCATTCTTTCTCTATCTCTTTTCCCAAATGATCTTACTTAAACGATCGTTGTGTTTCAGCTAGTCCTCTCCCCTGCTTGAGGGTCAAGCTGAAGTTCCTCCAACAACAACTCCAATAATCCCATCCCCGAGCGCTGAAGAAATAATCCCAGTCTTAGACTTTGTTAAGACTGATGAACCAGAAGAAGAACTGCTCTCTTACAAAAATAGACCTTCCTTGGCTCCTCAAAAGCTAAGTGAAGAAGAACTGAAAAGGAGAGAAGCAATGATCAAACAGCTTGAGGATCAGCAAATCATCTGTGCCCCTCGATTCAAAATAACTAGAAAAGAAGACACTGAACACCTCAAAGCTGAAGAATAAATCGCTGAACGAAAAAGAGCTGAAGAAAAAGATAAAGCTTATGCTATTGAGCCCGCCCAACGATCGGTGGAAGATCCTGCACTAAAGAAGACTATCATCGCTGTTCAACGTCAACTGTGGAAGGATGCCATAAAGATCATAGAGAAAAAGACCAAGGTATCTAACTCCACTCTAGAGTGGTGCAAAGAAAGAATTCACTATCGATATCAGGTGTCCAGAATCAACAAGGTGAACATCAGAGGAAAGATGTCCATAAACGTACCTGTTGTTGATGTCGACATTTTCAGAGAAAATGGTAGTAAGGAAACCATCTACGCTTCATCGATCGTCAAGTACGGTTTCTCTAAGTGGTTAGAGATGTGAATATCCATTCAACGATCTCGCTCAAACCTTAAAGACGTTGTCGAGAAAGTTTTGAATAAGCAGATCGACTTGGTTACATCTGTTGTGGATATTCCTCCTCCTCCTCCTACTGCTCCAGTTCAACGAAGAAGGCCTGCTGCAAAGAAAAAGATAATACCTTCAGACTCAGGTCCTCCTATCAGAAATGAAATCGGAATTGGCTTTTCATGCGAATAAGTTCTTGGTCCTGAACCTGATCTCTCAGCTCTCGACATCTCCCTGCCCCCTGGTGAACGCTTTGTCCCTGGAAAAGTCTTAAGTGATCCTTATGGTATCTTCTTCAACGACTACGATGGACGCGAATGCTTCCAACGAGTCTTTGAGCTTTGCATTGCCCCCATCGAACAACTCAGAGATCTCGTCTATTGGTGTGGATTCAAAGATGATCTTCTCGGATACTTCATGAAGCCCCTGATCTTTAAAGAAGCACAACGAAGATGGGATCTTGGAGAAAAAGTCCCTGATTGGATAATCCCTACCACAAAATCCCTTGATGAACTTCTTATCAAGGATAAACCTGAATAGTTGATAGAATTCCTTTTGTAAGTTCTTCTTTATTTTAACAACTGTATCTTTTGTACTTGTAATTATTATTTGCTGTACTTGTAATTTTTCCACTTCCCTCTGTAACTTATACGAAGTTTAAAGAAAAATTTTAGCGAATGTACTTTACTCCATCAGTACTTTAAAGATCCCCGAAAACAGTAAATGGGACAAATATTTTATGAGTCCTTTTTATCCTCATGTTTTCTTAGTTAGCAATTTTCTTTTATTGCTATGTCATAATCAAATAGGAGGAGATTGTTGATCCAAATCCTCAGTGATTTGATAATGACTCTGAGAAACACTTAGTCAAAATTGTAAGTAGACAATATGTATTAGAGTTTCACTATCGCTGATAAGTGCTAAGACTGTTTCAGTACCGCTGATAAGAACTCTCGTTCTTTAATTTATATATTCAGTGATACTGTTCATCAGTGAGCCCTGAGTCTGTTCGGCCTCGCTGATGATCGCTGATAAAATATGTTGTTTACCTATGATCCATGAAGACAAGTTTCATGTCAACTGTGTTCTATGCTGAAGTCGAAGATCAATCCAAAGAACCAGCGACGAGTCTACTAATGAACTGATGCGGATATCAGCGAAGCCAAGACCTGTCCACTCAATGTGAAGTTTCAAGTAGAAGACTTCCGGGAACGCTGAACTTTATTATTCACTGATAAAGAATCATTCAGCGAACGCTGATCATGAAGCCTCCTCTACAAGTTACTTTTGTCTAAACTTCCCTTGCACGCCTCCGTACGATAATGTCAGAACGGACATCCCTTTTGTCCATAATCGTACAACCAACTATGATTCTACAATGTACATCATGCGGCTACTAGGTTGTCTACCAAGGTCAAAACATGCAACCAATCATACGCTTCCACGTGTAAAGTTATACTGACATGCATTAAATGCATCCAGTATATAAAGGAAACCCTACGTCGGAAATGAAGAGCTCGGCCATTTCATTCTTCTTACTATTCTGTGTGTTAGAATATTATTCGTAGTATTCTTATTTTCTCTCTATCTTAATTCTAGTGCAAGAAATCTTAGTGATTCTGATAGCTTGTTTAGATTAGATTTATTCCTTAATCTTGTTCTGCAACAAGTTTTAAATTGTTTGATACATATCCATAAACAATTTAGAAAAGCAAAAATCGTGTGTTTGTATTCAAACCCCCCCCCCCTTCTACAAACTTGTATAACCCTTTCGGGACCAACAAATGTTTTCCACTATTGGAGTATTTCGCATTGATGATTATTTGGGGATTTATTATTTATTTACTTCTTGAGTGAGTTTTGGTTTGGAGCCCATTGCTGAGAAATGATTTTCATTGGAGGCTTTCCTCAGAAATTTGGGGTGCGTTTGGAAATTGGGTTGTCGGTGTATTTTTATACAAATCCCATTCTTGGAAATCATGATTTACGCAAAACTCTTTTGTCTAACCAATTGTTTGATCATGATGTAAACTCTTGAACTCACTAGGCGTTAGCCTAATCTTTTTATTTGTCGGCATGTGCAATAGGTTCAGGTTGGGTATAGCTTTAGCTACACTGTGGAGTGATCAGGACTAGTAGAGTGCACATGAAGTGTTTTGCTTAGTGAAGTCTTCCGCACTTGTTTGGGATTAGCAACTTGTATTTGTGTTAAGTAACACCCGTCTTGAGTTATCTATTGTAGAAGTTGTGATGTTTAACTTTTGAGGTGTTTTCAAGGATGGTTTGTAGAAAGAATTTTATCCTCCACTGGTTATTTTATTGAAATTAAAGTTAGTTTCTCTTTCCAAATTTGATGGTGTTACAAGTTGGTATCAAAGCATAAGTTTGAGAGAATTAGGTGCTGATTGTTGGATACCTAGACTAAAACTAGCGTTGTTTTAAGTAAATGAGAGCGAGATTGCACCATTAGGCACTTTAAGATAGGATATTCGGAAGTTGTTGGGGTCACTAGAAACGAGAAGTCACGTCAAGAGTAGCAAGGATGATTACGGTACGTTCAGAATTGCACTTGGCCAGTGTGATGGTGAACCTACCGGTTACATGTGAGTACTTGAACGACTCTAGCGTGTTGACCGTTGGGGTAGTGAAGGAGTTCTAAGCGAGTAGTCGTTAGAAGAGCTTGACGACTTTAGCATTTGCCATTATGAGTGGCGGTAAGCAGGTTGATTGCATTAAGTAGACCGTTCGGGTCGAACTTGATAGTTGGATTGGAGTCGTAGGCTTATTGAATTGACCTTGATTCAAGGAGAAATGTGAGGTTGGTCGATGTGACTTTCCGTTTTGCATTAAGATGTGTGAGTATCCGGATGACAATTGTGTGATCGGAGTAATTGGAGGAATGTGACCTGGACGTTGAGTGCCGACAAAATGCATGCATGAAATTTAATTTTCTTTTAAAATAAATTGCATCGATTATTTCTTGTGTTTCGAATCGTCGTATGGACGGTACTGCTAAACCTTGGAAAATGTTTGACTTACACAAGATTTTAAACCATGATTTTGGAACATGCATGAGATTATTTTACGACAGGCAGTTGTGAACCTGGTCGAGACTTATTTTATTCCTTGTAGTCGTCCACTACTACTTTCGGATACTATGATATCCATGTTTTAATGTTGTTTATGGTTTTGGATAAGTAACCGCGACTTACGACTTTAACGTTGGATCTCCTCCACATATGTTAAGGTCTGGACAGAGAGTTACATTCCCTCGTGTCGGTGTTGAGCTTTAAAGGCAATTTTGATTTTTGCGAGTCTTGAAGAAGAGGTGTGGTTTTATTTTGTGTTGCAAGAAAAAGGAGATTCTGGAATTATAAAGATTTGGTCGTAACGCTGTTTTATGTGATTTGACTAATGAAAACGAAAACTTTGGCACCATTTATTTGGTTGGATGTCGTTAAGTTCCATCGAGTTTTATTGAGGTTTTGTGGAGTATGATGGACTTTCGTTTTAAGACGTTTTGCGGTGCATGGGTGACACTTTGTCATGTGCATACTTGAATGATTGTGTGCGTTAATATATAGGTTTGAGTGAGTATTGCATCTCATGCGAATTTTGTTGAAAAATGTGTTTTATGTCGTATTGCATCAAAAGGAGTGGTTTTGGAGTTTTAATGCCATATGGCTTCTCCTTCGAGAATTGTGGTAGCATATTTGTTACAACTTTCTAAGTGTGCGAAATGATTTATACATGGCGTGAGCAATGCATATAGGAGCATCATGATAATACATCTCTAATGTTCTGTTTTATGCACTCTCGTTTGCTGGCATTTTGATGTTCTTACTCGCAAATGCACTATATTGATTTATTGACATGAATAGTTTTGTAGCCACTATTTTGGGGCGTTAATGCGCATCGCTTGTGCGGTTTATGGTTTGAAGTTGATTTGAATCATTTTATGTGTCAATCAAATTATGTGCACGTATTGTTTTCCAAAGTTTTTAGAAAAACACATTGAGGTGTGCAAGCCTGGTCAAAAGATTTTGTTTCCCTGTCATTATATGACTGAAGGAGAAATTTTGAAAATTTGATTTAATGAATCTCTTCTTGAAAATTTAGTATTGACTATCTTGTACGTGTTATACTATTTCAGAGTAACTACTAAGGAAATGTTACAAAATGGCATGCATAATTTTGATTTGAAATTCCTTTTCGATGTTTAAACCGATATTTCCAAGTGATGAAATTACCTTGTTATTCGATTTAAAAACTGGGAGATGACCCAAATCATGTCGTGTTTTAACCAAGGTGTGTATATGAATTGTTTCTCTATGAACAAACTGACACACACGAAGTTGCTAAGGAATTACGGTTCATGTCGTTTTATGGTTAAAAGGAGAATTTTGGAAATTGATGTCGTGTAAATCCTTCTTCTGAAGTTCGTACAACAAGGCTGTTGAACACTATTTTAATGTCGGAAATTACATTGCGTGTTTGGCATAAGCAAATCCGTGATGGGACCCTAGCGGTTCATTTTAAAAGTTGTTTAATACGTTTTTGCGTTTCGTTAGTAACCTGGTTTGGGATGAAACAGTTTTCAAAATGATTTTTTTTTCATATGTGGGACGAGTGTGTCCATGTTTGCGCATCTACCGGATAGGTAGTAGTAGATGTAACGACCCGGTATCCCATAACATACATAATATATAACAATTAACATTTCATACACAACGTCGTTACTTTCATATCAAAATAATGATAATTCACATTCGGTCCCAAAGTCTCAAACTATACAATACAGAAATGTAAACATATCCTAATCTTCGTCAGCTAGCAACCGTCTCCTATGCTTTATTATTCCCTTTGCTAACAAAAGATCCTTGATCTGGAATACATATTTTAAAAAGGAAAATGAGGGTTAGACCAAACGGTCTAGTGAGATAATCCCTGTCAGTTTAGAAATCCTTTTTATAAAACATACTTATACCACAAAGATTAACTACCAAGCAAGACTCGTACATTGTTTTCATCTCTCCTCATTCCCATGGCCAAATTAGTTGGTAGCAAGCCAACTAATAAACAACGCTGTACAACAACTACAACCAATCAACACTGTACAACAACTACAACCAACACACCGGTCCTAAGCCCGGCCAGTCGTATTCTTGTTTAGTATAATTCTTATGTAAATACAATATCTCAATATATTATATTTCAACATAAACACACAGAATCACACATCTATCACATACTCAAACCACACATATACATATCCCAGTTTAAGAACATTTTAAAGTAAAAACTCACCTCGATCGCTTATCAAATTTCCTTCTAAGCTTTTCTCGAGAAATCCAATCTTTCATTCAAAGTTTACCGAATCTGGAACAAACAGACACACGCACCTCCTTACCAAAATGTATAAGACTTACTAGCAGGCTAAGGACTCTAGATACATCTATATAACTCTTATCCTCAAAAATGACCAAACAGCTGAAGTATCCGGACACCTCAAACTACCCGGACAATCATGAACTTTCCGGACAGTATAAAGAATCCGGACAACATGAGGAATCCGTCCTACCAAAGGAATCCGGATGCCATCCGGTATCTAAATCATCCAGAAACCATCAAATGAATCGTCCGGACACTAACAAAAGGAACTACCGGACACCACCCAAGAATCTATGTTAGATCTGAGTTTTGTCAATAAACTAAGTGTTGAAATCTGATAAGAAGGCTCAGATGTTCTGAGAAGAAGGGTCAGAGTTCTGACTACAAAAGCTCAGCAGGATTACTTTGAAAGTTTACCAAGTACAGAAGTCTGAGAAGAAGAGTCAGAAGTTCTGAGAAGCTTAATCAGAATTATGTTCAGAAGTTCTGAACAACATGTTCAGATGTTCTGAACAACATGTTCAGAACTTATAACTAGATACTTTCCTTAGTGTTTAGTTAACTAATTAGGACACGTGTATTGTTCCTATTAGTCATTCATATTTGTACTGTAGCTTTAATATTCCCGTTGCAGTATATATATAGTGGTTAGCACTACATTACTAACAGATTTTCCCGAATATATTTGTATTCATCTTTTGTAATCTTTGAGATACTCTCACTCTAAGATCTGTAATTCTGTTCTTCATTGAATACAATTGGGCTTGATCATATTACTTCTCAATTACTGCTTCATAGATTGATATATTGATTGTAAGAGTAAATCCTGGACTTTCAATTGGTATCAGAGCCAATCAACAAACAAAATTGTTCAAGATCGTGATCGCGAAGGTTAATTGATCAATTTTCTTGAAGATTTCTTGATTCGTTCAAAAATCGATTCCGCTGCAACTTACAATTATTGAATTCTTATCAATTCTTGAATTAATTGTTATCTTTCGATCAAGAAATTTAAATTTGTCTTTCTGTTGAAAATTCTTACAATCATGTCTTCTAAAGAATATCTCGCTATGGGATCTGAAACAAAGCCACCTGTTCTAATACCTGAAGAGTACCAGCAATGGAAAATTCGAATGATCCAATTCCTGGATAACATAGATGAAAATCTAATGGTTTCAATCCGAGAAGGTCCTATCGAAGTCTATATCGATGTGGCTGCAACCCCTGAAACAGAGACAACTCTAGAAATTCCGGCAACAAGGGTGAAGAAGAATTATTCTCAATACACAGCAGAACAGAAAAATAGGCATGCTATAGACAAAAGAGCAATCACATTGATGACATTGGCCGTTCCGAATGAAGTTCTAAACCGAATTGACAGTGGATCATCCGCCAAGGAAATGTGGGATGAACTGGAAAGACAGATGTTAGGAACTGTCAGATCAATACAAGCAAAGTTAAATCAAAGCATAAATGCTTATGAAAGGTTCAAGGCTAAAGAATCTGAAAGCTTGACTCAGACATATAGTAAATTCTGTACTATACTGAATGATTTGAGAAGAAATGGGTTTAAAAAGACAAATTCAGAAATAAACTACAAATTTCTGAACAGTCTAAACTCTGAATGGTCATCATTTGCTATAAGTCAACAAATGAATAAGGATATGTGTGAAGAAGATCTCAATGATCTATATTCTGTGCACTAAATCAGCATGAGGACTTTGTTAAAATTGTGGTTGAAGAAAAGAAGAATGTTGCAGAACAGTTAGCTTTTCTGTCAAAGTCCAAAATTGTTAAAACACCCAAGAAGACTGCGTATCTATCTGAGATACCAAATCTGGAGGAGTCTGATAAGGAAGAGGGATCAGAAGAAGATGAAGATATCAAAATGATTGCTGAAAAGTTGGCCTTGTTGACTAACACTTTCAACAAGAGGCATGGAAAAGGAAAACTTCAGGGCAAGTACAGAAAAGAGCAGGGAAATTCAGATTTCAAAAAAAGAGAAGAGAGAGGAGAGAGTAAGTATGAAAAGAAGGAAGAAAGAAGGGAAGAAAATAGAGAAGAAAAGGAAGAAAGAAAAGAAAAGAATCTGTGCTTCAAGTGTGGAAAGTCTGGTCACTATGCAAAAGATTGCAAAGTAAAAATTGTGAAGGATTATGAGTACTACACCAAAAAGGCTCAGCTAGCAAAGAAAAGAGATGATGAAGTGGCAATGTTAGCTGAACAAGAAAATTGGTTGTACTACACTTCAGATGAAGATGACTGCATTCACTTTTCACAGATGCAGAGTTATATGGCAAAGATGAAGAATGAGGATGATTCTGACTTTGAAGATGCTGATTCTGAGTCATCCGCTGAGGTACATTCTGCACTTGAAATAGACTTAATGACACAGATTGGTGAAATGAAAACTGAATTTGTTAAACTAAGAAAACAAATAAAAGGAGAAAGAAAATTAGTTAACAAATTCAGAATTGAAAAAGAGGTAATAAGAGAACAGTTTGAGGAATCTGAGGTTGAGAAACAGAAAGTTAAAACTGAAAATTCTGAATTGGTGAAAAATATTTCTGAATTAAAAATTGAACTTTCAAAAGTCAAGGATGAAAAGGGTGATTTACAAATAAAGTTTGATATGCTTTTTGAGGAAAGAAAGAATTTGTACATCAAAATCAAAGAATTAGAAGATCTTAACTTGAAAAAAGGTCAGACTCAGCAAACATTAAATCTTCTAACAAGCAATGTAAAAGATACAAGATTTTATAATCCAAAGAAGGGATTGGGATTGGAAGAAAATGTTGTTTTAAAAAGAGCTCCAGTAAACTTGTATGATTTTGATAAGCTTCATGTTCCTAAACAAAAAATTCCAGAAGTTGTTGAAGTTTTTATAAGACCTGCAAGTTCTATCACAAGTTCTGATAATTTACAGAAATCAAGTTCTAAAAAGACAAAGGAAACAGTTTCTTAATCAAAAACAGAAAAGTCAAATGTTTCAGAAGATAAAGTTAAGAAATAAATTTCTAAACCAAAAGAAGAGAAACCAAAATACAATAACACTAAATTCAAATATGACTCTCTAAATGTCAGTTACAAAAATAAACAACAAAGTTTTTCAAATTCTGACATAGAAAGTATATTTGATACTAGTAAGGTTTCTGAAACAATTAGTCAAAAATCTGAATCTTCTAATCAGAATTCTGACTGTTCTTATCAATTTTCTGATTCTGAGGGTCAGAAATCTGAGACTATTAATCAGAATTCTGATTCAAAGAGTCAGAATTCTGAGTTAACTGAAAATTCTGAAACAAAGTCAGAAGAATTTCTAGAACTTGAAAAGAGATTTAATCTTGTAAGTCAAGAACTTGAGGACCTAAGGAAAGCTTATGATGAACTTGAAAATGACTTGTGTGATTTGGATTTTGATCTTAAAAATGCTTTAAAAGAAAAAAATGTTTTTATTCAGAAAATAACAGAGCTTGAAAAACTGAAAGCTGAATATGATATGTTCAAGATTAATGCTCAAAAAGAAAATGATAAATTCTTTAATGAATCAAGTACATATGAAAAAGGTGAATCATCTAATTCATTTTCTAACAAAAATAAGTTGAATTTTTCAGAAAAAGAGGAAAGCAAAAGGAAAGATGATCTGAAAAAGAGTTCCTGAGAAGACTGAATTGAACTCTGATTTTGTACCGAAAGCTCATAGTTTCTGTAATAAATGTACATGTACTTTGAAAAATAGAAATAAAAATGAAAGGACTTATGGTACAGATTTGTTGTTACTTGCAAAGAAAAATCTGACTTGTGTTCAATGTGAAAGTGATTCTTTTCAATATTCTCATAAATGTCCAATCACAATAACATCTGTTTCATTCATAAGAAAAGATATTCAGAATACAGAAAAGAAGAATGTTTCTGTTCCTCAAACTCAGAGAAAAGAAAAGATAAAAGAAGTGAATCCTCAAATTAAAATCAAAAGAAAGAATGAGAAAGAGCTTAATATGAAAGAAAAGAAAGTTGAAAATACTGCAACATCCAAATTTACAACTTTCAAGAAGAAATTGAACAAATTTGTGAACAGAAAATGTTCTGACTTCATAAAAGTTCAAGGCAAATGGTGTTTAAAGAAAGATTTTGAATGGAAAGTAAAAGGTACTTTTGTTAAATCAGATGACAAAGCTAACAAAGAAGGACCCATTCCAAAATGGGTACCTAAAACTAACTGATTGTTTTTGCAGGGCTGTCATGTGTGGTTTTTAGATTCAGGAGCTTCAAGACACATGACAGGTCAGAAGTCTTTTCTATCAAATTTCACAGAAAAGGCTGGAGGAGCAGTAAACTTTGGAAATAACAGCAAAGGTCAAGTTAAAGGTTATGGAGATTTAACAAAAGGAGATCTGACAATTCAAAAAGTTTTCTATGTTGAAGGATTACAACATAATCTTTTCAGCATAAGTCAATTTTTAGACAGTCTTTGTCAAATCAAGTTCCAAATAACAGGTTGCATGATTTTAACTGAGAATGATCTTAAAGTCTTCTGGGCCAAAAGACACATGGATTTATTTGTGGTTAACTTTTCAAAATTACATACATTAAATCTTGTTTGTCTTTTATCAAACTCAACTGCAAATGAATGCTGGCTGTGGCACAGAAGATGTTCTCATTTAAACTTCAAAGATCTTAATAATCTTGTTGCAAAACATCTAGTTAAAGGTTTACCAAAGATTAAATTTGAAAAAGAATCATTATGCTCAGCTTGTGAAATGGGCAAGATGAAAAAGAGTTCTCACAAATTAAAAATGGACTCATCTTGCAAAGCATCATTAGAAATGATTCATACTGATCTTTGTGGTCCTATTTCTGTTCAGTCTATGGGAGGAAAGAAATATATGCTTGTAATTGTCGATGAATATTCCAGATACACATGGGTTGAGTTCTTAAGGGCCAAGTCAGAAGCTGCTACTACTTTGATAAACTTTATCAAAAGAATTCAAGTTTTCTTACAACTTCCAGTTCATAAAATCAGAAGTGATAATGGAACAGAGTTCATAAATGAGACACTTCAAAATTTTTTAGAAAGTTCTGGGATTTCTCACATTTCTCTGCTGTCAGAACTCCTCAACAAAATGGTGTTGTTGAAAGGAAAAACAGAACTCTAGTTGACGCTGCAAGAACCATGTTGGCTTATTCAAATCTTCCAACTTTCCTATGGGCTGAAGCAATTGCAACTGCTTGTTTTACACAGAACAGAACAGAACAGAACAGAGTTCAATAAAAGATTAAATAAGACTGCTTATGAACTGATAAATAAAAGAAAACCATTAATCAAATTCTTTCATGTTTTTGGTTGCAGATGCTACGTTCTTAAAGATAGAGAAAATCTTGCCAAATTTGATAAAAAGGCAGATGAAGGATACTTTGTTGGTTATTCATTAACTTCCAAAGCATTCAGAATCTACAATAGAAGAACCAGTAGAATGATGGAAAGCATCAATGTAACATTTGATGAAGCCAGAATGAAGACTTCTGAACAATACAGTTCAGAACTCATGCAGAACAAGACAAGAATGACTTCTGATACAAATTCTAATCCTATTTTTCAGAACTCAATTTATTGTTTAAGGATGCTTTTCTAGAACTAATTTCTGATTCTTATGCAGAATATGAAAACCCAAAGATGGTAAAAGAGATGAAGAATAGAACTCCAGAAATAGTTCAATCAAATGTAATTTCTGATAAAGGTCCATCTGAGGAGTGTCCAAGTTTGATAAATACAAGTGGTGAAAATTCTGAACCATGTACTCATAATTCTGAACCTTGTATTCAGAACTCTGAACAAGTTACTCAGAAATCTGACTTCACTGCTCAGAATCCAAACTTGGATACAACTCCTACTCATATCTCGGAAAAAGGGGACAGCTCGGAATTACAAGCAATCATTGATGAGAATGATACAAACAACAATTTTTCAGAGATTGATGTTCTTCCTAGTGCAAATAAATGGACTAAAAATCATCCTATTCATCAAGTAATAGGTGATCCATCAGCAGGAATAAAAACCAGATCAGCTACAACAAATGAAGCAATGTTTGCTGGTTTCTTAAGTGTGATTGAACCTAAGAAAGCTAATGAAGCCCTAGAGGATCCAGATTGGATTTCAGCAATGCAAGAGGAATTGCTCCAATTTGAAAGAAACAAAGTTTGGAGACTCATTCCAAAGCCTGAAGGTAAATCTATCATTGGAACTAAATGGGTGTTCAGAAACAAAAAGGATGAGTCAGGTGTTGTTATTAGAAACAAGGCAAGATTGGTTGCTAAGGGAGACTGTCAACAAGAAGGAATTGATTATGATGAAACATTTGCACCAGTGGCAAGAATAGAGGCACTCAGGATATTTTTGGCCTATGCTGCACACAAGAACTTCAAGGTGTATCAAATGGATGTCAAATCAGCCTTTCTAAATGGCAAACTTAATGAAGAGGTGTATGTTCATCAACCTGAAGGTTTTATTGATCCAAAATTTCCTGATCATGTTTATATTTTAGACAAAGCTTTATATGGTCTAAAACAAGCACCACGAGCCTGGTATGACACTCTTACTCAACATTTGTTAGTTTCAGGGTTCAAGAAAGGTAAGATTGACACAACTTTGTTTTTAAAGAAACAGGGTGAGGATTTAATTCTTATTCAGATTTATGTTGATGACATTATATTTGGTTCTACCAGTCCAGAATTATGTGATAATTTTTCTAAAATCATGTCATCTGAATTTGAAATGAGCATGATGGGTGAGCTGAATTTTTTCCTTGGTCTTCAAGTCAAACAATTACCAAATGGTATTTTTATAAATCAAGGAAAATATGTGAGAGATATTCTGAAAAAGTTCAAAATGTCTGATTGTGCTTCTATGAGAACTCCTATGGCAACAAACATAAAGTTAGATGCTGATCTCAAAGGAGTTTCAGTAGATAACAAACTCTATAGAGGCATGATTGGATCTTTACTTTATCTGACTGCAAGTAGGCCATATATAATGTTTTCTACCTGTTTCTGTGCTAGATTTCAATCTAACCCAAAAGAATCACATATGTTAGCTGTCAAAAGGATTTTAAGATATCTCAAAGGATCACCTGATCTAGGTTTATGGTATCCAAAGGAAACTGACTTCAAATTGACTGCTTTCACTGATGCTGATCATGCAGGAAGTAGGTTGGACAGAAAAAGTACTTCTGGTGTTTGTCATTTTTTGGGGGATAAGATAGTGAGTTGGGCATCAAAGAAACAGAATTGTGTGTCCACTTCAACTGCTGAGGCAGAGTATGTTGCTGCTGCTGCTGCATGCTCTCAAACTTTGTGGATGAGAACACAACTCATGGATTATGGATATCAGCTCAACAAAATTCCCATCTATTGTGACTCAGAAAGTGCAATTGCCATTACTCAGAATCCTGTTCAACATTCAAAGACTAAACACATAGATGTGAGGTATCATTTTATAAAGGACTATGTGGAAAAAGGAACTATAAAGATACACTTTGTGCATACAAAGTATCAATTGGCTGACTTGTTCACAAAGCCTCTTGATCACAAAAGGTTCTCTTTTCTCATATGTAAAATAGGAATGCTTAATCTGACTAATTGAAAACATTTGTGTTTCTTAAAAAAAAAATTGATGATAAATTTTTCCAAGTAAAATTGTCTGAGTAGTGTACTCAGAACTCTGAGTCTTAAGTTCAGAAATTCTGACTCTTGAGTTCAGAAATTCTGAGTCTTGAGTTCAGAACTTCTGAGTCTTGAGTTCAGAACAGCTGAGTCTTAAGATCAGATATTCTGAGTCAATACTTCAGAAATATATCTTTCAAAAATTTATTTCTGAGAAATACAAATACTTCAATCTTGTAGATAATTTTTTTTCTATTCTTTTACTACCTCATCTTTATGTATCATATATGGTCAAGTACATGCTAAAGTCAAGGGGGAGCATCAAAATCTTTTGGAAATCATATCATGATGCTAAAAAGGTTTGTGTTCATTTCTTATTTCTGATCATTCTAGGAAGAACAAGCTTTTAAATTTTAAATTTTTTTTTCTTCTTGTTCAAACTATATCTGAATTTCAAATGTTTTCATATTCAGATATAATGTTATTAAATGATTTTCTTTAAATCATCATTTTGTGAACAGTATTCTGATGATACATTGTTTTTCTATCTGTTCAAACCTCTTCTGATTAATTAAAGTTTTTACATTTGTCAGAAGTTGATTTTAAATAAATCTTGGTTACAAGATAAATTCTTCTGAATCATGGACTTAGAACTCTGAGTAGAATACTCAGATCTCTGATAAAGGAAAGACAATCTTCTGAGCGTGTTATTCAGATTTTTGACTTGTGTCAATATTCTATCAAATAACACGTGTCAGCTTCATATTTGGTTGATTATGCCACGTATTTCATTTAAATCTTTTGTGGCATTTCAAACGTGTTGACTCCGTTATAACTTTGACCACGCTTTTCCATCAAACCTTTCAACTTCGCGGATTTTAAATAGGTCTTAAAATCCCTATTTCAAATTCTTTCAAATTTCAGAGTGAAAAGTGAGATACGAATCAATCAAGAGTTCTTTGAGTTTGTTTTCTTCTTAAATCATGTCTGGATTTCGAAGAAGTGGTCAAATATCTCTGCATTCTACTAAGTCTTTGATGGATTCATCCGATTCCGATAATGATGAAGTGCAAAATAGAGCTGTTGAGGAAGAAGCAATAGGAAATGATGAGATAAATGAAGAAGATGAACAAATGGCTGAATCAGAAGGAAATGCAGATGAGGTAAACATAAATGTTGAACATGAACAGAGTGCTGCAGGGTCGATTATGTCGAATAGACCAATTTTAGTGGAAAGGGTTGTGCCTGAAGGTGAATGGTTAAAATTGTCAGAAAATAACTGTGTTTTACTATTTGAGGAGAGTAGATTTAAGCCTGAACATAGAATCATCATGGAATTATTCAAGTATCATCCTTACAGGAAATGGTTTACAAGAAGCAAAACAGTTCCTATTCAGTATATTCAACAATGGTGGAGACATCTTAGGTTAGAAGACAACAAGTTTGTATCTGAAATTGGTGGAGTAACATTTGCTTTATCAATCTCTGCACTAAGAGAAATGTTAAATCTTCCAGAGAAAGATGATGTACAAAGAAGGTCAGACTTTGAAGACTCACCTTTAACAGAGGAACTAATTGCAGAATTTATGAAGTTAGGATATAATGAAGGATTAAGGACCCTTAGTTTCTTCAGAAGGAACAAATTGCCACCTATTTGGGCATGTTTCTTTCATGTGGTGAATAAGTGTTTGTCAGGGAAAAATAGCTCAACAGATCAAGGTTCAAAACAGATTCTTCAGATCTTTCAGGGTTTAGTGAAGAATAGGCATTATGATTACACTGCTATACTTTGGGAAGACATGAAGAACACTTTTGAGAAAAATCAGAAAGCTATTCAAAAGAAGACAAAGGATACTCCTCTGGCATACATACCTTACATAAGGTATTGGCAAATTGTGATATGGTATGCAATGCAAGAAAACAGAACCATTTCAAGAAGATCAAATGAACAGCAAGGTCCTACTTTTTATTTGGGTAAGATGTCTTCAGTTACTAAACTTGAGAATTATCCTAATCATAAACTGTTGCCAAAATCACTTAGGAATTATATACCAAGGGAGAGTGAGATTTTAAAAGCATATTGCACCTCTATGGGAATTGAAATACCTCAAATACCTACCCATGAGGACCAACCTGAGAAGAGAGGTGAGGGGTCTAGTCCAGTTAGAGAGGGGGAGGATGTTCAAATAGGTGAACATTCTGAGAGAAATGAGGGGCAAAATTCTGAGAGCTTGGTTAGAATAAGTGAGGAAAAACAGAATGAGGGTGGTGAGGATGAGAGATTGTCAACAGAGGTTCAAACAGAAAGAGATGCCTCTAAACTAGCTAATCTTAACCAGGTAACCACAACTGCTATTGGTTCACATTTCTTGGTGTCCAATATTGAAACAAACACCATGGACCTAGTGGTGGATCTTGAACAACCCATCCATACCCACTCAGAAGCATTTCAACATGCTACTGTTTCGCACAATTCAGGGGAACCATTCCAAACTCATTTGGAGGGAGGTGATAAATCCCACCCTATTTTTCAACACATTGAGTCTGAATATCACAGTCCTATTCAAATTGAGCTTGAAATTCCTTCTAACACTTGCACAAATCAGGAATTTCGTATTCCTTACACAACATTCATAGACATACCTAATATTGGGTGTCAAGGATTGGATGGAAGTCCTGGTGAGGTGAACATTTCAAAAGCCTCATTCAAACGTGCATCTGTTGTACAAGATGACTTTGTGTTATCTACAGGCCATGAGCCCTCTGGGCACATGAAAACTGGACCATCTGTTGGTTCAGGTTCACGGTTAGATTCTTCTGAATTTGAAAAGATTCAGAATCAAAACAAGGAGATAGGGGAAAAAGTTGAAAAATTGGAAGAAAAGGTGGATGGTCTGAATAATGAGGTGAAAGGATTGAAAGAAATGTTGGAGGGAAAATTGATATCTGTTGAAACTAAGATAGATAATGTGAAGATATCCTTGGAATCTCATAAAAAGGAGATCAAGGATATAATGTCTGAATTTCAAAAAGATATGTTGAAACAAATGCAGAGTATGCAAGATTCTGTATTTAAAGCACTGAGTGTATCTATAGCTTCAACTTCAAAGCCTCTTAATCTTGTTCCACTTGCAGAAGCTGAACCTGAAGGTATTTCTGGTCAGAACTACAAAAGAAAGTTTGATGATAATGAACCTCATGATCATCAAAAGGGGGAGAAAAGGCAAAGGTTGAGTTCTGATGATGATATTGGCATAGAAGATTTTGAAATAGCAGATATGCATTTAGTCAGTACAAAGAACACAGAAGTTCAGACAGAAGAAATTGTAAAGACAGTGGATAATCAGATAGTTCAGATTGACAGTTCAGATACAGAGGAAATGGAGGTGGAAAGCATAGATGGTGGTGATTCTGATAAAACAGAAGAATTGAATTTAGACACAGAGATGGAAGTTAATTCTGATGAAACTGAAACTATTGAGGAACCTGTTTTGGGATTAGAGGAAGTAGATGAAAGCTTAGTGGTTGTGAACACTTGTACAGATATTGTTCCATATGATAAAGATAGTGTGATAGACTCTGAGTCAGAAGAAAGGAGATTGAATGAGATTTTGATCAGAAGGATGCACAGTGAGATAGTCAGAGCACTTAATGTTCAGAATATTCAAAAAGCTGTGAAGATGGTAAGACCTATTGATCTGATGGGAGAAGAAGATAATTCAGTTGGATATTCTCATAAATTTCAAGAGGATTTTTATTTCAACTATGTTGATGATATTGCTGATGATATAGGAGAATATGAAAGAGTCAAAGAATACTTCATGCCTTCAGAATATCTATTCAGAAATCCAATTGAAATCCCTAAGATTAATCTACCAATGTTAGAGGAACCTATATGTGATTTTGTTCTAGAATTAAGTGATATACCACTTGCTAAACATTTTCATGACGACATCTTTCCAGAAGAAACATATGAGAATCTTTATCACAAAGAAGGAGAATATGAAGTTTTGGAAAATAATGTTGATGGTTTCATGGATGGAAGATCTCAGATGATTTATGCAGAAGCCTCAAACAGATTTAGAATTCCTGACTCAAGGCTGCACATTCAGAAAAGGATTGAGAAAGTTTTGATGTTCCAAACAGAAGAATTTGATGGTCTGAAGTATGTAAAATTGGAAGTATTGAAAGAAAAGAATGTAAAGGTTTTTTTATCAAGTTTTGATTTCCACAGATTAACTCTTGAAGATCAGATCTTTCTTGTTAAGTTCTTTGCCAGTACTGGAGAAGCCTGGATAGAGATTGAATGTAGAAGACTTCTGGGCATTTATGTCAGAAACATGTACTTATATGATTTTCAACTGGCTATTGAAGGAAGAAAGGAGAAATGCAACTTAAGCTGTCCAGAGATGATTCCAGGGATTGGTATACATGAGAAAGGGTTTATAAATGAAGGAATGGAATCAGAAGGTTTTGCATACACATTTCATGAAAGACTTGAACTATTCAGATTGAAGGATCTGGTAAAATATAGTGATGCAACTTTGAGTTGGTTACTAAATGGAATGGAAGGATTTTCTGTATCTGAAAGAAAAAGTCTGGGGAAGAGATGCGTGAAATCTGTTAAAAGAAAATTTAGTCTCAGAAGAAAGATCAGAAGCTGTGGTGAATGGTTGCTATCAGAGGTTAATCCCAAAAAAATGCTGCATAATGACTTTGTGTTTCCTGCTAAATATGAGGTGAATGAAATTCTTTCAGATGAAGATGAAGAAATTCAGGACATAATTCCTCAGAATGTGCAAATAACAAGTTTTGAACAAGCTGAACAATCTGAACCAAAAGAAGATGAGATGTCTATTGATATGAATGGGTATTTTCTGGAGTCTGATCTGCCAAACTTCTTTGATCCAATTGAAGTAAACTTTCTAAGTGTATATCATGACAAACCAAAAGAGACTCAGATCTGGTTGGCTGAGAAGTCAAGATGTCTTGGAAAACCAAGGAAAGATGTGTATTCAGATTTTCTAATCACTGGGATCAGAGAATTAAAGATCAAGCAGTTCAGAAAGCAAGAATACTTATCCTTTGAAGTATTAAGAGAAGATGGAAAGGTGTACTATTTTACTGATGCAGACTTTGAAAAGCTATCAGTAATGGATTTCTACAGACTACACAGTATGTTGTGCTTCATAGAATCAAGCAAAGATAAGAATGAAAGGAAGGCAAGGAGTGTAGTGATTGAAGCTATGTTTTACATCCTAAGATGGCATTGTTATATAGATTTTCAAATAGCTCTGTATTTACAAAGGCCAGGTGTCTATCTTTCAAGACCCATCACAGATCATGATTAGAAGCAAGTATTAAAAACTGGAAGTGTGTGCAGACATCCAGAATTGGGAGTATTTTTGAAAAACAAGAGTGAAAAGATCTTTTTCAGAGCAAAGGAGACTGCAAAATATAGCTCTAGAACTTTGAGATTCATCAAGCATAATTTGGAGAAAAAGGTGCTGAAGGTGAAGCAAGCTAACATGACTCAAGAAATGATCACTCAACAAGTTGAAACTATTCAGAAAATTGTTGATAGAATTGACAAGAGACTTACTCAGAGAAATGTGTTGTTACAGAAAATTGTTCCTGCATTGAAAGAGCTTGGTGATACAAAGTATAAGTTTATTTGACAAAAAAGGGGGAGATTGTTAGATCTGAGTTTTGTCAATAAACTAAGTGTTGAAATCTGATAAGAAGGCTCAGATGTTCTGAGAAGAAGGGTCAGAGTTCTGACTACAAAAGCTCAGCAGGATTACTTTGAAAGTTTACCAAGTACAGAAGTCTGAGAAGAAGAGTCAGAAGTCTGAGAAGAAGAGTCAGAAGTTCTGAGAAGCTTAATCAGTATTATGTTCAGAAGTTCTGAACAACATGTTCAGAACTTATAACTAGATACTTTCCTTAGTGTTTAGTTAACTAATTAGGACACGTGTATTGTTCCTATTAGTTATTCATATTTGTACTGTAGCTTTAATATTTCCGTTGCAGTATATATATAGTGGTTAGCACTACATTACTAACAGATTTTCCCGAATATATTTGTATTCATCTTTTGTAATCTTTGAGATACTCTCTCTCTCTCTCTAAGATCTGTAACTCTGTTCTTCATTGAATACAATTGGGCTTGATCATATTACTTCTCAATTACTGCTTCATAGATTGATATATTGATTGTAAGAGTAAATCCTGGACTTTCAATCTACCCGGACACATTCATTGTGTCCGGAAACCTTCGTCTGTTCATGTGTTTTCTACCCAGAAATTGACTGATTCAATACCAGCAGTGAATTCAACTATTCTAATCCGATAGAAACCTTCTAATAGCAATTACAAACATAAATTACAAAGGAACATACCTCAAATACACTTCCAAGCACACCAATTTGAACCCTTTAGCACAAACCCTTCTTTTCTCTTTTGGTCTCAAACCCACACACACACACTCTGATTTTTTCTGGATATTTGTTGAATGAAAATATCTGGAAATCTTAAGGGATAATATCAATCCATATTTTCCACTTTGGTCCTTGAACTTCTCAAAAATGACACAAAATGCCTTTAACTTATAAATTTACCCAATCTTACCCTAAACATCAACTTTAAAGTTAACTAAACTTAACGGAAAGGGAATTTAACTAACGGACTTACCCGAGGTATTACATTATCTCCCCCTTAAAAACATTCAGTCCCGGAATTCGGTTAAGCGAAAAGGTAATGAATACTTACCACTACTACTTCGAACTCAATCAAAACCATAGGAACTAACTGAATAGACACCTCACACTCATCTATATCTCTAACACAGATAAGCAACAAAAGCACGGAAATACCAATAATCATTTAACACCGAAGTCATATAACACTTTAGCATGTACAGAGATTATTAGAATCATTCATGTAACCGCATCAGGACTTTCTTCTACCACTTGTTCCGTCATTTGGAAAACTCAAACCTTTACTTTCGGTACTTCAGACCTTTGTATTCCTTCTGGCCTAACACCTGTTGGTCTCACCGTCATACTACCCTGCTGTGCTTTCCATTGTGGACATTCAAACTGAATATGATCAGGGGATTTGCAAACAAAACATAATCGAGTTACCCGACAATCTCTCGCGATATGACCAGCCTTTCCACATTTGTAGCACTTTCGGGAATCACCATAGCAGTTTCCTTGATGAATACGGTCACATGTTGAACATTGTCTTCTTTCAGATGGCCTGAAAGGTGAATAGCTATCAACCCTCGGGGATTCGTATTCCTCCGAATCATACGTCGTTTCTTCCAATTTTCTTTTCCCAGCACTTTTATCACCAACGTCTCTCCTATTATCCCGTTCCACATTTTCCACGGCATCTAATGCGGCTGAGAAGGTATCGGGTCCTTTTGCAATCACTAGCCTTCTAATTTCTGCATTTAACCCAAAAATAAACCTTTCCATCTTCAGAGCCTCCGTGGCAACATAGTTCTCGGAGCCTCTCAGCAACCCAAGTTCTCGAATCCTCTTGAGTAGGACATGCGAACATACTTTAGAGTAAATCCCTTAGATTCCTTCAATGAACCTTAGGTGCTCCATCTTCCCTACCCTCATTTCTTCAGTGACTAAGCCTGAGCATTCTTATGCTCAAAACTCTTTTGTATTTTTTTTGTCCTTCTTTTGAGACGCTGAATACCTTCATTCAGGATATCAACACTAGCATCTCCACTCTAGCATCTCCACTCTCTCTGCTGTCCTCAACATAGACACCACTGGCATCAATGTTGCCGACTCAGCGCTTCAGCAGCTCACCACCTCCCTTTCTAATAAAGTTGCTAACTCTCAGCTATCTGCGTTACAAGAGGAGGTGGAGAAGATTAAAAATGAAGTCACCACCGACACGGCAACCATCAGCTCTCTCTACTTCTATCAACGACCTTTTTACCAAGGTCAAAACAAATATTAAGTTGCTAGCTGATGTGCTAGCAGATCCGAAGAAGCCTGCTCTTGCACCATCTCCTTCATTTACGGATTAAGACCGTAAATCCCTCGACATGGTTGCAGACTTTGTCGTGGAGACTGCTGGTGCAATAGGGGAGTTGTTCACTGTTGGTTCCTGTTTTTCTTAACAATGATGATTCTATCTAATAGTTCAAACAAGATATAATGCGGAAGCGTTTTTAACGAACTAAAAGATATATTAAGGTAGAACACATAATATCAAATACATGAAGTGTAAATAACACATATAAATAACTCAATAAGCCACTGTATTTGATATATATAAGAACACCAAGAACACCGAAGGTATAATAAGAATACTGTTCTAATGGTGTGTGTGTTGTGCAAAGCTTAATAGAAGAACTCAACATGAGTCTTCTATTTATACTACTTCTAAAGGGGACAAGCTCTAGACAAAAAGGACTGAAGGTAAAAAGACACTATTCAGGTACTGTTGATAGTACAACGTTAATTAAATGTGTCGGCTTCTACTAAGGCTAAGACCCATCAGAGTTTGACACGTGGAGTTGTCAGGTCACGCCTTGTACGAATGATCTTCAGGATCTTCGTACAGCAGAAATCGTGAGAAGCACGATTGTCCTTGTATAGAGCTTTAGTTTTTTATACCACAAAGGCTCTGTTGAGTATGACAGAGGCTCTGTGGCCTTGTTCGCATTGAAGAGTCTTCAGGCGATTCTTTACTTCGGTCTTCTCGGTTACTCGGCAGAGCCTCTGTCGAAGACTTCTATGCTCCTGTCTTCTCGGTGACTTGGCAGAGCCTCTGTCGAAGACTTCCATACATAGCCTATTTTTCAATACTTCTATAATCGTAAAGATTGGAGCTAACAATCTCCCCCTAAGTATCGAAAAATAAAAATTTGAAAAGTGCAAGGTTTTCTAGGCTAAGTACATGACAAGAGGTATTTTTCCTCTGTTAAAACTTCTTTCATTTAAAGTATGCCTGAGGCACTTACATTCGTTTACATGATGAAATTCAAGGTAACAGAGGTTGGTAGAGGACATCAGACGTTGGCGTCTTTGAAGTCGTTGAAACTTCTGTTGTCAAATCCTAATTCTTTAAGCTCATGATAGAAACTGATGCAGAGGTTTCGGAAGTTGATTGTTGAGTCGATGACTTCTATCAGTCTATCAACAAGATCTTGATCCATATGCCCCGTTCCTCTATGTTCCACGAGGATAGCTCTGAACTCTGTCAAAGTACTTGTAGCATACTTTTGACAGTCCATCTGTACGAACACTCTAGTCTTCCCGACAGGATCTTGATAGACTAACCCAATCTCTGGGGATGTAATGATTGAATTAGGTATTGCAGAGGATGGGCAGTCGTCTTCTGGTGGTCGGAGAGCGAGGTTTCTTACTCCGAGGTCTCGTCCTAATTGGAAATCAACTAGGCTATATAACAGAAGTTTCTCATGCATGGCTTTTCTGATCACCCTGTATGCCCTTCGATGTGCATCTGTTGTGAAGTTCTCTTTTGTCCAGTTGAGAAGGTCGGGTAGGTCGTAGGGATTTAGATTTCTCAGATCAGCATATGAGAATTGATTCATGGTTCCGTTCTCCCTTTTGACCTTATATATGTTATAGGAGACCTTAGGTGTGGTTCTGGTTTGAGAAAACTTACAGTATATAACCTTGTCGATTTTTTTGATTGAGAAGACTTCGTGTTTTGGCTTGGGTTTTGTTCTTGTGAAGATATTTTCGAGGTCAGCACGAAGGTCAGGATCTTGAATGGATGGTGGCAGAGGATCTCTGGCAGTTCTGTTGTACAGATATCTGTACACCACTTCTTCCATCTGTTGAGGAGGTGCACCGGGTGGAGGCATGGGTCTGCGCAGAACATCCATTTGTTTCTTGATTTGGGCCACTCGATCCTCTGTGAGTTTCACCTTTGGATCCAGAACAGGTATATTTGACAGAGGAGTAGCACCGAAAGCCCAGTCTTCTTCTTCTGCTTTGATGTCACCTAGGCGTCGAAGGAGCTTTTCATCAATTTCTCTGCTGGTTGATGCTTTGGCTTCTTCTTCTTGGGTTCCTCTGTCATTATACTTTTGCCTTTGTCTTTTGCCTTCGGCTGTAGTTCTTCTTGTAGAGATGGGGTTGCCTCTGTAGGATTTGACTTTTAGATTTCTGAGGGCTTAGATGGAGGTACTTCTGGAGATTTAGTGGTTGCCTCTGTTGATTTTGACACTTGAGCTTCTGAGGACTTAGATGTTGATGTGGGTTTGGTTGGTGAGGATTCTGCTGATTTGCTCAGATATTTTCTTTTGTGAGCAATGGATTTGGTTCTGGTTTTGGGTGTGGGAGATGGTATCTTGGTTTCTTCTGGTGTTTTTGGTGTTGGAGAGGGGAGTTCTTCTGGTGATTTTGGTTTTGGTGATTGGGATGGTTGATCTTCTTTGGATGATGTTAGGATTTGGAGTTCTTCACGGATTCGGATATCTTCTTCGAATACAGAGGTTGATTCCACAGAGGTGGGTGTTGCCTCTGTGGTCTTCTGTTGTTGATCTTGATTGGTTTCAGGTACTTGGGTTGTGATCGGGGTTTCTTCAGAGGGTATTTCCACAGAGGTGGTTGTTTCCTCTGTGGTCTTTTGTTGGTTTCCTCCTTGGGTTTGAGTTTGGGGAACTTGGTTTAGGAGTTCTGCTGATACTGGTGGTTCTGGTAGACCTCTGTTTGCAGCTTTCTCCCTTTGTTTCTCCCCCTCAGGATGGTCTGATGAATCACCAGAGTCATCATCAAAGACATCCTGACCCTTATCTTTCGCACCCTCTGCTCTGCATGAAGCTTCTGGCTTTTTGGGCAGTACGGCACCTGCAGCTATCATCTTTGCGCACAGGTCGTCACAGAGGCCAAAGAGATTTGTGAGCTCTGCCTCTGTGTTGAAGAGCATTCTGCCGACGCTCTTCTGAAAGTCTTTAACGTAGGTGTGATTGGCGATTGTAAAGGCTTTGATCAGCTTTATGACTTGGTCGATTACCCCTTGTCCAAGTTCTGTGAGCTTAGTTTTGGTCATGTAGTCGGATGGCTTCATGGCCTGAGTTGTTGTTGTAGTGTGCTCTTGGACCTGTTCTAAGGCTTTCTTTAGGTCTTCTGGTGTTAAGCCCTTAGAGATTGAGGTTTGTTCCTTCAGTTGGTCGAGCAAGTCTTTGACAGAGCTTTGGAAGGCAGATGTTGTGAATTTTTTGAAGTCAGCAGCAGCAGAGGTGGCAGAGGTTGTCGCAGTTGTTCTTATCTGGGCTAGAGCATTTTGCACCTCTGTGGACAGGTTGTCCATTTTGATGTTCGTATCAGATAAGGCTCTCGTGGTAACTGCTGCAAAGGAATAAAAGAGCTTTTCAACTCTCTCAATGTGTTGTCCACATAGGTGACAAGGGTTTGGAACTCATCCCTTGATACATGTGGACTTAGTGTAACCTCTGGGGGAACACATTCGTCCCCAGAGTGAGTTCCCATTCCTGGAATACCTTCTTTCGTCCCTGTATTGATGTTGAGGACGGAAGGATTTCCCTCTTATCCTCGAGCAGAGGCTTTATCAGCTTCAGACTCTATAGAGGTTCTGTTAAGGACATTGTCCTGATCCACTCCAGAGGTGGGTACAGGAGTGTCCTTAAGTTGACTCGGGGATTTGTCTAGAATCCCTTCGTCTCCGTGTACTCTAGGCCCCTCTGAAGGGCCGGTTGGACTTACGTGTGTGCGTGTGGCAGAGGAAACGAATTCCTCTGCAAGAGTGTCAGATGTGATTCGGGGCGAGGAATCACGAACTAAATGCAAGTCCTTTGGAGAGGACTCCCTTGTAGTGGTTTCCCCGACTATTAGTGGCACAGAGGTGGAAGGAATTTCCTCTACCCGGTCAGTTTGGGGAGGGTTCGAGTTGTGTTGCTCTTGTTCAATATTACCTTCTGCCACTAGACTGGCGGTAATAGAAGCGT
This sequence comes from Saussurea involucrata, assembly GCA_033807775.1. Taxonomy (NCBI): domain Eukaryota; kingdom Viridiplantae; phylum Streptophyta; class Magnoliopsida; order Asterales; family Asteraceae; genus Saussurea; species Saussurea involucrata. Next base: position 79,192,566 of record CM066325.1, read on the forward strand.
GGGTTGCACTGGGAGTTTGTTTTGGTTGAGTGTCTCTACTATTCCAGACATATGTTCTGGATTCTTTCTCTGTTGGGCATCCTAGCACTACTTCACCATCTATCATCTCAGCCTCTTTCTCTACACTATGGCTCACATCACATACCTCTGTTCTAGCTTCTGGGCTTTTTCCTAGTGAATCAAAGCAGGGATGAGTCCCAACCATTTGTTGTACATGGGGATGGTAGGAGGACAAATGCCTACGATCTGGGTGTACATCCTCTTCTTCATCAGAATCCACCTCAGAGACTATGACTGGTGGAGTTCTGGTGGCAGCTTTAGCCAGATCCTCTGGGCTTGCTCTTAGTACATCAAATCCAGGTTGTGTGAAGGGGTTCTGTAGAACTTCTGGTGTGGCAACTCGAATGCTCTTGGGGGTTTCGTCATCGTCATCTAAGTCAGAAGAGATTCTGAAGTCTGGAGCTTCTGTTGACCGATGGGAGAGAGCTTCTGCGTTCCAGCCAGAAGTATCCAAAGTATCGGCGATCTCGGGGTGCTCAAGGAAAGAGTTGAAGTCACCCTGATGGTCTGCATAGTTTATAGGTGAAGGGGATTGCAGAGGTTGCTCATTGGTTTCTTCGACCATTTATGCTTCCTCCGCGATGATTTGTAGAGGAGTGTGAGGTTTCTTGGATTTCTTCTTGCTCCTCCTTTTCTTTGGTTTGGGGGCACCCTCCTCAGAAGACTTATGTTTTCTCTTCTTTTTGTCTTTTGGAGGAGGGGGAGGTGCAGAGGATCCGACTTATGTTGCATGAGGGGGGGGGGGGGGATAGTTGGGTTTCAGCAGCACTAGTTGAGGTGCCTTCTGTAGCTTTCCTCTTGATGTGGGCTTTCTTCTTTTTGGGGTGGTGGCAGAGGTTTTGCTCTTAGGAGTAGAGGGAATTTTGTTTCGCAGAGCATGAAAGTTCACTTGTACTTGTTCATGCTTAGCTAAGGCCACTGCCCATTCTTTGTCAGATATTCTTTCTACAACCCTAGATCCCAAGGGGGCTCCTAGACGCGGGGGTGTCACAGGACTCGGTTCTGGAGTCCTATGATCGCGTATGTATTCTAACTTAAGGGTCTTGTCTGTTGCGTATCCCAGAAGTTTGGTTGGCAGAGGTCTGTAGAAGTCGTATCCATCTTCATGCTCTGTTGGGGAGTTCTTTGTCATTGGATACATTCTGGCCGTTGGTCCCTCCATTGGCCATTTTTTCTAGGCGAAGCAGAGGCTCTAGAAGGACACCCAGAATACGCTGATATTGTAGAGGAGGGAGAGCACCTTTTGATCGTCCTTTAGCCTTCTGGGTGGAGATTCTTTTGTCAATGGTGTTAACCATTTCCTGCATCATGAGGGTGGCGTAGTCCAGAGGTAGATCATAGTATACCCCATACATTATTGCTAAGATTTGGTGAGAAGATTGGTCTGGACTACCCACTTTCCCCGTCAGACACCTGTTGAGAATGGAGAAGAGAGTATTCCATAGAGGGGGAAATCGACCTCTTCTGAAATCATTTATTTTCCTTAGGTTTGTGTTGTATCCCAACATTTCAACAAATCTACAGAGCTCAGTGTCTGTAAGTTCCTCTGCGTATGCATTTATGCCTAAAAGACCTCTTGTGGGTAGCCTGAACTCAAGTGAGAACATAGTTCTGTTGAACTTGAGTTCAAGGTGCTCGGATTTGTCTGGTTTTGAGATGTAGCCCTTGATCTGTCTATCTTCGGGGTCAAATCTGCAGCTTTGCCATAATTGATTGAGATATCTGGCAGGTATTTTATCGACAGTTTTGGTTAATAGGGGGTAAAGGTAATGGTTTTCCTGAATCTGAAGAAGGATGGCATGTGCTTCCCCAAATGCGGTTTTTGAGGGAACCAGGTAGTAGTTATTGGGTTTTAAAGGAAGAACACTTTCAAAGTATTCATGTGTGATGAAGTTCAGAAGATGATCGATAGAACTTTAGTGCAAGATTTGCATTCACAGAGGCTTTGAGGCTCTGTCAAAGCCAGCAGAGGCTCTGAGAGTGAAAATTTCTCATAACTAAAAATTTAGAAAATTTTTTATCATCCAAACTTTTCACTGTTTTAAACATTGTTTTTAGGACATATTTGGAAATTTGTGTCCTGGAAAACTGTTTTGGAAATAGATTGAGTGCGATACATAGTTCCTTTGATTGTCTAGGTTGGGCGACAGAGACTCTTTGATGGAGTGGGCCCTTCGACCAACAGACTTTCTTTCAGTATCTTTGTGGTGCAATTTTACGTATGAATCCTTAAAGAAGACATTTAAAGTTGATCGATAGAGTTCCCGTATGAAATTTGCAGTCATAGAGGATCCGGCTTACATAAGCTCTATTGAGCTCAGCAGAGGCTCTATGAACATAAATTTCTCATAAAGGAAGGCTCTAAAATCTTTTTGATCATTACTTGTTTGGAATGTCTTAAACAATGTTTCTAGGACATATTTGGAAATTGGTGTCCTAGAAAATTGTTTTCAAGAAGGATTTGTACGAGATACTTACCTTTTGGCTCATCTTTGTTCGGCAAAAATATCTGACTTTTGTGGATATAGTTGATCACATCTCTTCTTTGGCTCCCCCTTGAATGATCAACCTCTGTAGATCAGTTCAAGGGCTCCTTATGCTCTCCCTTGACCTATGCTTGGATTAAATGAGATAAGCAGTGCACAGAATATAGGTCAAACTTACCAGAGGTTTTGCGGAGATTGTCATGTTCTGAGCAATCCCACAGAAGCTCTGTTGGTTACAGAATTTTTTATGATTAAGAATATACATACAGAAGAGTTTAAATATATATATACATATTTACAAGAAGATCAAATCTTATTTACAGAGGATTCAACTCATATTAATCATACCCAACTTACCCACAAAGAAAAGAAATCTTTTCTCATCAAGTGCCTTGGTGAATAAGTCTGCAAGCTGGTATTCAGTGGACACAAAGTGCATTTCGATTGTGCCATGTTCAACATGATGCTTCAGAAAGTGATAACGAATATCGATATGCTTTGTTTTTTAGTGCTGTACTGGATGGGCAGAGATTGCTATGGCAATTTTGGAATCACAGAGGATGTGAATCTTGTATATGTTGTACCCATAGTCCTTGAGCTGAGTTTTCATCCACAGAACTTGAGAGCAACAGCTAGCAGCAGCAACATATTCAGCTTGTGCTGTAGATGTAGACACACAGTTCTGCTTCTTCGAAGTCCAGCTGACTAGTTTACCACCCAGGAATTGACAACTCCCAGAGGTGCTCTTTCGATCAAGCTTGCATCCTCCATAATCTGAATATCTATATGCCTTAAGACCAAAACCAGAGTTCTTTGGATACCAGAGCCCAAGATTTTTGGTCCCTTTAAGGTATCTGAAGATCCTCTTTACAACAATATAGTGGGATTACTTTGGGTTAGCTTGATATCGTGCACAGAGGCATGTGGCATACATTATATCAGGCATACTTGCGGGTAAGTATAACAGAGACCCAATCATACCACTGTAGAGTTTCCACTCTACAGATGTGCCATTTGGATCTGAGAATAATTTATTTCCAGTGGCCATTGGGTCTTCATTACAGATGCATCAGAAAGACTGTATTTTGAAAGTATGTCAGAGACTTATTTAGCTTGATTTATAAAAATTCCATCTGATGATTGTTTTACTTGGAGTCCGAGGAAGAAGTTTAATTCTCCCATCATACTCATTTCAAACTCACTCTGCATTAGTTTTTCAAAATCTTTGCACTGTTGTGCATTTGTAGACCCGAAAATGATGTCATCCACATAAATCTGTACAAGTAGAATCTCATCACCTTTTCTTTTGTAGAACAAAGTAGTATCGGTCGTACCTCTGTCGAATTCATTATTAAGAAGAAAGGTTGAAAGTCTTTCGTACCATGCTCTTGGAGCCTGTTTCAGTCCATACAGAGCTTTGTCGAGGTAGTACACGTATTTTGGGTACTTGGAACTTTCAAACCCTGGTGGTTGTTGGACATATACCTCTTCTTGGATTTCACCATTCAGAAAAGCAGATTTTACATCCATTTGAAAAACTTTGAAACCTCTGTGAGCTGCGAAGGCTAAGAAGATTCTTATTGCTTTGAGTCGTGCCACAGGGGCAAAAGTCTCATCGTAATCAATGCCTTCTTCTTGGCGATATCCTTTGGCCACCAATCTTTCTTTGTTTCTAATGACCACCCCATCCTCGTCCTTCTTGTTTCTGAAGACCCATTTTGTCCCTATTGCTTATTTTCCTCGTGGCAGAGGAACTAGGGTCCATACCTTGTTTCTCTCAAACTGTAGAAGCTCTTCTTGCATAGCATCTACCCAGTTTGGATCATCTAGGGCTTCAGAGATTCATTTTGGCTCGATCACACTGATGAAATTTGTAAAGAAACAAAAATTAGCAGTGGCTGATCTTGTCTTGACCTTTTCAGAAGGGTCGCCGATTATAAGACTTGGGATGGCTTTTCGTCCTCTTTGTTGTTCTTGGAAGATGGTCATTTGAGTCATCAAGGTGAACCTTTGTAGTTGCATTATGTGGTTCTGGTGCAACCTCTTATGTAGATGGCACTTCTGTGCTTGTGCTTGGTATTTCAGCTTGTGGGATTTTAGGGATTGAAGTTGGCATTTGTTCCTCTGAGGAAGTAGAGACAGAGTCTTCGTTTTCCTCTGGTATTGATTCCTCTGTAGTCACTGGAGTAGGTATTTCAGGAGCCTCTGCACTTGAATCCTTAGGTGTGTCATCTTCTGTTCGCTCCCCCTCAGCACGTGCATCTGTGTGATTCACAGAAGAGGATGAACTATTCAATGGACCAGTTAGAGATATACCTGACTCAGTTTGGTTGTTAGAAGATGTTTCTTCAGAGGCTCTGACGGCTCCAGTGGAGGGATCAATATCATCATGGAACATCTCTTCAAATAGAAGATTTAAGTCTTCTGCTCTTGTCTTTGGGATGCCAGAGGATTCCTTCTTTAAACAGAGTTCTGAACTGATTTGTTCAGAAGTGTTCTGAAAGGAATCATCAAAAGACACATTGATGCTTTCTATAATAGTTCACGACCGCAGAAGATATACTCTGTAAGCTTTTGAAGTGGCAGAGTATCCTATAAACTTTCCTTCGTCGGCCTTTACCTCGAACATTCCTCTAGCTTCTCGATCATTCAAAACAAAGCACTTGCATCCAAATACATGAAAGAACTTGATGTTTGGTCGCCTTTTGTTGATCAAATGATATGGTGTCTTGATGTGCCTTTTTACAATGGTTGATCGATTTTGGGTGTAGCAAGCGGTTGATACTGCTTCTGTCCGAAAAGACATTAGTAATCCAGATGCTGTCAGCATAGTTCTTGTAGCCTCCATAAGTGTGCGGTTCTTTCGTTCAACCACGCCATTCTGTTGTGGGGTGCGTTCAGCAAAGAAGTTATGTGATATTCCTTCTTATGTAAGATAGGCTTCAATGACAGAGCTTTTGAATTATGTGCCAATGTCGCTTCTTAGTTTCTGAATCCTGCACTCGTATAGAACTTGGATTCTTTTCATTAAATTTATCAGAATGTTTGGAACATCTGATTTCTTTCTGACAAATTCAACCCATGTAAATCTTGAATATTCATCGATCAAAACAAGTATATATTTCTTGCCGCTTAGGCTCTGTGTAGCGAATGGACCGCAGAGGTCAACATGAAGCATGTACAGAGGCCTAGCGCAAGATACATCAGTCTTGCCTTTATGGGCAGCGCTTTTTAGTTTTCCCATTTCGCAAGTAGAGCACAAATGATCTTTATTAAATTTAACATTTGGCAGACCTTTGACTAAATCAAGTTTAACAAGCTTATCTAGAGTATGAAAGTTTAGATGGCAGAACCTGTTATGCCATAACCAGGCTTCTTCGCTTTTACAGGCAATAAGGCAGAGCTTGTCTTCCTTGTTCTTGGCACATAAGTTCATGAGGTAAAGATCGCCTCTTCGTTCGGCTCGCAGAAGTTCGACTCCTGTGTCCTCACCTTGTAGAGAGCAGAAGGTTCTTTTGAACATTATGTCAAAACCCGTATCGCAGAGTTGGCTAACACTGAGAATATTGTGCTTAAGTCCATCCACATATGCAACTTTGCATACGGTTATGTTTTCCTTCTTGATGACTCCGTAGCCTTTTATATACCCCTTCTTATTGTCACCAAAAGTCACAGATCCTCCATCGAGTTTATCTTGGTAGGAGGATAGTAGACCTCTGTCGCCAGTCATGTGCCGCGAGCATCCGGAGTCTAGATACCATATTGGCACATACTGCTTCTGCAAGACAATCAGAGAGTTTTAGGTATCCATATCCAGATGGGTCCAGCTTTGTTAGGGGTCTTCAAGTTTGCCTTAGCATTCTTGGATTTGGTCTTAGCTTCTTTTGAAGAACCATTTTGTTTCTTCTTACCCATGAATTTAGTATTCTGTTTGGGTGTAGAGAGGAAACAGTGTGGACTTGAGAAGTGTTTATTTAATTGATGCATGAGATCAAAGCAATGCCAATAATGAATGTGTGAGGAGATTTGCTTGAGCTTTTCATTCAAAACATTAAATGGGGGCACAGAGGCATTACATTATATCCTAACATTTGACTTCCTATTACAAGAAGACCTATGTAGGATAGATTGTTGTTTGCAAAATCCTTTGTTGAGAGTAGCCTTCTGTGGACCCCTTCTGTGGTGAACTTCTGCAGGTTTCACTGTCACGGAAGAAAAAGATTTGTTATTTTCAGCCCATTTACCCTTCTGTTGCCATGTTAGTTTTTCTTTAGTAGGTCTTAAGGGTTTTGAAATCTTTGAACTTGTTGGATTTTGAGAAGACATTCCCTTTTGTTGTTTGATTTTCTCAAGCTCAAGAGAGGTTTTGGCTTGTATGCATATGTTCAAAAAGTCTGGACAGATAGGAACTCTTGTGATTTTCTCCTTGGGAGGAATAGTTATGTTAAGAACTCTAGAGGGTAGTTTAAAATCCTCTGAGTCCCAAGGTACTATCTCTGACTTAGAGTCAGTCTCAGATTCGTCAGAGGATGAATCGTCCTCATATACAGAGGTTGAGTCACTTAGTTCTCTTTCGACAGAGGCTGGACTTTCAGAGCAAGTGTCATACTCGCTTTCATCCTTTTCTTTGAGATTATTTTCCAAGTTAACAGAAGTGTTCATCATGGTTTCCTCAGAGAGATTGTGACTATTATTGGAAGTACTGGAGTTTTCATAAAAGTTGTTTTCACAGATTTCCAATAGTTCCTTTTCAGATATATGAGTTAGTTTTTCTTCTGTGGAAGCAGGAAAGAACTCAGGTGCCTCTGCCGATAGTTTCTTCTTAGAATCTATAGTGCAGACAAAGGCAACCTGGGATTGAGTCTCGGGTTTACCAAACTTAAAGATTCCTATCTGATCTTTAGTTTTCATATATTTCTTAGGTTTGGATCCTCTTTTGACAGAGGCTGAAGATGGTAAATCCGTGTTTTCAAACCACACATTTATCATCTTCAGAGGTTTCCTTATGTGAGGTTCCCCAGAGACTTTTCGCCTTTTGCTAACAGAGAGTAAATTTGGAAAACCAGGTTTTCTTGTACTTCCAGTGAGAAATAGAGATGACAGAGATTTGTTTCTTTTGTTTCCGGTGAATGGATCTATATCACAGAAGCCAATTCCCCGTCTCCCTATTTGTGTATTAATTTTCTCGTACACCTTCTGTGCATCTTGATATTTCTTTATTAACATATCTCTTCTGAGTAAATCTTGACAGAGGACTTCTCTTTCTTTTTGAAAATAGTATTTAAGAGCTAGAATGTTCATTCTGTCGGTCTCAACGTCCATAAGTTCTTTAGATTTTGTTTTTAAGGCAGAGTTAAGTTCAGAAATCTTTTCTTTCAAAGGATTTATGTGTTTTTTCCAGTTTGTTTCAATTTCTTCCTTTTCTTGAAAGATTAAAGCCTTTTCTTGAGTGAGAAGTCTAGCATCTCTATCCAAGAAGGTAAGCTTCTTTTGAACACTTTCGCAGGTCTTTTTATGTTCTGTGTATTCAATGGTCAGTTTAATCAAATCAGCTTTATTATCATCAGAGGAAGAGTTAGAAGTGGATACCTCACTATCGGAATCTGATGAGCAGACCTCTGCCATTCCACAGAAAAAGGCGTTTTTATCGCCTTCATTAGATGATTCGTTTGACAGCCAGTTCTCCTGATTCACCATTAGCGACTTCTGAGCATAAAACTCCGCTTTCTTTTTGTAGTAAGCAGAGTCCCTCTGTGGGCGGTTTGGTTTGCTTCTGCAGTCAGCGGCATAATGGCCAGGCTTGCCACAGTTAAAACATCCTTGGTTCTGGGAACCGTTGCCAGCTCTGTCGTCCGACCTCTGTCGGTCACCACCTCTGTCATTTCTGTCATTCGACCTCGGTTGGTCGACACCTCTGTCGTTCTTGTCATTTGACCCTTCTCTTCCACGATTATCTCTTTCATAGCGTTCATTGCTAGACTTCTTCAGATATCCTTTGCTGAATTCCCTTGTCAAAATAGCTAATGATTTAGCTATCGAGGCCATAGTTTCCTCCTCTTCTTCCACCACTTCCTCCTCTTCACTATCAACGATCAAGATCTTCTACTTCTTCTCCTTCTTTTCTTCCACAGCCTTCTCCTTCTTCGGCTTCTCTTTAGCTTCTATAGCCTTACCAACCAGCGCAAGAGGTGCACTGATTTGAGCTTTTGCTTGTGCAATCTGAGGCTCTTGGGCTGCCAACGTACCATAGAGATCTGACAGAGTCTAGGAGTCTAAGTCTTGATTTGTTTGCAGAGACATAGACAACTGGAACCATTCTTCATTGAGACTCTTTAGCAACATGACATTGTTCTCCTTAGAAGTTCTGTGGATTCCGAACTTCTTGCACTTGTTGATTAGAGAGTTGAACCGATCATATGTTGACTGTAGAGATTCTGTCGGCAGATCTTTAAATGCATAGTACTCGTTGATGCATTGGGCTCTGCGGTTCTTTTGAGTTTTGGCCCCACCCTCCAGTTGTTTTTCCAGTTCCTTCCATAGATTGTATGCAGATTCACACGCATCTAGGGATTGGAAAAGGTCATTGGGTATGGCCATTATCAGAAGTCTCTTAGTCTTCTGAGCAACTTCATATTTTGCCCAATCAGGGTCTGACCACTTGTCCTTGGTCTTTGGTTTCTCGTGCTCAGGGATTTCTGGAGTGTCGTCTGTGGCAGGTACACGGGGTACTGTGATCATTGGTACGAAAGGAGGATTGTTGATATAGTATATGAGTTCTTTGTCAGTACCCTCGAAGAAGTGAATCATTCGTATCTTCCACTGAGGGTACTCATCTCTGAGTAGTGTGGGTGGCATGGTTAAAGAACCAGCGGTGAAGAAGTTGTTTGTGTTTGCCATTTTGAAAGAGGATGAGAAATCCAGAAAAATAGGGTATGAACAGTACACCTTTTAGAAGATGAAACAGTGTTTATAAGCTTGAAAACCTTAAACAATGCACTAAAATGGAGATTTAACCGAAGAAACAGATCTGTAAGTTTGCCAAAGTCGAACAGGTCGAAAATGGCAGAAAGACATATGTTGTTTTGGAAGATATGAATAATAGGTTAAAGATCAGTCCAAGTTTCTACCAAAAATCATTGCAAGAGAGGATCACTTGATATAGAGAATCAAGGTTGGCTCTGATACCAATTGTTGTTTCTTGTTTTGCTTAACAATGATGATTCTATCTAATAGTTCAAACAAGATATAATACGGAAGCGTTTTTAACGAACTAAAAGATATATTAAGGTAGAACACACAATATCAAATACATGAAGTGTAAATAACACAGATAAATAACTCAATAACCCACTGTATTTGATATATATAAGAACACCAAGAACACCGAAGGTATAATGAGAATATTGTTCTAATGGTGCGTATGTTGTGCAAAGCTTAATAGAAGAATTCAACATGAGTCTTCTATTTATACTACTTATAAAGGGGACAAGCTCTAGACAAAAAGGACTGAAGGTACAAAGACACTAATTAAATGCGCCGACTTCTACTAAGGCTAAGACCCATCAGGGTTTGACACGTGGAGTTGTCAGGTCACGCTTTGTACGAATGATCTTCAGGATCTTCATACAGCAGAAATCGTGAGAAGAACGATTGTCCTTGTATAGAGCTTTAGTCTTTTATACCACAGAGGCTCTGTCAAGTATGACAGAGGCTATGTGGCCTTGTCCGCATTGAAGAGTCTTCAGGCGATTCTTTACTTCGGTCTTCTCGGTTACTCGGCAGAGCCTCTGTCGAAGACTTCTAGGCTTCTGTCTTCTTGGTGACTCGGCAGAGCCTCTGTCGAAGACTTCCATACTTAGCCTATTTTTCAATACTTCTATAATCGTAAAGATTGGAGCTAACATTCACCAGGGTTAAGAACCTGGAAACAGCTGCCCCTTCAACTTACACCGCTGCTCCTTCCACCACTACTACTTCAATAATCCCTCCCTACTCTGATGTTGACAAAGAGGGGAAGAAGCGGACTGAAAAGAAAATTGTTGATCCTCAGCCATCAGATGCTGAGTGGGAGATTATATCTGAAGACCCTCCCTATGCTGAGGGGGTGAAAGAAAATAAGGAGATTGTAGCTCAGTCGATGCTCCAGTCGACATTCCCTCTATGAGGATCAGGAAGAGGAAGAGGAATAAGACATTGAATAACTGGACATCGATCACGATGCAAAGGATATCGATTCCAAGGACGCCGACGACGATGATGATGATGAAGAATCTGAACTCTGGTTCATTCCCAAACCCTTCAGCACTCAAACTAAAGGAATCGTTGTCAACAAAGCAGGGGGGAGAAAATCTGAAAAGGCCCCAGCTCAGAAAAACCCTCAGGGCAAAAAGAAAGGAATTTATGTTGAGGGTAACTTAAAGATTATATCCACATCTAAGGGGAAGCAACTTTCAGAGGTATGTCTCTCCATAATCCCTTTCTCTTTCACCCCTGTCCATATATAACCTCTTCTTCTTACGTAATTCCTTTTTCTACCGCCTAATTCCTTCTTCTTGATATCAGTTTGTTCTCTCCTCTGCTTGAAGGACAAGCTGAAGACAATTTCATCCAAATAATCCCAGAATTGCTGATGAATCAATAATCCCAGTCTCCATCCCTAAGACTGATGAAGAAGAAGAAAAAGAGGAAGAAGTGCTGACACATCCATCAAAGGCACTCACGACTAATTCAAAGGTCTGAGAAAGAACAAAAGAAAAGAATGTCAGCACTTATCTCTCAGCTAGACAGTCAACGTATCCAGATCCCTCCTCGACAAGGCGCTGAAACAAAACAAGATGAACTTGGATTTCTAAGTCAACCAGAACGTAAAGAATCCACCAGGGGTGAAATTTTATTTTCGACCTACCAAAAAGATGCTCAATTTGCCCTTAAGGTAGCCCAAAACTCAGTATCTGATAGGAAACTCAAAAAGAACCCTGTCAGAGTTCAAGCTCAACTACTAAAAGAAGCCGAGGAGGACGCCCAAAAAGAGAAGGTTGTCAATGACCCAGAATTGGTTTGGTGTAGAGAGAAACTCGAACAAAGATATAGTCCTGAAAAGATTAGAAGTGTGACCATAACAGGGAAGACTAAGAAGAATTCAGTGATGGTGTCCATAAGTGTATTCAGAGAAGATAACTCAGCGAAGACGATGTTCATGTCAAAGCTGGAGAACTTCGGGTTCTATGAATGGTTAGAGCTCAGAGATGCACTTCAAAGATCAAAGTCCAAGTATAAAACCCATGTGGAAAAACTCTTGAACTTGCTCATAAATCAAATCTTAGCGAGGGTTGAAATACTTCCTCTACCTCAGAACCCAAGACTAGCAAGAAAGATAAAGTGAGCATCTACCTCTGAAGAAGACCCTGCTTACAGAAATGAAACCGGAATCGAATTCTCAAGATGAGCAATACTTGGACCACCACCTGACCTCTCAGCGCTCAACCTATTACTGCCACCTGGAGGACCTTTTACTTATGGTCAAGTGATAGAAGTCCCTTATGGAATCATCTTCTATGATTGGGATGGTATTCAAAGATTTCAGCGAGACTCAAAGATTCCTATTTGCCCAACCAATCATCTAAGAGATCTTCTATACTGGTGGAATATGACAAGGCCATGTATCTTCATCAAATCTCACATTCACAAGGAAGCAAAACTTAGAAGATAGAGAGGAGAAGAGGTACCTGACTACATGATCACAGAAGAAGACTCATACAACTAAAACCTGATCAAGGATGGACCACTCTAGCTGATAGATTCCCATTTTGTACTTCTTCTTGTAATTTATCAGCTTTAAACTTTTTGTACTTGTTTAGTTTTTCACTTGTACTTGTAAACTTTCCAATTTCCTTTTGTAACCTGATTACGAATTAATAAATGTTTTTAGTGAAGTAGTTTACTCCATCAGTACTAGAAAAGATCCATCAAAACAATAAATGGGACAATGAAACAACCCGGATTCCCAACATACAAATAACATATATTTCACCACAAAATAATACATCATATTTCATTTACGGTCCCTTAGCTTAACCAAATAGGTCTTTCAACTACAAACTTTTTCTTTTATAATAAAGTACAAAATGTCATAACAGATACAAAACACATCTTGAATCTTCATAATCATTTATCTTCCAAAAAGCTAGACATGATAAACCTATCATTTGTCCTTACTTATTTTCCAAACACATCTTCTTCTCGACCTGGAATACATATTTTAAAACAAAAATTAGGGTTAGACCTTGAGGTCTAGTGAGAAAATCCTCGTTAGTTAAAAATCATCTTTTACCAACATTCAATACACATAATAAAAATACCAAATATGACTCATGAATCATGTATCTTTTCATCTCTTTCTCTTTCTCTTTCTCCTGGCCATATTAATTGGTAGCAAGCCAATTAATTAATTTACACCGCTGTACTAAATACAGCCAACACCGCTGTCCCTTTATACAGCTAACTTTCAACGGTCTTAAACCCGGCCAACTAGCACCCATACAATGTAATACTCATATAAACACTATATGCACAATATTACACTCATTCACATATATGTATTCCATTTGAAAACATTTTAGATAAAAACTCACTTGATTCGTTTATTTCCAAGATCCTCCCACGCTATTACCAAGCACTCCAATTTCTTCAGTCCCGTTTCACGGAATCTGTACCACATAAATACAAATATTCCTTTTAAAGACTAAAATCTCTAAAATCCTGAAATCCTCGACTCAAGTCGCAATCAACCATGGAAATATTCTATGTCGCAATATACTACACCAAGTCGCAACCAACTACTGCGACACAGTACCAAGTCGCAACTAACTACTGCGACTTCTCCCTCATGTCGCAACCAACTGTTGCGACAACCCTCTCAAGTCGCAACCAACTGTTGTGACATAACACCAAGTCGCAACCCACTATTGCGATTTCACGAGCAAGTCGCAACTCAAGTTGCGACATTCACGAAGATCATAAATTCAACCATGTCGCAACCCACTGTTGCGACGTCAATGAATGTCTTAATCCACTGTTCTTCTTAAAACCCAGAAATCTAAAGTTTTAAGCTATGCATGTTACTGTAATTATGCAGATATGTTTAAGACTATTAACATAACCTAACCATATGCTCAGATTTTCCAAAACATCCTTAAATCATCAAAAACCACTTCTAAAACTCATATAAAATCTATTACACATAAAAGTAAGGATTTGTATGGATTAATACCTTTGTTTTCTTGCTGTGAATCCCAAAATACCTAGCTGAATCTTGCCTTCTTCTTCTTCTTCTTTCGATTCTCCTTTTCTCTCCTTTCTCTCTAAACCGAACACACACACACACACACACACACACACACACACACACTTACTTAGGATATTTTAGTTTAGATAACCCCATGGAGGACACCTCCTCCTAGTAAGGTGAGTGTGGCGGTGGTGGAGGTGATGTTTGGCAAAAATACCAAACAAACCCCAAACTTACTCTATATGGCAAAATACATCCCTATATTTCCATATAAAAATTAAAACTTACCCCTTAACCTCTAACTCCATAATTACTCAACTAACATTTATAAAACTAACTCCAAACCCTTCTTAAATTAAAATAATAACACTAAATAAATTAATGACGTACCTGGTTATTACAACATCTCCCCCTTAAAAGAATTATGTCCCAGAATTCAGTTAAGTGAACAGATGAGGGTATTTGGTTCTCATTTATGACTCTGATTCCCACGTAGCATCCTGACCCCTATGATGTCGCCACTAAACTCTCACTTGTCTTATCTCCTTATTCCGCAGAACTTTGACACTTCGATGAACAATAGCTTCAGGTTCCTCCACATAATTTAGCTTTTTTATCAACTTGTATATCTGGTAGAGATACTGCCTGATCTGGTGTAACCAAACACTTTCGAAAATTCGACACATGAAAAGCGTTGTGAATCCTGCCTAACTCTGGAGGTAAATCTAGTCGGTAAGCTACTTCCCCAATTCTCTCTGTAATTGCAAACGGTCCAATATATCTCGGACTAAGTTTACCTTGCTTTCCAAATCGAATGACTCCTTTCCAAGGTGAGACATTTAACATTACAAAATCTCCAACTTGGAACTCTAATGGTTTCCGGCGTCGGTCGACATAGCTTTTCTGTCTGTCTTGAGCCACTTTCAATCTTTCCCGAATCTGAGTAACCTTATCCGCTGTTAACTGCACTATATCTGGTCCTGCTAACTGTTTCTCTCCCACTTCATTCCAACACAGAGGCGTTCGACATTTTCTACCATACAATACTTCAAACGGTGCCGCTTGAATGCTGGAGTGATAACTTTTGTTGTAGGCAAATTCGATCAACGGTAAATGCTTATCCCACGATCCCCCCAAGTCAACAATGCAAGCCCGAAGCATATCTTCTAATATCTGAATCGTTCGTTCACTTTGACCGTCAGTTTGAGGATGATACGTTGTACTTAACTTTATCTGCGTCCCCATCTCCTTTTGGAAACTTCTCCAGAATCTTGAAGTAAAACGACTATCCCGATCTGAAATAATCGAGATTGGAACTCCATGTCGAGTCACTATTTCGTCAATGTACAATTTGGCTAAGCGTTCCATCGAATCAGTTTCCTTTATCGGTAAGAAGTGAGCAGACTTCGTTAATGTATCTACAATCACCCAAATAGAATCAAATCCCTTCGAAGTCCTTGGTAGCTTTGTAATGAAATCTGTAGTAATCTGATCCCATTTCCACATCGGTATTTCCAATCGTTGTAACTGACCAAACGGCTTTTGATGTTCAATCTTTACCTTCTTGTAACAGCCCGGATTCCCAACATACAAATAACATATATTTCACCACAAAATAATACATCATATTTCATTTACGGTCCCTTAGCTTAACCAAATAGGTCTTTCAACTACAAACTTTTTCTTTTATAATAAAGTACAAAATGTCATAACAGATACAAAACACATCTTGAATCTTCATAATCATTTATCTTCCAAAAAGCTAGACATGATAAACCTATCATTTGTCCTTACTTGCTCCTCGACCTGGAATACATATTTTAAAACAAAAATGAGGGTTAGACCTTGAGGTCTAGTGAGAAAATCCTCGTTAGTTAAAAATCATCTTTTACCAACATTCAATACACATAACAAAAATACCAAATATGACTCATGAATCATGTATCTTTTCATCTCTTTCTCTTTCTCTTGGCCATATTAATTGGTAGCAAGCCAATTAATTAATTTACACCGCTGTACTAAATACAGCCAACACCGCTGTCCCTTTATACAGCCAACTTTCACCGGTCCTAAACCCGGCCAACTAGCACCCATACAATGTAATACTCATATAAACACTATATGCACAATATTACACTCATTCACATATATGTATTCCATTTGAAAACATTTTAGATAAAAACTCACTTGATTCGTGTATTTCCAAGATCCTCCCACGCTATTACCAAGCACTCCAATTTCTTCAGTTCCGTTTCACGGAATCTGTACCACATAAATACAAATTTTCCTTTTAAAGACTAAAATCTCTAAAATCCTGAAATCCTCGACTCAAGTCGCAATCAACCATGGAAATATTCTATGTCACAATATACTACACCAAGTCGCAACCAACTACTGCGACACAGTACCAAGTCGCAACTAACTGTTGCGACAACCCTCTCAAGTCGCAACCAACTGTTGTGACATAACACCAAGTCGCAACCCACTATTGCGATTTCATGAGCAAGTCGCAACTCAAGGTTGCGACATTCATGAAGATCATAAATTCAACCATGTCGCAACCCACTGTTGCGACTTCAATAAATGTCTCAGTCCACTGTTCTTCTTAAAACCCAGAAATCTAAACTTTTAAGCTATGCATGTTACTGTAATTATGCAGATATGTTTAAGACTATTAACATAACCTAACCATATGCTCAGATTTTCTAAAACATCCTTAAATCATCAAAACCCACTTCTAAAACTCATATAAAATCTATTACACATAAAAGTAAGGATTTGTAAGGATTAATACCTTTGTTTTCTTGCTGTGAATCCCAAAATACCCAGCTGAATCTTGCCTTCTTCTTCTTCTTCTTCTTTCGATTCTCCTTTTCTCTCCTTTCTCTCTAAACCGAACACACACACACACACACACACACTTACTTAGGATATTTTAGTTTAGATAACCACATGGAGGACACCTCCTCCTAGTGAGGTGAATGTGACGGTGGTGGAGGTGATGTTTGGCAAAAATACCAAACAAACCCCAAACTTACTCTATATGGCAAAATACATCCCTATATTTCCATATAAAAATTAAAACTTACCCCTTAACCTCTAACTCCATAATTACTCAACTAACATTTATAAAACTAACTCCAAACCCTTCTTAAATTAAAATAATAACACTAAATAAATTAATGACGTACCTGGTTATTACAACATCTCCCCCTTAAAAGAATTCCGTCCCGGAATTCAGTTAAGTGAACAGATGAGGGTATTTGGTTCTCATTTATGACTCTGATTCCCACGTAGCATCCTGACCCCTATTATGTCGCCACTAAACTTTCACTTGTCTTATCTCCTTATTCCGCAGAACTTTGACTTTTCGATCAACAATAGCTTCAAGTTCCTCCACATAATTTAGCTTTTCATCAACTTGTATCTCTGGTAGAGATACTGCCTGATCTGGTGTAACCAAACACTTTCGAAAATTCGATACATGAAAAGCGTTGTGAATCCTGCCTAACTCTGGAGGTAAATCTAGTCGGTAAGCTACTTCCCCAATTCTCTCAGTAATTGCAAACGGTCCAATATATCTCGGACTAAGTTTACCTTGCTTTCCAAATCGAATGACTCCTTTCCAAGGTGAGACATTTAACATTACAAAATCTCCAACTTGGAACTCTAATGGTTTCCGGCGTCGGTCGACATAGCTTTTCTGTCTGTCTTGAGCCACTTTCAATCTTTCCCGAATCTGAGTAACCTTATCCGCTGTTAACTGCACTATATCTGGTCCTGCTAACTGTTTCTCTCCCACTTCATTCCAACACAGAGGCGTTCGACATTTTCTACCATACAATACTTCAAACGGTGCCGCTTGAATGCTGGAGTGATAACTTTTGTTGTAGGCAAATTCGATCAACGGTAAATGCTTATCCCACGATCCCCCAAAGTCAACAATGCAAGCCCGGAGCATATCTTCTAATGTCTGAATCGTTCGTTCACTTTGACCGTCAGTTTGAGGATGATACGTTGTACTTAACTTTATCTGCGTCCCCATCTCCTTTTGGAAACTTCTCCAGAATCTTGAAGTAAAACGACTATCCCGATCTGAAATAATCGAGACTGGAACTCCATGTCGAGTCACTATTTCGTCAATGTACAATTTGGCTAAGCGTTCCATCGAATCAGTTTCCTTTATCGGTAATAAGTGAGCATACTTCGTTAATCTATCTACAATCACCCAAATAGAATCAAATCCCTTCGAAGTCCTTGGTAGCTTTGTAATGAAATCTGTAGTAATCTGATCCCATTTCCACATCGGTATTTCCAATCGTTGTAACTGACCAAACGGCTTTTGATGTTCAATCTTTACCTTCTTGTAACAGCCCGGATTCCCAACATACAAATAACATATATTTCACCACAAAATAATACATCATATTTCATTTACGGTCCCTTAGCTTAACCAAATAGGTCTTTCAACTACAAACCTTTTCTTTTATAATAAAGTACAAAATGTCATAACAGATACAAAACACATCTTGAATCTTCATAATCATTTATCTTCCAAAAAGCTAGACATGATAAACCTATCATTTGTCCTTACTTGCTCCTCGACCTGGAATACATAATTTAAAACAAAAATGAGGGTTAGACCTTGAGGTCTAGTGAGAAAATCCTCGTTAGTTAAAAATCATCTTTTACCAACATTCAATACACATAATAAAAATACCAAATATGACTCATGAATCATGTATCTTTTCATCTCTTTCTCTTTCTCTTTCTCTTGGCCATATTAATTGGTAGCAAGCCAATTATCTAATTTACACCGCTGTACTAAATACAGTCAACACCGGTGTCCCTTTATACAGCCAACTTTCACCGGTCCTAAACCCGGCCAACTAGCACCCATACAATGTAATACTCATATAAACACTATATGCACAATATTACACTCATTCACATATATGTATTCCATTTGAAAACATTTTAGATAAAAACTCACTTGATTCGTTTATTTCCAAGATCCTCCCACGCTATTACCAAGCACTCCAATTTCTTCAGTTCCGTTTCACGGAATCTGTACCACATAAATACAAATTTTCCTTTTAAAGACTAAATTCTCTAAAATCCTGAAATCCTCGACTCAAGTCGCAATCAACCATGGAAATATTCTATGTCGCAATATACTACACCAAGTCGCAACCAACTACTGCGACACAGTACCAAGTCGCAACTAACTACTGCGACTTCTCCCTCATGTCGCAACCAACTGTTGCGACAACCCTCTCAAGTCGCAACCAACTGTTGTCACATAACACCAAGTTGCAACCCACTATTGCGATTTCCTGAGCAAGTCGCAACTCAAGGTTGCGACATTCATGAAGATCATAAATCCAACCATGTCGCAACCCACTGTTGCGACTTCAATGAATGTCTCAGTCCACTGTTCTTCTTAAAACCCAGAAATCTAAACTTTTAAGCTATGCATGTTACTGTAATTATGAAGATATGTTTAAGACTATTAACATAACCTAACCATATGCTCAGATTTTCTAAAACATCCTTAAATCATCAAAACCCACTTCTAAAACTCATATAAAATCTATTACACATAAAAGTAAGGATTTTTATGGATTAATACCTTTGTTTTCTTGCTGTGAATCCCAAAATACCCAGCTGTATCTTGCCTTCTTCTTCTTCTTCTTTCGATTCTCCTTTTCTCTCCTTTCTCTCTAAACCGAACACACACACACACACACACACACACTTACTTGGGATATTTTAGTTTAGATAACCACATGGAGGATACCTCCTCCTAGTGAGGTGAGTGTGGCGGTGGTGGAGGTGATGTTTGGCAAAAATACCAAACAAACCCCAAACTTACTCTATATGGCAAAGTACATCCCTATATTTCCATATAAAAATTAAAACTTACCCCTTAACCTCTAACTCCATAATTACTCAACTAACATTTATAAAACTAACTCCAAACCCTTCTTAAATTAAAATAATAACACTAAATAAATTAATGACGTACCTGGTTATTACAGACAAGCACTTTATGAGTACTTTGTATCCTTATGTTTTGTAACACTTAGCATTTTTCACATGTTGCTTTGTCATCATCAAATAGGGGGAGATTGTTGATCCAAACTCTCTCAGTGATTTGACGACGACCCTTGGAATACTTAGTGAGATTTGCATTTAAGATCTGTATGTATTAGTGTTTCGCCATCAGCAATAACATGCTGAGTCTGTTCAGTACCGTTGATAGCTTCTAATGTAAAAGTGTTTAATGTAATCCTTGACGACAAGTCTCGCTACTAAAAGAGTTCATCCCTGATATCGAAGAGTAAGTTGATGAACAAGGACAAATCTACTCATGATCTGAAGCGGTATTCAGTGAAACCAAGATAAGTCTACAACGCGCGACAATTCAAGAATAAGGCTTCAGTGATAGTTGATTTACCTCAGGCCGCACTGATGAAAGAGACCATCAGTGATCGCTGATCATGAAGCTTGATGCTCATGAATTTTTTATCTTATCCTCTTGCACAAAAGTACGAAGGTACAAACGGAAGTAGAAAAACCCTTCTTTTTCTGCTTATCCTTTCTGTCTATTTCTAGTGCAAGAAACTTAGTGATTCTTATGCACAAAGTTTTCACAAAATCAAAGTTTTCACAAATCAAAAAATGGGACTCTCTCTCTCTAGTAGGCGATTAGGGTTTTCTTGCGATGGCTTGTTCTGATCGTGGTCTAGGGTTTCGTGTGGATCTTTGGTTATGTGTTGTTGTTCGACGTGGTTTAGTGATTCTTTGGCATGTTCCTCCGTTATTGTTTTTGATTGTTTTGAAGGTTTGTTCGTTTGATCAGGGTTTCTTTTGATTAGGGTTTCGTTTATTTTTTTTCTCCGGCGTTCGGTGTTTTTCGGCGGATAGAGTTCAGCGGCGGTGTTTCTTGGCTGTTAGGTGCGATTGTTTGGTGGAGTTCGTGTTTCTAGCAACTTCGTTATCACTCAAGATAGACCTGCGGGATTCAGCACCTTGGTGTAAATACCTTGGTCTTCGTTTCCCGGATTAGGGTTTCCTAATCTAGGGTTTCTCTTGTTCTGATTTCAGCTTGTTGGCTTCGGATTCTAACTCGACAATGGCTCCTATGGTGGCTGATTCACATGGGAACATATCGATGAAAGAGGGTGTGGTGTTTTCGGAAGGTGATCGGAATGTGAAGGCGGCGACCACGGCTGCTGTAGATGTGACGAACAGAAACCCTAATTTGCATGGGGATTCTAGGGCTGACGTCACTCCGGCCGTAGGTCTGCATGGGGCTGATTCTGGGCAGACCCCTAACCCTAATGTGGATGGTTGTGTGGCTGCGAAGGATGGGACCGAGGGGGATGGGGCTGCTCGTAATCCTAACCCTAACCTTAAATCCCATGCAACGGTGCATGGGATGAACAGTGTTTCTAGTGGCAGTGTTGATCGAACATCGGTTTGGAATCGGATGTCTGGGCTACCTGATCGTAATGCAAGTTCTTTGGCTCATGGGAATGTGCAGATACTTAAAAATGATATTCGGTCGGCCTCGTATGTGTCGGTGGTCAGCGTGAATTTAGATAAACCTACGGGGACATTGGATTTCTTTCCCTTGGCTGACACAGGTATCTCTCGTATTGACCTTCCGGTAGAATTAACGGAAAAAGCTTCGGCTCTCTATCGAAACACCTTGTATGGTTACTTTCTGGGTCCTCGACTTTATTTTCCAAATGTACAGAGTTTTACTATGTCCTTATGGGGCAAGCATGGATTACAGGATGTCATGATGAATGAGACAGGCTTTCTATTCTTTAGATTTAGCTCTAGTGATGGCCTTTGTCATGTTTTGGAGGGTGGACCGTGGATGGTGAGGGGAGTGCCATTGTTTGTTTTTCCTTGGGATCCACAGCAGGGTCTTATCAAGCCTGAACATACATCTTGCCCATTGTGGGTTAAGATACATAACATCCTGCTTGTGGCGTTCAATAGAGAGGGGGTTGGTCGTATTGCCAGTGCACTTGGTGTTCCAAATATGATGGATGACTATACGACAAAGATGTGTGATGATGCTTGGGGTAGGCCCGGTTTTGCGAAAGTTCTGGTCGATGTATGGGTAGTGGGGGACTTGAAACGTGAATTACAGGTTGCCGTTCCTAATTTGCATGGGGGTAAGGAGATGATTGTCTCGTTGAAAGTATAATACATTTGGGAGCCTACCCAGTGTTCGGACTGTAAAGTCTTTGGCCATAAAACTTCTACGTGTGTTAAGGCGGAAATTGCAAAGAAGAAGGGTAAAGCTCATCTGAAAGGTGGGATGGATTCTGAGGGCTTTACGGTGGTGTCAAACCATAAGAAATCTCAACCGAAGGAGGTTTGGAGACCGATTCAGCAAATTGTTGGTTCTTCTTCGGGGACTTCTAAGGAGATGAAAGATATGACGGATCATGTGGGTGCTCATGTGGATCCACAGGTTGAGGAGGTTATTCTTAATAATGTGGTGCGAAATGCTGATGTGAATGTTGATGTGGTAAAAAATGGTCGTCCTAAAGAGGTGCAAGGGATTGTGTCAGATGGTGCGGGTACAAATGTTACGGATGTGGAACGGGGGGCCACGAATGGTAATGCCCGTAAGTTGCCTGTTGTCCAACCGAAGCTCCGAGGTATTCTTAAGACGCCGGCTCCGTCTAGAATGGAGTTTCACCCTTCGGTTCTTCAATCGAGGGTGAAACGCTCAGTTACCATTGACACTTCCAATTCGTTCTCATCCTTATCGGATGATGAAAATGGCATGGATTTCGACGAATGGATTGGTAAGGGAGATTCGGTGGCGATGAGTGGTGGTTGCAATCCTTTGGCGTCGGGAGGGAACGATGCTATCCCCAAATCTTTGTAATGATGAATCTTGGTGCATGGAACGTGCGGGGATTAAATTCCCTTATTAAGCAACGTGAGGTAAATCACTTTATCCATTCTCAGGGTCTTTCTTTTTGTGCTATTTTGGAATCCCATGTGTTGGCCCCTAATCTGCCTACTATATCTCAACATGTGTTTGGTTCTTGGAATTGGGTGTCCAACACGGCCAGTTGTTTGTATGGTACCCGTATTGTCATGGGGTGGGACCCTAAGGTATTCGATATTATGGTGCTTACTATGTCAACCCAAGTAATGCATTGTAAAGTTCATATTAGATCTTCGAGAAGTACTTTTTATGTTTCGGTTGTCTATGCGGTTAATTCTTTCGAGGGTCGTCGCTCTTTATGGCAAGATCTTGAACACTTTAAGTCCATGGTCAATGGTGGCCCTTGGATATTATTGGGAGACTTTAATGCACATCTCCATTCGGATGAGAGTGAAGGTGGTTCATCGACACGTGATCTTGGTATGAATGAATTTTTGGATTGTGTTGGTAATCTTAATATTTTTGATTCTCGTTATACTGGGATTCGATATACTTGGGCGCAGAAACCAAGAGGAGGGGGTGGTATTGTACGAAAGCTTGACCGCATTATGATTAATGATTCCTTTGAAGATATGATTGGCAATGTAGTTGCTACCTTCCTGCCAAGAGGTGTTTCAGATCATAGCCCAATGGTCGCTAGTTTGGAGGGCAGTTTGGATCGTGGTAAGTACCCCTTTAAGTTTGACAATTTTCTTACGCGACACCCTGAGTTTTTACAAACGGTTCAAACGGCTTGGAATTTGAAAGTGGATGGTACCTTGGCGTTTTCTGTAACCTCAAGGTTAAAAGCGCTAAAAAAGCCTTTACGAGCGCTACGCAGTGTGCATGGTAATGTTTCTAAACGTGTTCATGCTTTGAGAATTGAGGTTGATGCAATTCAAGAGGCGGTTGATTCTGATCCGTCTAATCCGGTTTTACATGACGATCTTGCACATGTCTTGGTAGCCTTTCAAGAGGCTTTGCATGTGGAAGATGATATATTTCGACAACGGGCTAAGATTCGTTGGCTGGCGGACGGAGACATGAATTCCTCTTTTTTCCACAAAGTTGTTAAGAAAAACGGACGCGGAACCGTATTGATTCGGTGATAGATGCAGATGGTCAGGTGTTTTCTGGAGCGGGTTTTGAGAATGTGTTTGTTGAGCATTTTCGCACCATTCTTGGGGAGCATGATACGGAAGTCAACCCGATCTTGCCCATGGATTTCTTCCCTAACCGATTGTCTATTTCTGATGCTAATTTTATTATACGTCCAATCACTAAGGAAGAGGTTAAGCGTGCTATGTTTGATATTGGTGATGATAGAGCTCCGGGTTCGGATGGTTTTACGTCCAAATTTTACAAAGCATCTTGGGATATTGTGGGAAAGGACGTTGAACTTGCGGTACAAGATTTCTTCTACCGTGGTCGTCTAGCTAGGGAGTTAAATCACACATCCATATGCCTTATTCCTAAGATCCCTAGTGCCTTTCGGGTTACGAAGTTTCGGCCTATCTCTTTGTGTAATGTGATCTACAAATGCATAACTAAGATCATCTCATGGAGAATTAAGGATTTTCTTGATACTCTGGTTAGTTCTAACCAATCGGCTTTTATTCCCGGAAGAAGGATAACGGATAATATCCTTATGGCACATGAGTTGGTGGTTGGCTATGATCGTGGGAATGGTCCTCCAAGGTGCTCATTCAAAATCGATATCCAAAAGGCGTATGATTCGGTGGATTGGGGCTTTCTCTCCGGGGTTTTACAAGGGATGGGATTCCATCCGATTATGCACCATTGGATCATGGAGGCTGTCTCTACCACATCTTATTCGGTTATGGTGAACGGTCAGACCTATGGTTTTTTTATAGGTAAGCGGGGCATTAGGCAAAGATGCCCTCTTTCACCATATTTGTTTACTCTTGTCATGGAAGCCTTCACATGTTTCCTACATCGTAGAATTGTGGAAGCTCCTGATTTTCGGTATCATAATGGTTGCTCTCGGCTCTCCCTTACGCACCTTTGTTTTGCTGATGATCTGATGGTCTTTACAAGGGGAGACGTTTCGTCGGTCCGGGTTCTTAAATGTGCTCTAGATGACTTTGCTAAGGCATCGGGGTTGAAACCGAGTATGGCAAAGAGTTCGGTGTATTTCTCGAACGTGGATGAGATGGTTAAGGATGATATTACGGCTGTTTTGCCTTTTCAACGGGGCACACTTCCTTTTCGGTATCTTGGTGTTCCGCTTTCTTCTAGGCGCCTTCGAGTTTCTGATTTCAGCCCCCTTATCACAAAGGTACGCGCTAGAATTTTGAACTGGAAATCGAAGTTCTTGTCTTTTGGTGGTCGTTTGCAGCTTGTAAAGTCGGTTCTTGAATCCTTACAGCTCTACTGGATGATGGTTTTCACTATACCTTCTTCGGTGGTTCATACATTAGAAGGATTATTTCGTGATTTTCTTTGGAGCCGAGGTGATCCATCGAGGGGAAGGGTTAGGGTTGCATGGGCTGATGTGTGCAAGCCGAAGGAAATGGGTGGATTGGGTCTTAAACGTTTATCGACATGGAATCGTGCATTACTTACGTCACATGTTTGGGATATTTTGAGGAAGAGGAATTCGATTTGGGTGTCTTGGATATACGAATATCGTCTTCGTGGTGCTTCCTTTCGGACCTTGCCGATTAATGCGTCATCTACTTGGGTTTGGCGTAGACTTTTGGCTCTACGGGAACATGTTAGACCGCGGTTTATGCATATTATTGGGGATGGTCGTTCCACACATGCATGGGAGGATACTTGGCTAGAAGTGGGTTACTTAGCTAAATATCTCTCGTATCGTTTAATTCGTGATAGCGGGTACGAGCCGAACGCTAAGGTGGCGGATGTTCTTATATCCATGCAAAACTGGCCTGTGAGGTGGGTGCATCGGTGTTCTGATCTGGATGCTGTTCCCATTCCCAACATTCAGCCGCATATCCATGATCAAATTATGTGGCAAAATAATTTTAATCATCTTGTTCCATTTATGGTGTCGGAAGTTTGGAAATCGCTTGATGGGCCGTATCAGGAAGTTTCTTGTCATAAGGTGTGTTGGTTCCCAAAGCATATCCCAAAACATTCTTTTTGCTTATGGTTGGCATTTAGGAGGCGGTTACCTACTCAAGATCGTATGCAAGCGTGGAGAAATGATACAATGACATGTAGTTTGTGCAATCAAGGCATGGATTCGCATAGTCACTTATTTTTCACTTGTTCGTACTCGGCCAGTGTGTGGAGAGTCATGAAGCTGGAAATGCATGCCACCTCGGTCTCAGATTCATGGGAGGAAATTCTTGATGATATTCACCATAGGCGATGGCATCCGGGTGACGTTCGTATGGAGTTATTGTTTGCGGCTACTATTTACTTTTTATGGCAGGAGCGCAATAATAGACTATTCACGACTAGACGAAGGAATGATCATCAACTCGTTATGGAGATAAAGAAGATCGTTATGTTGCGTATGGTGGGGTTGGGTGGCCAAAGATCTGCGGCTACGAGAGATGGAGCTCGTGGATGAATTGTTTTACATGATGTATCGGCGCATTGAGTCTTGGGGTGTCTCTCATTTCTTGTGGGATACTCGTGATGTTGATTTTTTTGTTAGTGTGGTGTTGGCTGGTTATATGTCGTTATGTTTATTTTGGTTGCTAGCACTTTGGAATTTTTTGTTTAAAATGTTTGATTTTGTAGTTGGGTTCCTTTCCTCATATTGGGCTTGTCCTTTACTGTGGGTGGAATTCCTTTCTGGGAGGGAGTCCGTCGCTGTTTAGGTGTATTTTTTCCTTTTTTGTCATTATATTGCCAGGAGCTCCGCCTCCTTTCCAAAAAAAAACTTAGTGATTCTTAAGTTTGTTTAGATTACGTTTTACTTAATCTTATTATGCAACAAACTGTAAATTATGTTTTGATTTACCAATAAACAATTTAGAAAAGTAATTTTTTGTGTTTTTATTAACCCCCCCCCCCCCCCCTCCCCCCCTTCTACAAACTTTCACCCTTGTAGAACCCCTTCGGGACCAACAGAAAGCCATGAGGAGGGTTGAAACCTTTTTGGGGATTAGAAGAAAAAGAAGACGACTGCCACTTTAATTCCAAAAGGGGGGAATGTTAGAGCAGATTTGTTGTCATCAAGGTGTAGCAGCCAAAGGGTCAAATATGTCAAGGCTTGTCTTGACTTAACTATAAATACCTTTATGCTTGAAAGATTGGTAACCCTTTTAAAACACTTGTAACCTTGTGAGATTTATGACATATCTATTTCTCTCTCTACATAATTTCTCTCTCTAATTATCTTTGTGTGATTTGCTGTGATTTTGCAATTGATTCTTGGACTAACAGATCTCCATCTTTGGATCAATCCTAATTGAAGATTAATTAAAAATTCTCTTCTAAGCAAGTTAATTGGTTATTTTGAGACTTAAACTGAACCATTAGATCAACACTAATTAAAAGTAATCTAGGGTCCTAATTCTTTCTTACACTTCTCAACTAACTCATGTTCTCATAAGATTTTTCGTCTCTCTATACTACATATAAAAGTATTTGCATCAAAAGTCTTAAAAACAACCATTTATGTGTGATGTGCAACTGATTTATGCATGATTTTTAAAAAACTCCTAATTACTGATTATAATGCAAGATGTACAAGTGAAGAATGCAGGACTTTATTCTGAGAGTCAATTGAAGCAGGTTTCACTTTTGTAGAGGTTTTGTACCATATTCATGTTTCACTTTTCGAGTTGCAAATTCAAATTCATAGTCAAAATTTTTAACGATTAAACGAGATGTCTCATGATTTGCTTTCTTCCTGTTCATTTACCTCAGACACGGTTTCAAATTTTCTTTTTTCCTGCTCAGTTTCTTCATACCCAATTTCATCATTCGACATACAATACAACCGGCTCCCGTTTTGTTTACTCTTCACAATCTTCATTTCTTTTGATAAAATGGGTATGCTTCCTCTCAAGGAATGAGTGCCTTTCCATCTTCCACTACCCTTGGAATCGACCAAATGGCATCAACAATCCGAGGAGACTTGACAACAATGAAAAACATATGATCAATGTGCACTACAACAAAATTGGGTTTATAAAACGCCTAAAATAAATAAGCGTCCTAATAGGGTGGTTTATAGGACCGACTAAATAAAAAAGTGTCATATCTAAAAGTGTTACAAAAAGTTGATAAAATGCTTTGTGATGTCATAAAAAGTTTTTTAGAACATTTTTCAAATAGAGCGTTCTTATAGCTATTTTATAGGACATTATTTGAAAAAAATGTCCTATAAACACAAGTGTCCTATTAAAAGATGGGTTTATAGGACTTTTTTTTAAAAACGTTCTATAAAATTAGCTAATACGACACTTTATTTTGAAAATGTCCTAAAAACCTTGTTACGACATTCAAAAAGCATCGTATAAACTTATTGTAACACTTTTAGATAAGATAACACTATTAGATAAGAAGTTTTTTTGTTTGGTCCTGTAAACTAATGTCCTATAAAACACTCTATTATGACGCTTACAAATTTTAGGCGTCTTATAAACATAAATTTGCTGTAGTGATGACCTCTAATTTATTTTACTAACATTAATAGTTACAAACAAAAATATAAATATATAAACCACAAGGGTGGTGCCGTGTTGGCAAGGGACTTGGGGGATGTGGTGGAATATCCCATCCACCCCGGGTTCGAGTCCAGACGTCAGCATTCTGTGGCCAGGCTTAGTCTCAGACGGCCGCTTTGTTTGTTTGTTTTCAAATTGCCAAGAATGTAGTTTAGGCAAAGACTAGATGAACCTTATCGAAAAAATATTAAAAAAATTAAAACAAATAAAAAAATATAATAGTTTAACTGTTTTGCTTTAAACATATATTTTCAAAAACCTTTTTTATTTGCAAATGATTCAAAAAGAATTAATTAATGGGTTGAGCTGCCACCCATGTACATAATACTGTTATACATGTGCATGTATTCAATTGTATTAAATGCATGTGATAATAACTGTGTTACATATGGATCCCTGCATGTGGGAGGTAGCAGATACAATCTGTTTTTGGATAAAACGACGTCATATGTTCATGTCGCTTAGTCTGACAACCACCATGTTTTTTTTAATAAATGACTTATTCAATGATCTAGGCACATTATTATGATTCCTAAAATATTTGGTCTTTAAATTACAAAATTCTCACCAAAATCGATAGTGGCTTTTGCGTCTCGTACGAATTTTGCGACCTTTGCTGTCAGTCCTCACTATAAAAACTCTATAGCTTGTCATTATCCGTTCATTAGTCATTTTAAGCACCTCTACGTTGGAATCCCGGGTTGTGATCATGGTGGTTCCTTACATATTGTAGGTCCTGGACGAGATGTAAAATTGGTCTTCGATAAGTACAAGTGCTTTTCAATATGTTGTCTTTTATCATCATAAATAACATTGAGTTCAAGAAATATTAATAATTCATATAAAACTGTTTTTCCGAGAATTACTTGACGCAAAATCAATCAATAATTATTTCTTCATTAATATTATCTATCATATCATTTTTATCTAGCATCATAAATTCGTTTCACCGTCAAACACATCATATGATATACCTTTAATATATAGACCGACATCATTTTATACACAATATTGACTATCCAGAGTAATACTATATGCAAATTAATATAAATCGGTTGGGTTTCCATATCACCTCTTCACCATTTTAAACTTTTAGGATTAATACATACTTTTATGAACGATCAATCTTAGAATCAATAGTCCATGTTGGTTATAACATGAGATCGTATTCTTATTGTAGATATGGGAGAATACTTAAATTATGCATTCAATATTAGGTAATAAGAAAGTCCATAATGTATGAAAAAACAAGGTTTGTTTTGAAATCCTAAATATGGATATATGGTGGATAGTCCCATATGGTTGGTAATTTTTTCAAAACTATTGAGCTTTCTTAATAAATAACAAGAAATCTACTATATTCTAATATAAATGTTTGAGCCCTTAATATAATGTTAAATTTCTTTTTGGGTCCTATTAGATACTTAAAAAAATTGTGTCTTCTTTATTGTTTGGGTAAAATTCCACACCTCACGACCGACGAAAAAAATAAACACGACATTTATGTAAGACCATTCTTGTATTAAGATAAGGTTCTGCAGGTTACTTACGACTGTTTCTCCCGTCGTACGTTTCGACAATGGTCGTAAGATTCCTACGATCGACAAGACGACCATATTAACCGTTAACAGTCAACATCCGTTTTTCTTGTTTCATTAATGCAGGTCCAAGAACAATCTTTGCCCAACGGTCATAACGGACGAGCCATTAAAGACAATTACAGACCAGACAGCGGTTACAACAATCATTAAGACGCATTAAATGCTACCAAAAGCAATATAAAGGTCTGCGCCACACTTCAGCAAAAAGGAGAGAACATTCTTACGCCGTACTACAGTGATCATCTGGACATCAGAGTAAATAACGCTTACGCAAGATTACGCACGACAACAGTTTATTTCGCACGACACAGCGCAATCACGCACGACGCACGACTATAGCTTACGATCAAGTTTATTTGTATTCTTATTGTAATCTATTGTACTCACGACACTTGTTACTAAAGGACATCGCCCCTGTTTGGCAACCATAGTGCACCGTCGACTCTCACAAAGTCGGTCCCGGTTTTTTCCCTCGCTGGGATTTTCCACGTCACCTATTCTCCTGTATTATTTACTTTCGGATTGCGATTGTGTTGTTTATCTTGAGATCCATTTTCTTTAGTTGTTAAAGCTCCACATCAACCTTAATTTATCCTTTGGGTGATTTTTGGCATTAACAATTTATCGCCCATCGTGGGGCCCTATCTAGAGAAAATCTCAAGCCAAACAAACATCGTCCTAAGAATCTTGTGAAGTTTGTTGTTTCCAGGAAAATGGAAAATCATCAGGATCCAGTCGCTCAGTTACACATGGAATTGAATGCTGCACGGAGCCAGATCCAGGCCTTAAACGAACATAATCAAAAAGCAGCCGCAGAAATTGCTTCGCTAAGGAATCCAACGATATGCAACTCATTCGGACCTCAGACAGGTCCAGGACCATTTTTCAGCAATCCTCCCTCGGGACAATTCCCTCCGCAACATTTAAGACCACCCACGTTGTACAATGGAGCCGTGCCTTATCACATCCTGACGGTACCGCAACCGACGATGACAATTCCCATGAATTTTCCCCTCAACGGACAAGCTAACGGATCGTCGTACGGAAACGGTCTCCACACGATAATTGGCACGAC
Organism: Saussurea involucrata; assembly: GCA_033807775.1. Taxonomy (NCBI): domain Eukaryota; kingdom Viridiplantae; phylum Streptophyta; class Magnoliopsida; order Asterales; family Asteraceae; genus Saussurea; species Saussurea involucrata. Next base: position 79,223,712 of record CM066325.1, read on the forward strand.
GTCACAGGATTCATGAGTTATTCCTCCGACTGCTACGGACGATCCAGTCGCCCGACGCTTGAGACTTTTGGAGTTATTCCTCCGACTGATGTCCCTGTCGACGTCGAGCCACGCTCAGGATTCCAAGCATCACCTTTCATCGACGAAATCGCAAACGTCGACGTCCAGAAGAAATACAGTATTCCTGCTTTCACGCCCAAATATTCAAGAATAACTGACCCAACAGAGCACATCGCCCAGTACAAACAATTGATGTGGACCACGTCAATCCCACATCAATACCAAGAAGTTTGCATGTGCAAGAGTTTTGGTGCGACCCTTACAGGTGCTGCTCTCCAATGGTTGATCAACCTCAAACCCAAGTCCTTCACCAACTTCGCAGAGTTGGTCAACTAGTTTTCACAACAGTTCGCCAGTAGTCGCAAGATGGAGAAGCAGATCAGCGACCTGTACTACGTCGTCCAAAAGAGTGGGGAGTCCATCCACAGTTATTTCAATCGTTTTAATGTAGAAATGATTAGCATCCGAAACTGCGACGTTAAAACCACATTCGAGGCCTCCAAGCGAGGTCTCGACGATGACAGTTCAGGTCTGTACGTCGATCTTACTAAGTACCCGCCAAAATATTTTGAGGACTTCCGAGCCAGGACATTGGCTTATATGAGGGTAGAAGACGACATGGCTTTTCGCCGTAAGCATTCAACCGACAAGAAGTCTCATGGAGTAATGAAACTTGATTTCAAATCAGACGTCTGTAACTTAACATATTCGGCAGCCAAGCGGCACGCCAGTCAAATGTCGGACGAATATCCCATTCCCCGGTTGTCCCGACCGAAGCAAGAATTAGAACTGGTGGCAATGCCCGTAACATTCGACCAGGACGACCTCCAGGACAGCTGGCAGAAACATCACGACGGGCTGATTATCCAGCTTACCATCGGTAACTGCTCGACCAAAAGAGTATTGGTTGACGAAGGCAGTTCAGCTAATATCATCTTTCTGAACACAATCAAAGCAATGGGCATCGATAAATCAGGGATCACTCGTTGTTCGACAACTCTAATAGGTTCAACGGAGACTCGACTAACACTCTTGGGGAAATCATCCTCCCAGTATATGCTAAAGGAGTCATTAAGCAGACAAAGTTCAATGTTATCGACTGTTCGTCAGCTTACAACGTTAGTCTCGGTCGACCATAGATCCAGGACATGAAAGCGGCCCCCTCGACCTATCACCAGACTATCAAATTTCCAACGCCATGGGGAGTCAAGATATCAAAAGCGAACAAAAGACTACCCGTGATTGCTACAAGGCGACGTTGAAACCTCAGAAGAAAGACATCTAGCAATTACAGATCCAGGACATTCCTGAGTCGACTGATGACTGTCGTCTAGAAGAAGTCGTCTTAGACCAGGACAGGCCTGATCGAGTCGTCCTTGTGGGGGCATCGCTAGATCCCATCATAAAGGAAAAATTAGTTTCCTTTTTATAGGAACACGCTGATTGTTTCCCCTGGATGCACGAAGACATGGTCGGCATAAGTCCCGATGTCATCTCTCACAAGTTGAGCGTCGATCCATCGTTCAAACCTGTAAAGCATAAACGCCACAAATTCGCTCCTGAACGAAACAACGTAATCAACGATGAAGTCGACAACTTGCTCAAGACCGGAAAGATCATAAAGGTGAAATACCCCGACTGGTTAGCCAACGTCGTGGTCGTACAGAAGAAGAATGGAAAGTGGCGAGTGTGAATCGATTTCACAGACCTTAACAAGGCCTGCCCTAAGGATCTATTCCACTACCCCATATCGACACTATGGTCGACGCAACTGCAGGACATGAACTCCTAATGTTCATGGATGCTTACTCAGGATATAACCAAATCCTTATGCATGCCGATGACCAAGAGAAAATTGCCTTCATGACGGATAAAGGCATCTACTGTTATAAGGTCATGCCTTTTGGTCTGAAAAACGCAGGATCTACGTACCAAAGACTATTCAACAAGATGTTCAAGAAACACCTTGGTGACACGATGGAAGTTTACATCGACGACATGCTCGTCAAGTCCAAGCAAGCGACTGATCACGTAAACCATTTGAAGAAATCTTTCAAAATCCTGCGGGAATATCAAATGAAGCTAAATCCTACGAAATGCTCCTTCAGAGTCAGTGTCGGGAAGTTTCTGGGATATATGGTCACCTGACGTGGGATTGAGGCTAATCCTGATCAAATCAAAGCTTTGGTCGACATAAAATCGCCTAGGAACTTCAAAGAAGTCCAACGACTTATAGGTCGTGTAGCAGCGCTCAATCGGTTTATATCTCGATCATCCGACAAATGCCATCTGTTCTACAACGTCCAAATAAAAAATAGGGGTTTCGACTGGACATATGATCATAAACAGGCGTTGCAGAAGCTAAAGGAATACATGGCAGCTCCGCCCCTGTTATCGAAACCGAAGGACAACGAATTCCTTCAGCTGTATCTCGCCGTAAGTCCTCACTCTGTGAGAGCCGTCTGAACTAGGGAGGACGACAAGCAACAACTACCGATTTACTACGTTAGTAAATCCTTTCTAGATGCAGAGACACGATATACGTCTATGGAAAAATTGCTATTATCGCTGGTCACAGCTGCCAAGAAGTTACGACACTACTTCGAATTTCATCCCATCACTGTCGTGACTAACTTTCCCCTCAAGTCTGTCTTGAGAAAACCTGAACTGACAGGACGACTAGCAAAATGGAGCATCTACCTCAGCAGTTACGACATTGATTTTAAGCCTCGTACGATAATTAAATCGTAAGTCCTAGCTGACTTTGTCGCCGATTTTAGTCCCAAACTAGAGAAAGAAGCACAAGAAGAAGCCTATACTGTGGCGACTCCTGACAACACGACCTGGATGCTCCACGTTCGCAGTTCTTTAAATGCCAGAGGATCAGGTCTTGGCGTCGTCCTAAAGTCGCCACAGGGGGGCAAAATGGTGTACTCCATACGATGCGATTTCAAAGCCACCAACAACGAAGCAGAGTACGAAGCCCTGATCGTAGGCATGAACATGGCCCACGACTTGGGGGAAATCGGACTTCACGTCAGAAGCGATTCCCTATTGGTCGTAAAGTAAATGAATGGGGAATTTGTGGCAAAAGACTCCAAGATGACAGCCTATCTCAAAGTGGCCAAACAAAAATTGAAATGTTTGATCCAGTCTCGATCGAACAGATCCATAGAGATCAAAACACTCAAGATGATGCGCTAGCGAATCTTGGATCAACACTCAATAAACCGTCGTTCGAAGCCATTCCTATGATCCACCTAGCGAACTCATCCATCGAGGACTCTGAGAAGATTCATGTTCTCTACGTAGAGGGTGGTTGGCCGTATGATATCAAGAAATATCTTATGCACGACCAACTACCCAATGACAAGATGAAAGCCCGAAAGATTTGGTTTAAAGCTTCAAGATATCTTATACTTGGCAACAGGCTGTATCGACGATCATCGACGGGCCTGAACCTAAGATATATCGATATCCAGGAACAAGTGCAAAGAATTCTGAAACACATGCACGACGGCGAATGTGGTAACCACTCCGGTGGTGGTAGTCTCACAAATCGGATATCCCGACAAGGCTACTATTGGCCGACATTAAGGCAGGAAGCCATAAGATACGTCCAAAGCTGCGATTCATGTCACCGACATTCAGGTATGCCACAACATCCTTCTGAACCCTTGCACACGACATTAGTCCCATGGCCCTTCATGAGATGGGGAATGGATATTGTCGGCAAGTTACCTCCTACCCTTGGGCAGAAAGTCTTTTTATTCGTCCTTACGGATTATTTTTCTAAATGGATAGAAGCTGCTGCCTTCTCCAAGGTTCGGGATAAGAAGGTCATCTCTTAATCCAGACTAACATTATCCGCAGGTTCGGAGTTCCGTCCGAAATTGTATGTGACAATGGATCACAATTCATAAGTGATCGTATGCAACAGTTCTGCGAGGATCGTAATATCAAACTTACGACCTCGACTCCACGTTACCCTCAGTCTAACGGTCTTAAAGAGTCTAGCAACGAAGTGATCATCAACTCGATAAAGAAAAGACTCAAGGCAGTGAAAGGAAGATGGGTCAAAGAACTCCCATAGGTCGTATGGGCCAATCGTACGACACCACGGACATCAACCGGACAAACACCATTCTCATTGGTCTACGGCTGTGAAGTCGTCTTACCTATCGAGATTCAGTTCCCGACATCGAGGCATACATTTGTCGACAACAATTTGGTGGACCTAAGTTACGATCTCGACGCTCTCGAAGATCTAAGAGAACCTGCCTTAATAAAAAGGGCATCTTAGATCAAAGTTGTCGAAAGACATTTTAACAAAAATGTCAAGGTCAAAGTCTTTCAGGAAGGTGAATTCGTCTTACGACGAGTCTTCCAAAACACCAAGGAGCCAAATGCAGGTAAGTTATCCACTAAGTGGAAAGGACCTATCATATATCTGAAGTCGTGGGGAAAGGTTTTTACCGGCTCCAGACCCTTGACAATCAAGACATCCCACGTAGTTGGAACGCAACACATCTAAAGAAATATTTCTTTTGAAATTTTTTCCTACGATTTATTATCCTCGACGATTACTGACTTAAGAATCGGAAGGTCATTGGTCTTACCAATGACCACCCCTGAATTTTACATTGCAGGATCGCAGAATCGCACGAACGCCAGACTTACGATTTTATCATATAAGACAAAGTCTTCACGACTATATATGTCACGACTAGAATGTCACGACTGATATATTATGATTGATATCTTACGATCTACATCGTAAACCCTCCGATTACTATGTTACAACAGGTATCTAACGATCCAAGTTCCAGTGGATAGGTCTTACGACTTTGACTCCACGATATTTTTTTGCCTTAGTCGCATGATCAAATACAAGAGAACATAAGTATCGTTGTCGTTCTTGTTTGGGCAAAATTTCACAGGTCTCGACCACGACCAGAGAAGGTAAGACGCATGTCATGAGCTATACCTTGTATTAAGACAAGGTACCGACGAAGACCCAAAGAACCTCCGTCGTCCCTCGTAAAAGGTAAGTGTTTAATACTCACATTGAAGATGACGACCGTTACAACAATCATCAAAGATCTTGCTGATTCAATTAAATTCTTCCGAAGACTATAAAATCCCAGCTCAATCATCAGTTCAAGACACCTGATCAACACCGAATAATACAGAGATAGAGATAGAACAAGAGCATCGAACAACAGAAGCAAACACAAACACTCGAAGAATATTCATTCGAAGCAAAGAGATCATTCGTAAAAGATCACTCTCGACGCAAGACTCTCGCTCTCGACCAACAGTTTATACATAGTTTTCACATACGACGCACACTATTTTTACATTCCAAACACTTGTACTTTACATTTCGAAGTCTTTCCTTCTTTTATATTGTAATCTCTGTACGATCGACACCCGGAACACCAAGGACATCGCCCCTGATTGGCGACCATAGTGCAGCGACGACATCCACTGTCGTCCGCAGGTTTTTTCCTCGTTGAGGATTTTCCTGCGTCATCAAATCTCTTGTCTCATTTACATTTTTGTCTTTGTCGCACGCCTTTGTCGAAAGATTCTTTTCTTTAGTTGTTAAAGTCCACATCGACCTTAAGTTGTCCCTTTGGTCCGATTTTTGGCATTAACAGTTTGGCGCCATCCGTGGGACCCCATCTAGAGAAAATCTTCGACAAACGTGCGTTTTACTAACGGTTTCTTGGAGTCTTCTTTGTTCTCTGTTTCAGGAAAATGGCGAATAACGAACAATCTGCAGACCCAGCACATGAAGGACTCAAAAATGCACAAGATGCACTTAAAGCAGTCAACGATTATCGCCTGGAGGAAGTCATTCTAGATTCAAGCAAGCCTGACCAAAAAGTTTTAATCGGGTCGTTTCTCAATCCTTGCCTCAGGGAAAAGTTAATATGTTTTTTGCAGGAACATGCTGATTGTCTCGCCTGGTCGCATGAAGATATGGTTGGCATAGATACTGATGTCATCTCTCACAAGCTCAACATTGACCATCGTTCAAACCTATCAAGCAGAAGTGACGGAAATTTGCTCCTGAAAAGAATAAGTTGATAAATGACGAAGTCGACAACCTTCTCAAGACAGAATGGAAAGTGGAGGGTCTGTATCGACTTCACAGACCTCAATAAAGCCTGTCCAAAAGATCCTTTTCCATTACCTCATATCGACGCCATGGTCGACGCGACAGCGGGGCACGAACTACTAACGTTCATGGATGACTATTCCGGCTATAATCAAATCTTAATGCACGTCGAGGACCAAGAAAAAACCGCTTTTATGATGGACCGAGGTATTTACTGTTATAAAGTTATGCCTTTCGGACTAAAAAATGCAGGTTCTACCTACCAGCGTCTAGTGAATAAAATGTTCAAAGACCATCTCGGCGACACGATGGAGGTGTATATCGACGACATGCTGGTCAAGTCAAAACAAGCGATCGACCATGTCGAGCATCTGAGGCAATCGTTTGGTATCCTTAGAAAGTATAGCATGAAGCTCAACCCGACGAAATGTTCCTTTAGCGTCAGTGCTGGGAAATTCCTAGGATATATGGTCACTCGCCGAGGCATCGAAGCCAATCCCGGCCAGATCAAAGCCATTGTCGAGATCAAATCTCCTCGAAATTTCAAAGAAGTCCAAAGGCTCACTGGTCGGGTAGCAGCTCTAAACAGGTTCATCTCCCGATCTTCAGATAAATGTCATCTATTTTACAACGTCCTTAGGAAGAACAGAGGCTTCGACTGGACCGACGATCATGAACAAGCATTTCAAAAGCTCAAAAACTACATGACGTCGCCTCCCTTATTGTCGAAACCTCGCGACCATGAAATCTTACAACTATATCTGGTTGTTAGTCCAAACGCGGTAAGTGTCGTCCTAACACGAGAAGATGAAAAGCAGCAACTGCCAATCTATTATGTAAGTAAATCTCTTCTGGACGCAAAAACCAGTCTGTCTTAAGAAAACCTGAGTTGACAGGTCGCTTAGCAAAATGGAGCATATATCTCAGCAGCTACGACATTGACTTCAAGCCCAGGACCGTGATCAAGTCACAAGCCTTGGCCGACTTCATTGTTGACTTCAGCCCTGAATTGGAGAAAGAAGCAGAGCTCGAGGTATCGACTGTGGGGACTCACGACGACGTGCCCTGGATCTTACACGTCGATGGGTCATCCAACATTAGAGGCTCAGAACTAGGCGTCGTCTTAAAGTCGCCACAGGGGGGCAAGATGGTATACTCAGTTCGATGCAATTTCAAAACCACCAACAACCACCAACAACGAAGCCAAGTACGAGGCCCTGATCGTAGGGATGAATATGGCCCACGACTCGGGGGCAACCGCGCTGCATGTCAAAAGCGATTCTCTCCTGGTCGTGAACCAGATGAATGGAGAATTCGCTGCCAAAGATTCAAAAATGACAACGTACCTGACGGTAGCAAACGAAAATTAAAAAATGTTTAAAATAATTTCTATCGAACAAATCCCGAGATACCAGAATACTCAGGCCGACGCTTTGGCAAATCTCGGGTCTGCTCTGGTCGAACCTATATTCGACGTTATTCCCATGATCCATCTGGCGACATCGTCTATCGAGAACATTGACGTCGTCCAGATCGAAGAAGAAGAAGATAATTGGTCGTGCGACATCCAAAATTTCCTTATGCACGACCAACTCCCAGAAGACAAGATGGAAGCCCGGAAGATCAGATTCAAAGCATCTAAATATGCCATAATTGGAGATAAGCTCTATCGACGATCATCGACAGGATTGGATCTAAGATGCGTCATTAGCAAGAGTCAGGTCCAAAAAATTCTTCAGGAGATGCACGACGGCGAATGTGGCAATCATTCCAGTGGTCGCAGTTTGGCTAATCGTATCTCTCGACAAGGGTATTTTTGGTCAACATTGCCACAAGACGCCGTCAAGTACGTCAAGAACTGTGACCCTTGTCAGCGACATGCAGGTATGTCGCATAAACCCTCTGAACCTTTGCACTCGACACCTATCCCATGGCCCTTCATGAGGTGGGGAATGGATATTGTCGGCAAGCTACCCCTGTCCCCGGGGCAAAAGGTATTCCTCCTTGTACTCACCGATTATTTTTCCAAGTGGGTTGAGGCGGATTCTTTTTCCCAAATCAGGGACAAGGAAGTCATCTCTTTTATCCAGACTAACATCATATGCAGATTTGGGATTCCATCCGAAATCGTCTGTGACAACGGATCCCAATTCATAAGCGACAGGACCAGACAATTTTGCGAAGACAGGAGTATCAAGTTAACAACCTCGACTCCCAGATACCCTCAGGCGAACGGACTTGATGAATCAAGTAATAAGACCATTATAGCTTCGAATAAGAAAAGGTTAAAATCTGCAAAAGGAAGATGGGTCGAAGAACTCCCTTCAGTCCTATGGGCAAATCGCATGACACCGCACACGTCTACAGGACAAACCCCTTTTTCTCTCGTCTACGGTTGCGAAACAGTCCTACCAATCGAAGTCCATCTCCCAACTTCGAGGCATACTTCCGTCGACCACAACATGATTGATTTAAATTATGATATCGACGCCCTCGAAGAGATTAGAGAGCCAGCCTTGATCAGAATGGCATCTCAGAAGCAAGCAGTCGAGCGACATTTCAACAAACACGTCAAAGTCAAAGTCTTTCAAGAAGGCGATTACGTCCTCCGTCGAGTGTTCCAAAACACTCAAGAGCTCAATGCCGGTAAACTTTCAATTAAATGGGAAGGTCCTTACCGCATCTCCGAAGTCGTTGGTAAATTAGCCTATCGACTCCAGACTCTCGACAATCAAGAAATCCCACGCAGTTGGAATGCGACGCACTTGAAAAAGTATTTTTTCTAGAATCATTTTCCTCTCATGCAACTTAATTGATTTACCACAGGGGCACATGATTCAAATTTCATCATGAAATTTGGTTACACGATCATAAGGTTTGAGCGACCTCTCGATCTGAGTTTCTGAATTCAGAAAAAATTTGTACGTTCTAACACGTCAATAATTGAGCCTATCATTACAAGTCAAACGTATGATATTTCAATCGTTATATTGCTATGAATGCCTAAGTCGCACAATTCTTCGCTCGTTCTATACTTAACAAAGTTATACGGTTGATATTACATCTATCTACGACATATATAGATCGAAATAAAAATTCGACAGAAGGATGAAATTCATTTACGAAACGAACGATTATATAGGAGCGACCGATGGTCGAGTATACAAAGTTAAGATGGCTCGACCACCAACGGTCGAGACATGGGAAAAAACATAGAATTTCCTAAATCTAGAGAGGAGCGTCGATCGTATGCTCAGTCTCAACCTTCGAATCCTCGTTATACCCGAAAATGTGCTAAGAAGCTAATGCAAGGATCAAACGAGTATGTTAGGCGACACCCTACGCCGCGATATTTTCAGAATGCGGCTCTTAAGATTAATGTTAAGGTTAGAGGAAGGAATATGATCTTCTCGACGGTCGACTTCCAGTCCAACATCTCCTCTATCTTCGCGTATCTAACAAAAGGAGATTGAAACATCTGCAAAATACAAAAGGGGTATGTTAAACAAACATTCGGTGGAAACATTGGGAACACAAGTTTCGAAAGAAAAACTCACAAAGAACGCTAGTCCAGCTAAACGTGATCCCGACTGTTCGATGGAGATCTTTTGAAAACGCTCTTTGAAAGATAAGAGCTGATATTTCCCCAGATGCGGAAATAACTTCGTCACGTCAAGGACACAGTCAGTCAAGAGGATCAACGACAACGTAAAGTTGATCGTCATGACTTCCAACTCACCCTCTCCCGTCCTTATACCCTTGCCCCAGACGGCTGACGAAAGGGTCGACGTGGATACAGAGGACATCGTCGCCAGATGCGCAATATCCACGAACGTCGCGTCTATCGCGATCAAAGTCTTCTCGGACATAATCATTCTCAAAGATCCTCCAATCTTGGAAGGCCTGAGAGAAATCGAGAATCTATACCTCGTATGAACACTCAAAATTTTTGAAAAGTGTTAAGCAAAGAACAACAAGGGATCAAAGAAGAATTCCGCACTAAGAAACTTTTCAAGAGGATATGAAAGGAAATGATCCATTATGATCCCTATTTATGCAATCGATCGTGTCAGGTCAAGCCCTTTGATGATCGCTACGTGTCCCCGTCTCTTCGTATGACCGCAGGGATCGTCGATACCTGTCAAAGGCAGCTGGTAAGCACAATCGTACGTCAGTATGACGTCACGACTTCGTTTTCTCTTCGACTTCTCGTTCAGTTAGAATTGAACCAATTCGGTTCCAAAACAACCAAGGTGTTTTTAACGCAGAACCCTGAACACCCGACGAGCAAAATTTAAAATTCGAATTTTCCATCCTACTTTCAAATTTTGGGGGCAAACTGTTTAGGCAAAATTTCACAGGTCTCGACCACGACCAAAGAAGGTAAGACGCGTGTCATGAGCTATACCTTGTATTAAGATAAGGTCCCAACGAAGACCCAAAGAACCTCCGTCGTCCCTCCTAAAAGGTAAGTCGAGAGTTCCTCATGACACTCGACCTCGACGTCGCCTGTTCCGCACGACCGTCGCATAAAACCGTACGACCTTGACTGACTGATGCGTTATACAACTGTTATATTTGTTTAAGTGTTTAATGCAGGAGTCAAAGTCATTTATGGAAAAACGGCTATAACTGACGAAATCAGTTATGAGCATCTAAACTCACATTGAAGACGACGACCGTTACAACAATCATCAAAGATCTTGATGATTCAATTAAAGTCATCCGAAGACTATAAAATCCCAGCTCAATCATCAGTTCAAGACACCTGATCAACACCGAATAATATAGAGAGAGAGAGAGATAGAACAAGAGCATCGAACAACAGAAGCAAACACAAACACTCGAAGAATATTTATTCGAAGCAAAGAGATCATTCGTAGAAGGTCACTCTCGACGCAAGACTGTCGCTCTCTACCAACAGTTTATACATAGTTTTCACACACGGCGCACACTATTTTTACATTCAAACACTTGTACTTTACATTTCGAAGTCTTTCCTTCATTTGTATTGTAATCTCTGTACGATCGACACCCGGAACACCAAGGACATCGCCCCTGATTGGCGACCATAGTGCAACGACGACATCCACTGTCATCCGCAGGTTTTTTCCTCGTTGAGGTTTTTCCTGCGTCATCAAATCCCTTGTCTCATTTACATTTTTGTCTTTGTCGCACGCCTTTGTCGAAAGATTCCTTTCTTTAGTTGTTAAAGTCCACATCGACCTTAAGTTGTCCCTTTGGTGCGATTTTTGGCATTAACAGTACTCATTTAGACTATGGATATCTTTCTGCCTCATCATTACGTCATGTTATTTTTCATTTATTTTGTTTATCTACGATGAAGTGAACACACGACGACACTTTTCACTTGACAAAAGAATACTTGTTTTCACGTGGGTCAAAATTACAAGTAAAGGGAACGACCGACTGTAGTCGCCCCAGTAAAAATAGATAAACAAAAGAAAATTATAATTAAGGCTGAGGAGGCTCTTGCACCCGGGCGACCTCCTCATCACCCCCTAGCTTGTCTCCATCTCCGAGCTTGTCTTCTTGGTCGAGATCCTCCTCGTCCCCGACCTGATCTAAGAATGTGGCGACCTCCGCTTTGGCCCTGGCCATAGGGTTCAACCCCCGTAGATGGCAACGCATGATCGCCGCTCGTACCCTCAGACGGGTCAACGCCTCAAAAGACAGGAGCCGCTCCTCTAAGGAGGCAACAACCTTCTTCTCCGCCTCGAAGAGCGACTTAAGGTCCTCGACCTGTTTTTCGCTCTCGGTTAAGGAAGCCTTGGTCGTTCCCACTTCCTCCACAGACGCAGAGGACTTTGCTAGGGCCTTCTTCAGGCGGCTACGAAGGTCTTCCTTCTCTCTCAATAAAGCCCTTAAGAAGTCCTTAGCTTCGTCGAGCTTCGCTGAGTAGACCTCCGCCTTTTCCATCGCCAGTCGCTCCCTTTCTTGTGCCGCACGAGATTTGTCTTGCGCCTCGAGCATTTTCTCCAGGACACTGGGTACGACCCTCCGGATCTTCTCCATCTAGGCGTACAGGCAGAACGACGTCTGGAATGCATGTAGTCGCACGATCAAACAAACGTAAGTCAAAAGCAAATGACAAAAATTACACAAGATAAATGGGTCGGTCGTACATACCTTGAAAGATAGCCCTGCGACTTGCGATCCCATCTCATTGACCGTGACATCCAGGAAACGCTCCTGGAAGGAAGGCAGGAGGAATTTCCCCAGGTCCGGGAAGATTTTGTCGCAGTCCATCTCGTCGCCAGCTATGAAGTCCCTCGGTAACGAAAAGTTGACCGACATGGCACCGACAGAGCTTTCCTTCGCCTGTCCCTTCCCCTTGTCGATCGACGAGGGAGATGGGGCGACCTTTTGAGGCCCTCCCTCTCCAACCAATGGAGGGGCCATGCTCACAGGAGCAGTGACCCCGGACGGTGGCGTCTTCGTCTTCTCTGCAGCAGTGACCCCGGACGGGCCACCACCCTTCGACAACGGTTCCCTCCGAGAAACCGTCTTGGATTTTTTCACCCCCGACGACGGGGGTGGAGGAGCCTTACGTTTCAACTCCTTGGCCTTTTGGGCCAGAAGGAGTTGAGATTCCTTCTTCGACATGCCATGAGCGGGCGCCTCGCCGGACCCCCTACAAAAATATGCATAAAAAAGGTGAGAAGGAAAACCTACGACACAACCGAGTACGATCAAGTCGTACGATCACTAGGAGATATGAAAGGTAAGACGTAAGTTATTACCTGCCACCTCCTCCTCTTCCTCTCCTCTCTTTACTCCCTCTTTTGCAGGGACTTGTTAATGCCAAAAATCACCCAAATGATAACTTAAGGTTGATGTGGAACTTTTAACAACTAAAGAAAGGGATCTCAAGACAAACAACACAATCGTGATAAAAGCAAATAAGACAGGAGAATTAGTGACGCGGAAAACCCAAATGAGGGAAAAAACCACGGTCGACTTGTGAGAGTCGACGGTGCACTATGATCGCCAAACAGGGGCGATAATCCATTGGTAACAAGTGTTTTGTGTACAACAGATTAATATAAAAATAAAAGTAAACTTAATCGTAAGATAAAGTTGTGCGTCGTGCGTAAATCGTGCAAAATAAACTGTTGTCATGCGAAATGAATAGCTCGTTGTGCGAAACTTGCGTGAGCGATGATGGTTCAAATGCTCTGTTGATCACTGTTGTATTGTGTAGAAAATGTAGAAGTGTTGTTGTGAATGCGTAGATTGTGTGTGGTTCCGATGTGTGATAGATGTTTTTCTCGAAATGTAGAGCAGGCCTTTATATAGCTTTTGTCGGTCATTAAATGTGTGTTGATGACTTGTTTGTAACCGTCGTCGAGTCTTTAATGCCATTAAGAGCTCGTCCGTTACTGGCCGTTGTACCATGATTACTCGTGGACCTGCATTAATAAACAAAGGAAACAGATGTTTGACTGTTAACGGTTAATATAATCGTATGACTGTCTTGAGTCTTAGACGTCGGTCATATAGAACATACGAACAACATGAAAGTGTACGACCGAATATTCGATAGTAAATATCCTGCAAGACCTTATCTTAATACAAGAATGATCTTACGTAAATGTCATGTGAGTTATCTATCGTCGGTCGTGAGGTGTGAATTTTTACCCAAACAGTTTGCCCCCAAAATTTGAATTTAGGCGTGAAATTCGAATTTTAAATTTGACGAAGTGATTTGACACGTGTCACATGGGGAGAGGGTCTGGTCGAATCCCAACCGCCTTTGTTCGATTTGGACCAAGGGTGACGAAGTGGTCGTGACGTCATGGCGACGTGTCAGAGGCGTAGAGTCGTTAGAGGACAGGTGCCGTTCATCGGCACGTTGAATGCGAAAAGGTGGTGGACAGCTGTCGACCATCCACCGGGTCGACCTGACATGACATTGCTATAAATATCGCCTTTCTAGAGAACACTTCCTTTTTACGCTTGCGATACTTTTTCGAGAGAGATTTTTAGAGAGATCCAGAAGAGATCTACTAGTGCTTTCGCTTGATCGTTCGAGGTTTTTAGAGATCTAAGGTACGATCTACACTCTTTTAAAAATGCGAAAACAATCGATAGCTAGGAAGACCACTACGAATAGGGACCTTATGGACCTATACGTAGCACAAATTTCCATCTCCGATTTCTCTGTCTCCTCCGAGCCGGTGAGCTCTTTCCAAGAAAAGGAGGAGGTGGAAGCCTTTAAGTCGCCGGCGGGCATACCTACCGAGGTCCGACTATACATACCCGACCAGCTTAGACCGGTGGAGTGTTTAAGAGGATTCTTCATTTTGTACGAGTATCCTTTTAGAACAGGATTTAGGTGGCCCTTTCCTCCCTTGGTCAGGGAGTTTTTGGATGCCTTTGACCTATCTCCTGGACAGATGTTGCACGAACTTTGGCAGACTTTTCAGGAGATTGATCGGATCACTGCTGATTGGGAGTCGCCTTTCATGGTGAGAAATCTTCTGACGGTGTTTGACATTAGGTCGGAGGGCTATCATCGATATAGCCTATCCTCCAAGCTAAGAGGCAGATATACTTTGGTTCCTGACACCCAGGTCCACAACCGCGGGTGGAAGACCAAGTATGTTATCGGTCGTTTGCTGTCGATCGACCGTATAGACGAGGATAACTCATGTGTCGCATCCGGGTGGAACACCAGGGGTATATAAATTTTAACCTGTCGTACGTTCTTTAGCATTATTTTTGTCTTCTGCTAAATTTTGGTCATTTGTTTCAGATATCAATTTTGCCGAGGTCGGGCCCGTTCTTGATTCTAGAGAAAAGGTTGCAAGACTCTTTTCTTGCTGCGTCGAGGAGTTGTTCGACTCTCCTAGTCGTACGACTGTAGGAGTCTCGGCTGCCGAGGAAAAAAGTCAACAAGAAACTTCAACAAGCGTTGTTGATCGCACATTATTATTTTTTGCATTAATTTCATACGATGATATCTGACGTTTACAGTTTTTTGCAGGCGATTCCGAGATGCAGTCCGTTTCGGGAAAGTCGAAGAAAGAGGCTCATCTAGCCCTGGCTCGAAAGGCTAAGGAGATGAAGAGGAAGGATCCTCCGACTTCAGGGTCGGAGGTTTTGAAAAAGACAAAGTCGGTTCCCCTGAGGGAACCGTCATCGACGGGTGGAGAGCCTACAACGATCTCCACTCCTGAGAAGGCGAAGACGCCTTTGGGTGTGCCCAGGGCGATGTCGTCGCCGCCAACGTCGTCTGCTGCGGGGGATAAGGGGAAAGGTCCTCAGGTTGAGGAGACCCCTGTAGTTACGACGGATAACTTCCCGTTACCGTCGAACTTCATGGTGGACGGCGTCTTAGACAGGGCGAAGATTTTCCCAAACTTGGGAAATTTTCTCCTGCGAGCCTTTAAGGAACGCTATCGGGGAGTTTCTGTGGATGAGACGTGGTCTCATGTCGTAGGACATTCCTTTCTGGTGTGTCCCTTTTTGTTTTATGTTGTATGATTTTTCCACTCTGATAAGATATACTTACCATAGATTTTTCGTTGTCTGCAGGCGTTTCAGCCGTCGTTGTGCCTTTTCAAGCCAACTGGAGGAGCTCCAGAAGGTCGACCCTTCCATCGTTGAGGAGCTTCAACGAGCACAGGAGGGTGAGCGTAAAGCTCAAGAGGAAGAACGGGTGACAAAGGCCAGGGTGTAGGCTCTTTTCGTCCAACTGGACGATCTCCGTAGCAGTCTGGAGATGTTGTCGGAGGAGAAGGAAGAACTCCGAGGACGTCTCAAGGAGACGTTGTAGAAGGCCTCTGCCTATGAGGCAGATGTTTTGGCGACTAAGGCGTCCCTCACCGTGCGCGAAAAATAGGTGGGGGAGCTAAAGTCGGCCGTTAAGGCTGCTGAGGCCAAGACGGAGGCCTTGGAGTAGAACCTCCTCTCGTTCGAGGCGCTGACCTGTCTGAAGGTTAGGGCGGAAATCATGCATCGTCATCTGCAAGGGAAAAATCCCTTGGCTGGCGCTGAGGCTGAGGTCGCGTCCTATCTTGAGCATGTCATGACCGAAGAGGATCTCGACCAAGAAGATAGGATCGACGACACTAATTCCGCGGAGGCCAAGACGGGCGATGCGGAAGACGAGTCTGGATTCGTTCAAGGCCCTCAATAGGCTTTTGTATTTTTGTTCTCTTGTAACTTTTGTTTAAGGGCGATCGTTGGTGGTCGCGCATTTGTCTTGTATTCCCCTCTGATTTAATACAAGTATGTCTTTTGTTATACTATCGCATTATTTTACTTTTTTGTAATAAACAAAATAAACGAAAGATAACAAAATTTAAAGAACGAGCGTGTAAAGCAGTAAGACGTGTGTAAAACTGTACAACATAGGTACTTGTAACTTTAGAAGTAACCGGGCGATTGTGCCGAATAAATATGGAATTCAAGTCATAACACTTTAACTCCGAAACTCAGATTAAGAAGCACATGTTGTGATCGTAAGATCCATGAGATGAATCATATGATTATGCTTATGACGTACGAGTCATGACTTATCGGTCGTGACATGCTAGTTGTGACCTTGTAGTTTTAGAGACTTTGTTTCTGATGATATAAATCGTAAGACTGGCGTTCGTGCGATCCTGCGAGCCTGTAATGTAAGATCAGGGGTGGTCGTTGGTTTGACCAACGACCCTCCGATACTTAAGTCAGAAATCGTCTATCGAAATAAATCGAAAGTAAGATGCTAAAAGAAATACTTCTTTAAATGTACTGCGTTCCAGCTACGTAGGGTGTCTTGGTGGTCGAGGGTTTTATGCCTGTAAGCACCCTTTCCAACGACCTCAGATATTCGATAAGGTCCTTCCCACTTAGTGGATAACTTACCTGTGTTTGGTTCCTTGGTGTTTTGGAATGCTCGTCGTAAGACGTAGTCACCTTCCTGAATAATATTGGCTTTAACATTTTTGGTGAAATGTCGTTCAACAACCTGTCGCTGAGATGCCATTTTGACCAAAGCAGACTATCTTAGCTATTCGAGAGCGTCAAGGTCGTAGCTTAAGTCCACCAAGTTTGACCCATTTTCCCTTTGCGGTCTTAAGTCTTTTCTTGATTGAATTGATAATGACTTTGTTGCTCGATTCTGCAAGACCGTTAGACTGGGGATAACGTGGGGTTGAGGTCGTAAGTTTGATATTACGATCCTCACAAAACCATTGCGTACGATCACTTATGAACTGTGAACCATTGTCACATACGATTTCGGAAGGGATTCCGAACCTGCATATAATGTTAGTCTGCATAAAAGAGATGACCTCTTTGTCCCGAATCTGGGAGTAGGCAGCTGCTTCTATCCACTTATAAAAATAATCTGTAAGGACTAACAGAAACAATTTCTACCCTGGGGCAGGAGTTAATTTACCAACGATGTCCATTCCCCACCTCATGAAAGGCCACGGGACCAATGACGTATATAAGGGTTCAGAAGGTTGGTGTATCATACCTGAGTTTCGTTGACATGCGTCACAGCTTCAGACATACTTGGTGGCATCTTTCCTTAACGTCGGGCAATAGTAACCTTGTCGTTATATACGATTTGCAAGATTACAACCACCGGAATGGTTGACACATTCGCCGTCGTGCATTTCTTTCAGAATGTTATGCACCTGTTCGGAATTGTCGATGCATCATAGGTTAAGACCTGTCAATGACCGTCGATAAAGTCTGCCACCAATGATAAGGTATTTCGAAGCTTTAAATCGAATCTTTCGAGCTTCCATTCTATCTTCAGGTAGTTGATCATGCATAAGATAATTCTTGATATCGCACGACCAACTGTTTTCTGTGTTAAGAACACAAATCGTTTCAGAGTCATCGATGGACGAGGTCGCTAGATGGATCATAGGAATAGCGTCGAACGACGGCTTATTGAGTATTGATCCAAGATTTGCTAGCGTATCGGCTTGAGTGTTTTGATCTATGGGGATTTGCTCTATTGAGAACGGATCAAACATCTTTGACTTCTCCTTGGCTACCCTAAGATAGACCATCATCTGGGAATCTTTTGCTGCGAATTCCCCGTTCATTTGGTTTATGAACAATAAGGAATCGCTTCTGACGTGAAGTCCAACTGCCCCCAAGTCGTGAGCCATATTCATTCCCATGATCAGAGCCTCGTATATGCCTCGTTGTTAGTAGCTTTGAAACTGCATCGCATGGAGTACACCAGTTTGCCCCCCTGTGGGGACTTTAAGATGACACCAAGACCTGCTCCTCTGGAGTTTGAAGAACCATTGACATGGAGCACCCTGGTCGTGTCACTTATAGCCGCCACAGTATAGGTCTCGATATGTGCTTCTTTTTCCAGTTCAGGACTGAAATCGGCTACGATGTCGGCCAGGACCTGCGACTTAAGTGCCGTGCAAGGCTTGAAGTCAATATCGTAACTGCTGAGGTAGATACTCCATATAGCTAGTTGCCTTGATAGCTCGGGCTTTCTCAGGATCAACTTGAGACGAAAATTTGTTACGACGGTAATGGGGTGGGATTTGAAGTAGTGTCGTAACTTCTTTGCGGCTGTAGCTAGTGACAAAAGTATTTTTTTCCATGGACGTGTATCGTGTTTTCAGCGTCCAGTACAGACTTACTGACATAGTAAATCGGTAGTTGCTGCCTATCGTCCTCTCTAGTTAAGACGACACTTACTGAGTGAGGACTTACGACGAGATATAGCTGTAGGATTTCGTGTTCCTCTGGTTTCGAAAGCAAGGGCGGAACAGCCATATATTCTTTCAATCGTTGTAGCGCTTGCTCGTGATCGTCCGTCCAGTGGAAACCCTTGTTCTTTCTCAAGACATTGTAGAACAAACGACATTTATCCGACGATCGTGAGATGAAGAGATTTAACACTGCTACACGACCTTTAAGTCGTTGGACCTCCTTGAAGTTTCTGGGTGACTTGATGTTTATCAAGGCCTTGATTTGATCAAGATTTGCCTCTATTTCTCTTCGTGTGACCATGTATCCCAAAAATTTCCCGGCGCTGACTCCGAAGGAACATTTCGTTGGATTCAGCTTCATCTGATATTGTCGAAGGATGTCGAAGGATTTCTTTAGATGATCGATATGGTCGGTCGCCTGCTTGAACTTGATAAGCATGTCATCAATATAGAGTAGAACCGGCTCCATGGTGTCGCCAAGGTGTTCTTCGAACATCTTGTTAACCAATCGCTGATAGGTAGAACCGGCATTCTTCAAGCTGAAAGGCATGACTTTGTAATAGTTTGTGCCTTTGTCTGTCATAAAAGCAGTCTTCTCTTGGTCTTCGCTATGCATAAAAGCGATTCATTTGAGTGTTTTGATCTCTGGGGATTTGCTCGATTGAGAACGGATAAAAACATCTTTGACTTCTCCTTGGCTACCCTGAGATAGACCATCATCTGGGAATCTTTTGCTGCGAATTCCCCGTTCATTTGGTTTACGACGAATAAGGAATTACTTCTGACGTGAAGTCCGACTGCCCCCAAGTCGTGAGCCATATTCATGCCCACGATCAGAGTCTCGTATTCTGCCTCGTTGTTAGTAGCTTTGAAACTGCATCGCATGGAGTACATCATCTTGCCCCCTTGTGGGGACTTTAACACGACACCAAGACCTGCTCCTCTGTAGTTTGAAGAACCATCGACATGGAGCACCCAGGTTGTGTCACTTATAGCTGCCACAGTATAGGTCTCAATTTGTGCTTCTTTTTCCAGTTCAGGACTGAAATCGGCGACGAAGTCGGCCAGGACCTTCGACTTAATTGCTGTACAAGGCTTGAAGTTAATATCGTAACTGTTGAGGTAGATACTCCATTTCGCTAGTGTTAATGCCAAAAATCGCACCAAAGGGACAACTTAAGGTCGATGTGGACTTAATCAACTAAAGAAAGGATCTTTCGACTAGACGTGCGATGAGGGAAAAAATAAACGAGACAAGGGATTTGATGACGCAGGAAAAACCTCAATCGAGGAAAAAACCTGCGGACGACAAGGGATGTCGTCGCTGCACTATGGTCGCCAATCAGGGGCGACGTCCTTGGTACTGGCGTCGATCGTACGATGATTACAATACAAATGAAGGAAATGCTTCGAAATTTAAAGTACAAGTGTTTGAATGTAAAAACAGGTGTTTGTCGTGTGTGAGTACAAAGTGTGAACTTCTGCTCGCGGGCTATTTGTCGTGCGTTGAGAGCGATACTTGAACTTTCCCTCGAGTGTTCTTGAGTTCGCAGTAGGGTTCTGGCTTTCACTACTTGATCTCCAGAGTTTGAATGTTCTTTGCTATGAGTTTGGATGATTTTCTTTGTTGTTTGGTGATGCTCGCTGATGTATATTTGATGTTAACTGATGTCCCTTGAAATAAAGCTTTAGCTTGTCTTTTTATAGTCTTCGCATCATTAATTAGTTCCATTAATGATTTAATCAACGGCTGGAAACGGTCGCCGAGATGAATGTTCATAATACACTTCGTGCGTTACGGCCATCGATCGTTAATGGTTGCGTCGGTTATGTCCGTTGCTCTTTAATGACTTTGACTCCTGCATTAAACACTTAACAAACGTAACAATCAAGGTTAACGTTAGTTCGGTCGAAGGTGCAACGATCTTACGCGATGGTCATACGGGACGGGCGATGCTATGGTCGTGCGTCATGGGAGACGTACGACTTACCTTTTACGGGAGACGACGGATGTTTTATGGGTTTTTGTCGAGACCTTATCTTAATACAAGATTTGGATTATAGAGTGCGTCTTACCTGCTCTGGTCGTGGTCGTACGACGTGATTTTTTGCCCAAATAGCTAGTCACCCTGATAGCTCGGCCTTTCTCAGGACCGACTTGAGAAGAAAATCTGTTACGACGGTAATGGGGTGGGATTCGAAGTAGTGTCGTAACTTCTTTGCGGCTATAACTAGTGACAAAAGTATTTTTTCCATGGACGTATATCGTGTTTCAACGTCCAGTACAGACTTACTGACGTAGTAAATCGGTAGTTGCTGCCTATCGTCCTCTCTAGTTAAGACGACACTTACTGAGTGAGCACTTACGGTGAGATATAGCTGTAGGATTTCGTGTTCCTCTGGTTTCAAAAGCAAGGCTGGAATAGCCATATATTTTTTCAATCGTTGTAGCACTTGCTCGTGCTCGTCCGTCCAGTGGAAACCCTTGTTCTTTCTCAAGACATTGTAGAACAAACGACATTTATCCGACGACCGTAAGATGAAGCGATTTAACGCTGCTACACGACCTTTAAGTCGTTGGACCTCCTTGAAGTTTCTGGGTGACTTGATGTTTATCAAGGCCTTGATTTGATCAGGATCTGCCTCTATGTCTCGTCGTGTGACCATGTATCCCATATATTTCCCGACGCTGACTCCGAAGGAACATTTCGTAGGATTCAGCTTCATCTGATATTGTGGAAGGATGTCGAAGGATTTCTTCAGATGATCGATATGGTCGGTCACCTGCTTGGACTTGACAAGCATGTCGTAAATATAGACCTCCATGGTGTCGCCAAGGTGTTCTTTGAACATCTTGTTAACCAATCGCTGATAGGTCGAACCTGCATTCTTCAAACCGAAAGGCATGACTTTGTAACAATATATGCCTTTGTCTGTCATAAAAGCAGTCCTCTCTTGGTCTTCGTTATGCATCAGTATCTGATTGTATCCAGAATAAGCATCCATGAACGTCAAGAGTTCATGTCATGCGGTCGCGTCGACCATAGCGTCGATGTGGGGGTAGTGGGAATGGATCCTTAGGACATGCCTTATTAAGGTCGGGGAAGTCGATACATACTCGCCATTTCCCATTCTTCTTTTGTACGACCACGACGTTGGCTAACCAGTGGGGGTATTTTACTTCTCTGATCTTCCCAGTCTTAAGCAAGTTATCGACATCATCGTTGATTACCTTGTTCCGTTCAGGAGAAATTTTTTGACGTTTTTGCTTTATTGGTTTGAAGGATGGGTCGACGTTTAGCTTGTCGGATATGACATCGGGGTTTATGCCTGTTAATGCCAAAAATCGCACAAAAGTACAACTTGAGGTTGATTGTGGAACTTAACAACTAAAGAAAGAAATCGTTCAACAAAAGCGTGCGATAAAGACAGAAATGTAAATGAGACAGAGAATTTGATGACGCGGAAAAAACCTCAACGAGGAAAAAACACGCGGACGACTGTGGAAGTCGTCACTGCACTATGGTCGCCAAACAGGGGCGATGTCCATGTGTTTCTGGTGTCGATCGTACAGAGATTACAATACAAATGAAAGAAATACTTTAAATGTAAAATAACAAGTGTTTCGAATGTAAAAACAATGTGCGTCGTGTGTTTAAACTGTGTGTTGTGCGTGGATGTCGTGCGTCGAGAGCGATCACTTGAGAGAAAATTCTTTGCTTCGGATGTTCTTGAGTACGCAGTGTGATTCTAGAATTCAGTGATACTTTTTTCCCTTTCAATGATGATTGAACTCTATATTTATAGCCTTCGGTTGCTTTGATTGATTTCTTAAATGCTTTATGTAACTGTCGTAACGGTTTGCTGACTTGAATGCTCATAACTAACTTTGTCGGTTATAGCCGTTGATCATCAATGAGATTGACTCCTGCATTAAACATCGAACAAACATAACAGTCATAGTGAACGTTAGTTGGTCGAGGTTGTGACGACCCGAAATCCCATACATAGTTCAAATATAATACATTGCATAACGTCGTTAAAACAAGAGATACATCATATATCCAATATGGTCCCCTAGTCTTTACAAACATTCAATACATCATTACAAACGTTTACATAATAAATTTACATCATTACTAATAACATGCTATATCTACTAAACACATCATAGTCTTCAACTACATAGTCCTCCAAAAGCTATTCGCGGTTTAACCTTCTTATTTGCTCTTACTCGATCCACGACCTGGAATGCATATTTTTAAAACAAAATGAGCGTTAGACCTTGAGGTCTAGTGAGAAAATCCCCGTTAGTTAAAAACCATTTGCACAACATCATACACATAATTCACATAGGAATACCAATTAAAACTCATGCATCATATATCTTTCCATCTCATTCTGTTGGCCATATTAATTGGTTGCGAGCCAATTAATTAATTTACACCACTGTACTGAATACAGCCAACACCACTGTCCCTCTGTACAGCCAACATACACCGGTCCTAAGCCCGACCAACTAGCACCCATGAAGTGTAATACTCATATAAACATAATATGCACATTATTACACTCATTCACATATATGTATTCCAGTTAGAAAACATTTTAAGTAAAAACTCACCGGGTTGTTTTATCAAAACTCTTTCCAGTTCTCCACAAAGAACTCTGCTTTCACCTTCGATTCACAGTATCTGAAACAAATAGATGCATATATCTCTTTACCATATAAAACACATAAGTCTTACTAAAGCTAAGAACTCTAAAGAACTCAAATCCTCAAATGTTGCCCCCAAACTCGAACTTAAGTCAAGTCCACAGTACATTCAGTCTTCATTCATTTCCTATCCATGACTTAACAAAACACAGGCTACTAGATACTAAAAAGCATCAAAACTCTCAAAGTTTGACTAATCAGCTAAAGTATCCGGACAACACAACCTTTCCGGATAGCACCCATATTCCGGACAACATACACAATCCGGATTACATAACTATCCGGACAACATCAATAATCCGGATAACACCCGGACACCAAATCAATCTGGATACCATCCGGTATCTCATTTTAACCAGACACTTATGGAAAAGAGGAACTTACCGGGTAAAGGACCTGTCCGGACACCACTAGAACACTTCCGGACACCATCAGCTAAAACTACCGGACACATTCATCAAAACTACCTGGATACCTTCATCCTATCCGGAAACCTCTGTCGGTTTGCATATTTTCAACCCAGAATTCGACTGAAATCATCTCCAGTCCAGATGTGATAATTCTAATCCGATAGATACTTCCTAATAGCAATTACAAACATAAAATGTAAAGTAACATACCTCAATTCCTCTTCCAAGTACACCAATTTGAGTCTTTTAGCCACAACCCTTCTTTCCTCTTTTGGTCTCAAACACACACACACACTGAATTTTCTGGATATTTGCTGTTATGAAATATCTGATTCCATTAAGGGATAATATCTATCCATATTTACCACTTTAATCCTTTAACTATCCACTAATGACCAAAAGACCCCTAAACTTATAAATTAACCCAAACTTACCCTAAACTTCCAATTTAAAGTCACTAAATTTAACGGAAAGAGATTTTTAACTAACAGACTTACTCGGGGTATTACATCATCTCCCCCTTAATAGAATTCTGTCCCGGAATTCGGTTAAGCAAAAAGGTACGGGTACTTAGTTCTCATCTCTGATTCTGATTCCCATGTAGCATCCTGCCCCTTATGATCTCGCCATTGGACTTTTACTTGTCTGATCTCCTTATTTCGCAAAACTTTGATTTTACTGTCAACTATGGCTTCAGGCTCTTCCACATAATTCAGCTTTTCATCGACTTGTATGTCTGGTAGAGAAACTGCCTGATCCGACGTAACCAAACACTTTCGGAAATTTGATACGTGAAATGCATTGTGGATTCTGCTTAACTCTGGTGGAAGATCTAACCTGTAGGCTACTTCACCGATCCTTTCTATGATTGCAAACTGCCCAATGTACCTCGGGCTCAGTTTACCTTGTTTCCCGAATCGAATGACTCCTTTCCAAGGTGAGACTTTTAACATCACAAAATCTCCAACTTGGAACTCTAACGGTTTTCGGCGTCGGTCGGCGTAGCTTTTCTGTCTGTCTTGAGCTACTTTCAAACGTTCCCGAATCTGAGAAATCTTATCTACGGTCAACTGGACTATATCTGGCCCTGCTAACTGTTTCTCTCCCACTTTGTTCGAACACAGAGGCGTTCGGTATTTTCTACCATACAGAACTTCAAACGGTGCCGCTTGTATGCTGGAATGGTAACTGTTGTGGTAGGCAAATTCTATCAGTGGCCAGTGCTTATTCCACGATCCCCCAAAGTCAACAATGTAGGCCCGTAACATATCTTCCAAAGTCTGAATCGTTCGTTCACTCTGACCGTCAGTTTGAGGATGATACGATGTACTTAACTTTATCTGCGTTCCCATTTCCTTTTGAAAACTTATCCAGAATCTTGAGGTAAAACGGCTCTCACGATCAGAGATAATCGAAATTGGAACTCCATGTCGAGTTACTATTTTGTTGATGTACAACTTGGCGAATCGTTCCAACGAATCAGTTTCTTTTATTGGTAGGAAGTGAGCAGACTTCGTCAATCTGTCAACGATCACCCAAATGGCGTCAAATCCCTTCGGAGTCCTTGTTAGCTTCGTGATAAAATCTGTAGTAATCTGATCCCATTTCCACATAGGTATTTCTAGACGCTGTAATTGCCTAAACGACTTCTGATGTTCAATCTTCACCTTCTTACAAGTAGTACAACCTTCTACATACTGAGCAATACTCCTTTTTATTCCCGGCCACCAATAAAATTGTTTCTGATCTTTATACATCTTATTCGTACCTGAGTGAATAGAAAAACGAGATTGATGAGCTTCTTGTAGTACTCGGTCACGTAAACCACCCAAACGAGGCACCCAGATTCTGTTTCCCAAACACAACAACCCACGATCATATTTTACAAGCAATGCTGATATACCCACTAACCGTTCTGGTTTCAAGTGTTCTTCTTGAAAAGCTTCTATTTGACATTTCTGCAATTCGTCAAAGATGTTAGGTAGGAGTTCAGCTCGTAGGGAAATAGCTTTTATTGTTCCACTCCTTTCTTGACGACTTAGTGCATCAGCTACCACATTCGCCTTTCTCGGATGATAAAGGATTTCACAGTCGTAATCATTCACCAATTCTAGACATCTACTTTGCCTCATATTTAGTTCCTTCTGATCGAAAAGATGTTGGAGACTCTTATGATCAGTATAAATTTGACATTTAGAGCCATAAAGGTAATGTCTCCAAATCTTCAATGCGAAAACAATTGCAGCCAGTTCCATGTCGTGTGTAGGATACTGTCTTTCATGATCTTTTAACTGACGAGAAGCATAAGCAATAACCTTTCCACGCTGCATTAGTACACAACCCAATCCCAATTTGGAAGCATCACTGTAAACAACAAAATCATCGGAACCTTCAGGTAATGCTAGTATCGGTGCGCTACATAGTTTCTCTTTCAATATTCGGAATGCTTCATCCTGTTCTGCTTTCCATTCGAACTTTAGATTCTTCCGGGTTAGCTTAGTGAGAGGCGTAGCGATACGAGAAAAATATTTTATAAACTTTCGATAGTAACCGGCTAAACCCAGAAAACTTCGTACTTCCGTTGGCGTCATTGGCGGTTCCCAGTTTTCAATTGCTTCTACCTTCATCGGATCAACTTGAATACCTTTCTCGGAAACTACATGCCCCAGAAACTGAACTTCCCGTATCCAGAATTCACACTTAGAGAACTTAGCGTATAACTATTCCTTCTTTAACAATTCCAGAATTAACCGAAGATGTTGTGCGTGATCCTCTTTGGATCGGGAATAGATAAGTATATCATCGATAAATACAATAACAAATCTATTGAGATACGGCTTACATACCCGATTCATTAAATCCATAAAAGCAGCTGGAGCGTTTGTCAATCCAAAAGGCAACACTAAGAATTCATAGTGACCATACCGTGTGCGAAAAGCAGTTTTCAGAAGGTCTTCTTCTTTAACCTTCAGTTGATGGTAGCCAGATCTTAGATCAATCTTGGAGAAATAACAAGCTCCAACTAATTGATCGAAGAGGTCATCAATTCTGGGAAGCGGATATTTGTTCTTGATCGTGCGCTTATTCAGTTCCCGATAATCAATACACATCCTCATCGAACCATCCTTCTTTTTCACAAACAGAACCGGTGCTCCCCACGGCGAAGAACTGGGTCTGATGAAGCCTTTATCTGAAAGATCCTGCAGTTGAGTCATCTTCTCTTTCATATCTGGAGGTGCCAAACGATACGGTGCACGGGAAATAGGAGCGGCTCCAGGAATCAGATCTATACCAAACACTACTTGTCTAACGGGCGGAAGGCTAGTCAAATCTTCTGGAAAAACTTCCGGAAATTCACGAACAACCGGAATATCTCCCAGCTTATTCTTTTCTAGCTTAATATCTATCACATAAGCTAAGTAACTTGAGCAGCCTTTACTGATACACTTACGAGCTTTCAACAAAGAGATAAGGCAAGACTGATGATTTCAACGGTCACCATAAATCACTACTGGTCCCTTCTCAGGTAAGACAACAATTATCAACTTCTTATCACAAACTATATTAGCCTGATTCTCGGCTAACCAATCCATTCCCACTACCACATCAAACTCGATCAAGGCTATAGGAAATAACTGAATAGGCACTCCACACCCATCTATGTTTATCACACAACTATCAAATACCTCACTAACCGGTACTTGATTATCATTAGCCGTATCTACCATTAATGCATGATCTAACACTTTAGGCTTTAAATGCATATAGGCAGTAAAAGAAGGCGACACAAATGATCGGTTTGCACCGAAATCAAATAACACTTTAGCACGTGTAGAATTTATTAAGAATGTACCTGTAACGACATCGGGAGTCTCATCTGCTTCTTGCTCTGTCATCTGGAAGGCACGGCCCCTTGCTCTTGGTACTTCTGGCCTTGGTACTACTGGTCTAACACCCGTTGGTCTTACTGACGTACCACCCGGTTGTATCCTCCCCAGTGGACAATCGGACTGAAGGTGATCAGGAGAATTGCACGAGTAACCAAATCTAACTACTCGAAAGTCTTTAGCAATATGACCGATCTTTCCACACTTATAACAGTTTCTAGGATCCACTTGACAACTTCCTTGATGAAAACGGTGGCACTTTGGACAAGGTCTTTCAACTGGTCGGAAAGGTGGACGGTTATCAAATCGCTGAAACCTGGACTTCTTCGGATCATAATGCGGTCCTTCCCACTTTCTTTTTCCCACATTCTTATCACTAGTACTTCTCCCTTTATCTTGTTCCACGGTTTCCGCGGCGTCTACTGCGACGGAGAAAGTTTCTGGTTCTTTAGCAATCACAAAACTTCTGACTTCTGCATTAAATCCAAAGATAAACCTTTCAATCTTCATGGCCTCTGTAGCAACGTAGTATTCCGCAAAACGAGACTTTTCCAAGAAACGAGCGGTGTAGTCCCGAACTGACAAACTCCCTTGCTGCAAGTTCATAAACTCCCCTTCCAATTGTTTAACTGCGGCTTGAGAACAAAACTGTTTCCTGAAAGCTATCACGAATTCTTCCCAAGAGTAAGTAGAATATATATATCAGATCCTCCCGATGACAAATGTGCTTCCCACCAGTATAGGGCATCGCCTTTCAACATTGCAGTTCCATAGAGTACTCTATCCTCTTCAGCGCATTTACTAGTCTTGAAGATAGCTTCTATTTCCTTCAGCCACTTCATAGCCTTCACTAGATCCCGATCTCCCGAGTAAGTTGTAGGCTTACAACTTAAGAACATTTTATAGTCACACTTTCTTAGTACTGGTGTGATTGTAGGTGTAATAGGCATCTCGTCTTTCTGACCAGGATCTGGTGTATCGGCTTCATTATGACGAGTTCGATCAAACATGGCTTGTATACTGGCCTGCAGTCTTCCCATTTTGGCTGTTAAATCGTCCCTAGTAACAAATTCATTACCTCGCGGCAGAGCTCCACTCCCAGTTCTACCCCCAATTCTGCCTCCAATTCTGCCTCCACCTCTTTCTCCCCCTCTTCCCCTTCCTCCGGCTGTTGGGTTTGTTCTATTCGGATTTTCTCTTCCTTCCCGATTCGTTTGTCTAGTACCACTTGCCATTCTGTAGAATCAGACAAGGTTAATATACACATAAGCACATACCCCATATAACAAAGTATTCCAGTTCAAACATGTACTTGTAAGATCACAATTACACTGGCCAGGTGTAAAATGAAATTACCTTACATGATGTTCCTTCTACCTTTTTATATTTAACACCCCAAGGTTCTACAATAATATGGACATCCTACTTCACATGCAGTTTAAGTCTAGCTACAAATACTAATACCTAAATCCTTTAAACTAGGGCTCTGATACCATCTGTAACGACCCGAAATCCCATACATAGTTCAAATAGAATACATTCCATAACGTCGTTAAAACAAGAGATACATCATATATCCAATATGGTCCCATAGTCTTTACAAACATTCAATACATCATTACAAACGTTTACTTAATAAATTTACATCATTACTAATAACATGCTATATCTACTATACACATCATAGTCTTCAACTACATAGTCCTCCAAAAGTTATTCGCAGTTTAACCTTCTTATTTGCTCTTACTCGATCCACGACCTGGAATACATATTTTTAAAACAAAATGAGGGTTACACCTTGAGGCCTAGTGAGAAAATCCCCGTTACTTAAAAACCATTTGCACAACATCATACACATAATTCACATAGGAATACCAATTAAAACTCATGCATCATATATCTTTCCATCTCATTCTCTTGGCCATATTAATTGGTTGCGAGCCAATTAATTAATTTACACTACTGTACTGAATACAGCCAACACCACTGTCCCTCTGTACAGCCAACATACACCGGTCCTAAGCGCGGCCAACTAGCACCCATGCAGTGTAATACTCATATAAACATAATATGCACATTATTACACTCATTCACATATATGTATTCCAGTTAGAAAACATTTTAAGTAAAAACTCACCGGTTTGCTTTATCAAAACTCTTTCCAGTTCTCCACAAAGAACTCTGCTTTCACCTTCGATTCACAGTATCTGAAACAAATAGATGCAGATTTCTCTTTACCATATAAAACACATAAGTCTTACCAAAGCTAAGAACTCTAAAGAACTCAAATCCTTAAATGTTGCCCTCAAACCCGAACTTAAGTCAAGTCCACAGTACATTCAGTTCTCATTCATTTCGTATCCATGACATAACAAAACACAGGTTACTGGATACTAAAAAGCATCAAAACTCTAAAAGTTTGACTAATCAGCTAAAGTATCTCGACAACACAACCTTTTCGGATAGCACCCATATTCCGGACAACATACACAATCCGGATTACATAACTATCCGGACAACATCAATAATCCGGATAACACCCGGACACCAAATCAATCCGGATACCATCCGGTATCTCATTTTAACCGGACACTTATGGAAAAGAGGAACTTACCGGGTAAAGGACCTGTCCGGACACCACTAGAACACTTCCGGACACCATCAGCTAAAACTGTCGGACACATTCATCAAAACTACACGGATACCTTCATCCTATCCGAAAACCTCTGTCGGTTTGCATATTTTCAACCTATAATTCGACTGAAATCATCTCCAGTCCAGATGTGATAATTCTAATCCGATAGATACTTCCTAATAGCAATTACAAACATAAAATGTAAAGTAACATACCTCAATTCCTCTTCCAAGTACACCAATTTGAGTCTTTTAGCCACAACCCTTCTTTCCTCTTTTGGTCTCAAACACACACACACACACTGAATTTTCTCGATATTTGTTGTTATGAAATATCTGATTCCATTAAGGGATAATATCTATCCATATTTACCACTTTAATCCTTTAACTATCCACTAATGACCAAAAGACCCCTAAACTTATAAATTAACCCAAACTTACCCTAAACTTCCAATTTAAAGTCACTATATTTAACAGAAAGAGATTTTTAACTAACGGACTTACTCGGGGTATTACAGAGGTCGCATGGTTCTATGCGACGGTCGTGTGAAACATACGACGTCGTCGAGTGTCGAGAGGTAAATAACTTACGATTTGACTTTTAACCAAGGAATAAACTACTATGATTTTACCTTGTCGTGGGGGGGGGGGGGGGAAATAAACGTATTCCGTACATTTGTCGTAGTCGAGACTGGTGAAATTTTGCCCAAACAGTTTGCCCCCAAAATTTGAAAATAGAATGTCAAATTCAAATTTTAAATTTTGTCAATCGGACACCTGGGGTGGTGACACGTGTAAAAAATTACATTAGTTGCCTTGGGACTGAATCGGTTCAATTCAAACTAGAGAGGGAAGCCGAAGAGAGGATAAGATCATGACGTCATGATGATGGTTGATTGTGCTTACCAGCTGTCCATGCCAGGTGTTGACGATCCGCGTGGTTATACGAAAAGACGGGGGTGTGTGGCGATCATCGGGGGATTCGACTTGACACGATCTTTACCATAAATAGAGATCACGTTGGATCTTTTCCGGTTTACGATTTCGGAGGGTTTTAAACAAAGATTTCATATTGATGTTCTTGCCATTCTTCGTCGAATCTTTTCCAATCCCACAAGAACTTTCGACTCAGTTAGGATTTTCGAGGTCTAGAGCACCTTATATAAGATACGACCCTTCGATTTTTGTATGCGTCGTAAATCCATCGCTAGGAAGCCTAGGAAGAATTGGGATATCTGGGGTCTTTCAGATAGACAAACTTGGTTGACGGGGTTAGCAATGTTGGCAGAGCCTAGAAGTACCATTCGTAGCGAAGATGATCTCGACGACTTTAGAAGTTTAGAGAAGATCCCTGCAGAGATTACTGTAAGCAAGGCTGGAAAGGTTCGTCCGGAGATGTGCCCCGAGGGGTACGTCGTGATATATGAGTACCCGTTCAAGATAGGTGTTAGTCCCGAAGGGTTATACAAGTTTGTAGAAGGTGGGATGAATACAAACACACGATTTTTACTTTTCTAAATTGTTTATTGATAAATCAAGACAATTTACAACTTGTTGCGGAACAAGATTAAGGATTAACCTAATCTAAACAAGTTAAGAACACTAAGTTTCTTGCACTAGAATAAGACAGAAAGGAGATAAGGAAATTACTAATAATGACCTAACACACAGTAGTAAGGAAGAAGAAGATGGCTGAGCACTTCATTTCCGAAGTAGAGGTCTTCTTATATACTGCATGCATTTAATGCATGGCAGTGTTGCTTTACACGTGGCAGCAGCTGAGTGGTTGCATGTTTTGACCTTTGTAGACAACCTTAGTAGCCGCATGGTGCACAGTGTAGAATCAGAGTTTGTTGTACGATTCTAGACAGAAGGGATGTCCGTTCTGACAATTCGTACAGAGACGTGCAAGGGGGGAAAGACAAAAGTAACTTGTAGAGGAAGACTTCATGATCAGCTTTCGTTGAATCAGTACTTTATCAGCGAATGATAAAGCTCAGCGATTGCTGAAGTCTTCTACTTGTAACTTCACGTTGAATGGACAAATCTTGCTTCGCTGATATCCGCATCAGTTCATGAGTAGACTTGTCGCTGGTTCTTGGGCTTGATCTTCGACTTCAGCGTAGAACCTAAGTTGACGTGAAACTTGTCTTCAGGAATCATAAGTAAACAACTAATCTTATCAGCGTTCATCACAGAGACTGAACAGGCTCAGAGCTACTGGATGAATAGTGTTCGCTGAACTTTAAACTTAAAGAGCGAGAGTTCCTATCATCGGTACTGTAAAGTCTTCGTACTTATCAGCGATAGGGAAACTCTAATACATATTGTTTACTTACAATTTTCACTAAGTGTTTAAGAGAGGGTCATTATCAAATCACTGATGGTATGACATAGCAACAGAGAAAATTGTTATGTATGAAAGCATAAGGATAAAAAGAACTCATAAAATATTTGTCCCTTTTACTGTTTTCTGGGATCTTTTCAGTACTGATGGAGTAAAGTACATTCACCGAAATTTTTCTTTAAACTTCGTAAAGGTTACAGAGGGAAGTGGAAAAATCACAAGTACAACAAATAAATTTACAAGTACAAAAGATATTAGCTGAAAAGGATTGAAGAATTACAAGGAAATCCTATCAGCTTTCATAAGGTTCTTCCTTGACGAGAAGTTCATCAAGGGTCTTTGATGTGGGAATCATCCAGTCAGGGACCGTTACTCCTTGATCCTTTTTGTTCTTTGCTTCTTCAAAAATCAAGGGCTTAAGGTATCGAGCCTGAAGGTCGCGTCTGAATTCACACCAGTAGATGAGGTCTCTGAGTTGTTCGATGGGAGTGATGGGAAGCTCAGAGATGCATTGAAAGTGTTGTCTTCCATCATAGTCTAAAAAGAAGATACCATAGGGTTCGCTTAAGACTTTTCCAGGTATGAAGGTTTCACCAGGAGGCAGAGAGGTGTCAAGCGCTGAGAGGTCAAGGTCAGGACAAAGTACTTCAGCACGAGAAAAACCAATACCTGTTTCGTTCTGTATAGGAAGACCTGAATCTGAAGGTTTTGTCTTTTTCTTTGCAAAGGCCCTTCTTTGTCGGGATGGAAGAGGAGTGGGAGGAGGAATATCCACAGCAAAAGATACCAAGTCGATCTGTTGATTTAACAGCTTCTCGACATGATCCTTGTATTTAGAACGTGACTTCTGAATGGCTATTCTGATCTCCAACCATTCAGAGAAACCGTACTTCGTGATAGCTTCAACATAGAAGTGTTCCTGGGTGTCGTCTTCTCTGAATATGTCGATTTCAACAACTGGAACACTGATGGATGTTCTTCCAGTGATGTGTACCTTGTTGATTCTGGCAGCCCGATATCGAAAGTGTACTTTTTTTACACCATTTCAAGGTAGATTGAGATACCTTGTTCTTCTTTTCGATAATCTTCTGGGCGTCTTCCCACAACTGACGTTGGATTTCGATGGGAGTTCTTTTCAGTTTGGGGTCTTTCACTGAATCTTGGGCAAGCTGGATGGCGAGGGCCTTATCTTTTTCTTCAGCTTCCTTTTTTTCAGCGAGTAATCTTACAACTCTGAGGTGATCAGCGTATTCCTTCTTTGATAACCTGAACTTCTTAGGAACAGGGACTTTGTCTAGTGGAAGGATGATTCGTTGATCCTTAAGTTGTTTGATCATTGCATCTCTCTTTTCTTGATCTTCTTCACCTAGCGTTTGAGGAGCCAAGGAAGGTCTGTTTTTGTGAGAGAGCAACTGTTCTTCAGGTTCATCAGTCTCAGTGGTTAAATCCAAGACTGGGATTATTTCTTCAGCTCTTGTGGCTAGGATTATTGTTGGTGTAGTTGAAGGAGCTTCAGCAGGATCCTCAAACAGGGGAGAGGACTATCTAAAACACAGTGATCGTTTACGTAAGATTTGGGAAGAAAAGACATAGAGAAAATAATGGGGTTTAAGTGTATAGAGGTTTTATGGAGAGAAGGATTGAGATTGAGAAGGGATAGAGGAGGGATGCAGAGTAAGGAAATAGAAGATATTTTACCTGACAAACTGGCTTTATCTGAAGGATGGCCAGATTGTCTTCTGCAGCGGGGCCTTTGTTTTTGCCTTTGTCAGCTTCAGATGCTGCAGGCTTTGTCTTCTCCCATGATGGTTCGTTTATCGAAATCCCTTTATGAGTTGGGGCTTTTGCGATAGGCTGAACGAAGAAGAACGAGTCATCATCATCGTTATCACCATCATCTTTAGGGGATGATGATGGTTCTTCATCATCGATATCGATGGGTTCTTCGTCTTCAACTTCTTCCTCAGACTCGT
Organism: Saussurea involucrata; assembly: GCA_033807775.1. NCBI lineage: Eukaryota > Viridiplantae > Streptophyta > Magnoliopsida > Asterales > Asteraceae > Saussurea > Saussurea involucrata. The sequence continues at coordinate 79,258,578 of CM066325.1, forward strand.
CCTCATCAGCATAAGGTTCGGTCACATCAGCAACAGCTTCCTTGTGTTGCTCTTCGAGTTGCTCCCCCTCAGATACAGAGGGAGGTTTCTTGGTTCCCTCAGGGTTTTCAACTCCCTGGGGTTGTGAAGTAGAAGCAGTAGTTTCATTTTTCTTCTCTCCCTCATCATTATGGGGAAGGTCTTCAGCTCTCTTCTCCCCCTCTTCCACATGATGAGTGGGGGAGGAAACAGATCGATCAGCAGCAGCAGCAGTCATAGGATTACTGTCTTTCAGGCCAGTAAGTCCCATGAAGGTCTCAATCACAACTATTCTGTCTTCCAGTCCAGAAATAGTAGGACTGATCTTTTTGAGATCATCTCGATCGGCCTGAGTAAAGTGAGACTTTGGGGCATCCAGGCGATTGAGTATCTGCTGAAGGAGTTCTTTGACCGTGGTAACCTCACCCTTAAGAGTACCAACCTCTGTCTTCAATGTTGTGAAGTCATTGGACAGGGTGGCGAAGTTTGTTGTGAGGGTGGTGTTGGTGAGGTTGAGATCGTTGACGATTGTGGAGTTGGCAGCCAAAGTAGTAGCAAATTGAGTAATGTTGTTATCCACCTTCTCCAGATCAGCACTGGAGGATTTCTTATCAACCACTTCGGTCCGCCTTTTGTGATTCTCTCCAGCGTCTGTAACCGCTGAAGAGTTTGTGGAGAGAGTGGTGTTGTAAGATTCCACTTTAGTTTCCAGGGCCTTCAGGGAGGTGTTGATATCCCCCAAATTAGGACCTGAAATAGTTATTAACTTATGAACAGAGGAAAGCTCAGAAGTTTGGGGTTGAGAGAGATTAGTGTTTCGTATATTGTGTATACCTGCAGGCGGGTTAGCGAAGTTGGCGAAACCTTGTAACCCTGAATGATATTCCATGTCACCTTCGAGAGTGCCTTGGCGCATGGAGGTGCCTGCAGATCCTAATTGTGCATCCATCATCGTGTGTAGAGTGTCTGCAGCTGAATCATGTACGATGACGGGTGTCCCTGAAAATGTTGGGAAAATTGGTGGAGTGTCCAAAGAAAGAGTAGGAGGAATGAAGGATGAGAAGATTGGTTGGGTGCGGAGTTCAGCGTTGGATCCGATGACAATCACTTCAGTCTGTAGAGAGGCTGAAGGAGGTGGGTTCAGTTCCAAGTTTATAACCTCAGTGTTTAGAGACACTGAGGTCGGGATGGAAGGGGTGGCTTGTGCAGCTGTGGCAGAGCGTACCACTGAACTATCCAATGGCTCTTTAGAGAGAACCGTGGAGTCTTCAGCATGTGAATGCTTGGGGGGTTGCTCCTTGGTTTTCTTGATCCTTTGGGAATCAAGTTGGGTAGAAGAATGTTTCCTTTTTCGAGAAGGAGTGGAGGGTGCAGCTTGGGTATCAGCGGTGGGTATTACCACTGATGTAGCCGCATAAGTAGAAGAAGGAGGATTAAGAAGAGATAAAAGAGTAGTAAGACGTACCTCGTTTGCCAGCGGCTTGAAGTCGAGCACCTTAGGGCCAACCCGAGAGAGTCTCAGATCACCCTCTTTTGGGTACTTGTCCCCAAGTCCCAGTTGAAAGACGGCGCTGATAAATATGGGATATGGAACCCATGAAGGTCTATCAGCCATATCTACTCTGAATGCGAGATTGTCATAGATGATCGAGGCCCAATCAACATGGAGACCCTTCAGCAAGGCATAGCCCATGGCTTGCTGAGGTTGAGAAGCTTGATCAGAGGAGCCGGACATCGCTGTCATGCAGCTTATCAAGTGAGCGATGATGAAGTTCATCTCGCTTGGCATTTTAGACTTCTTGATCAGGGTCAGTTTCTTCTCAATCTCCTTGTCCCTCCCTGTGTCCCATGCGTAACCCATTGCATCAAAGAATGCAGTGATGGCTTCCCTATCAGCATGGTTTTTGTGGTTTGGGAGAGGGACAAAGCGGTTTTCTTTGGTAGCTGAGGGTAGGCTGAGTGCACGCCTAATAATGGCAGGGTTGATTTTGGTTGTGCCAAATTTTGTGTCACAGAGAATGGTGTCAACGAGCTTTGTTGGGTCTTTGGCATTTGGTACCTGAGCTCGTCTCGCAGTATACCAGAACTGAGATAGAAGGAATTTATGGGCAGGGGGTACGAAGGTTAAGGCTTTGAATAATCAGCAGGTTTGGAGGAAATTCACAGCATCATCCAGATGCCTGACTTGCTTTTTTGGAGGAAAGTCGAAAAGCGCATAGAGGATTTTTGATTTCGAAAAGTCTACTTTCTCAAACGTAAACTTTACCTGAGGAGCCTTGGTGAGATTCAGTTTCTCCGTAGCAGGAGATTTCTCAGCGGTAGGAGTAGCAGTAGAAGATGCCATTTCTGTTTATCATATCAACCATGAACACAGATAAAGAATACAGTCTTAATGTGGAAAGATTTTCCAATAAGATGCTTCCGAATTTTGTCCATTTCATTCAGACAAAAATGCCTTTGAGAAAGATTAGGGTTTTTCTTGTTTTTAGAAAGAATTACAAAACATAGAGAGTATGTGTTTTCTAGTTTCTATTCGAAGAAGAGATTCTGGAAAAACATATGAAGAACAAGTTTAAGATTTGAGTTTAAAACTTGAAGAACAATCTCGAAGATTGTGTTCATAAAACCATGAAAGAAATGATTTCATTTTAAGAAGTTCATTTGTTTGATCCGTTAAAAGCAATAATAAGATCATAAACAAGGTAATGTAGGTTAATAATAAGAATATTAACCTTACAAACGTTGAAGAAGATGAACAGTTTTCTGGAAAACTTGAGTTCAAAATGCAACAGTAGTTTTTCTTGCTTGGAGAAGAAGTTCGCGTAAAGGAAAAATATAAACTCGAAATAGTTTATATAGAGAGAGTAGAAAGAGAAAATCTTGAGCGGGAAAAGATTTTCATGATGACACAGACACGTGTTTGCATTTGATTGGATGGTAAACGAAACGTGCAAACGTGTGTCAGAAAAAGAACGTGCCAGGGTTTATCCGTTGTGATGATGTCACAAACATCCTTTCACATTTTTGAATGTCTCTGAGGTTTTTGAAGACACAAGGACATTTTGAAAACATGAGACACTGAATAGAAATATTAGTGTTAGTTTTAGAAATTTCAAAATATCGCTGTTAAATCTTCTGGAAAAACTTCTGGAACGGGCGGAAGGCTGTTAAATCTTCTGGAAATATTAGTGTCTAACAGGCGGAAGGCTAGTCAAATCTTCTAGAAAAACTTCCGGAAATTCACGAACAACCGGAATATCTCCCAGCTTATTCTTTTCTAGCTTAATATCTATCACATAAGCTAAGTAACTTGAGCAGCCTTTACTGATACACTTACGAGCTTTCAACAAAGAGATAAGGCAAGACTGATGATTTCAACGGTCACCATAAATCACTATTGGTCCCTTCTCAGGTAAGACAACAATTATCAACTTCTTATCACAAACTATATTAGCCTGATTCTCGGCTAACCAATCCATTCCCACTACCACATCAAACTCGATCAAGGCTATAGGAAATAACTGAATAGGCACTCCACACCCATCTATGTTTATCACACAACTATCAAATACCTCACTAACCGGTACTTGATTATCATTAGCCGTATCTACCATTAACGCATGATCTAACACTTTAGGCTTTAAATGCATATAGGCAGTAAAAGAAGGCGACACAAACGATCGGTTTGCACCGAAATCAAATAACACTTTAGCACGTGTAGAATTTATTAAGAATGTACCTGTAACGACATCGGGAGTCTCATCTGCTTCTTGCTCTATCATCTGGAAGGCACGGCCCCTTGCTCTTGGTACTTCTGGCCTTGGTACTACTGGTCTAACACCCGTTGGTCTTACTGACGTACCACCCGGTTGTATCCTCCCCAGTGGACAATCGGACTGAAGGTGATCAGGAGAATTGCACGAGTAACCAAATCTAACTACTCGAAAGTCTTTAGCAATATGACCGATCTTTCCACACTTATAACAGTTTCTAGGATCCACTTGACAACTTCCTTGATGAAAACGGTGGCACTTTGGACAAGGTCTTTCAACTGGTCGGAAAGGTGGACGGTTATCAAATCGCTGAAACCTGGACTTCTTCGGATCATAATGCGGTCCTTCCCACTTTCTTTTTCCCACATTCTTATCACTAGTACTTCTCCCTTTATCTTATTCCACGGTTTTTGCGGCGTCTACTGCGGCGGAGAAAGTTTCTGGTTCTTTAGCAATCACAAAACTTCTGACTTCTGCATTAAATCCAAAGATAAACCTTTCAATCTTCATGGCCTCTGTAGCAACGTAGTATTCCGCAAAACGAGACTTTTCCAAGAAACGAGCGGTGTAGTCCCGAACTGACAAACTCCCTTGCTGCAAGTTCATAAACTCCCCTTCCAATTGTTTAACTGCGGCTTGAGGACAAAACTGTTTCCTGAAAGCTATCACGAATTCTTCCCAAGAGTAAGTAGAATATATATCAGATCCTCCCGATGACAAATGTGCTTCCCACCAGTATAGGGCATCGCCTTTCAACATTGCAGTTCCATAGAGTACTCTATCCTCTTCAGCGCATTTACTAGTCTTGAAGATAGCTTCTATTTCCTTCAGCCACTTCATAGCCTTCACTAGATCCCGATCTCCCGAGTAAGTTGGAGGCTTACAACTTAAGAACATTTTATAGTCACACTTTCTTAGTACTGGTGTGATTGTAGGTGTAATAGGCATCTCGTCTTTCTGACCAGGATCTGGTGTATCGGCTTCATTATGACGAGTTCGATCAAACATGGCTTGTATACTGGCCTGCAGTCTTCCCATTTTGGCTGTTAAATCGTCCCTAGTAACAAATTCATTACCTCACGGCGGAGCTCCACTCCCAGTTCTACCCCCAATTCTGCCTCCAATTCTGCCTCCACCTCTTTCTCCCCCTCTTCCCCTTCCTCCGGCTGTTGGGTTTGTTCTATTCGGATTTTCTCTTCCTTCCCGATTCGTTTGTCTAGTACCACTTGCCATTCTGTAGATTCATACAAGGTTAATATACACATAAGCACATACCCCATATAACAAAGTATTCCAGTTCAAACATGTACTTGTAAGATCACAATTACACTGGCCAGGTGTAAAATGAAATTACCTTACATGATGTTCCTTCTACCTTTTTATATTTAACACCCCAAGGTTCTACAATAATATGGACATCCTACTTCACATGCAGTTTAAGTCTAGCTACAAATACTAATACCTAAATCCTTTAAACTAGGGCTCTGATACCATCTGTAACGACCCGAAATCCCATACATAGTTCAAATAGAATACATTCCATAACGTCGTTAAAACAAGAGATACATCATATATCCAATATGGTCCCATAGTCTTTACAAACATTCAATACATCATTACAAACGTTTACTTAATAAATTTACATCATTACTAATAACATGCTATATCTACTATACACATCATAGTCTTCAACTACATAGTCCTCCAAAAGTTATTCGCGGTTTAACCTTCTTATTTGCTCTTACTCGATCCACGACCTGGAATACATATTTTTAAAACAAAATGAGGGTTACACCTTGAGGCCTAGTGAGAAAATCCCCGTTACTTAAAAACCATTTGCACAACATCATACACATAATTCACATAGGAATACCAATTAAAACTGCATCATATATCTTTCCATCTCATTCTCTTGGCCATATTAATTGGTTGCGAGCCAATTAATTAATTTACACCACTGTACTGAATACAGCCAACACCACTGTCCCTCTGTACAGCCAACATACACCGGTCCTAAGCGCGGCCAACTAGCACCCATGCAGTGTAATACTCATATAAACATAATATGCACATTATTACACTCATTCACATATATGTATTCCAGTTAGAAAACATTTTAAGTAAAAACTCACCGGTTTGCTTTATCAAAACTCTTTCCAGTTCTCCACAAAGAACTCTGCTTTCACCTTCGATTCACAGTATCTGAAACAAATAGATGCAGATTTCTCTTTACCATATAAAACACATAAGTCTTACCAAAGCTAAGAACTCTAAAGAACTCAAATCCTTAAATGTTGCCCTCAAACCCGAACTTAAGTCAAGTCCACAGTACATTCAGTTCTCATTCATTTCGTATCCATGACATAACAAAACACAGGTTACTGGATACTAAAAAGCATCAAAACTCTAAAAGTTTGACTAATCAGCTAAAGTATCTGGACAACACAACCTTTTCGGATAGCACCCATATTCCGGACAACATACACAATCCGGATTACATAACTATCCGGACAACATCAATAATCCGGATAACACCCGGACACCAAATCAATCCGGATACCATCCGGTATCTCATTTTAACCGGACACTTATGGAAAAGAGGAACTTACCGGGTAAAGGACCTGTCCGGACACCACTAGAACACTTCCGGACACCATCAGCTAAAACTGTCGGACACATTCATCAAAACTACACGGATACCTTCATCCTATCCGAAAACCTCTGTCGGTTTGCATATTTTCAACCTATAATTCGACTGAAATCATCTCCAGTCCAGATGTGATAATTCTAATCCGATAGATACTTCCTAATAGCAATTACAAACATAAAATGTAAAGTAACATACCTCAATTCCTCTTCCAAGTACACCAATTTGAGTCTTTTAGCCACAACCCTTCTTTCCTCTTTTGGTCTCAAACACACACACACACACACTGAATTTTCTCGATATTTGTTGTTATGAAATATCTGATTCCATTAAGGGATAATATCTATCCATATTTACCACTTTAATCCTTTAACTATCCACTAATGACCAAAAGACCCCTAAACTTATAAATTAACCCAAACTTACCCTAAACTTCCAATTTAAAGTCACTATATTTAACAGAAAGAGATTTTTAACTAACGGACTTACCCGGGGTATTACAGAGGTCGCATGGTTCTATGCGACGGTGGTGTGAAACATACGACGTCGTCGAGTGTCGAGAGGTAAATAACTTACGATTTGACTTTTAACCAAGGAATAAACTACTATGATTTTACCTTGTCGTGGGGGGGGGGGGGGGAAATAAACGTATTCCGTACATTTGTCGTAGTCGAGACTGGTGAAATTTTGCCCAAACAGTTTGCCCCCAAAATTTGAAAATAGAATGTCAAATTCAAATTTTAAATTTTCTCAATCGGACGCCTGGGGTGGTGACACGTGTAAAAAATTACATTAGTTGCCTTGGGACTGAATCGGTTCAATTCAAACTAGAGAGGGAAGCCGAAGAGAGGATAAGATCGTGACGTCATGCTGATGGTTGATTGTGCTTACCAGCTGTCCATGCCAGGTGTTGACGATCCGCGTGGTTATACGAAAAGACGGGGGTGTGTGGCGATCATCGGGGGACTCGACTTGACACGATCTTTACCATAAATAGAGATCACGTTGGATCTTTTCCGGTTTACGATTTCGGAGGGTTTTAAACAAAGATTTCATATTGATTTTCTTGCCATTCTTCGTCGAATCTTTTCCAATCCCGCAAGAACTTTCGACTCAGTTAGGATTTTCGAGGTCTAGAGCACCTTATATAAGATACGACCCTTCGATTTTTGTATGCGTCGTAAATCCATCGCTAGGAAGCCTAGGAAGAATTGGGATATCTGGGGTCTTTCAGATAGACAAACTTGGTTGACGGGGTTAGCAATGTTGGCAGAGCCTAGAAGTACCATTCATAGCGAAGATGATCTCGACGACTTTAGAAGTTTAGAGAAGATCCCTGCAGAGATTACTGTAAGCAAGGCTGGAAAGGTTCGTCCGGAGATGTGCCCCGAGGGGTACGTCGTGATATATGAGTACCCGTTCAAGATAGGTGTTGGTCCCGAAGGGTTATACAAGTTTGTAGAAGGGGGGGATGAATACAAACACACGATTTTTACTTTTCTAAATTGTTTATTGATAAATCAAGACAATTTACAACTTGTTGCGGAACAAGATTAAGGATTAACCTAATCTAAACAAGTTAAGAACACTAAGTTTCTTGCACTAGAATAAGACAGAAAGGAGATAAGGAAATTACTAATAATGACCTAACACACAGTAGTAAGGAAGAAGAAGATGGCTGAGCACTTCATTTCCGAAGTAGAGGTCTTCTTATATACTGCATGCATTTAATGCATGGCAGTGTTGCTTTACACGTGGCAGCAGCTGAGTGGTTGCATGTTTTGACCTTTGTAGACAACCTTAGTAGCCGCATGGTGCACAGTGTAGAATCAGAGTTTGTTGTACGATTCTAGACAGAAGGGATGTCCGTTCTGACAATTCGTACGGAGACGTGCAAGGGGGGAAAGACAAAAGTAACTTGTAGAGGAAGACTTCATGATCAGCTTTCGTTGAATCAGTACTTTATCAGCGAATGATAAAGCTCAGCGATTGCTGAAGTCTTCTACTTGTAACTTCACGTTGAATGGACAAATCTTGCTTCGCTGATATCCGCATCAGTTCATGAGTAGACTTGTCGCTGGTTCTTGGGCTTGATCTTCGACTTCAGCGTAGAACCTAAGTTGACGTGAAACTTGTCTTCAGGAATCATAAGTAAACAACTAATCTTATCAGCGTTCATCACAGAGACTGAACAGGCTCAGAGCTACTGGATGAATAGTGTTCGCTGAACTTTAAACTTAAAGAGCGAGAGTTCCTATCATCGGTACTGTAAAGTCTTCGTACTTATCAGCGATAGGGAAACTCTAATACATATTGTTTACTTACAATTTTCACTAAGTGTTTAAGAGAGGGTCATTATCAAATCACTGAGGGTATGACATAGCAACAGAGAAAATTGTTATGTATGAAAGCATAAGGATAAAAAGAACTCATAAAATATTTGTCCCTTTTACTGTTTTCTGGGATCTTTTCAGTACTGATGGAGTAAAGTACATTCACCGAAATTTTTCTTTAAACTTCGTAAAGGTTACAGAGGGAAGTGGAAAAATCACAAGTACAACAAATAAATTTACAAGTACAAAAGATATTAGCTGAAAAGGATTGAAGAATTACAAGGAAATCCTATCAACTTTCATAAGGTTCTTCCTTGACGAGAAGTTCATCAAGGGTCTTTGATGTGGGAATCATCCAGTCAGGGACCGTTACTCCTTGATCCTTTTTGTTCTTTGCTTCTTCAAAAATCAAGGGCTTAAGGTATCGAGCCTGAAGGTCGCGTCTGAATTCACACCAGTAGATGAGGTCTCTGAGTTGTTCGATGGGAGTGATGGGAAGCTCAGAGATGCATTGAAAGTGTTGTCTTCCATCATAGTCTAAAAAGAAGATACCATAGGGTTCGCTTAAGACTTTTCCAGGTATGAAGGTTTCACCAGGAGGCAGAGAGGTGTCAAGCGCTGAGAGGTCAAGGTCAGGACAAAGTACTTCAGCACGAGAAAAACCAATACCTGTTTCGTTCTGTATAGGAAGACCTGAATCTGAAGGTTTTGTCTTTTTCTTTGCAGAGGCCCTTCTTTGTCGGGATGGAAGAGGAGTGGGAGGAGGAATATCCACAGCAGAAGATACCAAGTCGATCTGTTGATTTAACAGCTTCTCGACATGATCCTTGTATTTAGAACGTGACTTCTGAATGGCTATTCTGATCTCCAACCATTCAGAGAAACCGTACTTCGTGATAGCTTCAACATAGAAGTGTTCCTGGGTGTCGTCTTCTCTGAATATGTCGATTTCAACAACTGGAACACTGATGGATGTTCTTCCAGTGATGTGTACCTTGTTGATTCTGGCAGCCCGATATCGAAAGTGTACTTTTTTTTACACCATTTCAAGGTAGATTGAGATACCTTGTTCTTCTTTTCGATAATCTTCTGGGCGTCTTCCCACAACTGACGTTGGATTTCGATGGGAGTTTTTTTCAGTTTGGGGTCTTTCACTGAATCTTGGGCAAGCTGGATGGCGAGGGCCTTATCTTTTTCTTCAGCTTCCTTTTTTTCAGCGAGTAATCTTACAACTCTGAGGTGATCAGCGTATTCCTTCTTTGATAACCTGAACTTTTTAGGAACAGGGACTTTGTCTCGTGGAAGGATGATTCGCTGATCCTTAAGTTGTTTGATCATTGCATCTCTCTTTTCTTGATCTTCTTCACTTAGCGTTTGAGGAGCCAAGGAAGGTCTGTTTTTGTGAGAGAGCAACTGTTCTTCAGGTTCATCAGTCTCAGTGGTTAAATCCAAGACTGGGATTATTTCTTCAGCTCTTGTGGCTAGGATTATTGTTGGTGTAGTTGAAGGAGCTTCAGCAGGATCCTCAAACAGGGGAGAGGACTATCTAAAACACAGCGATCGTTTACGTAAGATTTGGGAAGAAAAGACATAGAGAAAATAATGGGGTTTAAGTGTATAGAGGTTTTATGGAGAGAAGGATTGAGATTGAGAAGGGATAGAGGAGGGATGCAGAGTAAGGAAATAGAGGATATTTTACCTGACAAACTGGCTTTATCTGAAGGATGGCCAGATTGCCTTCTGCAGCGGGGCCTTTGTTTTTGCCTTTGTCAGCTTCAGATGCTGCAGGCTTTGTCTTCTCCCCTGATGGTTCGTTTATCGAAATCCCTTTATGAGATGGGGCTTTTGCGATAGGCTGAACGAAGAAGAACGAGTCATCATCATCGTTATCACCATCATCTTTAGGGGATGATGATGGTTCTTCATCATCGATATCGATGGGTTCTTCGTCTTCAACTTCTTCCTCAGACTCGTCCTCATCAGCATAAGGTTCGGTCACATCAGCAACAGCTTCCTTGTGTTGCTCTTCGAGTTGCTCCCCCTCAGATACAGAGGGAGGTTTCTTGGTTCCCTCAGGGTTTTCAACTCCCTGTGGTTGTGAAGTAGAAGCAGTAGTTTCATTTTTCTTCTCTCCCTCATCATTATGGGGAAGGTCTTCAGCTCTCTTCTCCCCCTCTTCCACATGATGAGTGGGGGAGGAAACAGATCGATCAGCAGCAGCAGCAGTCATAGGATTACTGTCTTTCAGGCCAGTAAGTCCCATGAAGGTCTCAATCACAACTATTCTGTCTTCCAGTCCATAAATAGTAGGACTGATCTTTTTGAGATCATCTTGATCGGCCTGAGTAAAGTGAGACTTTGGGGCATCCAGGCGATTGAGTATCTGTTGAAGGAGTTCTTTGACCGTGGTAACCTCACCCTTAAGAGTACCAACCTCTGTCTTCAATGTTGTGAAGTCATTGGACAGAGTGGCGAAGTTTGTTGTGAGGGTGGTGTTGGTGAGGTTGAGATCGTTGACGATTGTGGAGTTGGCAGCCAGAGTAGTAGCAAATTGAGTAATGTTGTTATCCACCTTCTCCAGATCAGCACTGGAGGCTTTCTTATCAACCACTTCGGTCTGCCTTTTGAGATTCTCTCCAGCGTCTGTAACCGCTGAAGAGTTTGTGGAGAGAGTGGTGTTGTAAGATTCCACTTTAGTTTCCAGGGCCTTCAGGGAGGTGTTGATATCCCCCAAATTAGGACCTGAAATATTTATTAACTTATGAACAGAGGAAATCTCAGAAGTTTGGTGTTGAGAGAGATTAGTGTTTCGGATATTGTGTATACCTGCAGGCGGGTTGGCGAAGTTGGCGAAACCTTGTAACCCTGAATGATATTCCATGTCACCTTCGAGAGTGCCTTGGCGCATGGAGGTGCCTGCAGATCCTAATTGTGCATCCATCATCGTGTGTAGAGTGTCTGCAGCTGAATCATGTACGATGACGGGTGTCCCTGAAAATGTTGGGAAAATTGGTGGAGTGTCCAAAGAAAGAGTAGGAGGAATGAAGGATGAGAAGATTGGTTGGGTGCGGAGTTCAGCGTTGGATCCGATGACAATCACTTCAGTCAGTAGAGAGGCTGAAGGAGGTGGATTCAGTTCCAAGTTTATAACCTCAGTGTTTAGAGACACTGAGGTCGGGATGGAAGGGGTGGCTTGTGCAGCTGTGGCAGAGCGTACCACTGAACTATCCAATGGCTCTTTAGAGAGAACCGTGGAGTATTCAGCATGTGAATGCTTGGGGGGTTGCTCCTTGGTTTTCTTGATCCTTTGGGAATCAAGTTGGGTAGAAGAATGTTTCCTTTTTCGAGAAGGAGTGGAGGGTGCAGCTTGGGTATCAGCGGTGGGTATTACCACTGATGTAGCCGCATAAGTAGAAGAAGGAGGATTAAGAAGAGATAAAAGAGTAGTAAGACGTACCTCGTTTTCCAGCGGCTTGAAGTCGAGCACCTTAGGGCCAACGCGAGAGAGTCTCAGATCACCCTCTTTTGGGTACTTGTCCCCAAGTCCCAGTTGAAAGATGGCGCTGATAAATATGGGATATGGAACCCATGAAGGTCTATCAGCCATATCTACTCTGAATGCGAGATTGTCATAGATGATCGAGGCCCAATCAACATGGAGACCCTTCAGCAAGGCATAGCCCATGGCTTGCTGAGGTTGAGAAGCTTGATCAGAGGAGCCGGACATCGCTGTCATGCAGCTTATCAAGTGAGCGAAGATGAAGTTCATCTCGCTTGGCATTTTAGACTTCTTGATCAAGGTCAGTTTCTTCTCAATCTCCTTGTCCCTCCCTGTGCCCCATGCGTAACCCATTGCATCAAAGAATGCAGTGATGGCTTCCCTATCAGCATGGTTTTTATGGTTTGGGAGAGGGACAAAGCGGTTTTCTTTGGTAGCTGGGGGTAGGCTGAGTGCACGCCTAATAATGGCAGGGTTGATTTTGTTTGTGCCAAATTTTGTGTCATAGAGAATGGTGTCAACGAGCTTTGTTGGGTCTTTGGCATTTGGTACCTGAGCTTGTCTCGTAGTATACCAGAACTGAGATAGAAGGAATTTATGGGCAGGGGGTACGAAGGTTAAGGCTTTGAATAATCAGCAGGTTTGGAGGAAATTCACAGCATCATCCAGATGCCTGACTTGCTTTTTTGGAGGAAAGTCGAAAAGCGCATAGAGGATGTTTGATTTCGAAAAGTCTACTTTCTCAAACGTAAACTTTACCTGAGGAGCCTTGGTGAGATTCAGTTTCTCCGTAGCAGGAGATTTCTCAGCGGTAGGAGCAGCAGTAGAAGATGCCATTTCTGTTTATCATATCAACCATGAACACAGATAAAGAATACAGTCTTAATGTGGAAAGATTTTCCAATAAGATGCTTCCGAAATTTGTCCATTTCATTCAGACAAAAATGCCTTTGAGAAAGATTAGGGTTTTTCTTGTTTTGAGAAAGAATTACAAAACATAGAGAGTATGTGTTTTCTAGTTTCTATCCGAAGAAGAGATTCTGGAAAAACATATGAAGAACAAGTTTAAGATTTGAGTTTAAAACTTGAAGAACAATCTCGAAGATTGTGTTCATAAAACCATGAAAGAAATGATTTCATTTTAAGAAGTTCATTTGTTTGATCCGTTAAAAGCAATAATAAGATCATAAACAAGGTAATGTAGGTAAATAATAAGAATATTAACCTTACAAACGATGAAGAAGATGAACAGTTTTCTGGAAAACTTGAGTTCAAAATGCAACAGTAGTTTTTCTTGCTTGGAGAAGAAGTTCGCGTAAAGGAAAAATATAAACTCGAAATAGTTTATATAGAGAGAGTAGAAAGAGAAAATCTTGAGCGGGAAAAGATTTTCATGATGACACGGACACGTGTTTGCATTTGATTGGATGGTAAACGAAACGTGCAAACGTGTGTCAGAAAAAGAACGTGCTAGGGTTTATCCGTTGTGATGATGTCACAAACGTCCTTTCACATTTTTGAATGTCTCTGAGGTTTTTGAAGACACAAGGACATTTTGAAAACATGAGACACTGAATAGAAATATTAGTGTTAGTTTTAGAAATTTCAAAATATCGCTGTTAAGGAAGAGATATTCAGCGATGCAATTTGTTTTGGAAATCTTTTAGTTCTAGGCGAACGTCAGCGAGTAAAAGAAAACATACCTTGATATCAGCGAATCAATTTTGTTCAGAGAGAAGATGATAGAATGGGTTATATAATTTTGTTTTATCCTATCGCTGATCAAATGTGAACCACTGAAGATCTTACTCTTCAAAGTTCAGCATTCCAAGCTGGCTGATGAGAAAGTTGAATCTTGTCTCATCAAGAGGGTTGGTAAATAGATCAGCTAACTGAAAATCAGTTGTGATAAAATGAAGTTCTATATCACCATTTATCACATGATCTCTGATAAAATGATACCTGATTTTGATGTGTTTGGTCTTTGAGTGTAGCACTGGATTGTTGGCTATAGCGATGGCGCTAGTGCAGTCGCAATTGATTGGAATTTTCGAGAGCTGAAGGTCATAGTCCAGTAGTTGATTTCTCATCCACAAGACCTGAGAACAACAGATTCCAGCGGCTGAGGTGGACACTGAGTTTTGTTTTTTACTTGTCCAACTCACCAGCTTTCCACCCAGGAGCTGACAGCCTACTGTGGTGCTTTTCCTATCCAATTTGCAACCTGCAAAATCACTATCTGAATAGGCGATTAGATCAAACCCTGAGTCTTCGGGATACCAAAGACCTAGGTTAGGAGTACCCTTAAGGTAACGAAAGATTCGCTTTACAGCGATCATATGAGATTCCTTAGGTTCAGTTTGATATCGTGCACACAAACAAATAGCATACATAATATCAGGTCAGCTAGCTGTAAGATACAGGAGAGTGCCGATCATCCCATGGTACAGCGTACCATTAACAGGTATTCCATTTGAATCCTTGTTTAGTGTCAGCGGTGGTGCCATAGGGGTTTTCATAGCTGAACTCTGAGTTAAATCAAATTTCTTCAGCATATCTTTAACTTACTTTCCCTGATTTATGAAAGTTCCTTTTTCATTTTCTTTTATCTGAAGACCAAGGAAATATGTTAGCTCACCCATCATACTCATTTTATACTATGCTTTCATTCTTTCAGAGAAACGAGTACAAAGGTCAGGGTTAGTAGAGCCAAATATAATGTCATCAACATATATCTGAACAAGAATGATATGACCTTTTACTATTCTGAAAAATAGAGTTTTATCGATTTTACCTCGCTCAAAATTTTCAATTAGAAGATAAGGGGATAAAGTGTCATACCATGCACGTGGAGCTTGCTTTAAGCCATAAAGTGCCTTATCCAGTTTATAAACATAACATGGATGCTTAGGATCTGAGAATCCTGGAGGTTGTTCCACATAGACTTCTTTATTCCGCTTTCCATTTAGGAACGCTGACTTAACATCCATCTGATAAACTTTGAAGTCTTTGTGTACAGCATAAGCTAAGAATAGACGAATAGATTCTAGTCTTGCTACTGAAGCAAATATTTCGGCGTAGTCTATACCTTCCTCTTGTCTGTATCCCTGAGCAACAAGATGAGCCTTGTCGCGGGTTACAGATCCATGTTCGTCCAACTTGTTTCGATAGACCCATTTAGTGCCTATCACTGTCTTGTCAGTTGGTCTTCGAACAAGATTCCAAACTTTGTTTCTTTCAAATTCTGTCAGCTCTTCTTGCATAGCGCTGACCCAGTTTGGATCTTTGAGGGCATCATCTATTTTCTTTGGTTCAATCAGAGAAATGAAGTTAAAGAATAAACAAATATTATATGCACTTCGTCGAGTCTGAACACCAGCGTTTGGATCACCAAGAATTTAATCAATAGGGTGATTGATAGTCCATCGCTGAGCCCGAGCATGAATCGCTGACTCAACCTGAACTGGAGGGGCTGAAGATGAGGCTTCAACAACTTCTGGAATATCAGCCAATAGAGGAGTAGGTGCAGATGTCATTACATTCACTGATTGCTGAGAAGTAGATGGAATGTCTGAGACCCATGAAGTTTTAGCTTCACTAGTCTGTATGTTTGGGATTATAGTAGGACCATCATCTTCAATGGGATGAGTATGAGGAGTGGGAATATCTTCTGAATCACCAAGATGTGAAAACATCCATTGATTCAGTTCTTCAGTATCAGCGGAAGGTCGAGAATTCGCTGAACGAGATTCATCAAAGGTGACGTGAATAGTTTCTTCAACAGTTTGTCTTCTTCGATTGAAGACTCTGAAGGCTTTGGAGACTGAGGAGTATCCAAGAAAGATTCCATCATCAGCCTTAGGATCAAACATTCCAAGGGCATCTCTGTTGTTCAGTATGAAACACTGACATCCAAAGATGTGAAGAAAGCTAATTGAAGGCTTTCTCCCATGGAAGAGTTCATAGGCTGTCTTGTTGAATCTTTGACTATCAGCGACCTGTTTTGCGTAAAACAAGCAGTGTTGATAGCTTCTGCCCAAAACTAAGTAGGCTGAGCATTGAACGTGTAGCTTCAATAATAGTTCTATTTCTTCTTTCAGCGACTCCATTTTGTTGCGGTGTTCTCACTATAGAAAAGTTGTGAGAAATACCCTTACTCTCAAAGAAGGAATCAAGAGAACTGTTTTTGAATTCAGTCCCATGATCACTCCTTATTGAGCGAACGGTAATGTTGTTCACGACTTCCATTTTCCTGACAAAGGTGATGAGTTCTTCAGGGGTGTCACTCTTGGAACGGAGAAACATTACCCATGTATAGCGAGAGAATTCATCAACTATGACCAGCGTATATTTCTTTCCAGCGATGGATTGTTTGTTAACAGGGCCAAACAAATCCATATGGAGGAGTTGTAGAGGAGATGAAACTGAGGAAACTTGCTTAGATTTGAAACTAGCTTTAGTTTGTTTCCCTTTCTCACACGCTGAACATAAGGACTCTTTAGCGTATGAGTGTTGAGTTTGACCATTTACTAACTCTTTAGAGGAAAGAGTATTCAGTGTCTTGAAGTTTAGATGAGAGAGCCTCTTATGCCATAGCCAGTTGACACCAGATGAGGCTTTTGAGAAGAAACAGGAGTTCTCAGTGGTTGTTGAGTCCATGTTTATTACATAAACATTTTCCAAACGATAACCGCTGAGAGCTATCTTCTCCTTTTTGTCAGTAACAAAGCAAGATTCCTTAGTAAAGATTACTTTGTTATCCTTGTCGCAAAGCTGACTGACGCTTAGAAGATTATGCTTCAGCCCTTCAACATATGCGACTCTTTTGAAGGTTGTTGTACCATTTGAGAGTACACCAAACCCTCGGGTATGTCCTTTTCCATTTCCACCGAAGGTTACAGAGGGACCCTTCTCTTCCTTGTATTCAGAGAACAGGCTTTTCTTTCCAGTTATGTGTCTAGAGCATCCGCTATCGAGATACCTGATACCCATCTTAACCTGCATTACAAAGGAAGATTAGTTTGTCTTGGGTACCCACTTAACCATGTGTACACACTTGTCAGTGGGGTTAGAAGAGGAGGTAGAAGGTTCATCAGTCTTAACCTCGATGGTCTTCTTTGCCTTGGGGGCAATGATCTTCACCTTAGCTATCTTTTCAGCTTGGGTGGCTGTGGGGCACTTACTAGCAATATGATTGGTAAGTCCACAATGATAACATTTCCTATAACTAAAAGTAGTTCTAGGACCATTAGCATGCTGAGCTTTTGATTTTAAATTAGAAGGACCAGCACCAAGTAAGCATTTGGTATTTGAAATAGGAGGAACATTCAGTTCTTCGGATTTCATACCAATAATTTTCACTTTGATTCTAGGAGTAGATCGTTGAATAGATCCACGCTGAATAAATCCAGGGATCTTATTCTTTGAACCAGAGGGATAAGTCACTGAAGCTTTAGAAGCATTCAGCTTTGGTACAAAGGTACCCTTCTGAGAATTTTGGTTAAATGCAATTCCTTTACCTTCGTCTTTAAAGACTGAGGTAGGTTTTGGATAAATAATTTTTTCTTTACCTTTAGAAGTTAAGGTAGAGATTTCCTCAGGGATAGGAGGTTTTGAAGAGGAACACTGAGATGAGAAAGTGTTAGGGATAGAGGATACGAACATTCCAAACTTAAGCATGGAACGGTCAGTGGTTGGTTCTAGAGTATCAGCTTTGTAACCAAGACCACGTTTATCACTCAGGGGAATCTGAGACTTTATTATCTCAGTTATCTTTGTTGAGGATTTATACCATCCTTCAACAGTAGCTTTTTCAGCTTTTAATGCAGCGATAGCTTCTTCGCGTTCGATTTTGACTAGCTGATTTAAATGAACTTGATCTTTAAAATCTTCTTCAATTTTAGAAAACTTTTCTATTTGAAGGTGACAGTTTTTAAGCTGTTCAGCGAGATCAAGGTTTTGATTTTCAATAACAGTTTTTCCATTCATGGCTTCATATAAACTTCTAGTCAAGAGATCGATCGTTCGAAGACTATCAGCTTCATCAATATTTAAAATATTGGTAAAGAAGGAAGGTGATACCTTATTAGCAGAGGTTGAAGTAAAGGGAATGTTAGACTTTTCTTCCTCATCTTCGATTTTGGCCATGAGACATAGATTGGCTTCATCATCATCTTCAGAGTCAGATGGTTCTTCTTCGTCAGAGGCAGCCCAATCATAGTCAGCCATCAGGCCTTTGCCTTTCTTCTTATAGGTTTTCAGCTTTGAATACCTTTCTTTCAGCTTTTTGTATTTTTCATATCTAGTCCTGGGAGTAAAGTTTTTCTTGGGAAAAGCTGAGGGTCTAGAGACTTTCTTTGACCTGCACTCGCTAGCAAAACGTCCTATCTTTTCACAGTTATAGCAAGTAGTAGTAGCCTTATCAACAGGGGTTGATGATCTTGGCTTGTCAGTAATAGCAAGAGGTTTGTTCTTTCTGAAATTACTCTTTCTAGCAAATCTCCTGAACTTATTAGCCAGGAATGCCAGAGTTTCATCATCATCTGAAGCGTCAGAATCTGATGAACGTTCATAGTTAGTTTCCAACTCAGTGACAGTGATAGTAGATCGCTAAGTGGAAGGTAACTCTGAGAGTAAAGCAACATGGGTGCTTTTGGAATCTTTTACAAGATTCTTCTTAAGATGACTCGATAGCTCATGATTCAGCATCGTGCCATATAAGGTAGAAAGAGTCATAGATCTAAGATCTTTTGACAGCTTGAGACACATTGAATAACTGTCCCAACTTTCAGGTAAACATTCTAAGAACTTTGTCAGTACTTCAAAGTTAGAATATTCCTTACCAACAGTTTTCAGATCTATTATTAAGCAGTTAAAATGTTGGTGTACTTCAGAGAGAGTTTCATTCTTACCATAAATGAAGCTTTTGTACTGTCTTACCAGGTTGATCTTTCGAGAGTCCTGGACTTCAGAAGTACCTTCATACTGAACACAGATTGTGTCCCACATGGCTTTTGAGGTTTTCAGGTTCATGACGGAATGGTAAACTTCGTCAGGAAGAGCCATGGAAAGTATGGATCTGGCTTTGGTGTCGATAGCCACTTTCTTCTTATCTTCATCAGTCCACATATGAATTTCCCTGGGAACCAACCTTTCTGGAATAGCAGCTCTATTCTCAGCGGCTGGAACTTCAAGATCAATTCTTACAGGAATATATGGGTTGTTTTCAAGATAGTAAGGCATAGTAGGGTCTACACCTTCTAAGAAGAGAATCATCCTATTTTTCCATAGATTAAAGTTATCTCTGGAGAATCTAGGGGATTTTGCAAGAGAACCATTGTCAATATAGTTAGTGTTTGTGTTAGTAGCCATTTTAAGAAATAGCAAGGAAGAGAAAAGATTAGTATAGATAAGATCTTGTTTATTAGATTAAACAAATCTGCTCTGATACCACTTGTTGGTCCCGAAAGGTTATACAAGTTTGTAGAAGGAGGGGGGGGATGAATACAAACATATGATTTTTACTTTTCTAAATTGTTTATTGATAAATCAAGACAATTTACAACTTGTTGCGGAACAAGATTAAGGATTAACCTAATCTAAACAAGTTAAGAACACTAAGTTTCTTGCACTAGAATAAGACAGAAAGGAGATAAGGAAATTACTAATAATGACCTAACACACAGTAGTAAGGAAGAAGAAGATGGTTGAGCACTTCATTTCTGAAGTAGAGGTCTTCTTAGATACCGCATGCATTTAATGCATGGCAGTGTTGCTTTACACGTGGCAGCAGCTGAGTGGTTGCATGTTTTGACCTTTGTAGACAACCTTAATAGCCGCATGGTGCACAGTGTAGAATCAGAGTTTGTTGTACGATTCTAGACAGAAGGGATGTCCGTTCTGACAATTCGTACGGAGACGTGCAAGGGGGGAAAGACAAAAGTAACTTGTAGAGGAAGACTTCATGATCAGCTTTCGTTGAATCAGTACTTTATCAGCGAATGATAAAGCTCAGCGATTGTTGAAGTCTTCTACTTGTAACTTCACGTTGAATGGACAAATCTTGCTTCGCTGATATCCGCATCAGTTCATGAGTAGACTTGTCGCTGGTTCTTGGGCTTGATCTTCGACTTCAACGTAGAACCTAAGTTGACGTGAAACTTGTCTTCAGGAATCATAAGTAAACAACTAATCTTATCAGCGATCATCACCGAGACTGAACAGGCTCAGAGCTACTGGATGAATAGTGTTCGCTGAACTTTAAACATAAAGAGCGAGAGTTCCTATCAGCGGTACTGTAAAGTCTTAGTACTTATCAGCGATAGTGAAACTCTAATACATATTGTTTACTTACAATTTTCATTAAGTGTTTAAGAGAGGGTCATTATCAAATCACTGAGGGTTTGGATCAACAATAGGTTTCCACTGGCCATATTCGCCTCTGGCCAAGGCGTTTATGTGCGAATTTGACTTGTCTTCGGGGCAACTGATGCCCCAATTCTGGAGCGTCATACAGGTCAACGAGCGACTTACTGCGAACTGGGAGTCGCCGATGAATGTGAGGGACCTACTGACGGCGTACCAGGTCAAGAAGGATCATTACCGTCGCTATAGTTTATTTTCGAGATACAAGGGCGAGCACACTTTGGTTTTAAAGATGGCAGTCAACGACCGAAAGTGGAAGACCCGGTATGTACTCGTGCGAGTGGCGACGTTAGATAATGATAGTGACTGGATCAGATCTGGTTGGAATATGACGGGTAAGCCTTTTGTCGTACGTCTTATGTGACTTTGTTATTTGGGTGCTTTCTGTCTAATATCCTTTCTTATGTGTAGATATTAATTTTGACAAGGTAAAACCTGACGATGACTCTAAAGCCAAGGTCAAGAAGTTCCTGGAGTTTAGCGTTGATGATCCGTCGTACGTTACGCGTCATCTGATAGATGAGGACGACGATACTGTTTTCTTGGGTGATAGAATGCGGATGGGTCGAGAAGAGAAAGAAGAAGAAGAGGAATCTGAGGAGACCGAGGAGGAAGAGAAAGGAGAAGAGACAGAAGTAGAGATAACTGGTAAGTATCCCCTTGTCGTCTTTTCGCTCAACCTATTCTTTCTCTGTTCTCAATCGTCTAATTCTTTCTTTTGCCATACAGGAGAATCTCGGGTGAAGATGACACCCGCAGCTGCCAAGAAGGCGGCTCAAATCGAGCTGGCTCACAAGGCGAGGGAAAACAAGGAGAAGGATGCCTCAACAACTGGGTCGGGGTCCTAAAGAGAAAAGGGGTCCCGACAGCTGGGTCGGGACTCCTAAAGAGGACGAGGATGTCCGTCCTGAAAGAACCGACGTTGAAGACGGGTGGCACATCGAGAGTCGTCCCGCCTGGGAAGGCGAAGGCATCGACCGTGTTTCTCGAAAAGACTTCTGACACGATCGGTGCAAGATCCATTGATACTGTGCAACCGGCGACGATGTCTCCTACTGCCGCGTCCGGCCCCTCGTCGGCCGACAAGGGCAAAGGTGCGTAGATGGGCTTTGGGGAGGAAACGACGGTAAACTTTACGTTGCCGTCGGATTTCATAGATGATAACGTCTTGGACGAGACAAAACTGTTTCCCCATTTGGGAAAATATCAGCTCCCTTCTTTCAGAGAGCGTTTCAACGGGGTATCTCTTGAAGATGCGGAGACCCATGTCGCTGGACTAACGTTCATGGTAAGTCTATCTTTCAAGACTTTGTCTACTTGTCGTTGTCGTGTATTTTGCTAATGTGTTTTCGTATGTTTTTCAGACGTTTCAGTCTTATTTGGCATTGCATACTGAAACGACAAAGATAGAAGGCCTAATGGCCTCTGCTATCAAGAAAGAAGATGCATGCTTAGAGATGGAAAAATCCTCTCTAGAACGTGAAGAGGCGAAGTCGATGCGACTCAACGACGTTCTGAACGAGTTCAAAGCTGTCGGCCATGCGAGGGATGAGGTGAACTCGCGTCTAAAAGAGTCTCTGACTTTGATGCAAGAACAAAGAGAGAAGCTGGAGGAGATGAAGGAATCCTTGGCTGCGAAGGAAAAGGAAGCCGAGGAGTCCAAATCCAAGGTGGCGAGTTTAGAGAAAGAGCTGGATGAGCTGAGGGATGAGAATAAGTCCCTTTTTTCCTTTGCTCGACTTACTGCGCGTGCGGCGATCATGCGACGTCACTTGTTAGGCAGAGATCCTATGGCATCGGCGTCGGACTAGTTGGACCTCTTCTTCACGGAGGTCGGGACCGAGAGGGATCTTGACTCGGATGATGATAAGGAGGTCGAGGAGGAGGAAGGTCCCCAGGACGAGGTGTCAAGCAAGAATGCGACCGACGCTCCTCCTCTGCCTTAGAAAATGTCTGTGTTTATTTTTGTTCCCTGTTACTCGACCGTCAATGGTCGAGTCTTTTGGATGTATATACGACAGTAAGTTCGATGAATGAAACTTAGATATTTTTTGACTTTGTGTCTTATACTTTTTGCAAATAAATACAATGTCAATTGTAAAAATTTACTAAGAAGGGAACGAGAAATTCTGCGACTTAGGCATTTAGCTCAACACAATAATTAGAACATAAGCCATAAGACTTTTAAACCGCGCTGGCGTTCATATGCAATCACAACATTCATTCAAAACATGTAAGTTTCCTAAGTTAAGGAACTGAAATCATGGGGTGGTAGACCTTGTGGTCGTACGACTAGACCCTATCATGCCTTTGAATCATGTGTTCCTGCGGAAGCGTACTGGTGTCATGTGACAGACTCAGTAACTTATGTCGTGCGATTCTGCGATAAAACGTTGTCAGAGGTTGGTCGTTGGCTAACCAATGACCCTTCGATGCTTAAGTCAGTAGTCGTTCATGATAAAAAATCGTATGAAAGAAAATAAAAGGAATTAGGAAAAATACCTTCATAGATTCTTTTTCTTTTTATGTAACTGGGGTATCTGCCCCCTGTCATTTATCATCCTATTTCTCTTAGAAGCAAATAGGTTTTAAATGACGTATCGACACTGAGTTTTTTAGGATTAACGTCAATGTCTATGTCGACCGTGTTTTTGTGAGACGGGGCAAAATAGTCGGCATCTTCCTGTAGGAAAGGCATTAGTTTGTCTTCAAGATTATGGATAAAAGGACGAACCTATCGAGTTTACTCTGATCTAGGGCGATTTCTTCAACCTGTGACTGCCAGACAACTTACTTTCACGGTTTTAGGATGGTCTTATAACAGCCACGGGCGACTTTCGGCTCACTTTTGATTTCTTGAACTCCCCACGTCGTAGGGAACTTCAGTGTCTAACGATATGTCGATGGAATGGCTTTCATTTCATGGATCCACGGTCGACCTAAGATGATGTTATAGGCCGACGAACAATCGAACGTCGGGTGATTTCCAAGCGATCGATTCCCATGGCCTTGATGGTGTCAAGGAAAATGACGTTCGCTGAACTGCCCTCGTCGATTAAGACTCATCGGGTTAACCAATTACCAATCGTGAGTTGAATGATCAACCCGTCATGATGCTTCTGATACGAGTCACCGAGGTCGTCTTGATCGAACACAATCTTCATAGCTTCTAACTCCAGATCTCCTTTGGGCCTCGATGAACGCAGGATAGGTCGATCGTCAGGTGCTTGACTGGCGTGACGCTTGGCTGCGGAGTACGTCAAACCACATACGTCGGAACCACCAGTGATGCAATTGACGACCTTTGCAGGTTCGGGGGTTGGCGGTCGATCGTCGCTAGCTGGAGCAACGACGTCATTGATGATATCTTTGAGATTTCCTTTCGGAACATGATATGCTAACTCCTTTTTGAGAGCTATGCAATCATCTGTCGCATGACCATGATCGACATGGAGATCACACCATTTTGACTTATCTTTCTTGGCATCGTCCTGATCGGATTTCTTTGGCCACCGGATGGTCGCCTAAGCGGTCTTCAGAGCCTCGACCAAGTCCTTAGTGTACCCCTTGAACCCGTAGGAGGATATCTTGGGGTACTGAGGAAATTTGGTCGCGGTCTTAGCTTCCGCTTTTGTCTTGAACCGGACGTTCGAGATTTGGCGCGCTGGCTCTACTTTGGAAATTGCCTTTGTCTTGAATTCTGGCTTCTTTACACCTAACGACCTCTTGTCGTCAGCGTGCTTACGACGAAAGGCAGCGTCGTCCTCTACCCTCATATACGCTAGGGTTCGAGCTCGGACATCTTCGAAATTCTCGGGAGGATACATGGTCAGATCAGTATACAACCCCGAGCTGTCGTCCAGACCACGCTTATAAGCTTCGATTGCGGTCTTGACGTCACAGTTGCGAACACTAATCATCTCCGTGTTGAATCTATTGAAATAGCTTCGAATAGACTCATTAGCCTTTTGCACGACATAATATAGGTCACTGGACTGCTTCTCCATCTTGCGACTGCTGGCGAACTGTTGAGAGAATTGATTGACCAACTCAGCGAACGACCCAATGGATTTGGGTTTGAGATTGATCAACCATTGGAGGGCAGGACCGGTGAGGGTTGCTCCAAAACTCTTGCACATGCATACTTCTTGGTACATGTGCGGGATCTAGATCGTCCACATGAGCTGTTTATATTGCGCGACGTGCTATGTCGGATCTGTCACTCCTGAGTATTTGGGCGTGAAGGCAGGGACGTTGTATTTCTTTGGAACTTCAACGGTCGCGATCTCGTCGATGAAATGTGACACCTGAAATCCTGATCGATGCTCGACATCGACGGGCACGGCTGCCCTGGGCAGCTTGGCGAGCAAAGACAAGACACGCTCGTTTTGATCTTCAAGCATCTTCAACCACTGGGCGACGGGGTCATTAGGATCGGAATTCAACGGATTAACTGCTGAATTGGTACCATTTCCGTACGACGAACCATTGGCGTCTCCGGTGAAAGGGACAGAATATGGTTGCGACCCATTCTGGAACGGTTGCGATCCATTCTGAAATGGTTGTGATCCATTCTGAAATGGTTGTGATCCATTATTTATGGGCAGCGGCCTTATATGCTGAGGAGGAACTGTCCCGAACTGGGGATTTGGGTTTAACGGCCACGGCTGCTGGTTCTGCATGAACGGACCTGGATGCTGATGCTGAGCGAACGAACCCGGATGCTGATTCTGAACGAACGGACCCGATCCTGGACCTGGATTATGCGCGAATGGTCTAGGACCATTCTGACCGAACGATCATTGGTCTGGATTCTGAACGAATGGCCTAGGGCCATTCTGAGGTCCAAAGGGATTTCTCAGCTGCGCGATCTCCTCAGCTGCTCTTCGACTCTGCTCGGCCATGGCATTGATTTGATTTTGCGCGACCTCCAACTCCTGATACATCTGGGCAATGACATGCTCTTGATTTCCTGGGGCTACCATCTTCCTGAAACAGAAAACAAAGGAAACTCCAAGAAACCGTTAGTACGACGCACGTTTGTCGAAGATTTTCTCTAGATGGGGCCCCACGGTGGGTGCCAAACTGTTAATGCCAAAAATCGCACAAAAGTACAACTTGAGGTTGAATGTGGAACTTAACAACTAGAGAAAGAAATCGTTCGACAAAAGCGTGCGATAAATACAGAAATGTAAATGAGACAGAGAATTTGATGACGCGGGAAAAACCTCAACGAGGAAAAAACCCGCGGACGACTGTGGAAATTGTCGCTGCACTATGGTCGCCAAACAGGGGCGATGTCCTTGTGTTTCTGGTGTCGATCGTACAGAGATTACAATACAAATGAAAGAAATACTTTAAATGTAAAATAACAAGTGTTTCGAATGTAAAAACAATGTGCGTCATGTGTTTAAACTGTGTCGTGCGTGGATGTCGTGCGTCGAGAGCGATCACTTGAGAGAAAATTCTTTGCTTCGGATGTTCTTGAGTACGTAGTGTGATTCTAGAATTCAGTGATACTTTTGTCCCTTTCAACGATGATTGAACTCTATATTTATAGCCTTCGGGTGCTTTGGTTGATTTCTTGAATGCTTTATGTAACTGTCATAACGGTTTGCTGACTTGAATGCTCATAACTGACTTTGTCGGTTATAGCCGTTGATCATCAATGAGATTGACTCCTGTAATAAACATCGAACAAACGTAACAGTCATAGTGAACGTTAGTGGGTCGAGGTCGCATGGTTCCATGCGACGGTCGTGTGAAACATATGACGTGGTCGAGTGTCGAGAGGTAAATAACTTACGATTTGAATTTTAACCAAGAAATAAAGTACTATGATTTTACCTTGTCGTGGGGGGGGGGGGGGAATAAACGTATTCCTTACCTTAGTCGTGGTCGAGACTGGTGAAATTTTGCCCAAACAATGCCCACCACGTCTTCGTGCATCCAAGCGAAACAATCAACGTGTTCCTGCAGAAAGGATATTAGCCAACCTTTTATGATTGGATCTAACGATGCCCCTACGAAGACAATTTGATCAGGCTTGTCCTGGTCCAAGATGACTTCTTCTAGACGATAATCACTTGAGGATTCAGGGACATCCTGGACCTGTAATAGTTGTGCAATAGGATCTGGTTGGATTGCCATTTTCTTGGAAAACAACACTTCACAAGATCGTTAGAGCGATGTATGCTTGTCTTGAGTTTTTCTCTAGATGGGGTCCCACGGATGGCGCCAAACTGTTAATGCCAAAAATCACCCAAATGATAACTTAAGGTTGATGTGGAACTTTTAACAACTAAAGAATGGGAACTCAAGACAAACAACACATTCGCATTAAAAGCAAATAAGACAGGAGAATTGGTGACGCGGAAAACCCAAACGAGGGAAAAAACCGCGGTCGACTTGTGAGAGTTGACGGTGCACTATGATCGCCAAACATGGGCGATAATCCTTTGGTAACAAGTGTTTTGTGTACAACAAATTACAATAAAAATAAAAGTAAACTTAATCGTAAGATAAAGTTGTGCGTCGTGCGGAAATCGTGCGAAATAAACCTTTGTCGTGTGAAATGAACTGCTCGTCATGCGAAACTTGCGTGAGCGATGATGGTTCAAATGCTCTGTTGATCACTGTTGTATTGTGTAGAAAATGTAGAATTGTAGTTGTGAATGCGTAGATTGTGTGTGGTTCCGTTGTGTGATAGATGTTTTTCTCGAAATGTAGAGCAAGCCTTTATATAGCTTTTGTCGGTCATTAAATGTATCTAGATGACTTGATTTTAACCGTAATCGGGTCTTTAATGACATTAAGAGCTCGTCCGTTACTGGCCATTGTACCATGATTACTCGTGGACCTGCATTAATGAATAAAGGAAACAGATGTTTGACTGTTAACAGCTAGTATATTAGTACGACCATCTTCAGTCTTAGACGTCGGTCGTATGGAACATACGACCAATATGGAAATGTACGACCAAATATTCGATAATAAATATCCTGCAAGCCCTTATCTTAATACAAGAATGATCTTACGTAAATGTCATGTGAGTTTATTATGGTCGGTCGTGAGGTGTGAATTTTTACCCAAACAGGACCTCCGTTCCTCCAAGCATAACGACCTCGTCGTCCGTATATTCGTCCACAAGACTGATTTGGACGAAAAAGTACCTATCTTCGAGATTGTAGGTCCGGAACTTATCGATCTTCGCCGAAGATTAGGAAAGATCAGCATCAGAATATGTAATGGCTGAAAATGAAAAGCATACGCACATTAGCTATAACGCACGATCAAGAATAAAAACGTACGATAAACGAAGGAAGACTTACAGTCAGTGTTCCACCCAGCGGCAACCCGGGTCATATCTTCCTCAAGAAGGTCCAGCGACTGGACCTTGCCAAAGATGTGCCTCGCCTTTCACCCATGGTTATTGACCCGAGTGTTCTGCACAAGCACCTGGGTATCCCTGTACTTGGAAAAAAGGCTATACCGGTGGTAGTTGTCCACCTAGACCAAGTGCGCCGCCAGCAAAGCATCGACCATGAACGGTGTTGCCCAGTCGACGGTAACCTTGTCGATCACATGAACTATCCGCCAAAACTGCGGCATCACCAGAGCAGGTGACAAATGATACCTATTAAAAAACTCCCTGGCCAGGGGAGAAAAGGGCCACTTAAAATCCACTTTGAATGGGTATTCGTACAGGATGAAATGCCCGTTCGGGCACTTAGATGACCGGAACTGATCCGGCAAGTACAACTGCAGTGCTTCAGGAACGCCGGCCAGCGTCCTGAAGGCATTAAGGTCCTCTTGAGTAACAATCGTACTAGCAGGTTCAATCGACATTATGAAACTAATGAATAAATAAGAAACCTTTTGCTCGATTTATAAATGCTCAGAGCACGCACGTAGAGAATGTAGCTGAACCGCTCGAAATATCTCTCTGAAATTTACCAAAGGCGTAAAAAGGAAACTATTCCTGGAATCGAGCTATTTATATGGCAAATAACTGTTAAATCGGCTCAGTGGATGGTCGACAACTGTTCACCACCTTTTCGCATGCCTCAACCAGATGAGCGACACCTGTCATACAACGGCTCCACGCTTCGTCCACGTCCTCATGACGTCATGCGCCCCTACGTCTCCTTGGTTAAAATCGGACCATAACGGTTGAAATTCCACTAGACCCTTCCCCCACGCGACACGTGTCATTCCAAGTACTCAGGTTTAAAATTTGAATTCACGCCTAAATTCGAATTTTGGGGGCAAACTGTTTGGGTAAATTTCCACACCTCACGACCGACGAAGATAAGATAAGATCCTGCAGGTTACTTACGACTATTTCTCCCGTCGTACGTTTCGACAATGGTCGTAAGATTCCTATTAGTGCATAAATGTATTCAAGATTTAATGTTTAATTGTAAGAGTCAAATGTATTTGTCAAAGTCAAAGTAAGGGTGTTAAAGGGTCAAATTCAATGTATTAAATGAAAGAGTCAAAGGTATAAATAGATACCTTGTGTAGAGAATTAGATAGTAGTCAAAAGAGTTGTCATTGTAGAAGCTCATACGTGAGAGAATTGTAATTGAGAGGGATGACAACCTAGAGAGAGTTTAGAGAGAGAAACTAGATCTTAACTCCAATTCTTGTATTCTTTCTCTATTCTATGAAGAAGATCATGTTTCTTACATTGTTACTTGATTAGATCTGGGATCACAATTCCTACGATCGACAACCGTGACTTAAGACGGTCGTACGATCACACTAACCGTTAACAGTCAACATCCGTTTTTCCTTGTTTCATTAATGCAGGTCCAAGAGCAATCATTGCCCAACAGTCATAACGGACGAGCCATAAAGACAATAACAGATCAGACAGCGGTTACAACAGTCATTAAGACGTATTCAATGCTACCAAAAGCTATATAAAGGCATGCGCCACACATCAGCAAAAAGGAGAGGACATTCTTACGCAGTACTACAGTGATCATCTGAACATCAGAGCTTTACGCAAGATTACGCACGACAACAGTTTATTTTGCACGACACAACGCAATCACGCACGACGCACGACTATAGCTTACGATCAAGTTTATTTTTGTTCTTATTGTAATCTATTGTACTCACGACACTTGTTACTAAAGGACATCGCCCATGTTTGGCGACCATAGTGCACCGTCGACTCTCATAAAGTCAGCCGCGGATTTTTCTTTCGCTGGGGTTTTCCGCGTCACCAATTCTCCTGGCTTATTTACTTTCGGTTTTCGATTGTGTTGTTTGTCTTGAGATCCATTTCTTTAGTTGTTAAAGCTCCACATCAACCATAAGTTATCCTTTGGGTGATTTTTGACATTAACATTTATTGACTAATTTTTTGAACTACTACTATATACTAAAAAAGTTTGGGCCCCTAATTTTTGTGGGTCCTTAATATAATGTTAATTTTTTTTGTCTTCTACTAGATACTAAAAATACTAAAAAAATTGTTCTCTTTTGTTGACTATTTTTGTAACTAGTTCTATATACTATATAGTATATACTAAAAAATTTTGGGCCCCTACTTTTTGTGGGCCGTTAATATAATGTTGAATTATTTTTGGGTACTATTAGATACGAAAAAAATTTGGGCCCCTACTTTTTGTGGGCCCTGGGCGTGCGCGCTGCCCGCCCTCCCTCTGGCACGACCCTGGTTGTGTGATTAGTACTGACTTGGATATATATTTTCGATTTTATATATATTGAAAATTACTTTTATAAAATAATATATTATTATTATTATTATTGCGTTAGGTTTACACAAAATCAGTATTTTTTTTTCTTTTTGAAAAACGGATAATATTATTAACTAGTAAGAAGAAAAGACAGATTACAAAGTAGAACAACTAAGCATGGGATTTTGAAGCCAACCCGCCCAACTAGACTTGAGTTTACTACTTCTATTAAAGACAAAAAAAAACGAATACAAAGTAATATTCTCCCATAACACCAGCTTTCTCGGTTTGTTAACTCTAAACAAGATCCCATTCCGATGAACCAAAATGCACCACAAAGCCGTATACATAACAGCCTGAAGACACTCCCGACCTATTTTCTGAAGTCTCACAGAGTCCAACCAACCATACATCTCCGGGAAAGCAGTAAGTTGCGGAATATCTATATCCCACCATTGCCCAACTTTAATCCAAATATCCCGGTCCAAAAGAGTAGCCAAAGAACAGATGTCCCACCGATTCTCTTTCTCGTTCACAGATTAGCCAAAGAAGAGTAGGTACGTCACAGATTAGCCACACTGGACCAGCTACCGCACACCACTCAGGATAGAAACTTGTGACACCCCGCTTCCCAAACCTCATGGCGTCGTAACCAACTATCTTCAGTTCCTTACTATTACTTGTATACGAACTCAAAGTTGTTTTTATAATTTACCACATCATTTGTTCGATACAATAATATTATAAAATTTACATATGCGGAAGCATTCTAGCAATAGTTCAATAGCCTAACATGTATAATGGATACTACTAGAACTATAACTCGTCGTGCGGTCCCTTCATGTCTTATCCTGGTCTTACATGAGATATCTATATTGAATACGTAAGCTTTAAGCTTAATGAGCAGTTATGGTTTCATGTAGAATCATCTTTCATAAGAATATCATTTTAGTGTATGAATGACAATTCAATATACTTCTCATAATCGTGCATAACGACATTTATGCGTAACCCCAATTCTGTAAAAATGTCATCTTCTTTTAGTGCGAGATCTCATATGTGTAAGTATGTCCACTACTTTCAACAGGATCCTAGATCCCTGGGTTCCATATGAAGGATCTTCCCCCTAGGGTTCCGCGAAGGATCTCCCCCCCCCCCCTAGTCCTTTTGCAAGACGTCCTCATCATTATACCCCATCGGGTATTTACTATGGACATACTTTCACATGCACAAAGCTTTTATAAACCATATGTAGAACACGTGCTTTTATCATAATTATGTCAAGTAATTTTGTTAATAATATCCATGATTTCATTCAAAATATTTACAATAAACGTTATTTGAGCAGAGCAACAACTATAAAATGTTTAATAATAACATTTTAATTTGTCCAGAGTAACGACTATAAAATATTTAATAATAACATTTTTATTTGTGCTGAGTAACGACTATAAACGTTTAATAGTAATATATTTATATGTGTAGAGTAACGACTATAATAACATATTTGTGCAGAACAACGACTATAAACGTTTAATAATAACATATTAATTTGTGCAGGGTAACAATTATAAAATCTTTAATCAAAATACAAAAAATACAATAATTTAACATATATACATCCAGTAAAATACATAACAAATTCACCTTCATTATTTAACCGTAATATTTGATTTACCATCCTCAAATAAACGTAACTCTTTAATTTATCATTGATATTTTTGAATGTGTATTATAAAATGAAATGTATGTATGTATTTATAGTAGATGGAAAATATGGATGAGGCGGCCTCATAAAAGACGGCGGATTTTTGAATTTTATCATGATTCCAAAATTTTGTTTTACTTCTTCTTTACGTTCCTTAACATACACATATTACATATAATATATATTAGAAATATAAATATTTTATATACTTTTATACTATTATTATTACTTAGTATAACTTTGTATACTTAACCCCAATTCTTAATATGAACACATATTTAGGACCTAGTCAATAATACCTACCCATAGGCTATGCCTATACCTTTTTCTGACTTATAAATTTTCATTATCATAACTTGATATTTTTGACATTTACGGTATCTAGACTTTTCAACGTATATAAATATGAAATTTGGTATTAATCCGATATACCTATAATGCATAACTGACACAACTTTATTGTTTTGCTCAAGTGACCATAAAATAAAAATGTTATTCTTTTTCAACTCTGAAAATGTCATTATGATCTACGTGAATCGCTGAATCGCTGAATCCATATATATATATATATATATATATATATATATATATATATATATATATATATATATATATATATGTGTGTGTGTGTGTGTGTGTGTGTTGTATGCCTTATAAATCCATTTGAGCCCTAAAATGATTAAAAACGATATATTAAATATCGAAACAACCCTATAAATAAAACATAGTCGGTTTTCGAGTCTGCAAGTTTCATTGTGATCATCATAAATCACTAATCCCGAAAGTATATTAGCCGCGTTTCATAAAAATCCATATGGCTAACTAATTTGTGTAAAACAACAAAACTGTTTAAATAGAATTAATAATATATATGTATATATATGTACACGAATCATATATATATATATATATATATATATATATATATATATATATATCTATACTACATATATAAGCATTTAGACATAAAGTCTTAATTACAATCTTTAGAGCACAAGGTACTACTACTTTATGCATAAAATCACAAAAACTCTTAAAGACAACTTTATATGCATAGTTTACAAGTATTTGATGCAGTGAATTTTAAACCGGACTGACCAATATCTACCGGCTGCGGCCCATGCTTATTTTAGACAACCACACAAGTTTCCACCCATACCTAAAGTCCACAACCATGCTTTCTGAATTCTGACCTCCCCTTTCTACACACGTCTCATACCATACTCTGTTCCTGTTCCTGTTATGGAAGACTTCATACGCCTCCATACGTTGCATATAAATGGTGTGAGACGGAGAAAGAGTGAGACCACCTAATATCAGAGTAATTTCCAATCTCCATCTCCATCCGCTTCTCCAATCTCCATCCCTAAAAAATGGAGATTTTGAAGGGTTTCACCATCTCATGTAAGCTCTCACCCATTCTCTTTTTTAAAATTGCATACTGACTCCGTGGCTCCATCCCACCGATTATAAGCCATGGTTCAGAATCATTTAGGTTTCTTCATCTGCTCTCAAAATTGTCAAAATCGTTAGGGTTTCAAAATTGTAATCCTCCAAATCTCACATGTACGATTTAGGTTTCTTCATCTGCTTTCAAAATAATCGATTTTGGTAAATCTGGTTTTGAAATCGATATCCTCTTTGAATTTCCTTCAAACTCGATTGTGAATGATTGGGACCAAATTTGCAGTGTCATAACAGCAGATTCTTTCATCCTTTTTGTTTTTGTGTTTATATGTGAAACAAAGAATATATATAAATATATAAATATAGTTCATCTATCTATATCTACAATGCAGATTCTTTCATCCTTATGGTTTTTGTGTTTCTATGTTAAAGTAATAATATATAAAAATATAGTTCATCTATCTCTATCTACAATGCAATCTGTAGAATTATAAGATGGGTTTTTGGTGAAAGAACCCATCTTACAAAATCGGGTTTTTGGTGAAAGAATTATAAGATGGGTTTTGGTGAAATCCCTCAAGAAATCGCTGATGTCCAACACAATGCAATCTGTAGAATTATAAGATGGGTTTCGTGTTATATATCTATGTTTCTATGTGAAAGAAAGAATGTATATAACCTCGATTTTGTTGTGTTTGCGATTTTAAAAACCTTTGTTTCTGCCAATTCTGTTTTCTTATCTATTTTGTGGTGAAATACTTTATAGAAACATGTTTTTGAAATTACAGTTGGTGGAACTGAAAGAGGCTGAGCAGAAATCCCTCAAGACTTACCCTTCGATTTTGGTTCACCCTTCTTCTGTTTGATTTTTGGTAGAGAGTTCATTTTTGGTTTAGGATTTCAAAATCGATTTATGGTTTCTTCAGATGCAATCGCTTTTTGGTTTCTTGAGGGGATTGGAATCCATTGTAATTTTCTCTTCCCATTTGCGAGGTTTATCGACTCGTAAACAGTGGGGAGGGAGTTGCTCATAGCTCCAAAGCTACTCAATCATGGCAGTAAGTTCAATTATTCACTTGATCTGTTCTATCTCCAATAGCTTGAAGAACACAATAACTCTCTTTACCATGATTATGCAATGCTTTTGATATTTTTAATAACATCTAAGTCGGTTTTCATTAGATTTTGTTCTGTATCAATGTTTCGAGTAATTGACTTATTGCACATTTTGTCATTGATGCAGGATTCCATACATTGAAGTTAGGTAATGTTCGTAATCTTCATCCTTCAATTATATTTAGGGTTTTGAATCTACATTTAGTTTTTGAGAAGAGAAGATCTTCGAGGTCATGTTAATTAATGTTTTCGTTCTAGGACTGTTGATGGTTCAATGTGATCTGATGTGTTGATTCTCATGGTTTATTACCATATCGATCACCAGCCTTGTTCTAAATTAGGGAGAGTTTTTTTTTAACTTGGATTTAGATGATAAGAATTGGTACTTTGTTAGATTTAGTAACTGAATCTATAATTCTTGATGCCTAAATTTTCCGTCACATCGTGTTAAGCTCAATGAAAGTTCTATGATCTCTTTTTTCAGGGGAAAAACGAAAGTTCTATGATCTGTAATCAATGGATACAATGGGGATTCCCCCAATTGATCCACCTTAGTTGAACAAACATAGTTTACATGTATAGTGGAGCCATGTCTGACTTATAGATTTTGAAAGGTCTCCTACTTACCATTATGATTTAGGCTATGTTTGACGGTCATTAGCTAGCTTATTGTTTGAGAGAGAACAAAACAAATTCCATAAATAGCTTATTGCAATTTGGAGAGTTGATATTTATATCAAAAGTGGCATCACCCCAGTGAAGAAGGAGATGGGAAGTTTAAAAAAAATCATGAAAACAAGAGATGGAGAAGTTTGCTTAATGTAATTAGCTATAATCAATTGTGCATAGTGCACATATGACATATATTAACTTTAATGAACATTTATATAACATAATGTAATTAGCTATCATCTATTCTGTAGGACTCATGCAAAAGTTGAAGCTGTAATCAGTTTCTTAAAACCACAAGTGCTTTTCTTTATAACTAATAATACTTGATTGATGGATGCACCTTTTAGCGGGTTAGCTTCCTTCTATCTTTTGGTTATAGTTATCGATTTTCCTTGGTAGTTTTATGAATTTCACTCGCAATTGAATGCAGGATGTCTTTCTGGACTAATTATCAAATTTTGGTTGTCCTCACTCCTCAGAATCTGAAGGTCTTTGCGAATACTTTACAGTTGGTTTCATTCTGTACTCACCAATGTGGTGGTTGTGGAGGCAGGTGGCGGAAAAACGGAGGCTTGCCTGGCTGGCGATTGACAATTACGTGGGACCAAGGGTGTCGTGTTGCCAGCTAGGATGATCCAACCAGTTGTAGGGAAACTGGTGTAGTTTTTGGATAATTAGGTTGGTTCAAAGCTGAAGGGTTTTTCTCAATTTTCTAAGTAGTTGAAGAGTGGAGGGTTGAAGCTGTTGTATATGTAGTGAAGAAATTAAATGAATTCATACTTGTTTATGCTCCTGTTTTGGGATGAGTTTCCTGTTTCTTGGTTTTTTGGAAAGGGTCTGGGTAGTGCAAAATTGTGATTTTACCCTCTTTTGGGGAAGCTTTTTCAATTAGAAGAGGTGTTTGACAAGTTTACCTTTGAACCTACTCTTTCAGTATCTTGCATAGTCAATAGAGCTGAACTTATTTGCACTTAGGCTATCAGCATCCATCCCTCACTAAAACACACTTTTTCACTGCCACATCAGCGCCACATCATTTTTCCCTCCAACCCATTCTAACCCACAAACCTCTACATCCATCCCACACCACCATCCCATCTTTTATTTATTTTTATATTTATTTTTAATCTCAAATTATAACCCACAAACAACAACTAGCGTTTGCAAACCAGCACTGGTTCCGACCAGCTCCAACCAGCTCCTTAGCGATGGTGTTCCAGCTCCATCCAGCAGCAACCAGTGGCCAACCAGCCACCGATGCGCATGGTCTTATTGTTATGTTCCACAATTGCCTTTTATTCATTTATGCATGCAATATAAATATTTCCATTGGTAACCATTTTTTCTTTAAATAAGAGGAAACAGGGGTAAATATGACATTTGAGTCATAAAAACAGTTTACAGTTGGTTTCTTGCTATAGCATGATGTTTTTTTTAATTGTCTTTTGAGATTTAAACCTTATAACAAGTGCTATTTTTTGGTACTCTGAAAGATGTTTAGTATAATTATGGACAACAAAAATCTATCAATTAGCGAACCTAATTTACAAGTCACTTGGGGACAATCTGGGAGACCACTACAGTAGATAAGTTTAGTCATAGAGATCACTACATCAATATAAGGGGTCGTTTATCAAACGCTTACCCGGGTACGCGCTTACCAAGTCGCATTATCTTACCAGATGAATATGATAAGGACCAAAAATCTTACCCGGTAAATATAAATGAATCTTGTAGAGAACTTTATATCCCGCCGCATTGCGCGGGTACTCATCGGAAGATGGGTTGTTTGTGCTTAATGGATATGGGCTTGCCACTTGATGAAAAGCTGAACTGTTCGATTTGAACCGAGTAAACCAAAAAATATGAAAACCAAAAAAAGCCGGTATTCACCGGCAACCGTGATCGGCCCATATGGAACCCACCCCTAGGAACCACAACTTACAAAACATTTCAAAGTTGACTAAGTGCCTGAGGCTAGCGGAAGGATTCAAGCCATCTCTTGCATGATTCGAACTTGAACATGTTGTGTATTTTGAGAAAAAAGTCACTCAACCCTGTTGTCGAACTCGAGACCTTTTCATATTTCATTTTGCGATAAAATTTTCACACCTTTCTCACCCCGTGCATTGCACGGGCACACTGCTAGTATTTATATATATATATAGGGTTAGATTCAGGGAAAAACCTTAAATAATTAGAAAACTAAAGAACACCCTTAAAAACATTGATTCAACATAATCCAAAGGATATTAAAAATCAAAAATTAAACTAATTATAATTAATGAAAAGGGTATTAAGGTAATTTGAGCACTATATCAGATATGGAAAATACAACAAAGGCACAAATCGTTTTCCTATAATTATGGAGATCACCACAGTTTTCCGGCGAAAACTTGCAGATTCCGACGAGTTGACGGTTCTCCGGCGAAAACGTGCAGATTCCGACGAAAACTTGCAGATTCCGGCGAAAACGTTTCAACACCGATGGCTCAGCTAAAACAAAAAAAATCATACAGAACCATGAGTTTAAGGAATAAAGAAAGATAAGAAACAACGTCTAAGCAAAAATCATACAGAACCATGGATATGCATATGTATGCACTTGTGCATATATATGCACAGATATGGAGTTTCCGACGCTAAAATCGGATAACAGATTGAACCAAGAAACCGAAACTTCGAATTTCGAATTGGAAAATTGAAATTTATTAGAAAAGGGAAAAAAATAAAGGCGTACCATGACGAAAGTATTGATTTCATCTGCTTGGAGTTCGTACGATGATTTTGTAGTGAAAACTCTTGTTGTTCGGTAGATTGGCGGCGTATTGGACGGCGAGTTGTTGTTTTCTGCGGCGGTGGTGCCGCCGGTGACGGAGAAAGTAGTGGGGTTGTGATTGCCGATGAATTTTTTCAGGATAAGTTGATTTCGGAGTTTGATCCACAATTGATGAAGTACTGGTCGGGTTGTGAGGAAACTAGTAAGAGAGAAGAGAGAACGATGATGAGAGAGAAAGGAATGGCGGATTCCATTGAAGCAATTGAGGGATTTGTGGTTGGAATGGAATAATTATTGGTTTGATTTTGGGGAAGAAGAAGACAACGTGTAAAGTGGGATGAGTGAGGAGGGGGGTTGATGAACAGTTGCTTGAAATTAGATCGAAAAATGGAAAGAGAGATTGGTGTTGAGTGAGTAGCTATGAGTGAGATAATATGGCGGCCGGAGGTGGTGGTGGCCGGAGGTGGTGGCGGCGGTTGAGAAGAGAAATTTGAGAAGAGAGATGAGAAGAGAAATTTGAGAAGAGAGATGAGAAGAGAAAGAGATTATGAAACCCTAGAATGTGAAAGTGGACGTTTGGTTTTTTTATAAATATTCAAACTTTACCCTTTAATGCATTGTATACCCTTATGAAATATACCATGAGCTTCTTTTTATTTACAAAATTTCCATTGAGATAATAACCATTAGATTATCTCATCCTACGTGTGTAAGAGTGTTATTTAGTTTTTCAGTTATTTGAGGTTTTCCCTTGAACCTCCCTCTCCCCTCTCTCTCTCTCTCTCTCTCTCTCTCTCTATATATATATATATATATATATATATATATAGATGTATCTTTCTTTTCATTGTTTTCAATAAACATATTTTCCAAATCTTCGAATTATCCTCTTTTCAATAATATCAATATTTGATATTAAAATCATAACTTTTGAATCCGATGTAAATACCTCTATAACAGATATAATATTTTAAATTACCGATTGAATATCGACACTATTATAATATCATCTGCTTAACATTTATCTTAAATATTTTAGATACCTAAATGATCATAATCTTGTCATTAATGTAATAGGAAAAATAGGGTGTTACAAAACTACCGCATGCCAAGCTCCAAGAGTCGTATACCGCACAACCCAAGGAAAAACTACCGTACAACACACCAGGAACCGACTCCCACACTTCACTGGATTCACTCACCATACTAACTCTTCAGCTTCCCCCACCTTAGTCACCAGCCTCTTCCCCTCTACTACAGCCACCAGTCTCCCCCTACGCCGGAAGAATGACACCGCGGACTACTGGCACCCACACCGTACCACCCCTGAAGCTATAACCACGACTGGAAAGCGAAGAGGCACAAAGACCGGAACTTGCTCCCCGGACTGAACCTCTTTCTCCCCCACAGACCCCGTTGAGGGCCTTACCGTCGCCTTCCAGAGAGCCGAAGATCGCCCTTAACGCCAATATCTTATTGGCACCGAATGCCAAGCCATGATCTTAACGAGAAAGCCCACCGCTGGCTAGAAACTTGATTGTGAAGACCGCCTTACCTTTTACTTGATCTGCCAGACCTTTCGCCTCCTCCTGAGAAATTCACACGAAATCAGTATTGATATAATCTGTAATAACCAAGGTTTAATTTAAAGGAATAAGAGTTTGATGGAGAAAGGTGAGATTTATGAACTTCAGGGGCAGTTTTGAAAATATTGGAAAGAGGGTATAAAACCCTCAATGATTCCACAAAACCCTGGGTTGATTAATCATTTTGGGCGACTTTGTGTTGTTGGAGCAGAGAGATGGAAGCAATCTGATACTACGATTTTGAAAGAAGGAGACTCTTCATCAAGCCATTCTAGGTAACCTCTAATCTTATTCCTTGTTGCTTTGATTCGGATTGCTGTATATTTGGGTTTTGGAATGTTGCTGGGAATTTTAGTTCTTGTTGTTTGGAGACCAAATCAAGAGGGTATGGTAAGGTTGGGAAAGGGATTGAATGAGAATCGTTTAATGTAGGAGCCTAGTAAACTCGCCTACTGATTTCGTTGCCCTAAACCTTTTGGGAAACTATTTTGGTCGATTGAGCTAGTATTGGAACTTCTCGGCGAAACCCTGTGTATCCAGAAGTCGCCCAAATCGGGTGGAGTTTCCAGAAGTGTTGTCCGATAGTGGAGTTTTTTGTACAAGATGAGTATCCGGATAGTTGTTGTCTGGATGGGAAGTTCCAGATAGAAGGACTCTCGGATTGGGGGGGGGGGGGGGGGGGGTTCCGGGTATGGGTTTTCCGGATGGCAGTTTCCAATAGGTAGTATCCGGACTTTGTCACTTAGACTGGGAGACCCGGAAACCTGCTTAGGGTTATTCCTTGTTGCCTAGGGTGTCTTGGAGGGGTAACCGAGAGGGAGGTTCGAGAGACTGATAACTCTCGTTTCCATTATTAAATTCTAGGGGATCAACCTGAGGATCTGAAGCCAAGTAATGAGAGTTAAGCAAAGAGAACAGGTTAGTCTTCCTAACTGAAAATGAGATGACTGATATGCTATTTTAAAACTGAATGTTTTATCTTTCGTATGTGAAACTACATGTTTACTATGTTGAGAAGGTTAAGTTATTATGTATGCATACATCTATAAATGGACATGATACGGCCAAGTCGGGGGGGGGGGGGGGGGTGTCCCAACAATGCTCATACCGGGGTGTGTCCCGTTTATGCCTTGGAGGGTGTGTTCCAATTAAGGCAGTGTGAGATTGACACGTTGTCACCAGAATACGGGACTTCAGTGTGCCATTTCATGTATTGTTGTCTTATTGTTGAAAGTTTATTGTTTTAAAGCATTAATATGATTACGATTGTTTATAAAATGTGTTATATATCTACTGTTGTGGCACGAAATATTTCTAGAGGGACCTCACTAGACCTCATGGTCTAACCCTCGCATCTTTCAAATCCAAACCCATTTTCAGGAAAGCCTTTAGTAGGAGGATCGGGAAAGGACAAGGAGAAGGCCAAAACGTGAGGCGAGGAATAACTTGTGGTTTTATTGTTTTTGTTAATTCTAGTCTTGCTTAGAATTTTCTCAACTGTGTATAGGTTGTTCCGCAAACGTAATTTTGTAATGGTTGAATTCAATTAAATTTGGGGGCCGTTTTGGCTGGTTGCTTTATAATTAAATGTTTACGCTCTAATTTTGAATCTAGGTTGTTACAATTTAGTAGATTTAGGTGACCGAACGGGCCTAGACTTAAACTGTGGGCGTAGAAATCACAACTGAGAATTTTGGAAAACCTAGGAAGACCTCAACAGGGACACGAATAATAGGGTAGTGAGAACTATCATGTCAGGTAAGTTCGAAGTTACACCTAGTCAGTGTAACCGCGGATTTACATATACATGTATGTGCTTATTTTACCTTGTTATTTTGGGACTGTTGTTTTAAGCTATTTAAATTGTGTGATGTTTCAGTAACCAAGAATGTCAGAAAGAATCTTGAGAAGTAGGCATGTGCCAGTCGTGGGTGTAGTACCAGTTGAGGGAGCGATCCGCGTGGAAGAAGTTCTGGGGATGGACCAGTGGATCCTCCGAGACAGGTGGCCACCCGTCCGAGGGGCGGAGGCCGTGGAAGAGGACGGGGAAGAGCGCCCCAACGAGCTGCCACCCAGGCAGACGGAACTGGTGTGGTGACTCGAGGAAAGAAGAAGGCGTCGACTACCCGTCCGTCTAAGAGTGCAGGGGCACCTGAGGTGCGTGAACCGTCCCAGTAAGAAAGCACCACCTCTGTGGGAGAAGGAAGTCAGTCAAAGGGTTCAAGGCAAAACCGTAATCAAGTATTTGTGACTGAAGAGAAGTTTACTGCTGAGATGCGGAAACTGCAAGAGACACTACAAGCATTGTTGGATAATCTGACTAAGTCTGCATCGGATAGGCGGACTAAGAGTGGGAATGAGATGAGGACTAAGTCACTCTAGCATACCTCCAACTGAAGTGGGAGATCACTCACAGTTGACCCCGTTTGTGGCTGGTGAGTCAAAAGAAGTAAAAGGGTGTACTTTTAAAACTTTCGCGTCGTGCAAGCCTCCGTCTTTCAGCAGGGAGCGCAACCCGATCTTGGCTCTGAGATGTATTCGTGAGATGGAGCTGGCTTTCGACATAAGTAAGTGTGCTGAGGGAGATAAGGTATTGTTTGTTATGTCTATGCTAAAGGCAGATGCCTTCTTCTGGAGGGATGCCGAGACTGGTGGTAAGGGTTCAGAGGTAGCAAATGCGACTACTTGGCAGTCGTTTG
This sequence comes from Saussurea involucrata, assembly GCA_033807775.1. NCBI lineage: Eukaryota > Viridiplantae > Streptophyta > Magnoliopsida > Asterales > Asteraceae > Saussurea > Saussurea involucrata. The sequence goes on from CM066325.1 coordinate 79,300,952, forward strand.
TATGTGCCTACCGAGGAGAGATGGATAGAGAGGTATGTTTGGGGGCTGAAGATCAGCTTGAGAGAACTTGTCTAGTAAAGTACCCCGCTACTTTTCAAGCGGCAGTGGATACAACAGAACGTAGGGAGAAGGAAAAGAACTGGCAGAAGACAGAGAGGGTTGGTGATAAACGGAAATGGAATGGGCCTAACTGTGATGCTAAAAGGCCGAATGTTACTAGACCCGAGTTGCGGATGGGACCAAGATTGGGGGAGAAGCCCTGGGTAAGTGCAAAAGGATGTATAGAGGAGAATGTTCGTTAGATAATGAAGGATCTTATAAATGTGGGAAGACGGGGCACATGGAACGGGACTGGCATAGTCCAAGATCATGCCATCAACGTGGTTCGCCAGACCACATCAAGACGGACTGCCCACAGCTATAGAGGGGATTTGCTAGTAGCTATGATGGTAACAATGGAGGAAGGGCATTCCACATGTCTGCGGAGGAGGCGGTAAATACGCCTGATGTGGTGACAAGTACTTTCCCTATTGACTAAACTTTTGCTAAAGTGTTGTTTGATTCGGGCGCAAACCGTTCTTTTGTGTCGCCGAATTTTATTCGAAATTTTCAAGTGTAATCTAAGCATTTGAATTTTGGGTTTGAAGTAGAAGTAGCGGATGATAGTCGAGTCTGGGTGAAGGAGGTCTATGAGGGGTGTAACATTGACATAGATGGTTATTTGTTCCCGTTGCGTTTATACCCGATGGGTATGGGGGAGTTTGATGTGATAATAGGAATGGATTGGTTAGCTGATAACGACGCTAACATTATGTGTAATAAGAAGTTAATTCGTATCTCTTTTCCTGATAAGGAAGAAGCAGTAATTTATGGGGATTGGCGGGATAGGAAGTCGTGTTTGATATCCATGATGAAAGCTAGGCGATGCTTAAGAAAGGGGTGCTTTGGGTTTTTGGCATATGTGTTAGATGCTAATAAAGAGAAGAAGGGAGTAGAGGAGGTTTCTGTAGTAAGTGAGTACCCGGAAGTGTTTCCGGATGACTTGACAAGTCTACCCCTAGATCGTCAAGTAGAGTTTAGAATTGATTTGATGCCTGGGGCGGCACCAATTGCGCGTGTGCCCTATCGCTTGGCATCGATGGAAATGAAGGAAATGGTGACTCAACTGCAGGAGTTACTCGACAAGGGTTTTGTTCGTCCGAGCTCATCGCCTTGGGGAGCGCCGATACTGTTTGTGAAAAAGAAGGATGGATCCATACAAATGTTTATAGACTATCGGAAGCTTAACGAGGTGACGATTAAGAACAAGTACCCGCTTCAGAGAATCGATGATCTCTTCAACCAGTTGCAAGGTGCGAGTTATTTCTCTAAGATAGACTTGAGGTTGGGTTATCACTAACTGAAGGTAAGAGAGTAATATGTGCGTAAGACGGCGTTTCGCACAAGGTATTGACACTACGAGTTTCTAGTAATGCCTTTTGGTCTGACTAATGCACCATCGGTATTCATGGACTTAATGAACAGAGTGTGCTGCTCATTGTTGGACAAGTGTGTAATCATTTCATAGATGATATTTTGGTTTACTCTCGATCTCGGAGTGATCACGAGGAGCACCTTCGGGCGGTCTTAGAACTGTTAAAACGCGAGAAGTTGTATGCTAAGTTTTCGAAGTGCGAGTTTTGGTTGAGGGAAGTTCAATTTCTAGGGCACGTGGTGTCGGCGAACGGTATCAAGGTAGACCCAGCTAAGATCGAAGCAATTAGGGTTTGGAAATCGCCGAAGTTGCCTTCAGAAGTGAGAAGTTTCTTTGGATTGGCGGACTACTATCGAAAGTTTATTTAGGAATTTTCTCGAATAGCCACACCTTTGACCGCATTGACAAGGAGGAACGTTAAATTCATTTGGACTGATGCTCAGGAGGCCACTTTCGGTAAGTTGAAAGAAAATTTGAGTAGTGCTCCGATTTTGTCTCTACCCGATGGATCAGAGGGATTTGTAATCTACATTAATACATCCAAACTAGGGTTAGGATGCGTATTTGTTGGTTCCCAGATTCACTTTGTCTCATATAAACAACAAGATCAAAGGTAGCGGAAGCATTATATAAAGTTGTTTAAGTATGAGTGACTGTGTATAAATATGAAGCAATGAGAGAATAACAATAACAATATAGAACAGTAGAAAAATAACAAGATAGTTAAATAAGTTGCTCGTATATTGATATATATGAATAACACCAAGAACACTTTCTTGTGTGTGTATTCTGAAATCTCTCAGGTGACAATTCGTAAAATGGTAGTGGAATAGAATGTGTTGTATTTGCTCTCACAATTTTAGTAATAATTCCCACCAAAAGCTTACAATTGTGCGCTCCACTACCCTTCTATTTATAGCCTGATAAATTGAAAGACAATGTACTACCTAACCTTGGAATGACACGTGGAAAGTGTGTCTCCGTCCTTTTAGGGCTTACATGGAAAGTACGGACACGTGTCTGACACTTAGAGATTTCTACGAGACTTAAGCTTCACAGAGGTCTTCATTCACCAGAGCTCTTGTGCCAGAGCTCTGAAGGTCTTCTGGTGTGAACAGTTCTTCTAGTGGAACAGAAGAAATCTTCTGCCAGAGCTCCGTCGAACTCTGATGGTCTTCTGTTTGTTTTTCTTCTAAGTCTTCTACTTGATCTCCGGTGGTCTTCTGACTTGTGATATTTTCGATACCTTTACATTGAGCATACTTGGGGCTAACAATCTCCCCCTATGTAATGAAAATACAAATTAAGCTATTTACACAGATAAATGAACAAAATACAAAGTGGAGAAAGTCATCCTCTGTGAAACTGATACTATTCTTTCAAGATGATTACAATACATTGCAAAAGAACTAGTATACTAATCATAATAGTTTCCTCTAAGAATTCTATCGAATCTTTTGATTAAGTCTCTGAATTCTAACATGAGGTCTATATGATTAATGTAACTCTTCATAATGTCTTCTGGACATTTTTCCCTTGGAAGAGTTAGAATAATGTTTCTGAGATACTGCAGTGATTCGCTTGAGTACTTGTGGGATTCTTATGCTCTGATGGCTTTCTTGATGCCCTTCTGTCGGCATATGAAAATTGCTGGATTGCCCACAAGTGTTCTTGTTCTGGGATGCGTAAGTCCCTCAAGACTCTCATTTGGAGGACCAATCGCCAGTTTCTCAAGCTCGAACTCTATGCCAAGCTGAAAGTCGATTTGCGTTTTGAGGTTGATGTGCTCTTGCATAGAGTACTGAACTTCAACTATGGCAGTTCTTGCGCCTTTGTATTTTTCACTGTAATTGATGCAATAGCCATGTAGAGTGAGCAGGTCATATGGATTCAAAAGCACGAGGTCGTTGTCATTGAAGGTTTCTATCCTCTTGTGCTCTGTTTCCACTGTATAGACATGATAGAGAATTCTGTCATAGGCAAACTTCCTCTACTCTATCTTCAGAATTCTGTCAAAGGTAAAAGATGAATTGATGGCCTTGTTGAGATGCGATTTGGTTCTGATAAATTTTTGCCTTTTATTTATTAACCCGTTGGCTTTGATTGGGTTTAGGTAAGGGTTTATGGGTACAGAGGTTATTAGGATGATATCTCTGTCATCATAGAGATATGAGAACACTTCTTCTAGTGCAGGTAGAGATGTGTGTTGGGATTCAGGGTTCTGCTCTGGTTGGTTTTCAGGTTGGTTTTCAGCCATCATGTTTTCAATTCTGTTTTCTGGCTCTTCTGCAGTTTGGGTTTCTTGGACTTGGGTTTGGTTTGGGTTTGATTGATCATCAACAGAGGATAGTTCAGTCCTCTCTGGTTCAGTCCTTGGGGTTTGGGGAGGAGTATCCAGAATGATGATTTCTGGTGGTTGAGATGTTGACGTTTCTGTTGGAGCTTTAATCGTTTTGTCCATGAAGATATAATCAAACTCTATTATCTTTGTCTCCCCTGGTGTCTGAGTCTCCCCTTTTTGTTGGTTTGAGGGCTCTTCTTCAGCTTCTGCTACGTCCTCATCATCAGTGAATGCTGCAGAGGCTTTGGAAGAGTCCGGGCCAACAAACTTGCCCTTTTTCTTGGATGGTACAGCCTCAGGGCTCTCCTCTGCAGATCTTTTCTTTGAAGTAGTTTGTAAGATAGCATCTGTGAACATATCAACGACCTTCTTCAGAACCTCCTCTACTTCTATCGCAGCAACTCTGATTTCATCTACCCGACTCTCAATGTTGAATTTATGAGAGTCCAGAGTAGACTGAACGCGTTTCTCTGTTGCCTGTGCCTTCATGACGAACTTTGAAGAAACAGTCATCATTTTGCTCAACACCATCTTTCTAAAAGTCCCCATATAGGCTCTGTCGATTGGTTGTCTATCAGGGAAGGGTATGTCTGCTTCTGGTGCAGTGGCTTCTTTAATGGCAGTCTTGACAGAGTTGTTGATCATATCTGTCATAGTTCTGATGTTGTTCTCTGACAGAATGATAGAGGGTACTGGCAGAGTTTTGTTTATGGATTCCTTGTGATTTTCTGCCATTGTTGTCTTCAAATCATAGATTTCTTTCTGCAACTTCTCTTCTTCCTCTTCTCTTGTCTTTTCCCGATCAGTGAACTTCTGGGAGGTTGTTGCCAGCTTTGTTTATATCTCTTTCAGCTCTTCTTTCAGAGAAGCATTCTCCTTCTGGATTAGCTCCTCTTTTGCAGCATTGATAAGGTTACACTCATTCAAGGAGTTACTACTACTATCACAGAAGCCTTTGAGCTCTGCTCTTCTGTTATTATCAGAGGGGGTAACATTGTCTCCAACACATGGATTTATTCAGCCTCGAGCCTAGAGGCGCCTCCTTCTAGAGCTGTGTTGATGTTGACTCTGGGAGGACTTCCACCCTGTCCTTGATGTTCCTTTAGAGGGGATACATCTCTGGGTGTTGTGATCAGAGGTTCCTCTTCCTGCTCAGGTTCAGGAGAAGGAAATCTGATGTGATGGGAAGATCTGTGATCAAGGCAGGTCTCCCCGTGTGCAACTAGGGCTAACCAATGTCCCTGGGTTGGACTTAGTCTACGCGAGATCCCGAAGGTCTCAGTTCTATTTTGGATCTATCTAAGCAAGCCACAAAGGATTCAGCGTGTGTATCTGACCTATTGATATTCTGGGGCGATGGAATATCACTACCAAAAAGGGACTCCCCTGTTTCGTGCAGACCAGAGGCATGAAGAGCTGCCTCTAATGGGTTTGGCTGGTTTGGGTTCGAGGTGTGCACCTCTGTTTCAATATCCATTTAGGCTTGATCACCATGGATAGGTTGTGTGGTAGCACTGGGAGAAGGGGTAGGAAAACGCACATGTGTGTTCGAATGAACATCTTTTTCTTGGCTCGCATTTCCCTCGGCTCCTAGGGTTTCAGAAGACTGAGTTCTCACTCTCATATTCCTCTTCCTCACCACCGCCAGAGGAGGACGAACTCTCTGTTCCATCCTATGCAGTTTCACCAACTTCCTCAGCGATCTGTCAATATTATCTCCCTCCTCCATATTATTTTTAGAGGAAGACCCCTCTATGGGTACTCTTACCTCTGGTCTGACCACTTCTTCTTCTTGTACCAAACTAGTGGACTCTAAAGAAGGCTCAGGACCTAAGTATGCTGGGGATCCCACCTCAGGTTCTTGAGGTTGGACAGCATGTCTATAGTTTTGGATAGAAATGTGTTGGGGTGGATAAGAGAAAGCATAGTTTGAGGAATTCTCCTGGTGTTGGAGTGCGTACCTAAGATTGTAGGCTTGAACTTCGACATCACCCATCCAGGAGTTGGATTCCCTGTTGAGTCAATTATAGAGTCTGAAATGCTTCCCTTATCACGAGGCTTATGAGCCTTCGAAATCTGATGTGCTTCAGATTTTTGTGTTGCCCCACAACTCCTCCTTTCGCCAGAGTAGTCGTCTTCACGTTTACTGCGTTGAGTAGTTCTGCATAGATAATGGAGGCATAGTCGAGATGCCTGTTGAAGTAGAGACCATACATGATCTGCAAGATTTCAGTGCTGGCCTGGTCTTGGCTTCCACTCTTGCAGGTCAGTGTTCGATTGAGTGTGGAGAACATGAAGTTCCACACTGGTGGCATATGGCCTCTTTTGAACTCTCTAATTTTGGTTAAATCTGTATTGTAGCCCAACATCTTGATGAATGCTAGAAGAACATGGGCTTTTGGGGGGGTTTTCATACACAGGAACTCCTAATTGCATAGGAGTTAGCATTCCAAACACTCGTCTGATAGTTTTGGGACGAATGCGAATAGTCCCCGCTCCTCCTTCTCTTCTAGAATCCACATTGCCTATGATTCCTTTTCTTTCTGGGATGAACTGGCAAGTTGTCCACCATTGTTGGACATAGAGCTGTGGAAGGACATTATCAAAGTTGGTTATGGCTTGGAAAACTTCAGATTGTCGAAAGAACTTGACAAACACATGGTAAATGGGTAGAAAGTTTACAGGATTGGCATCGAATCGGTAGTTGTTGTCTACGAACTCATAAGGCAGAATGATGATTTGGTCTACGGGTATGATTCTGGTCGATTCCGTAGAGTTTGTTTGGTTCGCCATTCTTGCAGGTTTGGAGGTTTGAAGAACACAAAGAAGGTATTTGCACAAAGGAGGGAAGATTTTGCAGGTTTGAATGCTCAAAAAGCGTAAGAAATGAAATGGGTGATTCAAATGGGTATTTATACTCAAAAGAATGTGGCTGGATAACCATCGTAGGTACTGTAGGCACTTGAGTGTCAGATAGTGGAACGTCTTCTACAGTAGAACGTGGTAACAGCTAACGGTTGGTTACCCAATCAAAAAATTCCATGTGGGTTTTGGGTCTGACAACTTTTCTGATATAGAACCGTCACGGTCAGAGATTTATTGGTGACATGTGGTTGAGGCTCAGAAATAACCCGCACTTCTGATGAGCAATACCAGAGAAAGTATAAGGCAGAAAAGTGGAAGAGCTCTGTTGGAACTCTCAGCACATTCTTGCCTCTATTGAGTGACCTTGTCTATTCTTTCAAGTGACTCAGATTCTCAAGATGTTTCACCTTTACCCTAAATCATTTGTAAATCCTATATCTGATGTAAGAGTAGTCAAAGAACGAGTACATAACTTTCTCAGAGATTTCACAGAGTTCTGGTGACCTTCATCACAGGCTCTGGTGAAATTTCAGAGTTCTGGTAAGTTCTTGGACATGATAAAAAAAGGTTTTCATCAGAATAGGTTTTCCCTTCCTTCAAAAATATTTTTCTTTTATGTTCAACAAGCAAGTCATGCAAATTTGTCAATAATTGACTTGCTCCCCCTTAAACAATGCTTATTTTCCTTTTAAGCTCCCCCTAAAATGATTAGCTTATTTGAAAGATTTATCTTTTCAGCTCCTCCTAGATTTTTGCAACTTTTGAAAGATTTGAAGATTATTTACAAAAGAGTTTCAAAGAAACAGAGTTGAGACGCAAAGAAGAAAATATTGAAAAATTATGTTGGCAGAGCTCTGAGATTAACAACAGAGGCTCTGATAATGTAACCTACCTAACTACTCTGTCAGAGCTATGGGATGAACATCAGAGGCTCTGATGAATTTCAACAGAATTAGGAGGACATATTCATCATACCCATCTTGTTGATTAAGAAACTAAATCTCCTTTCATCAAGGGCTTTGGTAAACATATCAGCAAGTTGGTAGTCAGTTGAAACAAAATACATTTCAATTGTCCCTTTTTCAACATGATCTTTGATAAAGTGGTACCTTATATCGATATGCTTTGTCTTTGAGTGCTGAACTGGATTGGCTGTGATTGCTATTACACTCTTGGAGTCACAGAGAATTGGGACTTTGTTGTACTCCAGGACGTAGTCTTTGAGATGTGTTTTCATCCAAATGACTTGTGAACAACAACTAGCAGCAACAACATATTATGCTTCTGCTGTAGAGGTTGACACACAGTTTTGTTTCTTGGACGTCCAGCTGACTAGCTTATCTCCTAGCAATTGACAGCTACCAGAAGTACTCTTTCTGTCATTCCTGCATCCTCCATAGTCTGAATCCGTGTATGCTACAAGCTCAAAACCAGAGTTAAGAGGAAACCAGAGACCCAAAAATTGAGTCCCTTTGAGATATTTAAAGATACGTTTGACAACAAACAAATGGGATTCCTTAGGATTGGCTTGGAATCTAGCACAAAGACAAGTTGCAAACATTATATCAGGTCTGATCGCAGTTAAGTACAGGAGTGACCCTATCATGCCTCTGTAGTTCTTGATATCCACTGATTGACCCTGAGGATCATGATCAAGTTTAACTCGTGTGGCAATAGGGGTTTTCATAGGATTTGAGTTATTGAGCTTATATTTTTTCAAAATATCAGAGACATGTTTTGATTGACTTATATTCATCGGATGGATTGTTTTACTTGTAAACCAAGGAAGAAAGAAAGTTCTCCCATCATGCTCATTTTAAACTCACTTTTCATTAAATCCTCAAACCTGTCACAATACTCTTGCCTAGTAGACCCAAAGATAATGTCATCAACATATATCTGTACCAGAAGAATATCATTTTTATATCTCCTAAAGAATAAGGTAGTATCCACAGTACATTTTTCGAAATGGTTGACCAATAGAAAGTTTGACAAAGTTTCATACCAGTCTCTGGGGGCTTGTTTAAGGCCATACAGAGGTTTTTCTAGCTTGTATACGTGATCTGGAAACTCTAAGCTTTCAAAGCCGGGAGGTTGCTGGACATACACTTCCTCTTGCAGTTTGCCATTCAGGAAGGCAAATTTTACATCCAATTGATAGACCTTGAAACCTTTATGAGCAGCATAGGCTAGGAAGATTCTTATTGCCTCTAGCCTAGCCACTGGTGCAAAGGTTTCATCATAATCAATGCCTTCTTCTTGGCGGTATCCCTTTGCAACCAACCTTGTTTTGTTTCTGATGATAACACTTTACTCATCTTTCTATTTCTGAAAACCCACTTGGTTCCAATAGATGCTTTATTATCTTATGGAAGTGGAACCAAGGACCAAACTTTGTTTCTTTCAAATTCAAGAAGCTCCTGTTGCATGGCTTCAATCCAGTTTGGGTCTTCCAGGGCTTCATAAATTTTCTTTGGCTCAATCATGCTTATGAAATTTACAAAGAAAGCTTCATTTATTGTTGCAGATCTTGTCTTTACACCATCCTCAGCAGCACCTATAATCTGATGATGGGGGTGATCCTTTGTCCATCTGGTCATGGGAGCATGGACAACAGGTGGAGCCTATGCTTCTGATGGGAAAAGATGTATGTCAGTGTCAGAGCTCTGAGGATTGGCACCAAGGCTCTGAGGCACACTACTCTGGAGAGTGGCTTCATTGCTCTGTGATGTACCAACAGGGCTCTGAGAAGGTGAGCTTTCATACACAGAATTTCTTCCAATATTGGTCAGATGTGGTGATGATGGCTCTTGTTCAGGCTCTCTTTCGTTTGAATGTTGTCCCCCATTTTTCTGAATTTGACATGTAAACAGAGAAGTAGATGGTAAAGAATTGGAGGGACCTGTTAGAGATGTACCTGTTAAATTCTGTTCAACAGAGTTCTGTGCTTGATTGTCTCTACTGAAGCCTTCAGAGGAATCTTCATCATCAAAGAAGTCGTTGAATACTAGATTGATATCCTGTTCTCTTGTCTTTGAAGAGCTGAGCTTCTCTTCAGTCTGTATCCCCTCTGGTGATTTGCTTTCAGAGGAACTTGATGATTTTTCATCAAAGGATACATTTATGGTTTCTTGATTGACCTTTGTTCTGGTATTGTAGACTCTGTAGGCTTTAAAGGTTAAAGAGTAACCAATGAATATTCTCTCGTCAGACTTCTTGTCAAATTTACCCAATTGATCTCTGTCATTCAAGATATAACACTTGCAACCAAAAATATGAAAGAATTTCACATTTTGCCTTCTGTTGTTGATGAGTTCATAAGCAGTCTTTTTGAATCTTTTAACAATGACAGCTCGGTTTTGGGTAAAACATGCTGTTGAAATTGCTTCTGCCCAGAAGTTGATAGGAAGAACAGATCCTGCCAACATAGTTCTGGCGGCTTCTACCATAGTTCTGTTATTTCTCTCCACAACACCATTCTGTTGGGGAGTTCGGGCAGCCGAGAAGTTCTTAAATATTACTTCCTCTGTTAGGTAGGAGTCAATTCTTGCATTCTTGAACCCTGTCCCATTATCACTTCTCAGCATTCTTTTCAACAGATTTATCAGAGTTTTTGGGACATCAGGTTTTACTCTGATGAACTCAACCCGTGTATATCTAGAATACTCATCTATAAGAACAAGAATATACATTCTGCTAGACAGACTTTGCACAGAGATTGGACCACAGAGATCCACATGAAGCATATGCAAAAGTCTAGGGAAGTTGTGATCACTTTTTGTTCTGTGTGAAGTGCTTTTCAGCTTACCCAATTCACAGGCAGAACAAAGATGGTCTTTGTCAAATTTAAGAGAAGGCAAACCTTTTACTAAGTTCAGTTTCACAAGTTTGTCAAGATTTGAAAAGTTTAAGTGAGCAAATCTTTTATGCCAGAGCCATGCATCTTCCTTATTCAAAGAAACTAAACAGAGTTTTTCTGTTTTAGAACTTTGATTGGGATTAAAATTCATTATGTAAAGATTTCCTTTTATGTCGGCTTTAAGAAGTTCTTGACCAGACTCAGGAACTAACATAGAACAATATTTCTTCTTAAAATTGACATCAAAACCATGATCACACAGTTGACTTATGCTAAGCAGATTATGATTTAAACCTTAAACATAAGCAATTTTTGACACAGAAACACCTCCATTTGTTAAAACACCATAACCTTTAATCTGTCCTTGTCCATCACCTCCAAAAGTTACTGCACCTCCCATTTTATCTCTGAATGAGGCCAGTAGCTCTTTGTTGCATGGCATGTACCTAGAACACCCTGAGTCTAAGTACCAGATCTTCACATGAGGCTTCTGCAAGACATATTCGTTCTTTTTAGGTACCCATTGCATAATGGGTCCTTTCTTGTTAGGCTTGGGGGTGTTAACAAAGTTACCAGCTTGCTTTCCATTCTTGGATGGTGTGCCAGTGGATTTTCTCTACAAGTTCTGATGGTTAGTCTTAGGATTTTTCCTTTCTTGTGATTGATTCAGAATGCAGTGGGGACTATTCAAATGGTTTTACAGTTTTAACAGAAGTTGAATGCAATTACAGTTGATAGAAAATGAAGATGATTGATGAATGTTGCTGTTTCTTTTCAACATCTGGGGATTATATGCCTTTTGAGATTGAATTACTCTAGGATCAGATGCTCTCACTGACTTTCTGTCCAGATTTGTTTTCTTGAAATTGGCATTTTTCTTCTGGTGAGATTCTTTAGACCAAAAAGAATTTCCTCTTTGATTTACTGCAGAGTTAGGGATAGGTTGGTCATTGACTTTCCATTTACCCTTTTGTTCTGGAGTAAACCTTATAGGTTTGTATGCATAGGGAACAGAGGTATGGTTCACAGGAATACTTTTAGCTTTCTCTCTTCTTTTCTCTTCTAACTCCTCGGAAGAAAGAATTCTGATACCCTTGTTTTTGAAATCAGGACATGGTGGAATTCTGGATTGGTTCTTAAAAATAGGTATGACAGTGTTTAAAATTCCAGATCCAACAAGTCGCTGTTTAGGTTTGTGCAAGACATTCTTTTGTGCACAGAATATCTGCTCATCCACCTCAGAATCAGAGTCTAGAAAGTCTCTGGTGGCTATGTCAGAGGTGTGAGTCTCTTTGGGTAACTTAGAATCATTTGCTCTGGTGGAGTTTAACCTTTTGATGGTGCATGACTTAAACTTTCTTAGCTTGGGTTTCAAAGCATCAGATGCAGATTTTGTCAAATAAAGATCTTTTGCACAAGTTAAGGGGGAGCTCATATGAGTTTAAATCATTATATCATGATTTGAGTGGGAGCTCAAATTTGAAATCCCATAACTAGAAAATACAATATAATCACAAGTAGAGAGAATCTAGAGAGCAAAGTTGTCATCCATGTATTGATCACAAAAGTACAAATGACATATGCTTGTAAGTGTTTCTCTAAGCTCTAGATTGTTACTAGCTAATGAACTAGACATGCCTATTTATACCCCATACATACAAGGTATAAAGGCATTTACAATACAGCATAGACTATTACAGATATTGACTTTACAGTAAATCTTGAATACAATAATGCTCTAATACTGTGCTTTGACACCAGAGGACTCAGCCACAGAAGTAACAGGCTTCTGATCCTTAAAAGAGTTAAAGTTGAAAATTTCTTTGGGATCAAGACTCTTGACAGAATTAGGAATTATGATCTCAGATTTTCCTTGTTCATGAATAAACTTGAAAGATGGTTTTTTAACCTTTTCATGACCAGAGGAGTCATAGCTGACATTCCTGAAATTCAGTTTTCTGGTTCTTGATACATCTGAGGTTTTAGCTCTTTTAAAAACAGCAGTACCAGTGATTACATTATCTGGCATTTGGATCTTCCCAACACAGAAGGTAGATGACAGAGATGTCTTATTCCTTCTAGTGAAGGGATCAAGTTCACTGAAACCTAGACCTTGAGTGTCCTTGTTAGGGTCATTTATTGTTGAATTAAAGTTCAAGGGGCTAATTGTAATAGTTTAATTTGAGCCTAGTTAGTGAACGGGCCGTGGGCTTGTTAACCACGGGCCCGTCATATATAATGTTTTGTTTTAGCTTTGTTTAGGCTAAGTTATTCATTATTGCTTTCCTACTCTTATTGTAAATCCTCTAAATTATGAAAGCTAATTGGATGACCAGTTGAAATCATAACCATTGTTCATATCTATTGATATCATTGTTCGTTACACGGATCTGAGACTCATAATTGGTAACAGAGCAGACGGACAGATCGATTCAAAGTTCTCTATTTTGAATTCTGGTAAGTTTTCCATTGATACGGCTGTGTTCTTGATTGAATATCAATTTTTTGATTCTGGTAAAATTGATCGATTTCGTTTATTGGGTATTGTTAGTATCATTGTTATTAGTGATTCTGCAAGTTTTCTAATTCGATCGTTTGAGTGGATTTTAAGCAAATTAAAGTTCAAAAGTTTTGAGTGTGTTCTTGGTAAAAATCGAATTCTTAACCATCAAAACTTGTTGTTTTTGCTTATAAATAGATTTGGATAGTGTTATTTTTGTGTTTGGTCGAGTTTCTAATCTTTCAGAAACGTTTTTGAGCAACCCTAGTCGATTCCCAATCGATTTCAACACTCCATCCGCACTTTCCGGATAGTAGCAGCACTTTCCGGAAGTTCGCATTCAGCCTTTCCGGATACGACATAACTTTCCGGGTAAGTATCTCATTTCCAATCTGTTCGGGTACATTGTTCCGGAAACCCAAAGTTTCCGATAAAATACATTCTCCGGACAACTCAAAGTTTCCGGTAATTTATTTTATCCGGACAACTCGAAGTTTCCGGTCAAGTTGATTCTTTCCGGACACTAGTCTTCCAGTAAGTACATCATTCAGAAAGCATTTTATCCGGAAACCATTTAATTCGGTAAGTTTAGTATATTCTATCCGGAAACCATTGACTTCCGGTAACTCTTTGTTGTCCGGAAAGTAGTTTGTCCGGATACTTTATTCTATCCGGAAACTTCTGTGATTTTGAACTGTTTTCACTCAATCTGATCCAGACACTTCCAGATCAGACATCTTATCCGGATTCCTATCCGGTAAGTTCATTCCAGTTGAATTCTCACCTGTTCCTAGTACAACTCAGTCGTAGAAACCGCGTTAGGATATCACTCGTAGTGCCTTGCGTTAGGTTATTACTTTGAATCGAACACTTCGTCTAAACGATCATTCCAGTGCAACCAAAGATGTATTCGCGCGACGCTCTTGCTATCGGCACCGATTCCAAACCACCTTGCCTCTACCAAGATGAGAACAGTCAGCGGCGACACAGATTTATGATCTTCATTCCACCAGCAGCAGCAGGTGATCCAACTCGTTAGGAGAAAAAGAAACTCGCCGATATGACTGACGATGAAAGAGGCATGCTTGAGGGAGAAAAATGATGCGCGGCAGCGATGTCGGCAATCAACTGAAAATCAACAACGCCATAACCAAGTTCGATGGGTTTAAGCAGCGCACCGGTGAGTCTCTCACCCTATGAACGTTTTTTCCTCCTTCTTAACGAGCTTAACAAGAATCAAATCACTCACTCCAACATGGAAAACGCGCTCAAGTTCCTCAACAACCTGTTGCCAGAATGGAAGGTATTTGCTTCTCATATCAAGCATAACAACTTGATAGAGAAAATCGGCATCAATGAACTATATGATACGCTCCTTCAAGACGAAGATGAAGTGAATGAACTTCTGAGCGAGAAGAAGACTGATTCAAAGCCAACTGCTGATCCTTTAGCTCTTATGTCTTAAAAACGAGGCAAATCTTCTAGCCGTCATTCCAAACGCGCTCAAGAGCCAAGTGACTTTGAGCCCGAACCTGAGGAAGATGAAGGAAATGATTTTGATCCGGAACTTACTGCTTTGAAGAATGCTATGTCTTTGATCTCCAGATCCTTTCAACAACAGAAGTTCTATAAAAAGCTGACGTCCAATAATCAGCGCTACTCCACCTCATCCAACAAGCGTCATGATTATCAGGACAAATATGAAGAAAAGAAGAAAGCTGATGAGTCCGACCAGTCTGACAAGAAAGAGAAGACGGAGAAAGATGACCGCAAGAAGAAAGATGAACCCGTGACTTGTTATAACTGCGGGAAGCTTGGTCACTTTGCGAAATATTGTCGGAGGCTTGTTGTAAAGAATTCCCACTATTACAAGGCGAAGCTTGCATTGATTGAACAGGAGGAAGCTGGAGAAGCTTTACTTGTTGAAAACGACTACTGGTTGGGTCGTTCTGATGATGAAGATGTTAGCCCCAAGTATCTGTTATGTAAAAGTATTGAAAATATTATCAAGTCAGAAGACAACCAGAGATCCAGCAGAAGACTTGGAAGAAGATCAACAAGAAGACCAACAGAGCTCAACAGAGCTCTTGCGGAACCAACAGAGATCGACAGAGCTATGGCAGAAGATCTTCCATTCTACAGAAGAACTGTTCACCAACAGAAGACCAACAGAGCTCTGGCGTAAGAGCTCTGGTGACTGAAGACCTCTGTGAAGCCTAAGTCTAGTAGAAATCTCTAAGTAATAGACACGTGTCCGTACTTTCCACGTAAGCCCTAAAAGGACAAGACACACTTTCCATGTGTCATTCCAGGGTTAGATAGTACACTGTCTAATGCTTTATCAAGCTATAAATAGAGAGGTAGTGGAACAACAATTGTAAGCTTTTGGAAGAATAGTTTTCCACAATTGTTAGAGCACACACTGCAGTATTCCATATCCCTACCTCCGTACGATCTTGTTCCCTGTGATATTTTCGAATACACACAATTGAACGTGTTCTTGGTGTTATTCATATTATCAATATACGAGTAGCTTATTATATTTGATCTTGTTATCATTTTACTGTGCTATATTTGATACTCACAATCACTCACCGTTTAATAGCTTTATATAAATGCTTCCGCTATCTGATTTATGCTATTTACGTGATACAACATGAATCTGGGTACCTACAGTTGGTATCAGAGCATCTTTGATTTGCTTAAATCAAACGATCCAATCTACCAAGGTTGATTCATTGTTGTTGATTGTGTCTGTGTGTCTTAAAAGCTTTTTAGTATACTCTGTTTTTTACTGTTTAAAGTTTAAAGCAAGTTTTCAGAGTTTATTTAATATTGTTCAAACGCTTTTCTAGTTCAGTTTAAAGATCTTCTCTAAAAGTTACTGTTCCATTGGTTACTGTTCACTCACTTTCAGTTTTAAGTCTTTCGAAACCGTTATACTCTGTTTTTCTCAAAAATGGCTAATAACAACATTAATGCCATCTATACTGCTGGTTCTTTGACCAAGCCTCCTACTCTTCTGAGAGATGAATATCCTCAGTGGAAGATTAGGATGGTTAACTTCCTTGATGGAATGGACAGAGATTTAATGCGATATGTCAATGATGGACCATTCCAACCCATGGTTTTGGTTCCTCGTGTACCCGCAACACAGACAACTGCTGAGATTCCTGCTCACTTCGAAGTTAAAACCACTGGTTTTACAGATGAAGAGACACTTAAAATGGAAAATGACCTTAAGACAGTTAGGCTTCTGAATATGGCCATTCCAAACCATATATTTCAAGAACTAGACTCATGTGTTACTGCTAAAGAAATATAGATTCAACTTCTTAATCAACTTGAGGGTGGTATCAAGACCCAAAAGGACAGAAGGACCCAATGTATAAATGAATACAATGATTTCAAGGCACTTCCTGAGGAAACCTTACAACAGACCTATAACAGATTTAATGTGTTGATAAACAAATGCAAAAAATGTGGGGTTGTTAGGTCGAAGGAAGATAACAATGTTCTATTCCTGAAAAGTTTGAATGATGAATGGTTAAATATGTCCATGTCTTTACAAGCTAACCAAGATTTGGATGCATGGTCTCTAACTGATGTGTATGGCACTCTTGCTGCACAATAGAAGGATGTTGTCAAATAGAAAGACAAATCCACCATTGCATGTCCAATCGCTTTGGTTTCAGATTCAAAGAAAACTACTGAAGGAAAGTCCAACAGAGAGAGTTCTAGCAGAGACAAGAAGAAAGGAAAGAAGAGTCTGGTAGCTGAAAGTTTTGCTGAAGAAAGTTCATCAGAGGATGATGATATAAATGCCTTTGCTCAATTTCTTGCGTTAATAACTCAAAAATTTAACAAGATATTCGGCAACAAGGTATTTGATAGAAGAGGAAGGTACGAGAGATAAGGAAAAGTTGAGAAAAGAGGTTATGCTTCATCTCCACAACAGAACCACCAGAATAGAGCTCCACAAGAACAGAGACCTCAACCACAACAGAAGTATAATCCTCCAGCCCCACAGAAAACCAATGTTGCTCAACCCATCAATCAGAATGATGGACGTTGCTTTAGATGTGGCAAACCTGGCCATTTCTCTGCTAATTGTAGAGGTAAACTGGTAAAAGACCAGGATTACTACAAGAACAAATACAAGTACAATTACCGAGAAAGAAGCTATGTTGCTGAGATGGAGAATTGGACCTCTGATTCATCCTCTGATGATGAACCAGAGCAAGCCAATTTCTGTGGATATGCTGTGGATGATGAAAGTTTGGGAGAAGTTGATTGGATGACTGGAGAAACCCTAGAGAGAACAATAGAGGAAGATTTGAATCAGAATGCCTTTGCTCTTACTGTGACAGAGCCAAACAACAGAGCGCTGGAGACCACCAGACCCAGTACCAAGGTATGTTCTTCTGAATCTAAGTCTGACTCCGAGTTGGAAATGCATGTTTCTTTGCTAACAGAAGAGTTCAACTTTTAAAACAAAAGCTCTCTGAAGAGAAAGAGTTAAGGAAGCTAGCTCAAAAAGATCTGTCCTTTTACAAGAGAGAGAAAACTCTCTTGGAACAAGAAAAGGAAGAAATCTTTAAAGAAAAATCTGAGCTAGAAGTCTTACAACAAAAGAAGGAAACATCTTTTCTGAAAAAGTCAAAGAGTTTGAGGAAGTTTTAAAACAAAAAACTGAAGAGGTGAAAAAGTCAGAAACAGAAAGACTTAACTATGTTGCTTTAAAAGATTATTTTCAAAGAGAAAGGGAGGTTTTGCATCAATCCCTACAGAGATAAGAGATTCAAATCACAAAGTACTAGGATGCACAAGACGTGTACATCAAGATAAACTCTCAAATGTATACACAAGGTCTTCGTTTCAGTGACCTTGCTCCTTATAATGGAAGAAAGAAGACATCTCTGTCTTCTACCTTCTGTGTTGGGAAAATCCAGGAGGATGTGATCTCTGGTACTGCAGCTTTCAAAAGAATCAAAACCTCAGATGTTTTTTCAAGGACCACAAAACTCAATTTCAGGAATGTCAGGTGTGACTCCTTGGATCAAGAAAAGGTTACAAAACCATCTACAAAGTTTATTCTTGATCAAGGAAGAGCTAGAATCATACTTCCTGATTCTGACAAAAGTCTGGATCCAAAAGAGATCTTTAATTTCAACTCTTTCAAGGGACAGAAGTCTGTTACTTCTGTGGCTGAATCCTCTGAAGTTAAACCACAGAGCGAGCTCAACCCTGAAGCCCCAGTCTTCTCTCCTACTTCTGAGACGATAAGAACATCTTTTGAAGAAGATCTTATGAAAGTTCTTGAAGAAAATGCTGTTTCTGATGCATTAAAACCAAAGTTGAGAATGTTTAAGTCTGGTAAAGCTAAGAATCTACCACCAGAGCCGACAGTGACTCTGATTCCGAGGTAGATGAGCAAATTTTCTGCGGTCAAAAGAAAGTTTTGCATAAACCTAAGCAGATACCAGTGGGATCTATAGATTTGAAAAAGGATGTCTCATTCTTTAAGAAACAATCAAGATTCATACCAGTAACTGAGTTTGATAACAAAGGCTTCCAGATTCTTGCTTCTAATGTAATAGAAGTGAAGAAAAGAGAGAATGCCAGAAATATTCCAGTAAACAACACCTCTGTTCCCCTTGCTTTCAAACCAATCAGATTTACACCAGAGCAGAAGGGCAAATGAATAGTCAATGACAAACCTGTTCCTGCTGTTGGTTCTATATGCTCAAGAATGATTATAAAATGATATTACCGGTAATATATGATCCTATAGGGTCACACCGAACAACAAGTAGACACCGAATTGATATTTATAAGAATTTGATTCTTGATAAATATTAATTAATTCTTAAAAATATTAATAAATATGATTTATAATATTTTATGCAGAAATTTTCATGACAACACAACTCACAAAGCACTCTCCCTCCTCTCTCTTCTCATTCACGGCCGAAACACACACAAGTGTGTGTGTGTTTTGGTGTTCTTCTCTTTCAAATCCTATGGTAGTGATTGTTAGAGTTCTTGAATCAAGATAGAAGAAGAACTAGCATTCTTGAAGGTGTCATTTGCGTGTGGTGGATACCGCTAGAGGAGTTCTTTTTGGGTTCTACATTCATCACCAACATCCAACCTCCCGAGAGGATTCAAAGTCTTCAAAGGTTGTAATCTTGAACTCTCTTGGTATGTTGCTCTTTTATTTTTTTCATGCATGTAACAAGATCCTTGGTGGGAATAAAATGGTTTTATGTTTTGTTCAAAAGTGTTTTTGCTTCCGTTGCGTAAAATATTTTACCTCTTATGGTTTTTGAAACCGGTTTTTTAACATAAAATCCCAACAAGTGGTATCAGAGCCTATGTTATAATGCATGATTAGATAAAGGTTTTTTTTTGGATAAAACTTGGTTTTTGGAAGCCATGGATAAAAATTTCATTTTATATGAAAAGTTCATACATGGCTTTTAGGCAACTAGTTTGTTTTTTTTTATATATATATTTTAGGTAACAAAATTTCAACATGCATTTTTGTTACATAAAAGTTGCCTAACAAAAACAAAGTGTTGTTTTATGTTATTTAGGAGTAGTATGTGCATAAACAAGCCATGGACCAATGTGTTGGTTGTTGTGTTGTTTCCTTTAAATTTGTTATTATTTTTATTATTATTCATGTTGGTTTGTAATAGTAAATAGGTTTTATTATTTCATGTTTCTTTTGTTCATTTTGTAAGTATTAGATTAGTTGTTAGAACTAGTTTTTTATTTTATAAAATGTAACAAGAAGAAGGCCCACATGGAGCTTGAAGATGGAACTTGATGTCTTGATTGCATAGAGATGCTAAATCAAGTGGGAGCTTGAAGTTTTTTTTTATTTTTTATTTTTTATTTTGTCCCTTAGGAATGGACTTGACATTTCTTGTTTTGGCTCACAAGAAATGTCATTAGAAATGGCTTTGTTTTATGCACATTCTTTTGCATGTTTATGGTTGATTATGTTCTTTTTGATGTGTTAAAATATAGGATATTATATGCTAGTAAAGAACATAAAATTGGTTCAAACGCGCTTAATTAAAATTGTTTAAAGTTGAAGCGACAAATTTTAAAATTAGATTTTAAATGAACCAAGTTTAAAATAGAGATTTTATATCAACCAATATTTAAAATGGGTATTTTAAAACAATGACATGCAAATTGGTTCAAATAAGTTTTATATAAAATTGTTTATTTAAAAACGACGTAACTTTAAAAATTGGATTTTTAATTGAACCAAATTATTTAAAATGAAGATTTTAAATTTATTCATTTTGATGAAAATTTCTTTTTCTTAAAAAGAGTACCTTGATTATTGGATGCATGCAATAATATGGTACTATGGTTTTTAAGATAAAAATTGAGATTTTGAGTTTTATAATAGGAGTTTAAATAGAGATTTTGAAACTCACATAAATTCATAATCTAAAAATAAAAGTGTTTTATTAAAAGACTATAAATGGTTCTTATTATGATCATTAGTTGGTAAAATAGAGATTTTATTAAATAGGAACCATTTGATAAGTAGTAAGATTTTATTTAAATACCATGTATTATTGAATGCATGCAAAATCACATGATACTAAAATGTTTACATAACTAGAATTGTAATACATCTAAAATCCTTTTTTTATAAACGCAAGTCATATGCCGTCCTTTTGAGAAACACTCAATACGTCACTATGACACCCTTGTGGGATAAAGGTCACCTAACCACTTGGATTGTCTTGAGATGGATGAGGTGATTCTTATGTTTTTGTGGGATAAAGGTCAACTAACCGCATGGATGTGAGTTTCACATGTTGTTTCAAGTAGGATGACTTGATTGGGAATCTTTTGTGATAAAGGTCACCTAAGCATTAGAAACCCAAGGCATAGATGGGATCAAACATGCCAATTAACAAACAAGTTGTTAAGGATCCCATAACGCTAGGAATTACATTCGATGTAATCGATAAACGTTATATACCTTGTTGGATTAAATGGACGGGATAAAGGTCACCTAACCGTTTCATTTGTTTTGCAACGTTGGATCCTAGATTATATGCAAATCAATGTTTTTAGAAAACAAAAGGGTAATTAATTTGCTAAAAATTAATATTGAAAATACTATATTAACTTTGTTAAATTTTGTAGATGGCCTAAAATGCAAACACTACAATTAACACATCCTTAAGACCTTTTCTTTTGGAAGAAAAGTTAACCACTCAGAACTTCCAAAATTTGTTTTCAAAACATTGAGACGCGTTCTCAGACATGAAAACAAATCATACATACTTATCGTACCTCCTCTTACCTCCATAGAAGCTCACGATACTTGATTGAAACATAATGATGATGCAATCGATATATCACGTCTTATGCTTGAAACCATGGTTCCATCCTTACTAGAAAGAATGGAGACGTTTCCACTGAGGGCATTTGACATGGTAAACCGATTATGGGAATGTTACCAAATATATATGGTCCGTAAACGCTTCAATACTATTGGGGTACTTCACATGACAAAGATGAAGGAAGGCCAAGATGTATGCTCTCATATTGACAAAATGAGGACGCACCTAGACTATTTGGATAGACTTGGCTATCCTTATTCCAATGGGAGAGCCGTAGATGTAATCCTCAAATCTCTGACCAAAGCATTTGATGTTTTTGTCGAGAATCTGAATATAGACCTCGAGAAGATTTCAATCCCAAAATTGCATACGATGCTAGAAACTGCTGAAAGGAATCTTCCCATGGTAACAGCTACATATGATAAATGTGGCAACATTGGTCATAGAAGAGGAGATTGCCCTTCTGAGAAATAAATGTTTTCTAGCGAAGGAAAGTCCTTCAAGTATCTATATTTTAGATAGAACTTTTTCCTTTCTATCTTACACTTGTGTATTTGATACTAAGTGTAGAACTCATTTTTGTAATATGTTACAGATGATCGAGAAAGGTAAGTGACTGAATGACAAGCAAAATGGTGATCCATATAAGCAAGGAAGCAAGACTGCATACCAAGCTTATAAGAGATTTTATTTTGAAACCATTTGGCTTGTATTATTTAACAATGTTTGTTTCGAACAATATTTGAATTTAGTTTGACTAAATTATTATTCAGTCACATGTTTATTGATTGAATGAAATTCACTTAACCATTTTGGAAACGATTATATTCATATTCAAAATGAATTATTCCATTTCGAGAAGTAGTCCTCTTAATTGAATAATAAAGTGAATCTCAAAAGCTTTCTAAAACATAGTTCTATATAAACACCATAAGACTCAAATATGATTTGAATCAAATCTACACATTAAATAGTCAACTTAATCAAGTAACATTAAACGCATATCTCAACTTCAAAAATGTGATATTTTAAAGACAAATGAAAATATTTTTTTTATGCGATCTTGATAAGTTGAATATAGCCCATTTCTATGGTCATAGAAAAGGATAAAAGGTTTTGTTTGAACTAATACATGCTGATGTATGTTATTTTCAAAACCAAGTCTAGATATGGTGATAGGTAATACAATGTCTTCACTGACGATTTCAAACATTGAAGTTATGTTTATGAAACATAAGCATGAAGCATTTGATATGATCAAACTGTTTCAAAGTGAAGTTTAAGAAAACAACTCAGCAGGACCATTAAAGTATTTTCTAATATAGGAGGATAGTAACTAAACCAAGAACTCTTGGATCATCCTAGAAATTGTGTATATCCGAAAGGATAAACCGAACCTTATTAAATATGGTTCGCTCTATGATGAGCAGAAGTACTATTCTTATATCAATTCGGAATTCTGCCCTATTTAAAGTAAATCGTACTTTATGACACCAACCAAAAGGTAGACAAGACACCTTATAAGATTTTGTATGAAAGTTTTTTTTCATCCTTAGTCTTGGTTGAAGGTGTGGGTTTTATGAAGCTCAGGTAAGACAATAAGCTTCAAGTAAACTCGACCCAATATCTACCAAATGCATATATTGTAGAATATACTATAAATTGTTTTATATACCGATTCTACAATCCCACAAACAATAAAATTATTTATTGTTCTAAAGCCAAGTTCTTAGAAAGCAAGTTTTTAATGAGCAAGGCAAATGGGAGATTTAAGGAACTTGAAGAGAATCAAGAACCTCATAACCTAATGCAATTATTGGTTGGCACTAGTTAATAAACAAAGGTTGTTAAAACTGAGCAATTTGATTGATCAGAAACTTAGTAAAAACACCAAGTGTTCGAATATCTAGTAGAATCATTCAGAAATTCGAGAGATATCGATTTCTTATAAGTAATAAAGAATTATGTATGACTGGGTTCTAGTAAATCCATCAACTGCTAAAGTGCTATGTCAGATTCTGAATCTGATGAGTGGCTTAGAGTCGTGAACACTGAGATACAATCAGTTCATGGATCAGTACAAGTATCACAAAGCAGAAGTCTTCATTTTGACAGGAAAATTAAAAGTTTAATTTTCATCAAAATAAAAGATGACTCATGCATTTACTAAAACTAGTGGAAGCGCAGTAAAATTCCTAATCCTGTATGTGCAAGACATACTAGTATTTGGAAATTAAACTTCCGACTTAGCAAAACATCATGTTTTAGATCAGACAATATTTCTTTAATAAAAGACTTAGAAAGGGCAAATTTTGTTCTTGAATCAAGATGACTTATAGGTTTAAGTCAAAGTGC
This sequence comes from Saussurea involucrata, assembly GCA_033807775.1. Classification (NCBI taxonomy): domain Eukaryota; kingdom Viridiplantae; phylum Streptophyta; class Magnoliopsida; order Asterales; family Asteraceae; genus Saussurea; species Saussurea involucrata. The sequence goes on from CM066325.1 coordinate 79,324,730, forward strand.
ATATGTTGACATGGTCTTGAAAGGTTCAAGATGCAAGGCTCTAAGGGTAGTTTCTTGCAAGTATGATATGACATCATTTTGACATGTTTCAATGTTCTAGCATAAAGGTTGAGCTAGATTAAATGATTGGTAATTCCATATGCTTCGGCAATTGGATCTATCATATGTGCCATGACAACGCACTAGATCGAGTGTATTATAATGCCTTGGAGCATTAGAAGGAGATACCAACGAAATACGAAGGAAGGTCATTGGATGATTGTATAGAACAATTTAAGGTACTTACGAAGAACAGAGGAAATGTTCCTTAACTGAGGTTTGGAAGAAGATCATAACAAAGTGTTACACTGATGATAGCTTCTACAAAGACCGAGAAGGTTCTCGACCACAAAAGGGGAATGTCTTCATTGTAAATGAAGAAGTAGTTCGTTTGAAAAGGTTCCAAGAGAAGGTAAATTGCATAATACACTACAAAATAAGAATACACTGCTGCTTTAGAAGCTACAAAAGGAAAGATGCTTGGATGAAAGAGTTCATTGAAAAGCTAGGTAAATGCCTCCCATTCAAGATCACCTAGAAATCTTTTATCACAATGTGGGTGCCATTACTCAAGCTAATAGACCCTATGTCACATCAGAGTACCAAGCATCTACTCCAAACATTTAACTATATTCGGAATAAAGTTAAAGATGGAGATGCTAGTATTCACAAAGTTTACACAAATCAAGTTTCTGGATGGACCCATTCACGAAGCTCCTTTCATAAGCTAAACTTGAAGGGTCATGTTTGAGCAATAGGACTTCATTATTCTAGATATGGGATTTGATTTGAATTTAGTATTTGGATATTGGAACAGGTTAAGCAACAAGTATAGTATTTAGTTAGATATATAGGATATGATCTTTTCATACTCGTTGTGTTCTATACTAGCATGTTTAAATCCTTGAATAAATTAGTTATTCAAAAATGTCCATAGTCGATCATAGTTGTGGGAGCAACTATGAAGTAAGACTAATATGAATTGGATTGGTTGACTTTTAAGAGTAAAAGTGGCAAAGTGTTGCAACCAAGTTCATAGGTACATGTTAGGGAACAAGTATTGGACCTGACCCTCTTCAAGATCACTTCATGGATCGTAGTCACAAGTGATTCTTGAATAAAGGTAGTATCTTTGTATCCTTCGACCTGAGATACATATTTGGGACTCAAATGTAGGGAGTGTTATGCTTTGACATGGTTAACCGTTGTTCTTGAAAAAGGCAGCTATAAAGGCCATTATTGGGCATGGCATGAACTGAATGAGAGGCGTATGTAGTCAATATGGGATTTGTTTCTCTAAATATGTTAAGAGTGAGACATCTAAGGCACCTTACCAAAAGTTGAACAATAGATGAGAATGATAGTGATCCATGTCTCATGTTCAACATGATGTCCAAACAAAGGGATAACTGATACCACACCTAATACATCAATTGAAGCTATGAGCTCGTGGGAATTGGATGTTGTTGAATGGCACTTACAGTCATACGTTGCTGGGGGCAGTGAGATGTTGCTAGACGTCCACCACTGTCTATATTATTCTATAATACAATCTTGAGCAAGTGGGAGATTGTTGGTTCTATATGCTCAAGAATGATTATAAAATGATATTACCGGTAATATATTATCCTATAGGGTCACACCGAACAACAAGTAGACACCGAATTGATATTTATAAGAATTTGATTCTTGATAAATATTAATTAATTCTTAAAAATATTAATAAATATGATTTATAATATTTTATGCAAATAATAATCTTGGTAAAATAAAATAATACATATGATGGATTTATTTTATAACTAAAAAGGAAAGGAGGGACTTGGGGAGATAATTTAAGATACTTAAACTATGATTTTAAACATCTTGAAACGGGAAGGGTTTGTTGTGTAATATTGCATGGATTCTTATTGGACCATTTTTGTGGTCCAATAGAAATGGCCCTAGCTTTATTATACTTGGCATTTTTCAAGAGAATTTTTCATGACAACACAACTCACAAAGCACTCTCCCTCCTCTCTATTCTCATTCACGGCCGAAACACACACAAGTGTGTGTGTGTTTTGGTGTTCTTCTCTTTCAAATCCTATGGTAGTGATTGTTAGAGTTCTTGCATCAAGATAGAAGAAGAACTAGCATTCTTGAAGGTGTCATTTGCTTGTGGTGGATACCGCTAGAGGAGCTCTTTTTGGGTTCTACATTCATCACCAACATCCAACCTCCCGAGAGGATTCAAAGTCTTCAAAGGTTGTAATCTTGAACTCTCTTGGTATGTTGCTCTTTTATCTTTTTCTTGCATGTAACAAGATCCTTGGTGGGAATAAAATGGTTTTATGTTTTGTTCAAAAGGGTTTTTGCTTCCGTTGCGTAAAATATTTTACCTCATATGGTTTTTGAAAACGGTTTTTGAACATAAAATCCCAACACCTGCCTCTGCTGTAAATCAAAGGAAAAACTCTTTTTGGTCAAAGGAATTAATTCCAAGAAACAACAACTTTAGAAAACCAAATCAGGACAGAATGCATGGTCCTAATATTTTTCAAAAACAAGCGCCATTCAACCAACAGTTTTTGAATAAAAACAACAATTTGCATCAATCATCAAGTTCTATATATTGCAATTGTATTCAACTGTTGTTAAAATTGCAAAATCACTTGAATGGGCCTCACTGTGTTCTGAATCAGTCATCACAGAGGAAAAATCCTAAGACTGTTCAGGATACACAGAGAAACATCTCTAGCACATCATCAAAGAATGAAAAGCCAGCAAACAGAATTGTTAACACACCTAAGCCTAACAAGAAAGGACCCATCATGCAATGGGTACCTAAAAAGAACTAATCTGTCTTGCAGAAGCCTCATGTGCAGATCTGGTACCTATATTCAGGATGTTCCAGGCACATGACAGGCAATAAGGAGTTGCTGACTTCATTCAAAAACAAGAAAGGAAGTGCAGTAACCTTTGGAGGAGATAATGGTGGACAGATTAGAGGCTATGGTACTTTAATTAATGGTGGTGTTTCAGTATCTGAGGTTGCTTATGTTGAGGGATTAAATCATAATCTGCTCAGTATAAGTCAACTCTGTGATCATGGGTTCGATGTCAATTTTAGGAAGAAGTATTGTTCTTTGTTGCTTTCCGAGTCTGGTCAAGAACTTTTAAGAGCCGACAGAAAAGGCAATCTGTACAAAATGAATTTTGATCCAAACCAAAACTCTACAACAGAAAAACTCTGTTTAGTGTCTTTGAAAAAGGAAGATGCCTGGCTCTGGCATAAAAGATTTGCACATTTGAATTTCCAAAACCTTGACAAACTCGTGAAATTGAACTTTGTGAAACGTCTGCCTTCACTAAAATTTGAAAAAGACCATCTCTGTTCTGCTTGTGAGTTGGGTAAGATGAAAAGATCTTCACACAGAACTAAGAGTGATCACAATTGCCCCAGACCTTTGCATATGCTTCATGTGGATCTTTGTGGTCCACTCTCAGTGCAAAGTCTGTCGGGTAAAAAGTTTATTCTTGTGCTAATAGATGAATTTTCTAGATATACTTGGATTGAGTTCATCAGAGTAAGTTTGTTGAGAAGGATACAGGTTCTGTTAGGTCTCAAAATCCAAAAGTTGAGAAGTGATAATGGGACAGAGTTTAAAAACGCCAGAATTGATGCCTACCTATCAGAGGAAGGAATCTCCCAGAACTTCTCAGCTACCAGAACTCCACAACAGAATGGTGTGGTGGAAATAAAGAACAGAACTCTGGTAGAAGCCGCCAGAACCATGTTGGCCGGTTCTATCCTTCCCATCAACTTCTGGGCAGAGGCAGTCTCAACAACATGTTTTACCCAAAACAGAGCTGTGATAGTGAAAAGATTTAAGAAGACTCCCTATGAACTCATCAACAACAAAAGGCCAAATGTGAAATATTTTCATGTTTTTGGCTGCAAGTGTTACATCTTGAATGACAGAGAACATCTGGGCAAGTTCGACAAGAAGGCTGACGAAGGAATCTTTATTGGTTATTCCTTAACCTCTAAAGCCTACAGAGTCTACAACACCAGAACCAGAGTCATTCAAGAAAGCGTTATTGTGTCCTTTGATGAAAGTACATCAAGTTCGTCTGATCGCAAATCAACAGAGGGGACACAGACAGAATAGAAGAAGCCAAGTTCTTCAAAGTCAAGGGAAGAAGATATCACTCTTATGTTCAATGATTTCTTCGATGATGATGATTCCTCTGTCGAAAACACCAGAGGCGATTAGGCTCAAAACTCAACAGATCAGAATCTGACAGGTACAACTCTTACTGGTCCTTCCAATTCTTCACCATCTACTTCTCTATCTACAGGAGTCATTCAGAGAAATGAAGAACCACCTCAAAATGTAAGAGAACGTGAGCGAGAGCCATCATCACCCCTGTTAACTCATATTGGAAGAGACTCCCTATTTGAAAGCTCACCTTCGCAGAGCCCTGTTGGCACTTCACAAAGCAATGAGGCCACTCTCCGGAGTCATGTGCCACAAAGCTATGGTGCCAATCCACAGAGCTCTGATGCTGAAGTTCGTCTTTTCCCATCAGAAGCACAGACTCCACCTGTTGTCCATTCTCCCATGACAAGATGTACAAAGGATCACCCCCATCATCTAATTATTAGTGCTGCTAAAGATGGTGTGAAGACAAGATCGGCCACAATCAATGAAGCTTTCTTTGTCAATTTTCTAAGCATGATTGAGCCGAAAAAGATTTCTAAAGCCCTGGAAGACCCAAACTGGATTGAAGCAATGCAAGATGAGCTTCTGGAGTTTGAAAGAAATAATGTTTGGTCCTTGATTCCACTCCCAAAAGACAAAACTGCCATTGGAACCAAGTGGGTGTTTAGAAATAAAAAGGATGAAGATGGGATTATCATCAGAAACAAAGCTCGGCTGGTTGCCAAGGGATATTGCCAAGAAGAAGGTATCGATTATGACGAAACCTTTTGTAATAACCGGGTATATTGATGGTTTATTTAATTTTGGTTTTAAGATAAATATGAGATTTGTATTATGGAGTTATAAGTTTAAGGGTAGACTTTAAATTTTAATTTGGAAGTTCAAGGGGGTGTTTTGCCATTTAGTAGAAGTTTGGGGTTTGTTTGGTAATTGTGTTTAATATCTAGATATTTTAGATATATATGTATTATGTGTGTGTTTGTGGGTGAATTAGAGAGAGAGGGGGAGAGATATATGTATGGAAGAGAAAGAAGAGAGGAAGAAGAAGAAATGAAGATGTACTTCAAGGTTTATCTTATAGGTATGAATTCTACTCCATTTTCATATCATCTTGTTGGTTTTTGGGGGGAGTTGGGTTTGGTGCCATTGAGAAATCTAAGATAGTTTTAATGTTGATTAATGAGTTTATTATTGGTTTACAAACTATTCTGTTCGATTCATCCATCAATTCATGGTGGAAGTTGATGTTAGTAAGGTTTTGGGTGTTAATGGAGTTTTGGGTTTTTTGGTTTAAAATTTGGGTTGAGTGCAAATGGGTTTAGAGTTGTTACATGGATTTCTCCATGTTATTTGATGTTAAAACTTCAATTTATGATGCTAAAAATCCATAGAAAGGAGCCAAAACGACTTGGAATTGATTTGGGTTCGAGTTGGGGTGTTAAGAGCTGAAAAAGGGGTTGTTTGCTGTCAAACAGAGGTCCGCGCCGATCTCGGCGCCTATGGGTTAGCGCCACAATCGGCGCCAAGCACTGTTTCAGCATTTTTCCGATTTTGTTTCTTGCGTACCGGAGTCGTTTTAAGGCGTAATATAGGGGTATGGGTACTCGTTTTGAGTGTAAGATAGCATTTGAACACATTGAACATATTTGTAAGTGCCAATTACAAACCCAGAGTCTTTTGATTGATGTCGGTTGTTCGGTTTCTAGCTCGGTTGTGTTTCGGGAGTGTCCGGTGAGTTGTTAAGGTTGTCAATTTTCCTAGTGAGTCTTGTATACATATAAGTATGTGGATTTCATCAATGTGTATATATTATAGGCTCGGTTGCCCCTCGTTAATGTGGCTTGGGTGGCGTTCGGTTGTGGCATTATTTGCCGGTTTTGCTCAATTGTATCGTTTGCGCGTGTGTGGCTTCAAACTATCATCAAGGTGAGTTTTACTTTAAAAATGCTTTCAAACTGGGATATATATATATATATATATATATATATGTTTATATATATGTGGATTGAAAGGATGACATATGATTTGATTATGTGTTTATAAATGACAATATGATATATTGAGATATATATTGTATTTATAATGTGATGACGTGTTTATAAATGAAACATATCATATAGTGAGATATGATTGGAATGTGACAGATAAGGTGAATATGTGTTTATATTGAAATAGAATATATTGAGATGTATATTTTATTTATATAAGCTTTGCACTTCACGAGTGCACTTTTAGCCGGGTTCCGGTGTGCGGACCGGTGTGTTGTCGGGTTCCGGTGTGCGGACCGGTGGTGTTGTTGGTCGTAAATTCAGTACGGCGTTGTTGGTCGTAATTTCAGTACGGCGTTGATAATTTATTAGTTGGCTTGCAACCAACTAATATGGCCATTTGTGGAGGAATAAGTTGGAAGGGATGTACACGATGCACGAGTATTGATTGGTATTTATATACGTGTGGTATATGTGTGTTATACAAAGGTTTTATAAAAACTATTTGGATATATGGTTTTATATAAATTGGTTTTATAACGGTTTTTGAAATGACAGGGATTATCTCACTAGACCGTTGGTCTAGCCCTCATTTTGCTTTCAAAAATATGTATTCCAGGTTGAGGATCTTTTAGCGACAAGGGAAAGGATAAGGAGTAGATTGCTTTTAATGACAGACTTTGATTAGGAAGCTTTTATGTATTTTGTGGTTTCGAGACTTTTGGGACCGTACGTGATTTATTAAGTATTTTGTTATGAATGTAACGACGTTATGTATAATATGTTATTTGAAGTATGTTTGGGAAAACCGGGTTGTTACAGATGGTATCAGAGCCTTAGTTTAAGGGATTTAGGTATTTGGATTTATACCTAGACTTAAACTGCATGTGAAGTAGGATGTCCCTATTATTTTAGAACCTTGGGATGTTAAGTATAAAAAGGTAGAAGGAACATCATGTAAGGTAATTTCAAATTACATTTGGCCAGTGTAATTGTGAACTTACAAGTACATGTTTGAACTGGAATACCTTATTATATGGGGAATGTGCTATGTGTATATTAACCTTGTTAAATCAACAGAGTGGCAAGTCGGACTCGACGTATGGATATAGACGAAGACAAGTATATTTCTATAAACTTTACACGTGCTAAAGTGCTATTTGACTTCGGTGCAAACCGATCAATTGTGTTTCCATTCTGTTGTTGCTTAATTGCATTTGAAAAGAACTTGATAATTGTATGGGCGATATAGATGGGTGTGGGGTACCTATTAAGTTATTTTTGACAATCTTGTTGGAATTTGAGGTAGTAGTAAGTATAGGATGGTGTTGGAACTTGATCTTGTTAAAACTTTCGATTAGGTAATGATAAGTGATCCTCGGTAATTCGGTATGAAAAAAAAATTGATATATTGGAGTAAGTAGTTATGATGAAAGAAGAGATTGTCGGGTGATTGATTTAAAGTTTTCGTTTGTTAACAAATTTTATATTGGGAATGTATGATTTATTTTTCAGAAGGGTTAGTAAGAATGTAAGTTTGAAAGTAATTGGTGTGAAAAGAGGTTGGTACTAATTTAGCATTAGTATAACAATATTTTGGATGATCGAAACTAGAAAGCGAAGAGTGTTATTGGGAATAAATAGTATGGAACAGCTATTAGTGATCAAAAGTGATAACCCGTTGTCACATGTGTTTAGATTTGAAAGAATGTTCAAAGTGGTAATAAAATTTATTTTATGAAAACGAAAGTGGTTGGTAGTTTAATTTGGAATGAATCATCTAACCCTTGCAATTTTTTTAGCAATTTTCAAATTAGAGGTGCATGTTAAAAAAATAAAATTGGAAGGATATTGCGAAAGTGTAGAATGGTGCGTTGTGTATAATTCCGTATTTCAAACGTTAGGTTATGCCTTCAAATGTTAAAGTTTATGTTATGGATGAATTTTCAAATATGTTAAATGCTTTGTGATATATATATATATATATATATATATATATATATATATATATATATATATATATATATATATATATATATATATATTGTGTGTTGAAAGAAGCATGATGAGATATTTTGTGCTGAAAAAGGCACGAGAGGAAATAAAGATGTACTGAGTTTGTTAAATAAAATTTTTATGGTTATTATATTTTGGGGATGGGTGTATAGTGCGGATCCAATTTGTTTATTATAGTTTTGAAAGAGGATGTTAATGATATTTGAGAAATGAAAAATGTGTGGTTGTTTCGAGCATCGAGTGCGATTTCGGATTAACTCAGTTAAGTTCCTAATATGAGGTGTGGTAAAATTGTTGAGTGAATATGGTAATTGTTGAAATTGGGTGTGTGCGGTTGGTTTGGAAGTGAAAGAAAGTTGGCTCGTGGGATCGGTCTAGAGTGAGTACCTCCTAGTGAGCTGTCCTTGGGAAAACATGTTTTATGTTGAGAAGAGAGTGGAAGAAAGTAGTCTAATGTAATGCTCAGAGTGAAGGACCATTGGATAGGACATGGTAGTATCTATGGTTCGTGATTGGTGTAAGTAATGCAAGAAAGTGGTCTGTCTTAGACGTATTTTGGGTTAGAGAAGTGACGATAGAGTTGTGTATAGTCTATGGAGAAAAGTTTAACTACGGGTTAAGGTGATACTCCAAGTTAATTATGTGATCTGTTGGAGAGTACAGTGTCGTTACTTTTGGGGTGTTAGATTGTTGAGACATGAACGGTGATGAAATGTGTTCTTTTAAGAACGGTAAAATTATGTGCGAAACCATTAGTTTGGGGCATAATTTAAAATCTGGAGTCTAGATGTGTGACTGATATTGGTATGATTGATTTGAGATAATTATACCTTGTTCATATTACGCGGGCTTTCTTCTAGAAGTAAGAGTTGTTGTAGTTGGGAAGATACTAAATTGTTGTATACTCCTTAGTAACGAAGGGTTACGCATAGTGGGAGTTCATTCGACATTTTCCGTTAGAAAACACCGGAAGGGATTAAAAGTGGAACAATGTGGAGGAAGTATTAGCGATGGTAGGTCGCAAGGTGAGAAAACTAGGTTGCTGATAACCTAGACTTAAGCTAAGAGGGAATATTTATATTATTAGTGTTATGATTAGCGGGAAGAAAGCGATGTTTAATTATTTTGATGGTCGTGTGATGAACTTTGTGGTATAATTGGTAGTAGATTTATTATATGATTAGTTGGCGATAGTGACGGTTAAGTAAAGTAAGGGCAATGTTGATGAACTTTCTTTATGGAGTTGTTTAAGTTAAAGAGTGGTTTTAGACTTTATCTTAATTGTTGATATATTGATTGATGCAATGAAGACGTAATTTGTTGATTGCGGGTAAAAGTTGTCATAAGGATTTTATGGTATTATTACCTGGGTATGATATTTGGTGTAGTATTTGTACAATTGAGAAATTGACATTGTAAGTTAAGGTAGATGTGTAAGTCTTTGACTTCTCATCGAGTTTTGCAATTATGTTAAGACATTGTATTCTTATTGGAAACTATGTTTTAATATGAGTTCTATTTGGAAGAGTATAAGAAATAGGTTGTAATTGCTAAGCAAGTTTTATCTGGAAAGAATATAATTATGTTGTCAAGTTAGTTTTGTAAAGTATAGAACAAGGCGTTTGTCGTGAAATGCTGATGGAGTTAAAAGTAGTGTTAGTGTAGTAAATGTTTCGAGTAAGCATTTAATGTTGTGTTATTCGGATGAGTTTCATTTGAGTATAAGTTATTTACTTTGGTGATATAAGTGAACTAACGGGTTATTTTGAATCTTCGTGGGATTTGTTTATTGGGTGATTCGGCAAAGAATTTCGAGTGTGATTATGTTAAGATTTAGATCGACTTTGTGGGATGGATTAATTGAGTAAATTGCGGAAGATGTGCGTAAAGTTCAAATAAAGTGGTTAGTATTAATAAGTTGGTGGTTATCGCGGTTTTAAAGGGGCGGAATTTTTGTGTGGAATTAAAAATTATTGATGTTTTGGTAATATTGAGAATAGTGTGTTGTTTAAGTTGGAAAGCGATTTATGGTAATTGATTACCCTCGTTTATTGCCTAACCGAATTCCGGGACGAAATTCTTTTAAGGGGGAGATGTTGTAATAATCGGGTATATTGATGGTTTATTTAATTTTGGTTTTAAGATAAATATGAGATTTGAATTATGGAGTTATAAGTTTAAGGGTAGACTTTAAATTTTAATTTGGAAGTTCAAGGGGGTGTTTTGCCATTTAGTAGAAGTTTGGGGTTTGTTTGGTAATTGTGTTTAATATCTAGATATTTTAGATATATATGTATTATGTGTGTGTTTGTGGGTGAATTAGAGAGAGAGAGGGAGAGATATACGTATGGAAGAGAAAGAAGAGAGGAAGAAGAAGAAAGGAAGATGTACTTGAAGGTTTATCTTATAGGTATGAATTCTACTCCATTTTCATATCATCTTGTTGGTTTTTGGGGAGAGTTGGGTTTGGTGCCATTGAGAAATCTAAGATAGTTTTAATGTTGATTAATGAGTTTATTATTGGTTTACAAACTATTCTGTGTGATTCATCCATCAATTCATGGAGGAAGTTGATGTTAGTAAGGTTTTGGGTGTTAACGGAGTTTTGGGTTTTTGGGTTTAAAATTGGGCTGAGTGCAAATGGGTTTAGAGTTGTTACATGGATTTCTCCATGTTATTTGATGTTAAAACCTCAATTTATGATGCTAAAAATCTATAGAAAGGAGCCAAAACGACTTGGAATTGATTTGGGTTCGAGTTGGGGTGTTAAGAGCTGAAAAGGGGGCTGTTTGCTGTCAAACAGAGGTCCGCGCCGATCTCGGCGCCTATGGGTTAGCGCCACAATCGGCGCCAAACACTGTTTCAGCATTTTTCCGATTTTGTTTCTCGCGTACCGGAGTCGTTTTAAGGCATAATATAGGGATATGGGTACTCGTTTTGAGTGTAAGATAGCATTTGAACACATTGAACATATTTGTAAGTGCCAATTACAAACCCAGAGTCTTTTGATTGATGTCGGTTGTTCGGTTTCTTGCTCGGTTGTGTTTCGGGAGTGTCCGGTGAGTTGTTAAGGTTGTCAATTGTCATAGTGAGTCTTGTATACATATAAGTATGTGGATTTCATCATTGTGTATATATTACAGGCTCGGTTGCCCCTCGTTAATGTGGCTTGGGTGGCGTTCGGTTGTGGCATTATTTGTTGGTTTTGCTCAATTGTATCGTTTGCGCGTGTGTGGCTTCAAACTATCATCAAGGTGAGTTTAACTTTAAAAATGCTTTCAAACTGGAATACATATATATATGTTTATATATATATGTGATGGATATATGTGGATTGAAAGGATGACATATGGTTTGATTATGTGTTTATAAATGACAATAGTATATATTGAGATATATATTGTATTTATAATGTGATGACGTGTTTATAAATGAAACATATCATATAGTGAGATATGATTGGAATGTGACAAATAAGGTGAATATGTGTTTATATTGAAATAGAATATATTGAGATGTATATTTTATTTATATAAGCTTTGCACTTCACGAGTGCACTTTTAGCCGGGTTCCGGTGTGCGGACCGGTGTGTTGCCGGGTTCCGGTGTGCGGACCGGTGGTGTTGTTGGTCGTAAATTCAGTACGGCGTTGTTGGTCGTAATTTCAATACGGCGTTGATAATTTATTAGTTGGCTTGCAACCAACTAATATGGCCATTTGTGGAGGAATAAGTTGGAAGGGATGTACACGATGCACGAGTCTTGATTGGTATTTATATACATGTGTTATACAAAGGTTTTATATAAACTATTTGGATATATGGTTTTATAACGGTTTTTGAAATGACAGGGATTATCTCACTAGACCGTTGGTCTAACCCTCATTTTGCTTTCAAAAATATGTATTCCAGGTTGAGGATCTTTTAGAGCAAGGGAAAGGATAAGGAGTAGATTGCTTTTAATGACGGACTTTGATTAGGAAGCTTTTATGTATTCTGTGGCTAGGCTGGAAGCAATAAGAATCTTCCAAGCCTATGATGCTCATAAGGGTTTCAAGGTCTACCAGATGGATGTGAAATCGGCCTTTCTAAATGGCCAACTCCAAGAAGAAGTTTTTGTCCAGCAACCACCAGGTTTTGAAATCCCAGAGTTTCCAGACCACGTTTACAAGCTAGACAAAGCTCTGTACGGCCTTAAGCAAGCTCCCAGAGCCTGGTATGAAACTCTGTCAAATTTTCTGTTGACTAATCACTTCGAGAAAGGTACAGTTGATACAACTTTATTCTTTAGAAGGTACAAAAATGATATACTTCTGGTGCAAATATATGTTGATGACATTATTTTTGGGTCTACACGGCAGGAGTACTGTGATAAGTTTGAGGAATTGATGAAAAGCGAATTTAAAATGAGCATGATGGGAGAACTTTATTTCTTCCTTGGTTTACAAGTAAAACAATCCATCAGAGGGACTTTCATAAGTCAGCCCAAATACATCGCTGATATTTTGAAAAAATATAAGCTCAATAATTCAAATCCAATGAAAACTCTTATTGCCACTGGAGTTAAACTTGACTCTGACCTTAATGGTGAACCTGTAGATGTCAAGAACTACAGAGGCATGATAGGATCACTTCTGTACTTAACTGCTTGCAGACCTGATATAATGTTTGCAACCTGTCTCTGTGCCAGATTTCAAGCAAATCCAAAAGAATCCCATTTCTCTGTTGTCTAGCGCATATTTAAATATCTGAAAGGGACTCAATTCTTGGGTCTCTGGTATCCTCTTAATTATGGTTTCGAGCTTGTAGCATATACAGACTCAGATTATGGAGGATGCAAGAATGACATAAAGAGTACTTCTAGTAGCTGCCAATTGCTTGGAGATAAATTGGTGAGTTGGACATCCAAGAAACAGAACTGTGTCTCAACTTCTACAGCAGAAGCATAGTATGTTGCTGCTGCTAGTTGTTCCTCTCAAGTGATCTGGATGAAAACTCAACTCAAAGATTATGGCATGGAGTATAACAAAATCCCAATCCTGTGCTACTCCAAGAGTGCCATTGCAATCACAGCTAATCCAGTTCAGCACTCTAAGACAAAGCATATCGACATAAGGTACCATTTTATAAAGGATCATGTTGAAAAAGGGAGAATTGAAATGTATTTTGTTTCAACTGACTTCCAACTTGCTGATCTGTTTACAAAAGCCCTTGATGAAAGGAGATTTAACTTCTTAATCAGCAAGATGGGTATGCTGAACATGTCCTCCTAACTGTGTTTAAGAATCAACAGAGCCTCTGATGTTCCTACCAGAGCTCTGTCAAAATGGTTAGGTAGGATAGTTCACCAGAGCCTCTGATGTTATCACCAGAGCTCTGCCAACATACTTTTTCAATGTTTTCCTCTTGTAAATTTCTTGTGTATATTCTTTTGTTTCCTTTTTGTACATACTTTTGCATGAAAAGAGAAAAGCCAAAATGAAAAATCTGTTGATTAAGCTTACTATTTAAGGGGGAGCTTAAGAGAAAATTAGCATGGTTTTAGGGGGAGCAAGTCAAAATCTTATTTTCAAATCCAAATGACTTTGCTTTTTGAACTTCTAAAGACAAATCTTTTTGAAGAAGGGAAAACCTGGTCTGATGAAATTTTTTTGACAATGTCAAGAACTTACCAGAACTCTGATTTTTCACCAGAGCCTCTGATGACTTTTCATCAGAACTCTGTGAAATTTCTAAATCAGTTCTGTTCTCGTTCTTTGACTTCTTTCACATCATAACATATTTTTTTTAAAATGATTTTGGGTAAAGGTGAAACTTCTTGGGATACTTGAAAAGAAAAGAAAACGGTCACTCAACAGAGGCAAAACTGCAAAGCTCCACCAGAGCTCTGTCAGTTTTCTGTCACGTCATCAGAAGTAACGTCATCAGAGGTGCGGGTTATTTTTCAAACGTCAACCACATGTCACCCACACATCTCTAACCGTGACGGTTTACTTGCCCGAAAGTTGTCAGAACCAAATCCACGTGGCAACCTCTAATTGAGAAACCAACCGTTAGCTGTTCCCACGTTCTACTGTTGAGGCCACTCCACTATCTGACACTCGAGTGCCTACAATACCTACGACGTTCACCCAGCCACACGATTCGAGTATAAATATCCATACCCATGACCCATTTCATTTTTACGCTTTCTGATCATTTCAAAACCCTTCATCTTTTCCCTCATTCGTTCAAAACCCTTGAGTTCTTCAAGAAACCCTAACCTGCAACAATGGCAGAACAAAATTCTGATGAATCTAGCCGAATAGGACCCGTAGACCAAATTGTGATCCTTCCATACGAGTTAGCAGATAACAACTACCGATTCGATGCTAACCCAAGTCTCTATTTACCCACTTATCACATTTTTGTAGAGTTTTTCAGAAACTCTGAAGTTTTTAGAGCCCTAACTTAGTTCAATGACAACCTTCCCGAGCTCTACGTCCGACAATGATGGACTACGTGCCAGTACATTGAAGAACAAGACGGGATCGTTGGAAATGTCAATTCTAGAGATGGAGGGGCAGGTACAATCCGTATTCGTGCAAGCACTTTCAGAAGGATCTTGAGGATGAAGACAAGAAGACATCTTGGAATCGAAGCTTACGAGAAACCCCCCAAAGTAGCTGTTCTTCTTGATTTTATGAAGTTCCTAGGCTACAACAAAGACCTGTAAAAAATAGGCGAGTTCAGAAGACAAAACCTACCCCCATTGTGGAACTTCATGTTCTCCACATTGAATAGAACCCTAACCTGCAAGTCTGGTAGTCAAGACCAAACCAGCACATAAATCCTACAAATCATGTATGGTTTGTTCTTCAACAGAAATTTTGACTACGCCTGCATTCTGTACAATGATCTTCTTGCCGCTGTTAACACCAAAACTTCATCTATAGCAAGAGGAGGAGTTGTTGGAACTCACAAATTTCTGAAGACCATCAAATTTCCTCGTTTCATCAGACTGGTAATCAGAAGAGCCTTCCAACGCTTGGAATTAACTCAACAGGGAAATCCTACACCTGTTTGGGTTATGTCCAGGTTTCTTCCCACAACATCAGGTGAATATCCCTTTATTAGACGAGTACCAAGAACTATGCTCGCTCTAATTGACCCTCAACATATCTCTATACAAAACTATCAGAGTGCTGCTCCACCTCAATAACCTGAGGTGAGAACCCCAACATACTTAGGATCTGAACCATCTTTGGAAAGTATAAGTGAGGAAATAGCAAAAGAAGATAACAGACTAGAGGTGAGAGTACCCGAAGTGGGGTCTTCCTTTGCAAGAGTGATGGAGGACGAAGTACAGAACAAAGCATCCCCTATGGAGACTGTTCATGAGGGAGTAAGGGAAACTCCAGAGGTGGAAGTAATTTCCTCTGGTAGTAGTGAGAAAGAAGAGGGTGAGGGAGAGCATCCTGAGAGTTCTATACCCCTAGAAGCCGAGGGAAATGCGAGCTTAGAAGAAGATGTTCATGAAGTGAACACACATGTAGGATTTCAAAGCCTAACTCCCAGTGCAACCACACAACCTATTCCTGGTGATCAAGACCAGAGGGATATTGAAACAGGGGTGCACACCTCGAACCTTAACCAGCAAAAACCGCCAGAGGCAACTCTTCACGCCTCTGGTATGCACGCAACTGGGGAATCCATATTTGGTAATGATGTTCCTTTGTCCCCAAACATCAATAGGTCACCTCCACACGATGATGCCTCTGTGGCTCATATAGATTTAACAGACAATAGACCCGAGATCTTTCGTATCTCACGTAGGCTCTGTCCGACTCAGGGACAATGGAATGACCTAGTTTCACAAGGGAAGACTTTGCGTTATCCAAGCTCTTATCATCACATCAGATTTCCTTCTCCAGAACCTGAGCTGGAAGAGGAAACTCTGGTCAGAACACCTGTATATGTTT
Source organism: Saussurea involucrata (assembly GCA_033807775.1). Classification (NCBI taxonomy): domain Eukaryota; kingdom Viridiplantae; phylum Streptophyta; class Magnoliopsida; order Asterales; family Asteraceae; genus Saussurea; species Saussurea involucrata. The sequence goes on from CM066325.1 coordinate 79,340,940, forward strand.
CCCCTGAAAAGGAGCATCAAGGATCGGGTGGAAGTCCTACAAGAGCCAACCTCAAAACAACTCTTGATGTAGGCGCCTCTGGACTCGAGGCTGAATTGGATCCATGTGTGGGAGCCAAGGTTACCCCCGTTGACACTGTCACAATAGCAGAGTTCGAAAGCTTCTGTGATAGTATCAACAATTCCTTTAATGAGTATAAACTTATCAATGAACAGAAGGAGGAGCTGATCCGTAAGGAGAATGCTTCTCTCAAAGAAGAGTTTTAACAGATCTCCACAAAATATGCAGAGGCAACTCAGAAGTATGCAGAAGCTGAAAGGGTCAGAGCAGAGGAGACAACGAAGATATCAACAGAGCTTGCAGAGCTAAAAAGACTTATGGCAGAGAACCACACAACTGCAATGAACAGAACCCTGCCTATACCTTCACTTCTTCTGGCAGACTCAAACATCAACACCCTGACAAAGTTAATCAACAACTCTGTTAATCTTGCAATTAAAGAAGCCACGACATCATCTGCTACCCCACTGAACATCTCAAGCCCAAATCCTAACGACCTTCCAATGACAGTCGTACAGATGGGTGACTTCAGCAAACGGGTACTCAGCAGAATGATAACAATTTCATCAAAATTTGTCATGAAGGCACAAGCAACAGAACGACTTGTGCAGACATCTCTTGACACTCACAAAGTAAACTTTGAGAGTCAAGTTGATGAAATCAGAACTGCTTCAACAGAGGTCGAAGATGCACTGAAAAAGGCAATCTCAAATTTCACATATGCCATTCAAAGGACTGCCACACTCAAACGACCTGAAAAAGGAGCACCAGAAGGAGAACCCTCGAGCAAAAGAACCAAAACTGCTTCAAAGTTTGTTGCTCAGGCCTCACCAGATGAAGGCATAGCACTTTATGATGATGATGATGACTTTCATGATGCTCTAGAAGGTCATTCAGATAGTCAAATGGGTGAGTCCTCTGATCAACAAAAGGGGGAGAAAGATAAAGAGAAAGAGAAGTAGAAGGAGAAAGAGAAATAGGCTGAGAAAGAGAAAGAGAAAGAAAAGGAGAAAGAGGCTGAGAAAGAAAAAGAGAAGGAAAAATAGAAAGAAAAAGAGAAGGGTAAAGGGAAAGGGAAAGGGAATGCGACAGAGACAGAGGCAGAGGCAGAAAAAGGAGATACGGGGATAACAGAAGAAGAGACGCCAGAGATGACTATGGTAGTATTTGACTACATGTTCAAAGACAGAACCATCAAACCACCAGAAGAATCAACTCAACTACCACCAGAGATCATCATACTCGACATCCCTCCTTCATCTCCAAGGACTGAACCAGAGAGATCAATCCCAATCTAAGCTGATGAACAAATAAGCCAAGCCCAACCCAATTTTGACGTTCTTATGGCTGAAACCCATAAAGATCAGAACCCAATTCAGCCAGAACATAACCCAGAAACATCAACCCAACACACCGAGAAACCATCCATAGAAGAATTCTTTGCATATCTCTATGCTCACAGAGATATCATTCCTGTAAATGCCAAACCCATCAACCCTTACCTAAACCCGAGCAGAATAAACACAATCCAAGATGCAAGACGAAAGTTCATATAAACCAAGTCAAATCTGAACAAAGCCATAAACTCGAACTTTGGTATCCGCTGAATCATTGACATCAAGCATAGGAAATTCTAACATGACAGAGTTGTGTATCATGAGTACACTGTTGAATCAACAGAAGGAAAGATCGAACACTTCAACGACAACGATCTTGTTCTTCTAAACCCATATGATCTGATCACACTCCATGCCTATTGCTTGAACTTCACTGATAGATACAAAGAAGCAAGAACTGCTCTACCAGTGGTACGATTTGATATGCAAGAGCACGTCAATCTCAGAACACAGATCGATTTTCAGCTAGGCATAGAATTCGAAGTTAAGAGACTAGCGATTGCACCCCAAATGAAAACCTTGAGGGTTATGGCCATTACAGAACTGGAACCGTAGTTGGAGATCATCCAGTCTTCATCTGTCGTCAGAAGAAGATCAAGAAGGCCATCAGAGCATCTGAAACCCACAAGTACTCGAGTGAGTCGCTGATGTATCTCAAGAACATAATCCAGAATCTCCCAAGAGAGAATTGTCCAGAAGAGCAACTCAGACTCTTCATCAACCAGATTGACCTTATGCTGGACTTCCGTGAGCTAATCAGAAGATTCGACAGAATTCTAAGGGGAGATAATAGTGCAATGTTTTACAGAGGGAAATGTTCTCTGTTCTTTTGTTTAAAATCTCTGTCATTTCCAATTTTTTATTTTCAATACATAGGGGAAGATTGTTAGCCCCAAGTATCTGTTATGTAAAACTATAGAAAATATTATCAAGTCAGAAGACCACCAGAGATCCAGCAGAAGACTTGGAAGAAGATCAACAAGAAGACCAACAGAGCTCGACAGAGCTCTGGCGGAACCAACAGAGCTTGACAGAGCTCTGGCAGAAGATCTTCCATTCTACAGAAGAACTGTTCACCAACAGAAGACCAATAGAGCTCTGGCGTAAGAGCTCTGGTGACTGAAGACCTCTGTGAAGCCTAAGTCTCGTAGAAATCTCTAAGTGATAGACATGTGTTTGTACTTTCCACGTAAGCCCTAAAAGGTCAAGACACACTTTCCACGTGTCATTCCAGGGTTAGATAGTACACTGTATAATGCTTTATCAGGCTATAAATAGAGAGGTAGTGGAACAACAATTGTAAGCTTTTGGAAGAATAGTTTTCCATAATTGTTAGAGCACACACTGCAGTATTCCATAGCACAACCTCCGTACGATCTTGTTCCCTGTGAGATTTTCGAATACACACACTTGAACGTGTTCTTGGTGTTATTCATATTATCAATATACGAGTAGCTTATTATATTTGATCTTGTTATCATTTTACTGTTCTATATTTGATACTCACTGTTACATTATCGTTTACACAATCACTCACCATTTAATAGCTTTATATAAATGCTTCCGCTATCTGATATATGCTATTTACGTGATACAACATGAATCTGGGAACCTACAGACGACGAGTCTAATGGAGCTGATGCGTTCATGGGCTATCACTCCCCTACTGAAGAAGATAATACAAAGTTGTGTCAGGTATGTGAACCTATCTATTTAGAACTGTCTGACCAAATGAAACCTCTTGCTGAACGGATAGGTTCCTACAAGGCCACCATTAATGAACAACTACTTGAGATTAGATCACTATATGAAAATTTGGATGTTCAAATGCAAATAACTGAGAAATATAAGTCCAACAATGCTATTTTAAAAGAAAATTTCAAAAATCTTACCATAGCACCTATGGAGTTAAGGGCCAAAATATCTGAACTTCAGTCACAGTTTGATCAGTGTATGAATGAGAAAGCAGAAACCGTTTATCAATGTTCTGCTCTTCAAATTCAACACAAGGAGTTTGTAGCAAAAATACTTGATCTTCAAACAAAACTCCACAAACGAGGTCAAACTGATCAGACCATCCATATGAATAAACCCAAAGAGTTCGCGTACTTTAACAAAGACTGGGGAATCGGATATGATAACCCACATTACTTGAAAAGGTTATTTCCAAAAGACCCATATTGTATGATTTTGGTTGTTTTGGAATAGATAAAATATATCCGGAATATGCCATTAAGTGGACTAGTCCTCTTGAACCTGAAAAGGAAGAGGAAAATGAGGAATACAAGCACACTAACACGTCTAAAATGCAACTTCCGTTTTGTTATGAACCTTTGAATTATTCTTATCAAAAGAACAAAAAGTACCTCTCGAATGACTACTTCGATTGCTATAAGGTTGTTACGCCCAAGGATTCCTCTAAGAAGGATGAGGTCCTAGCAACCGAAACCAAGACTGAGACGGATGAGTTCAAACTCTATGTTCCCCCTCTCATCTTGGAAGCAAAGATAGTCGAGTTGGAGGAGTCACTCGAGAAAGAAAGGTCGCATTTTCAAAAGGAAAAGCAAGCGCTAATCCAGGAACTTGAGAATCTTAAATCGGTCAAAACCGAATCTGTATCTGATGAAGGACAGGAAATCCTTCGGTGTGAAATCATTATGCTCACATCAAAACTGGCTGCTTTGGCAACAGATGCGATAAATGAGTATACGAGAAATGGTCAGCTCCAAGAGCAGATTGAGCAACTCCAATCTGAAAAGCAGATTTCACCCGATTCTTCCTCTAACTCATCGGACACGTCTTCGTGTAAAGCTTTCATAAGCAAAACCTCTTCATCACAAGACGATAAAGATTCTCAAGTCGAAAGTGTTCCTCACCTTCCTCGCCTTCCTCGACCGATCCAAGCCCTGTAATTCGGGAAGTCGATTTTTCTGAATATATGAACTCCGAAGGCAATTCTGATGGAGAGTTTGAGTTGTTCCCCTTCGACCAACCTCTTTCGAGTCATACTGATTTTTTTGTCTCCAGTAGTCAATCGACCGGTCAATTTTCTAAAGGGTGCCTGTTCAAACACAAAGACTCCAGCTGTGATAAAGATTTCAAAATCAAAGCCGGTTTCTCAAAAAGAATCAAAGCCGAGGCAAAAGACCGAGCGATTGCCTATCAAAAATCATGTTTCTTCAAAAGTCACTGACCATACTGTCCATGTTGTTACAGCTAAAAATGGTCGCGCTAAACAAGAAAAACCAAAGTGGCTAGCTAAGGAACCTGTCGAGGATGCAGCATCAAAGTCTTTCAATACAGTTTTTTATCCTAGAATGAACAAAAACGATTGTGCTTGGAATCATAGGAATGATTTTGTTAAACGTGATGTTTCTTTTCCAATTAAACTTTATTCCGTTCTGCAATTGATTCAGTTATCGCATGATTGTTTGTGTTGTTCTAGTTGTGGTTGGAATGACTTTGATGATATAAATAATAATGATTGGTTTGGGTCATATCATATATATAATCACACACCCAAAAGAAAACCCCGTAAAAATAAAAAGAAGAACCATACTCAACGGGGTTCCCAATCTGAGGTTAAACCACAGCAGGAGTGAAAACCCGTTTCAAAACAGGTTTCTCCTACTGAGGTTAAACCGGCACCCAAGAGGCAACCTGGTACAAAACCTGTTCCTCCAAAAGGTGTAAAACCTACACCTAGGAGACAACTTGTGCCAAAACCAGTTCTTTCAAACGGTGTACATCCTACACATAAGGGGAAAGCTGTGTAAAAGCAAGTTCCTCCGAGAGATTCCAAACCTAACCCTCCAGGACCCATGCAAATATGGGTACCTAAAGTCTGTTAAACTCATTTTTGCAGGACGGTCATGTTTGGTACTTAGACTCTGGATGCTCCAAGCACATGACCGGAAGGAGGGAGCTTCTCACGAACTACAAAGAAGAATATGGTGGGGACGTGAGATTGGGGAACAACGACAAGGAGCCGATTGTGGGCTACGGCGACATTGTCCAAAATAAGATCACTATCGCGAGATTGGGACACAATATGTTCAGAATCGGGTAATTCTGCGACAAAGATCTCGAGGTCCGGTTCAAAGCCAAAAGGTGTAGAATCCTTAATGATAACGGTGTCGAACTACTGGTTGGAAAGCGCAAGACCAACCTCTACACCATCGACCTCGCCGCCCTCAAGCCCGATAACCCCGTCTGCCTCATGTCAAAGGCTAATTCCGAACAATCTTGGATTTGGCATCGAAGACTATCGCACCTAAACTTCAAAAGTATCAACAAACTGGTGCTCGACGGACACGTGAAAGGCATGCCCGATCTTCAATTCGTAAAGGATCGTCTCTGCGGTGCATGTGAGATGGGAAAGATGAAGCGGGCGTCACATCAGCCGAAGACAGCTCCGAGCACGTCCCGGTCCCTCGAACTTATCCATATGGATTTGTGTGGACCGATGCGTGTTCAAAGCATCAACAAGCGCAAATATGTCCTAGTGATGGTGAATGATTACTCGCGCTACATATGGGTGAAGTTTCTACGCTAGAAGGATGAAGCTCCGGAGCTAATCATCAACCACCTGAAGACCGTTCAACTAAACAAGCAACAACAAGTTCAGACTATAAGGACCGACAACGGGACGAAGTTCAACAATCAAATGGTTGACGACTATCTGACTTCAGTCGGTATTCCACACACCTTCTCTGCCGCACGCACTCCTCAGCAAAACGGAGTGGTGGAACGACGCAACCATACCCTAGTCGAAGCGGCTCGCACCATGCTTTCTCAGTCCAATCTGCCGCTATTTTTATTGGCCGAAGCGGTGTCTACTGCCTGTTATACGCAAAACCGCTCCATCATCAACAAGCGGTTCAATAAGACGCCGTATGAGATCATCAACAACAGCATTCCGAACATCAAGTACTTCAATGCTTTCGGATGCACGTGATACGTCTTAAACGACAAAGATGATCTCGGGAAATTCATCCCCAAGGCGGACGAAGGAGTTTTCATCGGATACTCAATGCAGGCTCAGGCGTATCGCGTTTACATCAAACGGAATAAAACCGTTGTCGAGAGTGTAAACGTGACATTCGACAAAGCCGCAGATTTGGCTTCTGAACACATTAGTTCAGAACCCGGTTTAACTGGTGTGCTAGTTTCCGAACATCCACGTTCAGGATCTACGCTCATCTCACAAGATGGTGATCGGCAAGATGGTGATCGGTTCCACGTCCATCTCACAAGATGGTGATCGGTTCCACGTCCATCTCAAAAGGTATGGCGACTGGTTCCACGTCCATCTCACAAGATAGTGATCGACACCAAGTGGATCTTCAAGAATAAGAAGGACAACGGCATCGTCGTACGCAACAAGGCGCGTCTCGTAGCCAAGGGGTACCATTAGCAAGAAGGGATCGACTATGATGAGACCTACGCTCCGGTGGCAAGAATCGAAGTCATACACATGTTCCTTGCTTATGCCGCGCACAAAAACTTCACGGTCTTCCAAATGGATGTGAAGACCGCATTCCTCTACGGCGATATTAAGGAAGAAGTGTACGTCTCGCAACACGAAGGATTCGTGGACGATTCGAAGCCTGATCATGTCTACGTTCTAGACAAGGCACTTTATGGACTAAAGCAAGCTATGCGAGCCTGGTACAACACTCTGTCCGAATTCTGGCTTAAATCTGAATTTACACGAGGTAAGATAGACTCAACTCTGTTTATCAAAAATGAAAAAGGTCATATAGTCTTAGTACAAGTGTATGTCGATGACATAATTTTCGGTTCTACTAATCCCCAATATGCTAAAAACTTTGCCAAACTTATGGGACAATTTTTTAAAATGAGTATGCTTTATGAGATGAATTTCTTCCTTGGTCTTCAAGATAATAAACTGTCGACCGGGATATTCATAAACCAGGCTAAGTACATCCGGGATATTCTTAGGAAATACCAGATGGAACAGTCCTCACCAATGAAAACTCCCATGGCAACCGGTACATAGATTCACGCCGATCCTCACGGAAAGGATGTGAACACTAAATTGTATCGAGGAATGATTGGTTCTTTGATGTATCTAACCGCAAGTAGACTGGATATCATGTTTTCAACCTTTCTATGTGCCCAATTTCAATCAAAGCCTAAAGAGTCTCATTTAATTGCTGTAAAACGAATTTTTCGTTATTTACGTGGTACTGCTGATCTTGGCTTGTGGTACCCGAAAGAGACAGGTTTTGAGCTATCCGCCTATTCTGATGCGGACCACACGGGCAGCATGACGGACCGGAAGAGCACATTGGGGCATGTGCAGTTTTTGGGAGACAGTCTGGTGAGTTGGGCGTCCAAGAAGCAGCAATGCGTTTCTACTTCAACTGCTGAGGCGGAGTACGTGGCCGCCGTGAGCTGCCGTTCTCAAGTAATCTGGATGCGGACGCAACTCAAGGACTACGAATTTACGTATGTCAAGGTGCCCATTTACTGCGACTCGAAGAGCGCCATTGCCATATCTAGCAACCCGGTCCAACACACTAAGACCAAACACATCGACGTTCGGTATCACTTCATTAAGGATCACGTGGAAAGAGGTACGACCGAACTCTACTTCGTAAATATTGAGCATCAGTTAGCAGACCGGTTTACAAAACCCTTGGATGAAAAACATTTTAATACTCTTGTGTCCAAGTTAGGTATGCTAAATCTGAAGACTTAATCCGATTGTGTGCCCGTTACACGTTCCATTCATCTACGCGAAACTGTCTAGTCATCATCCGGTGTTCACACTTTCGATGATTGAGCACACACTTTCATGTACTTGTATTCTATTTGTTTCAGTTACACAGTTAGATTAAGTCTCTGTATTTATTCGGTAGATTTCGTTAGTTTTCTTTCTTTCTACGTGTGTTTCTTTTATTTCAAACTGTCGTCTAATTTTATATATCTATATATGAGCTTTCACGAAGTGTTCATGTGTTTAGGGGGAGCACACACCGGTATCAGGTAAGTTTACTCAACTGTTGAGGGGAGCGTCACACACATTTTTTTTATCTGATGAAATTTTTTTTGTGTGTGGATACTCCCGTGTGTTTTTCACTTATGTTCATCATTTGAGGGGGAGCGACACATTTGTTTTTCTTTAACTGTCCAAAAGTTTTTTTTTTGTGGCGGACTCTCCATTGCACTATTCGAGGGGGGGAAAGTTTTTCCCCATGCTCAGTTTGAGGGGGAGCGAGAGAAGTTTCGTTTTTGCAATCCAAATAGCCTTATTTTTTACAAAATCTCAAGGATCAGGGCAATTTGTTTTGTCTGTTGTACATTCTAGAAGTATCCGGACAGGTACCTGTTTGGGCAAAAAATCACGTCGTACGACCACGACCAGAGCAGGTAAGACGCACGTTATAGTCCAAATCTTGTATTAAGATAAGGTCTCGACAAGAACCCAGAAAACGTCCGTCGTCTCCCTTAAAAGGTAAGTCGTACGTCTCCCATGACGCTCGACCATAGCATCGCTCGTCCCGTACGACCATCGCGTAAGATCATTGCACCTACGACCAAAGCTAACGTTAACCTTGTCTATTACATTTGTGAAGTATTTAATGCAGGAGTCAAAGCCATTAACAGCAAGTAGTCGTAACGGACGAAGAGCATTATGGATAATCACTCCGACAACCGTTTCCGACCGTTGTAGCCGTTAATCAAAGCATTCAAGGAGCTAATTAATGGCACGAAGACTATAAAAGCCAAGCTAAAGCCTCATTTCAAGGATCCATCGGTGGAACATCCAAGACACACAGCGATCATCAGTGAATATCACCAAATAGCAGAGAAAATTATCCAAACTCATAGCAAAGAGCATTCAAACTTTGGAGATCAAGTACTGAAAGCCAGAACCTTACAGCGAACTCAAGAACACTCGAAGGAAAGCTCAAGTTATCGCTCTCGACGCACGACAGCAGCTTTCGACCAACAATTATTTACACTTTGTATTCACACAACAAATACTTGTACTTTACATTTTGAAGCATTTCCTTCATTTGTATTGTAATCATCGTACGACCGACGCCAGTACCAAGGACATCGCCCCTGATTGGCGACCATAGTGTAGCGACGACACCCATTGTCGTCTGCAGGTTTTTTCCTTGATAGAGGTTTTTCCTGCGTTATCAAATCCCTTGTCTTGTTTATTTTTTCCCTCATCGCATGTCTCGTCGAAAGATCCTTTCTTTAGTTGATTAAGTCCATATCGACCATAAGTTGTCCCTTTGGTGCGATTTTCGGCATTAACAGTTTGGCGCCATCCGTGGGACTACATCTAGAGAAAATCCTCGACGAACGTGCACCCTACTAACAGTTTCTTGGAGTTTTTTCTGCTCTCTATTGCAGGAACAATGGCAGCCCCTGGAAACCCGCAGCAATCTGTTGCTCAGATGTATCAGGAGCTCGAAGTCGCTAGGAATCAGCTCAATGCAATGGCAGAGCAGAATCGCAGAACAGCTGAGCAGATCGCGCGGTTAAGAAATCCTCTTGTGCCTCAAAATGGTCCTAGGCCGTTCGTGCAGAACCCAATTCCAAGATCGTTCGACCAGAATGGCTCTAGACCATTTGTCCCGAATCTAGGTTCATCCGCGCAGAATAAACATCCAGGCCCGTTCATGCAGAATCAACAGCCAGGGCCGCTCAACCCAAATCCTCAGTTTGGGACAGTTCCTCCTCAGCACATAAGGCCACCACCCATGAATAATGGGTCTCAGCCATTACAAGTGTCGCAGCCTTTCCAGCAAGGATCGCAACCGTTTCAGAATGGACCGCAACAATTCCACTATGGGTCGCAGCCACATTTTGTCCCGTTCAACGGGGACACCAATGGTTCGTCGCATGGTAATCGCAATAGTCCAGGGACCAATCACTCGACAGGGGAAAATCCTGATCTTAACGATCCCGTCGCCCAGCGTTTGAAGATGTTAGAAGACTAAAGTGAGCGCGTCCTGTCCTTGCTCGCCAAGTTGCCTGGGGCAGCCGTGCCTGTCGACATCGAGCCTCGCTTGGGGTATCAGGCGTTGCCCTTCATCGACGAGATCGCCACCGTCGAGGTCCCAAAGAAGTATAACATTCTTGCCTTCACTCCCAAGTATTCGGGTGTGACCGATCCAACCGAGCATGTTGCGCAGTATAAGCAGCTCATGTGGACAATCTCGATCCCACATATGTACCAGGAAGTATGCATGTGCAAGAGTGTCGGAGTGACTCTCACTGGTCCAGCTCTCCAGTGGTTGATCAACCTCAAACCCAAATCCATCGGGTCGTTCGCTGAGTTGGTCAACCAATTCTCCCGGCAATTCGCCAGCAGTCGTAAGATGGAAAAACAGACTTGTGATCTATACTATGTCGTGTAGAAGACCAATGAGTCTATTCGAAGTTATTTCAATAGATTCAATGCCGAAATGATCAGTATCCGCAATTGTGACATCAAAACTGCGATCGAAGCTTATAAGCGTGGTCTGGACGATAGTTCAGGTCTATATATCGATCTGACCAAGTATCCCCCAGAAACTTTCGAAGATGTCCGAGCTCGAACCTTAGCATATATGAGGGTCGAAGACGATGCAGCCTTTCGTCGCAAACACACTAACGACAAGAAGTCGTTAGGCGTCAGAAAGCCAGAGTTCAAGCCAAAGGTTGTTTCCATAATAGAGCCAGCGCGCCAAATTTCAATTGTTCGTTTCAAGACAAAAGCAGAGGCCAAAACAGTGACTAAGTTCACTCAGTACCCCAAGATATCATCTTACGGATTCAAAGGATCTGCTAAGGAATTAGTCGAAGCTCTGAAAGGTTCCCAAGCGACCATTTGATGGCCAAAGAAGTCTGACCTGGACGATGCTAAGAAAGACAAATCAAAGTGGTACGACTTCCATGCCGATCATGGTCATGCGACAGACGACTGTATCGCATTGAAGAAGGAACTAGCATATCATTTCCCGAAAGGAAATCTCAAGAAAATCATCGACGATGTCGCTGTTCTAGCTAATGGCCATCGACCGTCGACTCCCGAGCATGCAAAATTATCAATTGAAATTCCCTATGCCATGGGGAATCCAGGAGTCGCTCGTGATTGCTACAAGTCTACCTTGAAGCCGCGAAAATAAACTAAAGTCACAAGATCAGGCTATCGACAGGTTCGTTTCTTCTATCCCTAAATTAATATCTTTTTCACAGAGACAAGTCTACTATGGTGCCCGGTCGCACGACAACATAGTCGACCGCAGGACAACATTTCACATGATCGCCGTGTCCTGCTGTCATTTAAAACCTATCTTTTCCTGCCAAAAAGAACAAGGTAATAAATGACAGGAGGCAAATAGAGAGAGTCTGAAATGGTACGTTCTCTAACTCTTTTTCATACGTCATACGATTTTTTGTCACAAAACGACTACTGACTTAAGCATCGGAGGGTCGTTGGCCAGCCAACGACCAACCCCCGACATTGTTTTATCGCAGAATCGCACGACAGATTATCGCAGAATCGCACGGCAATAATCACTAAGTTTACTATATGACTTTAAATTCGCAGGGTCGCACGACATACATGATCAGGTCCGTGACTTGATCATCCCACCATAAGGGCATACGATACGAACTCATTGTACGATCTAATCATACGATCGCAGAGTCTAAACGACTTTACCCCTAAGTTTCTTAACTTTCATACCCTGAATGGATGCTTTAATCGCGTGTTTTTATATTTGTTTTACGTTCTTATCATCGTATTACAATGAATGCCTTGGTCGCATGATTTCATACGTATTTTATGATCAAATTCATAACCAATGTGATTTGAATAAAGCACAAGTTCAAACAAAAAGTGCATTTAAAAAGATCGTCAGGTACACGCTCGACCACCAACGATCAAGCAGCAAAGCAAACAAAATAATAATTCTTAAAATAAAGGAGGAGCATCCGTCGCATTTATGCCCGAAGTCCCGTCCTGAAGGATTTCGCCTGCCACCTCCTCCTCAGCATCCTTCTCATCATCCGAGTCAAGATCCCTCTCGGTCCCAACACCATTCAGATAGATGTCCAGCTCCTCCTTCGCCGAAGCAAGAGGGTCTTTCCCCAGCAAATGTCGTCGCATAATCGCCGCCCGAGCAGTCAGACGAGCTATGGCAAAAACCGACTTACCCTCGTCCTTTGCAGCTTGCACTTCTTTCTCCAAACTCTCTACCTTGGATTTATAATCCTCAGCCTCTTTTGAAACATCGACCAAGGATTCGTTAATTTTTTCCATCTCTTCCCTTTGTTCAGCAGTCATGGACAAGGATTGCGTCAGACGATCACTAAGATATTCCTTGGCAAGATGAACGATCTTCAAATGTTCTAAAGCATCGTCAAGCCGCTTCAAAAAATCCTCAGCACGACTTGCAGAGGCACTCGCTCTGTCCAGCGCCGCTTTCTCTCTTTCACGTGCAGCAGACAAGAGATCTTTCACCTTCGCCGTTCCACTTTGCGAGGCCAAGGAAGCCTGAAGTGCCTGCGAAAACATAAAAGACATACATCGTCAGTGGACAACGACAACGAAAACGACAACGACAACGACAACGAAGTCTGCGCCTAGACAAACTAAGTCTTGAAAGAAAGACTTACCATGAACGACAAGCCGACTACATGGGCACCCGTCTCCTCGATAGGAAACCCCTCAAAACGCTCCCTGAAAGATGGAAGCAGGAATTTATCCAGGTGAGGGAACAGGTTCGTCCCGTCTAGGACATCACCTGTCATAAAGTCCGATGGCAGCGTAAAGTTGACCGTCGTGACCTTCTCCCCTCCCGTCGAGTGATCCTTGCCCTTGTCGGCTGACAAAGGATTCAACGCGGCAGACGGGGACTTCACCGTTTCCGCCGGAGGCGCAGAATTGATGGGTGTCGCTGCAATCACCTTCTTAGGTTATCCGACTCCTACCTTCTCAGGTGAAGCGACTCTCGACGAGTCATTAACCCCAACCAACGACTCCCTCGGAGTCGTCGTCCTCGTCTTCTTCGGAATTTCGAGGCCAGCAGACATGTCTTTTAGCCTCTTTTCTCTGCCCTGACGAGCACGCTCCAGCTCAGCTGCTCTCTTAGCAGAAACATTCAACGCTTTAGGTCGAGACTCTCCTGGAAAAAAGGAATGTCATAAAGCACACAAAGGAAAAAGACTCGAGGTAACATAGGAAGAAAAGGAAAGTAAAACTTACCTGTCATCCCTCTCCTTCCTCTCGACTTATCTTCTTCCTCTTCTCTTTTATTCTCTTCACACTTCTCCCCCTGATTCTCTCTTGAAGATTCTAAATCGTCGTCATCCGCCGAGTGTCGCACAACGAAAGACCTATCGGCGACGCTAAATTCTAAAAACGAATTGATCTTCGCTTGAGAGTTAGCGTCTGGCTTCACGACCTAGAATTTTATGGCTGTCAACATACAAAAAACGAGTTAAAAATCATATGTAAATCATCTACAACGCACGCCAGATGAAATAACGAGGCTCACCCGACGTATTCCGGCTCGTCCTAATCCACTCACTCTCAGAGTCAAGGGACAACTTACGCACGAAAACATATCGAGACTTCCACCCACGGTCGTTCACACCCGTCCCTGAGATCAAAACGCGATCTCCCTTCAACCTAGAATGTAAACTACATCGATGACATCCGTCCATCTTGGCTTGATAAGCCGAGAGGAGGTCATGTACATTCATGGGAGAATCCCATTTCTTAGTAGCCTGCTGGATCACTCGTACGACTCGCCAGAACTGGGGCATCAACTGACTCGGTGCCAAGTCAAACTCTAACATAAACGACTTGGCCAGGGGAGAAAAAGGCCATTCGAAACCTATCTTAAAAGGGTATTCATAGATTACGATGTACCCCTCGGGACACTCGTTTGATCGGATCCGGCCTGGACGGATCAATTCGACCCACACAGGAATTTTTGCTAACTTTCTAAAGTCCCGAAGGTCCGATGACTCTTGAATAACACTATCAGGATCCCTCGACATTTCTAAACAAAATTTGCAGAAGTCAGAGAAATCATACCTTACTTATAGGCGCGTTAACCCTCGAAGAAACCTAACCAAGTCAGAGATTTTCACAAGTTCGGAAGATATCAGACAAAGAATGGCAAGGAAATCACATCACAAACTCTTCAAGGGCGAAATAAGGAAATGATACGTCAAAATCCCTATTTAGACCGAAAAACAGGGTTGGATCGAATCCCTGGATAACTTTCGCGCATCACCCGTCATTTCGTATGACAACTGGGATCATCGACACCTGTCATCGACAGCTGGTAAGCATCATCGTACGTCAGCATGATGTCACAACCTCGTTCCTCTTCCGACTTCTCGTTAAGTTAGAAGCGGATTGGTCTAGTTCCACGACAACTAGGTAAGTCCCTCAACCCAGGTCACGAGCTTAAGCGTTCGACAAGCAAAATTTAAAACTTAAATTTGACATTCAATTTTCAAATTTTGGGGGCAAACTGTTTGGGCCAAAAATCACGCCGTACGACCACGACCAGAGCAGGTAAGACGCACGTTATAGTCCAAATATTGTATTAAGATAAGGTCTCGACAAGAACCCAGAAAACGTCTGTCGTCTCCCTTAAAAGGTAAGTCGTACGACTCCCATGACGCTCGACCATAGCATCGCTCGTCCCGTACGACCATCGCGTAAGATCATTGCACCTACGACCAAAGCTAACGTTAACCTTGTCTGTTACATTTGTGAAGTATTTAATGTAGGAGTCAAAGCCAATAACAGCAAGTAGTCGTAACGGACGAAGAGCATTATGGATAATCACTCCGGCAACCGTTTCCGACCGTTGTAGCCGTTAATCAAAGCATTCATAGAGCTAATTAATGGCGCGAAGACTATAAAAGCCAAGCTAAAGCCTCATTTCAAGGATCCATCGGTGGAACATCCAAGGCACACAGCGATCATCAGTGAATATCACCAAACATCAGAGAAAATCATCCAAACTCATAGCAAAGAGCATTCAAACTTTGGAGATCAAGTACTGAAAGCCAGAACCTTACAGCGAACTCAAGAACACTCGAAGGAAAGCTCAAGTTATCGCTCTCGACGCACGGCATCAGCTTTCGACCAACAATTATTTACACTTTGTATTCACACAACAAATACTTGTACTTTACATTTCGAAGCATTTCCTTCATTTGTATTGTAATCATCGTACGACCGACGCTAGTACCAAGGACGTCGCCCCTGATTGGCGACCATAGTGCAGCGACGACACCCATTGTCGTCCGCAGGTTTTTTCCTCGATTGAGGTTTTTCCTGCGTCATCAAATCCCTTGTCTTGTTTATTTTTTCCCTCATCGCACGTCTCGTCGAAAGATCCTTTCTTTAGTTGATTAAGTCCACATCGACCTTAAGTTGTCCCTTTGGTGCGGTTTTTGGCATTAACAGTACCCGGAAACCCTATCTTTCCGGATAGGTTTCCGGACCGGGTCCTTATCCGAAAAGGATGGGAACCTGGATACTCCATCCGGTTTCTTGGCCCATATATATATGGTATACAGAAACTCTTTCATTTTCTTATCCGAAATCCTTTGCCCTAAAACCCCAAAAAAAAAACCTCTCGCGAGTTTATCTCTTGTTCGGTCTCACTAGGAATCCTCGATTGACACTCCTCGTTCGTTCTAACTTCAGGTATGCTTTTCGAATCTTCATATAGATCATGTGTATTCAAGTATCTTTCACATCACACCACAAATCGACCACCTGTTTGGTCAATTCACAGCATCCGAAAACCCCTTATAAGTTTCTTCGACTTCGGGTCTATTCGATAGTGTTTAGGTCGATTTTGTTGAGCCTGTGTGTTTATCTGCTTATGTCGACACTCCGTAAATGTTTTCATACATGTTTGGAAGTCTATTTTGCTTGATTGTTGATTTTGAATCTCGTCTGGAAACATTCATTGTGTCCGGACACGTTTAATGTTACGATGTTTTGTCCGGTAACGTGCTTGCACTAGATATTTTATCCGGACTCACTCAACATCCGGAAACCCTTATTTTCCGGAAACCTCGGGGTTTCCAGTAAGTTCAACTACCGGATTGTGGATATGTCCGGACTCCCATTTGTCCGAAATCTTCTATCATCCGGATTCCTGTTGTCCGGAATGTGCATCTTGTCCGGGAACGTTCTTCCCATCCGGTAACTTGTGCTATCCGGATACCTTTGTCCGGATACCATGTGTTGTTCGGAAAGTTTTGTACTTCCATTGTTTCATCCGGACACTCCTGTGTTTAACAGTCCTGTACCTATTTTCTCACTGCCAGTCCTCAATCTGTCTCAGATGGAGCCATTTACTGCAAAGGTACGCGCCGGAACTTGTTAATCCGTCTTCATTACTAACTTGTGTTGTGTTCCAGATTTTCCATGGTGGATCAACAACCTCAACAAAATACGGAAGAGAAAATTCCTCAAGAGGATTTTATAGACGAAGAAGCTGATAATGCATTGGTCGCCCCTGACCATGGCATTCAATTAGAGGCCAACAATCACCTGCTGGACGCTGCCGAGTTCAGACCCCTAGAACAACATCGGATGATTGTAGATATTCTATTGCGTCACCCTCTCCGTGAGGCCCTTACTGCTACCGCCGACGTCCCAGTCCTGTACGTTCTTCAACTATGGCTTACCGCACGAGTCAACACAGCGGCCAACTCACAGTCAATCACGACACAAATTGATAACCAACCCTTCATGCTCACACCAGAGTCCTTCCGGCGTCTACTTTCACTACCAGAAGCCAACGCCGGCGAACACCAAGGCTATGACCCCGCGGTCAATGCCACGACCCTGTGCGATCAAGTTCGCGCTCTTGGCTACAATCACGCCCTCGACCGACCGTCCGCGTTCACCCGAAAGTACCTGGCCCCCATATGGTACACTCTGTTTACGATTCTGAACAAGTGCCTATTATCGAGATGGAAGGGCATAGACCAGTGTACAGGCGATTTCCTACGCCTATTCCATGCTGTGTGCTACAACCGCCACGTGGAATTCACGATGATTATCTGGCGCGAACTGGTCTAAGCAATTAGGCAAATAGGAGGTTCGAAACAAAAGATGTTCCTTCCATACCCTCGTTTCCTTTCATTGGCTGTGCGACAACATATGGACGCGAACCCAGCATTACCACGACGTCTTAACCATCCGGTATGTCCTCATCGCCACTTGCAATATATTGTCATTCGTAACCTGTCCAACGCCATAGCCATGCCCATATCTGAATCCTTTCTGGCACACGCGGACCCCACTGCACCGAGCCTAGTAGCATATAGGGGAGTGTTAGGGAATCCCATGGTTCAGCCAGCGCCGGAGGGACCTCCCCAGAGACATAGATCCGAGAGACGTGAGGGTCCAAGAGTAAGAGGAGGGAGGGCCCGGGTAGCTGGGGCTCCCGGGCGGGGTGTGTTGAGAATTATCGGGAGGGGAACCGAAATAGGAGGTGCATTGGATCCGCGTCCCAGTACTAGCCAACAACCCATAATGCCCATTACCCGAACGCCAGGCGAAATCGGAACATCGTCATCTCGACCGATGCTCCACCGTGACACCGAGCCATACATCTCTGACCCGCCTTCACCACACCATCAAGTTGAAAACGTGGAATCTGACTCCACGGAATCCGATACGGACCATAACATACGCATGAAATTAATCCCTACCCGTATCGGACCTAACCCCGATCTAACCGAAGGTATCTCATCTGCTTCACCTAGGAACGAGGGAGTAGTAGATGTTGAGTTAGAACATGTGAGAATGAGAGAATTGTGTTCGAAAGCGAACAAAGAAAGATTGACCCGTAAAGATAAAGAGGCTTCTGAGCGACCCCAACCGAGTGTTATCCGGGTAGCCACATCTGCTATCCCGTCTCATTTGTTGGGACGGGGTATTGAAGAAGCCGCCGTGTACCCAGCGGCGCAATTGCACAACCTCCTCAGCCACTCATTCGTCTCTCAAAAGACGGATGTTTCAGTTTCTCACGGGGATCAAGCACATCTTCCACCGGTCACTCACTCAGAGAGTACTGGTGTTGAAATAAGAGACCAGCAGCCCCTGGTCTCGACTTCTTTCAGTGCACAGTTGAGCCTAGAGCCACTTGATATTTTACATTCTTCGGCTAGGACACAAGAAGGGGAAACGATCATCGAGGCTCTTCGTGACCCGATCGGAACATCCATAGGATCTTCGCTTTTAAGTGGAATCCGAGGATTGGAAGGAAATCCTACCACGGCTATCCCTGCGCCAACCGTGAACGTAGGTGGCTCTGCCTCTGCGGTAGATGCTTCAACGGGGGCAATCTAAGTGATCCCGGTGTTACTTTACCCGACTTTGTGTCACCAGGGTCCGTGGACAGCACCCTCAAGGTTGTCCGCGAGGCAATGGAGCAGGGCCTTACCGCTGAGCTCGACAAGATTAGCAGCTTAATCAAAGGTAAATAGAAGATCGTCGAAGCTGAAAACGCACCTACACCTCCACCGGCTCCTATTCAGCCTATCTATTCGGTGGACACCTAAAAGACGATGCATCTAGCCCAACAGCTCCAACAATCCGAAACCGACGCCTCTACCGAAGCAGACCTGATCTCCGTTCTGAAATTTCAGGTCACTGCTCCTTCATCATCCGTTACATCTCGATTGGATCAGCTTGACACGACTCTCAAGGACGTTCAACAAGCTCTAACCAAGCTATCCGAGAGAGTCTCCTCCATGGAAGAAACCTGCAATACTCAAGCTGGCGGTCTAAAGCGCAAGCACGATGATCAAGATGATCCTGATCACCGTGAGGGGGAGAAACGCCAAAGATTAACCGAGACCGCCCTGATCCTCACTGAAACGACTACTGTGGTTCATCAAGAACCTTCAACTGCGGCAACGACAACCGAAGATGCACCTGAAGCCGAGTTGCCTTTAGCCGAGATGGTAATGGATATGGATATTTCCGATGATGAAGACCCGACGGTTAAAAAGCCTAAGGGAACAACACAGGAACTGGTTACTTTTGACACATCAGATAGACCGATACTGGATTTGATTGATCCAGACTGCGAGACCAACCCGGAAACCGAAGATGCATGGTATGAAAAAGCCGCCAGTGCCGCAAATTTCCAGGTTAATTTGGTTTTCCCTACTGATGAAGGTGATAACGTAGACTACGACCAGTTTCTGCTCCAGAATTTTTATGGTACTCCCGTTCACTCAGACATCTCCTCAACAACAACCGACATCTTCTGATCTTCCTCCTCCTCAACAGCAACAAATCCGTTTGGAGAATATAACAATATTTATTCCTCACCTGGAGGAATCCCTGAAGAAGTTGTTCGTTCACAAGATACGCCCAATCGAGCCGACTTTCTGCCTTGCTATTTACAGTTCCAACCCCGAATACGAACACCGACACATAAGCGCAATGAAGCGGTGTGTACCAGTTAGCCAAGTCCGAACCAAGCATAAGATCACCGAAGTGCTCAAAATCCAGTCAGGCCATATTATGAAAGTCGTTTATCCTGTATTCACTGTTCGACGCGTAGACGGTAATGAATGGATCTTCTCTGAAGTCGACTTCCAGCACCTCCGACCGTTCGACTTCTACGCTATTCTGAAAGACCTCCGTACAAGAACCATCTGACCGCTTCCTGTAACAAAGGCGCTCGAAGCTGTTCGTCGATTCCTAGTCCGTACCATCATGATGTCTTATCTCACGGACATCCAAATGGCAATCGAGAACAGGGCAAAGAAGGTAAATCTGATAAAGCCGAATCTGAAAGCTCATGAGTTGAAGATGTATCCCAAGAACCCTCTGCTTCTAGAACCAGAATTTTCGATAGTCTACATCAACGAACAGAAAGAAAAGAGATTTTTGTGCTTCAGTCAGGTAGATATATTCTACGACGGCACGCTATTCAAAGTTCAAGATGCTCTTCAAAACATCATCCAGCACGAGTCTGAAAATCCAAAGTATTCATATGTTCCTAATCCGAATGAAACAACTGCTCAGAATGCTTTGGAAATGGTTGAAGAACGCATCGATTATCGCCGTGCTATCAGAATGTTCGAGGTACACTTTGCGTTCCGTAAAAGATATGTTGCAAACTGGCGTGAACTCGAACTTCAATTCAAAGGGGGAGATTGTTAGGGTCATTTATTGTTGAATTAAAGTTCAAGGGGCTAATTGTAATAGTTTAATTTGAACCTAGTTAGTGAACGGGCCGTGGGCTTGTTAACCACGGGCCCGTCATATATAATATTTTGTTTTAGCTTTATTTCGGCTAAGTTATTCATTATTGCTTTCCTACTCTTATTGTAAATCCTCTCAATATTGAAAGCTAATTGGATGACCAGTTGAAATCATAACCATTGTTCATATCTATTGATTTCATTGTTCGTTGCACGGATCTGCGACTCACAGTCCTTTTGCGAGTTGATTTTAATATGCACATCTTGTGCATCTTGGTACTTTTTGATCAAGATTTCTTTTCTTTGTAAAGATTGGTGCAGAACTTCTCTTTCTTTCTGAAAGTAGTTCTTAAGAGCAACAGAGTTTAGCCTTTCCTACCCTGATTTCTTTACCTCTTATGCCTTTTGCTTTAAAATCTCTTCATATTCTTTACACTTTTCAGAAAATGAGTTTTCCTTTTGTTTTTGTAAAAGTTCTAACTCAGATTTTTCTTTGGAAATCTCTTCCTTCTCCATTTCCAAGAGATTCTTCTCTCTCTTGTAGAAGGACAGATCTTTCTGAGCTAGTTTTCTTAACTCTTTTTCTTCAGAAAGCTTTTGTTTTAACAGTTGAAATTCTTCAGCAAGTAATGACACATTCATCTCCAGCTCGGAGTCAGATTTAGATTCATAAGATGTACATACCTTGGCACTGGGTTTATTGATCTCAAGCGCTCTGTCATTTGAGTTTGTTGCAGAGAATGCGCAAGACATTGAGGAAATGTCTTTCTCTGTTGACCTCTCTGGTATCTCCCCAGTCATCCAATCACTTATCTCTTCCAAGCTTTCATCAACAGCCAAGCTTTCATCATCAACAGCTACCCCACAAAAATTGGCCTGCTCTGGTTCGTCATCATAGGACGAATCAGAGATTCAATTTTCCGTCTCTGCTACATAACTTCTTTCTCTGAAGTTATATTTGTACTTGTTCTTGTACTAGTCCTGGTCCTTTAACAGTCTACCCTTACAGTTTGTAGAGAAATGGCCAGGTTTGCCACATCGAAAGCATCTTCCATCGTTCTAGTTGATGGGTTGGGCAACATCAGCTTGCTTTTGAGGGGCTGGTGGATTGTATCTTTGTTGTTGTCTCTGCTCTAGTGCAACTCTGTTGTTGTTCTGGTGGTGAGGTGCTGTAACACCCTCAAAATTGGAACGAGCAACTACCTTTAATTTAAATAAAATAACTAAAAGATGATAAAATTATTTCTACATATCATCCTTGAAAATACCTCAAAGTTTAAACATCACAAACTTCACAACTAACAACTCAATGCGGGTGTTACTTAACCCAATTACAAGTGCTAATCCCAAATAAGTGCGGAAGACTTCACTAAGCAAACCACTTCTCGTGCACTCTACTAGCACTCATCACTTCACAGTTTAGCTAAAGCTATTCCCAACCTGAACCTGTTGCACATGCCGACAAATAAAAAGGTTAGGCTAATGCCTAGTGAGTTCAAGAGTTTACATCATGAGCAAAGCATTTGATAGACCAAAAGATTCGATTTAATTTATGATTTCCAAAAAGGGTTTGTATAAAAGACATCGACAACCCAATTCCCCAAACGCACATAATTCCTGTGAGGAAAGCTTCCAATGAAAATCATTTCTCTGCAATGGACTCAAATCCAAAACTCACATCAAGAGTTAATCAAATAATAATTTCTCAATTAATCGCCAATGCGAATACTACTCAAATAGATAAAACATCCAAACAGGGATGAAACATAAAACTCGTCCATCAATCATGGAAAACAGTCCATACGCATATAATATAACACCGACAACGCGGATAAAGAAACCATCCAAAAACAACACTCTTCGGTGACGGGGGAGACCCGCTTTCATCGAATGTGGAAAACACATAAATTATACCATAATTAATAAACACGAGAAAGCTTCATGGATGTGAAAAACAGATGACATCAACCAAAACTAGGTCTTTAGTCCATCTCCGGCATAAACCAAAACTAGGTCTTTAGCCCATCTCCGGCATCAACCAAAACTAGGTCTTTAGCCCATCTTAGACATCAACCAAACTAGGTCTTTAATCCATCTTCGGCATCAACCAAAACTAGGTCTTTAGCCCATCTTAGACATCAACCAAAACTAGGTCTTTAGTCCATCTTCGGCATCAACCAAAACTAGGTCTTTAGCCCATCTTAGACATCAACCAAAACTAGGTCATTAGTCTAAACCACCAAGTTCAATCCTACTGGGTCTTTACCTTGGGAACCCACCATCCAACACACGCTTACTTGACTCACATATATATACATGACCCCAAAAGAATAACCCATGCATTCAAATCATGTAAATCTCAAATATAATGCAACTCATGCAATTCAAAACCCCAAGCCCACATTGAGCTTATTAAAACCGGGTAAATGCCCTTAAGACTCCACCGAGTCCAAAACTGAGCCCTCTGCTCAAAAGATCTAATAATCATTTATCAACATCAAACTCATGCAAATAAAATGCATCTAATCCACATCATGCAAACACACGCTCCGAGACATGATAATCTCACAACCCCTTCATTGCTACCTTCCCAATGAAGTCAAATCATATATGCATCTATATATGTGTATGTATATGTGTATATGCAACTCTTTCATAACTCACAATGCATATAACTCACCAAGGTTCATTAGTCCCAAAGGTACTAAAAATACAAAATCATCAAACGGTCTTCACACCTAAGACCAACACTTAAACCGACACTTATTCAAATAAAATGCAATTAAGCATGTAACACATCAAAGACTCCATCTCGAGTCACTAAAACCGGTAAACACTTAAAAGACTCATTTGAGTATAAATCAAGCCTTTAAAGGCCAAAATAAACAGTTGGCTAAATACGTGTTGCTCACATGGTTACGTAAACCAAAATACATCGTTACTCAAAATCTTTACCCTTTTGATTTCTCAATTGGCCATCGACCCAAAATAAAAGGTTTACAACTCTCAAAATATTCATACTGTTATGATTGACCAAAATCCCCAAATGTGGGTGTTTTACAAGATTTGTAAAGATCAACACTTTAATTAATCAAAACCCACTAATTACTCAACAAGTGATAATTTTATATAAAGCACACAAATACTTTAAAATAAACATTTTGGCATGTACAAAGTTCTCACAAAGCAACTTGAACTCACCTTGCTAGATTAGGCTAAATCTAGATTTTTTCCCAACGTAAGCTCCTTTGAAGAATACGAATCTTCAAGTCCAAATCTTCCAAAACCACTTAGGTTTTGATGAAAACCTAGAAAACCCCAAAAATCTCTAGTGTTGTGGATGAAACTTGCTATTGCATCAATAAATGAAACCACAATCATAAAATGGAGAAGGAACGCATTAATCTCCTTGAAAAAGCCCCAAAATCAGTTAGGGTTTGTGAGGGAAAGAGGGGAAACGATTTGGAGAGAAGAGAAGAGATTTGAGAGTGAGAAATGAGAGACTTACCACCACCAAACATTCTTGAATCTTCCAATAAACTTCCAAACTCTTTCTAGATCCTTGAAGAGCTCTCAAAAATGGAACCATAGCAACTTGAATCACCAAAATCGGAGTTGAAATGAGAGAGATATGAAGAAATAAAGTTTAGGGGGTGAAAATCGTGTTTTATGCTGATCAGGTGCTCCACGCGGGTCTCCGCGCTAGTGAACTAGCGCCACAAAGCGCGCCGGGCACTGGTCGCCCAGTTTCCTCTTAAACCCTGTTTTGGCCATAACTTTTTCGTTTTAGCTCCGTTTTAGCTCCGGAAACAACCGTTGGACTCGTATTCAAATTCCTCATCCAACAAGACCATAAAATCTATGATTTAATCTAAAATCCTATTTTGCAAATTTTTCTTAAAGATCGGTTCCACACTGATTCGAAATTGTGCTTATCCGAAAATTACGGGTGTTACAGGTGCAGCATATCCTCTCTTCTCTTCTTTCTCTTCTCTTTCATACCTTCCTCCCCTATCAAATACTTTCTTACCAAATCTCTTGTTAAATTGTTGAGTTATTAGGGAAAGAGATTGGGCAAAAGCATTGATGTCAGCATCATCATCTGACGAACTCTCCTCTTCTTCACTCTCTGCTATCAAACTTTTCTTTCCCTTCTTCTTCACGGCTTTCTCCTTCTTCTTATCTCTGCCAGCATTATCTCTGTTAGATTTTCCTTCTAGGGGTGTTTTTGAGTCATAGATTAATGTTATTGGGCCTGCAATGGTGGATTTGCCTTTTTGCTTGACCACATCCTTCTCTTGTGCAACTAAAGTGCCATACACATCAGTGATAGACCATGCATCCAAATCTTGTTTAGCTTGTAGAGACATAGATAGATTCAACCATTCATCATTTAAACTTTTCAAGAATAAGGCATTGTTGTTTTCCTTCAACCTTACAACCCCACATTTCTTACATTTATTGATTAAAACGTTGAATCTGTTGTAGGTTTGTTGCAAAGTTTCGTCAGGAAGTTCTTTGAAATCATTGTATTCATTAATACATTGGGTGCTTCTATTCATTTGGGTTTTTATACCACCTCCAATTGGTTTAGAAGTTGATCCCAGATTTCTTTGGCAGTAACATAGGAGTCTAGTTCTTGGAAAATATCGTTTGGAATGGCCATTATCAGGAGTCTAACTGCCTTTAGGTCATTTTCCATTTTGAGCTTTTCTTCCTCAGTAAAACTAGTGGTTTTAACTTAGAAGTGAGCAGGAACCTCATCAGTTGTTTCTGTTGCGGGTACACGAGGAACCAAAACCATAGGTTGGAATGGTCCATTTGTGACTGATCGCATAAGGTCTCTATCCATTCCATCAAAGAAGTTAACCATCCTAATCTTCCATTGGGGATATTCATCTCTCAGAAGAGTAGGCGGTTTGGTTAGAGAACCAGCCATATAGATAGCATTGATGTTGTTATTTGCCATCTTTGCAGAAAACAGAGTATGAGAGTTTTGAAAGATTTAAACGAGTTCTAAAAGAAATGTAGATGAACAGTAAACCAATGGAACAATGAATAATGTAGAGAAGATTTTCAAACTTACTGGAAAGCTTAAATATGTATCAAAAGCTCGTAACAAATGAGTTTCAGGTTTTAAACATAGAAACAGAGTATACTATTAAGCTTTAAACACACACACAATCAACAACAGTGAATCAACCTGGTTAGATTGGATCGATTTGATTTAAGTAAATCAATCTGCTCTGATACCAATTGTTGGTTCCCAGATTCACTTTGTCTCATATAAACAACCAGATCAAAGGTAGCAGAAACATTATATAAACCTATTTAAGTATGAGTGATCATGTATATATATGAAGCAATGAGAGAATAACAATAACAATATAGAACAGTAGAATAATAACAAGATAGTTAATTAAGCTGCTTGTATATTGATATATATGAATAACACCAAGAACACTTTCTTGTGTGCGTATTCTAAAATCTATCAGGTGACAATTCGTACAATGGTAGTGGAATAGAATGTGCAGTATTTGCTCTCACAGTTCTAGTAATAATTCTCACCAAAAGCTTACAATTGTGTGCTCCACTATTGTTCTATTTATAGCCTGATAAAGTGAAAGACGGTGTACTATCTAACCCTGGAATGACACGTGGAAAGTGTGTCTCTGTCCTTTTAGTGCTTATGTGGAAAGTACGGACACGTGTCTGACACTTAGAGATTTCTACGAGACTTAAGCTTCACCGAGGTCTTCATTCACCAGAGCTCTTGTGCCAGAGCTCTGAAGGTCTTCTGGTGGAACAAAAGAAATCTTTTGCCAGAGCTATGTCGAACTCTGATGGTCTTCTGTTTATTTTTCTTCTAAGTCTTTTGCTTGATCTCTGGTGGTCTTCTGACTTTTGATATTTTCAATACTTTTACATTGAGCATACATGGGGCTAACAGTATTGATGCAAAATGGAAAGGTGATCGCTTATGCGTCACGTCAACTGAAAGATCACGAGAAGAACTACCCTACACACGACATGGAACTGGTGGCAGTGGTGTTTGCTTTAAAGATTTGGCGACACTACTTATATAGAGTTAAGTGTAAGATCTACACTGATCACAAAAGTCTTAGACATCTCTTTGATCAGAAGGAGTTAAACATGAGACAGAAAAGAAGGATGGAATTACTAAACGATTATGATTGTTGAATCCTTTACCACCCAGGTAAAGAGAATATGTTTGGCGTTAAGTCGAAAGGAGAGAGGTGAGTCGACCAAAGTGGTGGCATTCAGAGAAGAGGCAACTTCAAATCTTCTAGACGAGATTAAGAAGTTTCAAGAGGTAGCGGTGTTGAAGGAAAATGTGAGGGGTGAACGAATACATGGGGTCGAATCCTGGCTAAGCGTCAACAGTAACGGCTTGAGATGCTTAAGGAACCGAGTGTGGGTTCCTAAGTTGGGGAATTTAAGGGTAAGCATTTTGGAAAAAAGCACATAGGTCACGATATTCAATGCATCCAGGGACAAATAAGATGTATCGATATTTGAGGCTATTTTATTGGTGGCCAGGAATGAAGAAGGACATCGCTCACTCTGTGGAACGATATGTGACCTGCCTGAAAGTCAAGGCAGAGCACCAACGGCCATACGGAAGGCGCCAGTCCTTGGATATACCAGTGTCGAAGTGGGACAACATCACCATGGATTTTGTTATGAAATTTCCAAGGACTCTGAAGGGTCACGATACGATATGGGTGATCATGGATTGTCTCACCAAATCGGTGCATTTCCTGCCAATTAGAGAAATAGATTTGTTGTAGAAGTTAGCAAGATTATATATAGATGAGGTCGTGTCGAGGCATGGAGTGCCACTATCTATAGTGTTTGACCGTGATAGTCGGTTCACGTCGTTATTTTGGAGAAGTCTTCAGAGAGAGTTGGGATCGAAACTCAAGCTAAGTACAGCGTATCTCCCTTAAACGGATGGTGATAGTGAAAGGACTATACAAACGTTAGAGGATATGCTCCGAGCATGCATGATTGATTTCAAGGGTTCTTGGGAAGTGCATCTACCGTTTATAGAATTCTCTTACAACAACAACTATGACTCGAGTATCCAGGCGGCACCATTTGAGGCGTTATACGGAGGCAAGTGTCGGAGACGATTATGTTGGAACCAGGTGGGAGAAAGACAACTAGCAGGTCCAGAGCTTGTGCAGTTGATGGCCGATAAGATTGACCTAATTCACAAAACGATGAGGGCGGCACAAGATCGAGAGAAAATGTATGCAAACAAGAGGAGAAAACCTATCCAGTTTCAGGTAGGTGACAAAGTAAGGTTGAAGGTCTCGCCATGGAAGGGCATAGTTAGTTTCGGAAAGAAAGGGAAGCTGAGGCCGAGATATTGCAAAATCTTCAGCTCTGGTAGCTGGAATTATTTGTTGAGCAGAGGGAGCTTCAACTGCATCCTCAAGCTGGGGAGAGGCTAGCTAAAACAAAATGATCATTAGAGTTAGACCTTTGAAGGTAGAAAGAGATAGAGAAAGGAATGGCTAAGTGTTTAGAGGTTTAAGGAGGAGTATGGTAGAAGTTGAGAAGGGGTAGAGGAGAGAGGTTGTGTATGGGAAGAGATAGTAGCATACCTGACAGGTTGGCTTCTTTCAGAAGGATAGCCAAATTGTCATCGGCAAGGCCCTTGTTTTTGCCTTTTTAAGTCTTTTTAGCAGGAGACTTTGCAGCGGTCCCCTCCCCTGGTTCATTAATGGAGACACCCTTTAGAGAAGGGGCCTTTATTTCAGTAGGCGGAAACAATAGTCGTCTTCATCATCATCATCATCCTTGGGAGAAGGACGAGATGAAGGTTCTTCATCATTTATATTTATCTCCTCATCCTCTTCTTCATCTTCCTCATCGTTAGTGATGAGGTCTATTACTTTTTCAGCCGTAGGGGAGTAATGAGGGTCTTCGTGTTGCTCCCCCTCAGAAGGCTAGGGACTTTCAGCAGGTCCCTCAGGATGATTAACTTCCTGAGGGTCAGTTTCATTTTTTTTCTTCCTCCCCCTCAACATTCATGGGGAAGTCTTCAGCATTCTTCTCCCCCTCTTCACCTGAATGGGGGGAGGCAACAGCAACATCTGCAACAGCAACATGTTCCGCAAAGACCCTGACTTCTAGGCCAAGGTGCCCTGAAGTTGAGACCGTTAACACCTCAACAGCCTCCAACCTAGTTTCCAGGTCAGGAATGCGAGATGTAGCCAAAATGGAGAAATCCGCTGCCATCCCCGGAAGTTTGTGGTCATTCTGAGAGAAATGGGAGACAAGGACCATCGACGCTTCCATCCTTTCCAGGGTCTTGGTGAGCAACGAGTTGGATTCACTGACCTTTGAAGAAAGGTTGTGCACCTCACCTTGGAGGTTTGAGATGTTTGTTTTCAGGGACCCAATTTCGCCGCTGAGACTGGTGAATTGGGTGGAGAGCTGCTTATTTTTGTCAGAGATAGTGGCGACCTCTGATTTAATGGCCTAGAGCGTTGATGTATTGTTGTTGAGAGCGAGCTCCAGGTCCTTCACTCCCAGGGAGGTGGAAACATTCTTCAGTGTTACCCAAGCGTCATTAATCGCTGAGGTATTTACTTCGAGGTTGGTGGACAGAGTCTCCACTTTATCAGCGATGCCCTTGAGGGACATGCTGATCGTGCCCATGTTAGGACCTAAAATAGAAAGTAACTTGTGAACAGAGGAAAGCTCAAAAGTTGGGGTTTCAGAAATGGTTGAGGATTGTGTTTGGAAACCTGTAGGATTGGGATTGGAGAAGGCGTTAATGTCTCTGATGCCTACCCAATGTTCCATGTCGTCCTCGAAGGAACGAGCAGGGATAGTTGTAGACGATCCTGCAGGTCCTGTAGCATTGCGCTGCATCAAATTTCTAAGCATGGTAGCGCTCGTGTCCATCACTGAGAAAGATGGAACCGTGGGGGGGGGGGGTGGAGATGACCAAAGGAGCAGAAAAAGAAGGGGCTGAGAATAGAGGTGCATCAAGTTCAGCGCTGGAGACGCCGAGGGAGACCTCTTCAGTGCGTTGAGGCACTGAAGATGTTTGGGTAGGATCCAGTGAAGCTTCGGGAGACTGGAGGCTCTGATATGGTTATAGGGGTGGTTGATGTAGGTGTGAAGGAGTTGACCACAAAACCATCAAGCGTTGCCTTTGAAGAGGCCAATGCTGATCCTTGAGCCTGGGAAGGCTGAGGTTTCTCCATGAGGGTCTTCTTGGACTTATGGATGCCAAGGGGGATAGTAGATTGTTTTTGTTTCTTTGAGGAGGTGGTGGTTGCAGCCTGGTTTGCAGTGGTGGGTTGCGCCGCTGAAGAGGTAGCTGCAGAAGGAGAAGAACGTAGGAGAGAGAGAAGAGTAGAAAGACTTACCTCACCCTGTAGTGGCTTGAAATCGAGAACTTTATGGCCAACCTGAGAGAGTTTGTAATCTCCCTTCGTTGGGTAGTTGCTCCCTAGAAGCATTTGGAGAATAGCGCTGATAAAGCGGGGGTAGGGAACGGTTGACGATCTCTCAGGCTTCTCGACCAAGTCCATTTAATCTTCAAATATGATTCAAGCATTGTCCACATTCAGTCCTTTCAGCAGGCTGTATCCCATGGATGTCTGAGTTTTGGCAGCCTGATCAGTAGAACCCACTTTAGCCGTCATGTAGCTGATGATATGGGCGAAGATGAAGTTGATTTCAACAGGCATTTTATTCTTGAGGACTTTAGTGAGTTTCTTGTCGTCCTCCATGTTTCGGGTCTTGTCTCATGAGTAGTTCATGAGATCAAGGAAGGCGATCAGCTCTTGTTCACCTTCTGGGGTGTTTAGGTCAATGAGAGGGATGAAGGGGTTTGTCTTGGTACTTCAAGGAAGGTTCAGTGTCGATCGGATGGCTGCCAGGGAAATGGATCCTTGACCCAGTTCGGTTTGAAACCCAATCACTGAGTATTCCTTTCCAGTTCTTTTGGAGATCGCAGTGGTACGATGGGCAGTGTACCAGAATTGTTGCAAGAGGTTGCGGTGTGCAGGGGGAGATGGTCATAGCAGTGGCTAAGGGGCATGTTTTGAGGAAACTGACAGCGTCAGTGAGATATGGGATTGACTTTTTCTTAGGGAATTCCAGCAGAGCCAAAGGGTTGTTCGAGGCAAGGATGATCTGGTTCAGCTCACATTTCAGGTTTTCAGCCTTTGTCATGACTGTAGGAGAAGCAGTGTTGGTAGCAGCGATGTTTGAGGATGCCATTTATGAGTAAAAAATAGAAAGATAAGGAAGGAATTTCTTAAAATGGAAACTTTGTCCAAAATAAGGGTTTTTGAGGTTTTTAGGGTTTTACAGTTTCTTTTTAAGGAAAGAAAAAGTAAAATATGGGTATTCTAGTTTTAGAAGTGTTTAAAACTAGTGAAAAACAGTGTTTCCAGTTTCCTTTTAAGGAAAGGTATTCTGGAAAAACATATGAATGTTTAAGTTTAAGATTTTTATTTTAAACTTAAAAGAAAAACTATATTTCAAGTTTTGTGCATAAGAT
The DNA here is from genome assembly GCA_033807775.1 of Saussurea involucrata. Taxonomy (NCBI): domain Eukaryota; kingdom Viridiplantae; phylum Streptophyta; class Magnoliopsida; order Asterales; family Asteraceae; genus Saussurea; species Saussurea involucrata. Next base: position 79,372,203 of record CM066325.1, read on the forward strand.
CATGAAGAAGATGATCTGGTGTTTGAAAACGTTTGTTTTGATCCAATGTAACAAGAAATAGGATAAAAAACAAGTTATTAGAAGATTTAAGAGTAGAAAAAGATATGAAGATTTGAACCTGTTTGAGTAATGGTTGAAGATTCGAGTAGCAGGTGTTATCACAAATCCAAGAACAAAATGCTTAAGGAAATTCTTTATGCTTTTTGAGAGTTTGAGAGCGTAAAAGGTAATAATATAAACATGAAGTGTTTATATAGTGGGAGTAGAGATAGAAAGTGATGAGAGGGAAAATGTACTCATCATGACGCGGACACGTCCCTTGAAGCTTATTGGACAAGAATTCGAAACGGGCGAACGTATCAGACAAAAAGTCGTGCCAGGGTTTATCCGTTTGACGACGTCACATAGAAAAATGTCTTTTCACTTTCAAAAATGTTTCCCTGAAGGTTTTGAAAACATCAGAGAGGATTTTTAAAAGGAAGAGTCACTGATAAGAAATATCAGTGAGCATGGTAATTTCAAAGGAATCACTAAAGGAAAAATATTCAGCGATCAATTAAGTTTTGAAATACATCATACTGAAATAAACTTCAGCGAATAGGAATAGAAAAACATACCTTGGTATCAACGAATCATTTTGGTTCAGAGATTAGATGATAAATAAGGATATAAAACTTCCTTTATCACTGACATAATGCGTAACCACTGAAGATTTACTCTTCAAGGTCCAGCATGCCAAGCTCGCTGATGAGAAAGTTGAATCTTGTCTCATCAAGAGGTTTGGTGAAAAGATCAGCTAACTGAAAGTCAGTAGGAATAAAGTGAATTTCTATATCACCATTCATCACATGATCTCTGAGAAAGTGATACCTGATCTCAATGTGTTTGGTCTTTGAGTGTAGCACTGGATTATTTGCTATGGCGATGGCAATTGTTCTTTCGCAATAGATTGGAATTTTGGAGAGCTGAAGGTCGTAGTCTAATAGTTGATTTCTCATCCTTAAGACCTTAGCACAACAGCTTCCAGCAGCTACATTCTCAGCTTCAGTGGTAGAAGTGGACACTGAACTTTGCTTCTTACTTGTCCAACTTACCAGCTTTCCACCCAGGAGTTGACAGCCTCCTGTGGTGCTTTTTCTATCCAGCTTGCAAGCTGCAAAGTCACTATCTGAATAGGCAGTTAGATCGAACCCTGAGTCTCTGGGATACCAAAGACATAGGTTAGGTGTACCCTTTAGATATCTAAAAATTTGCTTTACAGTGATCAGATGTGATTCTTTGGTTTCGGATTGATATTGTGCACGTAAACAAGTAGCATACATAATATCAGGACGACTAGCTGTAAGATAAAAAAAGAGCCGATCATCCCTCTGTAGGCAGTGACATTAACAGGCTTCCCTGAAGGATATTTGTTAAGTGTCATTGGAGGTGCCATAGGGGTTTTCATAGTTGATCTTTGAGTTAAATCGAATTTTTCAGCATATCTTTAACATACTTACTTAGGTGGATAAACGTACCCTTATCATTCTGCACGATTTGGAGTCCAAGGAAGTAAGTCAGTTCACCCATCATACTCATTTTATATTCAGGTTTCATTCTTTCAGCAAAACGAAATATAATGTCATCGACATATATTTGAACAAGAATGATATGACCTTTTACTTTCCTGAACAAGAGGATAGAGTGTCAAACCATGCACATGGTGCTTGTTTCAGACCATATAGTGTCTTATCCAGCTTATAGACATAACCTGGATGCTTAGGATCCGAGAATCCTGGTGGTTTTTTGACATAGACTTCTTCATTCAGCCTTCCATTTAGAAACGCTGACTTGACATCCATCTGATAAACTTTGAAGTATCTGTGAACTGCATAGGCTAGAAAGAATCGAATCGCTTCGAGTCTTGCCACAGGGGCAAACGTTTCATCGTAGTCTATGCCTTCCTCTTGTCTGTATCCCTGAGCAACTAGACGAGCTTTGTTGCGGGTTATAATGCCATGTTCATCTAACTTGTTTCGATAGACCCACTTGGTAACTATCACTTATTTGTTAGATGGCCTTGGAACAAGATTCCAAACTTCTGTTTTTTCGAATTCAGTAAGCTCTTCTTGCATAGCACTGACCCAGTTCGGATCTCTGATGGCATCATCAACCTTCTTTGGTTCAATCAGTGAAATAAAATTAACATATAAACAAATGTTACCTGCACTACGTCGAGTCTGAACACCTGCGTTTGGATCACCAAGAATTTGATCAATGAGGTGAATTATAGTCCATCGCTGTGTAACACCCTCAAATTGGGAAAGAGAAACTAAATAAAATTTTCAATAACACATCCAGAAGAATATAATTTCTTCCTATAAACCAATATGAGAAATACCTCAAATTAAAATCTATGATTAACCTCAAGCAATTTATAACCCAATTCTTATTACAAAGGCTAAATTCACATCGGGTGTTACTTAAGCAAAGTACAAATTGCTATTCCCAAAAATTAACGCAGAAGACTTCATTTCCAATTCACTTCTCAAGCAGACTACTAGCACTCGACCTTTCGCAATATCACTAGAACTACTCCCAACCTGAACCTCTTGCACATGCCGACAAATAAATAGGTTAGGCTAACGCCTACTGAGTTCAACAGTTTATAACATGATTTAAATTAATCGTTGAATGAAAGTTTGCTACTTAGATTATGATTTACAAAAGAGTTTATAAAAATGATATAAACGACTCATTTTCGAACGCACACAAAATCTATGAGAAAAGTTCCCAAAATGTATATAGCGTTTTCCAAAATGAATTCCAACCCAAACTCACACAAAACGTGAATAAATCTATATCATGCAAAACCTCCAAATACGGATGGTGCCATAATACTCAACCAATAAATCATGGAAGAACAATCCATATAAGTATAATACTTCACCAAAAACATGACACGAACCAATACTCACACGAACGTAAAATGTAATGAAGTCCAAATACCATAAATATGGAAATGACCTGCTTCATTCAAACTTTAATATACATGGAGGGAAATCCAATATTAAAGTCATCAATTGCAGACAATCGCACAAGACCATCGATAATAAAACAAGGACATTATAATATCCAAAGTAATGTTGGCCGACGACGGCAGAGACCCGTATCCATTGAGAGTGGAGGAACACAAAAGTATGCCACTCATACAACGTTAATCGTATGACACTTCACGACATACAAGCCCAAGTGTCCATACGGCTCCTTTCATGATACACCCAAAGAGACGGTTGACCTTAGCGGAATTTTAACATTAATACCACCAAAGGCTCGGCACAAGCAGGGTTACAACCATGGAATTACCCGACATGGCGAAGGTCATAAACGCCCATCAATCATGATAGCTCAACCGGACTCAGCCCTTCTTGTGTACCCTTGAAAAGTAAAGGTCATAAAACATGGGGCCCGGTCAAATACCGCAACACCCAGTAGACCATCAAATAAATACTGACTTACGTGCCTATGGATCCAATGCAACACAGTCTACAATTACATGCCTATCCAGAAATGACTAAAGCACTCGAGCATGTAAATATCAATAATATGCAATAAGATGCAATAAGCTGCAATAAATGCAAACCATAAATAGGACTCCACATTGAGCCATCAAAATCGGACATAATGTCCCCAAAGACTCCTTTAAAGTCAAACCGAGCAAATCGCTCAAAACCCATTAGACCAATAAATAACGCTCCTCATAATATAAAATGCATTTAAACATATCTTAGGTAAACGCATACCACAAAACCATCATTAACCCAAAACTTGTCATGGATTAGAACAATGGTTTCCCAAATGGGCTCAGACTCTTAAAATTCTCAAAATGACTCATGACACGTAAATGTGAATTTTCCCAAATGGTTTATAAAATCAATTACACCAACATGATAAAACCATTGAATAAACTCCATTTGAGCAATAAATCATTTAAGAACATATTTATGATTTCCACACATCAAAATAATAAAAAATCCCAAATATGAGCGTTTTACAAACTTTATGAAGTTAAACACTTCCAAAGGGTCAAACTCACCAAATAACTCAACAATTGATAATTTTACGAAAGACACACAAATACTTGGAAAATAACAATTTTGGCATGTACGACGTTTTCACAAATCAACTTGAACTCACCTTGCTAGATTTAGGGTAAATCTAGATTCTTCCCCAACTTGAGTTCCTTTGAAGAAACTTGTATCTTCAAGTCAAATCTTCCAAAAAAACCTAGATGCACAAGTTTCCAACCATGAATATTCATCTCCAAACACATAGAATCGTTTCCCCCAACATAAAACACCAAAACCACCAATAATACCAAAACTCTAACTTTTATCCTAACTTTCCCAAAATCATCCAAAACGGAAATTGAAGAAATGAAACACTAGGAAGTCATAAACAGAACATTTACAACACATAAGAAAGATTATAGAAGAGAGAGATGAACTTACCATTAGGTTTTGAGCAAAACCCCCAAAACTTAGAAATCCCGAGAAATAGAGATGAACTCTTGATTTAGTACTTGGGGTTGTGATTACAAACTTAGATGGTGAAGAAATGCTTGATTTCTAAGAAGAGAGCTCCAAAATCGACAATGGAAACAAAGGGGTTCGGTTGAGAGATTTTGGAGAGGAAGTGGATGGAAGAAATGAATGAGAAAAGTGAGAAAATAGGTTTTAAAAGGGTCTGAAGCCCGACGGCGATTGTGACACATATCACTCTCGCCGGTCACTCTCGCGAGAAATGTACCGACAGATACCCGTCTCTGCACCGATTGTGCCCCTGCGATGGTGACACTGTCATAATCGTTGGGCACTCTCGCCCAAAGTGTACCGAGCCCAAAAACTTCACTTCTCTCACACGGAACACCCTCGATTCTCGAAATGACTAAAAGGATTGAGTTCCTAACTCAAAACCACAATTTAGAAACCATAAAATGCACGGAATAACTTTCACTTACCGAAATTTCTGGGTGTTACAATCCTCCCAACCTTAAAATAGATTTCGTTCTCGAAATCTAGTTCCCCATTTAACGCTACCCTCATAATTGGTTGTCTTTGCTTATGAGGAGTTGTCTCTAGTCTAGTTGACATAACTGCCACGATACACTTCATGTTGATACTCACAACAAATGTCCCCTAGGCCCATTACCCTAATAACCGAGTGAACGCTTAATTTACTAGAGTAATCTCTAACCAACTGACTTCGGTCTTCTCCCAGCCTTAGATGATCCATACTTCCCCAACGGCAGATCTCGACGTCTAATTAGTCCATATCTACACGCTTTTAAACTTTCTATCCAATTCACCCAAGGTCTGAGAACTAGCGATCCTAACAAAATCTCTAAATTCAATTATTCCCGCTGTTGAACTGTCACTTAACTCCAACGAGCACCACTAGACTCCAAAACAGACGGTCGTCCCTGATCAATCTTACATACAACTCTAAGGATACGTTCAATTACCAATCATCCAATCGACATATCCTTTTACCACTCCAAGAATGTCATCCCACTAAATCCACTTACCACAATTGAACTTCTTATGACCACTACAACCGATATCACTATCCTTTAAAATTAGGCTACAACCCTTCAAATACACTAACGGTTCTTGACCTCAAAACCCAAAAGTTGACACCTGGTCATACCACCAAGCTTTGAACCACATCAGAACTCTACACACGAATTTCATTCGTCGAGCATCCCCACAAAACCAAGGTTGACCACATGGTGTCTGAAGGGTCCTACACGTCCTTTATGCAAAATTTGACAAACCTAAAACAAGGTTGTTGAAGAGAATGGTTACCACCAACATTAACTAAAGATACTGTGAGTCTAACCTTCCAGTTACAAAAGTACGCCGACTCTACAAACGATACTACTCGGCCTATGGTACCATCACGCGTCAAAATACCCAACCTTCCATTGTTGAAGTTCTATACATGATTACTCTTAACCGGGGTTACTTAACCTTTCCAAGGTTCTAATGAGTTCAAGATTTTCAAGTGAAATAATTAACAAATATACCAATTGAAAACTTTTATAGAAGTTTTCAACACGGAGGTTTTCATATCAATTTAATTGTACGCACAAAATCTACTACTACCTACTCGGTAGTTGTGCAAAAATAGACACACTTATCACACGTATGAAAATCACATTGAAAACTATTTCATCAGAATTTAAGTTATTAACAAAACACAAAAGCATACTATACAACTTTTCTTTAGAAATGGATCCCCTACGGTCCTAGAATTGATTGATTCATGCCATGCACGTAAAGTAATTTCCTACTTTAAATAGTGTGCAACAAAAGGTTTGTACGTACCTCAAAAGGAGTTTAAACGACATCCAACTCCAAAAATTTCCTTTTTAACCATAAAATGACAAGAAACAAAATTCACCAACAAATTTTGCATGTGTCAGTTTATTTCACAAAAACGGTGAAACGATCCATAAATACACTTTGGTCAAAATATAAAATGATTTGCGGCGGTTCCAAGTTTAAAGACAAAATAACAAAATGCTTTCATCATTTGAGAACATCGGTTGAAATATCGTGAAGGAGTCTCCAACCATGAATATTCATCTCCAAACACATAGAATCGTTTCCCCCAACATAAAACACCAAAACCACCAATAATACCAAAACTCTAACTTTTATCCTAACTTTCCCAAAATCATCCAAAACGGAAATTGAAGAAATGAAACACTAGGAAGTCATAAACAGAACATTTACAACCCATAAGAAAGATTATAGAAGAGAGAGATGAACTTACCATTAGGTTTTGAGCAAAACCCCCACAACATAGAAATCCCGGGAAATAGAGATGAACTCTTGATTTAGCACTTGGGGTTGTGATTACAAACTTAGATGGTGAAGAAATGCTTGATTTCTAAGAAGAGAGCTCCAAAATCGACAATGGAAACAAAGGGGTTCGGTTGAGAGAGTTTGGAGAGGAAGTGGATGGAAGAAATGAATGAGAAAAGTGAGAAAATAGGTTTTAAAAGGGTCTGAAGCCCGATGGCGATTGTGACACATATCACTCTCGCCGGTCACTCTCGCGAGAAATGTACCGCCAGGTACCCGTCTCTGCACCGATTGTGCCCCTGCGATAGTGACACTGTCATAATCGCTGGGCACTCTCGCCCAAAGTGTACCGAGCCCAAAAACTTCACTTCTTTCATACGGAACACCCTCGATTCTCGAAATGACTAAAAGGATTGAGTTGCTAACTCAAAACCACAATTTAGAAACCATAAAACGCACGGAATAACTTTCACTTACCAAAATTTCTGGGTGTTACAATCCTCCCAACCTTAAAAGAGATTTCGTTCTCGAAATCTAGTTCCCCATTTAACGCTACCCTCATAATTGGCTGTCTTTGCTTATGAGGAATTGTCTCTAGTCCAGTTGACAGAACTGCCACGATACACTTCATGTTGATACTCACAACAAATGTCCCCTAGGCACATTACCCTAATAACCGAGTGAACGCTTAATTTACTAGAGTAATCTCTAACCAACTGACTTCGGTCTTCTCCCAGCCTTAGATGATCCATACTTCCCAACGGCAGATCTCGACGTCTAATTAGTCCATATCTCCACGCTTTTAAACTTTCTATCCAATTCACCCAAGGTCTGAGCACTAGCGATCCTAACAAAATCTCTAAATTCAATTATTCCCGCTGTTGAACTGTCACTTAACTCCAACGAGCACCACTAGACTCCAAAACAGACGGTCGTCCCTGATCAATCTTACATACAACTCTAAGGATACGTTCAATTACCAATCATCCAATCGACATATCCTTTTACCACTCCAGGAATGTCATCCCACTAAATCCATTTACCACAATTGAACTTCCTAATACCACTACAACCGATATCACTATCCTTTAAAATTAGGCTATAACCCTTCAAATACACTAACGGTTCTTGAGCTCAAAACCCAAAAGTTGACACCTAGTCATACCACCAAGCTTTGAACCACATCAGAACTCTACACACGAATTTCATTCGTCGAGCATCCCCACAAAACCAAGGTTGACCACATGGTGTCTGAAGGGTCCTACACGTCCTTTATGCAAAATTTGACAAACCTAAAACAAGGTTGTTGAAGAGAACGGTTACCACCAACATTAACTAAAGATACTGCGAGTCTAACCTTCCAGTTACAAAAGTACGCCGACTCTACAAACGATACTACTCGGCCTATGGTACCATCACGCGTCAAAATACCCAACCTTCCATTGTTGAAGTTCTATACACGATTACTCTTAACCGGGGTTACCTAACCTTTCCAAGGTTCTAATGAGTTCAAGATTTTCAAGTGAAATACTTAACAAATATACCAATTGAAAACCTTTATAGAAATTTTCAACACGGAGGTTTTCATATCAATTTAATTGTACGCACAAAATCTACTACTACCTACTCGGTAGTTGTGCAAAAATAGACACACTTATCACACGTATGAAAATCACATTGAAAACTATTTCATCGCAATTTAAGTTATTAACAAAACACAAAAGCATACTAAACAACTTTTCTTTTGAAATGGATCCCCTACGGTCCTAGAATTGATTGATTCATGCCATGCACGTAAAGTAATAAAAGGTTTGTACGTACCTCAAAAGGAGTTTAAACGACATCCAACTCCAAAAATTTCCTTTTAACCATAAAATGACAAGAAACAAATTCACCAACAAATTTTGCATGTGTCAGTTTATTTCACAAAAACGGTGAAACGATCCATAAATACACTTTGGTCAAAATATAAAATGATTTGCGGCGGTTCCAAGTTTAAAGACAAAATAACAACATGCTTTCATCATTTGAGAACATCGGTTGAAATATCGTGAAGGAGTCTCAAATCAGAATATGCATGCAAATTTGTAACACTCCCCTAGTAGTCTTTATGAAATAATAAGTCATGTAACACGTGGTCCATGCTAAATTTTCAAAGTAGAAAATTTCATTAAATCAAATTTAAAAATTTTCTCATTTAGTCATATAATGACATAGGAGTAAAACCTTTTTGACAAGACTCACACACATTAATGTATTTTTTCAAAACTTAGGAAAATAGTAAGTGCTTGTAATTGGTTGACACCTAAAAGGATTTAAATCGACTTCAAATTTCGAATCATACAAACGGTGCGCATCAATGTTCCAAAAACATAAATAACTCCACATAACTCTAGGTTAAGACAAATAATTTTTCAGAACCCCCATCACGGTGCATTTATACCAAAAGATTTACACTCGTAATATAGATCGTTAAAAGATCAATACTTAAAACTTACTCTTCAAAATACTCAAAATACATCTTTTTTCCAAAACCAAAAGGTTTACAATTTCCAAAATGTTCATCAAGCCAAAATTGACCAAAGTCCAATGACTCACACATTCGCATTTTCAAAAGGTACTGTATCGTAAACCGTGCATAATCCCCACAATACTAAAACGTATTTTAACCAAATGACTTCCATTTATGCAATAAATTAATAAAACACTTTCAATCATGATTTATTTATCAAAGTGTCAAGAATTAGTGGCTACCAAGTTATGCATACCCCTAGATCAATATAATGCATTTACGTGAAATGATAATATCAAGACAACATAGACATCAACTTTTTGGACAGCAGCTATGTCTGGACAACACTAAGTTGTTTTGACAGCAAACGAACAACCCGACTGTAAACTTTTGACAACAACAACAAGCTTTTGACAACAAGCTTTTGACAACAACAACTATTTCTTTTGACAGCAGCAAAACTCTGTTTTGACAGCAACTATAATCTGTTTTTGATCGAACACAACAACGATTTTCAGCATTGACAGCAACAAGTGGTTTTGAACTTTGAAATTTGTTGCTGCACATATTGAGGAACTGCTGCATTTTTCTAAAAATCTGGAAACACTATTGTTTCTTTTATCGAATTCACCACAACACCAATAATGATGCAATTTGGATCAAAAACTAAATTCTTGCATCCAATATTTCGCAAAAATCAGATTCAACATGAAATCCTCATCTTCTAAAATCAACATAAACTGATCTTTATTCTTTGATAATTCCTCCATTCAAATCAAATGCCCACCAACTAATTTGATGTAGAAAATAAGACGATCTCCATAAATCTTCTCAGAATAAAGATTGTACAAAATTAAGTTTCTGATTGATCAATTCAGAAAGTTAAATTTAAACAATCAAAGATCCAAAAATTGTTTCAGACCTGACTTTGAATATGTAGCAGAACATCATATCTTTCTCAATCAACAATTTCACGACTCAAATGATTTTGTTTTTCATTTTAAATGATTATGAGCAGCGGAAGACAAACAAAATCTGAGTAAAAGAGAGTCCAATCTTGGATTTAAATAAATGTCAGATCAAAGATCAACAACCTTACTACCAAGATGCCAAAAAAATGCTATGGACTTAAACACACACAAGGATGAGATCATAGAAAACCGTCTACTTAGTGCTATCAAATATTAGACCAATGAATGATAAAGAATCAAAACACACACATGTATTAAATCTGATCAGATTTGATACAAATAAAATCAAATCTTCACTTAGGCATTTTATCAAACATGTGGTGTGCAAAATCAGATTTTGTGAAGAAACAATGATATTTTCTAAGAAAGATCATCCAAATCTCATCTAAATGAATCAAACGGTGTTCTAATAAGCACAAAAATAGAAAATAAACCATTAGAATGATATTTGTGTTTAGACTCATGTGATTGAATCAATCTAAGCACCAAAACAACAAATAAATCATCTTATAACTTCTATTGTTGCCATAGATGGTCGATTTTATAGAAAAACTTCTTCAATTGGCTCTGATACCAATTGTTGATCTCATTTTTAAGCAAACAATAGAGAATAAAAAGCTCCATATAAATGTAGAGATGATAAACATGAAGAAAAATAATAAAAGAAATCATCTCATATTCATTAATTGATAATATAGAGGGGAAAATGGAAGAACACCACACTTGGAATTTAATTGACTCTCATGAGAGGCTCACTTAGTCTATGTGTGGAAAGTGTGTTCTTTCAAATGACCTTATTGTCAAATGAAACCCTAGACACCTTTATAAAGGGTCCATTTACAAGATAAAAATGGCTAAGCCCATATAACTAGCTAAAAGCCAATAAGCTAATTTAAAACATTCAATTAAATTAGGTGCTAATTTAAGCTAACAAAACATACGCTTTAATTTATGTATTCAGCGAACACTGTACATTAGTGACCCCTGAGCCTGTTCAGTCTCACTGATGATCGCTGATAACTTATGTTGTTTACTTATGATCCCTGAAGACAAGATTCACATCAACTATGTTCTACGCTGTAGTCGAAGATCAAGCCAAAGAACCAGCGACTAAGTCTACTCGTGACCTGATGCGAATATCAGCGAAGCCAAGACTTGTCCACTCAACGTGAAATTTCAAGTAGAAGACTTCAGCGAATGCTGAACTTTATCATTCGCTGATAAAGAATCATTCAGTGAACGCTGATCATGAAGCCTCATCTATAAGTAACTTTTGTCTTATCCCCTTGCACGCCTTTGTACGATTTATGTCAGAACGGACATCCCTTTTGTCCAGAATTGTACAACCAACTATGATTGTACACTGTTCACTATGCGGCCACTAGGTTGTCTACTAAAGTCAAATCATGCAACCAACCAGAGGTTGTCACGTGTAAAGGTATACTGTTGTGCATTAAAAGCAAGCAGTATATAAAGGAAACTCTACTTCATTTTTGAAGTGCTCGGCCATTCCTCTCGCTGAACTTACTGTGTGAAAGAATACTCTCCTTAGTATTCTAAATCACGTGTTTGTATTCACCCCCCCCCCCTTCTACAAACTTGTATAACCCCTTTGTGTAACACCTCGAATTTCCATTATATTATATTCGAATATGAATGGGATCGATTTGTAATTTAGTCTAAGTTTGTGGACTAATTGTAAATGTAAACTACAGGGTTGAAACTTTATTTTGGATAAAGTTTAAGAAAGATTGTGGAATTAGAACTTGAGGGTCAATTTGGTCATTTCCTGAAAGATGAGTTTACTTAAGGTTTGAGTAAGTAATCTGATTGAGATAATATCTCAAATCATCTTTTGCTGAAGTCGATCAAGAACAGAGAAATTCAAGAAGGAGAAAGCGATCTGATTTTGGTAAGATGCAATCCCTTCTAAAATCAATTCATAAGAGATCTATAATTGACAAGTTCAAATAATTTTCAAATAGGATACTGATTCTGTAGGAAGAGGAAGCAAATTTTGGAATCAAAACTGAACTGGGTCAAGAACTTCTAGGTGAGTTCATCTATTCATCTAAAATGTTATCAATTGAAATTGAATCAGATTTTGTATATAAACTGTCTGAATGATTTGGTATGATTGTATTGAAACGAAATCGAGCAACAAACTGAAGCTAGATGAGCTTTTTGAGCTAAAGTTGACGTGAATCGAATACCCAGTATCGAAGTCCCGGTATAGGATCCGGTATGAGAGAATTTCGGAATTGGGCCTTAGGATCCGGTATTGGAAGTTCCGGAATTGGTCCTTAGGATACGGAAATGGGGAGTTCCGAAATTGGGCCTTGGATCCGGAAATATGGAGTCCCGGAATTTGGGCTGGATCCGGTATAAGAGAGGGTTCCAGAAATGGGTTCGGATCCGGTATGGGTTGATTTCCGGAATTGGATTAGATCCGGTATCATGTATCCGGAATTCATCCGGAAATAGATGTGATCCGGAATGGATCCGGTTTCGGTGGGGATCCGGTATGGGATCTGATTTCTTTTAGAATTCAGTTAGACATCCGGTTTTAATTTAGAATCCGGATTCGAATAGTTCCGGACTTTGAGTTCGGAATACTATTCCGAATATAGTTTTCGAAGGGAGGACATTTGAGGATAAGGATATATCAGGTTATCTTGTATTCTTAGAATTGAAAGTGTTATGGGATGTGATGTGATTTGTTATTATACATATACACTACTAAGTGTAATGGATCCATAGGCACTGATAGTATTTGTAACGAGGAATAGGCATAAAGTAATTTGTAATTCCCGTTGACCTGAAATGTGGGATAGGCATAAAGTAAATTGTAATTCCCATTTCGTAAAGGTGTTGTGAAATGAAGAATAGGCATAAAGTAAATTGTAATTCGTATTTCATAGTGTAACGTGAAACGTGGAATAGGCATAAGGTAGATTGTAATTCCGTTTACGTGGAAATGGGGAATAGGCATAAAGTAATTGTAATTCCAATTTCGTAGTATAGAAATCAAGGAATATGCATAAAGTAAAATGTAATTCCTGACTTCTATGGGAAGGTCAGAGATAGGCATAAAGTAAATTGTAATCTCTACTTCCACTCCAAGAAATAGGCATAAAGTAACTTGTAATTTCTTGGATATGAGCGATGATCTAGAATCTGCAATGATTCGTAGTAGGCTCTCGAATATGATAATATGACTTTCTGAATGATAGTCATACTCATGGGATTGGGTATGTTTTAATCACTCTGATTCATAGAGAGTACCACAACTCACCGGACATTAAGTTTCCGGACGGTCAACTCTCTCACCTAAGCCACCGTTATTGACCAAATTGTTTCCTTGGTCGACCACAACTTCATATCTTAACGGAGTCGGTAGCTAAGAGGCTGCCACATTCTTTTTCTATGCATTCATTGATCATTCACCACTTACATGCATATTTCACATACATCATGCATACATAACTCATAACTCACGTTTTCTTTATCTCCATATGCATGATTCTTTTTCTAAAGCATACATATATATCATGCTACATGGTTATGATTTATAGTTGCATAACTTTTTTGTTTTGTTTGGTTTGTTTTTGATCGGAAACTCCATCTTTCCGGTAAACCATTTTCACCCGGTAAGTTCACTTGATTTTAATTTTATCAGGGAACCATCTCTGTCCGGAAAGTACATCTCACCCGGTAAGTCTCAATTTTCTTTATCCGGTAAGTCGACTATAACTTTCATCCGGTAACTCCATTTGTCCGGAAACTCCATCTTTTCGGTAAGATCACTCATCATCCGGTAAGTTTTGTTTTGTGCGGATTATTCATCCATCCGGTAAACAACTTTTATCCGAAAAGCTCATCCGGTAAGTTGTCCTTTCTTGCAAGAAACTCATTCATCCGGTAAGTTGTGTTTGGTAAGTTTTTAATTGGTAAGTTCTCGACGGTACCCGAGTTACCGAACGTCTTGTGACTGTAAGTTTTTATCAAAAGTTGCAATTTTTCTTAACGATTGATTTGCAATTTTTGTGATCTTTTAGATAATTTGCGACGATTATCATTTTATGTGATTTTCATTGTCGTTCTTGATCTAACTTGGTTTATCTTTCTCGCAGGTTTCACCATCGAAGTTTGATTTCGTTCGTACCGTCAATAATCAAATTTTATATTTTGGAAACGAATTTATTTTATAAATTTGTTTTTCTGATTTAAGTTTTGATTTTTCTTCCGCATTTTTTATTCTTCATAGCAACACCGATTAACGATCAATTTTTCAGGTAACAATTTCGCATTGCTTTAATCCTGCGTGTAACGACTATAAAACAAGATTATATGAAAAGAATATCAAGCTAGCACATGAATTTAGAGACAAGATAATCAAAGAACGGAAGGAACTGAAATTGCAAACAATTGAAAGTTCTGAGAAGCTTGTTAAATCTGAAGAAAGGCAACAGCATTAGAGTCAGAAAACACTGAGCTAAAAAGGAAGCTATCTGATTTATCATCACGAGAAGATATCAAGAAGACTGAGAAAGAGCAAACAAGATTATATGAAAAGAATATCAAGAAGAAAGATGATTTGATCCGCAAGTACGTCAAAGAACGGAAGGAACTGAAATCTCAAATCTGGAATAGTTCTGAGAAGCTGGCTGAAGAAGAAGATAAAGGTAAACTCCTGACCGGTGAAAACCTTGAGCTTAAAAGTAAACTAACTACTTTTGAAAAGGTCTTTGAAAAGGAGAAAGAAAGTTTTGAAAAAGAAAAACAATTGCTTATACAAAAGCAATCTGGTTTTTCAACCAAATCTCTTGAAGAGAAGAAAAGTCTTGAGCTTATGTGTTTAAAACTTTCAAAACAGATCTCCGACTTTGAAAAAGTTTTGATTTTGGAAAGAGAAAAGTTTGAAACTGAACGCAAATCTTTTTCTAAAAAGAATGGAGAACTTTCTTTAAAAATAACTGAGTTGGAGAAAGAACTAGACGTTCTAATCAAAGAATCTGAAAAGAAGAAAGTTGAAGGATTTAGAGCAAAATGTTTAAAAGGTAATTTTTCAAAAGAGAGAAAGATTTTTCAGACTGAGATTTCTAAACTTACACAGAGATTATCTGGATTAGCAACCGAGATATTGAAGAAACAAATGGTTAAATCTAATTTACAAAAGAAATTTGATTTAATTCTCAAAGAACGAAATGATTTATCCGTTAAAGTCAAGAAACTTGAAGAAAGCAAGTTCAAAGGTGTTCAACCTTCTTATACTTCAAGTTCATTTTCTACAATTCGTTCTTCAAATAATTTTGTCAACTCAAATGATTTTTCAAAAGATCAGATTTGACCTTCCAATCTTTTCTATAATTCTCGTGTTGATAATAAAGATAAACAAACTTTCAAGAAAGTAAACATGGTGTGGAGAGTTAAAGGAACCACTCCTGCTCCAAAGTCATTCATCTCTTTTAAAACTGACAAGAACAGCACAACTTTCCACGCTAAACCTTTTGTGAAAATTGATCGAGTTTACTCTGTTAATAAACTGATCAGCTTATCTACACAGAAATTGTGTTGCTCTTATTGTGGAACAAGTGACTTTGTGAAGAAAGACCATGCTAAGTATTGGTATGGTACTTATAGTATCCCAGGTCCTCATAGGGCATCTAACCAACAAGGATCCATCAAAAGATGGATACCAAAATCTGTCTAATCTGTTTTGCAGTAATGTCATGTGCACTCAGTTATGAACATTTTTTTCACATGACTGCATTCGAAGGCTATGACAATTTTGAGGGGGAGGACTATCTCATGAAAGGTAAGTGAACTTCAACTGAATTCAAAGACTATGGTAAATCTTTCTGAATAACTTACTTGTGTTTGTTATTCTCCAATTCTAATGATTGCCACGTCCAGTATTTTCTTGACTTAGTTATTTCCATATCTCACATATTCGTTGAATTTTCGATGGAAATACACTCGTTTGAATTCCTAGTTGTTTTCCATGTTCGCTATTTCTTGCAAATGATTCAATTCTTATCTGATATATTAATTGTGACTTGTTCTTCACAATTATACTTTCTGATCATTGTCTCATTTATTGCAAATACTGTGCGTACTGAGTCATTCTGTTTTTGCGCTTGATTTTGTTTCTTGAAATTCTGGTATTTCAAATATGACTTATGATCACCTCAGATCAGGACTCATTCTTAAACGCTTTGACTTCTAAACATTTCAGTTTAGAACTCATACTTCACTGTCTACTAAACTGCTATACTCGTTGCATGAATGTGTGTTAGGAATTACATCGTTTCTATGGTCTATCCAGAACCGGAAGGACCTTACCAAAAAACATATCCCTTATAGACTACAGTGAGGGGTCTAGATTGATAGATGAGTTTGGAGAGAAAAGAATATGGTGAGGCTGTGACAGGACTTAAAATAATTATTGGTCCTTACCAAACCGATTCAGTTATCCGGGTAACCACACAATCTATTCATTATCGTTCTTTGGAGATGAATATTGAAACAGACATGGACCTAGTGTCGATAACTCGTGTCACCCCACCGAGCCACTCAAGTATCTCACAGCAGATGCTTGTTTCATATATTCACGGAGAATTAGCACATAATCATCTATTCCTCACTCGGAAGTCTTAGATATTGAAAAAGGAAGACATCAGCTCCGGTCTCCGAACTTCATATTCTATTTACTGTGTCTATTGATTTTAAACTTGTGTCCCAAGTTGAATCAATATCTGAGCCAAACAGATATATGATCTATTTCTTTCACGCATGCACGAGTCTTTGTGATTCCACTCGCATATCTTCGTGATATTGCCGGAACAGTTTGAGAGGTAAATTTTTTAAATTTCACTTCAGTGATAACTGGAAGTCCTATCAGAGATTCACCATTGCCAACTCTGAACATAGGCCACACAATTTTTCAAATTGTTGTGATAACAGTTACTAATGTGTTTCTGTGTTAGATGATTACTCCATTCTGTTTACTCAATGTTTTATCTGGATTTTTTGCTACTCGTCATTTTTGTCTTTGAACGTGCATGATGCTCCTACTCATCATGAGGGGGAGAAAGGGTACAACTTCAAAGACACGGATTATCAAGTTGAGGGGGAGTTAGCTAAAGCCGAGGGGGAGTAAAGAAGTCACCATGCAAAAGCCGAGGGGGAGTAACTGTTGACCAATTTTTAATCAAATGATTGATCTGTTCCGAGATCCAAAGAGCTCAAAGTGCTTACAAGTGATCAACTCGTCTCATCGTTTGGTGTTCGCTTCAAATTATTTCCTCTATCGAGCATACTGGTTCTACAAGTTCTTAAAGTTGAAGATTTGAAGACTAAGAGCTTTATTCAAGGGGGAGCGGTAAAAGACATGAAGACAAGCAACGCCGAAGTGTTTTAATGATTCAAAAGAAGAGAAGATCAAGATCTGAAGATTTCAAGACCGGTTTTTATTTATATATCTTTAGGGGGAGATTGTTAGGACCATAAATGTCCTATATATTAGAAAGATATATAAATAATTATATAGTGCTTAATTAGTTTATTTAATTAATTGTAAAAGCTTTATTTGTGTTAAATGGGCATAGTTTAGGTTTATGGGCCATGGGCCGTGGTGCTTAAGGCCTAAGTATATAAGGTGATGTTTGCCTTAGGAATTAGGTTAGCCTTTTGTTAAGCGATTCATTATCATTCATTAAACAAGTTGAGAGCTTAATTGTTAGAGAGAGATAGTTGTTTTTCATCCAAACCTTTGTAACTATCTTGATTTATGAATACGAGAGGGATGACAAATTGAAATCATTAATTGTTCGTGTTCATATCGATTATTATATTGTTACCTGATCAATCTGGGAATAATATAATTCCACCTTCAAAATCTTCAAAGCCATAGACAACATCCTTATCGTCCTGGAACCAACCTCGAACCACCACCCAACAACCGCAACTCAACCACGCGATGGATATCAGCCACCAACTGTTGTATACTCCGTTTCTTAGTCGAGAAAAGGCGATCATTCCTCTCATGCCAAATATAATAGATAGTTGCCAAAAACAACAATTTTTGCCTCAGAGTCGTGAATATCCAACGACCATGTCGAATATCCTCCACGCTGATTGGCCAAGTATTCAAAATCAAAGGAACCTGCAAAGAGGCCTTAATACAAGTCCAGACCTGAGCCGAGAAGGGGCAATCAAAAAAAAGATGGGCATGTGAATCCAAACGTACGCTACACAATGAACATACTAACGATCCCGCATCGCTTATCCAGGCTTGCATCCTATCTTGCGTCGAAAGACGCATCTGAAATGCTAACCAAACACAAAAAGCATGCTTCGGAATGTGTTTAGAAAACCAACAAACCCCATACCAAGAAACCTTTTCATAAGGGCCATCCAAAGTGTCCCAAACCTCCGATACTGTAAACCGAGAAAGCTGGTGACGACGGTTCAACCACATGGTCTGATCCCGAATCCCCGGAAAAAGGCATGGGACCGAAACCACCTAAGGATCTGAACATCGACGCACCCACTCATGCGGCCAAACCTGTTGTATGGAACCAACAACGTCCATAACTGTAGAATCCTTAGAGAACCCATTCGCATGAACCAATATGTATGAGAGAAACCGCGAATGGTGGCCAACCGATAGCCACTTATCCTCCCACGCATTCGTAGAATTCCCATCGCCCACAACATGCATAAAATATGGCCGAAATTGCTCCCGAAGATCAAGAAACCTACGCCAAACCCAAGTAGACGAATTGGATGGCGCAACATTCCACAAAACCCACGAAACCCATAATGAATCACGCTTCCACAAAATATCCCATAAGTGCGCTGAAAGAAGGCATCTATTCCATAGAGCAAGCCGTTTTAAGCCCAAGCCACCCATTGCCTTCGGTTTACAAACCTCACTCCAAGCGAGATGAGCTCTACCTCTCGAGCTATCACCATGAGCCCATAAAAAATCTCTGAATAGTCTTTCTAAATCATGCAATACCGAAGTAGGAACGAAAAAGACCATCATCCAACACAGTTGCAAGGACACTAAAACCGATTTAATCAACTGTAAACGACTACCAAAAGATAAGAACTTGGCTTTCCAGTTTACAATTCGAGCACGCACCTTAGCGATCAAAGGCTGAAAATCGACCACACGAAGGGGTTTAGACGAGAGAGGCACTCTAAGATATCTAAAGGGTAGAGAGCCCGTCTGAAAGGGTAACAAATGAGATATAGCATCTCTAACCGGCTGATCCACATTCCAAAAGTATACTAAACTTTTGGCCATACTTGGACGCAACCCCGAAGCATCCGCAAAGTCTTCCAAAGCATGTTTTAAAACTCGAACCGATGAGACATCACCATTGGTAAAAACCATAAGGTCATCCGCAAAACATAAATGTGTCAAATGCATTCGAGTACATCCTTTATGAAATCGAAAATTACCATCCACCTCGATACGTCTCCGAAGAAAGCACGAAAACGCCTCCATGACCAATGTGAACAGGTAGGGAGAAAGAGGGCATCCTTGACGAATACCACGAGCCCCCCTAAAGAAACCATGAGATTCACCATTAACAATCACCGAATAGGACGTGGTGGTTACAAGTTCCATAATCCAATGGCGCATGATGGGAGGAAACCCCATCCCCTCAAGCACCGCATAGAGGAAACCCCAGTCGACCGTATCATAAGCCTTTTGAATATCGATCTTAAAGGCGCAATTAGGAGAAGCTGTCACCCTGTCATAACCGACTAACAGCTCATAGGCCATCATGATGTTATCAGAAATTCGCCTACCCGTAATAAAAGCCGACTGATTTGGACTAACCAAACCATCAAGGAACTCACGAATTCTCAACGAAATGATCTTACTTATGCATTTACATACCACCTTACACAACGAGATAGGACGATATTCCGTCACCTTAAAAGCGTTAGGTGATTTTGGAATGAGGTAGATCGACGTATGATTAACTTCACGAGCTAAGCGACCCTGATAAAAGAAATCTTGGACTGCAAGTGCCACATCCGCACCAATAATGTCCCAAGAAGCCTTAAAAAACTTCGCCGAGAACCCGTCCGATCCCGGTGTACGGTCATCCCCAATAGCAAAAATGGCAGCTTTGACTTCTTCCTTAGTGATAGGGCGAATCATAAAATTTGCGTCCGCAATCGAAAGCTTCGCACGAAACAGATCATTCGGTAAACCCGGGTTAAGCAAAGGGTCCCTCTCCCCAATAATATGCTAAAAAATGATCAACAAAAACTTGTTCCACACCCAGACCACTTACCACGGTGCCACTAGCATCCATTACCGAATCCACCCGAGAGTGATGCTTTCGTTCCATAACCGAGCGGTGGAAAAAAGCCGTATTAGAGTCACCCTCAGATAACCAACGTACCTTCGCCCGTTGCCGGAAATTCTCCTCCTCCAACAGTAAAGCATCCTGGTAGGCACCCATTACATGAGCTAAATCCTGGTGCAACAAATCATTAGATGGATCTAAATCCACCACCTTTTGCACCTCATCAACTTCAATACGAAGATCTTTAACCCGCTTAGAAAGACTCCCATGCATAGAACGGAGTGTACGTAGGGGAGTTTTAGGAGCTTTCAAACGAGTCAACAATTTATGCATCAAAGAGCCATCCACACTTATAGTCCAAGAATCAGCAACCGTCGCTTAGAAATCAGCATGATGAACTAAAAAATTTTCAAATTTAAAAGGTCGATTTCCCTTCACCACCACACTTTCCACCGTAGTGACCATAGGAGCATGATTTGAACTCCCCTTGGCAAAAACTTGGTCGAAACACCAGAAAACTCATCACCAAGACAAGTATTCATCATTACATGATCCAATTTCCGCACAACACCCCTACCCCCTCTCGGGTTTTGAACCCAGGTATAGAAAATTCCAGAAAACCGAACATCAAAAATGTTACGTTCGCCCACATAATCCAAAAAATCTGCCATGCCGTGATCAATTCGGGAAGACCCACCCTCGCTCTCCTCCGGATGTAAAACAGTGTTAAAATCACCCATTAGAAGCCAAGGTTGAGAAGAAACAAAATTACCAAAATGAAGCAAGTTCTCCCACAAGATGCGACGCCGAATAACATTATTATCACCATAGATAACCGAGATAAAGAAAAAATATGTCGAACCTCGAACACAAATCTTATAATGCATGACTTGGTCCGTCATTGAAACAACAAAAACATCCATAACAGATGGATTCCAACAAGCAATAATGCGTGTACCATGCAAACAAACCGAATGGTTTGAAACCCATGACCAAACTCCAAAAACGTTCCTCGTAACCAAATCCAAATTGGACAAAATAACATGCGTTTCCAACAAAGCACAAAAAGAACGAGAATACAAATGGACAAAATATTTTACCTCCCGCTCTTTAATCGAGGAATTCAACCCTCGAATATTCCATGCACCAAGCTTTAACATTGAGAAGCGGAGAGGGTAGTGTCATCCACACCCGACACTGTAGGACTAGAACACACACCAGCAGCTCTTAAAGTTGGGTCAACCGACGTCCAATTCTCCGTTGCAATAGAAGGATCACCCTCTTCTTCCATCAGAGACAAGAACCGATTCGAGTTCGGCTTTAATTTTGCAAGAAGGGCAGACGGATGAACTTCCATTTTTTATGGAGTCGGCTTCTTCCGGATGCCACGAATTCTAGGTTGTACAACCGCAGGTTGTTGCACTCTTTCCCGGTTTTCCTCCACCCCATGTATCACTAGACTCCTTTACACCATCACCCGAACCATCTTTACCATTCAAACCATCCATGGGCTTAACTGGAACATCCGCATGAATCCTTTCAACCACCGAAGCCAAAGGAGAGGGCTCCTTCGGTTTCTCCACATGAGGTTCAGTAATTCTAATACCAGCCAGTTTAACAACTGGTCTATACACCATCGTAGGTTTCACCACACCACTCGAAGAAGCCTCACTCGAACGATTCACGCAACCTTTCCTTCGTGTGACCACCGTAAACCGACTATCATCCGTCGACACTTTGGATTTGCCAAACTAATCTTCCTTTGTTTACAGGTCATGAAAGGTATCTGGTATCTAGATAGCGGATGCTCTAGACATATGACTGGCAAAAAGAACCTGCTCACTGAATACAAGGATAAGAAAGGTCCCTCTGTGCCTTTGGTGGAATAGAAAAGGCTATACCCGAGGGTTTGGTGTACTCTCTAATAGTACAACAACCTTCAGAAGAGTCGCATATGTGGAAGGGCTGAAGCATAATGTACCGAGCATCAGTCAGCTATGTGAAAAGGACTACAAAGTGTGTTTCATCAAGGAATCCTGCTTTGTCTCTGACAAAAAGGAGAAAGTCGATCTCAGCGGATACCGTTTGGAAAATGTTTATGTTATAAACATAGACTCAATAACCACTGAGATTTCCCGTTTCTTCTCCAAAGCCTCATCTAATGTCAACTGGCTATGGCATAAGAGGCTCTCACATCTCAACTTCAAGACAATGAATAATCTTTCTTCAAAAGAGTTGGTTACCGGTCTTCCTCAACATTCATACGCTAAGGAATCTCTATGTTCAGCGTGTGAAAAAGGGAAACAAACCAAAGCAAGCTTCAAGTCAAAGCAAGTTTCCTTATTGTCATCTCCACTTCAACTTCTCCACATGGATCTGTTTGGCCCTGTCAACGTTCAATCCTTCGCTGGAAATAAATACACTCTAGTCATCGTGGACGAATTCTCTCGCTACACCTGGGTTATGTTTATCCGTGCTAAGAGTGACACCTCAAAAGATCTGATATCTTTGTCGGGAAAATGGAAGTCCTGAATAACCTTATTGTTCGCTCAATAAAGAGTGATAATGGGACTGAATTCAAAAACAGTTCCCTTGAAAACTACTTTGAAAGTAAGGGTATTTCTCACAACTTTTTTTCAGTGAGAACACCGCAGCAAAATGGAGTCGCTGAAAGAAGAAATCTAACGATCATCCAAGCTGCACGTTCAATGCTCAGTGATTCTCATCTACCTACTCAATTTTGGGCAGAAGTTGTCAACGCTGCTTGTTTTACTCAAAACAGGTCGCTGATTGTCAAAAGATTCAAGAAGACAACCTACGAACCTTTCCATGGGAGAAAGCCTTCTATTAGCTTTTTTCACATCTTTGGATGTCAGTGTTTCATACTGAACAACAGAGATGCCCTTGGAAAGTTTGATCCCAAGGCTGATGATGGAATATTTATTGGACATTCTTCAGTCTCCAAAGACTTCAGAGTCTTCAATCGTAGAAGACAAACTGTAGAAGAAACAATCAACGTCACTTTTTGACGAATCCCGTTCAGCAAATTCAAGACCTTCTACTGAATCAATGGATGTATTCTCATCTTGGGGACTCAAAAAGCATTCCCAATCCTCAGGTCAACATCCCTACCACTGATGATGATCCTACTATCATCCCAAGCATGCAGACAAGTGAAGGTGAATCGTCATGGGTTTCAGCTGTTCCCCTCAACATTGTGCCTGCTTTTGAACTATCTACCTCAGATATCCCATCTACTTCTCAGCAATCAGTAAATGAAATGACATCCGAACCTCTTTCTCCTTTGCCTGAAGTACCCGAAGTTGCTGAAGCTTCCTCTTCAACTCCTTCAGAAGTTCAAATTAAGTCAGCAAATCATGCCCCGACTCAGCGATGGACTATAAATCACCCTATTGATCAGATTCTTGGTGATCCAAATGCTGGTGTTCAGACTCGATGTGGTTCAGGTAACATTTGTTTATTTGTTAACTTTATTTATTTGATTGAACCAAAGAAAACAGATGATGCCCTCAGAGATCAAAACTGGGTCAGCGCTATGCAAGAAGAGCTGGCATAATTTGAAAGAAACAAAGTTTGGAATCTCGTTCTAAGACCATCTGACAAGACAGTGATAGGCACTAAGTGGGTCTATCCAAACAAGTTGGATGAACATGGAACTGTGACCTGCAACAAGGCTCGTCTTGTTGCTCAGGGATACAGACAAGAGGAAGGCATAGACTACGACGAAACATTTGCCCTAGTGGCAAGACAAGAAGCTATTTGTCTATTCTTAGCATACGCTATTCACAGAGACTTCAAGGTATATTAAATGGATGCGAAATCATCACTTCTTAACGGAAGGCTGAATGAAGAAGTCTATGTTGAGCAACCTCTAGGATTCACTGATCCTAAGCATCCAGGTTTTGTATATAAGCTGGATAAAGCACTCTATGGCTTAAATCAAGCTCCTCGTGCATGGTATGACACTCTCTCAAATATATGTCGATGATATTATATTTGGTTCTACTAACCTTGAATTATGTACTCGTTTCGCTGAAAGAATGAAAATTGAATATAAAATGAGTATGATGGGTGAACTGACATATTTCCTTGGTCTTCAAATCAAGCAGAATGAAAAAGGTACTTTCATTCACCAAGGTAAGTATGTTAAAGATATGCTAAAAAGTTTGATTTAACTCAAAGCTGAGCTATGAAAACCCTTATGGCTCCGCCGCTGACACTTAACAAAGATCCTTCAGGGAAACCTGTTAATGTCATAGCGTACCGTGGGATGATCGGCTCTCTTCTGTATCTTACAGCTAGCCGTCCTGATATTATCTATGCAACTTGTTTATGTGCACGATATCAATCTGAACCTAAGGAATCTCGTTTGATCGCTGTAAAGCATTTTTTCGATACCTTAAGGGTACTCCTAACCTAGGTCGTTGGTATCCCAAAGACTCAGGGTTTGATCTAATCGCCTATTCAGATAGTGATTTTGCAGGATGCAAATTAGATAGGAAAAGCACCACAGGAGGCTGTCAGCTCCTGGGTGGAAAGCTGGTGAGTTGGACAAGTTAAAAGCATAATTCAGTGTCCACCTCAACCGTTGAAGCTGAGTACGTAGCCGCTAGAAGCTATTGTTCT
This sequence comes from Saussurea involucrata, assembly GCA_033807775.1. Lineage (NCBI taxonomy): Eukaryota > Viridiplantae > Streptophyta > Magnoliopsida > Asterales > Asteraceae > Saussurea > Saussurea involucrata. Next base: position 79,397,521 of record CM066325.1, read on the forward strand.
CCGGTCTTATGGATGAGAAATCAACTATTGGACTATGACCTTCAGCTGTCCAAAATTCCAATCTATCGCGACAGCACTAGTGCCATCGCGATAGCAAACAACCCAGTGCTACACTCAAAGACCAAACATATCGAGATCAGGTATCATTTTATCAGATATCATGTGATGAATGGTGATATAGAACTTCATTTTATTCCAACTGACTTTCAGCTAGCTGATCTGTTCACCAAACCTCTTGATGAGACAAGATTCAACTTTCTCATCAGCGAGCTTGGAATGCTGAACCTAGAAGAATAAAACCATCAGTGGTTAGCATCAGATCAGTGATATTATGAACTTGTATACCCCTATTAATCATCTAATCTCTGTACAAAATTGATTCGCTGATATCAAGGTATGTTCTCTCTCCTAAACGCTGACGTTCGCCTCAACATGCAGAATTTCAAAATAAATTACATCTCTGAATATCTCTTCCTTTCAGTGATTCTTTTGAAAATCTAAATTCTCACTGATATTTCCAATCAGTGCTTCTTATTTAGAAAATGTTCCTGAGGTTTTCAAAACCCCTAAGAGAAAAGTGTAAATATGAAAGGACGTTTGTGACATCATCACAACGGATAAACCATGGCACGCCTTTTCGTCTGACATGCTCGCCCGTTTCGATTTCTTGTCCAATAAGATTTAAGGGACGTGTCACGTGTCATCATGAGAAACTTTTTCCCGCTCATAAGTTTCTCTCTCTACTCTCACTATATAAACCCTTCGAGTTTATTTTATTACCTTTTACGCGATCATACTCTGCAAAGGCAATGGAACTTACTTGATAAGTGCATTCGGATTATTTTCTCAAGAACCTGTATTCATCATCTTTTACTTCACGAAACAGGTTAACATTTCTTTTATTTTACATCTTAAAAACTTGTTTGGGATCTTATTTTTGTTTTCAAAATATCAAACAAAAGAACTTTCTAAAAATGGAATCATTTTATTCATGGTTTTATGAACACAATTTGTTTTCAGGTTGTTCTTATAAGTTTAAAATAAAAATCTTAAACTAATGTACTTCATACGTTTTTACAGAATCCTTTCCATAAAAGGAAACTTGTAAAATAAGTTTTCTCACTAGTTTTGTACTTCTTTTCAAAACTAGAACCCCTAGTTTACCATTTCTTTTTCTAAATGGAAACTGAAAAACCCTAAAAATCTTATTATGGAAACTCTTTCCATTTTAAGAAATTGTTCTTCATCTTCTTCATCGTTTTATGTTCTGAATAGAAATGGCATCAAACACCAACGCTGCATATCTTACTTCTGACAGTGCTGAACTCCCAAAGGCACCAAACATGAGACATTCCCTGGACCAGATCCAGTTTCAGTCAAACAACCCTTACGCTCTCTTGGAATTCCCTAATAAGAAGAATATTACCCATCTTGATGATGCCGTCAACTTTATCAAGACATGTCCTCTGGCGACAGCCCTGACCATCAAACCACCTGTTCACGAAAACCTACTTGCCCAGTTCTGGTATACCGCACACCGAACCGTTGCTACTTCATCTAAAAACCCTAACCGCATGTACGACGCCATCACTTTCGAAACTGAACTTTGCAAAGCTGAAATCACCCCTGGGGCTATACGATCAGCCCTGAATCTCCCTGCAAGCTCAAAGCATAATCGCTTCGTCCCATTCCCTAACACTAACTCCACTGCAGGAAAGGCGGAACTTATCGCCTTCTTAGACATGATACGCTACAACTGGAACCCTGATCATGAAAGGAACCCTGAGAAGAAGATGACCATTGTGCTCAAGAGCAAGTTGCCAAACGAGCTAAAGTTCATCTTCACTCACATCATAAGCTGCATGTCTGCGAACACGGGGTCAACGGATCAGGCCTCCAAGACCCAGACTGTCATAGGATATGCCCTTCTTAAAGGTCTTCATGTGGACTGGGCCAGCCTAATCTTCGAAGATCTGTTGCAGCGAGTGGACGTCGCTGATCTTCCAGCGATGGTTCTGTATCCCCGCTTTCTCAGTGCTATCCTCCTGCATGGCCTGAAGGACGAATACCCCAAGGTTGGTGACTTGAGACTCTCTCACGTTGGTCCTAAGGTGCTCTCCTTCTTCTATTTCTGCAGCTACCATAAAAAGAGGAAACACTCTGAATCCCCCCTTGGCATCCGTAAGACCAAGAAGATCTCAAAGGAGCAACCCAAGCCTTCCCAGGTTGAAGACTCCACGTCGGTCCCTCTACAGACGACGATGGATAGTTTCGTGGTACACTCCGCCACATCCGCTGAAGCCACCCCTTCCTCAACCGTTCCAGTGAATCCATTCTCTGAAACTATCATGAATCAGGACCCCCCACTCTTAGTACCTCTAAGTACTGAAGAGATTTTCCTCTGCAGATCAAACGCTAAATCTGCTACCCACACCCTCTTCACAACCATTGCTCCTCTCTCGCATTCTTTGGTCTCTACAAAATTCATTTTTCCAACTGCATCACCTTCAAATGCCATCCATCTGGACGACAGCTCTGCCGCTGAACTACAGTGCTTGATGCATCAGAATAAAGGACCTGAAGGCGCTTCCTCTCGTCAAACGCTGGAAGATGACATGGAACACTTGTCAGGCTACCGTGACATCAACACCTTTTCCAACCCGCCTCCAGGTAACCTAAACACTACTCTCTCTGGACCCCCAACTTCTGAGCTTTCATTTATTCATAAGTTATTTTCTGTTACAGGTCCTAATTTAAACACTATTAGAACCTCCCTCACGGAGATCTCTAATAAGGTGGAAACTCTCACCACCACCATCACTAACAACTTCTCAGCGGTTACAAACGCTGGGGAGACGCTGAAGAAACTGGTTGAATCTATGAACGACAAGGCTACAACCGTTGATGTCTCCACGCTTGCCGACGATCTATCTAGTGTCGATGAGGCCCTCACCAACAACTCTTCCACCCTCAGCACCCTCAACACCACTAACACAGGCCTCTCCTCCAACTTCTACACCCTGTCCAGCGAAGTCACAACGCTGAAGACAGATGTGTCAAAACATCAAGGAGAGGTCGCGTCTCTAAAGACTGAGGTGAGCTCTCTTACTCAGACGGTCGGCTCCTCCAATAATCTGCTGCAACAAATTCTGGATCGTCTCAACGTTCCCACTGTCCCTCTGTCCCACATTTCTCAGGATGACCGGGAAAAAATGGAGATGGCAGTGGACTTCATCATCCAAGGTACCCTTGTTATTTTTGGCCTGGAAGACAGAATGGCAGTGGTGGAAACACAACTTGGGATCCCTGGCCAAGAAGACAAGGACCCTAAGACTACTGATGTTGCTGCTACTTCTACTGCTGCTGCTGCTACCTCCCCCATCCAACATGTGGAAGAGGGGGGAGAAGGACAAAGATGAAGGCCGTCCCCATGTTTATGAAGGGGAGGATATTGCTGAAAAAACTGAGGAAGTTGAAAACCCTGAGGGAACCGGAAAAAGTCCCTCTCATTCTGAGGGGGAGCAATTCAAAGAACAGGAAAATTCTACCATTCTTGTTGAATCCTCAGAGGACGATGAGGAAGCTAAAGAAGAAGAAGACCAGAAAATCCAGGATGACGAACCTTCATCATCACCCAAGAATGATGATGACGATGAAGGCTTCGTTTTCCAGCGAAAGCAACCCAGAATCCCTGCTCAGAAGGGAGTTGTAATAAAAGAACAAGGGGAGGGGACCAAAACCAAGCCTCCAACGACCGCGGCCAACCAGGGCAAAAACATAGACCTCATTGAGGACAACCTCTCTATTCTCCTCAAGAAGCCAGTTTGTCAGGTATGTTACATTCTTTTCCCCTACACTGCATCCCTCCTCTACCCCTTCTCAATAACTATCCTACTCTCACTCAAACCTCTAAACACTTAAACCCATCCTTTCTCTATCTCTTCTTCCAAATGATATTACCTCTGTGATCGTTTTGTTTCAGCTAGTCCTCTCCCCTGCTTGAGGGTCAAGCTGAAGCTCCCCGCAATAATTCAAAAAAAATCCCAGCCACAAGAGCTGAAGAACAAATAATCCTGGTTCTGAACTTCGATGGGACCGATGACCTTTTTGAAGTAGAAGAAGAAGAACTGCTCTCCCATCCTAACAGACCTTCCTTGGCTCTTAAAAAGACAAGTGAAGATGAAGCCTCAACGAGAGCAACGATGATCAAGAAATTGGAAGATCAACGGATTGTCCCTCCTCACCTTAAGAGGTTATCAAATAGGGAAATCGCTGAGTCTTTCAAGGCTGAAAAACTCCTAGCTGAACGAAAGAAGGCTGAAGAAAAAGATAAAGAATATGCCTTAGAACTCGTTCAACGTTCAGTCAAGGACCATGCCCTAAAGAAAGTTCCCGTCTCTATTCAGCGAAAACTCTGGAACGACGCCAAGAAATTGGAGAAAAGAAAACCAAGGTCTCTTATTCTACTGTTGTTTGGTGCAAGTAGAAATGTCATTTCCGACATCATGCCTCCAGAATTAAAACGGTCAATTTCAGGGGAAGGATGCTCAACGGCGTTCCTATCATTGACATTCAGATTATCAGAGAGAATGGTGTTGGTCCCGAAGGGTTATACAAGTTTATAGAAGGGGGGGTCAATACAAACACCAGTTTTTACTTTCTAAATTGTTTATTGATATAATCAAACAATTTACAACTTGTTGCGGAACAAGATTAAGGACTAGTCCTAATCTAAACAAGTTAAGAACACTAAGTTTCTTGCACTAGAAATAAGACAGAAATGAGATAAGCAAATTACGAATAATATCCTAACACAAAGATAGAAAAGAAGAGAAGGCCGAGCACTTCATTTTGAAGTAGGGTTTCTCTTTATATACTGCATGCATTTAATGCATGGCAGTACAACTTTACACGTGGCAGCAGCTGATTGGTTGCATGGTTTGACCTTTGTAGACAACCTTAGTAGCCGCATGGTACACATTGTAGAATCAGAGTTGGCTGTACGATTCTGGACAAAAGGGATGTCCGTTCTGACATTTCATATGGAGACGTGCAAGGAGGAAAGACAAAAGTAACTTGTAGAGGAAGACATCATGATCAGCATTCGTTGAACGGTACATTATCAGTGAGTGATAAAACTCAGCTATTGCTGAAGTCTTTTACTTGATACTTCACGTTGAGTGGACAGGTCTTGGCTTCGCTGATATCCGCATCAGTTCATTAGTAGACTTGTCGCTGGTTTTTGGGCTTGATCTTCGACTTCAGCGTAGAACCTTTGTTGACGTGAAACTTGTCTTCAGGGATCATAAGTAAACAACTAAAACTTATCAGTGATCATCAATAGAACTGAACAGGCTCAGAGCTATATGGATGAATAGTGTTCGCTGAATGTCTATTCTAAAAAACGTAAGCTTCTTATCAGCGGTACTGTAGAGTCATAGTACTTATCAGCGACAGTGAAACTCTAATACATATTGTCTACTTACAATTTTCACTAAGTGTTTCTTAAAGAGTCATTATCAAATCACTGAGGGTTTGGATCAACAATCTCACCCTATTTGATTATGACAAAGAAATAAAGGAAAATTGCTAAGTATGAAAACATAAGGATAAAAAGAACGCATAAAATATTTGTCATTTTTACTGTTTTCTGGGATCTTTTTAGTACTGATGGAGTAAAGTACATTCGCTGAAATTTTTCTTTAAACTTCGTACAAGGTTACAAAAGGAAGTAGAAAAATTACAAGTACAACAAATAAATTTACAAGTACAAAAGATACAAGCTGATAAAGATATAAGACTTACAAGGAAATCCTATCAGCTAGAAGGGTTCTTCCTTAACAAGAAGTTCCTCAAGGTTTTTGGTTGAGGGAATCATCCAGTCAGGGACGTCTTCTCCCTGATTTCTTCTTTCTTGAGCTTCTTTGAAGATAAGGGGCTTGATGTATTGTCCGAGAAGATGAGATCCCTGAGTTGTTCGATGGGAGTGATGGGTAGCTCAGAGATACGTTGAAAGTGTTATCGTCCATCATAGCCTTGAAAGAATATACCATAAGGTTCGCTTAAGACTTTTCCAGGGACGAATAGTTCACCGGGGGGTAGAGAGGTGTCCAGAGCTGAAAGGTCAGGTTCAGGACCAAGTACCTCAGCTCGTGAGAAGCCGATTCCTGTTTCATTCCTGATGGGAGGACCTGAGTCAGAATGTATTATCGTTTTCTTTGCAGAGGCCGTTTTTCTTTTTGGAGCATGAGCTTTAGGAGGAGGAATATCCACAGCAGAAGAAACCAGGTCAATCTGTCGATTAAGAAGTTTTTCGACATGATCTTTGAATTTAGAACGTGATTGCTGAATGGCTATTCTGATCTCCAACCATTCAGAGAAACCGTACTTTGTGATTGCATCAGCATAGAAGGATTCCTTAGTACCGTTTTCTCTGAATATATCGACCTCAACAATTGGAACTCTGATGGTCGATCTCCCCGTGATGTGTATCTTGTTGATTATGGCAGCCCGATATCGAAAGTTCAGCTTTTCTTTGCACCACTTCAAGGTAGAGACAGATACCTTAGTCTTTTCTTCAACGATCTTCTGGGCGTCTTCCCATAACTGACGTTGGACTTTGATGGGAGTTCTTTTCAGCTCGGGGTCTTTCACTAATTGTTGGGCAAGCTAGATGGCGAGGGCTTTGTCTTTTTCTTCAGCTTCCCTTCTTTCAGCGAGTAAGTCTTTCAGCTCGGAGGTGATCAGTGAACTCCTTCTTTGATAACCTGAACTTTTTAGGAACCGGAAGTTTGTCTCGTGGAAGGATGATTCACTGATCCTCAAGCTTCTTAATCATCGCTTTTCTCATTTCTTGATCTTATTCACTCAGCGTTTAAGGAGCCAAGGAAGGTCTGTGTTTGTGAGAGAGCAACTGTTCTTCAGGTTCATCGGTCTCAGTGATTACATCCAAGACCGGGATTATGTCTTCAGCTCTAGAGACTGGGATTATTTTTGGTGCAGCAGTGTGAACTTCAACAGGATCCTCAAGCAGGGGAGAGGACTAGCTGAATCACATCGATCATTTAAGTAAGATAATGGGAAGAATGAGATAGAGAAAGAATGGGGTTTTAGTATATAGAGGTTTTATGGAGAGGAGAACTGAGATTGAGAAGGGATAGAGGAGGGATGCAGAGTAAGGGAAGAGGAGATATTGTACCTGATAAACTGGATTTATTTGTAGGATAGACGGATTTCCTTCTGCAGCAAGGCCTTTATTCTTGCCTTTATCAGCTTCAGATGCTGTAGGTTTTGTCTTTGTCGTCTCTCCTGAATGTTCTTTAATTACAACCCATTTTTGAGTTGGGGCTTTTACAACAGGCTGGACGAAGAAGAAATCGTCATCATCGTCATCATCATCATCATCGTTTTTAGGGGATGATGATGGTTCTTCATCATCAATGTCGATAGGTTCTTCGTCCTCAGCTTCTTCTTCAGATTCGAACTCATCAGCATAGGGTTGGGTCACATCAGCAACAACTTCATCATGTTGCTCTTTGAGTTCCTCCCCCTCAGATACAGAGGGAGGTTTCTCGGTTCCCTCAGGGTTTTCAACTCCCTGAGGTTTAGAAGTAGCAGCAGCAGCAGTTGTCTCCCCCTCAGCAGCATGGGGAAGACCTTCATCGTTCTTCTCCCCCTCTTCCTCATGATGAGGAGGGGAAGTAACTGGAATGTCAGCAGCAACAGCATGAGAGTCACTGTCTTCTAGGCAGTGATTCACATGAAGGTTTCAATCACTGCGATTCTGTCTTATAGGCCAGAAACCGTAGGATGGAGTCTTTGAAGATCCTCTCGGTCAGCTTGAGTAAAATGCGAACGAGTACAAGATGGAGCGTTCAGGCGATCGAGCACTTGTTGGAGTAGGTCTTTGACAGAAGTCACTTCACCCTGAAGAGTTCCAACCGACGTCGTCAATGATGTGAATTCATTGGACAGCGTGGTGAAGTTTGTTGCGAGGGTGGTGATGTTGAAAAATGCTACCATCTCGGTTAGCTTAAAAATGCTACCATCTATCTTCTCCAGATCAGCACTGGAGGCTTTCTTATCAACAATCTCGGTTAGCTTTTTGAGATTCTCTCCAGCGTCTGTAACCGCTGAAGTGTTGGTGGAGAGAGTGGTTTTTAGGAGTCCACCTTTGTCACCAGATCTTTCAGGGAGTTTTGAATATCTCCCAAATTTAGACCTGCAACAGTTATTAACTTATGAACAGAGGAAAGCTCAGAAGTTGGGGATTTTGAGAGAGTGTGTATGGTTTTGTGTATACCCGCAGGCTGGTTGGCGAAGTTGTCGAAACCTTGTAACCCTGAGTAGTGTTCCATGTCGCCTTCGAGAGTGCCTTGGCGCATGGAGGTGCCTACAGATCCTAAGTTTGCATCCATCATCATATGTAGAGTATCAGCAGCTGAATCATGTATGATGACGGGTGTTCCAGAGAACGAGGGGAAAACTAGCGGAGTGTCCAAAGAAATGGTGGGAGGAATGAAGGTTGAGAAGATTGGTTGGGCACGAGGTTCAGCGTTGGATCCGCTGAGAATCACTTCAGTCCGCAGAGATTCTGAAGGATGTGGGTTCAGTTCCATGTTTATAACCTCAGCGTTTAGAGACGCTGAGATTGGTATGGAAGGGATGGCTTGAGCAGCTGTGGGAGAATGTACCACGAAACTATCCAACGACTCTTGTACAAGATGAGTTGTGGAGTCTTCAGCCGTTGATGGCTTGGAGGGTTGCTCCTTGGTTTTCTTGATCCTTTCGGATTCAAGTTGGGAAGCAGAGTGTTACCTTTTACGAGAGGGAGTGGATGGTGCAGCGTGGGTATCAGCGGCGGGGATTTCCACTGATGTAGCCGCAGAAGTATAAGAAGGAGGATTAAGAATAGATAAGCGAGTAGTAAGACGTACCTCGTTTGGCATGGGGATGAAGTCGAGTACCTTAGTGCCAACTTGAGAGAGTCTCTGATCACCCTCTTTTGGGTATTTGTCCCCAAGTCCTTTTAGAAAGATGGCGCTGATGAACAGAGGGTATGGAACGCATGTTGGATGATCAGCCTTATCCACTCTGAATTCCAGATCGTCGTAGATGATTAATGCCCAGTCAACATGGAGACCTTTCAGTAGTGCATAACCCATGGCTTGCTGAGGTTGAGCGGATTGATTAGAAGAGCCGGTTTTCGCTATCATACAGCTTATCAGGTGGGCGAAGATGAAGTTCATCTCGCTTGGTATCTTGGACTTCTTGATAGCGGTCAGCTTCTTCTCAGGCTTTTTAGCTCTCCCTGTTTCCCATATGTAGTTCATTGCATCAAAGAATGCAATGATTGTTTCCCCGTCAGCATGGTTTTTGGGGTTTGGGAGAGGAACAAAGCCTTTTTCAGCGGTGGCGGCTGGTTGGTTCGGTGTACGCCTGATAATAGCAGGGAGGTTCAGCGGTGGTGGTGCCAAATTTGGTGTCACAGAGAATGACATCAAGGAGTTTCTTTGGGTCTTTGGGCGAAGGAACCTGAGCTTGTCTGGAAGTGTACTAGAACTGGGATAAAAGGAATTTATGAGCAGGGGGTACAATAGTTAGGGCTGTAGATAAGCAGCATGTTTTAAGAAAATTCACAGCATCATCCAGATGTGTGACTTGCTTTCGCTGAGGAAAATCGAGAAGCGCATAGTGGTTGTTGTGTTGGAAGGTGACTTTCTCAATGCTAAATTTGACCTGAGGAGCCTTGGTGAGAACCACCTTATCAGCAGTAGGGGGTGACTTAGTAGAAGGAGCTTCAGAGGATGCCATTTCTGTTTATAATATTATAATGAGGAAACATAAGGTCTTAATGTGAATAAGATTTTAGGGTTTTTGCACATTCCGCTCAGACAAAAATAATCTTAATGGAGATTAGGGTTTTTCTAGTTTTGGCAAAGATACAAAAACTAGTGAAAGCCTTATTTTCCAGTTTCCTTTAGAGTTAAGGATTCTGGAAAACATATGAAGAACACGTTTAAGATTTTTGCTTTAAACTTGAAGAACAACCATGAAGATTGTGTTCATAAAATCATGAAGAGAAAATGAATTCATTTTAAGAAGGTTCTTTTGTTTGATCTTTTGAAAACAAGAATAAGATCAGAAACAAGTTAATGTAAGAGAATAATGAGAATATTAACCTTTGTTGTCGAAGAAGAAGATGAACAGTTTCTGGAAACGAGAGTTCAAAACGCAACAGTAATTCTTTTCTTGAAAAAGAAGTTGTTCGCGTAAAGGAAAAAATATAAACTCGAAAGTGTTTATATAGAGAGAGTAGAGAGAGAGAAAAACTAGAGCCAGGAGCTCCGCCTCCTTTCCAAAAAAAAAGTTTTTCATCATGACACGGACACGTGTTTGCATTTGATTGGATGAGAAAACGAAACGTGCAAACGTGTGTCAGAAAAAGAACGTGCCAGGGTTTATCCGTTTGATTACGTCACAAACGTCCTTTCATATTTTAGGATGTCTCTGAGGATTTTGAAAACTCAGGGACACTTTTGAAAACATGAAGCACTCAATAGAAATATCAGTGTTAGTTTTAGAAATTTCAAAGTATTGCTGATAAGGAAGAGATATTCAGCGATGCAATTTGTTTTGAAATCTTTTAGTTCTAGGCGAACGTCAGCGAGCAAGAGAGAACATACCTTGATATCAGCGAATCAATTTTATTCAGGGAGTAGGTGATTTATGGGTTATACAAGTTCATTTTTATCACTGATCAAATGTGAACCGCTGAAGATTTTACTCTTCAAAGTTCAGCATTCCAAGCATGCTGATGAGAAAGTTGAATCTTGTCTCATCAAGAGGTTTGGTGAACAGATCAGCTAACTGAAAATCAGTTGGGACAAAATGAAGTTCTATATCACCATTCATCACATGATCTCTGATAAAGTGATACCTGATTTCGATGTGTTTGGTCTTTGAGTGTAGCACTGGATTGTTGGCTAGAGCGATGGCACTAGTGCTATCGCAATAGATTGGAATTTTTAGAGCTGCAAGTCATAGTCCAGTAGTTGATTTCTCATCCACAAGACTTGAGAGCAACAGCTTCCAGCGGCTATGTACTCAGCTTCAGCGGTTGAGGTGGACACTGAGTTTTTCTTCTTACTTGTCCAACACATCAGCTTTCCACCCAGGAGCTGACAGCCTCCTGTGGTGCTTTTCCTATCCAATTTGCAACCTGCAAAATCACTATCTAAATAGGCGATTAGATCAAACCCTGAGTCTTTGGGATACCAAAGACCTAGGTTAGGAGTACCCTTAAGGTAACAAAAGATTCGCTTTACAGCGATCATATGAGATTCCTTAGGTTCAACTTGATATCGTGCACACAAACAGGTTGCGTACATAATATCATGTCCGCTAGCTGTAAGATACAAAAGAGAGCCGATCATCCCACGGTATCCAGTGACATTAACAGGTTTTCCCTTAGGATCCTTGTTTAGTGACAGTGGTGGTGCCATAGGGGTTTTCTTAGCTGAACTCTTAGTTAAATCAAATTTCTCCGCCATATCTTTAACATACTTTCCCTGATTAATGAAAGTTCCTTTTTCATTTTGTTTTATCTGAAGACCAAGGAAATATGCTATCTCACCCATCATACTCATTTTATACTCTGCTTTCATCCTTTCAGAGAAACGAGTACAAAGGTAAGGGTTAGTAGAACCAAATATAATATCATCGACACATATTTGAACAAGAATAATATGACCTTTAACTTTCCTGAAAAATAGAGTTTTGTCGATTTTACCACGCTCAAATTTTTCAATCAGGAGATAAGAGGATAGAGTGTCATACCATGCACGAGGAGCTTGTTTTAAGCCATAGAGTGCCTTATCTAGTTTATAAACATAACCTGGATGCTTAGGATCTGCGAATCCTGGAGGTTGTTCCACGTAGACTTCTTCATTCAGCTTTCCATTTAGGAATGCTGACTTAACATCCATCTGATAGACCTTGAAGTCTCTGTGTACTGCGTAAGAAAAGACGGATGGCTTATAATCTAGCCACTGGAGCAAAGGTTTCATCATAATCTATACCTTCCTCTTGTCTGTATCCCTGAGCAACAAGTCGAGCCTTGTTGCGGGTTACAGTCCCATGTTCATCCAACTTGTTTCGATAGACCCATTTAGTACCTATCACTGACTTGTCGGATGGACGAGGAACAAGCTTCCAAACTTTGTTTCTTTCAAATTCAGTTAGCTCTTCTTGCATAACGCTGACCCAGTTCGGATCTTGGAGGGCATCATTTGTTTTCTTTGGTTCAATCAAAGAAATAATGTTAACAAATAAACAAATATTACCTGCACTTCGTCGAGTCTGAACACCATCATTTGGGTCACCAAGAATTTGTTCAATAGGGTGATTTATAGTCCATCGCTGAGCCGGAGCATGAGTCATTGGTTCAACCTGAACTTATGGAGGAGCTGATGATGAGGCTTCAGCAACTTCTGGTATATCAGCTAATAAAGGAGGAGGTTCAGATATCATTTCATTCATTGATTGCTGAGAAGTAGATGGAATGTCTGAGACAGAAGGTTCAGAGGAAGGTATAGTGTTTAAAGGAATAACTGAGACCCATGATGTTTCAGCTTCACTAGTCTGCATGTTTGTGATGATAGTAGGACCATCATCTTCAACGCGATGAGTATGAGGAGTGGGAATATCTTCTGAATCACCAAGATGTGAAAACATCCATTGATTCAGTTCTTCATTATCAGCAGAAGGTTTGGAATTTGCTGAACGGGATTCTTCAAAAGTGACGTGAATAGTTCTTCTACAGTTTGTCTTCTACGATTGAAGACTCTGAAGGCTTTGGAAACTGAAGAGTATCCAAGAAAGATTCCATCATCAGCCTTAGGATCAAACTTTCCAAGGGCATCTCTGTTGTTCAGTATGAAACACTGACATCCAAAGATGCGAAGAAAGCTAATTGAAGGCTTTCTCCCATAAAAAGTTCATAGGCTGTCTTTTTGAATCTTTTGACTATCAGCGACCTGTTTTGCGTGAAACAAGCAGTATTGACAGCTTCTGCCCAAAACTGAGTAGGCAGGTGAGAATCGCTGAGCATTTAACGTGCAACTTCGATGATAGTACGATTTCTTCTTTCAGCGACTCCATTTTGTTGCGGTGTTCTCACTGAAGAAAAGTGGTGAGAAATACCCTTACTTTCAAAGAAGGAATCAGAAGAACTGTTTTTTAATTCAGACCCATGATCACTCCTTATTGGGCGAACGGTCATGTTGTTCAGGACTTCCATTTTCCTAACAAAGGTGATGAGTTCTTCAGGGGTGTCACTCTTAGAACGGAGAAACATTACCCAGGTATATAGCGAGAGAATTCATCAACTATGACCAGTGTATATTTTTTTCCAGCGATGGATTGTTTGTTAACAGGGCCAAACAGATCCATATGGTGAAATTGTAGAGGAGATGATACTGAGGATACTTGTTTTGACTTGAAGCTTGCTTTGGTCTGTTTCCCTTTCTCACACGCTGAACATAAGGACTCTTTTGCGTATGATTGTTGAGGTAGACCAGTAACTAACTCTTTAGAAGAAAGAGTATTCAGTGTCTTGAAGTTGAGATGAGAGAGCCTCTTATGCCATAACCAGTTGGCGTCAGATGAGGCTTTTGAGAAGAAACATGAGTTCTCAGTGGTTGTAGAGTCCATGTTTATAACGTAAACATTTTCCAAACGATAACCGCTGAGAGCTATCTTCTCCTTTTTGTCAGTAACAAAGCAGGATTCCTTAGTGAAAATCACTTTGTTATCCTTGTCACATAGCTGACTTATGCTTAGAAGATTATGCTTCAGTCCTTCAACATATGCGACTCTTCTAAAGGTTGTTGTACCATTAGACAGTACACCGAAACCTCAAGTATAGCCTTTTCCATTTCCACCGAAAGTCATAGAGGGACCTTTCTCTTCCTTATATTCAGTGAGCAGGTTCTTCTTACCAGTCATGTGTCTAGAGCATCCGCTATCAAGATACCAGATACTCTTCTTAACCTGCAAACAAAGGAAGATTAGTTTGATTTTGGCACCCATTTCTTCATGGGTCCACATTTGTCAGTGGTGGTAGAAGAAGTGGAAGGTTCAGCAGTCTTCGCAGCATTTGAAGATTCAGCTTTGAAGTCATTCTTCACTTTGGTTAATTTCTTAACCTCAGTGGTCTTCTTTGCCTTGGGGGCAGTGATCTTCACCTTAGCTAATTTTTCAGCTTTGGTGGTTGTGGGGCACTTACTAGCAATATGATTTGTAAGTCCACGGTGATAACATTTCCTATAACTAAAAGTAGCTTTAAGATCATTTGCATGCTTACCCGTTAATTTTAAATGAGCAGGATCAGCACCAAGTATACCTTTGGCATTGGAAATAGGAGGAACAATCAGTTCTTCGGATTTGTTACCAATAACATCCACTCTGATTCTAGGAGTAGATCGCTGAATGAATCCAGGAATCTTATTCTTAGAGTTAGAGGGATAGCTCAATGAAGCTTTAGAAGCATTCAACATAGGTACAAAGGTACCCTTCTGAGGTTTTTGAATGAAAACTTTTTCTTTACCTTTATCTTTAGAAGTTAAGGTAGGTTTTCCTCTGGAAGAGGAACACTGAGAAGATGAAGTGTCAGGGATAGAGGAGACAAACATTCCAAATTTAAGCATAGAATGGTCAGTGGTAGGTTCTTCAGCGTCAGCTTTATAACCAAGACCACGTTTGTCACTCAAGGGAATTTGAGACTTAATTATCTCAGTGATCTTTGTTGAGGATTTATACCATCCATCAACAGTAGCTTTTTCAGCTTTTAATGCAGCGATAGCTTCTTCTCCTTAGATTTTGACTAGCTGATTTATATGAACTTGATCTTTCAAGTCTTCTTCAATTTTAGAAAGCTTTTCTATTTGAAGGTGACAGTTTTTAAGTTGTTCAGTGAGATCAATATTTTGATTTTCAACAACAGTTTTGCCATTCATTGCATCATATAAACTCATAGTCAGGAGATCGATCTTTCGAAGACTATCAGCTTCATCAATATTTGAAATATTGGTAAAGAAGGAAGGTGATACCTTAGTAGCAGAGGTTGAAGCAGAGGGAATGTCAGACTTTTCTTCCTCATCTTCAAGTTTGGCCATGAGACAGAGATTGGCTTTATCATCATCTTCAGAGTCAGATGATTCTTCTTCATCAGAGGCAGCCCAATCATAGTCAGCCATCAGGCCTTTACCTTTCTTCTTAAAGCTTTTCAGCTTGGCATATCTTTCTTTCAGCTTTTGATATTTATCATCTCTAGACCTGAGGTTAGAGGATTTCTTTCGGAAAACTGAGGTTCTAGAAAATTTCTTTGACCTGCATTTGCTAGCAAAATGTCCTATATTTTCGCAGTTATAGCAAGTAGCAGTAGCCTTATCAACATGAGTTGATGATCTTGGCTTGTCAGTAACAGCACGAGGTTTGTTCTTTCTAAAAATTTTCTTTTTGGCGAATCTCCTAAACTTATTTGAATAGAGAGCCATAGATTCATCAGGATCTGAAGAGTCAGGATCTGATGAGCATTCAGAGTTAGTCTCCAACTCAGTGATAGTGATAGCAGATCGCTGAGTGGATGGTGACTCTGAGATTAAAGCAACGTGGGTGCTTTTGGAATCTTTCACAAGATTCTTCTTAAGATGACTAGATTGCTCATGATTAAGCATCGTGCCATATAAGGTAGAAAGAGTCATAGATTTTAGATCCTTTGATAGCTTGAGACACATTGAATAACTGTCCCAGCTTCCAGGTAAACATTCTAAGAACTTTGTCAGAACTTCAAAGTTAGAATATTCCTTACCAACAGTTTTTAGATATATTATTAAACAGTTAAAGCGTTGGTGAACTTCAGATAGAGATTCATTCTTACCACTAATGAAGCTTTCATATTGTCATACCAGGTTGATCTTTCGTGAGTCCTGGACTTCAGACGTACCTTCATATTGAACACAGATTGTGTCCCACATGGATTTAGAAGTTTTCAGGTTCATGACAGAATGGTAGACTTCGTCAGGAAGAGCCATGGAAAGAATAGATCTGGCTTTGGTGTCGAGAGACATTTTCTTCTTATCTTCATCAGTCCACATATGAATTTCCTTTGGAACCAATCTTTCTGGAATAGCAGCTCTATTCTCAACGGCTGGAACTTCAGGATCAATTCTGACAGGTATGTATGGACCATTTTCGATGTAATAAGGTATAGTTGGGTCTACACCTTCTAAGAAGAGTATCATCCTATTTTTCCAGAGATTGAAGTTATCTCTGGAAAATCTAGGGGGTTTAGCAAGAGAACCAATGTCAATATAGTTAGTGTTTGTGTTGGTAGCCATTTTAAGAAATAGCAAGGAGGAGAAGGAATCAGTATAAGCAAGATCTTGTTTATGAGATTAAACAAATCCACTCTGATACCACTTGTTGGTCCCGAAGGGTTATACAAGTTTGTAGAAGAGAGGGGGGGGGGGGGTTGAATACAAACATACGATTTTTACTTTCTAAATTGTTTATTGATATAATCAAACAATTTACAACTTGTTGCGTAACAAGATTAAGGACTAATCCTAATCTAAACAAGTTAAGAACACTAAGTTTCTTGCACTATAAATAAGACAGAAAGGAGATAAGGAAATTACGAATAATATCCTAACACAAAGATAGAAAAGAAGAGATGGCCGAGCACTTCATTTTGATGTAGGGTTTCTCTTTATATGCTGCATGCATTTAATGCATGGCAGTACAACTTTACACGTGGCAGCAGCTGATTGGTTGCATGGTTTGACCTTTGTAGAGAACCTTAGTAGCCGCATGGTGCACAGTGTAGAATCAGAGTTGGTTGTACGATTCTGGACAAAAGGGATGTCCGTTCTGACATTTCGTACGGAGACGTGCAAGGAGGAAAGACAAAAGTAACTTGTAGAGGAAGACTTCATGATCAGGGTTCGTTGAACAGTACATTATCAGCGAGTGATAAAGCTCAGCGATTGCTGAAGTCTTCTACTTGATACTTCACGTTGAGTGGACAGGTCTTGGCTTCGCTGATATCCGTATCAGTTCATTAGTAGACTTGTCGCTGGTTCTTGGGCTTGATCTTCGACTTCAGCGTAGAACCTTTATTGACGTGAAACTTGTCTTCACGGATCATAAGTAAACAATTAAAACTTATCAGCGATCATCAATAGAACTGAACAGGCTCAGAGCTATATGGATGAACAGTGTTCGCTGAATGTCTATTCTAAAAAGCGTAAGCTTCCTATCAACGGTACTGTAGAGTCATAGTACTTATCAGCGATAGTGAAACTCTAATACATATTGTCTACTTATAATTTTCACTAAGTGTTTCTTAAAGATTCATTATCAAATCACGGAGGGTTTGGATCAACAAATGGTCACAAGGTAATCATCTACACTTCGTGTTTTGATCAGATTGGTTTCTCGGAATAGTTGGAGATGTGGATAGCCATTCAGCGGTCGCACTCAAATTACAAATCCTTTGTCGAGAAAGCTCTGAACAAGCAGATGGACTTGGTAACATTAGCCGTTAATATCCCTCCTCCTCCAGTTCAAAATAGAACGCATGCTGTAAAGAAAAAGAAGAAATCCTCAGCTTTAGGTCCTCCTATACAAAATGAAACCGGCATCGAGTTCTCACGAGAAGCTGTCCTTGGTCCTGATCCTGATCTATCAGCGCTCGATGTCTCTCTACCCCCTGGTGAAGACTTTATCCCTGGAAAGGTTGTCAGCGAACCTTATGGCATTTTCTTCATTGAATGCACCGGACGCAAATGCTTTCAACGTATCTCTGAGCTATCCATCAATCCTATCGAACAACTCAGAGATCTCATCTACTGGTGTGGATTCAGAGAAGACTTGCTCGGACACTTCGTGAAGCCCTTGATCTACAAAGAAGCCAAGAAAAGAAGGGAACAGGGAGTGAAGGTCCCTGATTGGATGGTCCCTGAAACAAATACTCTTGATAAACTTCTTACCAAGAATGAACCTGAATAGATGATAGGATTCCTTTTGTAATTCTTCTATCTTTTATCAGCTTTTAAACTTTTTGTACTTGTAAATTTTAATTCACTGTACATGTAATTTTTCCACTTCCCCTTGTAATCTCTACGAAGTTAATGAAAAATTTCAGTGAATGTACTTTACTCCATCAATACTTAAAAAGATCCTTGAAAACAGTAAATGGGACAAGTATTTTATGAATCCTTTTTATCCTTATGTTTTCTTACTTAGCAATTTTCCTTTATTGTTATGTCATCATCAAATAGGGGTTCTCGCCGCTTTTCTCGTCCATCCTGCCCTACGCCGCTTACAAATTCAGTTGCAGGTATCTATGAATCCATTAGTTAAGGGGGTTGGGTGCGAAGCACAAACCGCTCTTCCATCTCCCGGTGAGTTGGTTTCAGTGATTTGATAATGACTCTGAGAAACACTTAGTGAAAACTGTAAGTAGACAATATGTATTAATGTTTTGTCATTAAAGAAAATATACTAAGTCTGTTTCGTATCGCTGATGAAAAGATACACTTTAATTTATGTATTCAGTGAACGTTGTACATTAGTGAGCCCTGAGCATGTTCAGTCTCACTGATGATCGCTGATAACTTATGTTGTTTACTTATGATCCCTGAAGAAAAGATTCACGTCAATTATGTTCTACGCTAAAGTCGAAGATCAAGCCAAAGAACCAGCGACTATGTCTACTAGTGACCTGATGCGGATATCAGCGAAGCCAAGACTTGTCCACTCAACGTGAAGTTTCAAGTAGAAGACTTCAGCGAACGTTGAACTTTATCATTCGCTGATAAAGAATCATTCAGCAAACGCTGATCATGAAGCCTCCTCTACAAGCAACTTTTGTCTTATCCCCTTGCACGCCTCCATACGATTTCTGTCATAACGGACATCCCTTTTGTCCAGAATCGTACAACCAACTCTGATTCTACACTGTTCACCATGCGGCCACTAGGTTGTCTACTAAAGTCAAATCATGCAACCAACCAGAGGCTGCCACGTGTAAAGGTGTACTGTTGTGTAATGCATGTAGTATATAAAGGAAACCCTACTTCATTTTTTAAGTGCTCGGCCATTCCTCTCGCTCAACTTACTATGTGAAAGAATACTCTCCTTACTGTTATTATTTTCTTAATGTCTAATTCTAGTGCAAAAAATCTTAGTGTTCTCATAGTTTGTTTAGATTAGGTTTATTCCTTAATCTTGTTCCGCTACAAACTGTAAATTGTTTGATACATATCAATAAAAAATTTAGAAAGATAAAAATCGTGTGTTTGTATTCAACCCCTCCCCCCCCCTTTCTACAAACTTGTATAACCCCTTTGGGACCAACATAATAAAAGAATCAATTTACCGAAAGCGCATAAAGCAAATCGTTAAGAACAGCAATCAGGATGTTCTTTCATGCATTACTCACGACACGTATAAATCAATCCGTACATTGAACAAGTCGCAACAAATATGCTAACACGAATCTTCAAAAGAGAATTTACGCGACACCAAAGTTCCAAAAACCATTCATTTTGGTCGTCTTACGGCATAAAATAATATTTCTCAACAAAATCCACATGAGACAAAATAACCAATATAACTCATAAATTAGCTCACACAATAAATAAAGTATGTACATTACAAAATTGCACTCACGCGACACAAAACATCGTAAAACAAAACTCCATAATACCCCATAAAACTCGATGAAACTAAATGACATCCAATCAATCAAATGGTGCCAAAGTTTTCGTGGCCAATAATCCAATTGTATAAAGCAAGGTTATGACCAAAATGTCAAAATTCCCAAAAATTCCTCTTTTATTGCAATACGATATAAAGAGACACCGTTCAACAAAACTCGCATGAAATAAAATTTCTCAGCAAGGCTCAA
This sequence comes from Saussurea involucrata, assembly GCA_033807775.1. Taxonomy (NCBI): domain Eukaryota; kingdom Viridiplantae; phylum Streptophyta; class Magnoliopsida; order Asterales; family Asteraceae; genus Saussurea; species Saussurea involucrata. The sequence goes on from CM066325.1 coordinate 79,417,496, forward strand.
ACACCAAAACAAGGGGAGGTAACTCCCCGTCCCAACTTTAACATATGTGGAGGAGATCCAATGTTAAAGTCGTAAGTCACGGTTACTTGTCCAAACCGTAAATGACATTAAAATATGGATGTCACAGTATCCGAAAGTAACATTGGACAACAACAAGGAGTAAAACATGCCTTGATAGAGTTTTTCCGAGATTTCGTGCATGTTTAAAACCATGATTTAAAACAATTTCATGCATGTTCAAAACCATGATTTAAAATCTTGTGTGTGCTAAACGTTTTTCAATGATTTTGTAACATCACCCACAAGACGATTTCAAACACAAAAAACAACTGATGCAATTTATTTTAAAAATAAATCTTGTGAATGAATTTAGTCGACACTCAACGTCTTAAACCACACTCCTCCACATTCATCCGGTCATGTTATCGTCATCCGGGTGCTCAATCATCTTAAGGAAAAATTGGATGTTACATCGATTAACCTTACGATTTCTCCTCGAATTAAGGTCGATTCAATAAGCTTATGGTCCTAATCCAACCATCAATTTTGACCCGAAACGGTCCACTTAATGCAGTTACCATGCTTACCGTCACTCCAAATGGAAATTGCTGAGATCATCAACTCCTTCTAAGGGCTACTCGCTTAGAAACTACTTCACTACCCTAACGGGCATCACATCAAAGTTGTTCAAGTATACACATGTAACTGGTAGGTTCACCATAACACTGGCCAGGTGCAACTATGAACGCACCGTACATAATCATCCTTGCTACCCTCGACGCGATTCTCGTTTCTAGCGACTCCATTGACCTCAAAATATCTTATCTTAAAGTGCCTAATGGTGCGATTTTACTTTCATTCACTTAAAAGAACGCTAGTTTGAGTCTAGATATCCAAAATCAACACCTAATTCTCTCAAACATAAGCTCTGATACCAACTTGTAACACCCTCAAATTGGGAAAGAGCAACTAAATAAAATTTTCAATAACACATCCAGAAGAATATAATTTCTTCCTATAAACCAATACGAGAAATACCTCAAATTAAAATCTATGATTAACTTCAAGCAATTTATAACCCAAGTCTTATTACAAAGGCTAAATTCACATCAGGTGTTACTTAACTCCAGTACAAATTGATATTCCCAAAAAATAACGCGGAAGACTTCACTTAACCAATTCACTTCTCGAGCACACTACTAGCACTCGACCTTTCGCAGTATCACTAGAACTACTCCCAACCTGAACCGGTTGCACATGCCGACAAATAAAAAGGTTAGGCTAACGCCTAGTGAGTTCAAGAGTTTATAACATGATTTAAATAATTCGTTGAATGAAAGTTTGTGACTTAGATTATGATTTCCAAAAGAGTTTATGAAAAGGATGTAAACGACTCATTTTCCAACGCACACAAAATCTATGAGAAAAGTTCCCAAAATGTATATAGCGTTTTCCAAAATGAATTCCAACCTAAACTCACACAAAACGTGAATAAACCTATATCATGCAAAACCTCCAAATACGGATGGTGCCATATGTTAGGGATAAAATCAGGTTGAATAGAAGTTCAAGGGGTTTTTATGTAAATGGTGTATTATGAGCCTTATTGAGTAATGGGCCATGGGCTTGCTTTTTTAGGGCCCATGGTATATATAGCCTATTATGTGTTTAGAATAGGTGAATCGTCATTATTATTCAATCACTTATATTGTAATTCTCTCTGAATATTGAAAGTGAATTGGATGACCAGTTGAAATCATTCTGACTGTTTCTACATATTGATTTCTACTGTTTGTATGCACTAATCTGGAACTCATAATTGGTATCAGAGCATACGGACGATTCGATTCAAGGTGATAAAAAGGTTTCTGGTAAGTATCATCTTTGTTATCGATTGTGTTATTGAGTTCAAATATCCATATTTTGATTATGGTAAAATTGCTTATTCTCGTTTATTACATTTGATTAGTATCATCTTTGTTAGCGATTCTGCAGTTTTTCTCATTCCAATTCGATCATCTGAGTTGTTTTTAAGCAAAATCAAGTTTGTGGGTCTTGGGTTCTGTTCATATCAAAAATCAAAACTTTTCTTCAAAACCGTGCTATTTTGATTGATTATCGATTTGGGTATTGTTATTTTGCTGTTTTTGGAAGGTTTCTAACTTTTCAGGAAGATTCCCATCAACCCTAATCGAATTCCTATCGAATTGAAAACCACAGCCATAGTGTCCGGACACCACAGCCGCAGTTTCCAGATACCTGCCCCACTTTCTGGAACATCCTTAATTCTTTCCGGGTAAGTTCTCAATTTTGTTACTTTCCGGACAAAACTCATTCGGTAACCTAAAGTTTCCGGTAAATTCAATTTACCCGGACAACTCAAAGTTTTCGGTTAATTTTGTTTCCGGGTAATCCATACTATCCGGTAAATCATCCGGTAAGTCACACTATCCGGATCCATCTATCATCCGGTAAGTTTATTCATTCGGAAACCTATGCTATCCGGTAAGTTTTTCAAGTCTCATCTAGTAAGTTTCATTTTATCCGGTAACTATTTTCTATCCGGTAACCTTCTGTTATCCGGAAACTTGAGTTTATCCGGACACTTCTGTTTATCCGGATTCTTCTGCTAATTTGAACATTTCACACACATCTGATCCGGACACTTCCAGATCAGACACTTTTCATCCGGATTGCTATCCGGTAAGTTCTGATTAGCTAGTTTCTTACCTAGTTAGCCTAGATCACTCTTAGAACATGCGTTAGGACATCACTCTCAGTGCCTTGCGTTAGGAAACCACTTTGAATCGAACAATCGTCTGACGATCACATTAGTGCAATCAACAAAGATGTCTTCTCGAGATGCACTTGCTGTCGGCACCTGTTGGTTCCTGTTTTGCTTTAAACAAGATTATCAGATCTATTAGTTCAAGTTAATATTTGATGCGGAAGCGTATTTGAAGAACTAACAGATAAGTTTGATAGATTTAGACCAAAATATAAATAAACAATGAACAGGAAATAATATTTCAAAGTTTACTGAATATATATTAAGAACAGATTTAAGAACAATGAGTAAGAAAAACTTCAAAATAGATATGACTCTTAAGGTGAATAAGCTTTTTGTGTTCTTATGATGGTTGATTTATATGTGATTGATTATTAAGGAAGAACTCAACATAAGTCTTCCTTATATACTACTCTAAAGGGGACCATAAAGCATATGATACTATTCAGACGGTACTGATGTATAGTTGAACGGATGTCGTGAACAGTTGCAAGAACGACATGAACAGTAAGACGTGTTGTATTGCATTTAATGCAACAGACGTCTATTACGTACTAAGCCCTATTGAGTCCAATCAGAGTTTGACACGTCGACGTTGGACAGGGCATGCTATCATGCAAGTTGATGAACGGGTCCTGTAACAGTAGCAAGATATTATAAATATCTTCAAGTCTTTCAGTGAGGACCACAAGGGCTCTGTAATGAGTTACAGAGGTTCTGCGGTTTGGTCCTCTGTGGAGCAGTCTTCCCCGGATTCCGAGTCATTGGTCTTCTTTGTGCGTATGACAGAGCTTCTGTAGCGCGCCTCTTTAGCTTCTGTAGATTCTTAATCTTGATCCCTCGGTAAGTCCGGCAGAGCCTCTGTAAGAGGCTTTCTTCACTTAGCCTATTTTTCACTACTTCTAAATACTTCTATGATTAGGAAGATTGAAGCTAACAATCTCCCCCTAAGTAGTGAAAAATAAAAAATTTAACTTCGAGTTTAGTTAGGCTAAGTTAGATAAGACAGAGGTTAAACAATACCTCAAAGGTTCTTTCATTTAGAAATATGCCAGAGGCATTTTACATTTGAGTACAATGAAAGATAAACTTTGACTTGGTTTGCAGGGATTGGAGGTCTGAGAATCAGATTTTGGCATCTTTGAAATCGTTGTAGCTTCTGTTGTCTCTTCCGACTCTTCTGATTTCTTTGTAGAAACTGATGCATAGTTCTCTTAGCCTGATTGTGGCATCAATCTCTCTGATGAAAGTATCTGCAGCATTTCTATCCATTTTCTCTGTACCTCTGTATTTCACAAGGCTTGCTCTGAACTTGTTCAGAGTACTAGTTGCGTACTTCTGACAGTCCATGCATACAAACAGTTTAATTTCGCCTTGTGGGTTTTGAAATACTAACCCAAATCATGGTTTTGTGATGATTGAGTTAGGTACAGCGTCCGGTGGGCAGCGATCCTCTGGTGGTCGTAAATCCAGATGCTTGAGACCAAGATCCTTTCCCAGCTGGAAATCTATCATGCTGTAGAGCAGAATCTTTTCCCTCATCGCCTTTCTCAACACTTGATAGGCTCTGGTGTTTGGATCTGTGTTGTAGTTGTCCTTTGTCCATTGCAGAAGGTCAGGTAGATCATAAGGATTGATATTTCTTAGGTCAGCATCAGCGAAGGTGGTTTCTGAATTGTTTTCTCTTCTGACTCTGTAAAGATTGTACCTGACCCTTGGATAGGTTCTTGTGAAGGAGAATCTGCAGAAGATTACCTTTTTGATTTTGTGGATTGAGAAGACATCTGCTTTGGTTCTTGGCTTTGTCCTTATGAAGATGTTCTCAAATTCTTCTCTGATCATTGGATCTGTCACATGATCTGTTGGATGATTGTTCTGAAAGGATTGTTTATAGAGGTATTTGTATACCACTTCTTCCATCTCTTCATGTGTTGGACCAGGTTGTGGTACTTGTCTTCTGAGACTCTCCATTTCTTGAACAACTTCTGCTGCTCTACCAGTTAGAGGAATATCTGACAGAGGCTTCAATCCATATGCCCAGTCAACTTCTTCAGGCTTTGGAGTTTGAAAGGCATCAAACGCACTCTTCATTAGTTTCTCTGTAGGCTTTGGTAATGATTTCTTCTTCTTAGGCCCTTCTGTCAGTATTCCTTTGCCCTTGTCTTTTCCTTTTGGCGGGGCAGAGGCTGTTGCTTCTGTAGATTTGGAGGTTAGGACTTCTGTTGTTTTGATGGGGGTTGCCTCTGTAGGTTTTGACATTTGTGATTTAGAGGACTTTTTTGGCGATGGTTCTGTTGGCTTGAGTTGCTCTGTAACCTCTGTTGGAGGTTCTTTGATTACTTCTTTTGTGAGCATAGTTTCTGTTGTTGAAGTTTCGACATTGAATCTTCTTGCTATTTTGAACGCTAGTGTGAACTTGTGCCTTTCTTCTTTTCTCTGCGCCATTCGTTCAGTCATTGTGTCGTGCATTTTTCTCAGAACATCAGAAGCAGAGGTCGTTGTTCTCTTTGGTTTGGTGGCAATCGACTTTCTTCTTGGTATGGTTGGGGGTTTTTCTGTTGAAGGACTTTCTTCCAAAATGATTACCACAGGGGTGGTTGTTGCCTCTGTGGGTTGCTGATCAGCTTCTGGAATATTTGTTTCTTCAGGACTTGATTCCACAGAGATGGGTGTTGTCTCTGTGGTCTGTTGAGTTTGTTGTTGATCTTGGGTTTGTTCTGGAGGGGCTTGACTGATTGGTTCTGCTGCGATTGGTGGAGTTTGTATTCCTCTGCTCGTAGCTTTCTCCCTTGTATTCTCCCCCTCAGGATTATCTGATGGACCAGGATGGTCATCATCAGAATCATCCTGACTCTTATCAGAACTACCCTCTGCTCTGCAAGAAGCTTTGGTTTTCTTTGGTAATTCTGCTCCTGCTGCTATCAACTTTGCACAGACGTCATCACAGAGGCCAAGTAGAGTCGCAAGCTCTGCCTCTGTTTTAAAACGCATTCTGCCAACACTGCTTCTGAAATCCTTGACAAAGTTGGCATTTGCTGTTGTGAAGGAGACAATGACCTCTGTGACCTGGTTTATGACGTTCTGTCCTAGCTCTGTTAGCTGTGCTCTGGTCATGTAGTCTTTTGGTTGCATCATTGTCTTGTTGCGTATTGCCTCTGCTTGTACTTGTGTTAGGGCATTCTGTAGATCTGCAGGAGTAATGCCCTCTACTCTGTTGGATTGCGTATTCATTTGTTCAAGGAAGTTTTTGACAGAGTCCTTGAACGCAAAAGTTGCAGTTGTTCCGAATTCTTGAGCGGCAGAAGTAGATGTAGCTTTGGCAGTAGTTTCGGTAGAAGACTTCATCGCTGAGATTGCAGATTTCACCTCTGTGGACAGATTGTCCATTTTGGTGTTTAGTTTCAGGATAGCCGTCGATGTTGTCTCTGCAAAAGATTTGAAAGAGCTTTGCAACTCTTTCATTGTTTGGTTCACAGAGGTGACAAGGGTTTGGAGCTCATCCCTTGATACTTGTGTTCCTTGTGTAACCTCTGGAGGAACACATTTGTCTCCAGAGTGAGTCCCTGTTCCTGGGACACCTTCGTTCACCATTTTTTGTACGATGGGGGTGGAAGGATTTCCATCTGATCCTTGAGCAGAATCATCTAGTGCTTCAGACTCTACAGAAGTTCTGTTGACTCGGAGACTTGTCTAGAGTCTCTTCGTCGTTGTGCTCACTACTTCTCTCTGAAAGAAGTGTTGGCCCTAGTTGTGTGTGTGTGGCAGAGGAAACGAATTCCTCTGTAGGGTGTTATGTTGTGATCTGGGGCGATGGATCACGAACTGTAGGTGAGTCTCTCTGAGGAGACTCTATAGGAATGGATTCCCCAGTTTCTGTGGGCGCAGAAGTCGAAAGAGTGACTTCTGGCTGGATGGGTTGGGTTTGGATCGAGCTGTGCTGCTCTTTTTCAATAACTGCTTCTGCAGCTAGACCTGCGGAGTTAGATATGTGGGTTGCACTGGGAGTTGGTTGTGGTTGTGTGCCTCTATTAATCCATGCATCTTTTCTTGTTTCTTCCTCTGTTAAGCACCCAACCATTGCATCACCGTCTATTATTTCAGCCTCTGTAGCTATCCTACGGCTTGGTGCTTCTTCCCTTGCTTCTGTTGAGGTTCCTTGCTCTGTGCGTAAGAAGTCGTACATTTGATGAGAGCCGTATAATCTCATGACATGTGGATGATAGAGACCTTTTCGTATCCAGACAGCTTCTTCTTCATCTGAATCTACCTCTGAGACCTCTATCCTTGTCTCAGAAGCCTCTGTTACTTCACCTTTATTCCACTCAGTTTCTGTTAGTTCTTTTTCTTCTGAAGCTGGGTTTGGACTTCTTCTGTGGACGTCCAATCCCTGAATGAAAGGGTTCTGTAAAATAACAGGTGTGTTAGCTGGGTGATCTTTGGGTGTTGTGTCATCTTCTTGCAGATGTGTGAAAATGCCAGAGATGGAGAAATATTGTTCTTCTGGGGAGTGGTGGTCGAGAGGTTGTGCCGTCCACCCTGCTGTATTTAAGGTATTGGCAATGTCAGGGTTCTGTAGGAAGTCGTTCAGATATCCTTGGTGAGCAAATCTATCTGGAGATTGATAGGGTGATTGATATTCCTCTGTTGCCATTCCTTCTTCTGCATCTTCTTCTACAGTTCTTTCTTCTGCGGTGTCTTCTACTTCGGGTTCCTCTTCTGCAATGGTAACCAATTTTTCAAGTGATTTACCATGCTTCTTTTTGGTTTTCCTCCTCTTGGGTTTTGGTGCCCCTTCCTCTGTGGTTTTCGATTTTCTTTTCTTCTTCTGTTTTGGAGAAGAGGGAGGAGCAGAGGAGCCAATTTCTGTGGCATGGGGAGGTGAGGGTTGATCTTCTGCAGCGCTTGTGGAGGTTCCTTCTGCAGTTTTTCTCTTCTTTGCTTTTGGAAGATGCAGAGGTTTTTGAAGAAGATTTCTTTCCCAGAAGTTCTGCACGTTTGGCTATGAAGCTGAGTTGAATAGCCATGTGTTTTGCTAATTTGTGATCCTTTTCTTCTTGAGTCGAAAGAGGTTCTGTTGTTATTGTTCCTAGGGGGACACCTAAACGCGGGGGTGTCTTAGAACTCGGTTTAGGAGTTATATGATCGCGTATATACTCTTTCTTAAGGGTTTTATTCGAGGCATACTTTAGAAGTTTCTTTGACAGAGGTCTGCAGTGTGAGTAACCATCTATATGATCAGTGGGGACATTTTTGCTCATTGGGAACTGTTTGGGAATTGACCCTTCCATTGGCCATTTCTGTATCAGCAACAGAGGTTCGAACAATACTCCCAATATTCTTTGGAATTGCAGAGGTGGTAGACAGTTGGGATCGTTTTCTTTGACCCTTCTGATGTTGTTCTTTCTGTCGATGGTGTTGATGATTTCTTGCATCATTATGGTCGAGTAATCCAGTGGGAGATCATAGTAAACACCATACATGATGGTTAAGATCTGATGCGAGGTCTGGTCAATGCTGCCTATCTTCCCTGTCAGGCATCTGTTAAGAATAGAGAACAAGGTGTTCCACAGAGGTGGTAATCTGCCTCTGCGGAAGTCATTTCTCTTCCGTAGTTGTGTGTTGTACCCAAGCATTTCTACGAAGCGACAGAGCTCGTCGTCTGTCGGTTGCTCTGCATATTTCTTCAAACCAAGAAGACCCCTTGTGGGTAGGTTGAACTCAAGTGAGAACATTGTTCTGTTGAACTTGATTTCAAGATGTTCAGATTTGTCAGGTCTTGAAATGTACCCTTTGATAATAGAGTCGTCTTTATCAAATCGCAGCTCTGCCAAAACTGGTTCAGATATCTGACTGGTATTTTCTTTGGGGTTCTTGAGAGTAGAGGGAAGAGGATGCGATTTTCCATTATGTTTAGAAGAATGGCGTGGGCTTCGCCGAAAGCAGTGGGTGAGGGGACCAAATAGCAGTTGTTGGATTTAATTGGTAGTACCTTTTCGAAGTGATCCTTAGCTATGAAGTTTTGCAGATGTGTTGTCGGAGCAAAGTCTGCTGAGTCGCCGGAATCTTCTAGTTCAATGTTCTGGGCAGGGTTGGGGTTTTCTGAATGTTCAGAATGAGCCGGTGAATGTTCTGGTGAGGTCGCCGGAGACTGTTCTAAGGATATAGCTCGAGAAGATGAAGCCATTTGATTTGAAGAATAGGATTTTTGCAAGCTTTTGCAGGGTTTCGCGGGAGAAGAAGATAGAGTTTGTAAAAAGTTTATGAGAGAGTAAGCTTGGTTTTTATAGGAGGGTAAAACAGTAGAATTCGAAAGAGTGAAATATATGGCATTGGATTAAAATTTGGAATCCGTACTCGAGTTAGAACGGCGGGTTCAACTTTCCACAGAAAACGTTCCATATACGCCCAATGAAAATGGGACACGTAGGCCTTGTCAGAGGATGACAGGACATCGTGCGCGGTCCATTAATGCTAGGCACGTGGGGTTGTTCTTAGCCACATGAGTTTCACTCTCAGTTAAAAGTAACCGTTATTACTACAGAAATGCCCAAGTAACAGATTGACAGAACTTCTGTGGTTTACAGAAGTTCTGTGATCTTGAAAAGCTTGATGTTTCTCTCATATATCTCATTGTTATCATGACTTCTGTGGGGTTCTTCTTTAACCAAAACATTTGTAAAGGCATTGGAGAGGATAAAATCGGATTTTTGTCAAGAAATTTGCTTCGCAGAGGTTTTGTGGCTCTGTTGGAACTTGCAGAAGTTCTGTGAGGGCCAGCAGAAGCTCTATGAGGGAAAAAATCTCATAACAAAAATTTTATTAAAATTTTGATCATCCAATTTTTGATTTGGTTTAAGAGATGTTTTTCGGACATATTTGAAAGTTTGTGTCCGAGAAAACTGTTTAAAAAAAATGGTTTGTTCGAGAAGGTCATGGTTTGTGTTTTCGGTTTCCGAGATAACATTCCAAAAGATCGACAGAGGGTAAAGTTGCGATCTCAGAGCATATTTCTGGAAGAGCTTCTGTTGAGCTCAGCAGAAGCTCTATGACCTTAAATTTCTCCTAATTCGAATTTTGTGAAACTTTTTGAGCTTTTGATTTTTGAAATGTTATTCACAGTATATTTAGGACATATTTGACAATTCTTGTCCTAGAAAATTGTTTTTCAAAAACCTTTTTGTGCGAGAGACATACCTTTTGGTTCTTCTGTTCTCGGCAGTTTGTCTGACTTCTATCGATGGACAATTATCGACATTCTTCTTTGGCTTCCCTTTGAAAGATTTACCTCTGTAGATCATTTCAGGGTTCCCTTCTGCTCCCCCTTGATCTAATCACCTCTGTAGATCAAGTAATTTCCTTTTGCTCCCCCTTGACCTATGCTTGGATCAAAGAATGATAAGTTTTGCATAGAACATAGGTCATGTTTTCCAGAGGTTCTGTAGGGGTCGTCAGAGGTTCTGAGTTGGCTTACAGAAGCTCTGTGATTTTAAGAACTATTTAAGATTGAGAACATACAAACAGAAGTAAATTAACTTAAAGCAAAAATAAAGGAAATTTGTACATATTTACAGAAGATAAAGCTATACTTATAGAGGATTGTCACACCATGTTTATCATTCCTAACTTACCCACCAAGAAATTGAATCTTTTCCCGTCTAGTGCTTTGGTGAATAAGTCAGCGAGTTGATATTCTGTTGGCACGAAATGCATTTCAATTGTACCGTATTCAACATGATGTTTCAAGAAATGGTACCTTATATCGATATGCTTGGTTTTTGAGTGTTGCACAGGATTGGCAGAGATAGCAATGGCACTTTTGGAATCACAGAAGACGGGTATTTTGAATAGGATGTGGTCGTAGTCTTTTAGTTGAGTTTTCATCCATAGAACCTGAGAACAACAGCTAGCAGCAGCAACGTATTCAGCTTCTGCAGTGGATGTTGAGACACAATTCTGCTTCTTGGAGGTCCAACTGACCAGTTTACCACCTAGGAATTGGCAACTCCCAGAGGTACTCTTTCTGTCGAGCATGCATCCTCCATAGTCTGAATCTGTATAAGCTTTAAGACTAAAACCAGAGTTCTGTGGATACCAGAGACCGAGATTTTTGGTCCCCATTAGGTATCTAAAGATTCTCTTTACCGCATCATAATGTGATTTCTTAGGATTAGCTTGATAACGTGCACAAAGACATGTGGCATGCATGATGTCAGGTCTGCTAGCTGTTAAGTATAACAGAGATCCAATCATGCCTCTGTAGAGAGTGCATTCTACAGAGATACCATTTGGATCTAAGAATAACTTATTTCCAGTGGCCATTGGAGTTTTCATTGCAGAGGTATCAGAGAGGCTATACTTGAAAAGAATGTCAGAGACATACTTGGCTTGATTTATAAAAATTCCCTCTGAAGTTTGTTTCACTTGAAGTCCGAGGGAGAATGTTAATTCTCCCATCATACTCATTTCAAACTCACTCTGCATGAGTTTTTCAAAACTTTTACACTCTTCTGAATTAGTAGACCCAAAAATTATGTCATCCACATAGATTTGTACAAGCATTATCTCACCCTTTTAATGTTTATAGAATAAGGTAGTATCTGTTGTACCTCTGTTGTAGCCATTGACTAGAAGGAAGGTAGAAAGCGTTCGTACCATGCTCTTGGAGCCTGTTTCAGTCCGTATAGAGCCTTTTCAAGGTAGTATACATGCCTTGGAAACTTTGAGCTTTCAAACCCTGGTGGCTGATTTACGTAAACCTCTTCTTGGATTTCACCGTTTAGAAAAGCTGATTTTACGTCCATCTGATAGACTTTAAAACCTCTGTGGGCTGCGAAGGCTAAGAATATTCTTATTGCTTCGAGTCATGCGACAGGGGCAAAAGTCTCATCGTAGTCTATGCCTTCTTCTTGTCTATATCCCTTCGCTACTAATCTTGCTTTGTTTCTGATGACCACTCCATCTTCATCCTTCTTGTTTCTGTAGACCCATTTAGTCCCAATGGCCTGTTTCCCTCGTGGCAGAGGTACTAAAGTCCATACTTTGTTACGCTCAAACTGCAGAAGTTCTTCTTGCATGGCGTCTACCCAATTTGGGTCATCTAGGGCTTCAGAAATCTTCTTTGGTTCTATCACACTGATAAAGTTAGTAAAAAAACTAAAATTAGCAGTGGCAGACCTGGTTTTTACTGAGTCAGAAGGTTCTCCGATTATTTGGCTTGGAGGATGGCTTTTTGTCCACTGAGTTGTGCGTGGAAGATGATCATCAATGTCCTCGAACCTTTCGTCAGCGACTCCTTGTGTTTCTTCTTGTGTAGCCTCTGTCGTTCTTCGTGCCTTGATAGTTGATTCTACCGTTTGTGGAAATATTGGTATGAGTGGTGGTGGGGTTTGTTCCTCTGAGGACGTATAGTCTTGGTCCTCGATTTCCTCTGTAATTGGTTCTTCTGTGGATTGTGGAGTTTGTTTTTCATCAACTTCTGTGGTCGTTTTTCTTGATGTTCCATCTTCTGCATGTTCTTCTTCGGCAATTGCATCTGTAGTATTTATAGAAGAAGATGAAGCATTATTTGGACCTGTTAGAGTCATACCTGTAGGATTTTATCCGACAGAGGATGGTTCTTCAGAAATTCTGATGGTTCCAACAGAAGGATCAATGTCATTGTTGAACATCTCTAAAAATAGAAGATCCAAATCTTCTGTTGTTTTTGAGATTTCAGAGGATTTCCCTTTAATTCCGAGTTCTGAACTGATTTGTTCAGAAGTCATTTGGAATTAATCATCAAAAGAAACATTGATGCTTTCTACAATCTTGCGAGACTTTGTAAGGAATGTTTTGTAGGCTTTGGAAGTGGCAGAGTATCCAATGAATTTACCTTCATCAGTTTTTACTTCAAACTTTCCTCTTGAATCTCTGTCGTTTAAAACAAAGCATTTGCATCCGAATACATGGAAAAACTTGATGTTTGGCCGCCTTTTGTGAAGCAATTCGTAAGGCGTCTTGAGATGTCTTTTCACAATGGTTGATCGATTCTGTGTATAACACGCAGTAGAAATTGCTTCTGTCCAAAAGTTCATTGATAATCCGCATGCAGATAGCATAGTTCTTGCGGCCTCCACAAGTGTTCGATTCTTTCTTTCGACTACACCGTTCTGTTGTGGAGTTCGAGCGACAGAGAAGTTCTGTGATATTCCTTCTGTAGAAAGATAGGCTTCAATGACACAGTTTTTAAACTCTGTGCCATTGTCACTTCTTAACTTCTGTATTCTGCAGTCATAAAGAACTTGGATTCTTTTCATTAGATTTATCAATATAATTGGAATATCTGATTTCTTTCTAATAAATTCAACCCATGTGAAACGTGAATACTCATCAATTAGGACAAGTATGTATTTCTTGCCACCTAGGCTCTGTATAGCAATGGGACCGCAGAGGTCGACATGTAGCATGTACAGAGGCCTAGTGCAAGACACGTCTGTTTTGCCTTTATGGGAAGCCCTTCTATGTTTTCCCATTTCACAGGTCGAACACAAGTGATCCTTATTGAATTTAACATTTGGCAAATCTTTAACTAGATTGAGTTTTACTAGTTTATCCAAGGTGTGAAAGTTTAAGTGACAGAACCTGTTGTGCCATAACCTAGCTTCTTCACTTTTGCAGGCTACTAGGCAAACTTTGTCCTTGGATTTTGAAGTAAAATTCATTAGGTATAGATCACCTCTTCTTTCAGCTCGCAGAAGTTCCATTCCTGTGTTTTCACTTTGTAGAGAGCAGAAATTTCTTTTGAATAACACATCGAATCCTGTATCACATAGTTGACTTACACTTAGTAGGTTGTGTTTGAGGCCATTCACATATGCAACTTTGTATACAGAGACATTTTCTTTCTGTATGACTCCATAGCCTTTGATGTTGTAATAACCGGGTACGTTGTGGGTTTATTTAATTTTATTATTTTGGTTTTAAGGTAAGTTTGGGATTAGTTTTATGGAGTTATAAGTTAAGGGGTAGACTTTAATTTTTATTTAGAAGCTTAAGGGTATGTTTTGCCAATTAAGAGGAGTTTGAGGTTTGTTTGGTAAATATGCTTAAACAAATCACCATAAATTGCCACATTTCATCTAAATAGCATGAGGTGTCTTGCAATTACACAACCAAAGTTTAATATATGTGTGTGTTGGATTTGTTCACGGCAAGAAGTTAAGAAAGAGAGAAATATAGAGACAAAGAAAGTTAGATATTTTTATTTTAGTGTATGTGTGTGTTCTTCACGTCAAGAGAGAGAGAGAATTAAGAAAGGAAAATTAAGAGGAAGAAGAAGAAAGGTGATTGTTCTCAGCTGGAAATCATGAAACAATTCAAGAGAACAAAGGTAAATAATTTATACCAATTCTTTCTTTTATGTTTGTTAAGTTTTCTTTGAGTTAGAAATGGGTTTCGATGTTCTTGGATGAGATATATGAGTTTTAGTTGATTAATTATAAGTAGATAAAGTATTGAGGTCTTTCATGGTAAAATTTGATTATGGTTTTATGTTAGATTTCATAAATTAGAAGTTTGGTATCAAAAATGGGAAAAGGAATGAAACCATTGAAATGGGTTTGAGCTCCATGAATTGATGCTCACAAGGTGATTGATGAAATGCCTTAAAGAAATTATCAATTCTGTTGAGTTTAAGTTTTCTGTCCAGATATTAGAAAATTCGTATAAAATCAACCGTAAGTCTAAATAAGCTCAAATTTTGCAGTTACAAATATCTTTCAGTTCTGTACAATTTTGTAGTTTTCACCGAGATCAAATTATGACTTTAAACAGCTTCAAACAGTGAATTACAGAAGCTGATCCTGTGAAAAACGGGAACTGCACACTGTTTGTATAAAATTCATATATAATTAGTCGTCGCTCCAATCGAGGTGAGTCCAAAACTATATGAAGCTTAAGAGATGTAAGTACGTTTTTGTTTTAGACATGATCAACTAGTTTGGCTTCTAAGTACGGTAATTAAGCCAAAAACAAAGGTGTGACTATGCTGTCCTGTGCAGCTCAATTTTGGTGGTTTGGTTTATTTAACTTTAATGTTAACCTCAAACTTTGTGTTTTGTTGACTCTTGGATAGAGTATGAATGAGGACCGGAAATACTGTGGACTCGATTTAAGTTCGGGTTTGGGGGAAACAATTGAGGATAAGAGTTAGATAGATTTACCTAGATTTCTTATATGTTTAATTGGTAAGGAGATAATTGTATTTAAATTATTTCAGATTCTGTGAATTCTGGGTGAAAGACTGAATCTTTTGGGAAAAGCTTGGAAGTGTTTTTGGATAAGCAATCAAGGTGAGTTTTACTTTAAAACGTTTTTAAACTGGAATACATACATGTGTGGATTGGCAATGTGATAGATGGTGTGATTATGTGTTTATGTTGGAATGTGATGAAAGGTTTATAAATGAAATATGATATATTGAGATATATATTTTATTTATATGAGCATTACACTACACGAGAGCACGTTGGCCGGGCTTAGGACCGGTGTGTTGGCTGTAATAGTCGTACAGCGTTGTTGGCTGTAATTGTCGTACAGTGAATGAATTGATTAGTTGGCTTGCAACCAACTAATATGGCCAGGGAAAAGGAGGAGAGTTACACGGTGCACGAGCCTTGATTGGTATTAAATTATTTGTGATATATGTGTGTTTTTATAAAGGATTTAAATAAATTGTTTTAATACAAGGATTGTATATAAAGTGGTTTTATAACGATTTTGAAATGACAGGGATTATCTCACTAGACCGTTTGGTCTAACCCTCATTTTGTTTTCAAAAATATGTATTCCAGGTCGATGATCTTTTATTAGCAAAGGAAAGGATAAAGTGTAGGATGCGGTTGATAGCTGACGGAGATTAGGAAATACTTATATTTTGTATTGTATAGTTTTGAGACTATGGGACCGTACGTGACTTATTATGTATTTTCTTTTATGAATGTAACGATGTTATGCAATATATGTTATTTGAAGCATGTTTGGGAAAACGAGGTCGTTACAGATGGTATCAGAGCCATAGTTTAAGGGATTTAGGTATTCGGATTTATACCTAGACTTAAACTGCATGTGAAGTAGGATGTCCCTGATATTTTAGAACCTTTGGGATATTACATATAAAAAGGTCGAAGAAACATCATGTAAGGTAATTTGAAGTTACACTTGGCCAGTGTAATTGTGAACTTACAAGTACATGTTTGAACTGGAATACCTTATTATATGGGGAATGTGCTTACGTGTATATTAACCCGGTGAAAATCAACAGAATGGCAAATGGTATTCGACGTTTGGATAGAGATAAAAGACAGGTATATTTTTATAAACTCTACACGTGCTAATGTGTTATTTGACAACGGTGCAAACCGATTAATTGTATCTCCATTCTTTTGTTGCCTATCTGCGTTAGAAAAGTATTTGATAATAGTACTTTATGATTTTATTAGTATCTTTATAGGGGTTTAGTGTTTATTAATTGTTTTTGGTATAGAAATGTGATTCAAGGGAGGTAGGTGTTTACCTAGTTCACGTCCCTATATATGAGAAGTTAAGTCGTTAATGATTTATATGATTGGTATTATGATTAGTGACAAGAAAGTTTTTTTTTTATAATTTTGAAGTAGTTGTAATGAATCCTTTTCGGCTTAATTTTGTAGTGGAATTATCATGTGATGAATTGGTAATTATATCGGTTAGGTAATATGAGACCGGTGTTGATGAATTTCAATTGCGGAACGGTTTAAGTAAATCAAATGTTTAAGGATTTGTGTTAGTATTTTTATGCTAAGTCAGAGATGTAAGAAATTGATGTGATAACGAGTTTGCTATTTTATTAAGAGATGAATTAGTGTTGATATTATTGATGGAAGTCGATATGAGTTATAGTGGTGAAGTCATTGAGATAATTGAAATGTTTGAGAATGTGTTTTGTTTATATTTGAGAAATTAAGTCGCTATAAGACTTTAATTTAATTTGATGATGATATATTGCGAAGAAGACGTAATTTGTTGAACGCGTCTGAAGGTTGTCATAAGGATTTTACGGTATCATTATTAGGGTATGATGTGTTGGTGTGGTATTTGTACAATTAAGAAATTGGCGTTGTAAGTTAAAGGTAGATGTGTAAGCCTCTGACTTCTCATTGAGTTTTGCAGTTATGTTAAGTGATGACATTAGATTGTTGTTGGAAACTATGTTATGATATGGGTTCTATTTGGAAGGTTCTTGATGGGAAGTCAAGATTGAAAAGTGAAATCGATTAAGGTATCGGGATTTAGAGACAATAATATGTTTATGTTTGGATGAGATTATTTTATTCCGATTGGACATCAAGTAAAGTACGTTAATTCATAGTGTTTATTATTTGTTTAAGTATTTTGAGTTGAATTGTTGAAGTATTCCTATGAGTATAGAAATAAGAAAGAAAGAAGAGAGAAAGAGAAGAGGAAGAAAAAGGTTAGAGTTATGTGATTTGGTGAATCAATTGTCATCCAAGGAAAACCTTCTTGCATGTATGATTTTCATCCTTGGTTCCTTTGTATCTCCATAGTCACTTTGGGTCAAGATAAAGGTTGAATCCTTCACCGTTCAATATATAGATAGTTCAACATCACTCCATAGTTGATGATAATGGATTTAATTGATTTCACATGTGTATAGAGTTGCTACATGGATTCCTTCATGTTTTTGATGTTAAAAACCTAATTTTTGATGCTAAAAACTTCCATAAAATGAACCTAATTAAGTGGGGGTTGAGTTGGGGTGTTAAAGGGGCTGGACAGGGGCTGTTTGATGCCCAACAGACGTCTGCGCGTCTCCCGGCGCGTATTGGGGCGCGCCAACATCCGCGCACAGCACTGTTCCAGCATTTTCCGATATTTGTTTCTTGCGTACCGGTGTCGTTTTTGGGCGTAATATAGGGGTATGGGTATTCGTTTTGAGTGTAAGATAGCATTTGAACACTTTGAACATGTTAGTATGGGCATATAACAACTTCAAGTATTGTTTTTAATGTCGATTGTTCGGTTTCTAGCTCGGTTGCGATTCAGGGGTGTCCGGTGAGTTGTTAAGGTTGTCGTAGTGGGTCTTGTATACATATAAGTAAGTGGATTTCATCAATGTGTATATATTTCAGGCTCGGTTGCCCCTCGTTAATGAAGTTTGATAGTGGTGTTCGGTTGTATTGTTTGTGCGTGTGTGGCTTCAAATTATCAACAATGTGAGGTTAATATTGATGAACTTTCTTTATGAAGTTGTTTAAGTTAAAGAGTTGTTTTAGACTTTATGCTTGACTTTGCATGTTAAGTCTCATGTGTAAGTCAATAAAGTGTTAACGGGTTTGTCGTTACGTTTAAGAAATTGGTTCCGTGTTGATATTATAGGTTGGACGTTGGTAAGAGTTATGGTTTGATTAACCTCCTTTGGAAATCGAGAGATGTATTGGATTTTGAAGCATTTAGTATATTTTTGATAATATGTTGTATTAAGATTGTGGAATATTTTGATTCTAAATTTTAGTGGAACCGTTTGTTTAGACTTAGTATAGTAAGCATATTGTGGTGTTGGAGCTGGATCTTTTTAAAACTTTTGATTAGGTAATGATGAGTGATCTTCAGTAATTTGGTAGGAGAAGATAAAGTTGATATATTGGAATAAGTGGATATGATGAAAGTAAGAAATTGTCGGGTGATTGATTTAAAGTTTTCGATTTTTAGCAAATTTTAGTGAAAGCATTTGGGGTGAAAAGAGGTTGGTTCTAAATTAGCAAAAGTGCAACAAATATTTTAGGTGATATTGGAATTGGTATGTTTGTTCATTAAGATATTGTTTGAGATAAATTTAAGTGAGAAAACAAAAATGATCGAATGTGGAAAATTTGGGTGATTTGTGAGTTTAATTGGAGTTGTGCAGCGAAAGCGTGATAACCTGTTATTATTTGTGTTTGGATTTGAAAGATTGATTCAAAGTGGTCACGAAAGTTATATTATGAGAACAAAAAGTGGTTGGTAGTTTAATTTGGAATGATTGATCTAACGCTTGCAATTGTTAGCAAGTTTCATATTGAAAGTGTATGTTAGAATTTCGGGAAGGTATAGTGAAAGTGTAGAATGTGGCATTGTGTATAATTTCAAATATATGGATCTAATGGTAGACTTTGCCTAAAGTATTTTTTTTTAAATCGGAATGAATTGTGATATTGATATTTTGTGCTGAAAGAGGCACAAAGTGAAATAAAGATGTACTGATATTAATTTTGTTAATAAGATGTTTTTGGATGGTTGTTATATAGATGGATGTGGAGTGCCTATTAAGTTATTTTCGATAGCCTTGTTGGAGTTCGATGTAGTGGAAAGAATAAAGCAACCGTATCTTTTCGTCTAACCGAATTCCGGGACGGAATTCTTTTAAGGGGGAGATGTTATAATAACCGGGTACGTTGTGGGTTTATTTAATTTTATTATTTTGGTTTTAAGGTAAGTTTGGGATTAGTTTTATGGAGTTATAAGTTAAGGGGTAGACTTTAATTTTTATTTAGAAGCTTAAGGGTATGTTTTGCCAATTAAGAGGAGTTTGAGGTTTGTTTGGTAAATATGCTTAAACAAATCACCATAAATTGCCACATTTCATCTAAATAGCATGAGGTGTCTTGCAATTACACAACCAAAGTTTAATATATGTGTGTGTTGGATTTGTTCACGGCAAGATGTTAAGAAAGAGAGAAATATAGAGACAAAGAAAGTTAGATATTTTTATTTTAGTGTATGTGTGTGTTCTTCACGTCAAGAGAGAGAGAGAATTAAGAAAGGAAAATTAAGAGGAAGAAGAAGAAAGGTGATTGTTCTCAGCTGGAAATCATGAAACAATTCAAGAGAACAAAGGTAAATAACTTATACCAATTCTTTCTTTTATGTTTGTTAAGTTTTCTTTGAGTTAGAAATGGGTTTTGATGTTCTTGGATGAGATATATGAGTTTTAGTTGATTAATTATAAGTAGATAAAGTATTGAGGTCTTTCATGGTAAAATTTGATTATGGTTTTATGTTAGATTTCATAAATTAGAAGTTTGGTATCAAAAATGGGAAAAGGAATGAAACCATTGAAATGGGTTTGAGCTCCATGAATTGATGCTCACAAGGTGATTGATGAAATGCCATAAAGAAATTATCAATTCTGTTGAGTTTAAGTTTTCTGTCCAGATATTAGAAAATTCGTATAAAATCAACCGTAAGTCTAAATAAGCTCAAATTTTGCAGTTACAAATATCTTTCAGTTCTGTACAATTTTGTAGTTTTCACCGAGATCAAATTATGACTTTAGACAGCTTCAAACAGTGAATTACAGAAGCTGATCCTGTGAAAAACGGGAACTGCACACTGTTTGTATAAAATTCATATATAATTGGTCGTCGCTCCAATCGAGGTGAGTCCAAAACTATATGAAGCTTAAGAGATGTAAGTAAGTTTTTGTTTTAGACATGATCAACTAGTTTGGCTTCTAAGTACGGTAATTAAGCCAAAAACAAAGGTGTGACTGTGTTGTCCTGTGCAGCTCAATTTTGGTGGTTTGGTTTATTTAACTTTAATGTTAACCTCAAACTTTGTGTTTTGTTGACTCTTGGATAGAGTATGAATGAGGACCGGAAATACTGTGGACTCGATTTAAGTTCGGGTTTGGGGGAAACAATTGAGGATAAGAGTTAGATAGATTTACCTAGATTTCTTAGCCTACTAGCAAGTCTTATATGTTTAATTGGTAAGGAGATAATTGTATTTAAATTATTTCAGATTCTGTGAATTCTGGGTGAAAGACTGAATCTTTTGGGAAAAGCTTGGAAGTGTTTTTGGATAAGCAATCAAGGTGAGTTTTACTTTAAAACGTTTTTAAACTGGAATACATACATGTGTGGATTGGCAATGTGATAGATGGTGTGATTATGTGTTTATGTTGGAATGTGATGAAAGGTTTATAAATGAAATATGATATATTGAGATATATATTTTATTTATATGAGCATTACACTACACGAGAGCACGTTGGCCGGGCTTAGGACCGGTGTGTTGGCTGTAATAGTCGTACAGCGTTGTTGGCTGTAATTGTCGTACAGTGAATGAATTGATTAGTTGGCTTGCAACCAACTAATATGGCCAGGGAAAAGGAGGAGAGTTACACAGTGCACGAGCCTTGATTGGTATTAAATTATTTGTGATATATGTGTGTTTTTATAAAGGATTTAAATAAATTGTTTTAATACAAGGATTGTATATAAAGTGGTTTTATAACGATTTTGAAATGACAGGGATTATCTCACTAGACCGTTTGGTCTAACCCTCTTTTTGTTTTCAAAAATATGTATTCCAGGTCGATGATCTTTTATTAGCAAAGGAAAGGATAAAGTGTAGGATGCGGTTGATAGCTGACGGAGATTAGGAAATACTTATATTTTGTATTGTATAGTTTTGAGACTATGGGACCGTACGTGACTTATTATGTATTTTCTTTTATGAATGTAACGATGTTATGCAATATATGTTAGATGAAGCATGTTTGGGAAAACGAGGTCGTTACAGATGTGTCCCTTCATGTTGTCTCCAAAAGTTACAGATCCACCATCGTGTGTTTCTTTGTACGTGGATAGTAATCTTCTGTCGCCAGTCATGTGCCTTGATCATCCGGAGTCAAGATACCAAATTGGCACATGTTGCTTCTGTAAGACAATCATAGAGATTTAGGTACCCATATCCATATGGGTCCAATATTGTTAGAATTTTTCAAGTTTGCCTTAGCATTCTTGAAATACATTTTATCCTTTGTAGAAAGATCAGATTGTTTCTCTCGAGGTTTTGACTTTGGAGTTTGAATTTTAGTGGAGAGTAAGCAATCTGGACTTGAGAAGTGATTATTCAATTTGGACATAAGATCAAAGCAATGACTGTATTTAATATGAGATGTGATTTGTTTGAACTTTTCATTGAATTTATTGAACTGAACCACAGAGGCATTACATTCTTTCTTAACATTAGATTTCCTATTACAAGAAGATCTATGAATACTAGAATGTTGTTTGCAAAAGTCTTGTTTAGGTCCTGCCTTCTGTGAGTCTCTTCTGTGGTGAACATCTTTCTTCACTGTCACAGAGGAAAAAGATTTGTTAGCTTCAGGCCATTTTCCCTTTTGTTGCCAAGTGGGATTCTCTTTAATTTTTCTTAAAGGTTTTGAAAATTTGAAGCTTTTTGGATTTTCAAAGGCCTTTTTCAGATTTTCAAGCTCTGTAGAGGTTTTGACTTGTATACACATTTTGAGAAAATCTGGACAGATATGTATCTCTGTGATATTTTCTTTTGGAGAAATTGTTCTGTTAAGAACTTCAGAGGAGAATTTAACATCCTTTGTGTCACAGTGAATTATCCCTGATTTAAAAATCAGTCTCTGAGTCGTCAGAGGATGAATCATCCTCATTTACAGAGTTTGAGTCATTTCGTTCGACAGAGGCTGGATTTTCTGAGCATGTATCGTACGAGCTTTCTTCCTCTGTAGAAAAACTTTCATAGATGGCAGAGGTTTCTGATGAGATCTCTTCAGCGAGTTTTTGATCTATAGAAGATGTATAGAAATTTTCTAAAATATTTGATTTCAAAACTTTCAAAATTTCCTTTTCAATTGATCTTTGAAGTGTTTCTTCTGAATAGATGGGTTTAAACTCAGGAGCTTTTGCAGATAATTTCTTTTCGTCATTTATCATACAGACAAAAGCGACCTGTGTTTGAGTCTCTGGTTTACCAAACTTAAAGATACCAATCTGATCTTGTGTTTTCAGATATTTCTTTGGTTTGATTCCTTTATTGACAGAGGTTGAAGATGATGAATCTGTGTTTTCAAACCACACATTGATCATCTTTGTATTTTTCCTTAAGTGAGGTTCTGCAGAGAGTTTAACCCTTTTATTTACAGAGAGTAAGTTTGGAAAGTTTGGTTTATTAGTTTTTCCCAAAACAAATAGAGAAGACAGAGGTTTTAGTCGTTTATTTTCAACTCCTAAGGTAATATCACTGTACCCTATGCCTCGTCTTGCTATTTGAGAGTTTACCCTTTCATATACCTTGTGTGCATCTTTATAGTTTTTAAGTAAAACTTCTCTTCTTAAAAGATCTTGCCAAAGTACCTCTCTTTCTTTTTGAAAGTATTCTTTTAGAGCTCTTATGTCTGTAGTTTCACT
Organism: Saussurea involucrata; assembly: GCA_033807775.1. Lineage (NCBI taxonomy): Eukaryota > Viridiplantae > Streptophyta > Magnoliopsida > Asterales > Asteraceae > Saussurea > Saussurea involucrata. The sequence goes on from CM066325.1 coordinate 79,440,530, forward strand.
TCTTGAAACTGAAAGTTCTTTTGTTTTGATTTTTAAAGCATAGGTTAAATCAGAAATTTGCCTTTTTAAAGGATCTATATTTTTGCTCCAATATTTTTTGACTTTTTCTTTTTCTTCAAAGATTTTGGCTTTTTCTTGAGTGAGAAGCCTTACTTCTCTCTCCTTAAAGGTCAACTTTTTCTGAATGCTTTCATTTATTTCTTTCAGTTCAATGTTAAGTTTAAATAAATCATCATCTACAGAATTAGTACTTGAGGTAGAGTTTGAAATGGATACCTCATTGTCAGTGCCGGAGTCAACTTCTGCCATTCCACAGAACAGGGCATTGGTGGGGATTTCATCGTCAGAGGTAGAATCTGACTCGAAGTCTTCCTTGTTTGCCTCAGAATGCCCTTTGTTCGCCATTAGGGATTTTTGCGCATAATACTCAGCCTTCTTTTTGTAAAAAGCTGAGTCCTTCTGTGGGCGATTTTGTCTACTTCTGCATTCTTTAGGGAAATGACCTGGCTTGCCGCAGTTGAAACAACCTTGGGAGGTGTTTCCAGTTGGATCTTCGGACTTCTGTTGGTCTCCACCTTTCTCTGTTCTGCATTCGTTTGCGTAATGACCAGGCTTACCACATTTGTAGCATTCTTGTTTGTGGCCTACCTTGTCATCTGATCTCTGTCGGTCATTCCCTCTGTAGCTTCTTTCGCTCGACCTCTGTTGGTCATCATTTCTGTAGTCTGACCTCTGTCGGTCACTTGATCTTCTCTTCTTCCTTCATCTCTCCTACCAGAATTCCTTTGGTTATTTCTAAACTCTCTTGTCAATAGAGCCATTGATTTAACTAATGATGCAAGAGTTATTTCTTCCTCTATCAGCTCGTCTTCTTCGCTATCAATCATTACCATCTTCTTTTTCTCCTTCTTTTTCTCCTCTATAGATCTCTCATTTCTTGGTCTGTCTGTAGCCTCTTTAGATTTACTAACCAATGCGTATGGTACAATGGTTAGTGTTTTAGCTTGAGTTATTTGAGGCTCTTGTGCGGCTAGTGTTCCATAGAGATCAGAGAGTGTCCAGGAGTCTAGATCTTGATTTGTTTGTAAAGACATAGACAACTGAAGCCACTCATCGTTCAGGCTCTTTAGAAACATGACGTTATTTTCTTCCGTGGTTCTGTGAATACATAGACAACTGAAGCCACTCATCGTTCTGCATTTGTTTATGAGAGAGTTGAACCGATCATATGTTGTTTGCAGAGATTATGTTGTAGAGGCTCTGAAGGCATGATACTCGTTTATGTATTGTGCCCTTCGGTTCTTCTGTGTTTTAGCACCCCCTTCCAACTGTCTTTCTAATTCTTTCCAGAGATCGTGCGCTGTTTCGCATGCATCTAAGGATTGAAAAATTTCGTTGGGGATAGCCATGATCAGTATTCTTTTTGTTTTCTGTGCAACTTCATCTTCTGCCTTATCTTTATTTGACCATTCTTCTTTTGGCTTAGGTTTTTGATGTTCAGGGATTTCAAGAGATTCAGCAGTAGCTGGTACACGTGGCATAGTTATCATAGGAACCGGAGGAAGATTGTATAGATATTGTTTGAGAGTTTTTTCAGTACCCTCAAAAAAACGAATCATTCTTATTTTCCATTGAGGATACTCATCTCTAAGAAGAGTAGGAGGTTTGGTTAATGATCCAGCAGTGAAAAAGTTATTTGTATTTGTCATTTTGAGGAAAGGATAATCTGATGGAGGATTTATGAGTATGAAGATCTGGAAGGTTTTCTGGGTACAACTAATATCCAGAAATATGGTGATGAAGAGAGAGAAAGTAATCTATCAAATAAAAGTTGTAAAACGAGGATCACTTGATATTGAAAATCAAGCTTTGCTCTGATACCAATTGTTGGTTCCCATTTTGCTTTAAACAAGATTATCAGATCTATTAGTTCAAGTTAATGTTTGATGCGGAAGCGTATTTGAAGAAATAACAGATACGTTTGATAGATTTAGACCAAAATATAAATAAACAATGAACAAGAAATAATATTTCAAAGTTTACTGAATATATATTAAGAACAGATTTAAGAACAATGAGTAAGAAAAACTTCAAAATAGATATGACTCTTAAGGTGAATAAGCTTTTTGTGTTCTTATGATGGTTGATTTATATGTGATTGATTAGTAAGGAAGAACTCAACATAAGTCTTCCTTATATAGTACTCTAAAGGGGACCATAAAGCATATGCTACTATTCAGACGGTACTGATGAATAGTTGAACGGATGTCGTGAACAGTTGCAAGAACGGCATGAACAGTAAGACGTGTTGTATTGCATTTAATGCAGCAGACGTCTATTACGTACTAAGCCATATTGAGTCCAATCAGAGTTTGACACGTCGACGTTGGACAGGGCATGCTATCATGCAAGTTGATGAACGGGTCCTGTAACAGTAGCAAGATATTATAAATATCTTCAAGTCTTTCAGTGAGGACCACAGAGGCTCTGTAATGAGTTACAAAGGTTCTGCGGTCTGGTCCTCTGTGGAGCAGTCTTCCCCGGATTCTGATTCATTGGTCTTCTTTGTGCGTATGACAGAGCTTCTGTAGCGCGCCTCTTTAGCTTCTGTAGATTCTTGATCTTGATCCCTCGGTAAGTCCGGCAGAGCCTCTGTAAGAGGCTTTCTTCACTTAGCCTATTTTTCACTACTTCTAAATACTTCTATGATTAGGAAGATTGAAGCTAACAGCACCGACTCCAAGCCGCCGACCCTCTACCAGGGAGAATACAGCCAATGGCGGGACAGATTCCTGATATTCATCGAGTCGAAGGATAATTTCGAGTTGAGTATGAGGAGAAGTCATACTCGGAGATGAGCGAGGACGAAAAGGGCATGCATGATGGTGAAAATCATGCCAAGAGGTATCTTGTTCAGGTTCTAGCGAATCCGATCTACACAGCCATCGATAGCTACAAGGACACGACAAAGGGCATGTGGGATCAGGTGGAGAAAATGATGAGTGGGAGCAAAGTCGGCAACCAATTAAAGATCAACAGCTGCATCACAAAGTTTTACAGCTTCAAGCAACGCACCGGCGAATCACTCTCCCAAACTTATGAACGTTTCTGTCTCCTACTGAACGAGCTCCAAAAGAATAAAATCACTCGTTCAAATACGGAGAATGCACTCTAATTCTTGAACAACCTCCTTCCTGAATGGAAAGTGTTTGCTTCTCACGTCAAACACAATCACTTGATGGAGGACGTTCCCATTCACGAACTCTATGAGATGCTTCTCCAGGACGAAGATGAAGTGATGGAGATTCTGAGCGAAAAGAAGTCTGCGTCCAAGTCACCTGCTTATCCACTAGCTCTTCTGTCTTCAAAACGAGGCAAATCCTCCGGCCGTCGTTCCAAACGTGTCCAAGAGCCAAGTGAATCTGAGCCAGAATATGAGGAAGAAGAGGACAATGATTCTGATCCTGAATTGACTGTTGTGAAGAAAGCAATGGCTCTGCTATCCAGATCCTTCCAGCAGCAGAAGTTTTTCAAGAAGCCTACATCCAATAATCAGCGCTACTCCACTTCCTCCAACAAGCGCCATGATTATCAATAAATACGAAGGCAAGAAGAAGGTAGATGAGCACAAGCAGCCTGATAAGAAGGAGAAGACTGAGAAAGAAGACCGCAAGCCCGAATCAAAGAAGAAGGACGAACTCGTTACCTGCTACAACTGCGGGAAGCTAAGTCATTTTGCGAAGGATTGTAGGAAGCCTGTGGTGAAGAACTCACACTATTACAAGGCAAAGCTCGCACTGTCAGAACTAAAGGAAGCAGGCGAAGCTCTATTTGTCGAAGATGACCATTGGCTGGGACGTTCTGATGATGAAAGCGAATCTGAAGATGCCTACGCTTTCATGGGCGACTACTCTCCTCTAGCAGAACAGGCAAAGCTATGTCAGGTATGTGATCCTATCTATCAAGGCTTAACCAAACAGCTTGAACCTATTGTTGCACGAACAAATTCCTATAAGGCCACCATTAATGAACAACTGCTTGAAATCAAATCATTATCTGAAAAGCTAGATGTTCAAAAGCGAATAACTGAAAAAGTATAAGTCCGAAAATGCTAATTTAAAGGAAAAATGTAAAATACTTCAATAGCACCTAAGGACTTAAGGGCCAAATATCTGAACTGAATTCACAGCTGGATCAGTGTATGAATGAGAACATAGAGATTGTTTATCAATGCTCTTCTCTTCAAATTCAGCATAAACAAATGGTTTCTAAAATCATAGATCTTGAAACCAAGCTCAACAAAAGAGGTCAAACAGACCAAAGTATTCATATGAATAAACCCAAGGAAATCACATACTTCAACAAGGAATGGGGAATCGGATACGACAACACAGTACTTAAAAAAGGGTATAGCTAAAACATCGTTACTTTATCACTTTAATTGTCTCGGTATAACTAAGAAGCATCCTGAATACAACATCAAATAGACTGGTCCTCTTGAACCAGTGAAAGAAGAGGAAACTGAGGAATACAAGTGCAATCATACCACAAAAATGCAACTTCCTTTTTGCTACAAGCCTATGAACTGGTCGTACAAGAAAAATCCAAAGAAATACCTCTCGAATGACTACTTTGATTGCTATAAGGTTGCTACACCCAATGATTCCTCCAAAAAGGATGAGGCTCAAGCACCTGAACCCAAAACTAAGACGGACGAGTTTAAACTCTATGTCCTACCTCTCATTTTGGAAGAAAAAATAGTCGAATTGGAGGAGTCACTCGAGAAGGAAAGATCTTGTTTTCAAAAGGAAAAGCAAGCGCTCATAACCAAACTTGAGACACTTAAGACCGTTAAAACCGAGTCTGTGTCGGAGGAAGGACAGGAAATCCTTCGGAATGAAATCGTTCGACTCACATCAAACCAGTCTGCTTTGGCAACCGAAGCGATGAAGGAGCATGTGAGAAATGGTCAACTTCAAGAGAAGATTGACCTACTCCAAGAAGAAAGGACGATTTCAGCCGAATCTTCCTCGGACTCATCCGACACATCCTCGTGCAAAGCATTCATTGGCAAAACATTTTCTTCAAACGGGAAAGGATCTCAAGATGAGTGTGCTTTAAAGAATCTAAACTCTGATTTTTTCTTAGCTTCCGCACCAGATTCACCTAAGCACACCGACACAAAGTGTTCCTCACCTCCCTCGACTAATCCAAGTCCAGTGATTCCGGATATAGATTTTTCCGAATTTATGAATTCCGAGGGTAATTCTGATGAAGAGTTTGAATCGTTCGCATTCGATAAACCTCTTCCAAGTCATACCGACTTTCTTTCGCCAGTGGTAAATCGACCGGTCAACTTTCAAAAAGGCGAATGTTCCACAAAACTAACGACTCCGGCTGTGATCAAGGTTTCTAAAACTGATTCAGTCGAAGCAAAAGACCGGTCAATCGACTGCTAAACGTCCTGGCTACTCAACCTCTGCTGACCATACTGTTAATGTTGTTTCAGATAAAAATGTTCAGGCTAAACAAGACAAACCAAAGTGGGTAGGCAAGGAATCTAATGAGAGCAATGCTGTGTCAAAGTCATTTAATACTATTTTTTATTCTAGAATGAACAAGAATGATTGTGCTTTGAATCATAAGAATGATTTTGTTGAACAAGATATTAAATTTCCGATTAGACTTTATTCTATTCAGCAATTGATTCAATTATCGCATGATTGTTTGTGTTGTTCTAGTTGTGGTTGGAATGACTTTGATGACATTAATAATTCAGCTGACTGGTTTGGTTCTTATCATGTCTACAATTCTGAACCTAAACAAAAACCCCGTAAAAACAAAAAGAAACATAATTCCAAACGGGGTCCCTAATCAAAGGTTAAGCCTAAACATGAACGGAAACCCATTTCAAAACGGGTTCCTCCAACTGAGGTTAAACCTACACCTAAGAGGAAACCTGCCTCAAAACAGGTTCCCCCGACGGGTGTAAAACCTAACCCCCCAGGACCCATTTTCAAATGGGTACCTAAAGTCCGCTAAACTTATTTTTGCAGGACGGTCATGTGTGGTACTTAGATTCTGGATGTCCAAAGCACATGATCGGAAGAAGGGAGCTACTCACGAACTACACCGAAAAATATTGCGAAGACGTGAGATTTGGAAACGATGACAAGGCGACGATTTTGGGCTACTGTGACATTGTCCAAGACCAGATCACGATAAAGAAGGTTTCATAAGTCGCGGGATTGAGACACAACTTGTTCAGCATCGGCCAATTCTACGATAAAGATCTCGAGGTCAGATTCAAAGCCAAAAGGTGTAGCGACCGCACTGACGACGGAACCGAACTGCTGGTTGGAACGCGAAAGACCAACCTCTACAACATTAATCTCTCAGCCCTGAAGACCGATGACTCTGTCTGTCGGATGTTAAAGGCCAATTCCCTGCTAGCGTGGATTTGACACCGACGTCTCTCGCACCTGAATTTCAAAAGTATCAACAAACTGGTGCTCGGCGGACACGTAAAAGGCATGCCCGACCTTCAATTCATGAAGGACCGACTCTGCTGGGCATGCGAAATGGGAAAGATGAATCGAGACGCACAAGCCGAAGGCCGCTCCAAGCACGTCTCGGTCCTTCGAACTTATCCATGTAGATTTATGTGGACCGATGGGTGTTTAGAGCATCAACAAACAAAAGTACGTCCTGGTGATGGAGGATGACTTCACACGCTACACTTGGGTAAAGTTCCTATGCTCGAAGGACGAAACCCCGGAGCTGATTATCAACCACCTAAAGACTATCCAACTGAACCTTCGACAGCAAGTTCAGACCATCAGGACCGACAACGGGACGGAATTTGAAAATCAAATGGTGAATGACTACCAGACTCAGTCGGTATCTCGCAAACTTCTCGGTCGCACACACTCCTCAACAAAACGGAGTGGTGAAAAGATGCAACCGTACCCTAGTCGAAGCAGCTCGCACGATGCTGTCACAGTCAAAGCTGCCTTTATTTCTATGGGCTGAAGCAGTGTCAACTTCATACTACATGCAAAATCGCTCCATCATCAACAAGCGGTTCAACAAGACGTCGTACGAGATCGTCAATAACCGCATCCCGAACATCAAGTACTTCCACGCATTCGAATGCACGTGCTACGTTCTCAATGACAAGGATAATCTCGGGAAATTCAGTATGAAGGCGGACGAAGGAGTTTTCATCGGATACTCCATGCAGGCTAAGGCGTATCGTGTTTACAAAAAACGGACCAAAACCGTTACTGAGAGTGTAAACGTGACATTCGACAAAGCCGCGGATTTGGCTTCTGAACACATCAGTTCAGAACCCGGTTTAACTGGCGTGCTAGCTTCCGAACTTTCACGTACGGGATCTACACAAACAACAGTAAATCCAAATCATGCATCTACGTTGAATGCTCAACTTTCTGATTTAGATTAACTGTTTCAATATTTTTATGATGATATGTTTAACACATCTACCCCTCATGTCTCAGCGCAACCAAGATTTGAAGTTGCTCAAATCGAGGACTTGGCGAATCTCTCCGGTCTGCCGCCTTCGACCAGCACTCCAACAATCACTGTGGAGACACCTCAGCCCTCAACTTCAACTTCCACTGATACAATTATCCCTCCGGAGGAACCAGTACAAAACCCATAGATCGCTCCCGGAGATTCGTCCTCTACTACTCTCATTGACCAACCTCTGCCTTCTCCGGAACCAGAAGTTGCTCAACCTTCGACGAATCCTCCCAAATCTCATCCAAGAAACCAACCCGCTACACTTGAAGTTGTTCAAGACCTTCCAACTGGTGGATACGTGGATCCGAACACCTCACACTTCACTCAGCAGCCGCTTTCACACTCCACCAAATGGACAAGAGCTCATCCCCTGCACCAAATTATCGGTGATCCCTCTACTCCAGTTCAAACACGAGGCGCATCGGCCAACTTCTGCCTCTTCTCTGGCTTCCCGAGTAAGATCGAGCCTACAACCGTCTCCGAAGCGTTAGAACAGGCAAAGAGGAACTCAATTAAACTGAGTCCCTCAAAGTATGGCGACTTATCCCACGTCCTTCTCACAAGACGGTAATCGGCACAAAATGGATCTTCAAGAACAAGAAGGACGAGGATGGTATCATCGTGCGAAACAAGGCGCGTCTCGTGGCCAAGGGATACCGTCAACAAGAAGGGATAGACTATGACGAGACATACGTTCCAGTGGCAAGAATCGAAGCAATACGTATGCTCCTTGCATACGCCGTGCATAAAAATGTCACGGTCTTCCAAATGGATCTAAAGATCGCTTTCCTCAACGGAGAGATCAAGGAAGAGGTGTACGTATCGCAACGGCCAGGTTCGTGAACGAGAAGAAGCCGAATCATGTCTACATTCTAGACAAGGCGCTTTACGGTTTGAAGCAATCTCCACGGGTCTGGTATGATACGTTATCTAGGTTTTTAATAAAATTGGGATTTCAAGAGGTAAAATTGATACAACCCTATTTTTTAAAAATGAAAAAGGTCACAGAGTGTTAGTTCAAGTGTATGTTGATGACATAATCTTGGGTTCCACTAACCCGCTGAACTCTAAGAACTTTGCCACTCTAATGGGACAGTATTTTAAAATAAGTATGTTGTGTGAGATGAACTTTTTCCTCGGTAAGTACATCCGGGATATTCATAAATCAAGCTAAGTACATCCGGGATATCCTTAAGAAATTCCAGATGGAACAGTCCTCACCAATGAAGACTCCCATGGCACCCGGTACAAAGTTACACGTCGATCCTAATGGAAAGGATGTGGACACAAAAACTTATTGGGGAATGATCGGTTCTTTAATGTATCTAACAGCTAGTAGACTGGATATCATGTTTTCGACATTTCTTTGCGCCCGTTTTCAGTCAAAACCTAAGGAGTCTCACTTAATAGCTGTTAAACGAATATTTCGTTATTTGAGAGGTACTGCTGATCTTGGCTTGTGGTGCCTGAAAGAGACAGGTTTTGAGCTTTCGGTATATTCTGATGTGGACCACGCGGGCAGCATGATGGATCGGAAAAGCACATGGGGCATGTGCAGTTCTTCGGCGAGAGTCTGGTGAGTTGGGCATCCAAGAAGCAGCAGTGCGTTTCTACGTCGACTGCCGAGGTGGAATACGTGGCCGCTGCAAGCTGCTACACACAACTCAAGGATTACGGTTTCACATACACCAAGGTGCCCCTTCTACTGTGACTCGAAGAGCGCCATTGCAATATCCAGCAATCTGGTATAGCATACAAAGACGAAGAACGTAGACGTTCGGTACCATTTTATTAAGGATCACGTCGAAAGAGGTACAGTCGGACTCTACTTTGTGAATACAAAACATCAATTAGTAGACCGGTTTACAAAACCCCTGGACAAAAAACGCTTTAATTATCTAGTGTCCAGGTTAGGTATGCCAAACCTGGACAATGCTTTGGTCCAACCAGACCATGGCATTGAAATCGAAGCCAACAACCACGAACTGGACGCCGCTGAGTTCCGACCACAACACCGTGTGGTCATGGACATCTTACTTGGTCACCCTCTCCGAGAGGCCCTCACTGTAACGACCGACGTCCCAGTTTTGTACATCTACCAAGTATGGCTTTCAGCCCAAGTCGTAATGGTTGCCAACTCACAAACGATCACGGGGCGGATAGACAATCATCCTTTCATGCTCACACCGGAGTCATTCGGCCGTCTGCTATCGCTACCCGAAGCCACTGCCGGAGGACATCAAGCCTACGACCCCGCTGCCAATGAGGCAACTCTCTGTGCCCAGATCCGAGCACTCGGCTACAACCACGCCCTCGACCGCCTTTCAACCTTCAACCGCAAATATCTTGCGCCCATCTGGTACACACTGTTCACGATTCTGAACAGGTGTCTCACATCCAGATGGAGGGGCATAGATCAGTTTACAGATCACATCCTACGGCTATTCCATGCTGTCTGCTACAACCGTCACGTCGACTATGCGATGGTGATCTGGCGTGAATTAGTACAAGCCATCAGACAGATTGGTGGCACAAAGCAGAAGAAGTTCCTGCCATTCCCACGTTTCCTCCTACTGGCCGTCAGACAACACATGGACACGAATCCAGGGATACCGCGACTCATTAACCATCTGGTATGTCCCCCATTTCATTTACGTTACCTTGTGATTCGAAACCCGTCCGAAGCCAGAGCCATGCCTTTACCTGAAGCCTTACTGGCTCATGCAGACCCCAATGCACCGAGTGTGTTAGAGTATACGAGAGAGTTAGGTGCTCCCATGGTCCAGCCAGAGCCGGAGCGAACTCCCGTGGGACATAGACCTGAGAGGCGTGAGGGTCCAAGGACGAGAGGAGGTAGAGTCCGGGTAGCTGGGACTCCCGGATGGGGTGTGTTGAGAGTACATGGGAGGGGAACCGGCATGGGTGGTGCATTGGATACGCATACCAGTACCACCATTCAAGCCGACCTGGATCTAGCCAACAACCTCACATACAACCCACCTGAACGGCTAACAAAGGCGGACCATCGACTAGACTACACCAGGTCCCGGTTGTCACTGTCCCTCTATACGAAGAGGATCCCGACACTGACACAACAAAACAGATGTCACCATTCGCCCATGTCGAAATTGTCGAATTTTACACTGACACCGATACGGATCTAGCCATCTGTGCTTCCCTGATTCCATCCCGTATCGGTCGTCGACCTCCTATGACTGAAGGATCTCCTTCTGACTCACCCACACCCCCCATCATTCCTACATCCCAACCTATTACAGGAGACACAAGGAGAGAGGACGCAGAATTAGTTGAAAATCTTAAACAGGCGAGTCGGAGAGAATGGAGATCAAAACAAAATCAAGAGAGAACGAGCATTAGGACTAGAGAGGCTCGTGAGCGACCCCAAACTAGCGTCAGCCAGGTAGCCACATCTGCTATCGTGTCTCATCCGTTGGGACACGGTATAGAAGAAGCCGTTATGGACATAGCGGCACAGTTGCACAACATCCCTAGCCACTTACCCGTCTCTCAACAGATGGGTGTTTCACTTTTACATGGGGACTTAGCACAACGTCTACCGATCTCTCACTCGGAGAGTATTGGTATTGACACAAGAGACCTGCCTCCCCCGGTCTCGACTTCTTTCAATGCACGTTCGAGTATAGAGCCATTTGATATTATACATTCTTCGGCTAGGACACAGGACGAGACTCTACAAATCGAAGTTCTTCGTGACCCGATTGGAACTTCCGTAGTGTCTCTGCCTTTAAGTGGAACGCGATGATCGGAAGGAAATCCTACCACGGTCACCCAGTTGCCATACGTGAACGTAGGTGGTACTACCTCTATGGTAGATGCCTCAACAGGTAATCTAAGTGATCTCGGAGTTAAGTCACCCGATGTAATGTCAAGGGAATATCTGGACAGCGCCCTAAAGGCTGTCCGCGAGGCAATGGAGCAACAGTTCACCACCGAGCTCGACAAAATCAAGAGCTTGATCAAAGGTAAAGAGAAGATAGTCGAATCAGAAACCGCACCCACACCTCCACCAGCTCCCGTTCAGCAATCTTATTCGGTGGACACACTAAAGACTATGCTTACGGCTCAACTGCTCCAGCACACCGACACTGATGCCTCTACTGAAGCAGACCTGGTATCAGTTCTACGCTCCCAGGTATCTGCTCCAACTTCATCCATGACTATTCGTTTGGACCAGCTTGATTCGACTCTTAAGGATATGAAGAAAGCCTTAGACCTTCTGTTTGAAAGAGTCACCTCACTCGAAGATACTTACAAGGATCAAGTTGGCGGACTCAAGAGACGGCACGATGAACAGGATGATCCTGATCACCGTGAGGAGGAGAACAAGAGACAGTGACTGTCTGAGTCCACAGCAATCATCCCTGAAACTGCAATGGTTCAACCGCAACCATCAACTGTGGCAACCGCAACTGAAGACGAACCTGAAGCCCAGTTGAGTTTAGCTGAAATGGAGATAGACATGGATATCTCATACGACGAAGACTCGACGATTGAAAAGCCCGAGGGAAAATCACAGGCGCTGCTCGTGTACACTGCACCGGAAGGGAATGTTCTTAACATGATTGATCCCGATTCAGAAATTGACCCGGAAGCCGAAAACGCATGGTATCAAAAAGCCACCAGTGCGATAAACTTTGAGGTAAATCTCGTATTTCCCACCGATGCTGAGGACGACATTGACTACGACTAGTTCTTGTTACAAAACCTGTATAGTAGACCAACCCACACTCCACAGATTCCCGAGACTTCTACTGCTACAAATCCGACATCTCCTCAACAACCGACAGCTTCTGATAAACCTCCTCCTCCACCGCCACAAATCCGATGGGAGAAGATTATGATCCTTATTCCTCACCTGGAGGAAACTCTGAAGAAGCTCCATGTTTACAGGTTACGCCCGATCGATCCAACATTCTGCCTTGGTATCTCTAAGTTTGACAAGGAATACCAAAGCCAGTACGTAAAGGTAATGAAGAGGTGTCTACCAGTTAGCCAAGTCCGAACAAAGCACAAGATCACTGAAGTGCTCAATATCTAAACCGGTCGAATCCTTAGAGTCATGTTTCCAGTATTCACCGTCCGACGCGAAGACGGAAATGAATGGAGATTTTCCGAAGCTGACTTTAAGAACCTCAGATCGTTCGACTTCCACGCTATACTGAAAGATCTCCGAACCCGAACTATCCGACCACTTCATGTTACTAAAGCGCTCGAGGATGTCCGTCGATTCCTGCTACATAAAAGTAATGATTTCTTACATCACAGATTTCCAAATGGGAATCGAGCACAGAACCAAGAAGATTAACCTGCTGAAACCGAACCTAAACGCGCCCAAGCTGAAGATGTATCCCGAGAACACACTGCTTCTAGAACCAGAATTCAGGATAGTATACCTCAACGATCAGAAAGAAATGAGGTTTCTTCGCTCCAGCCAGGTCGACAGATTCTGTGATGGCACGCTCCTCAAATTCAGAGATGCTCTTCGAAACATCATCGCCAAAGAATTCAAACTTCGAAAATCGTCATTTGTCTCCGGTTCACACGAGGCAACCGAACGAGAAGCTTTATAATTGATTGAAGATCGCATCGACTACCGCCGAGCCATCCAAAGTTTCGAGATCTACTTTGCGCTCCAAAAGAGATACGTTGAGAACTGGCGCGAACTCGAACTTCAATTCAAAGGGGGAGATTGTTAGGGATAAAATCGGGTTGAATAGAAGTTCAAGGGGTTAATATGTAAATGGTGTATTATGAGCCTTATTGAGTAATGGGCCATGGGCTTGCTTGTTTAGGGCCTATGGTATATATAACCTATTATGTGTTTAGAATAGGTGAATCGTCAATATTATTCAATCACTTGTATTGTAATTCTCTCTGAATATTGAAAGTGAATTGGATGACCAGTTGAAATCATTCTGACTGTTTCTACATATTGATTTCTACTGTTTGTATGCACTAATCTGGAACTCACACCATAATACTCCACCCATAAATCATGGAAGAACAATGAATATAAGTGTAATACTTCACCAAAAACATGATACGAACCAATACTCACACTAACGTAAAATGTAATGAAGTCCAAACACCATAAATATGGAAATGACCTGTTTCATTCAAACTTTAATATACACGGGGGGAAATCAAATGTTAAAGTCATCAATTGCAGACAATCGCATAAGACCAACGATAATAAAACAATGTGTTAGCTACAAATTCTACTGATTATAGAAGTATTGAAAAATAGGCTAAGTATAGACTTCGACAGAGCCTCTGCTAAGACACCGATAGAAGATTCAAGTGAAAATAATGAAGACATTCACAGAATACAAGGCCACAGAGCCTCTGTCATACTTGACAGAGCCTCTGTGGTATGAAGACTGAAGACTTATAAGATTAATTGAAGATCAAGACGAAGACAATCGTGCCTCTCATGTTCTCTGCTGTACGAAGATTCTGAAGATCATTCGTATAAGGCGTGCCCTGCCATATCCACGTATCAACCTCTGATGGGTTACAGCTTTAGCAGAAAACGGCGCACTACATTAACGTTGTACCTGTAGCAGTCCCACGATCGTGTCTTGTACACTTTGGTCCTTATTGTCTAGAACTTGTCCCCTGGTGAATAGTATAAATAGAAGGCTCATGTTGAGCTCTTCTATGAAGCTTTGAAAAACACACACACCCATTAGAGCATAATTCATATTATACTTTCGGTGTTCTTGGTGTTTTTATTTAAATCAATACAAAGTGAATCTTTGAGTTAATCTCGTGTTTATTTATACTTTGTTTACTTGGTTAAGTGTATTTTTCTACCGTAGAATATCTTTTAGTTCGTTAAAACGCTTCTGCACCCTTACTTATTTGAACTATTAGATAAAAACATCATTGTTGAGTAAAATCGGGATCAACAATTGGTATCAGAGCTCATCCTTGATTTTCTATATCGAGAGATCCTCTCTTACAATGATTTCTGGTAGAAACTTGATTTGTCTTTAACCTGTTCTTCATATTTTTCAAACAGACTCTGTTTTTCTGCCATTCTCGATAAGTTCGACTTTGGTAAACTTACAGAACCTATTTCTTTGGTTAAAACTCTCCATTTTAGTGCATTGTTCAAGGTTTTCTCACTCAAAAAACTCTTTTCTAAAAATCTGACCCAACATCTGAAAGTTTCAGTTCATACTCTGTTTTCTGGTATTTTCCAAAACCATTTAAAATGACGAACACCAACAACTACTTTTCTGCCGGTTCCTTAACAAAACCACCCACTTTGCTCAGAGATGAGTACCCTCAGTGGAATATTTGAATGATCCATTTCTTCGAGGGCTCTGACAAGGAACTTCTGCATTATATTCACAATCCTCCTTTCGTTCCTATGATCACAATACCATGTGTACCTGCCACAAACGACACTCCTGAAATACCTTAGCATGAGAAACCTAAGAAAAAAGATAAATGGTCCACACCTGACTGGGAGAAATATGAATTCGCTTAGAAGGCAAAATGACTTCTGATAATGGCCATCCCCAACGACCTCTTCCAATCCCTAGATGCGTGTGAATTTGCATACGATATATGGAAGGAACTGGAGAAACAATTGGAAGGAGGGGCTAAGACTCAGAAAAATCGCAGAGCACAATGTATTAATGAATATTACTCATTCAAAGCTTTGCCGACAGAGTCACTGCAGTCTACTAACGACAGGTTTAACTCTTTGATAAACAAGTGCAGGAAGTTTGGGATCCACAGAACTTCGGAAGAAAACAACGTCATGTTCCTAAAGAGCCTCAATGAAGAATGGCTCCAGCTGTCTATGTCCCTACAAACAAATCAGGACATAGACACCTGGAGCTTAACAGATCTTTATGGAACTTTGGCAGCCCAAGAACCCCAAATCGCCCAGGCAAAAACTCAAATTGTCGAGCCTCTGGCACTTGTTGGGAAGACTATAGAGGCTAAAGAGAAGCCTAAGAAGGAGAAAGCCATGGAGGAGAAGAAGGAGAAAGCCATGGAGGAGAAGAAGGAGAAGAAGAAGAGAGTGGTGGTTGTTGATAGTTTTGAGGAGGAATTGGTAGAGGAGGAAGAGGCAACGATGGCCTCAATAGCTAAATCTTTAGCTCTGTTGACAAAGGAGTTTGGAAGAGGAGGATACAGGAAGAAGGGTTATGAACGCGATGGAAGGGATGATAGAGGAGATAAGTACGAGTCAAGAACCCAGGGAAGAGATAGTTCAAACGACCAACAGAGGTCGAATGACAGAGGAGACAAAGGTGGTGACCGACAGAGGTCAGACGACAGAGCTAGAAATGCTCCCCAGAACCAGGGATGTTTCAATTGTGGCAAGCCAGGCCACTACGCTACTGACTGCAGGAGCAAACCAAACCGCCCTCAAAGGGATTCTGCTTTCTACAAAAAGAAGGTAGAATATTATGCTCAAAAGTCACTGATGGTGGAACAGGAGAACTGGTTGTCAGATGAATCCTCTGATGAAGGCGACAAGAAGAACGCCCTGTTCTGTGGAATGGTAGAGGTCAGCTCCTCAGAATCTGATAGTGAGGTATCCACTTCTGACTCTATCTCAAATGAAAAACTTACTTAAACTAACTGTTGAATACACTGAAATTAAAAGGACTTGTGAGAGTGTTCAAAAGAAACTTGCATTCTTTGAGAGAGAAACAAGACTTCTCACTCAAGAAAAGGCAAACATATTTCAAGAAAAAGAAGAGATTGAAACTAATTGGAACAAACATCTAAATCCTTTGAAAGAAAAGATTACAGAACTCAACTCTGCCTTAAAAGCTAAATCTAAAGAACTTGTGGATGTTGAGAGCGACAGAATGAATATTCTTGCTCTTAAGCACTATTTTCAAAAGAAAAGAGAAGTCCTTCATCAAGACCTACTCAGTAGAGACCTTTTAATTAAAAAATATCAATATGCACAGAAGGTATATGAAAAGGTAAATACACAAATAGGGAGACGGGAATTGGCTTTTGTGATAAAGATCCATATACTGGAACCAAAAAGGACAAGTCCCTATCTTCACTATTTCATATCGAAAGCACAAGAAAACCCGGTTTTCCAAACTTACTCTCTGTTAGCAAAAGGCAAAAAGTCTCTGGGGAACCACACCAGAGGAAACCTCTGAAGATGATAAATGTGTGGTTTGAAAACACGGATTTATCACCCTCAGCCTCTGTCAAAAGAGAATCCAAACCTAAGAGATATCTGAAAACTCAAGATCAGATAGGAATCTTCAAGTTTGGTGACACCGAGACTCAAACTCAGGTTGCTTTTGTCTGCACTGTAGATTCTGAAACAAAACTATCTATAGAGGCACCTGAGTACTTGCCTGCATCCTCTGTCGAACAAAAACTCTCTGAGGAAATCTTGATAGATACTTCTGTTGACTTGGAAGATAGTCCCAAGGAAAAGGAAGAAAGTGAGTATAGCACATTCTCAGAAAGTCCAGCCTCTGTCGAAAGAGAACTAAGTGACTCAACCTCTGTATATGAGGACGACTCATCCTCTGACGACTCTAAGACTAGTACAATTAAATCAGAAATAGTTCCTTGTGAAACAGAGGGATTTAAACTTCCCTCTGGAATTCTTAACAGAACCATTCCTCCTAAGGAGAAAATCACAAGTGTTCGCATTTGCCCGGATTTTCCGAACATGTGTATACAAGCCAAAACCTCTCTAGGGCATGAGCAAATCAAACATGAAAAAGAAAAATCCTCTCAATGTTCAAAAGAAGATAAACCTTTTAGGCCTTTTAAAGAAAAATTAACTTGGCAACAAAAGGGTAAGTGGGTTAAAAATAACAAGTCTTTTACTTCTATGACAGTGAAACCTGCAGAAGTTCACCACAGAAGAAGGGGTCCACAGAAGGCTACTCCCTACAGAGAGTTTTCAAAACAACAATCTAGTCTACATAGGTCTTCTTGTAATAGGAAGTCAAATGTTAGAATAGATTGTAAAAATAAAGCCTCTGTACCCTATTTGTAACACCCCAATTCTAACCCTACTGGGTTAAAGGCATACAGAGCAGCTAAGTACATTTCATAACAAAATAGTCATAGTTGTAGACAACCGGACGTTACGGTACTAATATACATATATATACAGTCCCAAAAGTAACTACACAAAAATGGGTCATCCGGTAAGTTAGTCTCCAAAAATATCCACTCTTGGTCTCTCAACCTGGATAGTCCCCCAGTCTGTCTCTAGTACCCGCCACAGAATAACAAATGTGGCTGAGCAAAAACTCAGTGAACAAATCAACAAAATCAACAGTAAACAGTATAGGGTAAGTACAATTTATCCCTATAACCATGAAAAGATAAGGTAATTCAATCGAATATCACAAAGATATAACAAAGGGGTTCACGTAATCACACGTTCTGTGTTTTGTGTAATTCAAGTTCACATAAATCACCTGAATACATTAAACCCGTTGTTCCCAAAGAATGTACGGTTCAATGGGCATAAGTGAGAACTAGCAGTGTGGGCACGACACCCACTAATCGGAGATGTGTTTCATGTTCATACTTTGACTTTGAATAAACAAGAATATCATCAATGAATACAATCACAAAGTTGTCTAAATAATTATTGAATACTCGATTCATCATATCCATGAAGATTGCTGGAGCGTTTGTCCACCCGAATGGCATAACTATAAACTCATAGTGGTCGTATCGAGTTCGGAATGCAGCCTTTGGTATATCTGAATCCGTGATCCTGAGCTGATAATAACCTGATCTCAAATCAATCTTTGAGAAACAACTGGCACCCTGTAACTAATCGAATAGATCATCGATCCTAGGTAAAGGGTATTTATTCCGAATAGTGAGACGATTTAACTCGCGATAGTCACTACACAATCTCATGGAACCATCTTTCTTCTATACAAAGAGTACAGGTGCGCCCCATGGAGACACACTAGGTCGGATGTACCCATTGTTTAATAGATCTTGCAGTTGCTCCTTCAGTTCTTTCAGCTCAGACGAGACCATACGGTATGGAGCTTTTGAAACTGGGCCAATTCCTAGAATAAGATCGATTGAGAATTCAACCTCCCGTTCTAGCGGTAACCTAGGAATTTGATTATTGGTAGTTTGATCCGCTGATAGTGCAAAGACATGTCGACCTGTAGTGGTCTGCTTGCCTCTATCTTTCGATCCCGGCCTATTCTTTGTCCCTAATATATGATTTCCGATCGGCTTCAGTAAAATCTTGATGGAGAAATGCATCTCTAAACTGGCTTCATATAAGATTTTCCACAATTGTATTACCTTCTCAACCATGCTACCAAGATGGCCACCATTGATTGGCATCACCCTCTAGTTTGTATGTCTCCAATCTGGCTTGGATATTATCGGTACATTCCAATATTTCAAATATCTTTTCTAGATATTTATTCCAGTGTTAAGCCTCAACAAGATTCGTGGCCGATAACAAAGACCGAAGATTCTATTTATGGAACTTTTCAAACGATTAATGTAGGGTTAGTTGAGTCCTAACTATAGTAATGGTCGTACCTAATATGTAAGAGTAGTACTTCCAGTAGTATTATGAGTTAAAATCCCACCAGCATGACACACAACTTCATTGACTTGTGTTATTTGATCGGGCATCATCGAGCTCAAGGCTTGTTGCACTGCTTTAGAAATCCTTGGATTCGGCTGATTAGGAGGGCGATTATTATCACGCTAGACCTCCTCTATTCGCCTCCTCTGGGCATTCATTCTTGGTGGCATTTTGACAACACCACATATAACATCTTTATTAGTGTATTCATCTAAGAGAATTAGCTAAATAACATATAATATAATATGACATAATAAACTATTTCTACCCATTTCTCACAGGTCAAACTTAGATTAATTCTACAGGTCACAACCTATGCTCTGATACCATAAAGGTAACACCCCAATTCTAACCCTACTGGGTTAAAAGCATACAGAGCAGCTAAGTACATTTCATAACAAAATAGTCATAGTTATAGATAACCGGACGTTACGGTACGCATATACATATATATACAGTCCTAAAAGTAACTACACAAAATGGGTCGTCCGGTAAGTTAGTCTCCAAAAATATCCACTCTTGGTCTCTCAACCCGGATAGTCCCCCAGTCTGTCTCTAGTACCTGCCACAAAATAACAAATGTGGCTGAGCAAAAACTCAGTGAACAGATCAACAAAATCAACAATAAACAATATAGGGTAAGTACAATTTATCCCTATAACCATGAAAAGATAAGGTAATTCAATCGAATATTACAAAGATATAACAAATGGGTTCACGTAATCCCCCGTTCCGTGTTTTGTGTAATTCAAGTTCACATAAGTCATCTAAATACACTAAACCCGTTGTTCCCAAAGAATGTACGGTTCAATGGGCATAAGTGAGAACTAGCAGTGTGGGCACGACACCCACTAGCCCTTGACTACTATTAAAGTAGTCCTAGTTATGTTCTGTTCCTAGGATATCCATTCGCCCCCATGGCCTGATCAGGGCCAGCGCACTCACCACGCATACACGAGGACGCCATAGTGATTATAGCCACCATGGAAGCATATCAAGGTTGGTGCCCCCGACGAAGTGTCTGGGTAAAGGATCACAACAAATGTGATCGAACCGGATCACAATGATATAACAACAATCAATGAACAAGTAAATATGGTTTGACTCTATCTAGTCGTGCCGTTCTCAAATCGATAATCTCACGGTCATTGGACCGAGTCAAGAAGTCATATGTATAACATACCATTCGCGCCTCAGCATTCGGAATAAAACTCAAGAATCGGGCCAACGGTCCCTATTAGCGGCATTAGACTTTGAAACATTCCTCGGTCGTGCTCAACTAATGGGACACCAAATGGAATTCAACAAAGAAATGACACGATGAAAATCCAAGAATCAACATCATTGAGGTATTTTCGTACCACAAGTGTACTATTCGGTAAATCAAGTTTGATGGAATGACCATCATCAATAGGTCACTCCAGTTTCAAGTAAATAAGAGATTCGTACCTTATATAGCCAATATTCTCAACCACGATGCTCGAATGCCCAATGTTTCCAATCATTGCTAATCGGAATTTCCTATCACAAGTAATGTACACTTAGAACTATATATAATTATCTCTGTTTGATTGACCTATTTATCCTATTTGTACCTTTCTTTTAAGTTACTTAAACCTTATCTACATCCTAATAAACATACAACTCATTTATAGTGTTGGTTAGAGGATGATGTGGTCACTCAAACAAACATACAAAACAGTGCAGTCCCCTGCACATTTCTTCTGTCCATCTTTTTGTTAGCCATTTTACTCATACTTAGGAGCTGAACTTGGTGTTATTGTCTAAATGAAAATCATACATATGCCTCTTATTTATCCAATAGCACCAGAATCATGTTGTTAGGAGCTATGACCGATTTAATACGAATTTTATACCAACAGTGTGCAAATCCCGAGTTTATAGAGACCAGCTACTGTAATTCAGTATTTTGGCAAACTAAAGGTCCAAGTTAGCTTTCAGACTCTTCATAACATAGGTTCTAGACATACTAAGCTTTCCAGCCATATATTAAACACCTCAATTGGAGCAATGGTTGATTTTATACACATTTTTAAAGTAACCTGCTGATTTCTGTGTTTTTCCAACAGCATCATATTTAACTTGTTTAACATACCAATCACTACCACTTGAATTGATAACCATTCTAAACCTCTCTATTGACAAAATTGGAGTACTTTGTTTTGGTTTAACAGCCGTAAACATCATATAAACCAGAACCTACTAGAATCTTAGGTTATCAAACATCTAATTCAAAGATTTACTAAGTTCTTACCTCAAGGATGATTACAACCTATTCAAGATGACGATTCCTTTAATTATTTCCAAACTCCAGCACCTAACAACACAAATACACCCACTTAGTATGTGTTTTTAACAATTTAACCTATATTTTAAGATAATAAGCTTACCCAATGGTTTACCTTCAATTTTTACCTTCAAATCTTCAATATTTCATCATTTCTTCAAGGATTTAAGGCTTAATTTCATGGAGGAAGTTTTGGTCTAGGGTTTGAGTAGAAACGTGAAGGAGAAGAAGATAAAATATGAATATGAGTTATTAATTTCAAATTTTGTTTTTATATTTTACAAATTTTCACTTTTAGACCCTCAAGTTTCATAATTTACATATTTATCATAAGTAGTCAATTTCTTCACATTTTGAGTTTAATTCTAGTTTCACTTATCCATGTTTAATCCCTCTAATGGTCCTTTTTGACAATGTTAGTTTGGGTTAAAGTCGATACGCGATATGTATAAACATACAAAGCAAGGACTAACTCTTCATGTAAACTTCGTTACGAAAGTCCCGTTATTATATTCCTCCCCCCTTAAAATAGGATTTCGTCCTAGAAATCTAAGATAGGTTAAAGGACTTACAATTTTTGTTGAAATCCGAATATTCATTTTTGAATGATTCCTCTTGTTCCCACATAGCTTCCCGGTAATCGTGATTCTTCCAAAGGACTTTGATATAAGGAATCCATCGATTTTGTAGCTTCTTTGTCATTCGTCCGATTATCTAATCCGGTTCTTCTTTGAACGAAAGATCTGACTCAATTTGATCTAGCGGGTAGTTGATAACATGTAGGGGATGATAATTATACCCGCGTAACAAAGATACATGGAAGACGTTGTGAATGTGAGACATTTGTGGAGGTAAGGCAAGACGATAAGCAACTTCGCCTACTCTTTCCAAAATTTCAAACAGACCAACATATCGAGGGTTCAGTTTGCCTTTAATACCAAATCTTTGCGTACCATGGATCGGAGAAACTTTAACAAAGACATGGTCACCTGGATGGAACTCTAAAGGTCGTCGGTGTTTGTCGGCATAACTTTTCTGTCGAGACTGGGCCTCCCACATTCTTTCTTTTGCCAATTCGACCTTTTTTGTAGTAATCTGAACTAATTCGGGACCCTCATTCTTCTTTTTCCCCACTTCATTCCAACATATTAGAGCTCTACACTTTCGGCCATATAGATCTTCAAATGGGGCGGTTCCGATAGAAGATTGATAACTGTTGTTATACGCAAATTCCACCAAAAACAAATACTCATCCCAATTTCCAGACCACTCCAAAGTACAAGCACGTAACATATCTTCCAATGTTTGAATTTTTCTTTCGGACTGGTCGTCAGTCTGTGGATGATATGCAGTGCTTATACTCAATCGGGTTCCCCAAGCATTCTGAAGTCCAATCCAAAATCGTGAAGTGAATCTTGGATCCCTATCAGATACAATGGAAACAGGAGCACCATGTAGTCGGACGATTTCACGATTAAAGATATCTGCGAGCTTACCGATAGAATCCGTTTCTTTAATAGGGAGAAAATGTGCCGATTTTGTAACTCGATCGACAACAACCCATATTGCATTATTCTTGCGGGAAGTTCTCGGTAAACCGGTTAAGAAATCCATCGTGATATTCTCCCATTTCCACACGTGAATGTCCAATGGACGTAGCAATCCCCCGACTCGTTGATGTTCAATTTTGATTTTCTGACAAGTTATGCATTTAGCAATAAACTCGGCTACATCTCTTTTCATCCCATTCCACCAAAAAATGTTGTTTTAAATCATGGTACATCTTTGTGGAACCTGGGAGAATAGAAAAAGGAGAATTATGAGCTTTAGCCAAGATTTCTTCCTTTAATTCCTGAACTTCTGGAACACACAATCTTTCCCGAAACCACAACACGCCTTTATCATCAACGTGAAAATTAGTTTCGGAATCACCTTGGATCTTTTGTTGTATAGCCCAAAGCTCCCTATCAGATCGTTGAGCTTCTTTAATTTTGGAAACGAGGGCCGGTTCGGCAGTAAGATTAGTTATCACCCCGTCTCCAACTCGACAACATAGTTTAACTCCAATTCTTTCTAAATCTGTTGCTATATGGGGTTGAACAAAAAAGCATGATACAGATCCGACACCTTTCCGACTAAGAGAGTCGGCTACAAGATTCGCACTTCCAGGGTGATATTGTATTCGGACATCATAGTCTTTCTAAATTCAAGCCATCGACGTTGCCTCATGTTGAGTTCTTTTTGTGTGAAAATATACTTCAGGATTTTGTGATCGGTGAATATGTCACATGTTTCGCCGTACAAGTAATGCCGCCATATTTTTAAAGCGAAGATAACTATAGCCATCTCCAAATCATGTGTCGGGTAGTTAACTTCATACGGCTTGAGTTGACGTGAATCATAAGCTATAACCCGTCCATTTTGCATTAATACACAACCCAATCCTGATTTGGAAGCGTCGCTGTAAACTTGATAGCCGCCTGACCAAGTTAAGTACCGGTGCAGTTACTAGTCGTCGCTTTAACTCTTTAAAACTTTTATCCTGTTCGTCACCCCATACAAACTTTACTCCTTTTTGGAGGAGTTAGAGTCATCGGAAATGCGATCCTAGAAAAGTTCCCAACGAATCGTCGATAATAACCGGCTAAACCCAGAAATGCACGTTTTGGCCAATTAGTAACGGCTTCAACCTTAACTGGATCAACTTGAATGCCATCAGCTGAAATAACATGGCCTAAGAACGCCACTAGATCTAACCAGAATTTACACTTTGATTGCTTGGCGTATAGCTTTTTATTTCGAAGTGTATCCAATGTTAATCGGAGATGTGTTTCATGTTCAGACTTTGACTTTGAATAAACAAGAATATCCTCAATATATACAATCGCAAAGTTTTCCAAATAATTCTTGAATACTCGATTCATCGTGTCCATGAAGATTGCTGGAGCGTTTGTCAACCCGAATGGCATAACTATAAACTCACAGTGGCCGTATCGAGTTCGGAATGCAGTCTTTGGTATATCTGAATCCTAGATCCTGAGCTGATAATAACCTGATCTCAAATCAATCTTTGAGAAACAACTGGCACCATGTAACTGATCGAATAGATCATTGATCCTAGGTAAAGGGTATTTGTTCCGAATAGTGAGACGATTTAACTCGCGATAGTCAATACACAATCTCATGGAACCATCTTTCTTCTTTACAAAGAGTACAGGTGCGCCCTGTTGATCCAAACCTTCAATGATTTGATAATGACCCTCTCTTACACACTTAGTGAAAATTGTAAGTAAACAATATGTATTAGAGTTTCACTATCGCTGATAAGTACTAAGACTTTACAGTACCGCTGATAGGAACTCTCACTCTTTAGATTAGATATTCAGCGAACAATGTTCATCATCATATAGCTCTGAGCCTGTTCAGTTCTATTGATGATCGCTGATAGTTTAGTTTGTTTACTTATGATCTCTGAAGACAAGTTTCACGTCAACATTTGTTCTACGCTGAAGTCGAAGATCAAGCTCAAGAACCAGCGATAAGTCTACTCATGAACTGATGCGGATATCAGCGAAACCAAGATTTGTCCACTCAACGTGAAGTATCAAGTAGAAGACTTCAACAATCACTGAACTTTATCAT
The DNA here is from genome assembly GCA_033807775.1 of Saussurea involucrata. NCBI lineage: Eukaryota > Viridiplantae > Streptophyta > Magnoliopsida > Asterales > Asteraceae > Saussurea > Saussurea involucrata. The sequence goes on from CM066325.1 coordinate 79,465,660, forward strand.
TTGCTGATAAAGATCTGACTCAACGAAAGATGATCATGAAGTCTCCCTGCATGTTACTATTGTCTTACCTCCCTTGCACGTCTCCGTACGAACTGTCAGAACAGACATCCCTTTTGTCTGTAATCGTACAACAACTTTGATTCTACACTGTGCACCATGCGGCTACTAAGGTTGTCTACAAAGGTCAATGACATGCAACCACTCAGTTGCTGCCACGTGTAAAGCCATACTGCCATGCATTAAATGCATGCAGTAAATAAGAAGAACCTTACTTCAGTTTTGAAGTGTGCTCGGACCATCTTCTTATTTCTCTCTTATTGTTAAGTTATTATTCGTAATTTCTTTAACTCTTTCTAGTGCAAGAAACTTAGTGTTTCTCAAGACTTGTTTAGATTAGGTTTATCCTTAATCTTGTTCCGCAACAAGTTGTAAATTGTCTTGATTTATCAATAAACAATTTAGAAAAGTAAAATCGTGTGTTTGTATTCAACCCCCCCCCCCCCCCCTTCTACAAACTTGTATAACCCTTCGGGACCAACAAGTGGTATCAAAGCAGATTTGTTTAATCTCATAAACAAGATCTGCTCTATACTAAGATTTCTCTTCCTTGCTATTTCTGAAAATGGCTACCAACACAAACACCAACTATATTGACAACGGTTCTCTTGCAAAACCCCCTAGATTCTCCAGAGATAATTTTAATCTATGGAAAAATAGGACGATTCTCTTCTTAGAAGGTGTAGACCCTACTATGCCTTACTATCTTGAAAACGGACCATATATTCCTATAAGAATTGATCCTGCAGTTCCAGTCGCTGAGAATAGACCTGCTATTCCAGATAGGCTGATTCCCAAGGAAATTCATATGTAGACTGATGAAGATAAGAAGAAAGTGGCTATCGACACCAAAGCCAGATCCATACTCTCCATGGCTCTTCCTGACGAAGTCTACCATTCCGTCATGAACCTGAAAACCTCAAAAGATATGTGGGACACAATCTGTGTTCAGTATGAAGGTACTTCTGAAGTCCATGACTCTCGAAAGATCAACTTGGTAAGACAGTACGAAAGCTTCATTTGTGGTAAGAATGAAACTCTCTCTGAAGTACACCAACGTTTTAACTGCTTAATAATAGATCTGAAAACTGTTGGTAAGGAATATTCTAACTTTGAAGTACTGACAAAGTTCTTAGAATGTTTACCTGAAAGCTGGGACATTTATTCCATGTGTCTCAAGCTGTCAAATGATCTAAAATCAATGACCCTGTCTACCTTATATGGTACGATGCTGAATCATGAGCAATCGAGTCATCTTAAGAAGAATCTTGTAAAAGATTCCAAAAGCACATCTATTGCTTTAATCTCAGAATCACCTTCCACTCAGCGATCGACTATCATTGTCACTGAGTTGGAAACTAACTCTGAAAGATCATCAGACACTGACGTTTCAGATAATGATGAAACTCTGGCATTCCTGGCTAATAAGTTCAGGAGATTTGCTAGAAAGAGTAATTTCAAAAGGAATAAACCTCTTGCTATTACTGACAAGCCAAGATCATCAACCATTGTTGATAAGGCTACTGCTACTTGCTATAACTGTGAAATGATAGGACATTTTGCTAGCGAGTGCAGATTAAAGAAAGTCTCTAGACCCTAAGCTTTTCCCAAGAAAAACGTTACTCACAGGACTAGAGATGAAAAATACAAAAAGCTGAAAGAAAGGTATTCAAAGCTGAAAACCTTTAAGTAGAAAGGCAAAGGCCTTATGGCTGACTATGATTGGGCTGCCTCTGACGAAGAAGAATCATCTGACTCTGAAGATGATGATGAAGCCAATCTATGTCTCATGGCCAAACTTGAAGATGAGGAAGAAAAATCTGACTTTCCCTCTACTTCAACCTCTGCTACTAAGGTTAAGAAGGGTATCTGGTATCTCGATAGCGGATGCTCTGACACATGACTGGTATGAAGAACCTGCTCACTGAGTACAAAGAAGAGAAGGGTCCCTCTGTAACTTTCGGTGGAAATGGAAAAGGACATACCCGAGGGTTTGGTGTACTCTCTAATGGTACAACAACCTTCAGAAGAGTCGCATATGTTGAAGGGCTGAAGCATAATCTACTAAGCATCAGTCAGCTTTGCGACATGGATAAAAAAGTAATCTTTACTAAAGAATCCCGCTTTGTCGTTGACAAAGAGGAGAAGATAGCTCTCAGCGGTTATCGTTTAGAAAATGTTTATGTAATAAACATGGACTCAACAACCACTGAGAACTCCTGTTTCTTCTCAAAAGCCTCATCTGATGTCAACTGGTTATGGCATAAGAGGCTCTCTCATTTAAACTTCAAGACATTGAATACTCTTTCTTCTAAAGAGTTAGTCACTGTTCTACCTCAGCACTCATACGCCAAAGAATCCTTATGTTCAGCGTGTGAGAAAGGCAAGCAGACCAAAGCAAGCTTTAAGTCAAAGCAAGTTTCCTCAGTGTCATCTCCTCTACAACTTCTCCATATGGATTTGTTTGGCCATGTTAACAAACAATCCATCGCTGGAAGGAAATATACACAGGTCATAGTTGATGAATTCTCTCGATATACATGGGTTATGTTTCTCCGTTCCAAGAGTGACACCCCTGAAGAACTCATTACCTTTGTCACGAAGATGGAAACCCTGAACAACTTGACCGTTCGCTCTACAAGGAGTGATCATGGGACTGAATTAAAAAATAGTTCTCTTGATTCCTTCTTTAAGAGTAAGGGTATTTCTCACAACTTTTCTTCAGTGAGAACACCGCAACAAAACAGAGTCGCTGAAAGAAGAAATAGAACTATTATTGAAGCTGCACGTTCAATGCTCAGCGATTCTCATTTGCCTACTCAGTTTTGGGCAGAAGCTGTCAGTACTGTTTGTTTTACGCAAAACAGGTCGCTGATAGTCAAAAGATTTAATAAAACAGCCTATGAACTTTTTCATGGGAGAAAGCCTTCAGTTAGCTTTCTTCACATCTTTGGATGTCAGTGTTTCATACTAAACAACAGAGATGCCCTTGGAAAGTTTGATCCTAATGCTGATGATGGAATCTCTCTTGGATACTCCTCAGTCTCCAAAGCCTCCAGAGTCTTCAATCGAAGAAGACAAACTGTTGAAGAAACTATTCACGTCACTTTTGACGAATCCCGTTCAGTGAATTCTCGACCTTCTACTGATACTGAAGAACTGAATCAATGGATATTTTCTCATCTTGGTGATTCAGAAGATATTCCCACTCCTCATACTCATACCGTTGAAGAAGATGGTCCTGCTATCATCCCAAACATGCAGAATAGTGAAGCTGAAACTTCATGGGTCTCAGCTATTCCTTTAAACACTATGCCTGCTTCTGAACCAAATGTCTCAGACATTCCATCTACTTCTCAGCAGTCAGTGAATGAGATCACATCTGCACCTACTCCTCTCTTGGCTGATATTCCAGAAGTTGTTGAAGCCTCATCCTCGGCTCCTCCAGTTCAATTTGAGTCAGCGATTCATGCTCCAGCTCAGCGATGGACTGTAAATCACCCAATTGATCAAATCCTTGGTGATCCAAATGCTGTTGTTCAGACTCGACGAAGTGCAGGTAAATTTTGTTTATTTGTTAACTTTATTTCTCTGATTGAACCAAAGAAAATAGATGATGCCCTCAAAGATCCAAACTGGGTCAGCGCTATGCAAGAAGAGCTGACTGAATTCAAAAGAAACAAAGTTTGGAATGTTGTTCGAAGACCAACTGACAATACAGTGATTGGCACTAAATGGGTCTATCGAAACAAGTTGGACGAACATGGAACTGTAACCCGCAACAAGGCTCGACTTGTTGCTCAGGGATACAAACAAGAGGAAGGCATAGATTACGACGAAACATTTGCCCCAGTGGCTAGACTAGAATCTATTCGTCTATTCTTAGCGTACGCTGTACACAAAGACTTTAAAGTATATCAAATGGATGTTAAGTCAGCATTTCTCAATGGAAAGCTGAATGAAGAAGTCTATGTGGAACAACCTCTAGGATTCTCAGATCCTAAGCGTCCAGGGTATGTTTATAAACTGGATAAGGCACTTTATGACTTAAAGCAAGCTCCACGTGCATGGTATGACACTCTATCCTCTTATCTCCTAATTGAAAATTTTGAGCGAGGCAAAATCGACAAAACTCTATTTTTTAGAATAGTAAAAGGTCATATCATTCTTGTCCAGATATATGTTGATGACATTATATTTGGTTCTACTAACCCCGATCTTTGTACTCGTTTCTCTGAAAGGATGAAAGAAGGGTATCAAATGAGTATGATGGGTGAGCTAACATATTTCCTTGGTCTTCAGATAAAACAAAATGAAAAAAGGAACTTTCATTAATCAGGGAAAGTATGTTAAAGATATGCTGAAGAAATTCGATTTAACTCAGAGTTCAGCTATGAAAACCCCTATGGCACCTCCGCTGACACTAAACAAGGATTCAAATGGAATACTTGTTAATGTCACGCTGTATCGTGGGATGATCGACTCTCTCTTATATCTTACAGCTAGCCGACCCGATATTATGTACGCAACCTGTTTGTGTGCACGATATCAAAGCTGAACCTAAGGAATCTCATATGATCGTTGTAAAGCGAATCTTTCGTTACCTTAAGGGTACTATGAACCTAGGTCTTTGGTATCCCAAAGACTCAGGGTTTGATCTAATCGCCTATTCAGATAGTGATTTTGCAGGTTGCAAATTGGATAGGAAAAGCACCACAGGATGCTGTCAGCTCCTGGGTGGAAAGCTGGTGAGTTGGACAAGTAAAAAGCAAAACTCAGTGTCCACCTCAACTGCTGAAGCTGAGTATGTAGCCGCTGGAAGCTGTTGTTCTCAGGTCATGTGGATTAGAAATCAACTACTAGACTATGACCTTCAGCTCTCGAAAATTCCAATCTATTGCGACAGGACAAGTGCCATCGCTATAGCCAACAATCCAGTGCTACACTCAAAGACCAAACATATCGAAATCAAGTATCATTTTATCAGAGATCATGTGATGAATGGTGATATAGAACTTCATTTTATCCCAACTGACTATCAGTTAGCTGATCTGTTCACCAAACCTCTTGATGAGACAAGATTTAACTTTCTCATCAGCGAGCTTGGAATGCTGAACTTTGAAGAGTAAAATCTTCAGTGGTTCACATTTGATCACCGATAGGATAAAACAATTATATAACTCATTCTATCATTCTCTCTCGGAACATAATTGATTTGCTGATATCAAGGTATGTTTTCTCTCCTGCTCGTTGACGTTCGCATGTGAATGTAAGATTTCAAAATAAATTGTATCGCTGAATATCTCTTCCTTAACAGCGATACTTTGAAATTTCATAAACTAACACTGATATTTCTATTCAGTGCTTCATGTTTTTCAAAATAGTCCCCGAGCTTTCAAAACCTTAAAGACATCCTAAAATATGAAAGGACGTTTGTGACATCATCACAACGGATAAACCCTGACACGTTCTTTTTCTGACACACGTTTGCACGTTTCGTTTATCATCCAATCAAATGCAAACACGTGTCCGTGTCATGATGAAAAACTTTCCCGCTCTAGTTTTTCTCTCTCTCAAATCTCTCTATATAAACTATTTCGAGTTTATATTTTTCCTTTACGCGAATAATACTTCTTCTCCAAGCAAGAAAAGATTTACTGTTGCTGATTTCCAGAAATCTGTTCATCACCTTCTTCGATTACCAGGTTAATATTCTTATTATTCACCTGCATAACTTGTTTCTGATCTTTTTTGTTGCTTTTAACAGATCAAACAAAAGAAACCTTTCTAAAATGAAATCATTTCCTTCATGGTTTTATGAACACAACCTTTTCATGGTTGTTCTTCAAGTTTAAAACTCAAAATCTTAAACTTGTTCTTCATTCATTTTTCCATAATCCTTATCTAAAAAATGGAAAACAAGACTTTTACTGGCTTTGTTTTTCTTTTTCAAAACAAGAAAACCCTAATCTTCATTAAGACATTTCTGTCTGAATGAAATGGACAAAATTCGAAATTAATCTTATTGGAAAATCTTTCACATTAAGACTATTCTTTATCTATGTTCATGGTTGATATGTTAAACAAAAATGGCATCCTCTACTCCTGCTCATACCACTGAGAAATCCACGGCTGCAAAGAAACTGACTCTCGTCAAAGCTCCTCAAGTCAAGTTCAAGCTTGAGGAAATCGATTTTTCAAAATCGAACAACCTCCATGCGCTTTTCAAGTTTCCTCCTCGAAAGCAAGTCACACATCTGGATGATGCTGTGAATTTCCTCAAAACATGTTCCTTATCTACAACCCTGACTATTACACCCCCTGCTCATCAATTCCTACTATCTCAGTTCTGGTATACTGCCAGAAGAGCTCAGGTACCCCATGCCAAAAACCCAACGAAGATCGTTGACTCCATTATGTGTGACACCAAATTTGGCACAACCAAAATCAACCCTGCCATTATCAGGAAAGCACTGAGTCTTCCTACCTCTACCAAAGAAAACCGCTTTGTCCCTCTCCCAAACCACAAAAACCATGCTGATAGAGAAGCCATCACTGCATTCTTCGATGCAATGGGTTATGCATGGGACATTGGAAGGGACTAGAAGCCTGAGAAGAAACTGACCATGATCAAGAAGTCCAAAATGCCCAGCGAGATGAACTTCATCTTCGCACATCTGATAAGCTGCATGACAGCGAAGAGTGGCTCCTCTGATCAAGCTGCTCAACCTCAGCAAGCAATGGACTACGCATTGCTGAAAGGTCTAAATGCTGACTGGGCCTCAATCATCTACGACAACCTTGCGTTCAGAGTGGATATGGCTGAAAGACCTTCATGGGTTCCTTATCCCAGATTCATCAGCGCCGTCTTTCAACAAGGACTTGGCGAGAGGTACCCAAAAGAGGGTGATCTGAGACTCTCTTAGGTTGGCCCTAAGGTGCTCGACTTTAAGCCGCTAGAAAACGAGGTACGTCTTTATACTATCTTATCTCTTCTCAATCCTCCTTCTTCTACTTCTGCAGCTCATTCAGTGTAAATCCCCACTGCTGATACCCACGCTGCACCCTCCACTCCTTCTTGAAAAAGGAAACACTCATCTTCCCAACTTGGTTCCAAAAGAATCAAGAAAACCAAGGAGCAACCCCCCCAGCAGGTACACGCTGGAGACTCCACAGCTCATCTTGAAGAGCTGATGGAAAGTTTTGTGGTACGCTCTGCCACAGCTGATCAAGCCACCCCTTCCATCCCAGCTTCAGCGTCTCTAAACACTGAAGTTATAAACTTGGAAATGAACCCACCTCCTTCAGCCTCTCTACAAACTGAAGTGATTGTCAGCGGATCCAACGCTGAACCTAGCACCCAACCATCATTCTCATCCCTCATTCCTCCTACTCAATCTTTGGTCTCTCCACTAATTTTCCCAACTTTCTTAGGGACACCCTTCATCGTACATGACTCAGCTGCAGACACTCTAAATACGATGATGGATGCAAACTTAGGATCTGCAGGCACCTCCATGCGCCAAGGTACTCTTGAAGGCGACATGGAATGCATTCAGGACACAAAGGGTTCGACAACTTCGCAACCCGCCTGCAGGTATACACATTATCCCAAACACTCCTCTCTCACTACCCCAAACTTCTGATCTTTCCTCTATTCATAAGTTAATAACTGTTTCAGGTCCTAATTTGGGGGATATCAACACCTCCCTGAAGGACCGAGAAACAAAGGTGGAAAATTACAACACCATTCTCCCCACGAACCCTTCAGCGGTTACAGACGCTGGAGAGAAACTCAAAAAGTTGACCGAGATCGTAGATACGAAAGCCTCCAAAGCTGATCTGGAGAAGTTGGATGGTAGCATTGCTCAATTTGCTACCACTCTCGCTGACAATTAAACCGCCACCACCTCTCTTTCAACAAACTTCACCACTCTGTCCAATGAAGTCATATCATTGAAGATAGACGTTGGTTCTCTTAAGGGTGAAGTCTCCACGATCAAAACTGAGGTCTCCGCCGTCAAAGAAATTGTTCAGAAAGTACTCGATCGCCTGAATGCCCAACTTCTCATTTTACTCAAGTCGATCGAGAGGATCTTCAAAAGATCAATCCTGCTATAACTGGCCTGAATGTCAGATTAGCAAAGATTGAGAACTGTGTTGGGTTCTCTGGCCTGGAAGACAGAGACCTAATACACACTGCTACTGAACAATCTGTTACCTCCCCCAACCATAATGTGGAAGAGGGGGAGAAGGCTAAAGAAGACCTTCCCCATAATGCTGAGGGGGAGGGTATTGAAACTGCTGCTGCTGCTGCTGCTACTTCTACTTCACAACCTCAGGGAGTTGAAAACCCTGAGGAAACCGAGAAACCTCCCTCTGTATCTGAGGGGGAGAAACTCGATGAGCAACTTAAGGAAGCTGCTGCTGACGTGACCGAACCTTATGCTGAAGAGGTCGAGTCTGAAGAAGAAACTGAAGACAATGAACATGTCGACATCTCTGATGAAGAACCATCATCATCCCCCAAAGATGATGATGATGACGACTTATTCTACGTCCAGTCTGTTGCCAAAGCCCCAACTCAAAAAGGGATCGAGATAAAAGAACCTTCAGGGGAACGGACCAAGACAAAGCCTGCAGCGTCTGAAGCTGACAAAGGCAAAAACAAAGGCCTCGCTAAAGAAGACAATCTGACGATCTTGCTTCAAAAGACAGTTTTTCAGGTACATTACCTTCTATTCCCTTACACTGCATCCCTCCTCTATCCCTTCTCAATCTCAATCCTCCTCTCCATAAAACCTCTATACACTTAACCCTATTCTTTTCTCTTTCTTCCCAACTTTTCTTACTTAAACGATCGCTGTGTTTCAGCTAGTCCTCTCCCCTGTTTGAGGATCCCGCTGAAGCTCCCACGACTACACCAGAAATAATCCCAGCCACAAGAGCTGAAGAAATAATCCCAGTCTTGGATTTAACCACTAAGACTGATGAACCTGAAGAACAGCTGCTCTCTCACAAAAACAGACCTTCCTTGGCCCCTCAAAAGCTAAGTGAAGAGGATCAAGAAAAGAGAGATGCAATGATCAAACAGCTTGAAGATCAGCGAATCATTCTTCCTCGTGACAAAATTCCTGCTCCCACAAAGTTTAGGATATCAAGGAAAGAATACGAGGATCATTTAAGAGCTGAAAGATTACTCGCCGAAAAGAAGGAAGTTGAAGAAAAAGATAAGGCTCTTGCCATCCAGCTTGTCCAACAATCGGTGAAAGACCCCGCGCTGAAAAGAACTCCCATTGATGTCCAACGTCAGCTATGGGATGATGCCCAAAGGTTCGTAGAAGAAAAGACTAAGGTATCTGATTCGACTTTGGAATGGTGTAAAGAAATGTTGAACTATCGATCTCGACCATCCAAAATCATCAAGGTAAATATCAGAGGAAAACTGTTCGTAGACGTTCCTGTTGTTGAAGTTGACGTATTCAGAGAAGACAAAACCAAGCAAACTTTCTATGCTGCTACTTTAGAGAAATTTGGTTTCTCTGAATGGTTGGAAGTGAAATTAGCCATTCAGCGATCCCGCTCAAAGTTCAAGAGCCATGTCGAGAAAATTTTAAATTCTCAGATCGACTTGGTTTCTTCTGCAGTGGATATTCCTCCTTCCACTATTCTTCCACCTCAACAAGGAAGGGCCTCTGTAAAGAAAAAGAAAACCTCAGACTCAGGTCCTCCTATACGGAATGAAACAGGTATAGGTTTCTCACGCGAAGAAGTACTTGGTTGTGACCCTGACCTCTCAGTACTTGACACCTCCCTGCCTCCTAGTGAAACCTTCATCCCTGGAAAAGTCGTAAGTGAACCCTATGGCATCTTCTTTCTAGACTGCTATGGAAATCAACACTTTCAACGCATATCTGAGCTTCCAATCACTCCCATCGAATAGCTCAGAGACCTAATACACTGGTGTGAATTCAGACGCGACATTCAGGCACGTCACCTCAAGCCCTGATCTTTGAAGAAGCAAAGAACAAAAAGGATCAAGGTGTAACGGTTTCTGACTGGATGATTCCCACATCAAAGACCCTTGATGAACTTCTCATTACGGAAGAACCTTTTGACGGATAGGATCGCCTTGTAATTCTTTCTATCCTTATCTGTCTACATCTTCTGTACTTGTAATTTTATTTGCTGTACTTGTAATTTTTCCACTTCCCTTTGTAATCTTTATGAAGTTTAAAGAAAAATTTTAGCGAATGTACTTTACTCCATCAGTACAGAAAAGATCCCAGAAAACAGTAAAAAGGACAAATATTTTATGAGTTCTTTTTATCCTTATTTTTCATTAAGTAGCAATTTTCTCTGTTGCTATGTCATAATCAAATAGGGGGAGATTGTTGATCCAAACCCTCAGTGATTTGATAATGACCCTCTCTTAAACACATAGTGAAAATTGTAAGTAAACAATATGTATTAGAGTTTCGCTATCGCTGATAAGTACTAAGACTTTACAGTACCGCTGATAGGAACTCTCACTCTTTAGATTAGATATTCAGCGAACACTGTTCATCATCATATAGCTCTGAGCCTGTTCAGTTTTATTGATGATCGCTGATAGTTTAGTTTGTTTACTTATGATCTCTGAGGACAAGTTTCACGTCAACATTTGTTCTACGCTGAAGTTGAAGATCAAGCTCAAGAACCAGCGACAAGTCTACTCAGGAACTGATGCGGATATCAGCGAAACCAAGATTTGTCCACTCAACGTGAAGTATCAAGTAGAAGACTTCATCATTCGCTGATAAAGATCTGACTCAACGAAAGCTGATCATGAAGTCTCCCTGCATGTTACTATTGTCTTACCTCCCTTGCACGTCTCTGTACGAACTGTCAGAACGGACATCCCTTTTGTCTGTAATCATACAACAACTTTGATTCTACACTGTGCACCATGCGGCTACTAAGGTTGTCTACAAAGGTCAATGACATGCAACCACTCAGCTGCTGCCACGTGTAAAGCCATACTGCCATGCATTAAATGAATGCAGTATATAAGAAGAACCTTACTTCAGTTTTGAAGTGTGCTCGGACCATCTTCTTATTTCTCTCTTATTGTTAAGTTATTATTCGTAATTTCTTTAACTCTTTCTAGTGCAAGAAACTTAGTGTTTCTCAAAACTTGTTTAGATTAGGTTTATCCTTAATCTTGTTCCGCAACAAGTTGTAAATTGTCTTGATTTATCAATAAACAATTTAGAAAAGTAAAATCGTGTGTTTGTATTCAACCCCCCCTTCTACAAACTTGTATAACTCTTCGGGACCAACACGCCCCATGGAGACACACTAGGTCGGATGTACCCTTTGTTTAATAGATCTTGCAGTTGCTCCTTCAGTTCTTTCAGCTAAGACGAGACCATACGGTATGGAGCTTTTAAAACTGGGCCAATTCTTAGAATAAGATCGATTGAGAATTCAACCTCCCGTTCTGGCGGTAACCTAGGAATTTGATTATCGGTAGTTTGATCCGCTGATAGTGCAAAGACGTGTCGCCTATAGTGGTCTGCTTGCCTCTATCTTTCGATCCCGGCCTATCACTTTGTCCCTAATATATGATTTCTGATCGGCTTCAGAAAATCTTGATGGAGAAATGCATCTCAAAACTGGCTCCACATAAGATTTTCCACAATTGTATTACCTTCTCAACCATGTTACCAAGATGGCCACCATTGATTGGCATCACCCTCTAGTTTGTATGTCTCCAATCTGGCTTGGATATTATCGGTACATTCCAATATTTCAAATATCTTTTCTAGATATTTAATCCAGTGTTAAGCCTCAACAGGATTCGTGGATGATAACAAAGACCGAAGATTCTATTTATGGAACTTTTCAAACGATTAATGTACGGTTAGTTGAGTCCTAACAATAGTAATGGTCGTACCTAATATGTAAGAGTAGTACTTCCAGTATTATTATGAGTTACAATCCCAGCAGCATGACACACAACTTCAATGACTTGTGTTATTTGATCGGGCATCATCGAGCTCAAGGCTTGTTGCACTGCTTTAGAAATCCTCGGATTCGGCTGATTAGGAGGGCGATTATTATCATGAGGTCTAGGCATTCATTCTTGGTGGCATTTTGACAACACCACATATAACATCTTTATTAGTGTATTCATCTAAGAGAATTAGCTAAATAACATATAATATAATATGACATAATAAACTATTTCTACCCATTTCTCACAGGTCAAACTTAGATTAATTCTACAGTTCGCAACGTATGCTCTGATACCATAAATGTAACACCCCAATTCTAACCCTACTGGGTTAAAAGCATACAGAGCAGCTAAGTACATTTCATCACAAAATAGTCATAGTTATAGACAACCGGACGTTACGGTACGAATATACATACATATATATATATATATATATATATATATATATATATATATATATATATACTGTCCCAAAAGTAACTACACAAAAATGGGTCGTCCGGTAAGTTAGTCTCCAAAAATATCCACTCTTGGTCTCTCAACCCGGATAGTCCCCCAGTCTATCTCTAGTACCTGCCACAGAATAACAAATGTGGCTGAGCAAAAACTCAGTGAACAGATCAACAAAATCAACAATAAACAATATAGGGTAAGTACAATTTATCCCTATAACCATGAAAAGATAAGGTAATTCAATCGAATATCAAAAAGATATAACAAAGGGGTTCACGTAATCACCCGTTCAGTGTTTTGTGTAATTCAAGTTCACATAAATCACCTAAATACACTAAACCCGTTGTTCCCAAAGAATGTACGGTTCAATGGGCATAAGTGAGAACTAGTAGTGTGGGCACGACACCCACTAGCCCTCGACTACTATTAAAGCAGTCCTAGTTTTGTTCTGTTCCTAGGATATCCATTCGCCTCCATGGCCTGATCAGGGCCAACGCACTCACCACGCATTCACGAGGACGCCATAGTGATTATAGCCACCATGGAAGCATCACAAGGTCGGTGCCCCCGACGAAGTGTCTGGGTAAAGGATCACAACAAATGTGATCTAACCGGATCAAAATGATATAACAACAATCAATGAACAAGTAAATATGGCTTGACTCTATCTAGTCGTGCCATTCTCAAATCGATAATCTCACGGTCATTGGACCGAGTCAACAAGTCATATGTATAACATACCATTCACGCCTCAGCATTCGGAATAAAACTCAAGAATCGGGCCAACGGTCCCTATTAGCGGCATTAGACTTTGGAATATTCCTCGGTCGCGCTCAACTAATGGGACACCAAATGGAATTCAATAAAGAAATGACACGATGAAAATCCAAGAATCAACATCATTGAGGTATTTTCGTACCACAAGTGTACTATTCGGTAAATCATGTTTGATGGAATGACCCTCATCAATAGGTCACTCCAGTTACAAGTAAATAAAATATCCGTACCTTTATATAGCCAATATTCTCAACCACGATGCTCGAATGCCCAACGTTTCCAATCCTTGCTAATCGGAATTTCCTATCACAAGTAATGTACACTTAGAACTATATATAATTATCTATGTTTGATTGACCTATTTATCCTATTTGTACCTTTCTTTTATGTTACTTAAACTTTATTTACATCCTAATAAACATACAACTCATTTATAGTGTTGGTTAGAGGATGATGTGGTTACTCAAACAAACATACAAAATAGTGCAGTCCCCTGCACATTTCAGCTTCTGTCCATCTTTTTGTTAGCCATTTTACTCATACTTAGGAGCTGCACTTGGTGTTATTGTCTAAATAAAAATCATACATATGCCTCTTAGGAATCCAATAGAACCAGAATCATGTTGTTTGGATCTATGACCGATTTAATACGAATTTTATACCAACAGTGTGCAATTCCCGAGTTTATAGAGACCAGCTACTGTAATTCAGTATTTTGGCACACTTAAGGTCCAAGTTAGCTTTCGGGCTCTTCATAACATAGGTTCTAGACATACTAAGCTTTCCAGCCATATATTAAACACCTCAATTGGAGAAATGGTTGATTTTATACACATTTTTAAAGTAACCTGCATATTTATGTGTTTTTCCAACAGCATCATATTTAACTTGTTTAACATACCAATCGCTACCACTTGAATTGATAACCATTCTAAACCTCTCTATTGAAAAAAATGGAGTACTTTGTTTTGGATTAACAACCGTTAACATCATATAAACCAAAACCTACTAGAATCTTAGGTTATCAAACATCTAATTCAAAGATTTACTAAGTTCTTACCTCAAGGATGATTACAACCTATTCAAGATGATGATTCCTTTAATTCTTTCCAAACTCCAGAACCTAACAACACAAATACACCCACTTAGTATGTGTTTTTAACAATTTAACCTAGATTTCAAGATAATAAGCTTACCCAATGGTTTACCTTCAATTTTTACCTTCAAATCTTCAAAATTTCATCATTTCTTCAAGGATTTGAGGCTTAATTTCATGGAAGAAGTTTTGGTCTAGGGTTTGAGTAGAAACGTGAAGGAGAAGAAGATAAAATATGAATATGAGTTATTAATTTCAAATTTTGTTTTTATATTTTCCAAATTTTCACTTTTAGACCCTCAAGTTTCATAATTTACATATTTATCATAAGTAGTCAATTTCTTCACATTTTGAGTTTAATTCTAGTCTCACTTATCCATGTTTAATCCCTCTAATGGTCCTTTTTTACAATGTTAGTTTGGGTTAAAGTCCATATGCGATATGTATAAACATACAAAGCAAGGACTAACTCTTCATGTAAACTTCGTTACGAAAGTCCGGTTATTATATTCCTCCCCCCTTAAAATAGGATTTCGTCCTCGAAATCTAAGATAGGTTAAAGGACTTACAATTTTTGTAGAAATCCGAATATTCATTTTTGAATGATTCCTCTTGTTCCCACATAGCTTCCTGCTAATATTGATTCTTCCAAAGGACTTTGATATAAGGAATCGATCGGTTTCGTAACTTCTTTGTCATACGTCCGATTATCTGTTCCGGTTCTTCTATGTACGAAAGATCTGACTCAATTTGATCTATCGGGTAGTTGATAACATGTAGGGGATGATAATTATACCCGCGTAACAAAGATACATGGAAGACGTTGTGAATGTGAGACATTTGTGGAGGCAAGGCAAGACGATAAGCAACTTCGCCTACTCTTTCCAAAATTTCAAACGGACCAACATATCGAGGGTTCAGTTTGCCTTTAATACCAAATCTTTGCGTACCATGGATCGGAGAAACTTTAACAAAGACATGGTCACCTGGATGGAACTCTAAAGGTCGTCGGTGTTTGTCAGCATAACTTTTCTGTTGAGACTGGACCTCCCGCATTCTTTGCTTTGCCAATTCGACCTTTTTTGTAGTGATCTGAACTAATTCGGGACCCTTTTTCTTCCTTTCTCCCACTTCATTCCAACATATTAGAGCTCTACACTTTCGGCCGTATAGAACTTCAAATGGGGCGGTTCCGATAGAAGATTGATAACTGTTGTTATACGCAAATTCCACCAAAAACAAATACTCATCCCAATTTCCAGACCACTCCAAAGTAGAAGCACGTAACATATCTTCCAATGTTTGAATTTTTCTTTCGGACTGGCCGTCAGTCTGTGGATGATATGCAGTGCTTATACTCAATCGGGTTCCGGAAGCATTCTGAAGTCCAATCCAAAATCGTGAAGTGAATCTTGGATCCCTGTCAGATACAATGGAAACAGGGTCTCTCTCTCTCTTACACTCTACTCCTCTCTCTCTCTCTCTTTCTTTCTCTCTCTCTCTCTATCTTTCTCTCTCTTTCTCTTTCTTGGCACATATTTCTCTCTATCTCACTCTCTCTCTCTCACTCTCTCTTTCTTGGCATATTTCTCAGCACCATGTAGTCGGAAGATTTCACGATTAAAGATATATGCGAGCTTACCGATAGAATCCGTTTATTTAATAGGGAGAAAATGTGCCGATTTTGTAAGTAGATCGACAACAACCCATATTGCATTATTCTTGCGGGAAGTTCTCGGTAAACCGGTTAAGAAACCCATCGTGATATTCACCCATTTCCACACGTGAATATCCAATGGACGTAGCAATCCCCCGACTCGTTGATGTTCAATTTTGATTTTCTGACAAGTTATGCATTTAGCAATAAACTCGGCTACATCTCTTTTCATCCCATTCCACCAAAAATATTGTTTTAAATCATGGTACATCTTTGTAGAACATGGGTGAATAGAAAAAGGAGAATTATGAGCTTTAGCCAAGATTTCTTCCTTTAATTCCTGAACTTCTGGAACACACAATCTTTCCCGAAACCACAACACGCCTTTATCATCAACGTGAAAATTAGTTTCGGAATCACCTTGGATCTTTTGTTGTATAGCCCAAAGCTCCCTATCAGATCGTTGAGCTTCTTTAATTTTGGAAACGAGGGTCGGTTCGACAGTAAGATTAGTTATCACCCCGTCTCCAACTCGACAACATAGTTTAACTCCAATTCTTTCTAAATCTGTTGCTATATGGGGTTGAACAGAAAAGCATGATACAGATCCGACACCTTTCTGACTAAGAGAGTCGGCTACAAGATTCGCTCTTCCAGGGTGATATTGTATTCGGACATCATAGTCTTTCTAAATTCAAGCCATCGACGTTGCCTCAGGTTTAGTTCTTTTTGTGTGAAAATATACTTCAGGCTTTTGTGATCGGTGAATATGTCACAAGTTTCTCCGTACAAGTAATGCCGCCATATTTTTAAAGAGAAGATAACTACAGCCAGCTCCAAATCATGTGTCGGGTAGTTAACCTCATACGGCTTGAGTTGACGTGAATCATAAGCTATAACCCGTCCATTTTGCATTAATACACAACCCAATCCGGATTTGGAAGAATCGCTGTAAACTTGATAGCCGCCTGACCAAGGCAAGTACCGGTGCAGTTACTAGTCGTCTCTTTAACTCTTTAAAACTTTTATCATGTTCGTTACCCCATACAAACTTTACTCCTTTTTGGAGGAGTTAGAGTCATCGGAAATGCGATCCTAGAAAAGTTCCCAACGAATCGTCGATAATAACCGGCTAAACCCAGAAATGCACGTTTTGGCCAATTAGTAACGGCTTCAACCTTAGCTGGATCAACTTGAATGCCATCAGCTGAAATAACATGGCCTAAGAACGCCACTCGATCTAACCAGAATTCACACTTTGATTGCTTGGAGTAAAGATTTTTCTTTCGAAGTGTATCCAATGCTAATCGGAGATGTGTTTCATGTTCAGACTTTGACTTTGAATAAACAAGAATATCATCAATGAATACAATCACAAAGTTGTCCAAATAATTCTTGAATACTCGATTCATCATATCCATGAAGATTACTGGAGCGTTTGTCAACCCGAATGGCATAACTATAAACTCATAGTGGTCGTATCGAGTTCAGAATGCCGTCTTTGGTATATCTGAATCCTTGATCCTGAGCTGATAATAACCTGATCTCAAATCAATCTTTGAGAAACAGCTGGCGCCCTGTAACTGATCGAATAGATCATCGATCCTAGGTAGAGGGTATTTGTTCCGAATAGTGAGACTATTTAACTCGCGATAGTCAATACACAATCTCATGGAACCATCTTTCTTCTTTACAAAGAGTACAGGTGCGCCCCATGGAGACACACTAGGTCGGATGTACCCTTTGTTTAATAGATCTTGCAGTTGCTCCTTCAGTTCTTTCAGCTCAGACAAGACCATACGGTATGGAGCTTTTGAAACTGGGCCAATTCCTAGAATAAGATCGATTAAAAATTCAACCTCCCGTTCTGGCGGTAACCAAGGAATTTGATTATCGGTAGTTTGATCCGCTGAAAGTGCAAAGACGTGTCGGCCTATAGTGGTGTGCTTGCCTCTATCTTTCGATTCCGGCCTATCACTTTGTCCCTAATATATGATTTCCGGTCGGCTTCAGTAGAATCTTGATGGAGAAATGCATCTCTAAACTGGCTCCACATAAAATTTTCCACAATTGTATTACCTTCTCAACCATGCTACAAAGATGGCCACCATTAACCACAAGGGTTGTGGCATACTGGTTAAGGCCATGGGGGATGTGGTGGAATATCACATCTGCCCAGGGTTCTAATCCAGGCGTACACAACAATTGTGGCCATTGAGGTTTGATCAGGGCTGATGTCTTACAGTCATAATTTGCCAAGGGATTAGTCTAGGCATTTCCTAGGACACCCTTCAAAAAAAAATCTGGCCACCATTGATTGGCATCACCCTCTAGTTTGTATGTCTCCAATCTGGCTTGGATATTATCGGTACATTCCAATATTTCAAATATCTTTTCTAGATATTTAATCCAGTGTTAAGCCTCAACAGGATTCGTGGCCGATAACAAAAACCGAAGATTCTATTTATGGAACTTTTCAAACGATTAATGTAGGGTTAGTTGAGTCCTAACTATAGTAATGGTCGTACCTAATATGTAAGAGTAGTACTTCCAGTAGTATTATGAGTTACAATCCCACCAGCATGACACACAACTTCAATGACTTGTGTTATTTGATCGGGCATCATCGAGCTCAAGGCTTGTTGCACTGCTTTAGAAATCCTCGGATTCGGCTGATTAGGAGGGCGATTATTATCACGCTAGACCTCCTCTATTCTCCTCTTCTAGGCATTCATTCTTGGTGGAATTTTAACAACACCACATATAACATCTTTATTAGTGTATTCATCTAAGAGAATTAGCTAAATAACATATAATATAATATGACATTATAAACTATTTCTACCCATTTCTCACAGGTCAAACTTAGATTAATTCTACAGGTCGCAACCTATGCTCTGATACCATAAATGTAACACCCCAATTCTAACCCAACTGGGTTAAAAGCATACAGAGCAGCTAAGTACATTTCATAACAAAATAGTCATAGTTATAGACAACCGGACGTTACGGTACGAATATACATATATATACAGTCCCAAAAGTAACTACACAAAAATGGGTCGTCCGGTAAGTTAGTCTCCAAAAATATCAACTCTTGGTCTCTCAACCCGGATAGTCCCCCAGTCTGTCTCTAGTACCTGCCACAGAATAACAAATGTGGCTGAGCAAAAACTCAGTGAACAGATCAACAAAATCAACAATAAACAATATAGGGTAAATACAATTTATCCCTATAACCATGAAAAGATAAGGTAATTCAATCGAATATCACAAAGATATAACAAAGGGGTTCACGTAATCACCCATTCCGTGTTTTGTGTAATTCAAGTTCACATAAATCACCTAAATACACTAAACCCGTTGTTCCCAAAGAATGTACGGTTCAATGGGCATAAGTGAGAACTAGCAGTGTGGGCACGACACCCACTAGCCCTCGACTACTATTAAAGCAGTCCTAGTTCTGTTCTGTTCCTAGGATATCCATTCGCCTCCATGGCCTGATCAGGGCCAGCGCACTCACCACGCATACACGAGGACGCCATAGTGATTATAGCCACCATGGAAGCATCACAAGGTCGGTGCTCCCGACGAAGTGTCTGGGTAAAGGATCACAACAAATATGATCTAACCGGATCAAAATGATATAACAACAATCAATGAACAAGTAAATATGGCTTGACTCTATCTAGTCGTGCCATTCTCAAGTCGATAATCTCACGGTCATTGGACCGAGTCAACAAGTCATATGTATAACATACCATTTGTGCCTCAGCATTCGGAATAAAACTCAAGAATCCGGCCAACGGTCCCTATTAGCGGTATTAGACTTTGGAACATTCCTCGGTCGTGCTCAACTAATGGGACACCAAATGGAATTCAACAAAAAAATGACACGATGAAAATCCAAGAATCAACATCATTGAGGTATTTTCGTACCACAAGTGTACTATTCGGTAAATCAAGTTTGATGGAATGACCCTCACCAATAGGTCACTCCCGTTTCAAGTAAATAAGAGACCCATACCTTTATATAGCCAATATTCTCAACCACGATGATCGAATGCCCAACGTTTCCAATCTGATAAATCCCAGATCTCTAGCAATAAGATATGAATGTAGTGAGAGAGAATCTAGAGAGAAAATATGTCATCCATGTATTGAGCTCAAAGGATTACAAAAGGTTTCTAAAAGATTACAAAAGCTTTTAACAAATGAACTAGACAAGCCTATTTATACCCATGACATACAAGGTATAAAGGCATTCACAATACTGTATAGACTCATACAGTACATTGACTTTACAATAAATCTTGAATACAATAATGCTCTAACAATCTCCCCCTTTGGATTCAAGATTTAAAAATTTTGACAGCAGTCTTCAGCTCTTTGTAAAGTCAATCTTCTTCAACAGATACTTTATCAAACTATCTTCAAGCCTTGTACATGAAAACAGATCTTTACAGCTTTATCAGTCTTTAACAAACAGTAACTTCTCGTATCCTTCTTGATGCAAGAACCTTAGTTCTCATATTAACTTTACGAATCCGAAATCATCAATTCGGATGTAGGCAGATCCGAAATCATCAATTCGGATGCTAGAGGATGCGAAATCAGCTCAATTCGGATCAAGTAGGATTCGAATTCAAGTAAGTTGGAACAAGAAGGGTCCGAAATCAGGGCAATTCGAATCATGAAGGATTCGAAATCACTCAATCCGAATCATGAAGGGTGCGAAATCAGGACAATTTGAATTATGAAGGGTTCGAAATCAGGGCAATTCGAATCATGAAGGATGCGAAACCATCTATATTTTTGAACTTTTAGGTGTAAGCGCATTCCGAGAACCACTCAGAACTAAGATAACCAAATTCAGCAATATTTAGACTTCACATGATCCTTCTCCCCTGATCTTCAGTCTTTGTTCACGAATCATTGACTTGAAAGCTCTTAGACATGAGATATCTTTGACATGAAATTGAATTAAACATTTCTCCCCCTTTTTCGATGAAAGTGAGCATCATTATCATCGAAAACCTTCTTCAATTTCAGTCGCGTCACTGAGTATTACTAACAATCTCCTCCTTAGTGGATAACCTTGCTCCCCCTCAAAATAAGAATTCTGGAGCAATTTGTTTTCTCCCCCTGAAAGTATGCATATATTTCAATAACGCACAATATACAAATTTTAAAAAATTTACACAAGGAAAATAAAATTCATTGAACTTCATTTTATAACTACTAACATTTGATCATTTGAAAGTTGGACAAAGGAAATTCAACTTAATGAAATTTAACAGATATTTCAATCAAATGAAATCAAATGCATGTGTTTGGATTCAAAAACAAGTAATCATTGCATATCAAGTTACAAACGTTCAGTTTCAACCCCTTTATTAAATCTATTTGGTGTGCTAGCATGCGAAATATGATTAGCATCAAGCGTATGCAATTCTAAAACATATAAGAATACTTTGCTCTACTCACACTATTTGTCCAAAATCAGAATTTCATAAATTTACGGATTTATCGCGACTTTGTATTTTCCCCAAGTTTCAAGAGATGTGTGCTCTTTGGCATCTTTTGATTTTATGCACATTTGAATCTTTTGATTTTGTACTCATTGGCATCTTTTGATTTTGTGCACATTGGCATCCTTTGATTCTGTGCTCATTGGCATCCTTTGATTTTGTGCGCATTGGCATCCTTTGATTCTGTGCTCATTGGCATCCTTTGATTTTGTGCTCATTGGCATCTTTTGATCAAAAAGTTTAGTAAGAATAAGATATACCGTTAAACATGACTTTCTATCTGGTTCTATAGAAGGATTTGGGTTAGCAGATCCCAGACCAGTTGGCCTTAGGTGCTAGGTGACAAGCACCCCTTAGAACTTAATTTCCCAAACCAGAAAGGCCACATCGATATATCTTAAACCCATTTGTACCAGTAGAACATGACTTTCTATCTGGTTCTATTGCAGGATTTGGGTCAGCCGATCCCAGACCAGTTGATCTTAGGGACTAGGTGTCGAGCACCCCTTGGGACTTACTCTCCCAAACCAGAAAGGCCACAGGCACAAACTTTCAAACTAAATGATAGTGCAACTTTTTTTATCTCAATCACTTGGTTCTAAAACATAGTGCTTTGCCCATATTTTCATTTCCATCCATCATTCTGACATATAGGCTTTTTGAGCATTATATTCTATATATATCCAGATTCACATAATTTTGAGCATTCAGCATAATTTCATTCATGTTTTGCTGACCTTTCGATTTATTTTAGAGGTGAAAATTGAAGCAAATCTAACTCAGATAGTACAAAGTTTCTTGTAAAATCATCTTTTAGCACACATTTAATTCATTGAATGAAAATTGAAAATTTCATCTTATTGAATTAAATTTGTAAAATTTCAAGTTTTCAAATCAGTAGAAACAAATATAATCCAATGTTACCTTTTGCCACTTGTTCCTTGAAACAAAAATATATAGCAGTTAAGGATATCACCTGAGAAGTATGAGTTCTAAACTGATTTGTTTAGAAATCTTAGTCTTTGAAGTACGGGTTCTAAACTGATTTGTTCAGAAGCCATAGTCTTTGAAGAACGGGTTTTGAACTGATATGTCCAAAAGCCAATATTCTTTGTCTCCCCCTTAATGGTACAAATATTCTTCAAAAGACAAATCCACCGCTTCTCTTCTGTTTTCAGTCATGTGTGTGGTATGTATTTACAAATCAGTACAACACATGATAAACCTGCAAAACAGATTAAGCAGATTTTGGTACCCAATGGCTCTTGGGTCCTAGTGGGTTAGGTGTAGATTTCTTACAAGGAATACTGTAAGAACCATACCAATAAGAAGTATAATCTTTATGCACAAAGTCATTTGATCCACAGTAAGAACAACAGATTTTCTTATGTGCCAACCTAATCAGATGATTTACATAATGAATAGGATTTGGTTTAGCATAAGATTTACCTTTTGGCGTATTGTTCTTCTTTGCATTTGATGTGGATACAGATGATTTTGCCACATTTTTCTTTGGAACTGTTGTGCCTTTGATTCTCCATTCCATCTTCACCCTCTTGAAGACTGGAACTTCTTCAGATTTGGAAGTATTAATTTTAGGCACCTTAAGAATATCATCCGATTTATCAAACAGAGGATTATAGAAAAGATTAGAAGAACGAATCTGACCTTTTGAGAAATCTGTTGATCTATTAAATTGTTTAGAAGGAATGTTTTTAAAACTTGAACTTGAAGCAGTTTTAAAAGAACATTCAGAATCATTTGAATCAACAAATGGAGTCTGAAAGATAGAATTATGACTAGCCTGCTTTGAGACATCAAATTTAAAAATGACGTCTTCAAGTTCTTTGACTTTGATTATTAAAACATTTTTCTCTTTAGAAATTAGATCAAATTTCTTTTGGAGATCAGATTTGATCAACTGATCCTTCATAATATCAGCTGATAAACCAGATAATCTTTTGGTAAGATTAAGAATCACATCTTCAAAATATACACGTTCCGATTCAAAATCTTTTTCCAAAAACCTTCTTTTATCAGTAATCTCTTTGAAAATTTCCGTATTTTTCTTTTTAAGAGTTTTACTTTCCTTTTCAAATAGATTTTTCTTTTCCGTGAAATCTTTTCTTTCCTTTTCCAAAAGATTTTCTAATTCAGAGATTTTCATGGAAAGTTCAGAACTTTTAATCTCAAAAAAATTTCGTTCAGTTTCAAATTTAGCTCTTTCTTTTTCGAGCTTGTCTTTTTCTAAAAATAAAACTTTCTCAAATTCTGAAACTTGTTTTGAAAGTTTTATACATTTCAGCTCAGTCTCTTTCTTTTCTTCAAAAACTTTCTTTTCTTCAAAAGAAAAATTAGACAGTTTTCTCTTTAGATCGGCATTTTCACTGTCCAAAATTTTCCCTATATCTTTAACTTCTTTTAATTGAGCATGTAACTTTAAGTTCCACTTCACTCTCTTTTCTTCTCTACTCTTCAAATCGGCATTTTCTTTTTGAAGAGTTGTTACTTTCTCTTGAAGATTCTCGATTTGATCGTGCAGACTTGAGTTGTCTTTCTTTGCTTCAAGATCTGCAATATAAACTTCAAGATCAGTTATTCTTTTAGTAAGTTTAGCATTTGAAGAAGAAATGTCTAAAATTTGTCTTTTCAGATCAACATTTTCTTCTTCCAATGCTTTATTTAAAATAGGAGTTGAAGAATTTGAAGCATTATCTTTAACAGGAGTTTCTGATATAGGAGATGTTTCTGATAAAATAACTTGTTGCAAAATTCCATTATTTGCCTTAGCTTTTTCAAGTGGCTTTGGAGGTGTTTTTGTTATTATGACTTGTTGCAACACTTCATTATTTGGTTTAACAGATACATGTGAATTAACAGATGTTTCTGTTATAATGACTTGTTGCAACTTTACATTTGGTTTAACAAAAACTTTTGCAATTGGAGGAATCTCCTTTTTCAGAGTTTGCTTCAAATCTTCACCACTGCTTTTAACAATAACTTGTTGTAAAACCATTTTGAATATTGCTAGAAATTGATCGTTCAGAAGATCAAGCAGAAAGTGTATGAAAATACACTTTACAAAAAAAATTATATAAATTTTTTTTCTTGAAAAGCTCTTACAATGTATGAAATACACTATAGAAAAAATTTCGGGATAAATTTTTTTCTCAAAAAACTCTTTTTTTTAAATCAATGAATTCGAATGTATAAGGGTTCGAATTCAATGAATTCGGATGTATAAGGATTCGAATTCAATGAATTCGGATGAATAAGGGTTCGAATTCAATGAATTCGGATGAAGAAGGGTTCGAATTCAATGAATTCGGATGAAGAAGGGTTTGAATTCACTGAATTCGGATGAATAAGGGTTCGAATTCAATGAATTCGGATGAAGAAGGATTCGTATTCAATGAATTCGGATGCTGAAGGGTTCGAATTCACTCAATTCGGACTTAACTTTGTTCGAATTCACTCAATTCGAATGTAACTGGGTTCGAATTCACTCAATTCGAATGTACTTAGGTTCGAATTCACTCAATTCGAATGTACTTAGGTTCGAATTCACTCAATTCGAACTCAACAGGGTTCGAATTCTCTACAATTCGAATCTAATAGGGTTCGAATTCTATGAATTCGAATTCTTCTTGAGTCGAATTCTACACTTGTGATGCCAAGAACAATCCGAATTCTCTATGAATGTTCCGAATTCTCTTTGAATGATCCGAATTCACCAAGAATGATCCGAATTCTGCACTTCGAACTTCAAAATCACTTAATCTGCCATAACTTCTTCAATTCTTGATCAATTGTGATGAATCTTATATCAAATTGTTCGTAATTGAAATCCGCACACTTTTCCTGTTGATTGCAATTCACAATTCGATCAATTTGAACACATTAAGATCAAAACAGTGAATTTTTGGTTTTCGAACAAAATCTTAAAAATTGATCAAATCAGATGATTCTGTGCAGTTTTTTATGTTGATCCAAGAATTAAAGATGATCAGTAATCAATTCCGAGTTCAGTGATGCAAGAAATTGATTCAAAAGATCAAAATTTAAAAAAATCAGATGAATAGTGATGAACACCCAATCCGAATTCTTCAACTTTAGTGTAAAAATTCTTCAATTTGGTCTTCGATCTGCTTGAATCTTCTGTTTAGCTCTGATACCAATTGATAAATCCCAGATCTCTAGCAATAAGATATGAATGTAGTGAGAGAGAATCTAGAGAGCAAATATGTCATCCATGTATTGAGCTCAAAGGATTACAAAAGGTTTCTAAAAGATTACAAAAGCTTTTAACAAATGAACTAGACAAGCCTATTTATACCCATGACATACAAGGTATAAAGGCATTCACAATACTGTATAGACTCATACAGTACATTGACTTTACAATAAATCTTGAATACAATAATGCTCTAACACAATCCTTGCTAATCGGAATTTCCTATCACAAGTAATGTACACTTAGAACTATATATAATTATCTATGTTTGATTGACCTATTTATCCTATTTGTACCTTTCTTTTAAGTTACTTAAACCTTATTTACATCCTAATAAACATACAACTCATTTATAGTGTTGGTTAGAGGATGATGTGGTTACTCAAACAAACATACAAAACAGTGCAGTCCCCTGCACATTTCAGCTTCTGTCCATCTTTTTGTTAGCCATTTTACTCATACTTAGGAGCTGCACTTGGTGTTATTGTATAAATAAAAATCATACATATGCCTCTTAGGAATCCAATAGCACCAGAATCATGTTGTTTGGATCTATGACCGATTTAATACGAAATTTATTCCAATAGTGTGCAAATCCCGAGTTTTTAGAGACCAGCTACTGTAATTCAGTATTTTGGCACACTTAAGGTCCAAGTTAGCTTTCGGACACTTCATAACATAGGTTCTAGACATACTAAGCTTTCCAGCCATATATTAAACACCTCAATTGGAGCAATGGTTGATTTTATACACATTTTTAAAGTAACCTACAGATTTCTGTGTTTTTCCAACAACATCATATTTAACTTGTTTAACATACCAATCGCTACCACTTGAATTGATAACCATTCTAAACCTCTCTATTGACAAAATTGGAGTACTTTGTTTTGGTTTAACAGCGGTTAACATCATATAAAACAAAACCTACTAGAATCTTAGATTATCAAACATCTAATTCAAAGATTTACTAAGTTCTTACCTCAAGTACCTGCCACAGAATAACAAAGGATTACAAAAGGTTTCTAAAAGATTACAAAAGCTTTTAACAAATGAACTAGACAAGCCTATTTATACCCATGACATACAAGGTATAAAGGCATTCACAATACTGTATAGACTCATACAGTACATTGACTTTACAATAAATCTTGAATACAATAATGCTCTAACAATCTCCCCCTTTGGATTCAAGATTTAAAAATTTTGACAGCAGTCTTCAGCTCTTTGTAAAGTCAATCTTCTTCAACAGATACTTTATCAAACTATCTTCAAGCCTTGTACATGAAAACAGATCTTTACAGCTTTATCAGTCTTTAACAAACAGTAACTTCTCGTATCCTTCTTGATGCAAGAACCTTAGTTCTCATATTAACTTTACGAATCCGAAATCATCAATTCGGATGTAGGCAGATCCGAAATCATCAATTCGGATGCTAGAGGATGCGAAATCAGCTCAATTCGGATCAAGTAGGATTCGAATTCAAGTAAGTTGGAACAAGAAGGGTCCGAAATCAGGGCAATTCGAATCATGAAGGATTCGAAATCACTCAATCCGAATCATGAAGGGTGCGAAATCAGGACAATTTGAATTATGAAGGGTTCGAAATCAGGGCAATTCGAATCATGAAGGATGCGAAACCATCTATATTTTTGAACTTTTAGGTGTAAGCGCATTCCGAGAACCACTCAGAACTAAGATAACCAAATTCAGCAATATTTAGACTTCACATGATCCTTCTCCCCTGATCTTCAGTCTTTGTTCACGAATCATTGACTTGAAAGCTCTTAGACATGAGATATCTTTGACATGAAATTGAATTAAACATTTCTCCCCCTTTTTCGATGAAAGTGAGCATCATTATCATCGAAAACCTTCTTCAATTTCAGTCGCGTCACTGAGTATTACTAACAATCTCCTCCTTAGTGGATAACCTTGCTCCCCCTCAAAATAAGAATTCTGGAGCAATTTGTTTTCTCCCCCTGAAAGTATGCATATATTTCAATAACGCACAATATACAAATTTTAAAAAATTTACACAAGGAAAATAAAATTCATTGAACTTCATTTTATAACTACTAACATTTGATCATTTGAAAGTTGGACAAAGGAAATTCAACTTAATGAAATTTAACAGATATTTCAATCAAATGAAATCAAATGCATGTGTTTGGATTCAAAAACAAGTAATCATTGCATATCAAGTTACAAACGTTCAGTTTCAACCCCTTTATTAAATCTATTTGGTGTGCTAGCATGCGAAATATGATTAGCATCAAGCGTATGCAATTCTAAAACATATAAGAATACTTTGCTCTACTCACACTATTTGTCCAAAATCAGAATTTCATAAATTTACGGATTTATCGCGACTTTGTATTTTCCCCAAGTTTCAAGAGATGTGTGCTCTTTGGCATCTTTTGATTTTATGCACATTTGAATCTTTTGATTTTGTACTCATTGGCATCTTTTGATTTTGTGCACATTGGCATCCTTTGATTCTGTGCTCATTGGCATCCTTTGATTTTGTGCGCATTGGCATCCTTTGATTCTGTGCTCATTGGCATCCTTTGATTTTGTGCTCATTGGCATCTTTTGATCAAAAAGTTTAGTAAGAATAAGATATACCGTTAAACATGACTTTCTATCTGGTTCTATAGAAGGATTTGGGTTAGCAGATCCCAGACCAGTTGGCCTTAGGTGCTAGGTGACAAGCACCCCTTAGAACTTAATTTCCCAAACCAGAAAGGCCACATCGATATATCTTAAACCCATTTGTACCAGTAGAACATGACTTTCTATCTGGTTCTATTGCAGGATTTGGGTCAGCCGATCCCAGACCAGTTGATCTTAGGGACTAGGTGTCGAGCACCCCTTGGGACTTACTCTCCCAAACCAGAAAGGCCACAGGCACAAACTTTCAAACTAAATGATAGTGCAACTTTTTTTATCTCAATCACTTGGTTCTAAAACATAGTGCTTTGCCCATATTTTCATTTCCATCCATCATTCTGACATATAGGCTTTTTGAGCATTATATTCTATATATATCCAGATTCACATAATTTTGAGCATTCAGCATAATTTCATTCATGTTTTGCTGACCTTTCGATTTATTTTAGAGGTGAAAATTGAAGCAAATCTAACTCAGATAGTACAAAGTTTCTTGTAAAATCATCTTTTAGCACACATTTAATTCATTGAATGAAAATTGAAAATTTCATCTTATTGAATTAAATTTGTAAAATTTCAAGTTTTCAAATCAGTAGAAACAAATATAATCCAATGTTACCTTTTGCCACTTGTTCCTTGAAACAAAAATATATAGCAGTTAAGGATATCACCTGAGAAGTATGAGTTCTAAACTGATTTGTTTAGAAATCTTAGTCTTTGAAGTACGGGTTCTAAACTGATTTGTTCAGAAGCCATAGTCTTTGAAGAACGGGTTTTGAACTGATATGTCCAAAAGCCAATATTCTTTGTCTCCCCCTTAATGGTACAAATATTCTTCAAAAGACAAATCCACCGCTTCTCTTCTGTTTTCAGTCATGTGTGTGGTATGTATTTACAAATCAGTACAACACATGATAAACCTGCAAAACAGATTAAGCAGATTTTGGTACCCAATGGCTCTTGGGTCCTAGTGGGTTAGGTGTAGATTTCTTACAAGGAATACTGTAAGAACCATACCAATAAGAAGTATAATCTTTATGCACAAAGTCATTTGATCCACAGTAAGAACAACAGATTTTCTTATGTGCCAACCTAATCAGATGATTTACATAATGAATAGGATTTGGTTTAGCATAAGATTTACCTTTTGGCGTATTGTTCTTCTTTGCATTTGATGTGGATACAGATGATTTTGCCACATTTTTCTTTGGAACTGTTGTGCCTTTGATTCTCCATTCCATCTTCACCCTCTTGAAGACTGGAACTTCTTCAGATTTGGAAGTATTAATTTTAGGCACCTTAAGAATATCATCCGATTTATCAAACAGAGGATTATAGAAAAGATTAGAAGAACGAATCTGACCTTTTGAGAAATCTGTTGATCTATTAAATTGTTTAGAAGGAATGTTTTTAAAACTTGAACTTGAAGCAGTTTTAAAAGAACATTCAGAATCATTTGAATCAACAAATGGAGTCTGAAAGATAGAATTATGACTAGCCTGCTTTGAGACATCAAATTTAAAAATGACGTCTTCAAGTTCTTTGACTTTGTTTATTAAAACATTTTTCTCTTTAGAAATTAGATCAAATTTCTTTTGGAGATCAGATTTGATCAACTGATCCTTCATAATATCAGCTGATAAACCAGATAATCTTTTGGTAAGATTAAGAATCACATCTTCAAAATATACACGTTCCGATTCAAAATCTTTTTCCAAAAACCTTCTTTTATCAGTAATCTCTTTGAAAATTTCCGTATTTTTCTTTTTAAGAGTTTTACTTTCCTTTTCAAATAGATTTTTCTTTTCCGTGAAATCTTTTCTTTCCTTTTCCAAAAGATTTTCTAATTCAGAGATTTTCATGGAAAGTTCAGAACTTTTAATCTCAAAAAAATTTCGTTCAGTTTCAAATTTAGCTCTTTCTTTTTCGAGCTTGTCTTTTTCTAAAAATAAAACTTTCTCAAATTCTGAAACTTGTTTTGAAAGTTTTATACATTTCAGCTCAGTCTCTTTCTTTTCTTCAAAAACTTTCTTTTCTTCAAAAGAAAAATTAGACAGTTTTCTCTTTAGATCGGCATTTTCACTGTCCAAAATTTTCCCTATATCTTTAACTTCTTTTAATTGAGCATGTAACTTTAAGTTCCACTTCACTCTCTTTTCTTCTCTACTCTTCAAATCGGCATTTTCTTTTTGAAGAGTTGTTACTTTCTCTTGAAGATTCTCGATTTGATCGTGCAGACTTGAGTTGTCTTTCTTTGCTTCAAGATCTGCAATATAAACTTCAAGATCAGTTATTCTTTTAGTAAGTTTAGCATTTGAAGAAGAAATGTCTAAAATTTGTCTTTTCAGATCAACATTTTCTTCTTCCAATGCTTTATTTAAAATAGGAGTTGAAGAATTTGAAGCATTATCTTTAACAGGAGTTTCTGATATAGGAGATGTTTCTGATAAAATAACTTGTTGCAAAATTCCATTATTTGCCTTAGCTTTTTCAAGTGGCTTTGGAGGTGTTTTTGTTATTATGACTTGTTGCAACACTTCATTATTTGGTTTAACAGATACATGTGAATTAACAGATGTTTCTGTTATAATGACTTGTTGCAACTTTACATTTGGTTTAACAAAAACTTTTGCAATTGGAGGAATCTCCTTTTTCAGAGTTTGCTTCAAATCTTCACCACTGCTTTTAACAATAACTTGTTGTAAAACCATTTTGAATATTGCTAGAAATTGATCGTTCAGAAGATCAAGCAGAAAGTGTATGAAAATACACTTTACAAAAAAAATTATATAAATTTTTTTTCTTGAAAAGCTCTTACAATGTATGAAATACACTATAGAAAAAATTTCGGGATAAATTTTTTTCTCAAAAAACTCTTTTTTTTAAATCAATGAATTCGAATGTATAAGGGTTCGAATTCAATGAATTCGGATGTATAAGGATTCGAATTCAATGAATTCGGATGAATAAGGGTTCGAATTCAATGAATTCGGATGAAGAAGGGTTCGAATTCAATGAATTCGGATGAAGAAGGGTTTGAATTCACTGAATTCGGATGAATAAGGGTTCGAATTCAATGAATTCGGATGAAGAAGGATTCGTATTCAATGAATTCGGATGCTGAAGGGTTCGAATTCACTCAATTCGGACTTAACTTTGTTCGAATTCACTCAATTCGAATGTAACTGGGTTCGAATTCACTCAATTCGAATGTACTTAGGTTCGAATTCACTCAATTCGAATGTACTTAGGTTCGAATTCACTCAATTCGAACTCAACAGGGTTCGAATTCTCTACAATTCGAATCTAATAGGGTTCGAATTCTATGAATTCGAATTCTTCTTGAGTCGAATTCTACACTTGTGATGCCAAGAACAATCCGAATTCTCTATGAATGTTCCGAATTCTCTTTGAATGATCCGAATTCACCAAGAATGATCCGAATTCTGCACTTCGAACTTCAAAATCACTTAATCTGCCATAACTTCTTCAATTCTTGATCAATTGTGATGAATCTTATATCAAATTGTTCGTAATTGAAATCCGCACACTTTTCCTGTTGATTGCAATTCACAATTCGATCAATTTGAACACATTAAGATCAAAACAGTGAATTTTTGGTTTTCGAACAAAATCTTAAAAATTGATCAAATCAGATGATTCTGTGCAGTTTTTTATGTTGATCCAAGAATTAAAGATGATCAGTAATCAATTCCGAGTTCAGTGATGCAAGAAATTGATTCAAAAGATCAAAATTTAAAAAAATCAGATGAATAGTGATGAACACCCAATCCGAATTCTTCAACTTTAGTGTAAAAATTCTTCAATTTGGTCTTCGATCTGCTTGAATCTTCTGTTTAGCTCTGATACCAATTGA
The DNA here is from genome assembly GCA_033807775.1 of Saussurea involucrata. Taxonomy (NCBI): domain Eukaryota; kingdom Viridiplantae; phylum Streptophyta; class Magnoliopsida; order Asterales; family Asteraceae; genus Saussurea; species Saussurea involucrata. Next base: position 79,498,014 of record CM066325.1, read on the forward strand.
TAAATCCCAGATCTCTAGCAATAAGATATGAATGTAGTGAGAGAGAATCTAGAGAGCAAATATGTCATCCATGTATTGAGCTCAAAGGATTACAAAAGGTTTCTAAAAGATTACAAAAGCTTTTAACAAATGAACTAGACAAGCCTATTTATACCCATGACATACAAGGTATAAAGGCATTCACAATACTGTATAGACTCATACAGTACATTGACTTTACAATAAATCTTGAATACAATAATGCTCTAACACAATCCTTGCTAATCGGAATTTCCTATCACAAGTAATGTACACTTAGAACTATATATAATTATCTATGTTTGATTGACCTATTTATCCTATTTGTACCTTTCTTTTAAGTTACTTAAACCTTATTTACATCCTAATAAACATACAACTCATTTATAGTGTTGGTTAGAGGATGATGTGGTTACTCAAACAAACATACAAAACAGTGCAGTCCCCTGCACATTTCAGCTTCTGTCCATCTTTTTGTTAGCCATTTTACTCATACTTAGGAGCTGCACTTGGTGTTATTGTATAAATAAAAATCATACATATGCCTCTTAGGAATCCAATAGCACCAGAATCATGTTGTTTGGATCTATGACCGATTTAATACGAAATTTATTCCAATAGTGTGCAAATCCCGAGTTTTTAGAGACCAGCTACTGTAATTCAGTATTTTGGCACACTTAAGGTCCAAGTTAGCTTTCGGACACTTCATAACATAGGTTCTAGACATACTAAGCTTTCCAGCCATATATTAAACACCTCAATTGGAGCAATGGTTGATTTTATACACATTTTTAAAGTAACCTGCAGATTTCTGTGTTTTTCCAACAACATCATATTTAACTTGTTTAACATACCAATCGCTACCACTTGAATTGATAACCATTCTAAACCTCTCTATTGACAAAATTGGAGTACTTTGTTTTGGTTTAACAGCGGTTAACATCATATAAAACAAAACCTACTAGAATCTTAGATTATCAAACATCTAATTCAAAGATTTACTAAGTTCTTACCTCAAGGATGATTACAACCTATTCAAGATGATGATTCCTTTAATTCTTTCCAAACTCCAGCACCTACGTACTCCTCTTGCAGATTGATATGATTGTCTTTGGGCGTTTTCTGTTATGGGCTTGGTGGGGTTTGGTTGGGGTGTGGCTTGCCTCTTTAGAGCTTTGTTTCTTTTGGTTGCTTATCTTGTTGCTTTGTTTTGAGAACTGTTCTTTCTTTCTGGTGGGGCTTTGGCCTTGACCTTGTTTGTTCTTTGTTCCGTTTTTCTATATTAGTGCCTGGTTTTTTCGTTCAAAAAAAAACAACACAAATACACCCACTTAGTATGTGTTTTTAACAATGGTTTACCTTCAATTTTTACCTTCAAATCTTCAATATTTCATCATTTCTTCAAGGATTTGAGGCTTAATTTCATGGAGGAAGTTTTGGTCTAGGGTTTGAGTAGAAACGTGAAGGAGAAGAAGATAAAATCTGAATATGAGTTATTAATTTCAAAATTTGTTTTTATATTTTCCAAATTTTCACTTTTAGACCCTCAAGTTTCATAATTTACATATTTATCATAAGTAGTCAATTTCTTCACATTTTGAGTTTAACTCTAGTTTCACTTATCCATGTTTAATCCCTCTAATGGCCCTTTTTGACAAAGTTAGTTTGGGTTAAAGTCCATACGCGATATGTATAAACATACAAAGCAAGGACTAACTCTTCATGTAAACTTCGTTACGAAAGTCAGGTTATTATACTGTTTCAGTATTTTTAATGAAAAGTTCAAGCAAATTTCTTCGCATATTAATTACTGTCATTGCTTTGATCTCATGTATCAATTTAATCAACACTTCTCTAGCCCACACTGTTTCCTATCTTTGCCGAAAAAGAATGCTAAATTCAAGGGAAAGAAGAAACAAAATGGTTCTTCAACATAAATTAAAACCAAACCCAAGGATGCTAATGCAACCTTGAAGACCTCTGACAAAAAGGGACCCATTTGGATATGGGTACCTAAAAATCTCTGATTGTTTTATAGAAGCAGTATGTGCCGATCTGGTATCTTGATTCCGGGTGCACGCGGCACATGACTGGCGACAGAGGTCTACTATCCTCTTACAAAGACAAACTCGATGAAGGATCTATAATCTTTGGCGACAACAAGAAGGGATATATTAAAGGCTATGGAGTCATCAAAAAGGAAACCATATCAGTTTGCAAAGTTGCATATGTGGATGGCCTTAAGCACAATCTTCTAAGTGTTAGCCAACTTTGTGATACTGGTTTCGACGTGATGTTCAAAAGAACTTTCTGCTCTCTGCAAGGAGAAGATACAGGAGTCGAACTTCTGCGGGCTGAACGAAAGGGAGATCTATATCTTATGAACTTTAGCGTCAAGAACAAGAAAGACAAGCTCTGCCTTGTAGCCTGTAAAAACGAAGAAGCCTGGTTATGGCATAACATGTTCTGCCATATGTATTTCCATACTCTAGACAAGCTTGTGAAACTTTATCTTGTTAAAGGTCTACCAAATGTCAAATTCAGTAAAGATCATTTGTGCTCAGCATGTGAAATAGGTAAGCTTAAGAGAGCTTCCCACAAAGGAAAGACTGATGTGTCTTGTCCTAGGCCTATGTACATGCTTCATGTTGACCTTTGCGGTCTAATCGCTAAGCATAGCCTAGGAGGCAAGAAATACATAATAGTGGTGATCGATGAATACTCGAGATATACATGGGTAGAATTTGTCAGAAAGAAATAAGATGTTCCTAACATTCTGATAAACTTGATGAAAAGGATCCAGGTTCTGTATGAGTGCAAAATTCAAAAGTTGAGAAGCGACAATGGCACAGAATTCAAAAACTCTGTCATTGAAGCTTACCTCACAGAAGAAGGCATCTCTCAGAACTTCTCTGTCGCACGCACTCCACAACAAAACGGTGTTGTTGAATAGAAGAACCGAACGCTTGTGGAAGCTGCCAGAACTATGCTAACAGCATCTGGATTGCCGATTTCTTTCTGGGCAGAAGCTATATCAACAGCATGCTATACCTAAAATCGATCAACCATAGTTAAAAGGCACATCAAGACACCTTACCAATTGATCAATCAAAGGCGACCAAACATCAAGTTCTTCCATGTATTTGGATGCAAGTGCTTCGTTCTAAACGACAGAGAAGCTAGAGGGGAGTTCGATGTAAAAGCATATGAAGGAAAGTTCATAGGATACTCTGCCACTTCAAAGGCCTACAGAGTCTATCTTCTGCGGTTTTGATTCATTGTGGAAAGTATAAATGTATCTTTTGAAGATTCTTTTCAGAAGACTTCTGAACAAATCAGTTCAGAACTCGGTCCGAAAAAGGAATCCTCTTGCATCTCAAAGACAAGAGAAGTAGACCTAAATCTGCTATTTGAAGAGATGTTCCATGACGAAATTGATCCCTCTGCTGGAGCTGTCAGAACCTCTGGAGAAACATCTTCTGTCAACCAAACTGAGTCAGGTATATCTCTAACTGGTCCATTGAATACTTCATCCTCTTCTGTGAATCATGTAGATGCACGTGTTGAGGGAGAGCCAACAGAAGATGACACAAGCAAAGATTCTACCACAGAGGCACTGGACATACCAACTCCAGCTACAACAGAGGAACCAATACCAGAGGAAAATGAGGATTCAGTCTCTACATCCTCAGAGGAACAAATTCCAAGTCTTATCCCAATACTCCCACAAGCTAAAGAACCATGTTCAAGCTCAGAAGTACCTTCCACTACAGAGGTTGCACCAGAACCATAGTGTGCAACCACATAGGTTCAACTAGATGATGCCAATGACCATCTCCCCAGAACAACAAAGTGGATGATGAGCCATCCTCCAAGCCAAATCATTGGAGATCCTTCTGATAAAGTAAAAACAAGATTAGTCATTGCTAACTTTTGTTTCTTTACAAATTTTATCAGTGTGATCGAGCCAAAACGTGTCTCTGAATCCCTAGATGATCCAAACTGGGTAGATGCTATGCAATAGGAGCTTTTACAGTTTGAGAGAAACAAAGTCTGGACTCTAGTTCCTCTGCCAAAAGGGAAACAAGCAATAGGGACTAAATGGGTCTTCAGAAACAAAAAGGATGAGGATGGGGTGGTCATTAGAAATAAAGCGAGATTGGTGGTCAAGGGATATCACCAAGAAGAAGGCATTGATTACGATGAAACTTTTGCCCTTGTTGCACGACTCGAAGCAATAAGAATCTTCTTAGCCTTCGCAGCCCACAGAGGTTTCAAAGTTTTTCAAATGGATATAAAATCTGCCTTTCTAAATGGTGATATCCAAGAAGAAGTATACGTTCACCAGCCACCAGGGTTTGAAAGTGCCAAGTACCCAAACTACGTTTATTATCTCGACAAAGCTCTGTATGGATTGAAACAGGCTCCAAGAGCATGGTACGAACGACTTTCAACCTTTCTTCTAGATGATGATTTCGACAGAGGTGCAACCGATACTACTCTGTTTTATAAAAGAAAAGGTGATGAGATTCTACTTGTACAGATCTATGTGGATGACATTATTTTTGGTTCTACAAATGCACAACAGTGCAAAGATTTTGAAAAACTCATGCAGAGTGAGTTTGAAATGAGTATGATAGGAGAACTAAACTTCTTCCTAGGACTCCAAGTCAAACAATCAACAGAGGGAATTTTCATAAATCAAGCTAAATATGTCTCTGACATTCTTTCAAAATTTAAGCTCTCTGATGCCTCTGTCATGAAGACCCCCATGTCAACTGGAAATAAGTTATACTCAGATCCAAATGGAAAATCTGTAGAATGCAAGCTCCACAGAGGCATGATTGGGTCTCTTTTATACTTAACCGCATGTAGACATGATATAATGTATGTCACATGCCTCTGTGCAAGGTATCAAGCTAACCCAAAGGATTCACACCTTCTTGCTGTAAAGAGGATCTTCAGATACCTTAAGCGCACCAAATATCTTGGGCTATGGTATCCGAAGAACTCTGGCTTTGATCTGAAGGCATACACAGATTCAGATTATGGAGGATGCAAACTAGACCGAAAAAGAACCTCTAGGAGTTGTCAATTCCTGGGTGGTAAACTAGTCAGCTGGACTTCAAAGAAGCAGAATTGTGTGTCAACATCTACAGCAGAAGCTGAATATGTTGCTGCTGCTAGCTGTTGCTCTCAAGTTCTGTGGATGAAAATTCAGCTAAAGGACTACGGTTACACCATATACAAGATACCCATCCTCTGTGATTCAAAAAGTGCCATTGCAATCTCTGCCAATCCAGTACAGCACTAAAAAACAAAGCATATCGATACTCGTTACCACTTTCCGAAGCATCATGTTGAATGGTACAATCGAGATGTACTTTGTGTCCACTGAATACCAGCTTGCGGATTTATTCACCAAGGCACTAGATGAGAAAAGATTCCTTTTCTTGGTGGGTAAGTTGGGTATGATAAACATGAGTTGAACCCTCTGTAAGTAAGACTTGATCCCTTTGTAAATATGTATATACTTTAACTCTTCTGTATGTAAATTCCTTATCATCAAAAGTTCTGTACCCAACAGATCTTCTGTGGGATTGCTCAGAGCCTCTGACGATCTCCACATAACCTCTGGTGAGTTTGACCTATGTTGTTCAATGCATTACTTATCTAATCTGATCCAAGCATATGTCAAGGGGGAGCATAAGGAGACCTTGAATTAGTCTACAGAAGTGGTCAATTCAAGGGGGAGCCAAAGAAGAAGAAGTGGTCAGCCAAATCCACAGAAGTCAGGTAGTTTGCCGAGCAAAGGTAAATCAAAAAGAGAATGTCTCGCACAAAACTTTTTTCCAAAACAGTTTTCCAGGACACCAACTTTCAAATATGTCCTAAAACAATCAAAACTTTGGATGATCAAAAGTTTTTATGAGCCTTATGTTATTAGAAATTTAAGGTCATAGAGCCTATGCGGAGCTCAACAGAGCCTCTGTAATCTTAAATTTCTACACGGACTCTATCGATCACTTCCAATGTATTTTTCAAATGTTTTGGTAAAAGTGCAAGCTCAAAAGTTAGGAAAGAAGTGTTTGAATCACATAGCTCATTCCATTACAGAGCCTATGTCGATTTGACCCTTATGTACAGAAACGGAATTATGTAAGATGCGGGTTATTTCTGAAGGTGACAGTCATTAAAGTATAGAGACGCCCACATGCTCAGCATTAATGGGCCGCGCACGACGTCTAATCGGGCTCTGACACCTCTGACGTGGCACTCTTTCATTGGACGTACATGTCACACGTTCCTCTGATACATTGCACACAACTGTTGTACTCGATTGCGGACCCCAAATATCATTTAATTCAATTTTTACTGTACCCGTTTCATCTTCTTCCTAAATCTTTACGAATACCTCTCAAGAACTACCTCCGACGAACAGAAAATTACCTGCAACTTCTTCTCTCTACTCCATTTCTTAAAGATTCCAGCAATGGCTTCCACTAGAAACTCCCTCGGCGACATCCCCTGCTCACTCTGAGCACTCACAAAATGGAACAAGGGCCACAAATCCAAATCTGCAAATTTCACTCCGACCACTCATCTCTAGTTCTTCATCGAAAATGATCATTTCGAGAACTCCTTACCCCTAAAACCCAATAATCACTTCCTTGTGCCTTCAAGAACAACTTTTGGGGAAGCACATGCCATCTTACTGAATATTCTCGAAAACCACCCATTGAACACCCTATTAACCAAAAATATCACTTGCCTTCCTGCCAGATACATGAACCAGTTCTGGCAGAACTGCTATTACGATACAGAATCAAGGGAAGTCAGCGGTTGGGTCTCGAAACCTGATAAGTCTGAAAAAATCGAGCTCAAATTTAATAGAACTATGCTCTCCTTTGAATTCAATTTGCCCACCAGAGGGTTTTTAAGGATTAAAGAGTATACAGAAATCCCCTATGATAGAGAGCTCTTCGACTTTGTAGAGATGTTAGGCTACAACACCCACTTAAACAAAAGAAATGACTTTAGGCGAAACCGATTCCCACCTCTGTGGAATACCCTATTCTCGATCCTTAACAGATGCCTCACAGGGAAAGTGGGAAGTCCAGATCAAACCTCACACCAAATCCTAGCCATTATGTACGGGATCTATTATGACTCGCCCCTAGACTTTGCAGCTCTGATGATGCAGGAGGTCGTGAACACCATCGATAGACGAATATCCACACAGAAGGGCAAGGGCCCAAATGTCAAAGACCTCCCTGCTCTGCAGTTCCAGGGGATTATCGGAGTCATACTGGAACCTCTGCTATGCATCAACAAATGGCCAATGGAAGGGCTAATAGTCAAGACTTACCCACTGGGTAGAATGGCTACCACAACACACGCAGAGGGGTATGCGATCTGCAGACCTCTGCCAGCCAGACTTCTGTCATTTGCCTCTGACGAACAACTTAGGATAGAGTATATACGCGCTCACAAGACTCCAGAACCGAGTCCTGCGACACCCCCGCGTTTAGGAATCCCCCTAGGAACCATATTGGTAGAACGAATGACCCCAGACGAGTACGCAGAGGCTGTGGCCAAGCATGAGCAAAAACTGGCCAAGATCAAACTACAGAGGAAAAAGATGATCTCCTCTGCATCCAAGACCAAGGCAGCCACTCCCCCCACACATAAAAAGGCTCCCAGATTAAAGAAAACAACAGAGGTTACCTCTTCTAGTGCTGCACAGATCACCCAACCCCCTCCAGAAACTGTGGTTGCATCATCTGCTCCTCCTCCTCCAAAAGAGAAAAAGAAACGTAAGTCTAAATCTTCAGAGGAAGGAGCCCCAAAGCCAAAGAGAAAGAAAACCAAGAAACCCAGGACCCCTCTGCAAACTATCACAGAGGAAGTCGCTGCTGAGGAAGTTGCGCCTGAACAACCTCTGCCCTTCCCCACTCCTATACACTATGCGGACCAAGGTGATTTCTTTGCTTTCCTCAAACAACATGAGTTTGCAGACACATTGGACACCTCTGGATGGACTGTAGAGGCACATCCAATGATTTCAACAGTGGATCGAGTTTCAGATCTTCAAACTTCTGGTAGAGCAAGTTCACCCATCGAAAAGAGTTCTAGTCCTGCAGCAGCTGAATTTGTTAATCCAGAAGTCAACCCTGAACAAGCCCAAATGGCCTCTCCTATACCAGAAGTTGACCCTACCAACGAAGAACATGGTGACAAGTTTCCCTCTCCTCCGAGCTACGATCTAGAACTACAGAACACGTAGGAGATGATAGACACAGAGGATACCTGGGTGGAAATTCTATCCAAGCCCTCTGTCCAAATCTCAGAAAATGTCCAACAACGGACCACCACCAACACATCAGTAATTGTCTCAGAGGTTGATTCTTATCTAGAGGAAGCTGACAGAACCCCTGAGGGCATACAACCCCTGAGGGCATACAGGCAAACACTCTAGAGGGACTTCTGCATCCGGACCTACAATCTCTACTTGGCTCTCACCCATGCTACGATGTACTAAGAAAAATCCCAGGCGATATGGACAATTTCGATGAAATAGAGGCTAGCAGAGAGACCCTTAGGATAGGATGTATGACAGAGGCCGAAACGCAAAAAGATGCCGTAGATGGAAGAGGTACACAACCCCAACCCCCTCCTAGTGCAACCCACATTCCT